>CAMZMU010000093.1:1792227-3081317 GCA_947311845.1 Poa pratensis | reverse complement strand
TCAAAGAAGAGGATGGATTGTGCGGAAATCACTGATTAGAGCATGTGTGCTTGTATTGATTTAGGCACTGGTGGGAACTTTAGCATCCAAAGAAGGATCGGAGAAGCTGATCTCCTCTCTTTATGGAGGCTCAGCGCTGACTAAAGGGAACAAGGCCAAGGCCGCAGAAAGCCCCGCTCGAAGGCTAACCCGAGCATCCTGTCAATCGACCCAAATGACAAGGCAGCCTGTGAAAACAACACCCCCTCCGCCTCACCGTCTTTTTGCCCACATAGCCGCCGGCAGGCGCGACGCGGGCGGTGCCGCATCGGTGTTGCCTCATACTCGTTGTCTCTTTCAAGGCCATCACCACAACACCGGTGGCGAGTGACATTTTTTGTGTATGTTTATTTTTTGATATATGCAATATCGTGAATTCATGCAAATTGTGTATACATATTTATGATTATTTAGATGTATGCAAATGTTGTTATTGACCCAAATTGTGTACGGAAATGTATGCTTATATTGGTCTATGGAAATGTAGTAGATTGACACAACTTGTGTATGCAAATGTATGATGATATTTGGTGTATGATTATTTTGATGCATGCAAATGTAGTAAACTGGTGCAAGTTATGTATGCAAATGAATGATTAAAACATATGATTATTTTTATGTATGCAAATGTAGTTATATTTCATTTGGTGTATATGAAAGTCTAACACTTTTGATAGAACTCAGTATGAAAACCATCTACCCCCGGTGCATTACTCTTTTCCATTTGCATAATAATTTCATACACTCCTTCTCCGTGAAGTCAGCTGTTGGAATACTATTTTCTTCCCCGGAAAGCTGAGGGATATCTGCATTCATCGTTTCAACCATTTTATAAAAAAAACGGCACTGGAGCTCCAAACAGATTTTTGCATTATTCGGCAATGTGTCGTTAATTAATTTTGCACGATGGGAAGTATATATAGTATGTGGGGCCGTCACCCGTATACAAACGCATAACGAGTTTATCATTATCAATGATGCCGGCCGGCCAGGCCTTGTCTTTCTTCACCGGCTGACCAAACCTTAGATCCCATGCATTTTTCACGCTCGCTAGCTGTCTAAGCTCTCATGTTACGATAGTGTTTAAATAGGGTCAACGTAATCCTACCGTCTGTACCGCGTGCAATTAGCTGGAAAAGTTATCTTCGTTAGCTGTCTTAAACTCTCATCTTACGGTAGTTCATTACTTTTTTTCTCACTCTCTCTTTGGGGTTTCCCAGTTGATTCACCTCCTCTTGGAGATGATCCATATTGGCTAGCCTACTTGACTATATCGTCATACCATGGCTCAATTTAAAACTCGAGGAGATTCTTGGACTCATCAACCCTCCACGCCTGCAACAGTTATTTAAAACTACTACACTTTTCGATAATTCATCACATACGTCAAACTCGCACATGCATACTCACACGTGATCCACGAACGCTCTGTGTTCGTGTATCATCGTGCAAATGCATGCATGTTTCACACATTACATTTGATCAGCTTCGTTATTTTTTGACCGCGACTAACTTTCCACCACACCCACTTGCATATGCATACTCTATATATGACACTAGTAGCTAACTCGATCAGCACAGTTGATGCATTGACTGATCTAATCTAGTTGCAAACAAAGCATACGTACCGAGCTCGCTAGCTAGCAAGGAGATCGAGATGGCGCTCGCCCAGCCTCAGTCGCATGTGCCGGCCGGGAACGCCGGCGGCGAGGAGCCGTCGCGGTGGGTGAGGCTGGTGCGGCGGCTGATGGAGGCCAGCGCGGAGGAGCTGGGCGCCGTGGCCAAGGAGCCTGACCGGCCTGCACATGTTTCTTCCTCGACTTGGCCTTGAGCGGGGTGGCATAGAGTGCTCGGCTGGAGGAGGCAGCGGCGAGCTAGCGTACGTCGTTGGCAGCAGCGTACGTGTTGTGCTAGCTAGCTAGTAGCTAGCACAGATCGAGGCGTGATCCACGCATGCACGCACGTGACAGATGAGCGGCGGCGGCAACAAATTGAACTCGCGCGCGGCTGTGCGAACACGATAGCTGGACTCGATAGAGCTTCCACCGACAACCAGCTGATCGCTGAATCCATACATGCACTTGTACTACTACAACTTCCACGTCCCGATGGAGTTGCCACCTAGACCTCTCGGCAGGCTTCCTTGGTTATGTGTGATATGCGACTACTAGTTTTTTTTTAATCTTTGGAACCTATAACAGGATCTGCTTACTTCATTGTGTACGTCTCAGCTCATGGTGCTTGTCGACTCGAAGACATAAGTGCTCTATCTCGATGGAGCATATAAAGAAGCGACCAATATTCAGGGGATCGGTGAAGGGACGTGCGGCTTCATTTTCGAAACAGAGGCCATGTACAACTGTATAAAGATTATTTTCATCGCACAAACCCAATGTTCACTCACAATCATTTCTGGCGACGCTTTCGAGATGGCAAATTCCTGCTTGTACTCGAGTAGGTGAATGATAACAAAAATAATTTCTGGAGTGACATGCTACTGATACGTCCATTTTGCATCACTATTTTGTATCATAATTTACTGTTATTCATCGATATATTTCATATTAGAATGCAATACTTAACGTGAGATTTGATGAGAATAATGGCTCCCAAGCGGAGCAAATTGATCCAAATGTTGTGGCTGATGTAATTACTCCTCAAGCCATATAAATAATGGTAGTTGATGTAATCCTACCGGTTGAGTTTACCCTTTTGGTGGAAAGAGAAGAAGAATACTCTACTCAAGTGGAGCCATCTTCTACACACGATCCACAAAGTAACCAAATAAGAAAATCAAAATCTTCAGCATAGTGAGCAAAATTAAGGACAAGATCATCCAATTGTTGATGAAGATTGACCTGGTGGGGTGGTGCACCTAATGATGTCCAATATCAAGCTCAAAACGATACTAAAGCTTTATTTATTTTTGAAGAAACTGAAGCTCGTCATGAAACACATATTGCTTTTAAACTAACGAAAAAGGAGACACTTTTTAGGAAATGTCTTAAGAATGGTGAGGAAAGAGGTACTGGTACACAATTGGCAAAATTTACTGCACATCACTTGTTTTTCTTTCTGCATAGAGCCCTAAAAAATATACGAGTCGGTCGAGAATCAAATAATGAATGAAGAAGTAAATAATTTCGAGGGCAACAATGTGTGGAAATTAGCGGAAAGGCCAAAAGGTCACAAAAGTATCACACTGACCGGTGTATAGTCGTAAATTTGTTTCATGTTCTCTTTTTTAATTGAAACGAGTGTCTAAATATGTTTTAGTACAACTACCATTCTAGCTAAATACTCCCTCTGTTTTTATTTACTATAAATTACTTAATAATTTTTTAAATTTGACTAAACACATAACGCAAAGTAAGTAAAAACGGAGTATGTAGTTTTCCAATTTCCAGGTGAAGCTTGGTCCATTCACATTGGTAGGTTTGTAGAAAAACTGCAGTAAACTAGTACAATAAACCAGCCTAAACTGTGAAGTCGTACCGCACAGAGAAAACTGTAAGCTTTGAATACGCCTGGCGCTGTGGACCATCGGACAGGAAATGTACTCCATAGACGCAGCAATCTCACTCAACCGTTGCATGGTGGGCATGCTATTCCGTGGACTGTTCCCGCCTTGAAATCCGGGGCCGGGGACCGCGACGACGTGCGAGCTCGCAAGCTGAGCGTGCATGCATTGCACGGCAGTGTTAGGAATACACGGATGGATGGTGCCGCGTTATGGGCGAGATCGCGACCTGTCGGGGTCGGGGACGGTACTCCCCGTAAATGCGGTACGGACAGTATCATCAAGTCTGTCAACTATGTAATGCCGGTGGCCGGTCGATGCAGTGTGGCCTGGCGGTGGGCGCGCAGCAGCAGCCAGATCGCAGAGGTACAGCAGCGGTGATGCTCGTCACGCCATTCCCGCTGGCCATGGTTAATGTCTGGCCGTGGTGGTCGTAGTTGGTCCAGCCCGGGTCAGGTCAGACTCGGGCCGTGCCAACGGGGACGGACGACCGACATGGCGGTAGGTGGAACAGTTTGGAAATTAAAAGCTTTGGAATTATTGCATAGGTTCGCCACCGGCTGCGTCTCCACCGCTACCCGACAATTGATTCGGCACCTACTAAATTGTGTTCAAAACTTTGTGCGTAGTGCGTATTTACACTAAAACCTGTCTAGTTCTATTTGGACCCAACATACACAAAGTCTTATATTTAGATACGGAGGGAGTAGTATTACTACTACGCAGTCCAATGAAAATTTAAACAAAGAATAAATATTGTTACGGCAACAATTCTACCAAAAATTAAAATTAAGATCCGACAAGTTTTAGAGAACGGTCTTGTGTTCTCGGCGCGTCTATAAACGCGTGACTATCATTCTAGGACATGATGTTTTAACTCACGGGTGCAGATGAATCCGTTGTGCAAAATGCATTTTCAACGCATTTCAAAATATTAAAAAGATTCAAATAAAAATGTTGGGTGTTCATATGAAAAATGTCTATCCGAACAAAAAAGTTCCGCATTGAAAAGATATTTTGTGTGACCATAGAAAAAAGAGAAAAATATGTTACGCAGAGGCATTTTTGAACACCAGGATTTGTCTTTTTTACACCGGGCGCACCAAATGTCTTTTCATGTCGATTGTTTTTTGTACGAACATAGAATGTTTATATGTACACCCGAAATTTTTGTTTCAGATTTTTTGACATTTTAAAATTCGTTTTAGCTAGTGGGTGTAGATACACCTATGAGCCCAAGTGGATTTCCGATTCTACAGCCATTTATAAGTTGCTTCATCACAAATGTGAAGATGCATGGCGAGTAATTTAGATAATTCGGTCGGCACGCTCGGGTGTGGGTCGGTAACGATACTAACTCGGCTCATTGATCATCAAATTGGTGTCATGCTGACTCTCGACAATCATTTTATGTATGATAACACGAGTATTTAGGACACCTTCAACGGGTCGTCCCAAAACGGACACCGAATATGTGCACTTTGCTCCGTTTGGGGGCGATCCACCGACAGAAAAGAGGATCACTTAGGCCTCTGGTCCGTTTAGGGGTGGAGTGCACCTCCCCCCCCCCCCCCCCCCCCCCCCCCCTTACCCTAGCTGTTCCTTTTTTGTCTTTTTGCCAATTTCACCCTAGTTTACAATAAATATCAAGAAAATTGTTTGAAAATACATAAACGGCATGGTTTATGGTTTACAACATATTTCGCACAATAAAATAAATAACATAGTTCACAAGATGGAACAAAACAAAGAGGAAACACTACTGATTTCCTAGGTGAACCCACATATGCTCAATCAAAACATTTTGAAGCTGATCGTCGGTGTCTTGGTCACGCGTCTCATGATGCACGTGCATATACTGCTTGCGGGCGTAGCAGCTGGTCATCGAGGCCGAGGAAACAACGGCCTATTTGCGGTTGTACCGCCTCCAAGCTACGTTGGCGTGGCTTACTGGACGGTGCAATGCTGGAGGCTGGCTGCGGCTAGCGAACATCATGCGAGTCGAGCGGGGTGGCTGCATGTTAAGTCTAATGCGTTTATTTACATTACACACTTTGCTTAATGTAATAATCCGTTGCTAGCAACTTAATACTAGCGGGAGACACAGAAAGTTATCTCGGTAGTGGATTATTTAGGCATGGATGCAACAGGTAAGCGGTCCATGTATTATGTTATAATGCCCAATAAATACTACAATAAACTATCTAGTTATATATTGTATTGTTGTGCGCTCACTACAATATTTTGTATTCAGCAAGCCGGAAAGATTGACAACCTTCGTGTTTCGTTGGGCAGACTAGTTTTATTGTGTTGTGTGCAGGTTCCATGTCAACTTTCCCTTCACGCGCCATATTTTTTGGGGCCGTTGATAACCTTCTGAAGCACTCTTGACTCATACTGATTCGATAACCTTGGTAGATTACAAGGAAAATTGCTGTTGCACTACATCATAACTTCCTCTTGGGGTCTCCAACGAACGTGTGTTTTCACGTCATCAACCGGCACGTCCTGCTTTCTCACCGTGGGAACCTTGATCCCTGTGGTCGTCCCGTGCGGCTGGTGCACATGCAACACCGGCCATCCCCCAGGCAGCAGCACCAGAGTGGCAGCCGGGAACTCCAGACGCGGCGCGGGCGGACGACGGGCTTAGAACACCGCCACTCAAGGCCGACTCCGATGACGACGAGTTGTGTTCTTAGTTTCTAGTTGTCGTATGTAAAACTCACATACTGGATGCGTGCATTAATAAAAGTCGCAATAGTTGTGGCTACCAAATTGTTTAACCACGCCGGATAACAAGTATCAAATCCCGGCCAGACATAGTTTCGACCGCGCCAGAGAACAAGTCTCCAATGTCGGCCATCAAAAGAGATTCGACCGCGCCGGAGAACTACTCTCCATGCCGGTCATCCAAAGGGCGCCCCCCGGCGCAATGGTGCATGCCGATCAGGCCTGGGCTTTCTCGTTCGTTCCGAGTTCCTCCTCGCCGTCCTCTTCCGAGCTTCTCGTTGGCCGAGAGGGTCGGCCTCGTTGGCGCCTTCATTTCTGAAGAGGTGGCTACGAGAAGCCGTCGCGTCGCCGCTTTTGGATGTCGTCCGCCGCAGCGCCGGCGAGTTGCCGAAAACGGGCGCCTCGTTGATGTCGGGGAAAGGCTCATCGTGCGAGTTGGACAGCCGCGACTGCTGCGTCTGTTAGCCGTATGCGAGGTATAAACGAACCCCACAGGCCACAACAATATCGCCGTTCAGCATACAACTTGGTCGAACGCCCTAACAAGTGAACAAAAAAGTTCGGGTTTTGAATAATGTTTAGATTTTGAAAAAATGTGGGGATTTGAAAAATGTTCGATTCAAAAAACTGTTCAAATTTGAAATTCGTTCAAACTTGAGAAACTTCAAAAAACATACAAATTTTGAAAAGCTTAAAAATATTGTAATTCATTCCAATTTAAAAAAAAATGTGCATTTTAACAAATTTAAAGTTGTTCATATAGAAAACTTAAATTGTTCATTTTCAAAAATGAAATTGTCTAGATTTAAAAATTGTTCATTTTAAAAAAGTGCATTTTAACAATTTTAAAATTGTTCATATAGAAAACTGAAATTGTTCATTTTCAAAAAATGAAATTTTCTAGATTTAAAATTTTTTCATGCTTGAAAATTGTTCATTTGAAAAAATGTTCAAATCTGAAAATTATTCATTCTAAAAATTGTTCAAATTTGAGAAACATCCAGATATTATAATTTTATTCAAATTTAAAAATATTCAGATTTTTTAAAATAGATTTAAAAACATAAGAAAACACACTGCTTTTCTTATTGGCGTCTCGCTTTAGGCGGCCGAAGCGAAACGCGGCGCCTACGGGTGCGATATAGCCGTTCCCCCTACAGCTCGCAAAGAGCGAGGTATAAACGAACCCCACAGGCCACAACAATATCGCCGTTCAGCATACAACTTGGTCGAATTCCCTGACGAGTGAAATAAAAAAGTTTGGATTTTGAATAATGTTTAGATTTTGAAAACGTGTTCACATTTGAAAGATGTTCGATCCAAAAACTGTTCAAATTTGAAATTTGTTCAAACTGAAGACATACAAATTTTGAAAAGCTTAAAAATATTATAATTCATTCCAGTTTTAAATTTCAAACATAGAAATCGTTTAGATTTTAAAAAACGTTCAGGTTTGAAATTTGTTTGGATTTATATATGTAGGTGGGCTTGGGCCTGTAGATCTGGAGCCTTATGCAACGGCAAAGCTGCACGTGCCTGGGGCCGGGCCTCCATTGAACGTGTGGCACACCAACTTATCGCTGTTCAGAATACAAACTGGGTCGAATGAAGAAAAAGAAAAAAGGAGACGCGTGCGTATCGAGTGGCTGCTCTGCACGCGGCATCCTCTGTCCGTTACGAGTCACCAGTCTGCGCGGGTGTTAATGCGGTGTGGCCCACCACCACCGCCCGTGACTCATGACCGTCCAGTCCAGTCATCTTTTTTCCGTCCGTATAGGATTAAGCGCGGCTTTGCCACGCTCGTGGGCTTAAATTTTAAGTAATTCAACTGTAAATTTTTTGTGAATTAAAAGTTTCGAAAACTGCTCAAATTCGAAAATCACCTAGTTTTTTAATAGTTTAACGCATTTGAATTCCTTTTGACATATACGGGGAATACAAATTTGTAAGGCACATGGATATTTGAAATTTTGAATTTTGCTCGTGCATATTTACTTTTATGTGACCCCGTTGACATATTTGCCATTTTTTTCCCGAGAACATGTTTTGAAATGTTGATCTTCATTTTTTAGAATTATTTCAAAATCGAATGTATAGTTTGGATTTTTTTTTGTGGAAAAAATGTGGACATTTGTTAAATTTTGAGTTTCCATTATTTAGAATCATGTCAAAATTATATTTAGAATTATGTAGAATTGCTTGGGAAAAAATTGTGGACATTTTTAAATTCGGGCTCGAATGAATAGTTTGGACTATTTTTCGGGGAAAAAATATGGACATTTGTTAATTTTTTGGTTTGCATTATTTAGAATTATGTCAAAATTATAGTTAGAATTACGTCGAATTGCTTCAAAAAAAGCTGTGGACATTTTTTAGTTTGGGCTATTTTTTAAAAAACTTTGTTTGGACTATTTTTTTAAAAAAAAATTGGGAAATGGGGAATACAAATTTGTAAGGCACATTGATATTTGAAATTTGAATTTTGCTCGTGCATATTTACTTTTATGTGACCCTGTTGACATATTCGCCATTTTTTCCCGAGAACATGTTTTGAACTGTTGATCTTCATTTTTTAGAATTATTTCAAAATCGAATGTACAGTTTGGACTATTTTTTGTGGGAAAAATGTGGACATTTGTTAAATTTTGAGTTTCCATTATCTAGAATAATGTCAAAATTATATTTTGTGGGAAAAATGTGGACATTTGTTAAATTTTGAGTTTCCATTATTTAGAATCATGTCAAAATTATATTTAGAATTATGTAGAATTGTTTTGAAAAAAAATTGTGGACATTTTTTAGTTCGGGCTCGAGTGGATAGTTTGGACTATTTTTCGGGAAAAAAATATGGACATTGCATTATTTAGAATTATGTCAAAATCATAGTTAGAATTATGTTATTTGTAAGGCACATTGATATTTGAAATTTGAATTTTGCTCGTGCATATTTACTTTTATGTGACCCTGTTGACATATTCGCCATTTTTTCCCGAGAACATGTTTTGAACTGTTGATCTTCATTTTTTTGAATTATTTCAAAATCGAATGTATAGTTTGGACTATTTTGTGTGGGAAAAAATGTGGACATTTGTTAAATTTTGAGTTTCCATTATTTAGAATCATGTCAAAATTATATTTTGTGGGAAAAATGTGGACATTTGTTAAATTTTGAGTTTCCATTATTTAGAATCATGTCAAAATTGTATTTAGAATTATGTAGAATTGTTTTGAAAAAAATTGTGGACATTTGTTGGGGACGATCACTCTTTGTGCCCAGCGGTTCATGTGTTGCGGCAGTAGATTGCCGACAACACCACGGACAACAAGGGCACCCACGAACTCAATCCGGTCACAGCACGGCGTCGCGCAGACCGGACGCGCGTCCCCGAGCGCCTCGGCACCCGACGGTCCATGTGCTGCGATGGCAGATTGCCAGCGACACCACAGACTCCACTGCACTCACGAACATGATCTGGCCGGACTCAGTTCCATATCAGATCTGAGACGATCGATTCGGAGAAGACTGCGCAAGGCTTATTTAAAATAATACAGGGAGGGGCGCCCCGCTGCTGCCATCCACCGCCCGACGACCTCCTTCGTCTGCGGGGGCAGAAGAGAGGTCGGGGAGGGTGACCGGCGGCTGGGGCTGTACGGTTCCCCCCCGAGTTGCAGGATGAGGACGACACGAGGGGTGGTTGCTTGGAAATGGCGCCCATCGTCGTTTTTCTTCTAAATGAGAGCATAGCCCCAGCCTCTGCATTGTGATGATGCACACAACTATTATATTAAAAAGTTTAAATTTAGTCAACTTTAGTAAGCTTGTCAATTATGTAGAAGAAAATGTTAGCACTTAGAATATCGATTAAGTACACGTTAGAAATCTATCTTATTATAGATCTATTGGTGTTGATTTGTATTATACTTGTTACCCGTTGACTCTTAACTAAATTTATATGCCTTATATCTACTATATATAAAGGTGTGAAGCGTTTCGGCCACTTTAGCTCTACAGTGCGATTCCACTGTAGCGTCGCACTTGTTACCCGTTGACTCTTAACTAATTTTTTTTTTTTTTTTGCGAAACTTCCAGAAAATATATACACGAAAAAATTTCGCGCCGACGAGTAGGTTCCATTCCCGTAATCGGTTTCGATTTTTGGTCGACTCTAGAATAATAACTACTTACGTCCTAATTCAAACATATTTGAAGATTTTAATTCAGTGAATATTTTGAGAAAATCACTACTGTACATAATGTCCCCCCAAAATAAAACACGCGTTTCTTCACCGCATAACTTTTCCAAAACTAATTTTATTAACATTATTTTTATCAGCACGATCTATATTGCACTACTTTTTTTTTCGAAACTTCCAGAAAATATATACGCGAAAATTTTTCACGCCGACGAGTAGGTTCCATTCCCGTAATCGGTTTTGATTTTTGGTCGACTCTAGAATAATAACTACTTATGTCCTAATTCAAACATATTTGAAGATTTTAATTCAGTGAATATTTTGAAAAAATCACTACTGTACATAATGTCCCCCCAGAATAAAACATACGTTTCTTCATCGCATAAATTTTCCAAAACTAATTTTATTAACATTATTTTTATCAGCACGATCTATATTGCACTACAACATTATTTTCTCAATTTATTTCCCATATAAACTAATTCACCAACGGAAAATACCAACGGAGAATAATAGTAACACCGCAGAATTTTACATTAATTTTCAAACAATTCATAACTAATTCATAGTCCATGAGAAAAAATATTGAATATACCTAAATGCTTTCTAAAAAATAAATCCTACTTAGTTATATCGAATTCACGAATGCTCGAAAAAATTAACCATGGTTATTTGACACAACAAAATTAAACAACTCTTAAACATACTTAAAATACCGAAACTTCCACCTAATTCACAATGTATTTTTTATAATTCAAACGTATATGAGTATATTTCCATACTTCTACGAGTTACATAATATTCAAATATATATGACTACTTCCCAAACTTACACATATTACAAAAAAACTAATTCACCAACGAAAAATAATAGTAATACCGCATAATTTTAGATTAATTTTCAACAATCTGTAGCTATACCAAACTTATTTTCAAAATAAACATAGTTGAATCAACAAACAAAATTTGAAATAGAACATGTTCCAAACAATTTAAAACACTTTACAAATCTTGTTTTAGGGTATTTATACAATTTCCAAAATCTACTAAATGCTGCAAAATCAGTAACTTAAACTATATCCATCAACAAATTATGAAAAAATATGTTGAATAAACAAAAAAAAATGCTGACTATTTATGGCGTATGATTAATTTTCAATTTTAGATATTTTAAACTTTTAAATATCTTCCAAATCTGACCACCTCGCAAAAGTAAACAGAAATCAAATCTATAAAACACCCCAACTTGAACAATTTTCAAAAACTAAACAATTTCAGAACGCAAACTTTTCCAAACTTCAAAAAAATTCCAAACCTACACAATTTCTAAATGCGCACATTACCAAAATTGAAATTTTATTTACCACACGGGCGCGGCATTGCCGCGTTAAGTTCCCTAGTATTTTGTAACGAGAGAGGGATATTCTATTTTCCAACTTTCCTTCCAGTAGGGGACTTCTAAAACAGAATGGATGGAGTAGAAGTTTTCTTGCGCCACACCAACACATAAGACAGTGACCGTAGTAATAGATTTGTTTCATTGAAATTGAATGCAACGTAAAGTAAAGCCTAGGTAAAATGTATGGCGTTCCATTCCTACAAACAAACAATACTTGTAGAGGAACCGAAATAAAGCATTCCTACCGCATTTTAGGTGCATGGCATAGTTTTTACCGAAACTGAGAAACAATTCCACTTGTGCTGGATAGATTTATTTATAGGAATTGCATCCAAATTATACAGTTGGGAAATTGCATATATAATTTTTTATCCGACAAACCATAGATGCTCCAAAAGCAATCCAAATAAAAAAGTATAGATACGTTTCAGACGTATCTGAATCCCCGAGCTTAATTCCTGCTTGTACTCGAGTAGGTGAATGATAACAAAAATAATTTCTGGAGTGACATGCTACTGATACGTCCATTTTGCATCACTATTTTGTATCATAATTTACTGTTATTCATCGATATATTTCATATTAGAATGCAATACTTAACGTGAGATTTGATGAGAATAATGGCTCCCAAGCGGAGCAAATTGATCCAAATGTTGTAGCTGATGTAATTACTCCTCAAGCCATATAAATAATGGTAGTTGATGCAATCCTACCGGTTGAGTTTACCCTTTTGGTGGAAAGTGAAGAAGAATACTCTACTCAAGTGGAGCCATCATCTACACACGATCCACAAAGTAACCAAATAAGAAAATCAAAATCTTCAGCATAGTGAGCAAAATTAAGGAGAAGATCATCCAATTGTTGATGAAGATTGACCTGGTGGGGTGGTGCACCTAATGATGTCCAATATCAAGCTCAAAACGATACTAAAGCTTTATTTATTTTTGAAGAAACTGAAGCTCGTCATGAAACACATATTGCTTTTAAACTAACGAAAAAGGAGACACTTTTTAGAAAATGTCTTAAGAATGGTGAGGAAAGGGGTACTGGTACACAATTGGCAAAATTTACTGCACATCACTTGTTTTTCTTTCTGCATAGAACCCTAAAAAATATACGAGTCGGTCGAGAATCAAATAATGAATGAAGAAGTAAATAATTTCGAGGGCAACAATGTGTGGAAATTAGCGGAAAGGCCAAAAGATCACAAAAGTATCACACTGACCGGTGTATAGTCATAAATTTGTTTCATGTTCTCTTTTTCAATTGAAACGAGTGTCTAAATATGTTTTAGTACAACTACCATTCTAGCTAAATACTCCCTCCGTTTTTATCTACTAAATTACTTAATAATTTTTGAAATTTGACTAAACACATAACGCAAAGTAAGTAAAAACGGAGTATGTAGTTTTCCAATTTCCAGGTGAAGCTTGGTCCATTCACATTGGTAGGTTTGTAGAAAAACTGCAGTAAACTAGTACAATAAACCAGCCTAAACTGTGAAGTCGTACCACACAGAGAAAACCGTAAGCTTTGAATACGCCTGGCGCTGTGGACCATCGGACAGGAAATGTACTCCATAGACGCAGCAATCTCACTCAACCGTTGCATGGTGGGCATGCTATTCCGTGGACTGTTCCCGCCTTGAAATCCGGGGCCGGGGACCGCGACGACGTGCGAGCTCGCAAGCTGAGCGTGCATGCATTGCACGGCAGTGTTAGGAATACACGGATGGGAGAACTTGCCTGTGGCAAGATGGTTAGTTGGGTGGTTGTACCCCTAGCCCACCAGAGTTCAAACCCCAGGTTTGACGCTGGTGTTTCTCATTTAAGGCGGAATATTCTTCAGTGGGAGGCGACGTTCCCGTCGACAGCGAGGCGCCCGTGGTGACTTCGTCAATCTCAAGACTCGACCCGCCGACTCAGTCTCTCGGAGGTGCTCATAGGGGTAGGGTGTGCGTGCGTGCGTTCATAGGGGTGAGTGTGTGCGCGTGTATATGAGCGCTTGCGTTGTACTGTGTTTCGCAAAAAAAAAAAAAAAAAAAAGGAATACACGGATGGATGGTGCCGCGTTATGGGCGAGATCGCGACCTGTCGGGGTCGGGGACGGTACTCCCCGTAAATGCGGTACGGACAGTATCATCAAGTCTGTCAACTATGTAATGCCGGTGGCCGGTCGATGCAGTGTGGCCTGGCGGTGGGCGCGCAGCAGCAGCCAGATCGCAGAGGTACAGCAGCGGTGATGCTCGTCACGCCATTCCCGCTGGCCATGGTTAATGTCTGGCCGTGGTGGTCGTAGTTGGTCCAGCCCGGGTCAGGTCAGACTCGGGCCGTGCCAACGGGGACGGACGACCGACATGGCGGTAGGTGGAACAGTTTGGAAATTAAAAGCTTTGGAATTATTGCATAGGTTCGCCACCGGCTGCGTCTCCACCGCTACCCGACAATTGATTCGGCACCTACTAAATTGTGTTCAAAACTTTGTGCGTAGTGCGTATTTACACTAAAACCTGTCTAGTTCTATTTGGACCCAACATACACAAAGTCTTATATTTAGATACGGAGGGAGTAGTATTACTACTACGCAGTCCAATGAAAATTTAAACAAAGAATAAATATTGTTACGGCAACAATTCTACCAAAAATTAAAATTAAGATCCGACAAGTTTTAGAGAACGGTCTTGTGTTCTCGGCGCGTCTATAAACGCGTGACTATCATTCTAGGACATGATGTTTTAACTCACGGGTGCAGATGAATCCGTTGTGCAAAATGCATTTTCAACGCATTTCAAAATATTAAAAAGATTCAAATAAAATGTTGGGTGTTCATATGAAAAATGTCTATCCGAACAAAAAAGTTCCGCATTGAAAAGATATTTTGTGTGACCGATAGAAAAAAGAGAAAAATATGTTACGTGCAGAGGCATTTTTGAACACCAGGATTTGTCTTTTTTTTTACACCGGCCGCACCAAATGTCTTTTCATCTCGATTGTTTTTTGTACGAACATAGAATGTTTATATGTACACCCAAAATTTTTGTTTCAATTTTTTTGACATTTTAAAATTCGTTTTAGCTAGTGGGCGTAGATACACCTATGAGCCGAAGTGAATTTCCGATTCTACAGCCATTTATAAGTTGCTTCATCACAAATGTGAAGATGCATGGCGAGTAATTTAGATAATTCGGTCGGCACGCTCGGGTGTGGGTCGGTAACGGTACTAACTCGGCTCATTGATCATCAAATTGGTGTCATGCTGACTCTCGACAATCATTTTATGTATGATGACACGAGTATTTAGGACACCTTCAACAGGTCGCCCCAAAACGAAATATCAAAAAAATTGTTTGAAAATACATAAACGGCATGGTTTATGGTTTACAGCATATTTCGCACAATAAAATAAATAACATAGTTCACAAGATGGAACAAAACAAAGAGGAAACACTACTGATTTCCTTGGTGAACCCACATATGCTCAATCAAAACATCTTTGAAGCTGATCGTCGGTGTCTTGGTCACGCGTCTCATGATGCACGTGCATATACTGCTTGCGGGCGTAGCAGCTGGCCGTCGAGGCCGAGGAAACAACGGCCTATTTGCGGTTGTACCGCCTCCAAGCTACGTTGGCGTGGCTTACTGGACGGTGCAATGCTGGAGGCTGGCTGCGGCTAGCGAACAGCATGCGAGTCGAGCAGGGTGGCTGCATGTCGAGAGCTTCTCTGAGATTATCATCGTCGAGGCTACTTGCGCCGGTGGGCCGGCAAACAAATCTGAGACGCATGCGTGGATGCTATACCTGCGCCGCGGCGAGCAAAGAGGGGATGACGGCGCCACGGGGATAGGAGGGTCAGTCGATCGGGGCATTGGGTTGGCGACACGGGTTGGTGTGGTTGTTGACCGGGATCGGGGAGGACATAGGCTGGACTCGGACGTTTTCTGTTTCGCACCAAATCCAGACTAAACTTGGGCCAGGTTTGGAGCGGAACAGACATGTTCGTGGATGGCTGCCCGTTTGGTGTGATCCGTTGGGTCGTGCCCTCTGTTCGCGCGGAAAGAAATGGACTGTCCGCCTCGGTTTGGGTGGCCCGTTGGGTTTACCCTTATGATCTCCCAGAGATAGAGAAGGGTACTTGTTAATCGAAAACCGAGCTTGGAGCACAACAAATGCTCACTCCACATCTTTTCGGACACTCTTACTTGGCTGCAAAGTGAGAGTTTGCCTCAAACAATAGGGTTGCAAATATCTTGAAAGATGTCGACCAACGAGCATAGATGATCATCTGCTTGGTAGTACCCCTTGTCATACTCATGGTCGTTGATTACATATTTGCACTCCAAAGCTTGGCCATCACCAAGTCCCACAAATATCGGAACCGGCCATGCCAAAACATAGGTGCCAAATCCACGCGTCATATTCTTTCACCGCTTTACGCTCCAACATGTCATCCTTTATACTTCCCTGGACTGCCGGACAGGTGAATGGACAATTTTTCGATTTCCAATGCATGCAAATCGATGGTCCCAAGCATGAGAAAAATCATCTCGCTTCACCCATGCCATGAGCCGAGTTGTTGCATTAACCGCCTTGCAAAAGTTGAAGATGGCTTCATTGTCGATGGATTCAGACATACAAGGTAGTCGTCCAAAGATTCTATGAAAGCTCCAGACACAAGACACCGTATAGCAGCAGTGCATTTCTGAATAAATGAGAAGCCAAGAAATACAATGCCATCTTTCTTCGGCCTGAAATAAACACCATGCACAATGTCCACTAACTCAAGACATTCAAAAACTAATTTCATATACTGTCAGTGCAATTGGCCCTTCAAATCGGGTAGGGTTATCTCTAATTGTTGAAGATTTTCTAGATTTAAATACTCCATCTATTCCAAAATAATAGAAGTTGA
This sequence comes from Poa pratensis, assembly GCA_947311845.1. Taxonomy (NCBI): domain Eukaryota; kingdom Viridiplantae; phylum Streptophyta; class Magnoliopsida; order Poales; family Poaceae; genus Poa; species Poa pratensis. The sequence goes on along the minus strand of CAMZMU010000093.1, from coordinate 3,064,526 downwards.
GGTCAAGCACGTAAAGAAGCAATTGTCGGGATCGTAGGTTGGGTCACACGAGACGCCATGATTCACGCGCATGCTATCTCTGTGACCGACGCGCCTCTTCCGCCTTTTCCGCGTGACATTTTGTGCCCGGCCAGTTGTGTGCTGCGTATGCTCTGGCTGCCTCGCCCCACTGAAGATTTGGTCACCGGCAGGTGGACCCTCTTCTACTATTTCACCTACCCACGCTCGCTCCTAGTAGGAATCCGTCTCCAAGCTCCGATTTGAAGAAGGGACGGTCGATTAATCAAATTTCATCGTCATATTTTGTTTGAACAAGGGAAGGGCCAAAGGTATGGCAAAAAACTAAACGGACGCAGAAGGAAATGAAACATGTTTTCTTCTCTTCTTGTTACCGCTTCTCTCCCCGGAATTGGAAACAAAATCGCAATTCCCGAAACCGAACTCGGAAACGGAAATCAGCATAGACGAAGGGTGTCTTTGGTTCAGTTGTGGATTCCAAAAAACCTGTTGCACACCGTGAGCTGTCAAAAAACCGCTGTCAGATAAGAACCGTGGCAAATCTGAAAGTCGTCTGGCAGAAACAATTGTGAAACTGTGAATTTTTATGCGAATAATCTGTAATATCCCTAAGACCGTGAGAGAGTCGTCGCAACGCCGCGCCGTTCCACCGCGCACCGGTCTGCCTCCAACACCTTGAGATTGCCGTACCCTCATCGGAGTTGGTCGAACCTCACCGGAGATAGGAGAAAACACACCGGACCTCGCTGGAACGCCTCTAACCAACTTGATATCACTGGACTCTCGTCAGAGTTCGCCGTGTAGAGTTATGAGATTGGCGGAATATGTTGGATACTGTATTGAGCCTCATGGACGAGTATATATAGGGTACAAGACTTGGAGGGTAATAAGCCTCTCCTAGAGATAAGGTAGGAGACGGATTACAAATCCTATACTACCAAATATACGTAACCGCAATATATCTCTAAGGATGACTTCAACGGGGCGACGCATCGAGTCCGCGCGCGTCCGCCCAGTCCGCTGGAGCGAAAAACACGGCCAACGGGGCGATGCAAACGGAGCAAGGTCCGTTTTTTGTCCGCTGCGACGCATTCCTGGCCCAAATTTGGGCCACCGATGCGTCGGCCCCGGACGCTCGCAGAGCGCTCCTGCGTCCTCCCCTTGTCCGCCCTGACCCCGCGTGTCATCGACCCCAACGGCGACCACCACCTCCAAGCACAGATCCACGCGTCGGAATGGATCCGCCGCCGCCGCCGCAGCATCGGGTGGACCAGGTCGAGCGAGCGCGTATGAGCGCGCGGGGGCGCTATCGCGGCAGCTTCTCTCGCCGATGGTGACCAGCCTGGCATGGGCCGGCATGATTCCGTAGCCGCCGCGTCCGCGCCTAACGGACGACGAGAGAAGGGCGGTGGAGGCCGCGTACTCCGACTGCGTCGACAACGACGAAGAAGAGTACGCCGCCGGCGTCGCGGCGGGCAGCGCGCCGCCCGAGCGTGTCATCGACCCCCACAGCACCGAGGAGGAGGCGGCGCAAGCAGCCCACATGCAGCTGAACGCACAGAGGGCGGCCGCGTTCATGTCCGCCGCGCGCGCCGTTGCCGACGCTGCACAGGAGGCCGAGACGGCGCAAGCTCGCTGATGGCCCTTGACGTAGTTACCTGCGTCAAAAGAATATGGGTTAGGTTGAGACTCCAAGTGCAGAGTGTATAGTATAGGAAAGACGGTTTTCCCCACGAGGGGTGACTCGAGGGTTTAATATCGAACTCTCGGGGAATCAGTAGTGAAAGATTTATCTTCTTATCCTTCTCTTGAAAACCTACAAAACAAAGTAAATTGTTTGTGCCCTCAACCTCACCTAGTGGTTGTCAAGCACAAGGTGTGAGAATGATATGAAAAGATAATGAATGCAAAACAGTAAATAAATATGCAATGATGATGTAAACAATGATGGATGATATTTTTGGGTTTTGTATTGTGAATGCAAGATGTAAAAGTGTTTTTGTATTTTCGGATTTTTAAATGGCAGAAAATGTAAAGTGGATAAAAGTTGTTGGAAAGGTGTTTCTTATGATTAAAAATGGACCGGGGTTCATGGTTTCACAAATGCACTCTCTCTTTAATAAAGTGGTAGACAATGGAACACTAGAATTGACATATGAGATTGCAACAAAAAGGTTTCATGACAAGTTACTAATTATATGGGCATCACGTCCTAACATAGAGATCTTTTGTTTATTAATCTCTCTTATACTCCACCAAGATGCGAACTAAATCATAACACCTTAGTAATTAAGATAAATCAGAGCATAGCATTAAGTTCATGACATGAAGTTAAAATAAGAACATGCTAGATCTAGTCATGGAGTAGTGGCAATGGTCACACCCACATCTCCGGTAGCAAGGTATTTTTCTTTATCCCTAGTGAGGCAACAAAGTAAGGTAAAAACCCAAGTGGATCGCGGAACTTTCTCTCACGTTCACCGCACTAGCCACCCCCCGTTACTCCAACTAATGCACACGTTCCCCCTCACACGCTCTCATACACATGCTTGATCATAACAAGTAAACAAGAACGGGGTACATAATATGCATCTACTTTCATAACTGAAACAAAACTATTGCAATCTCAAACATATATTAACTCATAAAAAGATCCACCACAAAGGTATTACATAGATGACCGTAATCATGTTCAGCAGCTCATACGGTACTAATTAGTGAAGCTCAAGAGAGGAGAGATACATAAGTTACTTCCACAAACCCATAGTCCAGGGGTGGACTACTCCCTCTTCATCATGGAGACGGTGGAGAAGTCGTTGGAGAAGATGGAGACCACGCCGGCAGCGCCCCGCCGGAGTTTTCCCCCTCCAATCTGCAACTCCAGGTCTCTGTTTCGTGGTTTCTGTGTTTCGGCGGCGCTCCTTTCCGAAGGGCGTCGGGGACTATTTTTATAGTCGTTTTTAGGTCAAGACGGAGGCTCGGGAAAAAAGATCGACGGCAACGGAGCCACGAGGCCCAGATGGTGGGTCCCACGCGGCCAGGAATCTGGCCGCGTGGGCCACCCTCTTCTGGCCCTCGGGCCTCCGTTTGTTCGCTTCCTTCGCTCCCACGCTTTGTTCCTTCCAAAAACTGATGCTCGTAAATTATTAGGTCATTTGGACGTCGTTTGGGTCCCTGAAACATCAAAATATAGAAAATAGGGTGCAGGGTTAATTCCAGAAAAATAGGGAAACAATGAAATATTCCCAAAATCAATATAAAACAATGATATAACCCTTATATGATGCAAATATGATTGAAATATAAGTAATATAATGCAAAGTTCATGTATGCATTTTACATGCATCAACATCCCCAAGCTTAACCTATACTCGTCCTCGAGTATGAAGGTGATAAAACTAACATGGACTTTGCAATTTAATACTATCAAAGGATATCAAAGATGATTACTATTGCTACATAGAGTCAAATGATTCATTCTTCAAAGGAGTAGCAATATACAAGATAGATTATGAAGTGATATCAAATATTCAATGTAAGGATGTTCAATGATAATTCACAAAGTGTAACATAGAAGAAAGTACTATGGACCAAATGTATGCATAATGAAAAGTAAAAACATCCTATAATGGTCATAGAGTATTCTTATAAATCTGAATATAAAAGGTGGACACTTTGGAAAGATATATAAATGAGTAGAGGTAAAACATGAATAAGTTTCATCTAACTTCCAAATGCTTCTACTTAAGTTAATGTTTGCAATGTGGTATTCATTGGTGTCAAGCTCTCATTACCCCTATCATAGCATCTTGAATGGTTAAAGTTTAAAGTGAAAGCAAATATGAGTAGTATGCTTGACAAAGTATGGGTTGAATGTCTCATGCCCCGTGAATACGAGTACCTACACCACGGTGTTACTCAACTTGGGACACAAAAGCAAGTTCAAGTTAAGGTCATTGTAAGTAATATAATAGCGTCATCAAGAGCGTCAACTGGGGTACCTCTTGTCCCAGGACATGGAACAAGCCCATGTCAAAATGACAAGACAAACAAACAAAATGAACAATCTCCACACCCTTTTTATTTACTATTGGTATAGCTTTTTATTGTGGGGTGCATCACTGAAGGTTCACCATAGCATGTAAGTAAATTTCCACCATGAATGATGCATGGCTTAGATTAGCGGCCCAGGCGTCTCTCTAGCCATTTATACAAACTCATTAAACTTACTAAGTTTCCACATTTATTTGGCACCATGATAAGCATCCATAAACAAAAGTACATGATATCAACAAAATATAAAGAGCACGTTGAAAGCTTGCCATGTGACAGCACATATGAGCTAACTCCCAACCAAGACTCTTGTCAAGCTCACAACTTCATAATTTTAATCACAATGGGTCATGTTTATTAAGTGCAATAAAAGTAAGGTGTGCATCAAGTTCGTGAGAGCTCTTTAACCAACTTTTCCCATAACAATCAATAACATAAGCATTTTAATTCAGAAGTATAGATAATACAAAATAACATGATAAACATACTCGGAATAGCATAAAGCTAATAGGTAGATATGGTGGACTCACTGGAAAAACTTTGGTTGAAGGTGTTGGAAAACAAGTTTTTACTTGTTGGAATTTTTGGGCTAGCAAGAGGGAGAAAGTTGACCGTCTAAATGCATGCATAAGTGTCCATAGAACTAACCAATCCATGTTAAACAAAGTAAAGTAACATTCAGCATCAAAACATGAATAAAAGATAGCTCTTGATAAAACACTTGCAAATTAATATTCATTAAAAGCATATGAATCATGCAACTATATGTATCTTTTTGAATCAACTCAAACATCCCTTTCCCAATCTTTTTAATAGCATCCAACTTAATTCAACCCAAATTTCCAGTAGCTCTCTCATATATAAATGATAGTGGTGGTCTCAAGACAAACAAAAATCAAACCGAAATAAAAAGCAAATAAAAGACGCTCCAAGTTTATGCGATAAAGTGCATTGATCGAAAAACAGAAGTTAGACGTGTGCAAACCGAGAGTGTGTTGGTCCAGTGGGGTTGTCTTCACATCCCCAAGCTTATGGTCTTCACCATCCTTGGATAGCTCTTGGTGCATCTCCTCTAATCCCTGTGAAAAAACTTCAAAACACCGTTTCTCCCATTTCTTTTCTGTGGGGTGACATTAGTAGTGATAGACAAATGAATTACTTGCTGCATAAAATCCTTAAACAAAAATTCATATGAATGTCCAGAAAGTGTATAATGTTGTATGCCTACTTATAAACTCAATTGGATCAAAAAGATTCAAGTTAAAAGTTCAAAGAATGCATCAAACAAAATGGGACAGAATCTGTCCAGAAAAACAGCAGCAGCAAAACGTATTTTTCTACCCTACTTAAATATGTCGAAAAATTCTGAAAAATTCATGCTTACAGAGGATGAAAAGTTGCAACTACAGTTCAAATATCAGCTCATTCGGAGTTACAGAATAGGAATTAAAAATCATACCGTGCACAGATTCGTGCTGGAATAAAATCTCCGAATGCAAATAGCAACTTTTTCAAACCAAAATAGGTAAAACTTGGCACTTTATTAAAAATTCCAGAAACAAAACTAAAAACTAAGTCTCTTGTTACAGCAAGAGGACACAAAGAAAATCAAAAATAAAAACAACCGGGTTGCCTCCCGTAAAGCGCTTTCTTTATAGCCATGTAGCTAGGCTTCTTACTTGATATTTATTGTGGACGAAGCTCATGAGGGAGCTTGAACTTTGATGTGTCCCTCTTCCTTGGGAAGTGTTCCATGCACTTCTTGTGTGGAAACTGAAACTTCACATTCCCTTCTTTTGAATCAATGATAGCACCTGTGGTACGAAGAAAAGGTCTTCCAAGAATAATTGGACTAGAGGTTTTATTCCCCATATCCATGATTAGAAAATCAACAGGTACAAATGTCATATGCAACTCTACCATAACATCACTTACTTTTCCTAAAGCATGTTTAATGGAATCATCAGCAAGTGCAAGTTCAATAGAGCATTTTTCAAGATTCTTTAATTCAAGTACTTCATATAATTCTTTAGATAAAACAGAGACACTAGATCCTAGATCTAATATAGCATGGTGTGTCTCTTTTCCAATGGTTACTAGTACTTTGGGAATCCATATATCCCCAAGCTTAGGTGGTATCATAGCTTCTTGGTTGTACCTAGCAATCTTTTCTTTTAAAACATGATTAGCAATATAAGAACCAAAACCTGCTTGGTTAACATTAATGGAAGGATCACTTGCAAATTTTTGTAAGATAGATATTAATTCATGCAAGCTACAATTCTCTAAGTCAAGTAATGGTTCCTTGACTTCACTAAGCATTTTAACTTCCTCAACTTTTCTCTCTTTCATTACCATAATAGTTTCCTTAGCAATTCTCTCTTGCTCATGAATATGTTCCCAAGATTTATTTATAACCTCTTGACAATATTTAATTGTTTCCTCATGTTTTTGAGCTATAATGGTGTTCTTTAATGAGGAAACTTCCTTAGTGAGCTGATCTACCCTTTCAAACAAAGAGTCTTGTTTTTCAAACTTAGATATAAATTCCTTATTAAGCTCCTTTTGAGTAGATATAAATGATCTAATGGTGTTTTCCAAATCACTAGAAACATTACTACTAGTGGCATATTTGTTTGGCACATACGGGGGTTTATTATAGGAATTATAATTGTTATTACCATACCCATTATTACCATAGTTCCTAATGAAGTTAACATCAACATTTTCAGGATTATTACCAACTAGTTCTTGCAAAGGCACATTTTCAATATTTTGTTTATTAATGAAAGCAAGAATAGTGTCCATTTTAGATGACAAATCATTTGTTTCTTCTATGGAGTTTACTTTCTTAGATGGATTAGGTGCTCTATCAGTATGCCATTGACTATAGTTTTGCAAAATACTTTCCAATATGTTCTTAGCTTCTACTATAGTTTTTCCCATAAAAGCCCCTCCAGCAGCGGAATCAAGAATATTTCTAGACATGTAATTTAGACCATTGTAAAAAGAGTGTAATATGGTCCATTCATTGACCCCATGTGATGGACAAGTTCTAAGCATAAGTTTTATCCTATCCCAAGCCATGGCAACATGTTCATTTTCATTTTGCCTAAAAGAAAGAATATTGTTTCTATTTTGCAAAATTTTAACAGGAGGATAATATTTCTTAATGAAAGCTTCTTTTAGATCATCCCAAGAATTAATGCTACCAGTAGGTAATGAATGCAACCACTCTTTAGCTTTTCCTCTAAGTGAGAAAGGAAATAACTTCAGTTTTAGAATATCACTTTCCACATTTTTAAATTTTGCATGTCACATATTTCAACAAAATCATGAAGATGCATAGAGGCATCCTCCATAGCACTACCGCCAAATTGTTCCCTAGTTATCAAGTTCAACAAACTAGGACTTACTTCATAACTATCAGCTTTTATCTCAGGTGTGGCAATGGGCCTAGCAATAAATTGATCATTTGGAGTGTTTGTGTAATCACACAACTTAGTTCTTTCTCCCATTTTTGCAAGTTTTTATGTGTTTTTTAATTTTTTATGCAAAACTGAAAATAAAATGATACTAAACAATGCAAACCGAAATAACAAATGCAACACAAAATGCAAAACTGAAAATAAAAATGCAAACCGAAATATAAATATGATATGCAAGACAATAACAAAACAAAATAAAATGCTTTGAAGGTAAAGATGGATAAGATGATGCTCACGTAGGTGCAACCTCCCCAAGCTTAGGTGTTTGCACAAGTTGGTGATGAAGTTGACTTTGTTGTGAGATACCCTTGGATAAACCTTTACAGCAATGATTCCCCGGCAACGGCGCCAGAAAACTGTCTTGATGGCCCTTGACGTAGTTACCTGCGTCAAAAGAATATGGGTTAGGTTGAGACTCCAAGTGCAGAGTGTATAGTATAGGAAAGACGGTTTTCCCCACGAGGGGTGACTCGAGGGTTTAATATCGAACTCTCGGGGAATCAGTAGTGAAAGATTTATCTTCTTATCCTTCTCTTGAAAACCTACAAAACAAAGTAAATTGTTTGTGCCCTCAACCTCACCTAGTGGTTGTCAAGCACAAGGTGTGAGAATGATATGAAAAGATAATGAATGCAAAACAGTAAATAAATATGCAATGATGATGTAAACAATGATGGATGATATTTTTGGGTTTTGTATTGTGAATGCAAGATGTAAAAGTGTTTTTGTATTTTCGGATTTTTAAATGGCAGAAAATGTAAAGTGGATAAAAGTTGTTGGAAAGGTGTTTCTTATGATTAAAAATGGACCGGGGTTCATGGTTTCACAAATGCACTCTCTCTTTAATAAAGTGGTAGACAATGGAACACTAGAATTGACATATGAGATTGCAACAAAAAGGTTTCATGACAAGTTACTAATTATATGGGCATCACGTCCTAACATAGAGATCTTTTGTTTATTAATCTCTCTTATACTCCACCAAGATGCGAACTAAATCATAACACCTTAGTAATTAAGATAAATCAGAGCATAGCATTAAGTTTCATGACATGAAGTTAAAATAAGAACATGCTAGATCTAGTCATGGAGTAGTGGCAATGGTCACACCCACATCTCCGGTAGCAAGGTATTTTTTTTATCCCTAGTGAGGCAACAAAGTAAGGTAAACACCCAAGTGGATCGCGGAACTTTCTCTCACGTTCACCGCACTAGCCACCCCCCGTTACTCCAACTAATGCACACGTTCCCCCTCACACGCTCTCATACACATGCTTGATCATAACAAGTAAACAAGAACGGGGTACATAATATGCATCTACTTTCATAACTGAAACAAAACTATTGCAATCTCAAACATATATTAACTCATAAAAAGATCCACCACAAAGGTATTACATAGATGACCGTAATCATGTTCAGCAGCTCATACGGTACTAATTAGTGAAGCTCAAGAGAGGAGAGATACATAAGTTACTTCCACAAACCCATAGTCCAGGGGTGGACTACTCCCTCTTCATCATGGAGACGGTGGAGAAGTCGTTGGAGAAGATGGAGACCACGCCGGCAGCGCCCCGCCGGAGTTTTCCCCCTCCAATCTGCAACTCCAGGTCTCTGTTTCGTGGTTTCTGTGTTTCGGTGGCGCTCCTTTCCGAAGGGCGTCGGGGACTATTTTTATAGTCGTTTTTAGGTCAAGACGGAGGCTCGGGAAAAAAGATCGACGGCAACGGAGCCACGAGGCCCCAGATGGTGGGTCCCACGCGGCCAGGACTCTGGCCGCATGGGCCACCTCTTTGGCCCTCGGGCCTCCGTTTGTTCGCTTCCTTCGCTCCCACGCTTTGTTCCTTCCAAAAACTGATGCTCGTAAATTATTAGGTCATTTGGACGTCGTTTGGGTCCCTGAAACATCAAAATATAGAAAATAGGGTTTTCTGCCCGTGCAGGGTTAATTCCAGAAAAATAGGGAAACAATGAAATATTCCCAAAATCAATATAAAACAATGATATAACCCTTATATGATGCAAATATGATTGAAATATAAGTAATATAATGCAAAGTTCATGTATGCATTTTACATGCATCACTCGCCGCGCCCTCGAGACCGCGGCGCGCCGCAAAAGGCACCGCGAGGCCCAGGCGGCGGCCAAGGCGGCCGACGGAGCAGGCGGGTCCAACTGATGCCATATCCCCGCCGGCTAGGCCGCCTATGCGCGGCCAATTTTACAACGAAGCCGGCGCCGCTACGTGTTTCGTAGCTACGAAAGGACCGATGAGGAGGAGCCAGCTAGTCTGCCGCTGGCCACGGCCATGACGAAGGAAGAGCCAGCAAGTCCGTGGCCAAACCGGCTTGCGGCTGGACGTTCCCCACGGCCAGAGCCCCTCTTTGATCTTCCCCATTGCCGGCCGGTGGTCGGTTATTAATTTTTTTTCCAGTTTTTAGTGTAATTTTAGGGTTTAATGCCGGGGAGGGTGACCATCTGACCGACGGTCCGGTTGCTCCAAATCCCTGTTAGTGCTCAATTAGTGTAGTTTTAAGGTTTATTATGCAAATTCAGGTTCCAATATGTAAGAATCCTTTATTATTAAAAAAATGTTTGGAAAAAATGGCCAGGCGGACTCAATGCGTCAGCCCCGTTGGGCGCAGTGGCCAGAAAAGGTCGGACGTAGGCCGAACGCGCGTCGGTTTGCCGACTCAAACGGACCAAACGCGGACCAAACGCGCGTCCGTTTGGGTCGCCCCGTTGGAGTCATCCTAACATGTCGGACCTCGACGAAACCTCACCCGACATAGGAAAAGACACACCACACCTCGTCGGAGCCGCGCTAGACCTCGGCAGAGCAACATACTCGATTTGTGGATCAGTGCTAGGTTTCCTGGCAGATTGCTTTCTCGCCGAAAGCTCGCCTACAAAGTTAGCTCATCTAGATCTAGAGTTGATTGATTGGCAACGTAGAAGCTGGCAACAACTAGGTGGGACAAAAGTAGCTCACGACATGCAAACGACATCAATTATCAATTAGTTACAGTGCACCACGCCCGCTGGAGGTACTGGACGCTCTCGTCCCGGCCAACGCCGTATTCAGTATCATTCTCGTACGCGCCGTAGGAAGAAGAATTTGCACGGTTGCGCCTGTGTGAGGAAAATACCTAGTCCTAATTAAAAGAACCGAATCGATATTCACTTGTGGGTGGGTGACAGTGGTGGGTAACTTTCACAGTTTTCATTTTCAGCGCAGTAAAAGTAGGGGTGTGATACGTCCAAAACGTATCTACTTTTCCGAACACTTTTGCTATTGTTTTTTCTCTAATTTGTGTGATTTGAATGCAACTAACGCGGACTAACGCTGTTTTCAGCAGAATTGCCTTGGTGTCTCGTTTTTGTGCAGAAAGTCAAATTTTCAGAAAATTCCAGAAAAAGTTCCATAAATCCTATTTTCCCAAAGACCCACGGAGCCAGAGATGAAGCAAAGAGAGGGCACAGGGTGCCCACACGCACCCAGGGCGCGGTTGACCCTTGCCGCGCCCAGGGGTGGTGTGGCCCCCTGTGTGGCCCCCAGCGCTCCCCTTTGGACTACATAAGCCTTGACCTAAAAACTTCGGGGGAATCGACGCTTTTTCCAGAAACCTTCCAGAGCTCCGCCGCCATCGAAAACCCTATTTCGGGGATCAGAAACTCCGTTCTGGCACCCTGCCGGGACGGGGAATTGGAGGAGATCATCGCCATCATCATCACCGCCACCTCTCCATCGACCATCCATGACTCCCCCATCCATGTGTGAGTAATTCCCCGCTGTAGGCTGAGGGGATGGTAGGGATTGGATGAGATCATTCATGTAATAGTTGTGAGATTTGTTAGGGCTTGGTGCCTAGTATCCATCGGTAGTACTTTATGTCATTGTTGCAACTTATTATGCTTAATGCTTGTCACTTAGGGCCCGAGTGCCATGATCTCAGATCTGAACATGTTATTGAATCATGAGAATAATTATTGTTTTGGATCATATCTATAAGTTGTATACACACGTCACTGTCCGGAACCCGAGGCCCCAAAGTGACAGAAATTGGGATAACCGGAGGGGATGGTTGCGACGTGAGGATCACATGTGTTCACGGAGTGTTAATGCTTTGCTCCGGTGCTTTATTAAAAGGAGCACCTTAATTACCAGTAGTTTCCCTTGAGGCCCCGCTGCAAACGGGCTGGTAGGACAAAAGATGTTGTGCAAGTTTCTCATTGCGAGCACGTACGACTAAATACGGAACACATGCTTATGATTGATTATTACTTGGATACCTTATTATTATTTATCTGCAATTGCCCTATGTATGACTATTTCATGAATTATCTCATCCATGCAGCGCCCGTTCATCCATCCTATGCCTACAGTATTTTAATCCTGCTGTCTACTGCAATTATTACTGCTGTCTTTATTTTACTGCTGCTATTATTTCACTACTGCTACTGTCATAAAACTGTTGCTACTGATAAACTGTGTCGAGCAAGTCTACTTCCAGGTGCAGCTGAACTGACAAATCATCTGTCAAGGCTTATAAATATTCTTTGGCTCCCCTTGTGTCGAATCAATAAATTTGGGTTTTACTTCCCTCGAAGACTGTTGCGATCCCCTATACTTGTGGGTCATCAAGACTATTTTCTGGCGCCGTTGCCGGGGAGCATAGCTCTATTTATAAGCTCACCAGGGAGTCATACTGCTCGCTGCAATTCATTCATCATGGGTAAACCTCGTGATGATAAGGTTCGTATATTGCCATCCACTACAAGGAGAGGTACAACTCTGAACACTTCTGCTGCTCTTGATTCACCGTCTGTTATAAGTCAACTTGTCACACCACCACATGCACATGCTTCACGTGCTGCTACTTCTGCTGAATCTGAGAATGTTTCTGATGAATTTGATGATGCTTCTACTGTGCTTGATGAAAGAGGTTCACTAGGTCCTTTTCTAGATGCTACAATTGCTAAATCTAAACAACTTGAAAATACTGAAACACCTAATGAAACTCCTGTTACACCTGCTTATTCACCTGAAACAAGAGAAACTACTAGTGATGATCTTGAGGAAACTTATGTTGAACTTGATGATGACTTTATTGATGAATGCATGAATTGTGATACCTCTAAAGATGTTAATGCTATTAAAAATCTTCTTCAAAGACGTGCTGTCAACTATAAACTTTCTCCTGATGCTAAATTTGCTACATCTCCCATAAATATAAAAGATAAAGATTATGATTTCTCTGTGGACTTGTCTTTTATAACTATTGCTGAGAAAGAACCTTTTCGAGGAACTGAAAATGAAAGTGCTGTAGAACATATGAACACTCTCTCTACTCTGAGTAGTTTGTTTTCTGATGATATTAAGAAACGCAGTTACTTTGTTACTAAAATTTTCCCTTTCTCATTGAAAGATGAAGCTAAAACTTGGTTTAATGATTTATCTCCTGGATCTATTGAGAGCCCGATGGGTTTAGTCAATGCTTTCTTTCAGAAATATTTTCCTGCTAGTGCTCAACATGCTGCTTTACAGAAAATCTTTAACTTTAAGCAAAATGAGGGAGAGAAAATGCCTGAATCTTGGGCAAGGTTTTGTTCTTTACTTAGAGCTCGGCCTGGACATCAAATAGCTAAAAATGAACTTCTTGATATATTTTATAATGGACTAACTGTTGAATCTAGGACATACCTGGATAGTTGTGCTGGTTGTGTTTTCAGGAAAAGAACTCCAGATGAAGCCGAGGAATTATTGGCTAAGATAAGCCAAAATCATGATGATTGGACCCTGCCTGAACCAACTCCGGTACCTACGCCGAGGAAAAGAGGAGTGATTGAATTGAATGATGAAGAAATGAGAGAAGCCAAGAAATCTCTTAAGGAGAAAGGTATTAAATCTGAAGATGTGAAAAATCTTCCACCTATAGAAGAATTGTGTAAGCCAATTCCTCACTCATCTACAGTTGAGGTACACTCTCTCCAACGCTTTGATGATAGAGATATCCCTTATTCTAAACCTCCTGATCAATGCTTAGATGAGTTTGATAATTTCATTGTTAAGCAAAACAATTTCAATTGGAGAATAGAAAATAGCTTCATAAAGAATTCTCATGTCATTAATCATTTGCATGATGTTTTGGAAAGAACTTCTAATGATGTTAAAATACTCATTAAACATTTTCATATGGTTCAAACTCAAATTGAGCAATTGACTAAAGTGCAAAAAGATTTGTTAGGTAATGCTTCTAGAGAAAATGATAAACATGCTTTTGGTATAGCAACTAGAGGTGGTGCTTCCACTCAGGATCCTTTATATCCTGAGGGACATCCTAAAAGAATTGAGCAAGATTCTCAACTAGTTAATGAAACTACTACCCTTCTAAGAAAAAGAAGAAGAAGAAACATAAACATGTTGAGGAATCTCCTGAACCTATTAAAGACAATGAGCATGTTAATAATCCAAATAGTATATCTATCTCTGATGCTGAAACTGAGAGTGGTAATGAACATGCTAATGATAAAGATAAGAATGATGCTTCTGATAAAGAGGAAAGTGAAGAGGAACCTGAAAAGCATTCTAAAAACAAAAAGTACACTAAAGAAGATTTTCTTGCTAAGAAACATGGTAATGAAAGAGAACCTTGGGTGCAAAAACAAATGCCTTTTCCTACTAAGAAACTAAATCTAAGGAAGAAGAACATTATAACAAATTTTGTGAATGGATGAAACCTTTGTTTTTGCAAATTCCTTTGACTGATGCTATTAAGTTACCTCCCTATTCAAAGTACATGAAAGATATTGTCTCTAACAAGAGAAAGATTCCTAATGAAGAGATTTCTACCATGCTTGCTAATTATTCTTTCAATGGTAAGGTTCCAAAGAAGCTTGGAGATCCAGGTATACCAACTATTCCTTGCTCAATCAAAAATAACTATGTTAGAACTGCCTTATGTGATTTAGGTGCAGGGGTGAGTGTTATGCCTTTTTCTCTTTACAAGAGACTTTACTTGGAAAAATTGATACCAACTGATATATCTTTGCAAATGGCTGATAAATCTACTGCTGTTCCTGTTGGTATATGTGAAGATGTTCCTGTTCAAGTAACTAATAATTGCTTGATATTAACTGATTTTGTTGTGCTTGAAATGCCTGAAGATGATAATATGTCTATTATTCTTGGAAGACCTTTTCTTAACACTGCAGGGGCTGTTATTGATTGCAACAAAGGAAAGTGACTTTCCATGTTAATGACAAAGAGCATACTGTTTATTTTCCCAAGAAGCTGGACAAAATATTTGGAGTTAATACAATTACCAATATTAAAAGTATCAAAGTGGGAAGTATTGATTGCCCTATATATGAATCTCATGAAGAACTTCGATATATTATGATTGGATCTATAGCTATACCATTTAAGGTAACATGATTGTTCAATGTGGTTTAATTCTTTTATGTCATATAAAATGTATTTGGTGGCAAGACTTGATCAACCTTGTTAACAAATATGTTTTACATGCATAAAATTGCTAAACAACATATTTTTCTTTCTCACTTTTGTTTTACCTACTGTTTTGCTACTGTAATTTGCAAAGTTAAGTAATGCTTGGTTTATGTAAATTCATTTTGTCTAGTTTTCATTGTTTAAAGTACCCAGAAAATGTCAGAAATAAAAGTTTTCAAAAAATTATGAAAAATATTCTGTAAGTCCTAGTTTTTAAAGAGGAACGTGGGAGTACCAGAGGATGACCAGGGGGACCCACCAGGCCACCACACGCCCCCACGGCGCGGTGGAGGGCAGGCCGCGCCCTGCCCTGGTGTGGGGTCCACCTGGCCCTCCTCTCACTCATCTCTCTCCCACTCCTTTCTCTCTCCCGACCATACACACCACCATTGCTCAAACTCGTGTTCTTGCTGCTCTTGCTCGAAATTTTTCGATCTACTTGCTCAGCCCATCTTTGCTGCTGAAATTTGGATCAATTGCTCTCCGGTATGTGACTCCTCCGATTATCCAAATAGAATTTTGTTTAGTTGCTTATATCTTTAGCATTTTGGTACTGTAGGTGACATGTTATTAGAGCTTGCATGCTTGTTCTTGTTTAGATTAACTAGTTTTGATGCATGTTTAGTCCCCTAGTAAGTCTCCCTAGTGTTTCCTTGATTTAACCACTCCAAAATTATTTTTATGAGGTTTGTTTAAAATTTCAGAAAAGGAAGATGGATAAACACACTTATGGAGAAATCTTTGAAGGCAAACACCATCCTCCTCAAGGCAAACAAGGGCTTCAAGATCAAGAGGTGCACCTAGGCCATCATACAATGAGGATCTTTTGGCACCGAGAATCGGTGAAGAGGAAGATGATGGTGTTCCTCATCCATCTATTTTTCCATGCTTTAACTTTATGAGAGATGCAGGGATTTATGATGACTTCATAAGGATGATTAACAATGTTGGTTTGATGGAATTTATGCAGGATGAGAGGCCACAATATGCTAACCTCACTAAGATTTTTGTTGAAAGCTTTAAGTTTAATAACTCTACTTTTAACCCCACTGTTGAGTTTAAGATTTATGATCGTGCATGCAACATGGACTTGAAAAGATTTTGCAGGGTCATAGGTGTTGCTCCATCTGGGACAGAGAAAGATCAGAGCAGAGCCGCACGAGTTGGTGGATCTTTACCATGAGCTGAGCTATGATGATCTCCGTAGAGTGCAGCGGGTAAGATAAGGAACATTCAATTTCCAGCCATCAGGTACTTCACATATTATCTTGCCACGAGTGTGCTTGCTAGAGAGAACACTAGTAATATTTCTTGCTATCATCTAGCTTTTCTTGCTCATGCACTTAAAAATAATAAAACCTACAACCTTGGTGCCTTGATTGCTCGCCGCCTTGCCGCCAAAGGTCCCATTTTGGAGGCATTATTGATGCACGTGTTTTAGCTGATCTTGGTCTTCCTGCTGATCCTTCTGATGAATTGTTGATTCCAGAAAGACTTGATCTTGCCGCCATGAAACTTCATGATTTTGTTACTAATAATTCATCTACTGGACATTTGATGTATAGAGTTGTTTTTGCTAATGGACCTGAGCTAGAGGTCCGGCTTCCACAGCCTAGTTTGTTCAGTGTTTTCAGGGGTCCTCTATCATATTCGAGGGAGGATTTGGACAACCACCTCGGTGCACCGGATTTCCATTTACAGCACTACCCTGAGGACCGACAGGAGACCTTCGTGGCACCCCCTGAGGACTACACCGTGTACTACGGTGGTGCATCCTCGAGCTTTCACTCGGACGAGGAACCCTCTTCGTCACACACTGAGGGCGCGCCAAGCTGGCAGCCATGGGGATAATTGGTCTCCCACTAGGCCAAAAGCCTAAGCTTGGGGGGAGGTATGCCGACAAGTTCACTCATTTTATCATATTCATATCATGTTGGTACTTTGTATATCCATGTTTTAGTTTGTTTCTTTTCTTTTGTTTCTTGTGTCCATTTCATTTTCGCAAAACACCAAAAGACCAAAAACATTTCCTTTATTTCTCTTGCTTTTGAATTTGTAGTGCTAGTTTACTTTATTTTTCGTTTTGGCTTGTTATTCAAAAATCCAAAAAGATTTTGCTTTGTTTGCTTGTTTCTTTCTATGCTTGCTTTAATTCGAAAACCCAAAAATATTTGTTGTTCTTCTGCCGTTTTGTATAGTTTTTTCTGTCGGAGAATGACTCCCACGAAACAGGGGCACTCACACTCGCGAAGAGAGTTCGTGTAAGGGGCTGAACACGACGTCAATCAACCCTCATCCGGCGCGGCGACGCTGCTCGTCGTGCCTGAGGAGGGACATCACAGGAGAGAGAGACACGGCGCGTACCCAGGTTCACGGCCCTCTTGTGGAGGTAAAACCGCTACGTCCTGCCTGTCTGTATTGCTGCTTGTAGAGGTTACAGTACAGCGTGCTTGCCGAGGGCACAGCTATGGCAATGGCGTGTACAAGGGGAGGGAAACTACTGTCTTCTTCTCCCTTGCGCGCCAGTAGCTAGACTAGGAGTAAAATGTGTTCGATCCCCCGTTAGGGTGGTGCACCAGCTCCTTTTATAGGCGCCCCGGGCCTCCTCCCTGTCCTTGTGCAGCGGAGGGGCTACCACATGGCGACAACGGTCGGGAGCTCGGTGCACCGCTGCTTGGGCGTCCATGAGCGTGGTCCATGGGCACAAAAGCTGAGGCCGCAGCTGAGAGGCCGCCGTCCATCCAGGACGGCCAGCTGCTGCCGCAGAGGAGCGGGGGGAGTCCCCACGGTGACGTCGCGTTTGGCGCGTAGCGCCGGCCTGCTCCCTTATCACCAAAGAGGAAAGCATGGTGGTCTGCGCCGTTGCCCCCGCTTTGTTGACTCCTTTATCACCAAAGTGGGACTGTAGCTCCGTCGTCACCCTGCGCAGAGGCGCGGTCACTCTGCGGCCGCTGCGGAAGCCATGTGCGCTCCGCAGAGCTTGCTTTACAGTGAAGGAACCCTCGCGTGGGCGGGAACGCCCTGTGGAGGATTCTGCGTTGACTTCCCCTCAGGGAAAGCTTCCTTGGAGAGGGGGCAGAGGAGTAGAGGCTCCGCAGGCCTTAGCTGCCTCCTCAGGCCTCCGCGAGGCGATTCTGCCCCGCGGGCTCCCAGGCTTGCAGACCTGGTCCTTAGCGAGATTCACTCGCCGAGTGTTGAGGGTTATAGAGGCCTGGCCCAGTACACCCTGGTTCTTACTGGGCTGACATTTTCAGGAGTTCGAAAAAATTTCCGTGGTTCCGCTTGGACTTGGTTATCATTTCACATCATTCAAGCCACACAAGTGAAAAGCAATAATGACGTCTTACGACAATTCGGATGTGGTAAAAGGCTGGTATGAACTCTATTTGTTTTTCATTTTTGTAAATATGCCTACTCATGTGAACATGCTTAGCTATCATGGTAGTGGTTATGTTATTTAATGATTACTTAGTAGTTCATGTCTTCTTATGACCAGTACCAAATTGCTAATAGCGAATAACATGTCATATAGATATTTACATGCATTGTTCTATTCGTAAAACGGTACGGCAGGCTGGTATCCTCCTCTGAATAATTCACTTGATTCGACTTGGCACATGCTCACACATGTTATGACTGAAAAATAAAGTCAATTAAGCTGATGATCTATTTTGCCTCAGAGTTTTAGTATCATCTTTATGCCTCCGTTACTTTTATTTTGTCGCAAGCATGATTATGACCGTTATCGCTCTCGTGGTTGTCGCTTCCCAGTCTATTGCTAGCCTTCACTTGTACTGAGCGGGAATGCTGCTCGTGCATCCAAATCCTTTAAACCAAGTTATCCCAAAGAGTCCACCAAAAACTCCTATGCATGGTATTTCAAGCCATTCCAAGTAAATTTGCATGTGCTACCTTTAAAACTTTCAAAATATTTCCCTTTTTGTGTCAATGTTTACTAGCTCATGAGAATTTAGTGTGGTTATTCTTTATTCTATTTGTCAAATGGACTTTTACACCTGGACTAGTGGCATATACATCCGCTTATCCAATAACTTGCAAAAAGAGCTGGTAACGGGGTGCCCAGTCCCAATTAATTACAACTTTAACCAATTAATTCTCTTCACACTTTTGCCCTGATTCATCAGTAAGCAATGACAAACAGTGAAATACCTGAATGTGTGTAAACCAAAGAGAAAGAGGGATGATCTGCCTTGCTGGTAGAAATAACGTCCTTCATGCGAGCCGCTCTTAAAAGTCCGTTTGACAGGTAGAATACTGTTCTCACCCGCTACCATTCGTTGACAATTAACAAACACCTCTCAAAACATTTTTAGCTCTGTTTTTAAAATAAAAAGCTCTAGCACGTGTTAATCCCTGCTTCCCTCTGCGAAGGGCCAATCTTTTATTTTTATGTTGAGTCACCATCCTTTCTTTGAGCACCTCTTCGAGAGCATAACTGTCGTTCTTAGTGTAATGTGCTTGTCCCAGGATACGATTAATTGAGGTATAACTATGATACTCTTATCTTTTATATTTTTATATCTAGTCTTCACTTGAACTTCAGAGGTGCCTTGGCATTTATGTTTTGCCCTTCAAACAAAGGCAAGCGAGATACCACTTTGTCATATCTTTTTACGAACATTGCAATTCTTGTGGATAGATGTATGCTATGTTATTCATTCTTAGTACTTTGGTATCTTTTCATGATTTGCATAACTACTAGGTGTCATTATTTGCATGGTTCCTATTATGAATTGTCTAAGTAATTGATCATATAGTAGGCATGTATACATCATATGAAGCAAATGTGTTCGTAAAAGTTTCTTTTATCGCACTCGGTTGTTAACTGAATTGCTTGAGGACAAGCAATAAGCTAAGCTTGGGGGGAGTTGATACGACCAAAACGTATCTACTTTTCCGAACACTTTTGCTATTGTTTTTCCTCTAATTTGTGTGATTTGAATGCAACTAACGCGGACTAACGCTGTTTTCAGCAGAATTGCCTTGGTGTCTCGTTTTTGTGCAGAAAGTCAAAGTTTCAGAAAAATTCCAGAAAAAGTTCCATAAATCCTATTTTTCCAAAAGACCCACGGAGCCAGGAGATGAAGCAAAGAGAGGGCACAGGGTGCCCACACGCACCCAGGGCGCGGTTGGCCCTTGGCCGCGCCCAGGGGTGGTGTGGCCCCCCTGTGTGGCCCCCAGCGCTCCCTTTGGACTACATAAGGCCTTTGACCTAAAAACTTCGATGGAATCGACGCTTTTTCCAGAAACCTTCCAGAGCTCCGCCGCCATCGAAAACCCTATTTCGGGGATCAGAAACTCCGTTCTGGCACCCTGCCGGGACGGGGAATTGGAGGAGATCATCGCCATCATCATCACCGCCACCTCTCCATCGACCATCCATGACTCCCCCATCCATGTGTGAGTAATTCCCCGCTGTAGGCTGAGGGGATGGTAGGGATTGGATGAGATCATTCATGTAATAGTTGTGAGATACACCTCCGGTGCTCCACTGCTCCGGCGATTTCCGTTCTTCTCCGAGCTTTTCCGCCGCCCTTCCTTCGCGAGCCATGGGCCCCAAGAAGGGCAAGGCGGTGATGGTGGAGGCCTCCGCTGAAGCGCAGCGGGAGGAGGAGCTTGCGCCGGCTCTCATCGGCACTCGCGTCTCCACAGCGGAGGCGCTGGATAGGCTGAAGGTCCTCGTCGCCGGGAGGAATAATGAGCATGGCGCCAGCGGCGTCAAGGCGGCGCGCTTCGGCAAGCTGGCGGCGGGGTGGTCCCATTTTCGTCCACACGCTGTTCGCCGGCTTGGTGCCGCCGTTCTCTCCCTTCCTTGCGGAGGTGCTGGCTTTCTATCAGATCCAGCTCCTGCACCTCCACCCGAACTCCATCCTGATTCTCGCCATCTTCGCCTATCTCTGCGAGGCGTATCTGGGAGTGATGCCTTCCGTGGCCTTCTTCCGGAGCTTCTACGCGCTCCGCAACACGGCGCCTGGCGAGCGGTCTGGGTGCGTGTCTTCCGCATCGCAGACGGGATGGGCGCCGTCTACATCCCCATGTCGTGGGATGGCGACAAGGCCGTTACGAGGGTGACGAAGAAGGTGGAGGACTTCCGCCAGAAGTGGGTTCTCGTCGACGCCAAGGAGCGGAATGCCTTCTTCGATGAGCCTGAGGCGCCGCCGCTGAAGAACTCAAATTGGTCCAGCGAGAAGTTCCAGCACCAGAAGATTGCCCACTTGGTCTCGCGCATGAAGCTCGTCCGCGAGGCTGGCCTCACGGGGCAGATGGTCGCTGAGGACTTCGTGAGGCGGCGCATCGCTCCCCTCCAGGCGCACACGAAGCCGGTGTGGATGTACTCCGGCCCGGCAGATCCAATGCGCTTGCACCTCAGCGCCCACGCGCCAGACGACGTCGCCTCCATCTTAGGCACGCTCTTCATCGCCCCGGAGATCCCTGTTCCGGGCACTGAGCACCTGAGGCCCCTCCACCAGCTCACTCCAAAGAAGCGCCTCGCAGTTCTGGAGATGATGCCGACGTTCACGCCAGAGGGCTTGGAGGGAGAAGAGGCGAAGGGGGCTGCGGCGCCTGTGGTGGAGGAAGACTTGTTTGGCGAGTCCTCTGCTGCTTCAGACGCCGAAGCTGACGCCGCCACAGGAGGAGTCAACCCCTCGTCAGGGGAGGCGAGCTCTTCAAAGCAGGCGGCCCCTGAGGAGGAGATCCTGGAGATATCGTCCGATGTGGACGAGGATTTTGTGGTGGCCCCGTCACGACGGGCCACAGAAGAAGAAGACGAAGACGGAGACGATAGCGGCCCGGAGGCCGCGGCAAAGCGGTGCGAGCCCCGCACCAAGGCCATCCACGACAGGGCCGCCAGAAGCCTGGAGAGCACTCCTCTTAAGAGGAAAGCTGAGGCGGCCCCTGAGGAGCCCAGCGCTGGAGCCTCATCAGGCCTGTGGCGCTCTGCCAACAAGGTGTGGGTGGACACCCGCGCCAAGCCATCTGGGTGAGTACTGTTTCTTCTTGACTTGTTCTTGCTTATCGAGAGTTCTTGCCTTTCTCGAGGATCTCACTGTCTTGATTATCAGGGGTCTGGTTCATGCGAAGCGCCGCCGACTCCGCAAGGCTGCGGACGTGCGGCGCGCGCTACGCCCGTTGTTGAGGGGCCTACGCGCCCCTTGGAGAAGAGACTGAGGAGCCCGTGGTGACAGTCACCACGGGCCGGCTGTTGACGAGGCCATGAGGCCTGTGGGGGAGACGCCCCTTGAAGAAGCAACTGCCTCGCCACCTCCTGCCGAGAGTCAGATTGAGGAGGTGGTGAAGGCTCCGTCGCCGCCGCGCCCTGATGCTCCACTGGAGCCCCCAGAGACACCCGCCGTGGAGACGGCGGGGACCAGCACACAGGCGCCGGGAGGCGCCGACCGAGATGGAGGAGGGAACTCCTCCGCCGCCCCCTCCAAATTCCGAGCCTGAGGGGGAGGCCACTTCTTCTGAGGCCGCAGCAGGCGAGGCTGCGGTTGAGCCACTGGTGGCTAGGCCTCCCTCGCCAGCCCCCGAGGCCCACGAGGAGGTCGTCGTGGAGAACAACGACGCACAAGACGGTGGGGGCCCGCTCCTGGGCCCCGTGTTGACCCTGGTCCAAGCACTGTGCTTTCAGCACCAGAGGCTGGCGCTGGGGTGGAGGACGCTGCGCCACGTGAGGGCTCTTGGGCCTTGGTCTTGAGCGACCGGAGCCGGAGCAGCGCGTGCCGCCAAGCTGCCCTCCGTTTGGTGAGGGGCACCCTAGACGGGCTAAACCCAACTTGCCCTTGAGGAGGCGGAGCTTGGCAGGAGGTACGACGCCCTTGCTGCTGACTGGGCCCGCTTCTTCGAAGTCAGGCGGCGGAGTGGCCCTGACGACCAAGCCTTCAGGCGCAGCGCGACGAGGCGACGCGGCAGGCCCAGGAGATCCGCGAGAACGCGGAGCGCGAGGCGCAAGGGCCTTGGCGCCGGTCCAGGCGGAACGCAAGGCGGCTGCAGAGGATCGGGAGGCGGCTGTGGCGGAGCGCCAGGCTGCAGCCTCCGACCGAGCGGCTATCGAGACCTCCCTCGCCGACCAGCGCAAGGAGCTGGCCAGCCGCGAGGAGAAGATAATTGCTGAAGCTGAGGTGGTGAGGAAGTCTCTGGAGCAGCATCGTCTGTCGCTGGAGGCTCGCGAGCAGGCCATGACGACACGCGAAGCTGAGGTGCTCAAGCGTGAGGAGAAACTGGAGCAGGCGGAAACAGACATGAACAGAACGTGAGGCCTTGGAGTCCCGCGAGAGCAGCTTGGCTGAGGCCATGGGCAAGCACGACAAGGAGGTGGAGCGGCACCGGGAGCTTGTGGAGAAGGCCAACCAAAGCTTGCCGAGAAGAAAAAGGAGGCGGAGGCGGAGGCCCTCACCAAGCAAAAAGAGTACCGCACTGCTGTCACACAGGCCGTCTCCCGGGAGTATGCTGGGAAGTTCAAGAAGCAGGAGGACGGCTTCCAGAAAAAGCGCAGAGAGCTCGGCAAGCGCATTCGCCAGCTGGAGGAGTGGAACGCCAACTTGAAATCCTCGCTGAAGCGCGCCAAGGACGCTAATCTCCGCACGGAACAGGCCCTCGAGCGCTCGGAGCAGGACCTCACAGCCCTGATGGCAGACATGCAGGAGTTGAATGCGCAGGTGGCCCCTGTTGTGGAGAGGGTCGAGGAGGCTGAGCAGAGCGCGGTGGCGGCACGGGTCTTGACGCAGCAGCGGGAGCGTATGTTCCGATCTTTGGTGACGCGCGGGAACGCTCTTGCTGCGAAGCTGGGGGTGGATGCTCCTGCCGTCCCCGTCCACGGGAACGCCGACGTCGCCACGTATCTGACCTACTTCGACCAGCTCTTCTCCGTCCTTGAGGGCCCTGTGGCGGAACTCGACGATGTTGTCGACGAGGAGTGCCGCAAGCTCCTGCTGGTGGCGGTCGAGCGCGTCTTCGTCAACCTCAAGCGCCTATATCCATGCTTCGACTTCGAGTCCGTGACCGAGCCCATGGGGATGCTCAGATCGAGACGCGCCTCTTCAACTCGCTGCGGGAGGAGATCAACGACTATGTCAACCGCTTCAAGAGGGTCGCTGAAGAGCCGGCCTCTGGCGAGGAGGAAGACGTCGAGGAGGAAGGCGCGGAGGAAGTGACGCTGAGGAGGATGAGGCCGCCAAGACTTCTGCTTAAGCTGCTCCTGCCACAAGTCGCGCCTGAGGCGCAAGTTATCTTTGTTTAAAGACTTTGTTTCATTTGTGATGGTCTGTAAAACACTTTATTGTGCTGCAATGTGTGTGCCCCTCGACGGGCATTTTATCCCTATTCCATGCCTTTTTCGCTTTACGTCGTCAGGACCCGTCTCTTAGCGCTATGACTCCGCCACTACGGTATGCCAGAGCAATGACTCAGCAAGGCCGGGGGGTGTTTAAGGCTTAGAGAGGTAAGAGCTCTCGAGTCGCGATGCTCGAGGGCTCCCCTTTGACGCTCAAGCAGTCCATGAAATGCGAAGGAGAAAATACCCGCCCGAGGGACGGAAGTTGCTCGTGAGAGGAAAAACACAACGCCTGAGGTGTAAGCGCAGGACTTAGCTTAGCGAGGTTCTGGCCTCGTGGAGGGCGTTGATTTCCCTGAAGGTGTGCTTCCCTCTTTGGGTCTGGAGCGTGACTCCACGAGCCTTGGGGGGACTCTTGTTCCCTGTGTAGGTTAGAGGCGGAACCAAAGCAAAACATGGTAGAGAAACTCATGCGCGCTTATAGGTTTCCTCATGGGTGCCTCGCGAGGAGAGTAAGTACCAAAGGTCCTTAGGTGAGGTGGCAGGTTTGGGAGCAAGCCCCTGGGCCAGAGCTCTTTGGTGAGGTAACAGGCGTGAGAGCGTGCTCACGTGTTAGAGCTCGGATCCTTTTGGATTTTGCGGTGCTGCTGGGATGCTCCCGAGGCACAGTCACCGTACTCAGCCCCCGCTCGCGAGGTGCGCAAGGGGAAAGATATGAGCGCGAATGAAAACACAGAGTAATGAGAACTAAAACTCACCCCCAAAATATTACATAGCGGCGCCGCAGCGCAATGTTTCACTAGGAAACGAATTGGTTCGTTACACTTGGGCTTGCCAAGATAAAGTTTCCATGTCGAGGCATGGGGACCACATTCAGTGGCTGAGACTCTTCACGGCCTGCGGCGGCACGTTACAGGAAGAGCTCAGAGGGACTGGCCCTCAGAGAGAGAAGCTTTTGTGAAGCTTGGAGGTGAAGCTGTGCGCTTTCCTCTAGAGACAAAAAATGCCTGGTGTGATAGAGATCACGGGTAGAACTTGCGTAGATGCGCGATGTTCCAAGGGTTCTTGACCGGGATGCCGTCCTCCGTCTCGAGGCGCACCGCACCAGGTCTGGCGACATGCGCGACCCTGTAGGGGCCTTCCCACATGGGCGAGAGCTTGTGGAGACCTTCCCTGGAGAGGATCCTCCTGAGGACAAGGTCGCCTGTCTCGAGAGTGCGCGGACGTATGTGGCGGCTGTGGTAGCGTCGCAGGTCTTGCTGGTACTTTGCCGCTCTGAGGGCGGCTCGGCGGCGCAACCCGTCGAGGAACAGCAGGTCGTCGTTGTGGAGGTCTTCTTGATTGTCCTCATTGAAGGCAAGGACCCTTGCGGACCCGTGCTTGATCTCTGTGGGGAGGACTGCTTCGGCTCCATACACCAGGGCGAATGGCGTCTCACCAGTGGGCTTTGTAGGGTTCGTGCGGATGGACCAGAGCACGGAGGGGAGCTCATCGATCCAGCCCTTGCCATAGCCCTTGAGGCGGTTGAAACTTCTCGTCTTGAGGCCCTTGAGGACCTCAGCATTTGCTCGCTCGGCTTGACCATTGCTCTGTGGGTGAGCTACCGAGGCGAAACAGAGCTTGGTGCCGAGGCTCTCGCAGTAAGCCCTGAAGATGCCGCTGGTGAACTGTGAGCCATTGTCGGTGATGATGCGGTTTGGCACACCAAAGCGGCAGACCAGGCCTCTGATGAACTTCACGGCTGCCCTGGCTGGGATGGTGCGCACCGCTTCAACCTCTGCCCATTTGGTGAACTTGTCAACAGCCACGAAGAGGAAGCGGTAGCCCCCTTGCGATCTCGGGAAGGGTCCCAAGATGTCCAGCCCCCAGACCGCGAACGGCCAGGAGAGCGGGATGGTCTGGAGTCCCAGTGCAGGCTGATGGACTTGCTTGGCGTGGAACTGGCATGCATCGCAAGACTGAACGATGGTGACGGCATCTTGAAGCACTTGAGGCCAGTAGAAACCGCTCCTGAAGACCTTGCCAGCGAGGGTGCGCGCGCAGGAATGGTGGCCGCACTCTCCACTGTGTATGTCCCTGAGGAGCATGCGTCCTTCCTCAGGAGGCACACACTTGAGGGCAATGCCATTTGGGCGCTTGCGGTATAGGTCTCCCTCAAGGATGTAATAGGATTTCGCTTGTCGAGCGACTCGTTCTGCCTCTGCGTCTTCCTCGGGAAGGACTCCTTTTAGCAAGTAGTCCTTGAGCTCGTCAACCCAGCCTGTTTCTTGGTGCACCATGGTTAGCATCAGACGCTCCCCTGAGGATGGGCCACAGTTGGGTGCGCCACCTGTGGGAGGTGGTGGGAGTACTTCGTCTGTGCTTGTAGCTGGTGCTTGCAGCGGCTGCTTTATGGACGCCTTGGAGAGCCTCTCTTCAAAGACACCTGCGGGCTGGGCCTCCCTTCGCGATGCGCGCTTGGCGATGTCATCTGCTTCCTGGTTCTCCTTGCGCGGGATGTGCATGAGCTCCATGCCCCTGAAGTGCTTCTCGAGCTTGCGGACCTCTTCAAGGTAGGCAGCCATATGGCTGTCTTTAGGGGTGTAGCTCTTGTTGGAGAAGTTGACCAGGAGCTGGGAGTCGCCTTTGATGAGTAGGTGCTTGACACCGAGGGCAATGGCAGCTCTGAGCCCGGCGAGGAGGCCTTCATATTCAGCGATGTTGTTGGAGATCTTGTCCATCGTGAAACACAACTGGACGGCATAGTGGAGCTTGTCGCCTTTAGGTGAGGTCAGGACAACGCCAGCGCCTCCGTTGCGGCAGGAGAAAGCTCCATCGAAGTGCATGGTCCAGTGGCTTGGCATTGTATCTCCAGGCGGTATAGTTTCTGCTTCAGGAGGCTCTTCAGGAGTTGGGTCTGTCCATTCGGCGACAAAATCTGCCAGTGCTCTTCCTTTGATGACCCTTGTGGTGTCAAAACGCAAGTTGAAAGGCTGCAGCTCGATGTTCCACCCTGCTACGCGATCAGTGGCGTTGGGGTTGCGCAGGATTTGCTCCAGAGGGAATGATGTGACCACCGTGACAGGGTGGCCCTGGAAGTAGTGGCGCAGCTTTCTGGAGGCGATGAGCAGGGCGAGAAGGAGCTTCTGCTGCGTAGGGTACCGCTCGCGAGCATCTCTTAGCACAGTACTGACATAGTAGACTGGATGCTCGACAAGGGTTGTGGAGGGTGACGCGGCGTTGGCTCCCTCGAGGACTCCTCAGGCCCTTTGGCGAGGTTTCCTTGTGGAGGAGTCTCAGCAGGGGTGCCTGTAGTAGGCTCGACAGCTGGCTGTGGGTCTGGCTCTGGGCCTGGAGGGACTTTTTCCTTGTCGGGAGGCTCTGGACTTGGAGTGGCAGCACTTTTCTTGGGGAGGACTGGCTCTTCTCTTTCGACCACCAGGACGGCGCTTGCGGTTTGTGGAGTGGCTGCAAGGTACAGCTTTAGATGCTCGCCCGTCCTGGGGGCTACCATAACTGGTGCGCTAGCCAAGTACTTCTTCAAGTCCTCAAATGCCTTGTCTGCCTCTGGAGTCCACTTGAAGGTGCCGGACTTCTTCATGATCTTGAAAAATGGCAGGGCCCTCTCGCCAAACTTGGAGATGAAGCGGCCCAAGCTGGCCATGCACCCAGCTAGGCGCTGCATGTCCTTGAGGCGGCGAGGTGGCTGCATTTCTTCTATGGCCTTGATCTTGTCAGGGTTTGCTTCTATGCCGCGATGGGACACGAGGAACCCGAGGAGTTTGCCTGAAGGTACCCCGAAGACGCACTTGGCGGGGTTTAGCTTGATGTTCACCTTGCGCAGGCTGGCGAAGGTCTCCTCGAGGTCCTTCAAGAGAGTGTCTCCCTCGCGAGACTTGACTACGATGTCGTCAACATATGCCTCTGCATTTCTTCCCATCTGAGCCCCCAGGGCGATCCTCATGAGCCTCTGGAAGGTGGCGCCGGCGTTCTTCAACCCGAAGGGCATGCAAGTGTAGCAATACACGCCACAGGGGGTGAGGAACGCTGTTTTCTCCTCGTCCTCTTTAGCCATTTTGATCTGGTGGTAGCCTGAGAAGGCGTCCAGAAAACAGAGGAGATCACAGCCGGCTGTGGAGTCCACGATCTGATCAATCCTTGGCATGGGGTATGGGTCCTTGGGGCAGGCTTTATTTACATCAGTGTAATCGATGCAGAGCCGGCCTCCCCCATTGGGTTTTGGGACAACCACGCCATTAGAGACCCAGGTGGGGTGGGCAACTTCTCGAATAATGTCTGCTGCTTTTAGCTTTTCTACTTCTTTGATGATGAAGGCTTGCTTCTCAGGGGCTTGTTTCCGTGCTTCTGCTTGACGGGGCGTGCGTTTGGACACACAGCTAAGTGGTGCTCGATCACCTCCCTTGGTACGCCGGACATTTCTGACGGAGTCCATGCGAACATGTCAGAATTTGCCCGAAGGAAGGCGACGAGCGCGCTTTCCTATTTGGGAGGCAAGCCAGCGCCTATGGTGACGCTAGCCCCCGAGCCCTCAGCCCCCGAATCGCTGGTGCTCAGCGACACCTTCTTTGTAGCGGCCTGCTCCTGAGAGAACAGCTGCTTCTTCTTCTTGGGCCTCGCGAGGGGCTCCAGGTCTTCGTCAGCAGGGAACGCCATGGCAGCGCTTTGTAGGCGAGCTCGACAGCGCGTGTAGCGTCCTGTACGTGACCATGGATGGTGATGGTGCCGCCGCTGCCAGGGATCTTGACCATGTTGTAGGCGTGATGCGTGACGGCCATGAACTTCGCGAGGGCGGGGTAGCCGAGGATGGCGTTGTAGGGCAGGCCAATGTGCGCGACGTCGAAGTCGATGAGCTCGGTGCGATAGTTTTGCTGCGTGCCAAAGGTGACTGCAAGCCTCACTTGCCCCAGAGGCGAGATTGAGCCGCTGGTGACCCCTGTGAAGGGCCTGGAGGGCATAAGCCACTCGTAGGGCACTTGAAGCGTCTCAAAGGTCTCGACAGAGATGACGTTCAGGCCTGCACCCCCATCAATGAGCGTTTTGCCGACGGCGATATTGTTGATGGTGGGGGTGCACACCAGCGGGAGGGTGCCTACAGTCTTGGTCGACTTGGGGTGGTCCTTGGCGTCGAAGGCGATGGTGTACTGAGACCACTTGAGGGGACGCGATGTCTCCACCCCAGGCAGCGCTGCGTTGAGCTCACGGGCGAACTGCTTGAACTGATTGTTGGACTTGGGCGCCTGAGCCCCGCCGAGGATGCACGCCATGGCGCCTCTAGGGGCCTGGTAGCCCCCAGGCTCCTCGTCAGGGAGGTTGTTGTTCTTCTCAGCGGCGTTGGCCTGAGTCCCTTGAGGCTTCTGGTAGCCACCTTTGCGTCCGCCCTTGCGGTAGTTACGGCCTCTGCCGCGACCACCGCTGCCTTCTTCCTGCTCGCGCTTCTTGCTCAGCTGCTTGAGGTCGTAGCAGTTCTCTGTCGCGTGGCCGCGCCTGTTGTGGTAGATGCAGAAGGGACGGTTGTCATCTTCTTCTCGCCATCCTCTGCAGAGTCCTCTCGAGCGTGCTTAGCGCCGGGCTCAGCAGCCAGCACAGCAGTAGGCTTGCGCTTGGTCTCGTCACGCTTCTTGTGGGCCTTGGATCCCTCTGGGGGTCGTCTGCAGAGGCCACCTTGGTGAAGAGGAGACCCTCTTCAGCCTTGGCACACTTGTCTGCGATGTCGAAGAGCTTCACGACAGAGGAGAGGGTATCGTGAATGCCGAGCTTCTCAAGCATCCTGCGGTTGGTGACGCCCTCTCTGAAGGCAGCAATGACGTGCGAGTCAGGGATGTTGGGGATTTTGTTGCGGACTTGGCTGAAGCGCTGGATGTACTTGCGGAGAGTCTCGCCAGACTTCTGGCGTACGGCGCGCAGGTCGTTGTAGGTGAGGGCGCGCTCGTACGTGCCCTTGAAGTTCGCGACGAACTGCTTGCAGAGGTCCTCCCAGGAGTCGATGGAGTCCTCAGGGAGGTTCAGGAGCCACGACAGGGCAGAGTCCCTGAGGGCGTGCGAGAACCAGTTCGCCATGACCTTGTCGTCTCCTCCCGCAGCTTGGATGGAGGTGGTGTAGAGCTGCAGGAACTCGATGGGGTTGTTCGTGCCATCGTAGCCCTTGGGGAGGTCTGGCCTGAACTTCTGCGGCCAGACGACGCGGCGCAGGTTGCGGGTGAAGGCCGTGCAGCCTGTGGCGTACGTGGCCACGCCGCCCTGGAGAGCTCTGCGGTTTTGGCGCCCGGCCTGGCCAATTTCCTCGACGATGCGCTTCTGGAGGTCCCGCTGGCGCTCCATCTCCACCCGCGCGTCCGGCGGCGTCCGCTGCACGATTTGACAATCATGCGGCGAGGACGCGTGAGAGGCGGCTTTGTTTGCCGCAGCCGGAGGTGGTCCTGGCGGAGGCGGAGGCGGAGGTGCTCCATGCGCGGCGGTGCCTGCGCGCCCGGAGTTGTGGTGCACCAGGGAGCGCGAAGGTGCTGGAACCGCGCGCGGCGCAGCCGCGATGTCGACGAGGTGCTGGAGACGGCCAAGCCAGTTGTCGTGCGCCTCGGCGGTGGGGCGGTAGCGGAAGAGCTCTGCTGCCATGAGCAGCGCAGTGTTTGGGCTGGGCGCCGGGCGTCCAAGCGTGGACGCGCTTTGGCGCCGAGATGGATGCGAGGACTCAGCGTCCTCGCTGTGCTCGTGGTCGACGTCTTCGTCGTAGCGGTCGTCCTCATCCTCGGGGTGCTCCACGCGTGGCTCCGCAGTAGTGCGCCCCGAAGCGCGGTTGGTGCGCGGACGGCCGCGTGGCCTGGTGGTGTGGACGACGGGCTCGGTCTCAGCTCTGCCTGACGCGCGCCGGTTGGCGCGAGCAGCGCGAGTGTCCGCCATGGCGCAGAGGTCGATGGAGGTTGAATGCGCGCCTCAGCCCCCTACCTGGCGCGCCAATTGTCGGAGAATGACTCCCACGAAACAGGGGCAGTCACACTCGCGAAGAGAGTTCGTGTAAGGGGCTGAACACGACGTCAATCAACCCTCATCCGGCGCGGCGACGCTGCTCGTCGTGCCTGAGGAGGGACATCACGGCAGAGAGAGACACGGCGCGTACCCAGGTTCACGGCCCTCTTGTGGAGGTAAAACCGCTACGTCCTGCCTGTCTGTATTGCTGCTTGTAGAGGTTACAGTACAGCGTGCTTGCCGAGGGCACAGTTGGCAATGGCGTGTACAAGGGGAGGGAAACTACTGTCTTCTTCTCCCTTGCGCGCAAGTAGCTAGACTAGGAGTAAAATGTGTTCGATCCCCCTTAGGGTGGTGCACCAGCTCCTTTTATAGGCGCCCCGGGCCTCCTCCCTGTCCTTGTGCAGCGGAGGGGCTACCACATGGCGACAACGGTCGGGAGCACGGTGCACCGCTGCTTGGGCGTCCATGAGCGCGGTCCATGGGCACAAAAGCTGAGGCCGCAGCAGAGAGGCCGCCGTCCATCCAGGACGGCCAGCTGCTGCCGCAGAGGAGCGGGGGAGTCCCCACGGTGACGTCGCGTTTGGCGCGTAGCGCCGGCCTGCTCCCTTATCACCAAAGAGGAAAGCTTGGTGGTCTGCGCCGTTGCCCCTGCTTTGTTGACTCCTTTATCACCAAAGTGGGACTGTAGCTCCGTCGTCACCCTGCGCAGAGGCGCGGTCACTCTGCGGCCGCTGCGGAAGCCATGTGCGCTCCGCAGAGCTTGCTTTACAGTGAAGGAACCCTCGCGTGGGCGGGAACGCCCTGTGGAGGATTCTGCGTTGACTTCCCCTCAGGGAAAGCTTCCTTGGAGAGGGGGCAGCGGAGTAGAGGCTCCACAGGCCTTAGCTGCCTCCTCAGGCCTCCGCGAGGCGATTCTGCCCCGCGGGCTCCCCAGGCTTGCAGACCTGGTCCTTAGCGAGATTCACTCGCCGAGTGTTGAGGGTTATAGAGGCCTGGCCCAGTACACCCTGGTTCTTACTGGGCTGACATTTTCAGGAGTTCGAAAAAATTTCCGTGGTTCCGCTTGGACTTGGTTATCATTTCACATCATTCAAGCCACACAAGTGAAAAGCAATAATGACGTCTTACGACAATTCGGATGTGGTAAAAGGCTGGTATGAACTCTATTTGTTTTTCATTTTTGTAAATATGCCTACTCATGTGAACATGCTTAGCTATCATGGTAGTGGTTATGTTATTTAATGATTACTTAGTAGTTCATGTCTTCTTATGACCAGTACCAAATTGCTAATAGCGAATAACATGTCATATAGATATTTACATGCATTGTTCTATTCGTAAAACGGTACGGCAGGCTGGTATCCTCCTCTGAATAATTCACTTGATTCGACTTGGCACATGCTCACACATGTTATGACTGAAAAATAAAGTCAATTAAGCTGATGATCTATTTTGCCTCAGAGTTTTTAGTATCATCTTTATGCCTCCGTTAATTTTATTTTGTCGCAAGCATGATTATGACCGTTATCGCTCTCGTGGTTGTCGCTTCCCAGTCTATTGCTAGCCTTCACTTGTACTGAGCGGGAATGCTGCTCGTGCATCCAAATCCTTTAAACCAAGTTATCCCAAAGAGTCCACCAAAAACTCTTATGCATGGTATTTCAAGCCATTCCAAGTAAATTTGCATGTGCTACCTTTAAAACTTTCAAAATATTTCCCTTTTTGTGTCAATGTTTACTAGCTCATGAGGATTTAGTGTGGTTATTCTTTATTCTATTTGTCAAATGGACTTTTACACCTGGACTAGTGGCATATACATCCGCTTATCCAATAACTTGCAAAAAGAGCTGGTAACGGGGTGCCCAGTCCCAATTAATTACAACTTTAACCAATTAATTCTCTTCACACTTTTGCCCTGATTCATCAGTAAGCAATGACAAACAGTGAAATACCTGAATGTGTGTAAACCAAAGAGAAAGAGGGATGATCTGCCTTGCTGGTAGAAATAACGTCCTTCATGCGAGCCGCTCTTAAAAGTCCGTTTGACAGGTAGAATACTGTTCTCACCCGCTACCATTCGTTGACAATTAACAAACACCTCTCAAAACATTTTTAGCTCTGTTTTTAAAATAAAAAGCTCTAGCACGTGTTAATCCCTGCTTCCCTCTGCGAAGGGCCAATCTTTTATTTTTATGTTGAGTCACCATCCTTTCTTTGAGCACCTCTTCGAGAGCATAACTGTCGTTCTTAGTGTAATGTGCTTGTCCCAGGATACGATTAATTGAGGTATAACTATGATACTCTTATCTTTGATATTTTTATATCTAGTCTTCACTTGAACTTCAGAGGTGCCTTGGCATTTATGTTTTGCCCTTCAAACAAAGGCAAGCGAGATACCACTTTGTCATATCTTTTTACGAACATTGCAATTCTTGTGGATAGATGTATGCTATGTTATTCATTCTTAGTACTTTGGTATCTTTTCATGATTTGCATAACTACTAGGTGTCATTATTTGCATGGTTCCTATTATGAATTGTCTAAGTAATTGATCATATAGTAGGCATGTATACATCATATGAAGCAAATGTGTTCGTAAAAGTTTCTTTTATCGCACTCGGTTGTTAACTGAATTGCTTGAGGACAAGCAATAAGCTAACCTTGGGGGGAGTTGATACGACCAAAACGTATCTACTTTTCCGAACACTTTTGCTATTGTTTTTCCTCTAATTTGTGTGATTTGAATGCAACTAACGCGGACTAACGCTGTTTTCAGCAGAATTGCCTTGGTGTCTCGTTTTTGTGCAGAAAGTCAAAGTTTCAGAAAAATTCCAGAAAAAGTTCCATAAATCCTATTTTTCCAAAAGACCCACGGAGCCAGGAGATGAAGCAAAGAGAGGGCACAGGGTGCCCACACGCACCCAGGGCGCGATTGGCCCTTGGCCGCGCCCAGGGGTGGTGTGGCCCCCCTGTGTGGCCCCAGCGCTCCCCTTTGGACTACATAAGGCCTTTGACCTAAAAACTTCGATGGAATCGACGCTTTTTCCAGAAACCTTCCAGAGCTCCGCCGCCATCGAAAACCCTATTTCGGGGATCAGAAACTCCGTTCTGGCACCCTGCCGGGACGGGGAATTGGAGGAGATCATCGCCATCATCATCACCGCCACCTCTCCATCGACCATCCATGACTCCCCCATCCATGTGTGAGTAATTCCCCGCTGTAGGCTGAGGGGATGGTAGGGATTGGATGAGATCATTCATGTAATAGTTGTGAGATACACCTCCGGTGCTCCACTGCTCCGGCGATTTCCGTTCTTCTCCGAGCTTTTCCGCCGCCCTTCCTTCGCGAGCCATGGGCCCCAAGAAGGGCAAGGCGGTGATGGTGGAGGCCTCCGCTGAAGCGCAGCGGGAGGAGGAGCTCGCACCGGCTCTTATCGGCACTCGCGTCTCCACAGCGGAGGCGCTGGATAGGCTGAAGGTCCTCGTCGCCGGGAGGAATAATGAGCATGGCGCCAGCGGCGTCAAGGCGGCGCGCTTCGGCAAGCTGGCGGCGGGGTGGCATCCCATTTTCGTCCACACGCTGTTCGCCGGCTTGGTGCCGCCGTTCTCTCCCTTCCTTGCGGAGGTGCTGTCTTTCTATCAGATCCAGCTCCTGCACCTCCACCCGAACTCCATCCTGATTCTCGCCATCTTCGCCTATCTCTGCGAGGCGTATCTGGGAGTGATGCCTTCCGTGGCTTTCTTCCGGAGCTTCTACGCGCTCCGCAACACGGCGCCTGGCGAGCGGTCTGGGTGCGTGTCCTTCCGCATCGCAGACGGGATGGGCGCCGTCTATGTCCCCATGTCGTGGATGGCGACAAGGCCGTTACGAGGGTGACGAAGAAGGTGGAGGACTTCCGCCAGAAGTGGGTTCTCGTCGACGCCAAGGAGCGGAATGCCTTCTTCGATGAGCCTGAGGCGCCGCCGCTGAAGAACTCAAATTGGTCCAGCGAGAAGTTCCAGCACCAGAAGATTGCCCACTTGGTCTCGCGCATGAAGCTCGTCCGCGAGGCTGGCCTCACGGCAGATGGTCGCTGAGGACTTCGTGAGGCGGCGCATCGCTCCCCTCCAGGCGCACACGAAGCCGGTGTGGATGTACTCCGGCCCGGCAGACCCAATGCGCCTGCACCTCAGCGCCCACGCGCCAGACGACGTCGCCTCCATCTTAGGCACGCTCTTCATCGCCCCGGAGATCCCTGTACCCCAAAGTTGTTTGTTTGTTGAGTTATCAGAAGAGGCGTCAAAGAAGTAAATAAAGGAAAAAGGAGAGGAAGATGACCTGGGCCGAATCTGGGAGTGCCCAGGTCATCACATGTTGATCCCGGTTGGACCAGGATCGGCCAGCAGGCCAATATTTGTACCTCGGGCCATGGTTGCTTCAACCGGATCATCATCAACCGGATCATCTCCACCGACGCCAGGTCATCCCTAGCCAGGTCATCTTCATCCCTAGCCAGGTCATCCCTAGCTGGGTGATCCCTAGCCAGGTCATCCCTAGCCGGGTCATCCCTAGCCAGGTCATCCCTAGCCAGTTCATCCCTAGCCAGGTCATCCCTAGCCGGTCATCTCCGCCGACGCCGGGACATCCCTAACCGGATCATCTCCACCGACGTTACTTCAACTGGGACATCCTCATCCGAGTCGTCACAAATATCTTCCTCGTCCAGTACGAGATGCTCTGCCAAGTGATCCCGGGGATCCCGGAGACAGAAGCTAGAAGACAAAGGAAAGGATGGCACCTACCGAAGATGCCGGAGACAAGTGCTAGAAGACAAAGGAAAGGACGGACAGGACATGCCAAGCCCATCCCCTCAGTCAACTCAGCTACAGTATGACAAGACCCCAGTAGTCACGTCAGAGAACAGTGTTCTTTGTCCCCTTGTCCCTAACTTGTCCCCTGGGCTCCCTTTTATAAGGAGCACCAGGGGAAGGGACACACAGCGCGCGGATGCGCGCCGAGGCCTGTGGGCTCTTTTCTCCCAGTAGCTCTTCTTCTTCTTCCTTGAGGCTTTCTCCATGGATGAAGCATACAGCTCGTGGAGCATTTGTACCCACCGCATATGAGATGAGAATACACCAAAGTAGGATAGAAGCTGCAGTAGGGGTTTTACCTCCTCACGAGGGCCCCGAAGCAGGTAGATGTTTGTGTTTGCAGTGTTCTTCGTGTGCTACTCCGTCGCGCAATCCTCCCCGAATCCGCAAGCGTCCAATCGGCCCCAGACTAAGCCTACCCCTAGGCATCTGCATGATTCCCACCACAACAGTTGGCGCCCACCGTGGGCTGATAGTGGCGCTTGCGGGGCTAATTTCGGCCGGATCTTCTTCGTCATCTCGGGGGCTCGGCGTCAAGGATGCCACGGCGTTCGAGACGCCGGCTTCGCATCCATGCTCGTCGTCTCCTCCTGCCCATCCGCGTCATCTTCGTCAACCTGCGCCCGCGCGTCTCCGCGCAGTCCGCAGTGCCGCTCATCCTCGCCTGAGTCTCCCGGGCCCGAGCGTGTGCTCCCGCCCGACATCTGTTGATGCATCTGCATCTGCACCCGCGCCCGCGCCCTCAGCGGTACGTCCTTGTAGTCTGTGACCGGCGCGTCCGAATCATCGTCCTCGTGCCCGCCGGCGCACCGGCGCATCGCGCCTTGCCTTCATCCGCCCAAGTTCTGCTCGCAAGCAACTCTGCGCCGTCCGCGGACGAGCCCAAGCTCCGTGCTCGCCGGCGCCGAAGGGCCGCATTTCCAGCGCTTCCATCATCGACCTCCCGCGCCCAGGCCTTCGTGGTCGGCCGTCTTCGGATCCGCATCGGCAGCGTCCGGCCGGTTTGCCTTCGCCACCTCCCCGTCGCCGAGACGCTGGGCTCCCCGTCCCGCGGCTGGACATGCCGGGTCCGCGCAGATGATCCCGTGTCTCCCCGCGCTCCGCCTGATGCCAGTTCCGGCGCCGGTAGGCCGCGCCTCGGTTTCCTGGTGGGACACGTCCTCGCGTCGGTCGTGCCATGGCTGGCTGCGCCTGGCCCGCGAGTCGCGGCTCCTGGCTCGTTCGATTTCCCTCTGGCCTCGTCATCTCGGCTCCCTGTGGTACTTCGCTCAAGATAACCGAGATATCGATGTCTCGGGCAGACCTAGTCTGGGTACTCCGGTCGAACCACGCTTCGGTTAGCAATGGGCCGGTTTCATGTGGGCTGGTGCACTCCGGCCGGCCTCTCCGCTAAATTCGGTTAGACCGAGATGCGCTAGCCTCGGATGGGCTAGCGGCAGCTTCATCTTGGATGGACTGGAACCTCGGGTCGCTGCTTCGACCGAGCTCCTTGCCTCAGTCGGGACAATGACGGATGGACCGAGCTCCTTGCTTCGTTGAGCCGAGTCCATTGCCTCGGCTAGATCGACTTCTGCAGGCGGGTCGGCGTCAACGAGTCAATTCCTCCAGCCTCTGATTGGTGCGTCAAGGGTCGGGCGCTGCAGGGGCATAAACGTTGACATCTACCCGGCACCGAAATGGCTACGTGAGTATTTATAATATTAAGATGCTTGTTGTTTAGTTATTCTCAAAAGTAACTCGGGGACTGCCCCTTCGCTTTTTGTCTAGTGTTTTCCCCGGGACAAGATGTATTGACCCGGGGACTGGACTGAATAGCCAGTGTTTTACAGTTTCTCCTAGATAAGAAAAGTAACTCGGGGACTCGGTTTCAACCGAGTCTAGTTTTTTGTGCATAGTATCTGCTGTTAGATTCGTTTTCTATCAAGTGCTATAGCTAGTTTGCATCGGTTGGTATAATTGTTGTTCCCGTCAAATATTCTTCATGATATGTATGTTGGACTAACGTTGAAAGGTGACATCGGTTTTGTTGAGAATGTTCGTTACTGAGGTATCTTGGAAATCCGAGTCATATTGGAAATCCGGGTCATATTGGAAATCCGGGTCACATTGGAAATCCGGTCATAATGGAAATCCGGGTCATAATGGAAATCCAAGGTATCATAGTTATGTTGGTTATGTCAAAATCATCCAAGGTACCCTAGCATTATCGGAATTCTCTAGATCGCCGTGTATTTCGGTTTACCACAGTATCACGGTATCATTCCCCATCCCGGATCGCCGTTTATTTCGGTTTGTCACAATATCATGACATCATTCCATATCCCACATCGCTGTTTATTCTGTTTGCCAGCGTATCATGGCATCATTTGCATACCAGATCTTTGTTTATGTTTGTTAAGCCAGAGGCAACCTTTGAGATATGTTTTTGAAGGTTATATGTCAAACCAGCAGAGGCTGGAGACATCTATGTCGGTAAACGCCCGAAGTGGCTAAAACCGGCATTTGAGATATGCTTATGTCAAACCAGCAGAGGCTGGAGACATCTGTGTCGGTAAACGCCCGAAGTGGCTAAACCGGCATTCGAGATATGCCTATGTCGGTCCAGCAGTGGCTGGAGACATCTGTGTCGGTAAACGCCTAGAGTGGCTAAAAACCGACATATGTGATATGCCCAGAGGGGCCGAGATACCGAGACATATGTGATACGCCCAGAGAGGCAGAGGTACCGAGACATGTGTAATATGCCTAGAGGGGCCGAGATACCGAGACATATGCGATATGCCTAGAGTGGCCGAGGTACCGAGATATATGTGATATGCCTATAGAGAGGCCGAGGTACTGAGACATGTGTGATATGCCCAGAGGGGCCGAGATACCGAGACATATGCGATATGCCTAGAGAGGCCGAGGTACCGAGATATATATGATATGCCTATAGAGAGGCCGAGGTACTGAGACATGTGTGATATGACCAGAGAGGCCGAAATACCGAAACATACGAGATATGCCCAAGCAGGCAATATGTTAAACCAGCTAAGGCTGGAGACATCTGTTGGTGAGTGCCTAGAGAGGCAAAACTGTCATATGAAACATGCTCAGGCAGGCAGTGTGCCAAATTGCCCAATATCGGCAAAGACATCTATGTGTGGCCATGCCCATGCATTCAACATATTTCCAGTGCGAACTGTCCATCTCGTTGTTGATTCGGGTGAGCTCGGTCAACCGGATGTTGCATTTGGCCTGGAGGGCATGGCTAAGCGACCGGCTTACAAGGGTGCCCATGTTGGCAGATGGTTGAGTGCATGGCGGTTTTTTTGGTATGATTATTTATTTTTGTAAGACTGCGCGCGACTCTGCGAGTCCCCCGCAGCCTTGGGGACTAATGTCGGGGATGTAATCCCCGGTACCCCAAAGTTGTTTGTTTGTTGAGTTATCAGAAGAGGCGTCAAAGAAGTAAATAAAGGAAAAAGGAGAGGAAGATGACCTGGGCCGAATCTGGGAGTGCCCAGGTCATCACATGTTGATCCCGGTTGGACCAGGATCGGCCAGCAGGCCAATATTTGTACCTCGGGCCATGGTTGCTTCAACCGGATCATCTTCAACCGGATCATCTCCACCGACGCCAAGTCATCCCTAGCCAGGTCATCCCTAGCCAGGTCATCCCTAGCCGGGTCATCCCTAGCCAGGTCAT
Organism: Poa pratensis; assembly: GCA_947311845.1. Taxonomy (NCBI): domain Eukaryota; kingdom Viridiplantae; phylum Streptophyta; class Magnoliopsida; order Poales; family Poaceae; genus Poa; species Poa pratensis. The sequence goes on along the minus strand of CAMZMU010000093.1, from coordinate 3,024,654 downwards.
CCCTAGCCGGGTCATCCCTAGCCAGGTCATCCCTAGCCAGTTCATCCCTAGCCAGGTCATCCCTAGCCGGGTCATCTCCGCCGACGCCGGGACATCCCTAACCGGATCATCTCCACCGACGTTACTTCAACTGGGACATCCTCATCCGAGTCGTCACAAATATCTTCCTCGTCCAGTACGAGATGCTCTGCCAAGTGATCCCGGGGATCCCGGAGACAGAAGCTAGAAGACAAAGGAAAGGATGGCACCTACCGAAGATGCCGGAGACAAGTGCTAGAAGACAAAGGAAAGGACGGATAGGACATGCCAAGCCCATCCCCTCAGTCAACTCAGCTACAGTATGACAAGACCCCAGTAGTCACGTCAGAGAACAGTGTTCTTTGTCCCCTTGTCCCTAACTTGTCCCCTGGGCTCCCTTTTATAAGGAGCACCAGGGGGAAGGGACACACAGCGCGCGGATGCGCGCCGAGGCCTGTGGGCTCTTTTCTCCCAGTAGCTCTTCTTCTTCTTCCTTGAGGCTTTCTCCATGGATGAAGCATACAGCTCGAGGAGCATTTGTACCCACCGCATATGAGATGAGAATACACCAAAGTAGGATAGAAGCTGCAGTAGGGGTTTTACCTCCTCACGAGGGCCCCGAAGCAGGGTAGATCTTTGTGTTTGCAGTGTTCTTCGTGTGCTACTCCGTCGCGCAATCCCTCCCCGAATCCGCAAGCGTCCAATCGGCCCCAGACTAAGCCTACCCCTAGGCATCTGCGTGATTCCCACCACGACAGTTGCAACTTATTATGCTTAATGCTTGTCACTTCGGGCCCGAGTGCCATGATCTCAGATCTGAACATGTTATTGAATCATGAGAATAATTATTATTTTGGATCATATCTATAAGTTGTATACACACGTCACTGTCCGGAACCCGAGGCCCCAAAGTGACAGAAATTGGGATAACCGGAGGGGATGGTTGCGACGTGAGGATCACATGTGTTCACGGAGTGTTAATGCTTTGCTCCGGTGCTTTATTAAAATGAGCACCTTAATTACCAGTAGTTTCCCTTGAGGCCCCGCTGCAAACGGGCTGGTAGGACAAAAGATGTTGTGCAAGTTTCTCATTGCGAGCACGTACGACTAAATACGGAACACATGCTTATGATTGATTATTACTTGGATACCTTATTATTATTTATCTGCAATTGCCCTATGTATGACTATTTCATGAATTATCTCATCCATGCAGCGCCCGTTCATCCATCCCTATGCCTACAGTATTTTAATCCTGCTGTTTACTGCAATTATTACTGACGTCTTTATTTTACTGCTGCTATTATTTCACTACTGCTACTGTCATAAAACTGTTGCTACTGATAAACTGTGTCGAGCAAGTCTACTTCCAGGTGCAGCTGAACTGCCAAATCATCTGTCAAGGCTTATAAATATTCTTTGGCTCCCCTTGTGTCGAATCAATAAATTTGGGTTTTACTTCCCTCGAAGACTGTTGCGATCCCCTATACTTGTGGGTCATCAGGGTGAAGCTGCTTCGAAAAATAAACTAGAGGAAGTTGGTGGCTTTAAAAATCTGCGGTGGAGAATAACCCCTTTGGTTAGCTTTTGACTTCTCTACAGCAGAAGCAGCTTAGAAAAGCTGAACTAAACACACACTAATACGCCACAAATAAGATACGAAAAGGAATACTATTGGATCACAATGACCGTATAATACATTGATCCGCACACCAAAAGACACGCACGACACATGAACGGTAAGACAAGAAATGGCTCACAATTTTGCGAAGCGACATTAAAAAAGTAGCACGCATAGTGCAACATATTTTTAAGCACAAAAGTTTATACAAATAGTTTCAGATATACATCAGGATACACAACCTGATCAAGTTGTTGTAGGCTCTAGTTGGAGAGGGGATTTTTGAAACCCGGGCTACATGGATCTTTTTGTTTGAAAAGAAAAATCGGAAATGATATTTTTGAGTGTTTTACTTTTTAGATGATCACTTTGTAGAAGATGCCTTCCTTCCACCGTTCGGGCTGTGTCAAAAGAGATGGACGACAAATCTCTGTTGTTGATCCCGGATTCAACGACAAGGATCCTCTGAGACTAAGCTCGGTGACGGTTCCTCAAAATCTTTAGCTCGGTCTTCCTAAGCCTCGAGTGCATACGCCGGATAGACCATCGGGAGAGCCTCTGTGGGGACCCCGGACTAGCTGTCCGAAATACCCGATTATGCTTAACACAACGATCCCATGATCAGTCTGTCGTTGCACATAATCCGAACGGAATACCAAAGTTTACATCCATTACAATACCGAATTAAAGTCTTACACATACGGTCTTTTAGACCAAGTCTTACATAGGTGCCTTCATGGGCCAAACCAGATTATTCAGCGGAAGCTACGGCGTAGTAGACAAGCACATCCTAACATCAACCTGACAGGCAGCTGACTTATGGAGATCCCTAGTTCGCATAGTAGTCGCCATACTCCTCTTCGGCATAGTGCTCCTCGAGATCTGGCTAAGACAATAGCCAGGGACGAAACCAATATGAGTACAATTGGAATTGTACTCGCAAACTACCCCAGCATGAACATGCACTAGTTTTACTTTTATTTAATAAGACTTTTTATTTATTGAAATCATCTCTATATCTTTATTGAAAAAGGTAAGAAGAATTTTAGAACTTTCCTCCATCAATTCACCATTCTATTTATTTCCCCAAAACTCCTCTTTTTTCCGACCATAGCCCTTCATGGTCAATTTGCCTCCAACAACCGCATACCGATCCTTTGGTATAGTTGTATAAAACATTCTCCGCTTCTTTTTCTTTTTAAAACTCAAAACTTTGCCAAAAACTTGCACATAGGTCAAAGTAGGGCCTTCCAACTGTCCATGACCGAGGACTCGGCTATTCGAATAGTTTTACACTCTACAGAGGTAGCACGATTTTCCCATATCCATCCGGCAACTCATTGTGCCAGCCACGTCCTGCCATACAAGGTGTATGCGAAGTTGAGTCACCGACCATACCCTCTCATTTGCTCATGCTAGTATAGGACCCTGATATGTTTCAAACGTATCTATAATTTTTGATGTTCCATGCTTGTTCTATATCAATATCACATGTTTTATATGCACTTTATATCATATTATGACATTTATTGGACTAACCTATTAACAAGATGCCACAGTGCCAGTTTTTGTTTATTATGTCTGTGCATTGCAGAAAAGGTCCAAAAATGAAAGTGCTCAGAAAAATCTGAAAAAATTACAGAAATTCTAAAACGCCAGAAGACTCTGGGAGCTAGAAGGACAAGTCTGGGGCGGGCCCACAGCCTCCACACCATGTGCCCGCGTGGCTAGAGGGGGGCCGCACCGTGGTGTGGTGTGGTGTGGCCGCCTCGGTCACCTCCTCGCGACGCCCTTTGGACTATATATTGCCTCCGCGGTGCAAACCCTAAAAGAATCGACGATTTCTCCAGAAGAGTTCCGTAGCTCCGCCGCCACCAAAAACCCTAATTCGGGGGACATAAGTCTCTGTTTCGGCACCCTGCCGGGACGGGGAATTGCCCCCGGAGCCATCTCCATCGACGCCACCGCCGTCTTCATCACCGTTGCTGCATCCCATGATGAGGAGGGAGTAGTTCTTCATCGGGGCTGAGGGCTCTACCGGTAGCTATGTGGTTTATCTCTCTCTCCCATGGTGTGATCTTTATGTAATCATGAGCTTTGTAATCTAGTTGAATCCATAGATGTTACTCTTCATTATCTTATGATTATGCTACTCAAAGTGGTCTTATTAATGTAAACTCCGGAATCACCTTTGTCCCACGGTGCGAAGTTGACAGTGTGCGCACCGTGTGTGATTCTTAGGCTAAAGATTACAGGAATACTTACCATGAGTTATACTTTGTGTTGGATGTCTCTATGATATTGTGGTGTTTGTTTAGTACTATTTTGGGGTGCTCATGGTGACATTGGGGTTCCCTAGATGTGGAATACAACCTTGAGGTGTGCTCTTGCAGCCCTACACAGTGAATTGGTGTTCGTTATCCAATGAGAGAATAAATCGTTGTGGCATAGTGAAGAGGAAATATCTATGTATTCAATTATATTATTATAGTTGAGAGTGTCCACTAGTGAAAGTATGATCCCTATGCCTTGTTTCTAAGCATTGAAACACCGTTTACAACCAGTTCTGATACATGTTTGCTTGCTGCCATTTTTATTTCAGATTGCAATTACCACTTATAATCATCCATATTACTTGTATTTTAATATCTCTTCGCCGAACTAGTGCACCTATACACCTGACAAGTGTATTGGGTGTGTTGGGGACACAAGAGACTTCTTGTATCTTAATTGCAGGGTTGCTTGAGAGGGATATCTTTGACCTCTACCTCCCTGAGTTCGATAAACCTTGGGTGATTCACTTAAGGGAAACTTGCTGCTGTTCTACAAACCTCTGCACTTGGAGGCCCAACACTGTCTACAAGAATAGAAGCGTGCGTAGACATCAGAGCCTGCCCATATGACACTTTCCATCGACACTCAGTCCAGCCCTTCGAAACCTAAGTGTGAGGACTCATAGTTTTGCCCGGCGGAGTATAGGGGACAGCCTTCTATCCTCCACCAATGTGCGAGGACCCGGGTCAGGGGGTAGGTCACCGAACCATCCCCTCATGCATAACAGAGTCATCTCCGTCGATGAGGTATCCCATACTAATATGAGCAAATTACGTGACTAAGCCCGTCCCATATGGGGGTAAATGTGGTCGCACAGGGTATGGTTGGTCGACGTAAGTACAAAGACACAATGTGCATTTTTCATAAACACCACCATTCTCCATTCTTCACTTCAACACCGACATCTCGGCAGTCCATAAACCTTCCGAGGGTTTTCAAAGGAGTTTTGAATAAACAATAATTTTTTCCCATCCTATAGTCTTATTTAAACTAACTCATACTTCTACTTAGGGTGGCAAAATAGCTTTTCATATACTTTCGGAAAGGTTTTCAAAATCATTGCTACTCATGAGTAAAGCATGTTATCAAAGTAGATGTAGTTATATTAGGGATGCAAGCTCAGAGAGTAGCTTGCCTTGCTCAGCAAAGTTCTCGGGGTCTTGCTCCTGTTGTTCGAAGTACTCCCCTTCCTCGCAAGTCCCGGCAACGATCTCGTCTAAACGTCAAACAAGCAATACAAACTATCACTACACTACTCAACCAACATCACAACATTACAAATCTTAAACCCTACAAATAGCTACTGCAACACACAAGGCAAACAATTTGAGTTCAAATTAATTGAATTTACCATCATTTAAATGTGACTTAAATATGGCAGAAACTAGCTACACAAGTTTAATTACATAGCTCAAGTTCTATTGGTCACAAAAATACAAACTAAAATTCTAAAGAGAGCTATTGATATCTAGAAGACAACACAATTGGATTTGGATTAATTTGAGTTACCAAAATCCCTACACAATTGTTTTATTACAGAAGCTTGTTAATCAAGTTTGAGCTACTGCCTAAGTTCTGTTGATCATAAAATTCAATCCATTCAGGGGTAACTAACACTGATTAAATGTGATCTAAAAAAATTGGTCCTAACTCATTTGGGTTAAGCATTCATAATCTATAATTGTTTCAGTACAGAAGGGTTTGCTACTTTTAATCTAATGCCAAACAATTACTATTGCTTAATTAATTCTACCAAAATTAGGGGAGCTAAGTGATCACAATACTGAGCTAACAAAATTGGATTGGAATTATTTGGGTTAATAGAGTAACAGAAACAAACAAGTTCATATTTTAACCCTTCTGTGGCACTTTTAATACTACACATTTGTTATTAATCTAAACAAGATGAAACCAATTTGGTTGGTTTAACAATTTCATAAGCTAACCAGAGAATTTTGATTCGATTTATTTGGACATATAAATCTCGAGAAATTGAATTTCAAAGTTGGGTCCAGTACTAGATTTTCCACAGAATTTAAATTAGGAAAACTCTCTGCTCTGGATAATGTTGAAATCCCTGACGGGTGGGGTCCACTCGTCAGTGACTCAAACGGAAACGTCTCCCTGGCGGAGAAATGTTTAAAACTCTGACAGTGGGGTCCGCTTGTCAGTGTCTCACCTAAACGAATCGGTACGGTACCGTGGATCTAAGATCCAACGACTCACGGTGGCCGCGAACGGCGACGACCTAAAATGGGCGGCGCCGCCGTGCCGGCGACGGCGAGGGGCTCGATTCGCTCACCTAGAGGCTCTGGAGATGACGTGCATGATGTAGATCGATTGCGGCGGCCTAGGGAAGCTTGCTGGAGGAGTCGCACTTCCTGGGACGATCCAGATCGTCGGCGGCGAGCAGCTCCACTCCCGCGGCCACGGCACGTCGACGGCGAAGCGTTCCTGGGCGTTCCTGGACACGATAGAGGCGGGCAAGTGAGTGCGGTGAGCTAGAGAAGCAAGATAGAGGGCCCAGAGGGAGAGAAAGAGCAGCAGCAGCACGGCTGCGGGGTCGTCTTCAACCTCGGGACAGCCGAGCTTGGAGCACAGCCACGGGAAGCAGCAGCTTCGCTGCAGTGGCTCCGCCCTCCTGGCGGTGCACGGGTGAGTGGAGAGTGAGGGAGAGACAGTGGTGAGGCATGTGGAGAGAATGCGAGGCTTGGGGTGAGCTTATAAGCTCGGAGGCCGGTCCATGGTGGTCACGGTGTAGGAGAGGTGCAGAGAGTGGGAGAGCTCGTCATTGGCGGGCGAGACTGTGCGGGCACGTTGACAGACGGCGTGAGAAAGTTGTGGAGCAAGAATGGTCGCGTGGGGATGAGCACAGCAAGCTCGGAGTGGTGACGGCCGTGGGCGCGCGGACGGCGTTCGACGGAATGCCAGCGTCATTGCTGACCTCGCTGGGCGATGCCACTATGTCCTGGGGGCCGCGGGGAAGCTGGGGAGTGGCTGGGTGGTGCCATGCGGCAAGGGGTGCAGTGGAGGCTCGAGGTCGTCAGCGATGACCTCGCTCGGCCATGGGCACGGCGCGCACGGGAGCGATCAAAGGCGCACGTGTGCTGGGCTTCTAAGGCGTTCTTATCTAGTCTAGCAGGAACGGAGGGGTGATGGGGATGGAGTGGCACGGTGCTGGCCATCGCGGCGTCCTCCCTCGTCCTCCTCCACAGTGGCGGCCACGGGCGGCATGGGCGCGAGCTCCTGCCCATGGCGCCGACTCCAATCGGTCAATTGGCACGTTTCCTTCGTGCCCTGGCTAGTGAGAAAGATCAGAGGGGTGAGTGGGAGCAGGTGGGGTGAGTGGTTTGTTGAATTTTGCTCGAATTCGATCGATTTGAGTTCGGATTTGGGAAGAACACAGTGCTGCCTACAAGGTGTTCGACGAAATGTCCAAACCAAATCCAAATTCAAATTTCTGAGAATTGTTTTCATAATTTGCTGTAATTAGATTTATCAAGATTTGTGGTTCTGTTGGGGTATTTATTTGGTAATTATAACTTGGTGCATTTGATGATCTAAAGAAGTAAAGAAATAAATAGAATTTTAATTTTAGGTTTTTGGAAATGTTTATTTGAGAGAGAAAAGTTATAAGAAGAAAATGAGAGTGATCCCATCATCACTTCTCTGAATTTTGTATGAGAGAAAATATTGATTTCTAACTTGAGAAATTTTCTGCCACTTGTCACATTGTGTTATTGTTTTAACCTTTATTTTTGTTTTGTTTTGAAAGTTTTTAATTAGAATCAAACAAGCAACACAATCAACAAGGAGCAATCAACATACATCAAGCAACAAAAGTTTTTGTTGGTCCCAAATTTTTGACTAATACACTTGTTACAAATTTGGGATGTTACAGATCCTTCCCCCCTTAGAATAAATCTCGTCCCGAGATTTGCTAGGCTTAGGTGCTAAAGAGGTTTGGGAATTCGGTTCTAAGATAGTCTTCAAGTTCCCAAGTTCCTTCCTCTTCGGAGTGGTTAGTCCACTGGACTTTGTAGAACTTGATCACACGCCTCCGGTAAGACGAACATCTTCGTCGAGAATCTTGACGGGTCTCTCACGATAAGTCAGGTCATGATTCAGGTCGATGGAGAGGTGGTCGATGTTTTTGAAAACGTCGGGCTTGTCGGGAACTTCAAGACACTTCCGAAGCAGGAAATGTGGAAGACATCGTGAAATTCCGATAATTCTGGGGGCAACTCTAGCAGATAGGATACTTCTCCTCGACGAGCAGTGATATTGAAAGGTCCAATATATCTTGGCACCAATTTTCCTTTGACATGGAAACGCTGCATACCCTTGGGGTGTCACTCGGAGATAGACATAATCTCCGACGTTGAAGGTGACATCGCGACGCTTGGGATCAGCGTAGCTCTTCTGACGGGATTGGGCAGTTTTGAGACGCTCACGATAAGTTGGACTTGTTCTTCAGCTTCACGGAGGGTATCTGGTCCAAAAATTTGCCTTCTCCGGTGTCGGACCAATTCAGGGGCGTACGACACTTCTTGCCGTAAAGTGCTTCAAACGGGGCCATTTGCAGACTGGACTGGTAGCTATTGTTGTAGGAGAATTCTGCAAACGGAAGGCAATCTTCCCATTTGGAACCATAAGATAGAACACATGCACGAAGCATGTCCTCTAATATCTGATTCACTCGCTCGGTTTGGCCTCCGGTCTGGGGGTGATAGGCTGTGCTAAAAGCTAACTTGGTTCCGAGGGCTTCGTGAAGAGCTTTCCAGAATCTTGAGGTGAATTGCGTGCCTCTATCAGATACAATCTTTTTAGGCACTCCGTGCAGGCTTACTATTCTGGAAATATACAAGTCCGCTAGTTGATTTCCCGATAAGTGGTATTGACGGGAATGAAATGGGCAACCTTGGTCAGTCGATCAACGATGACCCAGATTGAATCATGGCCTCGGTTGGATCTTGGAAGTCCGGTAATAAAGTCCATTCCAATTTCATCCCACTTCCATTCAGGAATTTTCAAAGGTTGAAGCAATCCAGCGGGTCGCTGATGTTCAGCCTTGACTCGCTGACAGATATCACACTTGGCCACGAAAGAACCAATCTCTCGCTTCATTCCATGCCACCAAAATCTCTCACGAAGGTCTTGGTACATTTTTGTCCGCCGGGGTGGATTGAATAAGGGGTCTCATGGGCTTCTGTCAGGATTAATTCCTTAAGCTCCTTGACATTGGGCACACAGATACGACCATTGAATCTCAGCACTCCTTCAGCATCTTCGGTAAAACCGGGTGCTTTGCCGAGAGAAATCTTCCTCTTAATTCCTTCAATGCTTTCATGATCCTTTTGGGCTTCCTTGATTTGATCCATCAGGGTTGGGGCTAACTCTAGATTGGCGAGATAACCATGGCTAACAAGCTCTAGTCCGAAATCTTCGAACTCTTGAACAAGGCTGGTTGTTCGGCTTGGATCAAGGCATTCAGGGTGCAGGGCTTGCGACTAAGGGCATCGGCAACTACGTTAGCTTTTCCGGGGTGATAATGGATCCCAATATCATAATCCTTGATTAATTCCATCCATCTCCTCTGCCTCAGGTTCAACTCCTTCTGGGTGAAGATATACTTCAAGCTCTTGTGATCCGTATAGATCTCGCAGCGATGTCCCACAAGATAGGGACGCCACGTCTTAAGAGCAAGAAAACAACAGCTAACTCCAGATCATGGGTTGGATAATTTTCTTCATGCGGTCGCAACTGTCGGGACAGGTATGACACAACTTTGCCTTCCTCATGAGAACGCAACCAAGTCCGAGGCGTGATGCATCGCAATACACGTCGAAACTCTTGGTGACGTCTGGCATGATTAGGATTGGGGTCGAGGTCAGTCTCTTCTTTAGTTCTTGAAACTATCTTCACACTTCTGGGTCCACTCAAATTTCTTGTCCTTTTTCAACAGTTGGGTCATGGGCTTGGCTATGCTGGAGAATCCTTCAACGAACTTGCGGTAGTAACCCGCTAGTCCGAGAAAGCTTCGGATTTCAGTCACATTAGTGGGGGCTTTCCAGTCAACGATGGCTTGGATCTTCTCCGGGTCAACAGAAATTCCTCCTGCAGACTACATGTCCGAGAAATGCCACTTCACTAAGCCAAAACTCACACTTGCTAAGCTTGGCATAAATCTTGTGCTCTCGGAGGGTCTCCAAAACTAGACGCAGGTGTTCAGCATGCTCTTCTTCGGTCTTGGAGTAGATAAGGATATCGTCGATAAAGACTACCACGAACTTGTCGAGGTACTCCATGAAGATCTTGTTCATGAGATTCATGAAATAGGCGGGGGCATTGGTCAGGCCAAAGGACATCACGGTGTATTCAAACAAACCGTAACGGGTGGTGAAGGCAGTCTTGGGAATGTCTGACTCTCGATTTTCAACTGATGATATCCTGTCCGAAGATCGATCTTGGAAAAGACTCGGGCTCCGTTCATCTGATCGAACAGATCCTCGATCTTGGGAAGAGGGTACTTGTTTTTAATGGTCACGTCATTGAGCTTGCGATAATCCACACACAGGCGTGTGGTACCGTCTCTTTTGTCCACAAAAATAATGGGTGATCCCCAAGGTGAAGCGCTTGGGCGAACAAGACCTTTGCTGAGCATATCAGCCAACTGCTTCTTTAATTCAACCAGTTCTTCGGATTCATCCGATAGGGTCTCTGGGATATAGGGGTTGTTCCCGGAATAAGTTCAATCACGAACTCAATATCCCGGTCAGGTGGCATACCAGGTAGTTCTTCAGGGAAAACATCTTGGAATCGGTGAACAACACGGATCTCATCTAGAGTGGGTCGAGCTATGCCCTCATGGCAGCCAGCTTGGGAATGTCGTCAGACCGAAACATATTCCACTTCGACATCTCTGTCAGTGGTGATGGAAACAGCTCTTCTGGCGCAATCTATGCGACCACGGTACTTGGCTAGCCAGTTCATACCCAGAATAACATCTATGCCTTGGGTTCCTAGAATGATTAAGTCGGCTGGAAACTTTTCTCCTTTGATCTCAAGGGAAACGTCGGGGCAATACAGCTTGGTCTCTACTGAGGACTCTGGGATTTGTATGACCATGGGTTTAGGTAAGAGATTCCCGACTAGACCTCCCTTAGCAACAAACTCTTTGGTAACAAAGAATGGGTGGCACCAGAATCAAACAGAACAGTTGCAGGTACTGAGTTGACAAGGAACGTACCCAGCACAACATCTGGCGCATCCTGGGCTTCCTCAGCATTGATGTGGTTCAGACGGCCCTTGGCAACAGCAACATTTCCGCGGGGTGCGGCATTCTTGCCATTTCCAGCACGGCCTTGATCAGGGTTCGGCGCCGGTGCATTGGGGCGCTGAACATTCCTTTTGGATTGGGGCATTCTGGAGTAGTGACCCTTGGTGCCGCACTCAAAGCAGACAACATTGGGGCCACGGTTGAAGTTGTTGAAGTTTCCTCCGGGACGGTTGTTGCCATTGGGGCGTGGAAGTTATTGTTGGGCGGTTGGGATAGTTGGGACGTGGTGCTTGTGGTGGTCGATAAGCAGGCTTGGATGCTGGCTGAAAATACGAGGCTTCTGGTTGCTAGAACCTTCTTGAGCATTCATCTCCTCTTACGACCTTCAAACATTGACTTGCGCTTGGTCTCCAGCTGGATGGCTTTGTCCACAAGTGACTCCAAATCAAAGAAGTCATGGATAACCAACGCACACTGCAGCTCATCATGAAGTCCATTCAGAAAACGCTCCATCTTCTTCTTCTCAGTGTCGGTGTCGTCAGGAGCATACCGAGACAAGTCGGTAAACTCATCAAGATATCCGACCACATCCTTACTTCCCTGCCTCAGCTTACGGAATTCATCCTTCTTCCTCTCAATGAGTCCGCCGGGAATATGCTTCTTGCGGAACTTCTCCTGAACTCAGCCCAGTTGATAACATAGCCAACTTGCTGGAGAGCCTTGGTAGCTTCCCACCAAGCTCGTGCAGGTCCAGCAAGATAGTGGGTGGCATACAGAACCTTCTCATTTTCTCCCACAGCGGCAACTTCCAGGTTGTTCTCGATGGTGCGGAGCCAATCATCGGCTTCCAGTGGGTGAAGTCCCTTGGAATAGGTAGGTGGGTTGGTCTTCTGGAAGTCGCTTAAGATGGATCGCTGATTTCCATCGCCATTGCCACCATTGTGTTGTTATTGTTGTTGTTGTTGACATGGCGGCAGCGATCTGCTGCAGGGCAGCGAGATGAGCTTGGCGCTCCTCCCGGGCATTTTGGCGTTCCTCCATAATGAGCGCAAGAAGTTGGGCGGGGTCGGGTTTGGTGGTGGTGGCGGTGGTCCATCCGGGTTGTTGGTGCGACGAGTGTCCACCATCCTGTAGCATACCGGGTATAAGAGGCAAGGCAAAAAGGTTTCGACTAAGGGGAAAATGATGAAGTCGCAAGGAGGTTGATTAATTAAGGACGGTATCAAAAATTTTTGCACAAATCACACAAGACTAACACATTCATATAACACAAGCATCACATCAAGGAGTTCACAGCATCAAGCTTACAACATCGCCCTACATCTAATGTACATAATACATGGTTTCCAAAAGAACCACTACCTAGACTCGACTAGCGATAGGGGGTCAACCTAATCCTACGGTAGTACTCAAGTCACTCGCCTACTGAGGTGGAACCTCAGGCTCTGCTGCGTCAGCGTCGGACTCGTAGGCAGGCTCCTCGGGTCCTCCTCCTCGTCCTCGAGAACTGCCTCGAGCGGCTCCTCCTCGTCAACTATCTCCTCCTCGTCGTCCGTCTCCTCGTAGTCCATCTCCTCCAGGTAATCCTCATCATCACTGATGAAGGCGCTGTTCTCCCTGCGGAGATCCTCGCCCTCCTCCTCCATCTCGTTGGCATGGTGCTCCATATCCTCGATCATCTCGTCCTGCTCCGCCACCCTCTTGCGGAGCTTGGCGACGATCTTCTTCAGCTGGGTCCTCCTCTGGAGAACGATCTTCTCCTGCCGCAGCTGCGCCTCACGCTCGCGACTCTCCTTGAGCGAGATGCGCTCAAAGTGAGCTCGAAGTCTAGCGCTCATCAGGTCCTCCTGGGTGCGGTAGAGTAGGACCTCCATGTCCAGGATGTAGTCTCCAAACGTCGGGTGTCGAGGGGCCTGAATGGGGTGTCCATCATCGGTGCGCCTCCCGTAGAACCGAAAGCGGGAGTTCACCAACTCCGCCTTGTGCTCCTCACAAAGTCGGGCCAGCAACCTCTGCATGGCACGACACAGTCCGTCGTCCCAGTGGGCGTCCATAGTGGCGAAGATCAGCGTCCTGGATCCGGGAGACTTGAGGTTCCCCCAACAGACGACTCGATGCGCCAACTCAGGTTTCCGTTCCGCGAACGTCAACCTGGGCTCCCTGAAACTCAGGAGCGGGGCGACCCAACAGCTTGCTCAACTCGAACAAGTCGCTCTCGAACATCAGCTTGCCATCCTTCTCAACTTGCTTAAACTCGGTCCAATGGAGTGCCATCTACAATTTTAGGCAAAATTTTAAGTTAGTGAGATGACAAGTGTACAAAATTTTAAATTTTGTGAAATAACAAGTGCGCAAATTTTAAGCTTAATGGGATGACAAGTGTGCAATATTTTAAGGGTACATGGAAAAATGTAATACTTAATGAGAGTAAAATTTTGCATAAGTAGGAGGATTGGGAGATAAGCAATTTTCAAAAATACTTCACTCCTTTATTTTAGAAATTAGCTTTTGTAACTCCTATCTAACGACCATGCTAATCTAAGGTCTCTTAAAGTCAGGATGGCTCAAATACCAGCTCTGTCGGGACCCCGGACTAGCTGTCCGAAATATCCGATTATGCTTAACACAACGATCCAGTGATCAGTCTGTCGTTGCACATAATCCGAACGGAATACCAAAGTTTACATCCATTACAATACCGAATTAAAGTCTTACACATACGGTCCTTTAGACCAAGTCTTACATAGGTGCCTTCAAGGGCCAAACCAGATTATTCAGCGGAAGCTACGGCGTAGTAGACAAGCACATCCTAACATCAACCCGACAGGCAGCTGACTTATGGAGATCCCTAGTTCGCATAGTAGTCACCATACTCCTCTTCGGCATAGTGCTCCTCGAGATCTGGCTAAGACAATAGCCAGGGACGAAACCAATATGAGTACAATTGGAATTGTACTCGCAAACTACCCCAGCAAGAACATGCACTAGTTTTACTTTTATTTAATAAGACTTTTTATTTATTGAAATCATCTCTATATCTTTATTGAAAAAGGTAAGAAGAATTTTAGAACTTTCCTCCATCAATTCACCATTCTATTTATTTCCCCAAAACTCCTCCTTTTTCCGACCATAGCCCTTCATGGTCAATTTGCCTCCAACAACCGCATACCGATCCTTTGGTATAGTTGTATAAAACATTATCCGCTTCGTTTTCTTTTTAAAACTCAAAACTTTGCCAAAAACATGCACATAGGTCAAAGTAGGGCCTTCCAACTGTCCATGACCGAGGACTCGGCTATTCGAATAGTTTTACACTCTGCAGAGGTAGCACGCTTTTACCACATCCATCCGGCAACTCATCGTGTCAGCCACGTCCCGCCATACAAGGTGTATGCGAAGTTGAGTCACCGACCATAGCCTCTCATTTGCTCATGCTAGTATAGGACCCTGCCAATATGAAACTTTCCATCGACACTCAGTCCAGCCCTTCGGAACCTAAGTGTGAGGACTCATAGTTTTGCCCGGCGGAGTATAGGGGACAGCCTTCTATCCTCCACCAATGTGCGAGGACCCGGGTCAGGGGGTAGGTCACCGAACCATCCCCTCATGCATAATGGATTCATCTCCGTCGATGAGGTATCCCATACTAATATGAGCAAATTACATGACTAAGCCCCGTCCCATATGGGGGTAAATGTGGTAGCACCGGGTATGGTTGGTCGACGTAAGTATAAAGACACAATGTGCATTTTTCATAAACACCACCATTCTCCATTCTTCACTTCAACACCGACATCTTGGCAGTCCATAAACCTTTCGAGGGTTTTCAAAGGATTTTTGAATAAACAATAATTTTTTCCCATCCTATAGTCTTATTTAAACTAACTCATACTTCTACTTAGGGTGGCAAAATAGCTTTTCATATACTTTCGGAAAGGTTTTCAAAATCGTTGCTACTCATGAGTAAAGCATGTTATCAATGTAGATGTAGTTATATTAGGGATGCAAGCTCAGAGAGTAGCTTGCCTTGCTCAGCAAAGTTCTCGGGGTCTTGCTCCTGTTGTTCGAAGTACACCCCCTCCTCGCAAGTCCCGGCAACGATCTCGTCTAAACGTCAAACAAGCAATACAAACTATCACTACACTACTCGACCAACATCACAACATTACAAATCTTAAACCCTACAAATCCCTACACAATTGTTTTATTACAAAATCTTGTTAATCAAGTTTGAGCTACTGCCTAAGTTATGTTGATCATAAAATTAAATCCTTTTAGGGGTAAGTAACACTGATTAAATGTGATCTAAAAAATTTGGTCCTAACTCATTTGGGTTAAGCATCTGATGATTCTGCGGCGATGGCAACTTAGACCTGCTGGGGTATCACCCGAGGGTATCTGTATGTGTTTTCGAGTCCCGTCATGGACTCGACTTCTTCATCGAGGCTCATGTCTGAGTCAATATGCCTGTCAAGCGGTCCGTCTGGACGGATCTCGCAGTCGATGTCCTTATCGCCTATGCTCATCTCGGTATCAGAGAAGTTGTTATGAATCTCGAAATCGAGGCTATTGTTGGTGCAAATCTCGGAGTCGACGTGGTTGTCGATATGAGTTTCGGGCTCGTTGAAGTCGCTGAGGGAGATTCCGCAGTCGAAGCTTTCCTCGAGTGGAAGTTCGAGCTCGGGATCGTTTGTGCGGTATGCTGATTCAGCCTCCTCTCCTTGGAGTTCTTCAATGAGCTCGTTGAGCTCTCGAGTCGACATAGTTGTTGCAGACGAGCAAGCTTGGAGGATCGACGATGGTATGGACGCAGTTGATGGATCCGCAGTCGAAGGAGCCGCAACCGATGGAGCCTCGGGTGCGGAAGTCGTGGATTGGCGTGGATCTGTCAAGTCCTGCACACCAAGCTTGTTGACGAAAAAACTGAACGAACCAACGGTTAAACCCAAACCTGACTCGAGATCGGAGAAGGTCTCCTGGAATTCTGGCGAGTGTGGCTCGAAGTCCATCAGAGGATCTGATGTGCTTTTTGCAGGTGAAGCTGGCGCGCTGCCGTTTGTCGAGTGAGTCGGCGAGTTGCCGTGTGTTGCCCGAGTAGGCGAGTTCTGGTTTGTTGATGCAGCCGGCGAGTTGCCGTTTGTAGATCCGATCGGCGAGTTGTCGTTTTCCGATGGAACCGAAGGAACCGTGAGTCCAGCACTATTCTTTCCCACAGACGGCGCCAATTGACGAGGGGTGAACTCATCAAATCCCATGGATAAGGACCTAGGGTTGAGATTATGGGGAGAGAACGTGGTAGTACTGGTAGTTTCGTCGGCTGACAAGCAGAGGCAAAGATTTACCCAGGTTCAGGCCCCTCGGGTGGAGGTAAAGACCCTACTTCCTGCCTGTCTGTTATTGATCGTGTAAGATTATGAGATTACAAGGGAGCTCCGGCGAGACGTCGATCTCGCTAGGGCTTTTGGTGGTTCGAGTATGGCTTGCCCTAGATCGGCACCCCTCCCAGTCTTTAAATAGGCTGGGTCTCGGGAGTTCATAATCGACCTAGTTTACATATAAGAAAAGTCTAAACCGACTATGCCTATGTCTAATCTTGGAGGGTACTCCATCTTCTTGGGCCTCTTGTCTTGGGATTCGAGTAGGCTCTTCGCTATTGGGCCTTAGTCGTCACGTGCACCAGGTACCCTCACGGTAGGGTACCCGAGGTGTAAACCCTTGTCAGTAGCCCCCGAGTACTTGTCTGACTCGAAGAATCGGGCATGGACTCATTCGTAAGTGCACGTTATATGCTTTGTATTTTTATAATTAGAATTCCTGTATGAATAGCACATGTTGGCTATGTCGAGTATCTCATCGACTGTGGTTTTTGTTTTATGATGATCAAGGGATAATAGCTTAGCAGGCCCAGTACACTCGACGGATCGGGACTGGTTAACTACACATTCGGGTAAAACCTTACTAGCTTTCAATCAAACTCGAGTCCCCGGACTCGAATCTGGAACAAACTGGTCAGATTTGACTAGGCCGCGGAGGTCTTACTGAGTCGATCTGCAGTATAGATTTGAATTTTACCCAACGCGTCCGTCAGGATTTTTCATCATGTCTGCTGACACGGAAAGTATAAGGATTGACGTTGCTGAAACAGTCCTTAGCCCAGCTCGAAAGTTCGGCGGGTCTTACCTTTGCACTATGCGTGCAGCATCCGAGATATTTGCGGCGGACGCAACTCGGGAATGTTTCGAGTATGATTTTGTACATGAACTGAGTCAATCCTTTTGTCGACTGACACCTTGTCGTTATTCTATCGGGTGCGCGACAGCGCTCCCGATGGGAGTAGCCCCCGAGATTGTGCTTTATTGTTTGAAATGGAGGATAATCTCAAAATCATTTTAGCTTGAGCATCTCCAGTCGAAGAATTTTTTGATACGCTCCCGATGGGAGTAATATGCCTCAGCCGAAGGAACGGTCGAGTGACCAATTTTGCCTTAACATTGCTTTTCACACCCGAACTAAACAAGGCAATCGAGTGACCAATATGCGTTGGGCGGACTCGAATGTATTTCTGAACATGCTTGCAATGACGTCAGGGATGACATTTCTGGCGACTGCGCTTCCTGACACGCGGTGGCGTGTGTTATGCTGTGATGGATGGGATGTGACTCATAGGTGGGCCCATTGTGCAGCGCTGACCGAACGACGATGCCATTTGGACTTGATTTGACCACTCTGGCCCACTTTTTACGGAGGCGTGATGATGGCTCCTCTTTTTGCGTGCGTAGTGGGCGGAGTGGCCGGCGACGGTTGCCCTCCGCATTTGCCACGTGTACGGTGAGATTGCGTGCGTAACGCACGATTAGGATATGAACGGTTGTGATTCCTTTTGATCTGTGGTAAATAGGGGAACGGCGCTGGCATTACTTTTTACTTGCCATTTGCTCTGCGCGCCGCCCCTGCTTCATCTTCTTCCTCTCGCCTCCATTGTTCTTGCGCCCGAGCTCCCGCTGTTCCCCTTAGCCACCACTGTCATGGCGCCAAAGAGAAAAGCTGCTGCCGCCGACGCGCCCGCGACCGATGCGGCCGCTCTGAAGGGGAAGAAGACTGCGGCTGGCGCATCTCCGGCCGCCGTCGACCTCAAGAAGAGCGACGGCGATTGGATGAAATCCACCATCAAGGAGGCACATCTGGACAAGCTGCGCGAGGAGGGAATGCTGCCACCCGCGGACCAGCTATTCGTCCGCGCGCCGTCGCCCAAGGAGGTACTCCCCGAACCTCGCGCTAATGAGCGCGTCTGTTTTGCGGAGTTTCTGCCTAGGGGTCTTTCGTTTCCCCTCCACGACTTTGTTCGTGGACTGATGTATGCATACGGGGTGCAAATCCATGATTTCACCCCGAATGGCATTATGCACATTGCCTGTTTTATGGTTTTGTGCGAGTGCTTCTTGGGAGTTTCTCCCAGCTGGGCCCTCTGGAAGTCGATTTTCATGGTCCGGCCCAACAACCGAGGTGGCCGCACCTATCCTGTTGGCGGCCTCCAGATCCAAGTGCGCAGCGACACCCGCTACTTCGCCCTGAAGCCAGTCGACTCGGCGCAAGGGTGGAGGAAGAGGTGGTTCTATGTGCGCGTCGACCAGGAAGGAGCCCCACCGTTGTCGACTGCTGGCATACTCGCGAGGACAAACGCCTAGGACCACCCGCTGTCGGCTGAAGAGAAGGCAGAAGCGGCGCCTCTGCTGTCGAAGATTGGAGAGCTGCTAAGCAGCGTAACGGGTGTGCATTTGATTGCCACCTTTGTGAAGATGCGGGTGTGGCCGCTCCGCATTCGCGCCCACCCCATGTGGGAGTACGAGGGTGCGCTCGACGCCACCCGAATGAGCAAGGAGGAGCTGTCGAAGAGCGAGCTGGTGTCACATGTGCGGTCCATGACCAGCACGAAGTCCAGCGAGCCCTGCAACGTCGAGGAGGTTAGTGAACTATCAAGTTATGATAGGCCTTTGGAGGAGGTTAGTGAACTATCAAGTTTATGATCTTCTGCTTTTGTTATTTTGTTGTGCATCTTTGTGACGTTCGACTGCTGTATTTTGTATGCAGGGCCACTCGACCGCCTCAACCCTTCCACCTCTTCCCGAAAATGGCCCAACTCATGAGACGGAGGTGCAAACGGTAGAAACGAAGGGAGGAGATGAATCGCCTCTTCCTTCGGGGCAGAGGAAATACAGGCCAAGGAGCTCGCCACGACTGATAATGTGAGCGAGGTTCCCACTCGCAAGCTTCGTCGGGCGGCCCAAGTTGTGTCTTCCTCCACGAGTTCACCCGCGAAGGAATCAGATGTGAGAGATGACGGAGACTCGGGCTCGTCTCCAACTACCACAGCTGCTCCTTTGGACGTGAGCCATTTGAACTCAGCTCCTCCTCCCATGTCGGGTGAGGGGCTACTTTTTGGAGGCCCAAACTTTGACAACCTTGATACCGATGAGGAAGAAGAGCACAGGTATGCGTCTGAGCTTTTTGCACTAAAGTTTTTGTTTGTTGATAGTCCTGCTTATGTTCTATTTCATCTGTCACTCGCAGTGCTGAGACTGTGCGACCTCCTCTCACGTGACTCCAGAAGTCGTTCAATCAGCAGCCACGACTGCTGCTATTGAGACGGCCAAAGCTATGGGTGCCGCAGCTCCGGAGGTCGGGACATCAGCCGCGAAGCCCGCGCCTTGGACAGAACACGTAAGTGTCTTTTTGTCGAGTCCGCATATGGGACTGGTTATGTATAACTTATGCTGATGTCGCGTGCTTGCAGCCTTACTACCTCAACTTGGTAGAATCGGGCAAGGCTTTTGTCCAACTGGAGCAAGAGAGGGATAGCCTGCGCACCAGTTTGGAGCAACTCACTCGTAAGTATATTTTGATTTGTAACCCGAAGTCCCTTTTGCACTGTCTTTGCTTAGTTGAGTGCTTGAATTGCTTATTGCCATCAAATTCAGATGACAAGGCATCGGCTGAGTCCCGGGTGAAGGAGCTAGAAGATGCACTCGCCAAGCAGCGTGCGGAGTCGAAGAAGGCTTTGGATGATGCCAAGAACTCCGCTGCCGATCGCGAGAAAGAGTATGCTGAGCGTCTGGCTAGCCTCACCCGAGACGTGGGTGGTGAGTTGAATTTGCCACTTTTTGTTTACTTCTGTTGCCGCTGAATGTCGTGTAAGACTTTCTGTTCTTTTTGAAGGAGCTGTGGGCGCACCGGCACCTGTAGGCCAGGCGAGTGGCGATTTATCCCTCGACCGCGCTATTGGCGACCTGGACGTCGTCTCCCAACAAGCCAAGGATGCACTCGCCAAGTCTACGAGCACACTCGGCGCCGTATACAAGGGCGTGTTCCAGTCTGGCCAACTTCCATCGACTGTGGAAGGCTTCGCCGACGTCCTGGGCCCTAGAACCTCCACGATGGCGAATTTTGCTCGCACCCTGACGGTACGCGGCTCAGAAACCACCCTCAAGCTCCTTTTAGGTCATGGGATAGAGGGTGACTTCAAGGCCGCTCTGTCTGATTTCCCTCGGAAGCCGGATGGGAAACTGGTGTCTCTGAAGCATGTGAACGAGTCGGCCTCGCAGCTGGCTGAAAATTTATGACTACCGTGGAGCGCCGGTCAGCGGAGGTCGCCACTCGCACGCGTAGGGCTAGGTCGGAGTCTGCATCATAGACTTTAGGGCCATCTTCCCTTTTGTTGGACTGTAATTATACTTTTATGATACCTCGAGTATGCTTATACCTTTGCCACACTTGTATGAATTTGATTTCCTTGTTATGTTTCTGCCTGTAAGGCTGTGCGCTGTTAATCGCCGAAGCTTTGTGATGAGTTTCTCATGAAACTTTTATGATGTTTGGAACAAAAACGGCCAGCCACTACTTCATCCGGCTCATCGCGACATCGTGCCCCGACTCGATCTCGAGCTCAGGTGGCAAACGATGCCGCGGTAATGCGTTATATGAAGGCTCGAGTCGCAAAACTGGAGCAAGAGCTGGGGAGCGTCCGAAGTGAGCTGGATAGGATGAGGGCGAGGCCTGCTTTACCCACTCAGCGGGAGGAGTATGTGCTTGGCGAGATGGAGATCGTGAACAGACAGCTCGAGTGTAAGCATGACTGCCTTGATCTCGAGAGTTCATAATCTGTCCTTTTTGTTGATCCAATCGTGCCTTGCTGCAGGTTTTGTTCCAGACTTCCAGGCGGAGCAGGCCCGTGTTGACGAGAGCTAAACAATGCGACTGACGAACCAGCGACGGGCCGTCAGCATTTTCGCTTGGATAGGCACCGAGCGCGCATACTCGCAACTTTGCAGGATCGAGTGTGGCGGAGCACTATGCTGCTCGAGTTATGCAGGTCGGCCTTCAGTCGAATCAACCAGACTCTTTTCCCGTCTGGGCCGCAACCTCAAGGAATCCACGCGTTGCTCGGGCTTTTCCGGAGTGCAGGTCCCATTCGAGACTTTATCATCCAGAAGCTTGTGGATGGAGCCAACGCAACGATGGCATATATCCGAAGTCAGCGTCCTCATATGCAGCTACGTCCACCCGTGCCTGGGTCGTCTTTGTCACAGTCGCATCTTGACGATACAGTCGAATATGCGAGGGTGTTGATTGAGTGTTATAACGCTCAACTTATGGGCCCTGTTCTACCAGTCAAGGACGAACCGGAAGATTATGGTTTGTCTGAATAGGGGACAGCCCCCGAGTGTAAATTTGCCACTTGTACGTAGTGTATATTCGTTTACTTGTATGTATGCAGCCCCCGAATGTATCGAGTGGGGTTTATGTAAAACACTTTAGAACATAAATTGCATAGCCCCCGAGTGTTCGAGTGAGGCTATGAATTTTTGCGATATTTGAAGCTTCAACTCGTGCCGTTAGGCTCAGCCCCCGAGTAGTTGAGTGTGCTTGAGCAACTTTTCCCTTTATGCATTATTTTTAAGACCCAGCCCCCGAGCATTCGAGTGCGGCTGGGGTATTATGTGTGAAGGAGCGAAAGCTCATGCTTAGAGACAGCGCAGCCCCCGAGCATTCGGGTGAGGCTAAGTTTATGCTGATAAGTTATGCGAGTAGTAAGCAGGGAGAAATATGAGGAATCATTGACTATATTCCATTTATGAATATTAGGCTGCAGGCCGCCTCATTAAAAACCTTCCAGTCCCCTTAGGTATCCTGGTAAGGAAAAGAGCGCGTTTGAAACCTGCAGCCATCCGACATATGTGTCTATTACATTGTGCGACTGAACAATCTAAGCATAGAAACGGCGCAGCTGTGCAACGTTCCAAGGATTATGCGAGAGTTCGCCTGTCTTCGCGTGCTTCAGTCTGTATGCTCCACCACCAATGACCTCGGTGATGATGAAGGGTCCTTCCCATGGAGAAGCAAGTTTATGCACCTTCTTTTGCTTCAGTCGAAGTACCAGGTCGCCCACCTCGAAGGACCTAGTATGCAGTCGACGGCTGTGGTAGTTGCGGAGGTCCTGCTGATAAACAGCTGTGCGTGCGAGCGCCGTGTTGCGTGCTTCTTCTAGCAAGTCGACTGCATCTTCGAGTGCTTCATCTGTATCTTCTTCGTTGTATGCCTCGACTCTTGGTGCATTGAATCTTACATCTGATGGCAGGATTGCCTCTGCGCCGTAGACCATAAAGAATGGGGTGATTTGTGTTGAAGCGTTGGGAGTTGTGCGTAGTCTCCACAGCACAGACGGGAGTTCTTCGACCCAAGCACCAGCGGCCCTTTTGAGTGGCACCAAGAGGCGTTTCTTGATTCCGCTCGTCACAAGTCCATTGGCTTTTTCGACTTGGCCATTGGATTGCGGGTGTGCCACGGATGCATAGTTGAGCGTGATATCTTGCTCTTTGCAGAAGGTTCGAAATTCTTCAGCCGTGAAATTTGTACCGTTATCAGTGATGATGCTGCTTGGCACACCAAAGCGGTATATGATGGATTTTATGAAATTGACTGCTGTAGTGGCAGTCGAACTTGTGATAGGGACTGCTTCGATCCACTTGGTGAACTTGTCGACTGCCACCAGAAGGTGAGTATGCCCACCATGGGAGGATTTTTTGAGTGGCCCGACCATATCGAGCCCCCACTGGGCGAAGGGCCAGGCCAATGGTATTGTCTTCAACGCCGATGCGGGTGCGTGCGGCTTGGTGGCGAATTTTTGACAGCCGATGCACCTTTTGACGATGTCCTCCGCGTCTTTGAGTGCTATGGGCCAGTAGAAGCCTGCGCGAAAGGCTTTGGCTACGAGTGATCGACTGCTGGCGTGATGCCCACAAGTACTTGCATGAATATCACGAAGGATGGCCTGGCCATCTTCGAATGCTATGCAGCGTTGGAGCATACGTGATATGCTGCGCTTGTATAGTTCACCGTTGATGACGGTGTATGCTTTGGATCTTCGAGTGACGCGTCTTGACTCTGTTATGTCTTCAGGTACCTCGCCTCGGAGTATGTATGCGAGGAAAGGTTGAGTCCAAGTTGGCTCGATGAGGAGTACCTCGACTGGCGGGTCCTCTGTGCTAGGTGTTTTGCTCTTGGCTGGTGCGGCTGATGTAGGAGATGTTCGCTTTTTCTTGATGGACCTGTGCTCGATGCGCTCGAGGAAGACACCAGGTGGAACTGGTGCTTTGGTCGCGCCAATGTTGGCTAGCTTATCTGCTTCTTCATTACTCTCGCGCCCTATGTGCCGCAACTCGCAGCCTTCGAAGCTGCCCTCCATTAGGTTGTACAAGTCACGGTAGGCGATCATGTTATCTGCGATTGCATCGCAGGCCTTCATTGTTTGCTGCACCACAAGGTTCGAGTCACCGTAGATCATCAGTCGAGTGCACCCGAGGGCTTTGGCCATCCTCATGCCATGGATCAGGGCCTCATACTCTGCCTCGTTATTGGATGGTAACTTGAATTCCATCTGCAGGATATAGCGAAGCTTGTCGCCTTTTGGTGATATGAGGATGACACCCGCGCCTGCGCCTTCGTTTTTCTTCGAGCCGTCAAAGTACATAGTCCATGAGTTGGACACATCTAGCGCTCCTGGTAGCTGAGCTTCGATCCACTCGGTGTGGAAGTCAGGTAAGACTTGTGCTTTGATGGCCTTCGGGTAATCATACTTGATATCTCGTGGTGCTAGCTCGATGAGCCATTTTGCGACTCACTGATACGTCTCCAACGTATCTATAATTTCTTATGTTCCATACTAGTTTTATACCAATAGCTACATGTTTTATTCACACTTCATAGCATTTTTATGCATTTTCTGGGACTAACCTATTAACAAGATGCCACAGTGCCAGTTCCTGTTTTCTGCTGTTTTTGGTTTCAGAAAAGCTGTTCTGGAAATATTCTCGGAATCGGACGAAACAAAATCCCAGATGCCTATTTTTCCCGACACGTTCCAGAAGTCCGAAGAGGAGACGAAGGGGGGCAGCAGGGCGCCCTCACCCTATGGCGGCGCGGGTGGGCCCCCTGCCGCGCCACCCTATGGGGAGCGGGCCCCGCGCCTCCACCGACGTCGCCCCTTCGCCTATTTATTCCTCCAGACGCGAAAACCCTAAAACACCGAGCCATACTTCCAGAAAACATCCGCTGCCGCCGCCGCCGTCAACCCTAACTCGGGGGGTTCAGAAGTTCTCCTCCGGCACCCTACCGGAGAGGGAAATCATCACCGGAGGGCTCTACATCGCCATGCCTGCCTCCGGAGTGATGCGTGACTAGTTCATCCTTGGACTACGGGTCCATAGCAGTAGCTAGATGGTTGTCTTCTCCTTTTGTGCCATCATGTTTAGATCTTGTGAGCTGCCTATCATGATCAAGATCATCTTATTGTAATGCTACATGTTGTGTTTGTTGGGATCCGATGGATATTGAATACTATGTCAAGTTGATTATTGATCTATCATATATGTGTTGTTTATGATCTTGCATGCTCTCCGTTATTAGTGTAGGCTTTGGCCAAGTTTATGCTTGTAACTCCAAGAGGGAGTATTTATGCTAGATAGTGGGTTCATGCCTCCATTTAATCTGGGACAGTGACAGAAAGTTCTAAGGTTGTGGATGTGCTGTTGCTACTAGGGGTAAAACAGCAATGCTTTGTCTAAGGATATTAGTGTTGTTTACATTATGCACCATACTTAATGCAATTGTCTGTTGCTTGCAACTTAATACTGGAAGGGGTGCGGATGCTAACCTGAAGGTGGACTATTTAGACACAGATGCATGCTGGATGGCGGTCTGTGTACTTTGTCGTAATGACCAAATAAATCTCATATTGATCATCATGATATGTATGTGCATTGTTATGCCCTCTCTATTTGTCAATTGCCCAACTGTAATTTGTTCACCCAACATGTTTAGTATTTTATTATGGAGAGACACCACTAGTGAACTGTGGACCCCGGTCCATTCTTTTACATCTGAAATACAACCTACTGCAATCATTGTTCTTTTACATTCTCTGCAAACAAACATCCTTTTCCACACTATACGACTAATCCTTTGTTTTCAGCAAGCCGGTGAGATTGACAACCTCACTGTTTCGTTGGGGCAAATTAGTTTGATTGTGTTGTGCAGGTTCCACGTTGGCACCGGAATCTCTGGTGTTGCGCCGCACTACATTCCTCCACCAACACCTTCGGAGCAACGTTGACTTCCTACTGGATTGATAACCTCGGTTTCATACTGAGGGAAAACTTGCTGCTGCACTCATCATACCTTCCTCTTGGGGTTTCCAACGGACGTGTGACTTTACACGCATCAAGCATATTTTCTGGCGCCGTTGCCGGGGAAGTGAGTTGCTTTGGATTCAGAAGATTTCTGCCTCACCTAGGCACCAGTATTTTCTGACGTTCTTGCAAGGGGAGTCTCTCACACCCAATCTCTTTACTTTGTTTTTGTCTTGCTTACTTTATTTTATTTTGTCTTGTTTGCTTTCTTTATATCAAAAACAAAAAAAATTAGTTACTTGTTTTTATTTTGTTATTTCGGTTTTGTTTTATTTTTGCTATAATGAGTACTCCTGAGAACACCAAGTTGTGTGACTTCACTAGCACAAATAATAATGATTTCATATGCACTCCTATTGCTCCACCTGCTTCTAAAGCAGACTTTTATGAAATTAAACCTGCTCTATTAAATCTTGTTATGAAAGAGCAATTTTCTGGTGTTAGTACTGATGATGCTGCTGCCCATCTTAATAATTTTGTTGAACTTTGTGAGATGCAAAAGTATAAGGATATAGATGGGGATATTGTAAAACTGAAACTATTTCCTTTCTCCTTAGAGGAAGAGCTAAAGAATGGTTGCTATCTTTGCCTAGAAATAGTATTGATTCATGGACAAAATGCAAAGATGCTTTCATTGGAAAATATTATCCTCCTGCTAAAATTATATCTTTGAGAAGTAGCATTATGAATTTCAAGCAATTTGATAATGAACATGTTGCCAAGCATGGGAGAGAATGAAATCTATGATAAAGAATTGCCCTACCCATGGACTGACTGCTTGGATGATCATCCAAACCTTTTATGCAGGATTAAATTTTTCCTCAAGGAACTGCTGGATTCAGCTGCTGGAGGAACCTTTATGTCCATCACTTTAGGTGCAGCAACAAAACTTCTTGATGATATGATGATCAACTACTCCGAATGGCACGCTGAAAGGACTCCTCAAGGTAAGAAGGTAAATTCTGTTGAAGAAACCTCTTCCTTGAATGAAAAGATTGATATCATTATGTCTATGCTTGTGAGTGGTAAATCTCATATTGATCCTAATAATGTTCCTTTAGCTTCATTGGTTGCTCAAGAAGAGCATGTTGATGTGAACTTCATTAAAAATAATAATTTCAACAACAATGCCTATAGGAATAATTTTGGTAATAACAACTATAAGCCATATCCTTCTAATAATGGTAGTGGTTATGGTAATTCTTATGGTAATTCTTACAACAATAGTAGGAGTGTACCCTCTGATCTTGAAGTCATGCTTAAAGAATTTATTAATACACAAACTGCTTTTAACAAATCTGTTGAGGAAAAGTTTGGTAAAATTGATGTTCTTGCTTCTAAGGTTGATAGTCTTGCTCTTGATGTTGATCTTTTGAAACTGAAAGTTATGCCTAATGAGGTTAAAGATACTAAGTCTTTTGCTACAGCAAATGCCATCCAAGTTAAAATTGACAACAATATTAGGATGTTGGCTGAGTTGCATGCTAGGTGGGAAAGAGAAGCTGAAATTGATAGAAAGAATAGTATAGCTCGAGTTTGTACTATTACCACCACTAGTAATGCTGAAGCTTCACATGTTGATAAACCTCCTACTATCAATGGCAATGTTTCTACTTCTACTATAAAGCATGCAAAATTGCCTAAAACTGCTGAAACTGTTTCTGATAAAGGTGCTGAAATTTTTCGAAGTATTGGAGGCAATGGTCCCATTACTTTTGATCATAATGATTTTGATTTTGATAGTTGTAACATCTCTGAAGTTATTAAGTTCTTGCAAAAGCTAGCTAGAAGTCCTAATGCTAGTGCTATGAACATGGCTTTTACAAAACATATTACAAATGCCCTCATAAAAGCTAGGGAAGAGAAATTAAAACTTGAAGCTTCTATCCCTAGGAAGTTGGAAGATGGTTGGGAACCCATCATTAAAATGAAGGTGAATGATTTTGATTGTAATGCTTTATGTGACCTTGGTGCAAGTATTTCTGTTATGCCTAAGAAACTTTATGATATGCTTGACTTGCCACCTTTGGAATGCTGTTATTTGGATGTTCATCTTGCTGATAACTCTATGAAGAAACCTTTGGGGAGAATTGACAATGTTCATATTACGGTTAACAATAACCTTGTCCCCGTTGATTTTGTTGTTTTGGATATTGAATGCAATGCATCTTGTCCTATTGTTTTGGGAAGACCCTTTCTTCGAACTGTTGGTGCTGTTATTGATATGAAAGAGGGGAATATTAAGTATCAATTTCCTCTTAAGAAAGGTATGGAACACTTCCCTAGAAAGAGAATGAAGATGCCTTTTGATTCTATTATTAGAACAAATTATGATGTTGATGCATCTTCTCTTGATAACACTTGATTTTCACTTTCTGCGCCTAGCTGAAAGGCGTTAAAGAAAAGCGCTTGTGGAGACAACCCATCTTTTTATTTTCTGTCATTTTATTTTATTTTGAGTCAAGGTGTTGTTTACTTCTGTAGCAACTCCTTTGTATCTTTATTTTATTGCATTGTTGTGCCAAGTAAAGTCTCTAGTTGAAAGTTGTTGCTAAAATTGGATTTCTGCGCAGTGACAGATTTTTGCTGTCCACCGTTTTGAGCTGTATGCGCTACAGAAAATTCGAAAAATTCTGAAAAAATCACGCATGATCCTTATATATGTACGCAACTTTCATTAGTTTGGGCTTCTTCCATCTGAGCAAGTTAAGTGCCTCGAAAAAATTCGTCTTTCCAGACTGTTCTGTTTTTGACAGATTCTGCCTTTTTTTGCATTGCCTCTTTTACTATGTTTGATTGGATTTCTTTGCTCCATTAAACATCAGTGGCTGTAAGTAATGTCCAGAAGCTTTGGTAATGATTGTGTCACAGTAGAATATGAGAATTTTTGATTATGCACTAACCCTCTAACGAGTTACCTGAGTTTGGTGTGGCGGAAGTTTTCAAGGAGCAAGAGAGAAGGATGATATGATGTGATCAAGAAGAGTGAAAAGCCTAAGCTTGGGGATGCCCCCGTGGGTCATCCCTGCAATATTCAAGAAGACTCAAGCGTCTAAGCTTGGGGATGCCCAAGGCATCCCCTTCTTCATCAACAATTTATCAGGTCATCTCTAGTGAAACTATATTTTAATTCTTCCACATTTTATGTATTTTACTTGGAGCGTCTGTTTGCTTTTATTTTTGTTTGTTGTTTTTATTTTTCTGAATAAAGTTGGATCCTAGCATTCTTGTGTGGGAGAGAGACACGCTCCGCTTTTTCATGTGAATACTCATATTCTTCACTTATATCTTTTGAGTATTCTTATCTAGCTACTGCTATGCTTTTAGCTCCTGTTTTTCATGCATCTCTTTTAGAGCTGTTAATTCTTGAGGAGTAGTACTCTCTTGTTTCATTTGTAATCATTTGGAGAGTTTTTGTTTAGTTGCTTGGTTGATGTGTTGGTTCAGAAAATGCTGCATGTGGTAGTGGTATAGTAATAACTTGCATAGTCTTGTAGATCATTGAACTTTGATGACTTGATTCTTTGCAAATGTTTTGAGGTATTTAGATGGTAAAGCTTGCTGGTTAATTAAGTTAAAATTATGAGTGGATAGTTGTCTTTAAGCTTGTACCGTACTACAAACTCTATTTAAATTGTTGAAGGTGTAGTTGGACTTGATAGCTTTCCATGTCTAAAAGTGATTCGTAATAACTAAGTTGTGCTGAAGGTCGAGGGATCTAACGGGGTACTTGTGCCGCCGTGAACGGCCCTTCTTGGAGTAAACTTTAATCATGTTCTTAATGTTGAACCTGCTAGATGTTTGCAATAAGCTTGTGAGTTCTTTTTGACTAATGTTGAGCTACGGTTTTTGGCACTTCCACCATCCATATTTGCTAGCCTCTTCGGTGTTGTGCATTGCCTTCTGCTCACATTGAGAGTTGTGCATACTTCGCCAGTACATCCAAACCCGTGGGAGAACTTTCTCTTGTTCTCCTACACATAAACCCATACATCTTCCTCAAAACAGCCACCATACCTACCTACTACAGCATTTCCATAGCTGTTCCGAGATATATTGCCATGCAACTTCCATCTTACATTACATGACTTGCTGTCATTCATCATATACATATTGCTTTGCATGATTCTATACAGCTGATGTGCGGTTTACCCATGTTACGCTAGATCATTGCATATCCTGCTACACTGGCAGAGGCATACAGTTTACATCATGTTTTAGTTCGTTGTGAGTTATTTGTAACAAAAAGTGTGTTGTCATATTAGAGTGTTGCCCCTGAAAGTGAAAAGAGCCATGGAGGCCATCGAAAAGAGAAACAGAAAAAAAAAAAAAAAAGAAAAAAAGAAAAAAAATAAAGAAAAAGGGGGCAACATTACTATCCTTTATCCACACTTGTGCTCATGTTGAAGCACCTGCATATTCATAGTCATCATTTGTGCTCATGTTTAGCACCTGTACTCCATGTGAGAGAGTTTTCATGTTTACTAGTATAACTATGTGGGGAATTTACACTATAGAACTTGGGTTGTATATTCCAATGATGAGCTTCCTCAAAATGCTCTAGGTCTTCATGAGCAACCAAGTTGGATGCACCCCCACTAGTTCCATTGGAGAGCTTTCATATACATATAGCTCTATGTGCATCCGTTGCATGGCAATCACTACTCCTTACATAGCTTCGATTATAAGACTTCCTCTTGTCTAATGATCACTTATAGCTTTGTGAGACTTTCTTCCTTTGGCCTTCCAAACCCCCATCAATGTTCTTTTAGCCATAACATCCTGGTGCCAAAACCAAATGCTTACGCTCACCGGTTGAGTAGACTTCGAAACAGTTGATTCATGATGTTCATGTTTATTTTTACTTGGCTGAATCCTTCTATGTTGTGAAAGATTACTTGATGCTTGGAATTGAAGGATAGAACTCCTACATTGGATACTTAACACATCTTTAATGAACCTTGTACGGTTTCATGTCTTTAAAGCAATCATTCATGAAAACTTTTAGCTTGTTTAACTAACTTGTTTTGTTATTTTTTATATCAATTATAGACTTTTGCTTTGAATGATTTGATCTCAGCTCATATGCTTTACAATATTATTGATCAAGATTATGTTGGTAGCATGTCACTTCAGAAATTATTGTTGTTATCGTTTACCTACTCGAGGACGAGTAGAACTAAGCTTGGGGATGCTTGATACGTCTCCAACGTATCTATAATTTCTTATGTTCCATGCTAGTTTATACCAATAGCTACATGTTTTATTCACACTTCATAGCATTTTTATGCATTTTCTGGGACTAACCTATTAACAAGATGCCACAGTGCCAGTTCCTGTTTTCTGCTGTTTTTGGTTTCAGAAAAGCTGTTCTGGAAATATTCTCGGAATCGGACGAAACAAAATCCCAGATGCCTATTTTTCCCGACACGTTCCAGAAGTCCGAAGAGGAGACGAAGGGGGGCAGCAGGGCGCCCTCACCCATGGCGGCGCGGGTGGGCCCCCTGCCGCGCCACCCTATGGGGAGCGGGCCCCGCGCCTCCACCGACGTCGCCCCTTCGCCTATTTATTCCTCCAGACGCGAAAACCCTAAAAC
This sequence comes from Poa pratensis, assembly GCA_947311845.1. Lineage (NCBI taxonomy): Eukaryota > Viridiplantae > Streptophyta > Magnoliopsida > Poales > Poaceae > Poa > Poa pratensis. Next base: position 2,993,065 of record CAMZMU010000093.1, on the reverse strand, counting down.
ACCGAGCCATTATTCCAGAAAACATCCGCTGCCGCGCCGCCGTCAACCCTAACTCGGGGGTTCAGAAGTTCTCCTCCGGCACCCTGCCGGAGAGGGGAATCATCACCGGAGGGCTCTACATCGCCATGCCTGCCTCCGGAGTGATGCGTGAGTAGTTCATCCTGGACTACGGGTCCATACAGTAGCTAGATGGTTGTCTTCTCCTTTTGTGCCATCATGTTTAGATCTTGTGAGCTGCCTATCATGATCAAGATCATCTTATTGTAATGCTACATGTTGTGTTTGTTGGGATCCGATGGATATTGAATACTATGTCAAGTTGATTATTGATCTATCATATATGTGTTGTTTATGATCTTGCATGCTCTCCGTTATTAGTGTAGGCTTTGGCCAAGTTTATGCTTGTAACTCCAAGAGGGAGTATTTATGCTAGATAGTGGGTTCATGCCTCCATTTAATCTGGGACAGTGACAGAAAGTTCTAAGGTTGTGGATGTGCTGTTGCTACTAGGGGTAAAACAGCAATGCTTTGTCTAAGGATATTAGTGTTGTTTACATTATGCACCATACTTAATGCAATTGTCTGTTGCTTGCAACTTAATACTGGAAGGGGTGCGGATGCTAACCTGAAGGTGGACTATTTAGACACAGATGCATGCTGGATGGCGGTCTGTGTACTTTGTCGTAATGCCCAAATAAATCTCATAGTGATCATCATGATATGTATGTGCATTGTTATGCCCTCTCTATTTGTCAATTGCCCAACTGTAATTTGTTCACCAACATGTTAGTATTTTATTATGGAGAGACACCACTAGTGAACTGTGGACCCCGGTCCATTCTTTTACATCTGAAATACAACCTACTGCAATCATTGTTCTTTTACATTCTCTGCAAACAAACATCATTTTCCACACTATACACCTAATCCTTTGTTTTCAGCAAGCCGGTGAGATTGACAACCTCACTGTTTCGTTGGGGCAAAGTAGTTTGATTGTGTTGTGCAGGTTCCACGTTGGCACCGGAATCTCTGGTGTTGCGCCGCACTACATTCCTCCACCAACACCTTCGGAGCAACGTTGACTTCCTACTGGATTGATAACCTCGGTTTCATACTGAGGGAAAACTTGTTGCTGCACTCATCATACCTTCCTCTTGGGGTTTCCAACGGACGTGTGACTTTACACGCATCACTCACCCAGTTGCATTAGGGTTTGTGAGGATGTCCCCGATCCCTGAGGTGCTGATTACAGTGATCGGGTGCTCGGAGAAGTAATGCGTCAGCTTCCTTGAGGACATGAACACGGCGTAGGCCAGCTTTTGATAGTGCGAGTACCGCTGCTTTGATATGGAGAGCACTTCACTCAAGTAATAGACTGGGCGTTGTATGCTTTGTGATTGTCCCTTCTCCCTTCGTTCGACTACCAGTACGGTGCTCACCACCCTGTTAGTTGCGGAGACATATAGGTACAGTGGCTCGCGTTCTCTTGGTGCGACGAGGATTGGAGGGCTTGTGAGGACTCGCTTGAGGTCCGTGAAAGCTGCTTCGGCTTCTGGCGTCCACTCGAATTTGTCTGCTTTCTTCATCAGTCGATAAAACGGGAGTGCTTTTTCGCCCAGTTTGCTGATGAATCGACTGAGCGCTGCCACTCGACCCGCTAATTTTTACACGTCATGGAGCTTTGAAGGCCTTTGCATCGTCAAGATGGCCTGTATTTTCTCCGGGTCCGCCTCAATTCCACGAGCAGAAACTAGGTACCCAAGGAGCTGCCCGGCTGGCACACCAAACGTGCACTTCTTTGGGTTGAGCTTGATGTGGAAGCGTTTGAGGTTTGCGAACGTCTCTCGCAAGTCATCGAGTAGTGTGTTTTTCTCCCTTATCGTGATGACGATGTCATCTACGTAGACCTGGACGTTTCGCCCAATTTGCTTCTTGAGACAATCTTGCATCATGCGCTGGTAGGTTGCGCCTGCGTTCTTGACCAAAAGGCATGGTTGTGTAGCAGTAGACCCCGAGTGGGTTTATGAACGCCGTTTTCTCTTCATCCTCTTCCTTCATCCTTATCTGGTGGTAACCCGAGTAAGCATCCAGGCGGGCGCACCCGGCGGTGGAGTCGACGATCTGGTCGATTCGAGGTAGTGGAAAGTGATCCTTTGGACAGCACTTATTGAGTGCTGTGAAATCTACGCACATCCGAAGGATATCTGTGTTCTTCTTCTCTACAAGTACGGGGTTGGCCACCCATTGTGATTTCTTGATTTCCTGATGAAGCCTGCTGCGAGTAGCCTGTCGACTTCTGCTTCGACTGCGGCTCTTTTCGGGCCGGATATGCGACGCATTGTTTGCTTGACTGGTTTAGCATCTGGAAATAGTTGGAGAGAGTGCTCGGCGAATTCCCTGGGAATACCTGGCATGTCGGCTGGACACCATGCAAATATATCCCAGTTCTCACAGAGGAATTCGACGAACGCGCTTTCCTATGCGATAGGCAGACTCGACGAGACATTGACTGTCTTGGTCGGGTCAGTCGGGTGCACCTGATGCGACCTTGTGTCATTGGTGGCATTGAATGCTCTGTCGACTGCCACCTTCTTGTGCTCCAGCATAAGTGTTCGATCGTTGGAGACCGCTAGATCGGTGAGTGTTGCTTCCATGCCGAACATCTCAGAGATTTTGCTAAACTCTCGGTCGCAAGAGTCGGTCTTTGGAAGTTTCCTTTGACTGTGATTACTCCTTTTGGTCCAGGCATCTTCAGCTGGAGGTATGCATAGTGTGGAACCGCCATGAATCGAGCGAACGTCGGGCGTCCAAGTATGGCGTGGTATTGTGATTTCCAGTCGATACTTCGAACTCAATCGACTCTGTCCTGAAGTGGTTCTTGTCCCCGAACGTTACGTCGAGTTGTATGGTGCCTTCTGGGCTTATTGCTTTCCCTGGGACGATACCGTGAAAGGTATTTGAAGATCTTGGCAGGTTTTCGACTGACCTGTTCATTTTGCGGAGCGTATCTGCGAAGATGATGTTTATGCCGCTGCCACCATCCATGAAGACCTTGGACATGGCGTAGCCTCCAATTTGTACGTCGAGTACCAGAGCAGAGTGCCCTGGACGAACGACCGATGGAGGGTGGTCCTCTCTGCTGAAGCTTATTGCGGTTTCGAACCCTTCAAGAATTCAGTTACAGCAGGAGGTGACATGACCGCCATGTTTACTTGTCGAGTGCGAAGTTTTTGCTCCCTGTTGGAAGGGCGACCTTTCTGTATCATGTACATCTGCCCTTGGGGCGGAGGGTACTGAGGTTCGTCCACCCGAGGTACGGGCTGTATGGCACCCGCGAGATTTCCGCCTGCGGCAGGCTGTGGTGTTGAGGTGGTGCCATCAGAACAGGCACATTGTTTGGCTGAGGCACAGGTGCAGGTGCGGTTGCATGTGCGGCTGTTGCCTTTCTGAGTTGGACGTATTCAGACGCCATTTGGTCGAATTCTCTGCAGTTTCTCATCGAGTGATTGGAGCGCAATTTTCCGTCTTCCCCCTTGTACAGGTGGAATCTGCAATCAGCATCCATCTTTTCTTCGAATGATCGCTCGGATTGTGCGCCGGTCATGACTTGCGCCAGTCTTTCCTCTTGTAGCTGTCGCTGCGTTGGCCGCGGTCTCGACTGTCCCGGCGATCATCTCGACTGTCTCGGCGATCATCTCGACTGTCCCGTCGATCTTCTGACCGTCGGTCGCTTCTGTCTTGGTCGTTGCGGGGTGTGGAGAACCCAGCCGCCATGAATTCGGGTCTGTCGTCATCGTAGTGACGTTTTGAACGCTTGCGCCTCCGGTCGTCTCTGTATGAGTCTCTGCGGTTTCGACTGCCGCTTTCATGATTGTCACGGGGTGAGGACCCGCGTGTGGTGCGCGCCATATCTTCTCCGTCTGCCCACTCAGTCGCGATCTTCAGGAGGTTAGCCACAGAGGTTGGCTTTTGGCGACCAAGTGCTTCTTTGAAGTCTGCCTGGCGAGGCCCATGATGAAAGCATCCATGGCCATATCTTCTGAAATTACTCCGACTGAGTTGCGTATCTCAGTCCATCGTCTGATGTATGACCTCAACGTTTCGTCTGACCGTTGAACGCAGGCTCGCAGTTCTTCGAACGTTTTTGGTCGCTCACATAGAGGCTCGAAGTTTTTGATGAAGTCTGTGCGGAAGTGATCCCACGAGTCGTATGTTGATGGACGCAGAGCCTTGAGCCAGTCGCGGGCTGTGCCTTCGAGCATGAGTCGTATGTATTGCATGGCTGTGGTGTTTGTGCCTCGCTGGCACGCGATAGCCAGCCTGTAGTCTTCCAGCCACCCTGAAGGTTCCTGTCGACCCGTGTACTTGGTCTGTTCAGATGTGAGTTTGAACCCTTTGGGCATCCGTGTCTCGCGGACACGTCGAGTGAAGCACAGAGCTCCTTGTGGCTCAGGCTCTCGATCAGAGTATGAATCGCTACTGTAAGATCTGCGTGATCTGCTCCTGGACCTGCGCCGACGTGAGCCGCTTCTTTCCTTCGAGTGGTGGCGGTGACCACTGCGATTATGTTCTTCGCGACGCGTGTCAACTAGTACGCGATCTCGACTCCCTCCTGGAGTGTTTGGGATTTGGCGTATAGCCTTCGCCGCTAGGGCGAGCGATTTGATCTGTTGGCGATGTAGTTTTGCATTGGGGTTATCAGCTGGAGGCTTGATTGCCTCTAGGTATGCTGCAGCGGTAAAGAGAGCACCCGCAGCTGTTTTGGGTACTGGCACTCCCTCCTCGTCGTATGTCATAAAGGAGTTGCCCAGGTTGCGGGTGAGTGCTGCCCTCTCATCTGGCGCTAGGTGTGACAGTCTTGATCTGTGTCTTGTGTCTGCTCGCCAGGTGGAGCTCATGAAGAGCTGTCTTCTCCGTACACTCGACAAGTTAGCTTGCTTTTTACATTCCTCTAGTGTTGCTCTGACCTGCCGCAGTCGAAGTGATTCCTGCCAATTGAAGTACTGGAAGGTCAACATCTTCTCTCGTGTTGCGTTTGCTGGCATCATTGTGCACTCCTTGATGACTTTATCTGCTTTTGCTGCCATCTCAGCAGTGATTGTGAGAGTTGTGACTCCGTTCAGCATAGTAACTGTGCACGGGAATTCTGTAGGCCTGCGACTGGCCGCGGCATCTGATGATTCTGCGGCGATGGCAACGTAGACCTGCTGGGGTATCACCCGAGGGTATGTGTATGTGCTTTCGAGTCCCGTCATGGACTCGACTTCTTCATCGAGGCTCATGTCTGAGTCAATATGCCCGTCGAGTGGTCCATCTGGATGGATCTCGCAGTCGATGTCCTTATCGCCTATGCTCATCTCGGTATCAGAGAAGTTGTTATGAATCTCGAAATCGAGGCTGTTGTTGGTGCAAATCTCGGAGTCGACGTGGTTGTCGATATGAGTTTCGGGCTCGTCGAAGTCGCTGAGGGAGATTCCGCAGTCGAATCTGTCCTCGAGTGGAAGTTCGAGCTCGGGATCGTTTGTGCGGTATGCAGATTCAGCCTCCTCTCTTTGGAGTTCTTCAATGAGCTCGTTGAGCTCTCGAGTCGACATAGTTGTTGCAGACGAGCAAGCTTGGAGGATCGACGATGGTATGGACGCAGTTGATGGATCCGCAGTCGAAGGAGCCGCAACCGATGGAGCCTCGGGTGCGGAAGTCGTGGATTGGCATGGATCTGTCAAGTCCTGCACACCAAGCTTGTTGACGAAAAAATTGAACGAACCAACGGTTAAACCCAAACCTGACTCGAGATCGGAGAAGGTCTCCTGGAATTCTGGCGAGTGTGGCTCGAAGTCCATCAGAGAATCTGATGTGCTTTTTGTAGGTGAAGCTGGCGTGCTGCCGTTTGTCGAGTGAGTCGGCGAGTTGCCGTGTGTTGCCCGAGTAGGCGAGTTCTGGTTTGTTGATGCAGCCGGCGAGTTGCCGTTTGTAGATCCGATCGGCGAGTTGTCGTTTTCCGATGGAACCGAAGGAACCGTGAGTCCAGCACTATTCTTTCCCACAGACGGCGCCAATTGACGAGGGGTGAACTCATCAAATCCCATGGTTAAGGACCTAGGGTTGAGATTATGGGGAGAGAACGTGGTAGTACTGCTAGTTTCGTCGGCTGACAAGCAGAGGCAAAGATTTACCCAGGTTCAGGCCCCTCGGGTGGAGGTAAAGACCCTACTTCCTGCTGTCTGTTATTGATCGTGTAAGATTATGAGATTACAAGGGAGCTCCGGCGAGACGTCGATCTCGCTAGGCTTTTGGTGGTTCGAGTATGGCTTGCCCTAGATCGGCACCCCTCCCAGTCTTTAAATAGGCTGGGTCTCGGGAGTTCATAACCGACCTAGTTTACATATAAGGAAAGTCTAAACCGACTATGCCTATGTCTAATCTTGGAGGGTACTCCATCTTCTTGAGCCTCTTGTCTTGGGCTTCGAGTAGGCTCTTCGCTATTGGGCCTTAGTCCTCACGTGCACCAGGTACCCTCACGGTAGGGTACCCGAGGTGTAAACCCTTGTCAACGGCGTTCGACGGAATGCCAGCGTCATTGCTGACCTCGCTGGGCGATGCCACTATGTCCTGGGGGCCCCGGGGAAGCTGGGGAGTGGCTGGGCGGTGCCACGCGGCGAGGGGTGCAGTGGAGGCTCGAGGTCGTCAGCGATGACCTCGCTCGGCCATGGGCACGGCGCGCACGGGAGCGATCAAAGGCGCACGTGTGCTGGGCTTCTAAGGCGTTCTCATCTAGTCTAGCAGGAACGGAGGGGTGATGGGGATGGAGTGGCACGGTGCTAGCCATCGCGGCGTCCTCCCTCGTCCTCCTCCACAGTGGCGGCCACGGGCGGCATGGGCACGAGCTCCTGCCCATGGCGGCGACTCCAATCGGTCAATTGGCACGTTTCCTTCGTGCCCTGGCTAGTGAGAAAGATCAGAGGGGTGAGTGGGAGCAGGTGGGGTGAGTGGTTTGTTGAATTTTGCTCGAATTCAATCGATTTGAGTTCGGATTTGGGAAGAACACAGTGCTACCTACAAGGTGTTCGACGAAATGTCCAAACCAAATCCAAATTCAAATTTCTGAGAATTGTTTTCATAATTTGCTGTAATTAGATTTATCAAGATTTGTGGTTCTGTTGGGGTATTTATTTGGTAATTATAACTTGGTGCATTTGATGATCTAAAGAAGTAAAGAAAGAAATAGAATTTTAATTTTAGGTTTTTGGAAATGTTTATTTGAGAGAGAAAAGTTATAAGAAGAAAATGAGAGTGATCCCATCATCACTTCTCTGAATTTTGTATGAGATAAAATATTGATTTCTAACTTGAGAAATTTTCTGCCACTTGTTACATTGTGTTATTGTTTTAACCTTTATTTTTGTTTTGTTTTCAAAGTTTTTAATTAGAATCAAACAAGCAACACAATCAACAAGGAGCAATCAACATACATCAAGCAACAAAAGTTTTTGTTGGTCCCAAATTTTTGACTAATACACTTGTTACAAATTTGGGATGTTACAGCCACCAGCGGTACAACTGGTATGGAGCACGATGGAGGCCACTGAAGATTGCTGATGCAACAATATCAAGTCTAGATTGTCGACGGATGAACGATCGTTATTTGGCTTCATAGGCAATCTTCGGTATCAGCTACAATTGTTTCAATCATGCATCTTCCTTCCCTGTTGTGCGTTGAGGCACCTTTGATTCTCGCTCGACGCTTTGTCATCGGGATGTGTTGTACTCTGAGCTCTGAGCTCTAGTGTTAATATATTTACATGTTAAATATATACGTCTTTACTTATGACAATGATACTTGATGTGCATGCGAAATCTAAAACTAAGGTGAAAACATTAAAATATGTATGCCCTGTTGCAAACAATTAATTAAATAATTAGTAGGTTTTGAATATACTAGTACTCACATTCACGTTACGGTCGGTGGACGATGGGGTCCGGCTTGGCGTTGTGGAGGGAGACCACCATGCATGTGCCAACGCAGCACCAGCATCCGTTGCACTAGAGGAGTCCGCGCGTAGATGGCAACATGCATGCAGAGGAGATGCATGTTCGAGGTGGCGCGCCACGCATGGGACCAAAACTGAAATAAAATGGTAAAATGCGGAGGAAATCATTTTGCTTCGGGAGATGCCAGTGCTCATTCTAATAAAAAATTCAAAAATCATATTTATAAGTTCAATAAAATCTTGAAATAATCCTGCATATTATCGTACAATCGCGTAAAATCTGGATTTGATATAATTTATATCCTGATCTACACAAAAATGACAAAATATTGTTTCTTGTACATTTAGATCCACATATTTGTCATTTCTATGATGTTTAGAATATAAACTATTTCAGCTCAAAAATTTACATTTGTGGGATTCATAGTTGACAACATGCAACATTGTTTGCAGATTTTTTTGAAACTTATAAATATTATTTTTGTTTTTTTAATAGAGCAAGCACTAAACCAGGGAGTGAGAAATCTCTACTCAAAATGCGATTTTTTTTTTCTCAAATTGGGTAGGCAGTAAGAATTGTAGTCAAATGAAGCAATTTGTGTAACTTGTGTGCAACTGGGCGGTAAAAACTAGCACGATTTAATTGGAGAGAGAAGGGCGACCATGCTTTACGCAGGGGCATCTCTCACGCGCATGGCATTGTGGACATGAAAGCATCACGATCCAACAGTCTTCGAAAACGCCGCCCACCCTATCAACGGCCGACACCACGGCCGCATGGGGTGATGTGCACTGAGCTGTGCAGCGCTAGAGACTCGAGTTATCTCCCTCCGTTCCAAATTAGATGATCTATACATGTAACAAAATCATCTAATTTGGAATGGAGGAAGTAGGTCCTAACCCACTATACTAAGGGTCCGTTCGGTTCTGGGATGGACTGAAATGAAATGGAACCGTTCCATTCTCAGAACCCATTCTTCCGTTCGGTTGGAGTGAGGAACGAAATTAGGTGGTTCCATAAAATGGCATATTCCCTCTAGATGCGGAATCGGGTCGGACGAGGTGGAACGGCACAGTGTCTCCCTGTAAATTAATCAAGTTTAGCTATAATTAATCAAGTTTAGCTATAATTAATCAAGTTTAGCTATAATTAATCGAGATTAATTATAATTAATCAAGATTAGCAATAATAATTAAGTTTAGCAATAGTTAATCGAATTTAGAATAATTCCATTCTCACTCCATTCTCATCCCATTCCAAAACCGAACACCGGTATGGAACGGTTCCGTGACAATTTTTTGTCCAAACCGAACACAAGGATGGAACGGTTCCGTGATAGTGGAATGGAATGGTTCCATTCCATTCCATTCGGTTCCACAACCGAACACATCCTAATATAACAACCATCCGATACGCTTGAGCGAGAACCGACACACGACAAAGGAAAGGAAAAGAAGAAAGAAGGCGGGTTGACTAAGCGACGATAACCTGCAACCACTACGCCCTTTCCGACGAAGGATCACCATGCATCTAGCACCGAATCGTCGAGTATCAAGCAGCACCTTTAAAAAGGAAAGATGCCATCCGAAGGTGGCACCATGTCGGTGTCGGGTAAACTGATAAGGATTTCTCCTGAAAACCCCATCCACAACCCCGAACGATCCGTAGCACAGGAGCCCCGTGAGGACGAGCCTCGACACCACCAGTCTAGCCGCCCACCAACATGCGCTCAAACCAAGCCTCGATGTGTGGGCTCCACGTGGGCGTGGCATCACGCGAATAAGGGCAGTCTGACCACCTCTTTTCAATCGTTACGTCGCTGGCAGTACAGCTCACTCCATCACTCCACTGGCCGTACTATAGTTTAATGGCCAGCTCACAGAGATGGGTGTCTGCCTCTAAGTTTCATGAGAGGCCATGGCAGCCGGTCACGAGCTCGCTCGTTCCACAGTGCTACTCCGGCGACTAATTTAACACTGCTCGGGTGGGATGGGAGCACGCGGCGGCGAGGGCCCCCAAATATGCTCTCACTCTCTTTCTTGCGCGCTAGGCGCTAGCTGCTGCAATAGTTTACGGGGCACCAACGGAAAATTGGGCTTATCTCGCGCGCGATCACGGAGCCGGTCCCCCGTTTCCTGGTGTCCACATCCGGCTTGGACTCGGCGTGCACGCAACGAATACGTATATTTACAAAATAGTTGATCTAATTTATTAAGATGTGATGAAGTTTTGTTTTCTAAGAGCATCTTCACCGCTGGTCATTCTAATCACAATGAGAACTTATCCCAAAGAGGGTTCTTTCACCGGATCCTATTTCTATCGGGCACCCCAATCAGACCCCAACTTGGGATGTCGGTGGAGCCTCGCCCGCTACGCCTACCCACTGCCTCCCCTTCATAGCGTCCTGCTTTTGCTCCGGACACCATCACATCCCACCGTGTTTGTTCCGACCACCTCTCCCTCCCCCTCCGTGCATATGGCGACCAACGACGAGGCCGGGGGGCTCGAACACCGGTAACAAGGTCTACCGCGACCACAGTCTCGTCACCGACAAGGCGTGGCACGACCTGTACGTACCGATGGCTACCGTCTGCCCACGAAGTGGCGGCTGAGACCCGCTCCCCGTGTCGTCCCGCCCATGCCCAGCAGCCAGGAATTCTGCCTCTGCATCCTCGAGAGGCAGGACATGATGACGGCGGCGCATCGGTGCCACCAACTACGCCCCCTGGTTCAACCGCTTCCGCCAAGGGAGGGACGCCACCCTCGACACACTTTTTAGGCACAAAAGTTTACATAAATAGTTTGCATCAGGACACACAACGTGATAAAGTTGTTGTAGACTCTAGTTGGAGAATTTTGAAACCCAGGCAACATGGAGCTCTTTTTTGGAAAAAAAAAAGATCAAAATATATCAACATTAACACTCATAGTACACCATCTCTTGACGACGAGGCGTCGAGAGGGGATCAAAGGTGCTTAAATGCACAAAAAGAAAGAACATGCTCGCAACTTGCACAACAATTTGATGAACCCTAAACCCGGGTACGACTTTGGTGGCTCACGGTGAAGATGCTCAACAGAAGCATCACTTGCACAACATCCATACATGCCATGCACTACGTGCCCCACAGGCTCGCAACTTTATATACCACAGCATAAGATCCATCAGAAAATCATCCAAAACCGCGAAATCTACCAAATCGTAACCCAACTTAGATTATCTACGTACCACATGCTCATACTAAATGATGGAGCAATACTTGCTGAAACTACGTAGCCTGCATGGATACGGCGTGAGCGACCAAACACAGTACGGAGTAGCATATTTCTCTTTCATCTTCAACGCATGAGGAGGATACATATGAGATCTCGACACATATTAGTTCGCCTTTTCATCGTCATCGGTCGCACGGCGCCTGCGGAGCTGGAATAGAAACCGAGCGAGCTCGCACTCGGAGGCCGCTGCAAAATCCAGATCTCTGCCGACAGCGCTTTGTGCTTTGCCAAACTTTGCAAGTGGAGAAGCGAACCAGTGGTCACTCGTCAGACCTTGATGTCTGGGGCTCCGTCGTGGCATCACGCGAATAAAGGCACCTCTTTTCAATCGTTACGTTGCTGGCAGGAGCAGTACACTAGTTTAATGGCTAGGAACGTGCAGGTCAGGTCACAGAGGAGACAGAGATTTTAAATGAGAGGCCATGGCAGGCCGGTCACGAGCGAAAAGATTTTATTAGAAAAGATTTTGGACCAAAATAATGTCGTAATTTCCTACATTACGTTACATACAACAGCCTTGCAGAAAGAGCCAACCGTATTTTAAGCTGTCCCTGATCTATATGCATGCGACTACATGCACGTTATACTAGGGCCATTCAACGCCTAGATTTGTGAGATTATACATTATTGCCAACTTGCCCGGCCGGCCGGATTCTACAAAGAGCAACTCCACGGCACCTTAAACTTGCATCAAGCGTCCGTCAACCAAACAACAAACAAACCACACAAGCAATAGCCATGGATCTGGCAACGGGAGCCATGGGCTCCCTGCTCCCCAAGCTGGTCGAGCTCCTCAATGACGAGTACAAGTTGCAGAAGGGAGTCAAGGAAGGCGTCAAGTCTCTCGAGAAGGAGATGAAAAGCATGCACGCGGCACTCCACAAGGTAGCGGAGGTGCCTCGGCATCAGCTCGATGACCAAGTCAAGCTCTGGGCTGGGGAGGTGAGGGAGCTCTCCTTCGACATGGAGGATCTCATCGACAAGTTTCTAGTGCATGTCGATGGTGACTCTAGGACAGCCACCAAGTCCAACAAGCTCAAACGGCTTACTGACAAGATGGCCAGCTTGTTCACTAAAGGGAAGGCTTGCCATGAGATCGCCGACGCGATCAAGGATATCAATAAGCAAGTCCAAGAGGTCGCTAACAGGCGTGAAAGGTACACTGTTGATAATATTGTTGCTACACCTCCACCCTTGACGACCATTGATCCACGCCTTAAGGCTCTGTACACAAAAGTGTCAGAGCTTGTGGTATTGCTGGGAAAAGAGATGAAGAGTTAATGAAGTTGCTCTCAGATGGAGATAGTGCGTCCGAGAAAAAGTTGAAGATTGTCTCTGTTGTCGGCTTTGGAGGATTGGGAAAGACCACTCTTGTTAAAACAGTGTATGATAGAATCAACGGAGATTTTGAATGCAGGGCTTTTGTTCCCGTCGGTCGAAATGCCAACGCGAAGAAGGTTCTCACGGACATTCTTATTGATCTTGACATGTACAAAACTGATCAGCTCACCGTGTTAGATGAAAGACAGCTCATCAACAAACTCCAGAAAAGTCTCGAGAGCAAGAGGTACGTGAATATCACCTGCCACTTAATTATGACAACTAGCTTAATCTACTTATTACTTTCCTATTGTAGTTGTGCAATAATGTAAGAAGCATTGGCTGATAATTTTTCATGAGCACGCAATTAAAAGACATGAAAGTAAGAAAAACTGCCAGATTGTGTTTCCATGGCTCTATTTATCTGCGCTCCTGTGTACATGCAGTATATTAATTATTCCATAATTGGTATAGGTACCTCATCATAATTGATGATATATGGGATGAAAAACTGTGGGATTATATCAAATTGGCATTCTCTAGGAGTAACAATTTGGGTAGTCGGCTAATCACGACAACTCGTATTGTCAGTGTATCTAAATCATGTTGCTCCTCTACTAATGATTTAGTTTATCAAATGAAACCTCTGAGTGGCGATGATTCCAAAAGGCTCTTCTATAAAAGGATATTTTCTAGCGAGAGTGAATGCCCCCTTGAATTTCAAGAAGTGTCCATAAATATTTTGAAGAAATGCGCTGGAGTGCCGCTAGCCATCGTTACTATAGCTAGTCTTTTGGCTAGTGATCATGGGGTAAAAAATGTGGATGAATGGCATGCTTTGCTTGGGTCTATCGGCCGTGGGCTTACAGAAGACCCCAGTGTAGAGGAGATGTTGAGAATACTATCGTTTAGTTATTATGACCTGCCTTCTCATTTGAGGACATGCTTATTATATCTAAGCATGTTTCCGGAGGATCACAAGATAAGAAAAGATCAGCTGATATGGATGTGGATTGCGGAAAGTTTTGTCCAATCTGGAAAAGGAAAAACTAGTCTTTTTGAGATCGGAGAAATTTATTTCAATGAGCTCGTGAATAAAAATATGATTGTGCCGGTATATGATGACAATTCTGTTGTAGAAGCTTGTCGAGTACATGACATGGTTCTAGATCTAATTTTATCCTTGTCAACCGAGGAAAACTTTGTTACTGTATTCAATGGTATTGATGATAGCATGTCTTCTCAGAGCAATGTCCGCAGGCTATCCGTACAGAATGCTATAAAAGGAAAAATTCAAACCAGGCCGCTCCAGTCTGTAAGTCTGTTCAAAGTGAGGTCCGTTGCTGCATTTAAAGATAGTATTGATATAATGCCGTCTTTCTCGAGATTTGTTGTTTTACGTGTATTGGATTTGACTGGATGTGATCTTGGTGATGGTAGTCACCTAAATCTTGGGGACGTGGGGAGCATGTTGCACTTGAGGTACCTAGGTCTAGCACATACAAGAATTTCCAATGTCCCAGAAAAAGTTGGAAAATTGCAGTTCTTGCAGGTGCTTGATTTGAGTGGCAATTCTTCGGCGAAGCTGCCATCGACCATTATTAATCTGGGAAAGTTGATGTGCCTACTTCTTGATCATACCAAGAGATGAGGCTTCCAGATGGGTTGGGAAAACTGGCATCCATGGAAGTTCTGAAGAGCATCTATTGTGACTCCCTAAGCATCATGAAAGAACTTGGCGGCATGGAAAGATTGAGGGAGCTGGAAATTAGCTTTGCTAGTCTGAGCTTGGAGGAGGCTCTTGTGGCATCCCTGTGTAAGATGTCCAACATGCAAAGGTTAACAATTAATTGCTTCTGTGACGATGATGTGTTGGCCCTTTTGGGGGAACATTGGATGCCACCCCGAAGTCTCCAGAAATTTGGATACTCGGAAGTATGACAATGCCAGCATGGATAAGGAGGGATCCCTCGTATCTGTCCCAACTCTCAAAGTTACGATTAAACGTGGACGAAGTGCGGCAGGAGGATCTAGACAACCTTGGAAAGTTACCGTCTCTTGGTATCCTCACCTTGTATATCGAAGGCCGAAGCAAGGTGCTAGTCGTCGGCGTTGATGGGTTCCGTTGTCTGACAGCACTCACGTTGTGTTTCTGGTCACTGGGCGGAATCGTGTTCCAGCCGGGAGCTATGCCCAGGGCTGAAAGCGTTGACCTCAAAGTACACTTGCGGGCCATAAAGAGGGAGCAGATTGCGACTTGGATTGTTATAACCTGGGCATGGGGAACCTGCCGTCCCTTGGGAATGCTGATGTCTGGTTCTACCGTTATGGACTGACGGTCGGGGAGGCCAAGCAAGCGAAGGCTGCACTGGAGAACGCGCTGAGCGCACATCCTAACAAGCCCACCATTGAAATCTTCCTATGTCCGTCCATAGAACAAGGTACGTAGTAATTAATAACCATGCTTCTACGTTAATTTTCTTTCAGCTGAAGCTGTTACGCATGTTTGACTGACGTTTATCATTTCCTACTACTACTTTGGAAGGCGCTCCTGATGACCAAGTTTGCTCCGATGATGAGGAGTGAAGAACCTGCACGGTACATAAATACATTTATTTCTTTCCAGTTATTTGAAGGTTCCAGAATATAGATACGTACGCAGTAGCCAAGCTTGACACACTTTTCTATATATATAGGTTCTCATTGCTTATTTTGCGTGACACACTTTTCTATATATATAGGTTCTCATTGCTTATTGGAGATGCAAGTCTGCAGACCAAGCTCGCACACCGCCATCATATCTGCAGCATCAATATTCAGAAACTTGTTACCCATTGAGTTCAGTTCTTTGCTTCTAAAAAAAAAAAATGAAAAAAAATGTGGTAGTATTGTGCTCTTTTCATTTTTCTTGATTACTAGAGATTATTTCTCAAAATAGCTTTGCAGATTTTATTTTAAAAAAATGTTTTTATGGCTTTTGTAGCTTGTGTACTAGAATGTTGTCTGAAGAAAAAAATCCAAAAAAAAATTAGGTGTTGGCTGTGTTTTAGGGTATTTACTGGTTCCATATGTTTTTTTTTCTTCCGTGGTTGGGTGGATTTTTAGGGGTGTGGGAGGTGGGGGAACTCCGCCTATGATACTAATGTTAAGTCTATCCTTAATATTACAGCATAGCCGGTCCCAAGCCCGGATAAAGGAGGAGGGTCCCAACCGGCCGACATGTCTTGATATTTCCTACTATAATACTTAACCCAACGAATCGTGATTTTCTTATTACAATTAATTTCCCTTTTTGTAATTTCCTTTTATTATAGAAGTGGACTCCCTTTTATTCAGCAGAGTGGGGGCTCATACAGGTGACAGGCCACGGTGTGCCTCTGGAGTTGATGGCCGCCGCAATGGGGGCAGAGCAGCACTTCCACGACTCCAAGGGCGGTGAGTGTACCAACGCGGCTCTACTCGCACGAGCCATGGGAACTAGCCGCCGATGGCCAACTGGCACGACACGCTCTACCTCCACATGGCCCTCGACCCGCTCGACGCCGACAGGTTGTCAGCCTGGACAGCTTCTGGTGAGGGTTCTGACGACTAGTATACATCGCCACCAGCGTAGTTTCTCGTAGCTAGTAGAATTGTTTAAGAATTGTCATGCTATTGAATAGTTAAATGAGCATGATTAGACACCTCGACTAATTTCCAGGAGTAGTATTAGGGTAATATCCATTTGTTAATGTTGTGATTAGGCTTAGCGAAATGAGCATGATTATATGAGGGACCATACTTAGTTGTGATTTGCAATCGTGCCGATATTAAACTCTGTATGATCCAGACTACTTTTGTAGCAAATGCATGTGAATCAGATCATTTTTATTTATCACATCACAATATATAGATAGATAGAAAGAAATATCTACAAGTGGGGTTTCAGCACAGTCAGTTACATACATGTCCATCCATAATTTGTAGCATGCTTGCATTTGTCCCTTTCAAATAAAGAAAAAAACGGATGTCAAGTTCCTAACTACTACCTCCGTATCTAATTATAAGACGTTTTAGTAGGCTAATTTAGCATACCAAAACGTCCTATAATTTGATAATATATTTACATATAAGCCGCGGGTAGTTTCGAAGAACACAGTTCTGATAGATCGACTGTACACTAAACATGTGCTTAGATTTTGAAATCGACAAACCTGTCCGCAACCAATTTCTTTGCTCTTCTCTCCGTTAGGACTGATGGTTTGAAGTTCCTTGTCAAATAAAATTGCTCAAGTGAGTGAATTTAAGGATAATACCTAGTTCTGTCTTCTGGTAAGGCGAGCTATCCATACTTTGTTATCTATAAGAACTCAATTGTGAAATTTTCGCTTTGTGTTGATCCATATATAGTAAGTCAACGAGATTTGCTTTAAAATATATTATCTTATTTTCATTAATCAGAAAAATTGTATGTTCAGCGTTGTTACTAATGAGAGAATTTATCGTCTTATTTGTGTTGATTTGTAGCGATGGGGTGTTTGAATACGCCCAACATGTGAAGATGTTGGGGGACACACTGTTCGAATTGGTCTCAAGAGGCAACCAAAGACATATCACACTCTGCCACTACTTACCCTCCTTGTCCCAAGCTTGTACTCGCCACTGCGAAAAGCCGGCACTCAGACGCCGGGTTCCTCACGATGCTCCTCCAAGACGAAATCGGCGGCCACCATGTCATCCAGGACGGACTGTCGATGCTCATGCCCACCCCTGAGCATTCATCGTGAACATCGGCGATCTCCAGCAGGTATATACATCGTGTTCGATCAGCCAAGCATTTCTTTTTTCTTCACACAGGAGTGCCATGCTAGATCATTCTTTTTTTTTTTTGTGTTTCGTTCAAAATGTCCAGCTGATCTCCAATGATGGGGTAAGGAGCGTCGAGCATATAGTGGTGGCCAAGAACGCGTACATTATTTTTCTTTCAGCGCCCCTACGCTCGTTCTCTGGGCTGTGGAATTCATCTAGACGTTGGGTGGTGATGATTTTTTTCCAGATCAATTAGCAGATGGACGGAATAGGTTGGGCCAATAAACCCATCCGGGACAAGACGAAGACCTTAATTTTCGTGGGCAGAAGAAAATACCACACCGGCCGGGCTAGAAAACCAGGATCAGTTGGCAATCCAGACCAGTCCCGACATGCCATTTATGGAAAGAAAACGTTACGCGGAAAGGAAAAGAATCCCGCGCGCACGACCCAGGACGAGCGGGACACGAGGCCCAGGTGGTTTTTTGGCCGAGACCGCGACCCATAAATGTCAAGCGCCCAGGCGCACATGATTCACGCGACCCAGATGTTCTTCTTCCTCCCCTCGCTGCGCCATAGCCGCCTCTGTAGTAACCTACGCCCCAAAATAATCGGAAAGGCTTACATCCCCTGCAGAAGAAAAGCATCACCTGAAGAATCCCCTTCTGTCCTCCCTCCGCCCCTCTTTCCCCAAGTTTGAACAGCAAAAAACAGCACACCAAAACCACAGATATTGCAGCTCGATCAGGAAGTAGAAGTTGCATGCAGGAAAAGTATCTTAAAAAAGGTTCAGCAAGGAGCAGATTCGAAAACACAACAAGATGTAAGTTCTTCAACATCAGATCTTTACCCCCCACAACCCAAAAAAAAAGACCCATTAGTTTCTTCATGTGCCGTGAGCTCCATCCTTGCAATCAACTAGTAGATGAATCAGCAAAATTAACATCCCTGTAATCATGTAAGAAACAATTTCTTGTCAGAAACGTTAGCCGAAATTGCTCACCAAAAATACCTAGGTTATTTGTTGTGAAAACAGAGGGTGAACTAAACATGGGGATAGCTGATATTTTTTTGTTACTGTCGTATACCAAAACTAACAAGTTTTTACACACCCCTGCTATGTTCTGAACACCCATCTAAACTAGTTTCTTACACCAATTTTTGATCTGAACCTTCTACGAAAATCAAACCTGAAAATTTGCATGTACCATGATACTGTAAAATTACATCAGTTAAAGAAACCCTGTTCAGAAAACAGGAATCCCTAAGCTATTTTACACCTGGATCATCTAACTGTAAAAAAATTGCGTGTAGAAATACAAATCTCTCAGGCTTATAATGTAACTACAGAAAACTGCCATGTTTCTGATAACTTACAGTGGATGTGTAGCTGGCAGTAATTGTTTCTTACATGATTATGACAGTAGAAGACACCCTGATTAGTCGAAAAATCTAGCTAAACAAAGGACATTACTTGCTGCAGTAATTACTTCTCTTACATTTTGTTCTCAGCAGTTTTATTATGATCCAATGTTGAGCACAAGCAAAAAATTGTAGCTCCCAGCTAAGAAACTTACATTTTTTCGCAAAAAAGATGGATCTGCGGGACTGACAAAGATCTTGTTGAACCTGCATTACAGTGACACGAAAACGAAAAGAAAAGTTAGAGAATTATCTGTTGTAAGTAATATACAAAACAAGGTAGAGGAATGATCTGTTGTAAGTAAAAATTATGAAGTACAAGAAAATAGATGCATGTTTTCTCAATTCAAAGTAAAGTATTTATCCGTGTGATCGATTAAAACATGGCACAACATACTACTTTTGTTTTGGACCAAATTCTATGATCTAAAGTTTCAATGATGTTATGTATAACCTGGAAGTGAGATTTCATGACATTAGTTTCTGCTCCAAGTCATTGAGTTTACTTTGCGCTTTAAAATGTCCATGAAAACTTACAACTACCTGATCCCTTGTACACTAAGTTCGGGAAACTAGCATGGGCACAGGGGCGCTGACACTCCATAAATTGCTGTGAATTACTTAAAAATGAAACCAGATACTTTTCATGTGACTAGAGGAAGTAGAATTGTAGAAACTAAAAGACTTTTCATGTAGTTACTCTTCATGTAGTTACCAGGATCCTACTTTTTGCATCAACTAAAATTGACATGCTTTTTTACACCCAGCGTTTTCTACAACAAAGGCACAAGTTTACACCCCCACAGTTTAAAAAAAAATTGCTGATAGGGGCTAGGCAATAACATGCTTGGCTTTTTGCATTACATCTACTTTACAAAAATAGCACAGGAATATATTTTCATTTTCTTACATAGCACAGTTTTGGACAGCACATGCACATGTTTTTGACAAAGATATCATGTCTATACTCTATACCATTACAGGGATGTAAATTAGGACAGAATAGTGAGATCAAGTGCATCGGAACTATAAGGGGAAATCGCAGCAAGAAAAAAAGTTTGCTTTGCAATGAAATTATAGTTCAGTTGTGAAAGAAGTTCCATAAATTACTCCAAACAAATGTATGATGTAATATTCCCAGCATATTGGAGTGCAGATTGTACCCCATCCTGTTCCTAGCATGTAATATTCAGATAGAGGAGCAGCAAAGGAACAATTCTCATATGTATGGTCTATGAGCTAACAGCTTAAGACTGCACAAAAAATTGCAAGTAACCTGATTTTCGAGACAGCCTAAGTTGCAGAAACTAAATGCTTTACATGTAGTTACCAGGATCCTGCGTTTTGCATCAACTAAAGAACTTTATTTTTATTAAAAAACTGCTGAAACCAAATGTAAGTTGGTCTTAGTAGTACTATTTGGTATTTGCAGCAAGTAAAAGCTTTCACTTGGATCTCATTGACAGCAAGTAAAAGTAAGGCCTTTAACTTACATTTTCTCTCAGTATGTAACTCCAGAACAGACATAAGGCGGAGAGCCCGGAAGAGTGCGCCAGCGCCGGACACTAGCTGTCGGCCAAGAGGCTCGACGGGTCGTGCTTCGACGCGCCGCCCGAATCCACGAACGGCTTGCAGGCGACCTCGGTGGTGCTGGGCGAGCTCAACCATTAGATGCTTTCTCAGTTCTGAGATGTAATTAGTTAACTTGATTGGGCCTGTATGAGCAGTGACACCAACAATCTTGCAGAATTGCTACCAAGAGTTGAAGATAGTAGATGATAAGGTGTAGAACTAATTATTACTACTCTATTATTGAAAAAACAAGCATGTACAGAGTGACAAAAAATTGTAGATGGATACTGAAAACCTTCACAACATGATTCTTAACATGTTTTATGGGTTTCTACTGCATATTTCAAACTAACATTTTAGCTACGGTGTAATTTTATGGCTGTGATTGTTGCATGTGCCATGTGTATGAGTTTCAACTTGGAGATCAGCTTACATTTAGCATCAGACTTATATTAAAAAATGGATCCGGCTCACGTATTGCAACTGCAAGAAACATACTTACATCTGGCATTCGAAGTAAACATTGAAAAATGGTTCATGCTTATGGTTTGCAAAAACAGCAGGACTCAAACTTACATCTAGCATCGAGCCAACATAGGAAAAATGGGTCATGCTACACTTACATCTAGTGCCTTATTGGTCCAAGTACCCCATTCTGGTACATAAACAAATTTACATGCAGCAAAAAAATCCATAGAAAACGTAGCATCTACTGACCTGCTAAATGCCCAGATGGTGTTCACAGTGAACCCGCTCTTCGATCTGTCGCGAAGATAGGAATGGATTCAGCACCTTCCGCAGGAAAACATCCCCTCGAAAACACACAGAAAACCCCAGCTATGCGCACACCTGAAGAATCCGGCGATGGTCCAATGATACAGTCAAAATCACTAGTCCAAAACCAATGATCTGTGCGTGGAAAACGCACACATACGGACGATATGAACACCCTAAGGCGTCGTCCTCTTACCTGTCCATGAAGAAAATCGACAAAGTCGTAGATCGGACGTCGCCGGTGAGACCCTCAGCACGGGAGCTCTTGATCCCTGCACCACCGAATAAATCCTCCACTCCGACAGGTGTGAGCTGTGCTCCAGTACCTTCTCCCTACCGACGGCGGTCGCGGAACTTGCGATGGCGACGGATCCGACGGGAATCGTCGGAGAAGGAGGAATGCGGGTGGCGAGTGGGGAAACTGCGGGAGAGAGAGAAACGGTCGAGCAAAATGCTTGATGGACACAACGCAACTGCCCCCACGCGAACCGATCCATGTCCGTCTCGCGCGCGACGTTGGATTCGCATCGGCGACGTCTCGGCGGCGGGCTTCCTAGCACGCGATAAGCCAGAATGAGGTCAACCAAGATAAAGAAATTGCGATCAGAAACCCATCGCGACCCACCTCCAACCTCCAACCTGCCCACACACCGCACCAGCTGACCGGAGCAGCGTTGCCGGACGACCGCAGCCACGCCGAGCTGAGCCGCGCCGCCGCACAAGCATCCGACAAACCCAGATCGGGCCCTCCTGGCCAGATCGGGCCCGTCCACTCGGGCCGCGGCCGCAAGGGCACCTGGAGCCACGCCCTGCCGCCCAAACGGCCGAGGACGCCGCCGAGCTCCGACGACCACCGCGGCTAGGAAGCCCGCCGCCGGGAGAGGGTCAGGGGCCGCCGCCCCTGCTTGCCCGCGCAGAAGAAGCGAGCACCTCCGCTCAGGAGCTCGCCGCCGCGCATCCTTTGGAGGCGGGCCTTGCCGCCGCCGCGGCCGGGGCCGGCGACGACGTCGGTGAGGAGGCCGGTGCTGGGGGCTGCTTGGCGCGGTGGTGGGGCGCCTCCGGTGTCGCCCCTGCGAGCGACACGGGAGGTAGGTGGGGGTCGCAGTGTCCTTACAGCAAGCGTTCGTCAACCAAACAACAAACCAACCACACAAGCAATAGCCATGGATCTGGCAACGGGAGCCATGGGCTCCCTGCTCCCCAAGCTGGTCGAGCTCCTCAATGACGAGTACAAGTTGCAGAAGGGAGTCAAGGAAGGCGTCAAGTCTCTCGAGAAGGAGATGCAGAGCATGCACGCTGCCCTCCGCAAGGTAGCGGAGGTGCCGCGGGATCAGCTCGACCACCAGGTCAAGCTCTGGGCTGGGGAGGTGAGGGAGCTCTCCTTCGACATGGAGGATCTCATCGACAATTCCTCGTGCATGTCGATGGTGACTCTGAGACAGCCACCAAGTCCAACAAGCTCAAACGGCTTACTGACAAGATGGCCAGCTTGTTCACTAAAGGGAAGGCTCGCCATGAGATCGCCGACGCGATCAAGTATATCAATAAGCAAGTCCAAGAGGTCGCTAACAGGCGTGAAAGGTACACTGTTGATAATATTGTTGCTATACCTCCACCCTTGACGACCATTGATCCACGCCTTAAGGCTCTGTACACACAAGTGTCAGAGCTTGTGGGTATTGCTGGGAAAAGAGATGAAGAGTTAATGAAGTTGCTCTCAGATGGAGATAGTGCGTCCGAGAAAAAGTTGAAGATTGTCTCCGTTGTCGGCTTTGGAGGATTGGGAAAGACCACTCTTGTTAAAACAGTGTATGATAGAATCAACGGAGATTTTGAATGCAGGGCTTTTGTTCCCGTCGGTCGAAATGCCAACGCGAAGAAGGTTCTCATGGACATCCTTATTGATCTTGACATGTACAAAACTGATCAGCTCACAGTGTTGGATGAACGACAGCTCATCAACAAACTCCAAAAAAGTCTCGAGAGCAAGAGGTACATGAATATCACCTGCCACTTAATAATGACAACTAGCTTAATCTACTAATTACTTTTCTATTGTAGTTGTGCAATAATGTAAGAAGCATTGGCTGATATTTTTCATGAGCATGCAATTAAAAGACCGTAAAAAGCCATATTCATAAACTATTTTTCATGAAAATCTGTAACATGATAATATCAATAAGTGAAAGTAATATTTGTATTGATTTATGGTGAAATCAGAAGTTTAAATGCATGTTTTCTAGGACACCATGTAGTAAGTACATAATAATGAAGATTGAAATTAGTTGACTCCTCTGTGCCGCCTTATGCAATATATTTTGAGCACATATCGTGCATATATCAATAGTGCCGTACGAAAAAGCCTATTCGTGGCGTCTGAGTGGCACACTGTTATCACGTCAGTACTATTTGTTACTAGTGTCGCGCCAGCCTCACGCTGGTAATAACAGACATACTAGTGGTGTACCCTTTCAGGCACGCCACTAGTAAACTACTAGCGTATTAAAACCAACAAGCCACTAGTACTCCGTTACTAATGGCGCAGCCTCAATTGGCATGTGCGTCTAAATTGTAGGGGTACACTACTAGTAACTATTTGTGAATTAAAAAATGGAGGTCCGATGGCGGCAGCCTATCAAGCGCAGGCGCGAGCTGCACACACTAGTAAAGGAACATGGATAGCATGCGGTGCTAGTGGTAACTTTTTCAGCGGCGTAACAGGGACATCGAAAATGTCATGGTCGTGGTGGTCAAGGAGGCGACACACGACTCGGGTCGGTGGTGGTCCTCGTTGTGGTCCTATACGGGGCGGCACGACCAGCAGCAGGAGGTAGTGAGGTAGGGGCAAGCAGGAGGTGGCCGGAGGACGGCGCCATGGTCGGATGGTGGCGCGTCACGAGTCTGCACGCGCGCAGGGAGCGTCACCAGGACACGAAGGTGGAGGAGCTTGTGACCGGCCAAGAGCATCATCGGGAGAGAAGTGAGAAGAGAGAAGAGAGCCTCGTCGGGGAGAGAGAGAGAGGGAGAGAAGAGAGGATAAGGAGAGAACAGAGAAGAGAGAATCGTTCAATCTGCAACATCAAACGGTCCATGCGCACCGCGGAGACCAATTAAAGGGAGTCACATAGATCATGACGCGGCGTTCCCTACAACCCACATTCCACTAGTGGTCTATATACTATAGTGGTGTGCCATATTAGCCCAAACGTCACTACTATTCTAACACTGAATTTTAAAACGTAAAAAGGTCTATTTTTTTTGCCGAATTTGACAATTGTTTTTTGGAATGGGCCAAAGGCCGTGAATTTTTATGTGATTTCCCTGTAGATACTTTTTGACATAGAGTCCATCTCAATATGAATCATATGAAAACATTACAACCGTTTTCCAAGAATACGTGTTTTTGCAAATTGCCTATTACTCGATTACTAGTTGTCTCTGGTCCAACATGCACGCAACCAGTAACTGGACCCTTTTTGAACTCCGAACAAATTGGTCCTGTTACTATGGTGTGACACTTTAAGAGCACGTCAATAGCAACACTTATACTACTCATTTTGGTACGGTTTATAAGGTATGCACGTAGTTTAAGAAAAAAATGAGCACCAATTTTGTCAACAAAATATGAGATATGTCATAAAATGCATACCATTTGGATTGGTATTCAAAATAAGATTTTTGTGACATATAATTTATATTTTGTTGACCAAATTAAAGGTTATTTTTTTCTAAAACTACGTGCATGCCTTATAATCTGTACCCGAGTGAGTAGTGGTGTTCCCACAATTCGGCCGCCACTAGTAACTTATGTAGGGTTCGACAACTGGGCTCCACATACAAGTGGCGTGGTTATATGTTTCCACGCCGCTAGTAAGAGATTAACAATGGTGTGTCCACATTTTTCCACGCCACTAATATCTTCCTCCTAGGAGTTTGTTACATTCCTCCTAGGAGGCGATTACAGGGGCATCTCTCATTTTTTACATCCCCTAAACAAAAATTTCACGTGAAATATAAAAAATAAAGCTCACACATGACACATAACATGATCGACTCCACATACCCCAATGTCGAACTGCACACGGCTTTAAACTGAACTTCTACTGGGAAGCTTGCTAACTGAACTAACCAACAACAATTCCAAAATCTGAACTCGGCAGCATGTAGGAGTCCATGAAGGCAAGCGTGGGAGTCCGCACCAAGTTGCGTTGTGGTCCAGATCGTCTGTGGTTGGCCTCGCCGACGAGACGGCCAACAACGAAGAGCTGCGGTGTCAAATTGAACTGAACTAGTACCGACCAAAAATCGAACATCCAGTGCGGTACTAAGCGAAGTCCCCCAAAATCAAACCTCCCGGAGCCCCGCGGTGGTGGAGGGGAGTCTGGGCAGCGAAAGTCGATGGGAGGAGCAGGTTCGGGTGAACGGGACGAGGGAGTGGGTCGGCGTCGTGCAGGTTCTCGGGGCTGGGGGTGATGGACCGATGGGTTGGTGGTAGCTAGGTGGGTTTTATTTTGGGTTGGTTTGGTGGGTTCGACGGTTTTAATGGGTAGGTTGTAGAATAGCTACTCTCTTTACAGAGTATTTCTCTATACACGTTGTACTACTAAATATTTGGTCTTATGATCACGGTTGAAATTTGTTTATGAGCAGTGGGAGAGTTTTCACGACATTAATAAAATATGAGGATATTTACATTTGATTTTGAGAAAAGATGGGGAAATTACATCTTAGAATTCAGCCAATCTCTAAACACGTGACTATATTTTGATTTAATCCTATAACAAACTAGGATATTAGAAAATGTGTAGCTAAATTATATCGAAGCACTGAATGGACGTAGAACTGGCAGCTGGCTCGGCCTTTTTTGTTTATCGTCCCTTGCACCTTACTTTTTAAATTTTATTTAGTTGTTTGTTCCAGCGTGTTATTTCCTTATTTCTGCATTGTACTGCTAGATTGTGTTTCCATGGCTCTATTTATCTTCGCCCCTGTGTACATGCAATATATTAATTATTCCAGAATTTGTATAGGTACCTCATCATAATTGATGATATATGGGACAAAGAACTGTGGGATTTTATCAACTTGGCATTCTCTAGGAGTAACAATTTGGGTAGTCGGCTAATCACGACAACTCGTATTGGCAGTGTATCTACATCATGTTGCTCCTCTAGTAATGATGTAGTTTATCAAATGAAACCTCTGAGTGATGATGATTCCAAAATGCTCTTCTATAAAAGGATATTTTCCAACGAGAGTGAATGCCCCCTTAAATATGAAGAAGTGTCCATAAATATGTTGAAGAAATGCGCTGGAGTGCCGCTAGCCATCGTTACTATAGCTAGTCTTTTGGCTAGTGATCAGGGGGTAAAACATGTGGATGAATGGCATGCTTTGCTTGGGTCTATCGGCCGTGGGCTTACAGAAACCCCAGTGTAGAGGAGATGTTGAGAATACTATCGTTTAGTTATTATGACCTGCCTTCTCATTTGAGGACATGCTTATTATATCTAAGCATGTTTCCAGAGGATCACAAGATAAAAAAGATCAGCTGATATGGATGTGGATTGCGGAAAGTTTTGTCCAATCTGGAAAAGGAAAAACTAGTCTTTTTGAGATCGGAGAAACTTATTTCAATGAGCTCGTGAATAGAAATATGATCGTGCCGGTATATGACAGATATTCTATTGTAGAAGCTTGTCGAGTACACGACATGGTTCTAGATCTAATTTTATCCTTGTCAACCGAGGAAAACTTTGTTACTGTATTCAATGGTATTGATGATAGCATGTCTTCTCAGAGCAATGTCCGCAGGCTGTCTCTACAGAATGCTAGAAAAGAAAAACTTCAAACCAGGCCGCTCCAATCTGTAAGTCTGTTTAAAGTGAGGTCCGTTGCTGCATTTGAAGATAGTATTGATATAATGCCGTCTTTCTCGAGATTTGTTGTTTTACGTGTATTGGATTTGACTGGATGTGATCTTGGTGATGGTAGTCACTTGAACCTTGGGGACGTGGGGAGCATGTTGCACCTGAGGTACCTAGGTCTAGCACTACAGGAATTTCCAATGTCCCAGAAGAAGTTGGAAAATTGCAGTTCTTGCAGGTGCTTGATGTGAGGGGCAATGATGATGTGAAGCTGTCATCGACCATTATTAATCTGAGGAAATTGATGTGCCTACTTGTTGATTTCCAAAGAGACCAGGCTTCCAGATGGGTTGGGAAAACTGGCATCCATGGAAGTTCTGAATGCATCTATTGTGACTCCCTAAGCATCATGAAAGAGCTTGGCGACATGGAAAGATTGAGGGAGCTGGAAATTGACTTAGCTAGACTGAGCTTGGAGGAGGCTCTTGTGGCATCCCTGTGTAAGATGTCCAACATGCAAAGGTTAACAATTATTTGGTGGTCGCGGTGTGTTGGCCCTTTTGGGGGAACATTGGATGCCACCCCGAAGTCTCCAAGAAATTTATATAGAGGGAAGATGCCAATTATGCCAGCATGGATAAGGAGGGATCCCTCGTATCTGTCCCAACTCTCAAAGTTAGTTTTTGGCTTGTTGGACGAATTGCGACAGGAAGATCTAGACAATCTTGGAAAGTTACCGTCTCTTGGTATGCTTACCTTGATCTCTAGGCCGAAGCAAGGTGCTAGTCGTCGGCGCTGATGGGTTCCGTTGTCTGACAGCACTCACGTTGAATTTCTTTTCACACTGGGCGGAATCGTGTTCCAGCCGGGAGCTATGCCCAGGGCTGAAAGCGTTTACCTCAAGTACACTTGCAGGCCATAAAAGAGGGAGCAGATTGCGACTTGGATTGTTATAACCTGGGCATGGGGAACCTGCCGTCCCTTGGGGAAGCTGTGTCTGTTGTCCCGTCATGGACTGACGGTCGGGGAGGCCAAGCAAGCCAAGGCTGCACTGGAGAACGCGCTGCGCGCCCATCCTAACAAGCCCACCTTTATTGTCAGGCTATATCCGGACATGAACCAGGTACGTACGGAGTAGTAATTAACAACCATGCTTCTAATTAATTTTCTTTCAGCTGAAGCTGTTACGCATGTTGGACTGACGTTTATCATTTCCTACTTTGGAAGGCGCTCCTGATGACCAAGTTTGCCCCCTTCTGGAGGAGTGAAGAACCTGCACGGTACATACATACATACATACATACATACATACATACATACATACATACATGTATTTCTTTCCAGTTTGAAGGTTCCAGAATATAGATACGTACACACTAGCCATGCTTATTTTGAGTGACACGCTTTTCTATATATATAGGTTATCATTGCTTATTGGAGATGCACGTCCGCAGACCAAGCTTGCACACCGGACACCGCCATCATATCTGCAGAGTCAGAAACTTGTTACCCATTGAGTTCAGTTCTTTGCTTCTACAAAACAAAAATGAAAAAAATATATGTAGTATTCTGCTCTTTTCATTTTTCTTGATCGGTAGAGATTATTTCTCAAAATAGCTTTGCCGATTTTTTTTTTAAAATGTTTTTATGTCTTTTGTAGCGTGTTTACTAGAATGTTGTCTGAAGAAAAAAATCCAAAAAAAATTAGGTGTTGGCTGTGTTTTAGGGTATTTACTGGTTTCATGTGTTTTTTTCTTCGGTAGTTGGGTGGATTTTGAGGGGTGTGGGAGGTGGGGGAACTCCGCCTATGATACTAATGTTAAGTATACCCTTAATATTACTGCATAGCCGGTCCCAAGCCCGGATAAAGGAGGAGGGTCCCAACCGTACGACATGTCTTGATATTTCTTACCGTGATGCTTAACCCAAAGAATTGTGATTTTCTTATTACAATTAATTTCCTTTTTGTAGTTTCCTTTTTTATATAGAAGTGGACTCCCTTTTATTCAGCGGAGTGGGGGCTCATACAGGTGACGGGCCACGGTGTGTCTCTGGAGTTGATGGCCGCCGCAATGAGGGCGGAGCAGCACTTCCATGACTCCAAGGGCGGTGAGTGTACCAACGCGGCTCTACTCGCACGAGCCATGTGGGGGGGGGGGGGGGGGGGGGGGGGGGATGAAGTACTGATCAATGCAGAATAGCAGTAGGATATTCACCCAAAACTGCGAGTGTCGTGTTCACACAGGGACTAGGCGACAAGAGTAAAGCTAGGTCGCAATATAAGGTGGATAAGCAGGAATTTAAATCTAACTAGCAAACCATCTTTTTGGTATTTTCAGATTTAGAGACAAACACTAAACAGCTCAACAAATACTTGAAGACACACAATCACTAGCATATATGAGGATGAGCAAGAAGCAAATTTATTAGACAGGGATAGAAAACATCACGAGGCACATGTACATACATATATCACGTTCACAAGCATCACAGGTTCACTAGTACGTACACAAGCAAGCACAAATATTTATTCAGAAACAACTCACTACAGCTCACGGGATTTGATTCTCAGAAATTGCAGGAAAAATAGAGAGAGGGAGAAGGGATCGATTGGTGTCAACCCAAGCAAACGTTCAAGGTGGTGAAGAGGAGGACGTTGGCGCTGGAGTTGGGAGCAGTAGGAGACGCAGGGGAGAGCTTCAGGTCGTTCTGCACTTGGGCGTAACTAGCAGCACTTGGGGTTCGGAAGAGCAGCAGCGACTTGTGGAAGAAGCACTTCAGGTCGTCGAGGAGCAGCAGTAGGCGTGAGGAAGAGCAGCACTTGGGGTCTGAGAAGAAGGTGCAGCAGCAGAAGTCAGCGGAGTTCGTCGTCGTCGTCGTCGTCGTCGCTGATGGAGGGCAGAAGCTCGCAGGGCAGGGGA
Organism: Poa pratensis; assembly: GCA_947311845.1. Lineage (NCBI taxonomy): Eukaryota > Viridiplantae > Streptophyta > Magnoliopsida > Poales > Poaceae > Poa > Poa pratensis. The sequence goes on along the minus strand of CAMZMU010000093.1, from coordinate 2,963,136 downwards.
TGGAGAGCTGCAGCTTGTGGTGTGGATGGGGACGCAGCAGCTTGTGGTGTGGCAGTGGCTCGGTGGCGCGCCGCCACGCCGGCCTGGGGCCTGGCCGCGGCGGCGGCCGGTGGTAGAGAAGACTCTAGGGATTTGGGGAGAGAAAGCCAGGCCTGCCTCACGATGGAGGCAGCAGCCTCCTTTTCTCTCGATCTGATCCGGATGTTTTGCATATGTGTCCCTCTATTTCCCTTCTTTCCTCACAAGATCATCCCTCCATTCTTCAGCCAGCCCCTTGGATAATTAGTCTTCCTTGCACTCAAGTCCTTCTATATATTGGTACATCAACAGTTTTGTCCAGAATGAGAAGAACATGTGCCTTGTCGCACTTATCTGCAAGAAATGGTAGCAAGAATGTAGATATGTTCATTTAGGCATTATTCTTACATTTAACAGTGATTTCAGTCCATTTTAGCAATGAAACAACATAAGAACTTCAGAAAATGACAGGGAAAAATGTATAAATATGATGTATATCAAGTACCACTACAACTTCAACCTTAACTAGCCGCTGATGGCCAACTGGAACGACACGCTCTACCTCCGCATGGCCCCCGACCCGCTCGACGCCGACAGGTTGTCAGCCTGGACAATTTCTGGTGAGTGCTCTGACGACTAGTATACATCGCCACCAGCTTAGTTTCTCGTAGCTAGTAGAATTGTTTACGAATTCTCATGCTATTGAATAGTTAAATGAGCATGATTAGACACCTCGACTAATTTCCAGGAGTAGTATTAGGGTAATATCCATTTGTTAATGTTTTGATTAGGCTTAGCAAAATGAGCATGATTATATGAGGGACCATACTTAAGTTGTGATTTGCAATCGTGCCGATATTAAACTCTGTATGATCCAGACTATTTTTGTAGCAAATGCATGTGAATCAGATCATTTTTTCATTTATCACATCACAATATATAGATAGATAGAAAGAAATATCTACAAGTGGGGTTTCAGCACAGTCAGTTACATACATGTCCATCCATAATTTGTAGCATGCTTGCATTTGTCCCTTTCAAATAAAGAAAAAAACGGATGTCGAGTTCCTAACTACTACCTCCGTATCTAATTATAAGACGTTTTAGTAGGCTAATTTAGCATACCAAAACGTCCTATAATTTGAGAATATATTTACATACAAGCCGCAGGTAGTTTCGAAAAACACAGTTCTGATAGATCGACTGTACACTAAACATGTGCTTAGATTTTGAAATCGACAAACCTGTCTGCAACCAATTTCTTTGCTCTTCTCTGCGTTAGGACTGATGGTTTTAAGTTCCTTGTCAAATAAAAATTGCTCAAGTGATTGAATTTAAGGATAATACCTAGTTCTGTCTTCTGGTAAGGCGAGCTATCCAAACTTTGTTATCTATAAGAACTCAATTGTGAAATTGTCACTTTGTGTTGATCCATATATAGTAAGTCAACGAGATTTGCTTTAAAATATATTATCTTATTTTCATTAATCAGAAAAATTGTATGTTCAGCGTTGTTACTAATGAGAGAATTTATCGTCTTATTTGTGTTGATTTGTAGCGATGGGGTGTTTGAATACGCCCAACATGTGAAGATGTTGGGGGACACTTTGTTCGAATTGCTCTCAAGAGGCAACCAAAGACATAACACACTCTGCCACTACTTACCCTCCTTGTCCCAAGCTTGTACTCGCCACTGCGAAAAGCCGGCACTCAGACGCCGGGTTCCTCACAATGCTCCTCCAAGACGAAAAAGAGCCATTAGTTTCTTCATGTGCCGTGAGCTCCATCCTTGCAATCAACTAGTAGATGAATCAGCAAAATTAACATCCCTGTAATCATGTAAGAAACAATTTCTTGTCAGAAACGTTAGCCGAAATTGCTCACCAAAAATACCTAGGTTATTTGTTGTGAATTAGATGTAAAGAGGAATAAAATTAGAAATTGTTGAGCAGGAAACTGTGTGTTGTTACTTTTTCATCTTTCCTGGCTCATTGTGAAAACAGAGGGTGAACTAAACATGGGGATAGCTGATATTTTTTGTTACTGTCGTATACCAAAACTAACAAGTTTTTACACACCCCTGCTATGTTCTGAACACCCATCTAAACTAGTTTCTTACAAAATCAAACCTGAAAATTTGCATGTACCATGATACTGTAAAATTACATCAGTTAAAGAAACCCTGTTCAGAAAACAGGAATCCCTAAGCTATTTTACACCTGGATCATCTAACTGTAAAAAAATTGCGTGTAGAAATACAAATCTCTCAGGCTTATAATGTAACTACAGAAAACTGCCATGTTTCTGATAACTTACAGTGGATGTGTAGCTGGCAGTAATTGTTTCTTACATGATTATGACAGTAGAAGACACCCTGATTAGTCGAAAAATCTAGCTAAACAAAGGACAATACTTGCTGCAGTAATTACTTCTCTTACATTTTGTTCTCAGCAGTTTTATTTTGATCCAATTTTGAGCACAAGCAAAAAATTGTAGCTCCCAGCTAAGAAACTTACATTTTTTCGCAAAAAAGATGGAACTGCGGGACTGACAAAGATCTTGTTGAACCTGCATTACAGTGACACGAAAACGAAAAGAAAAGTTAGAGAATTATCTGTTGTAAGTAATATACAAAACAAGGTAGAGGAATGATCTGTTGTAAGTAAAAATTATGAAGTACAAGAAAATAGATGCATGTTTTCTCAATTCAAAGTAAAGTATTTATCCGTGTGATCGATTAAAACATGGCACAACATACTACTTTTGTTTTGGACCAAATTCTATGATCTAAAGTTTCAATGATGTTATGTATAACCTGGAAGTGAGATTTCATGACACTAGTTTCTGCTCCAAGTCATTGAGTTTACTTTGCGCTTTAAAATGTCCATGAAAACTTACAACTACCTGATCCCTTGTACACTAAGTTCGGGAAACTAGCATGGGCACAGGGGCGCTGACACTCCATAAATTGCTGTGAATTACTTAAAAATGAAACCAGATACTTTTCATGTGACTAGAGGAAGTAGAATTGCAGAAAATAAAAGGCTTTTCATGTAGTTACTCTTCATGTAGTTACCAGGATCCTACTTTTTGCATCAACTAAAATTGACATGCTTTTTTACACCCAGCGTTTTCTACAACAAAGGCACAAGTTTACACCCCCACAGTTTTAAAAAAAAAAATGCTGATAGGGGCTAGGCAATAACATGCTTGGCTTTTTGCATTACATCTACTTTACAAAAATAGCACAGGAATATATTTTCATTTTCTTACATAGCACAGTTTTGGATAGCACATGCACATGTTTTTGACAAAGATATCATGTCTATACCATTACAGGGATGTAAATTAGGACAGAATAGTGAGATCAAGTGCATCGGAACTATAAGGGGAAATCGCAGCAAGAAAAAAAGTTTGCTTTGCAATGAAATTATAGTTCAGTTGTGAAAGAAGTTCCATAAATTACTCCAAACAAATGTATGATGTAATATTCCCAGCATGTTGGAGTGCAGATTGTACCCCATCCTGTTCCTAGCATGTAATATTCAGATAGAGGAGCAGCAAAAGGAACAATTCTCACATGTATGGTCTATGAGCTGACAGCTTAAGACTGCACAAAAAATTGCAAGTAACCTGATTTTCGAGACAGCCTAAGTTGCAGAAACTAAATGCTTTACATGTAGTTACCAGGATCCTACTTTTTGCATCAACTAAAGAACTTTATTTTTTATTAAAAAACTGCTGAAACCAAATGTAAGTTGGTCTTAGTAGTACTATTTGGTATTTGCAGCAAGTAAAAGCTTTCACTTGGATCCCATTGACAGCAAGTAAAAGTAAGGCCTTTAACTTACATTTTCTCTCAGTATGTAACTCCAGAACAGACATAAGGCGGAGAGCCCGGAAGAGTGCGCCAGCGCCGGACACTAGCCGTCGGCCAAGAGGCTCGACGGGTCGTGCTTCGACGCGCCGCCGAATCCACGAACGGCTTGCAGGCGACCTCGGTGGTGCTGGGCGAGCTCAACCATTAGATGATTTCTCAGTTCTGAGATGTAATTAGTTAACTTGATTGGGCCTGTATGAGCGGTGACACCAACAATCTTGCAGAATTGCTACCAAGAGTTGAAGATAGTAGATGATAAGGTGTAGAACTAATTATTACTACTCTATTATTGAAAAAACAAGCATGTACAGAGTGACAAAAAATTGTAGATGGATACTGAAAACCTTCACAACATGATTCTTAACATGTTTTATGGGTTTCTACTGCATATTTCAAACTAACATTAAAATGGATCCGGCTCACGTATTGCAACTGTAAGAAACATACTTACATCTGGCATTCGAAGTAAACATTGAAAAATGGTTCATGCTTATGGTTTGCAAAAACAGCAGGACTCAAACTTACATCTAGCATCGAGCTAACATAGGAAAAATGGGTCATGCTACACTTACATCTAGTGCCTTATTGGTCCAAGTACCCCATTGTGGTACATAAACAAATTTACATGCAGCAAAAAAATCCATAGAAAACGTAGAGCATCTACTGACCTGCTAAATCCCCAGATGGTGTTCACAGGGGACCCGCTCTTCGATCTGTCGCGAAGATAGGAATCGATTCAGCACCTTCCGCAGGAAAACATCCCTCGAAAACACACAGAAAACCCCAGCTATGCGCACACCTGAACAATCCGGCGATGATCCAATGATACAGTCAAAATCACTAGTCCAAAACCAATTATCTGTGCGTGGAAAACGCACACATACGGACGATATGAACACCCTAAGGCGTCGTGCTCTTACCTGTCTGTCCATGAAGAAAATCGACGAACTCGTAGATCGGACGTCGCCGGTGAGACCCTCAGCACGGGAGCTCTTGATCCCTACACCACCGAACAAATCCTCCACTCCGACAGGTGTGAGCTGTGCTCCAGTACCTTCTCCCTACCGACGGCGGTCGCGGAACTTGCGATGGCGACGGATCCGACGGGAATCGTCGGAGAAGGAGGAATGCGGGTGGCGAGTAGGGAAACTGCGGGAGAGAGAGAAACGGTCGAGCAAAATGCTGGATGGACACGACGCAACTGCCCCCACGCGAACCGATCCATGTCCGTCTCGCGCGCGACGTTGGATTCGCATCGCGCGGTCACGATGGGTGAGCACGCGATAAGCCAGAATGAGGTCAACCAAGATAAAGAAATTGCGATCAGAAACCCATCGCGACCCACCTCCAACCGTGCCCACACACCGCACCAGCTGACCGGAGCAGCGTTGCCGGACGACCGCAGCCACGCCGAGCTGAGCCGCGCCGCCGCACAAGCATCCGACAAACCCAGATCGGGCCCTCCTGGCCAGATCGGGCCCGTCCACTCGGGCCGCGGCCGCAAGGGCACCTGGAGCCACGCCCTGCCGCCCAAACGGCCGAGGACGCCGCCGAGCTCCGACGACCACCGCGGCTAGGAAGCCCGCCGCCGGGAGAGGGTCAGGGGCCGCCGCCCCTGCTTGCCCGCGCAGAAGAAGCGAGCACCTCCGCTCAGGAGCTCGCCGCCGCGCATCCTTTGGAGGCGGGCCTTGCCGCCGCCGCCCGCCGCGGCCGGGGCCGGCGACGACGGCGGTGAGGAGGCCGGTGCTGGGGGCTGCTTGGCGCGGTGGTGGGGCGCCTCCGGTGTCGCCCCTGCGAGCGACACGGGAGGTAGGTGGGGGTCGCAGTGTCCTTACAGCAAGCGTTCGTCAACCAAACAACAAACCAACCACACAAGCAATAGCCATGGATCTGGCAACGGGAGCCATGGGCTCCTTGCTCCCCAAGCTGGTCAAGCTCCTCAATGACGAGTACAAGTTGCCGGAGAGAGTCAAGGAAGGCGTCAAGTCTCTCGAGAAGGGGATGAAGAGCATGCACGCGGCCCTCCGCAAGGTAGCGGAGGTGCCGCGGGATCAGCTCGACCACCAGATCAAGCTCTGGGCTGGGGAGGTGAGGGAGCTCTCCTTCGACATGGAGGATCTCATCGACAAGTTCCTAGTGCATGTCGATGGTGACTCTGAGACCGCCACCAAGTCCAACAAGCTCAAACGGCTTACTGACAAGATGGCCAGCTTGTTCACTAAAGGGAAGGCTCGCCATGAGATCACCGACGCGATCAAGGATATCAATAAGCAAGTCCAAGAGGTTGCTAAGAGGCGTGAAAGGTACACTGTTGATAATATTGTTGCTATACCTCCACCCTTGACGACCGTTGATCCACGCCTTAAGGCTCTGTACACACAAGTGGCAGAGCTTGTGGGTATTGCTGGGAAAAGAGATGAAGAGTTAATGAAGTTGCTCTCAGATGGAGATAGTGCGCCTGACAAAAATTTGAAGATTATCTCTGTTGTCGGCTTTGGAGGATTGGGAAAGACCACTCTGGTTAAAACAGTGTATGATAGAATCAACGGAGATTTTGAATGCAGGGCTTTTGTTACCGTCGGTCGAAATGCCAACGTGAAGAAGGTTCTCATGGACATCCTTATTGATCTTGACATGTACCAAACTGATCAGCTCACCGTGTTGGATGAAGGACAGCTCATCAACAAACTCCAGAAAAGTCTCGAGAGCAAGAGGTACGTGAATATCACCTGCCACTTAATGATGACAACTAGCTTAATCTACTAATTACTTTCCTATTGTAGTTGTGCAATAATGTAAGAAGCATTGGCTGATAAATTTTCATGAGCACGCAATTAAAAGACATGAAAGTAAGAAAAACAACATAAATATGTGGATTTTAGTCGTAATTTTGTAATTTTGGGTAAATAATAAAATTATTTGATGCATATATTTTCTTACGATTCTTTTGATTTCTGATGTAAAGACAAAATTTACGTGACATAAATATCACATAAGATGGTTATGATACACGGTGAATCTAGAATAATTATTCTATTTCTAAGAGTCAAATATAGCGGGTCCTTTTGCTGTAATCATCATTTTTTAAATTCATTTAGAAATACACAAACTTTTCGCAAATTCTACTGGAAAGCAATGCAAATTTGATTTTTTTCGTATTTATCATGTTTTAGTTGTCTTTACGATTTAGGACCAGTTCTAAATATAGTTAACTTCTCGATTTTATTGAATTTCTATTCGTTTTCGTATTGTGTTTTAATAGTGGACTAAATTATTTTTGTGCATGGACTTTGTGGAAACAAAATAAACTTCTTCCTCTTTTGTTGCCGATATTGATATCACTCCACCAGATTGGGTGAACTGAACTTATCGACGAATTAAAGATAACTTCTCAGTTCCCTTAGAACTGATACAGCGGACATGGACTAGACCGAACTCCCTAAAAATTAAGATTGAATTTGCAGCGTAAATAAAATGAACTTCCACGACAAACAAATTAAGTGAACTACGCTTAAAAAGCAAGCGTGTCATTCTCAAATTTTTAATCTCTCATTTTTACGAGAAAGCGCAAAAGACTTTTGCGTTTCTTTTCATTGAAAAGCAGAGTTTGTTACATTCCTCCTAGGAGGCGATTACAGGGGCCTCTCTCATATTTTACATCGCCTAAACAAAAAATTCACGTGAAATATGTAAAAAATAAAGCTCACACATGACACATAACATGATTGACTCCACAACAACCCAATGTCGAACTGCACACGGCTTTAAACTGAGCTTCTAGTGGGAAGCTAGCTAACTGAACTAACCAACAACAATTCTAAAATCTGAACTCGGCAGCACGTAGGAGTCCATGAAGGCAAGCGTGGGAGTCCGCACCGAGTTGCGTTGTGGTCCAGATCGACTGTGGTTGGCCTCGCCGACGAGACGGCCAACAACAAAGAGCTGCGGTGTCAAATTGAACTGAACTAGTACCGACCAAAAATCGAACGTCCAGTGCGGTACTAAGCAAAGTCCCCCAAAAATCAAACCTCCCGGAGCCCGCGCGGTGGTGGTGGGGAGTTTGGGCAGCGAAAGTCGATGGGAGGAGCAGGTTCGGGGTGGTAGCTAGGTGAGTTTTATTTTGGGTTGATTGGTTGGTTCGGACGGTTTTAATGGGTAGGTTGTAGAATAGCTACTCTTTATAGAGTATTTCTCTATACACGATGTACTACTAAATATTTGGTCTTATGATCACGGTTGAAATGTGTTTATGAGATAGTGGAAGAGTTTTCACGGCATTAATAAAATATGAGGGATATTTACATTTGATTTTGAGAAAAGAGGGGGAAATTACATCTTAGAATTCAGCCAATCTCTAAACACGTGACTATATTTTGATTTAATCCTATAACAAAAACTAGGATATTAGAAAATGTGTAGCTAAATTATATCGAAGCACTGAATGGACGTAGAACTGGCAGCTGGCTCGGCCTTTTTTGTTTATCGTCCCTTGCACCTTACTTTTTAAATTTTATAGTTTGTTCCAGCGTGTTATTTCCTTATTTCTGCATTGTACTGCTAGATTGTGTTTCCATGGCTCTATTTATCTGCGCCCCTGTGTACATGCAATATATTAATTATTCCAGAATTTGTATAGGTACCTCATCATAATTGATGATATATGGGACGAAAAACTGTGGGATTTTATCAACTTGGCATTCTCTAGGAGTAACAATTTGGGTAGTCGGCTAATCACGACAACTCGTATTGCAGTGTATCTAAATCATGTTGCTCCTCTAGTAATGATTTAGTTTATCAAATGAAACCTCTGAGTGAATGATTCCAAAATGCTCTTCTATAAAAGGATATTTTCAACGAGAGTGAATGCCCCCTTGAATTTGAAGAAGTGTCCATAAATATGTTGAAGAAATGCGCTGGAGTGCCGCTAGCCATCGTTACTATAGCTAGTCTTTTGGCTAGTGATCAGGGGGTAAAACATGTGGATGAATGGCATGCTTTGCTTGGGTCTATCGGCCGTGGGCTTACAGAAGACCCCAGTGTAGAGGAGATGTTGAGAATACTATCGTTTAGTTATTATGACCTGCCTTCTCATTTGAGGACATGCTTATTATATCTAAGCATGTTTCCAGAGGATCACAAGATAAGAAAAGATCAGCTGATATGGATGTGGATTGCGGAAAGTTTTGTCCAATCTGGAAAAGGAAAAACTAGTCTTTTTGAGATCGGAGAAACTTATTTCAATGAGCTCGTGAATAGAAATATGATCGTGCCGGTATATGATTACAATTCTGTTGTAGAAGCTTGTCGAGTACACGACATGGTTCTAGATCTAATTTTATCCTTGTCAACCGAGGAAAACTTTGTTACTGTATTCAATGGTATTGATGATAGCATGTCTTCTCAGAGCAATGTCCGCAGGCTGTCCCTACAGAATGGTAGAAAAGGAAAAGTTCAAACCAGGCCGCTCCAATCTGTAAGTCTGTTTAAAGTGAGGTCCGTTGCTGCATTTGAAGATAGTATTGATATAATGCCGTCTTTCTCGAGATTTGTTGTTTTACGTGTATTGGATTTGACTGGATGTGATCTTGGTAATGGTAGTCACCTGAACCTTGGGGACGTGGGGAGCATGTTGCACCTGAGGTACCTAGGTCTAGCAGATACAGGAATTTCCAATGTCCCAGAAGAAGTTGGAAAATTGCAGTTCTTGCAGGTGCTTGATGTGAGGGGCAAATGATGTGAAGCTGCCATCGACCATTATTAATCTGAGAAATTGATGTGCCTACTTCTTGATTATTCCGAAGAGATGAGGCTTCCAGATGGGTTGGGAAAACTGGCATCCATGGAAGTTCTGAAGATCATCTATTGTGACTCCCTAAGCATCATGAAAGAGCTTGGCGGCATGGAAAGATTGAGGGAGCTGGAATTTACTTTGATAGTTTGAGCTTGGAGGAGGCTCTTGTGGCATCCCTGTGTAAGATGTCCAACATGCAAAGGTTAAAATTAATTGGCACGGTGACGGTGTGTTGGCCCTTTTGGGGGAACATTGGATGCCACCCCGAAGTCTCCAAGAAATTTATATATACGGAAGTATGACAATTATGCCAGCATGGATAAGGAGGGATCCCTCGTATCTGTCCCAACTCTCAAAGTTAGTTTTTGACTTGTTGGACGAATTTCGACAGGAGGATCTAGACAATCTTGGAAAGTTACCGTCTCTTGGTACCCTCGTCTTGTTTATCTCAGGCCGAAGCAAGGTGCTATCGTCGGCGCTGATGGGTTCCGTTGTCTGACAGCACTCTTGTTGTATTTCAACTCACTGGGCGGAATCGTGTTCCAGCCGGGAGCTATGCCCAGGGCTGAAAGTATTGATCTCGCAGTACCATTGCGGGCCATAAAAGAGGGAGCAGATTGCGACTTGGATTGTTATAACCTGGGCATGGGGAACCTGCCGTCCCTTGGGAAAGCTATGTCACGTTCTACCGTCATGGACTGACGGTCGGGGAGGCCAAGCAAGCGAAGGCTGCACTGGAGAACGCGCTGCGCGCCATCCTAACAAGCCCACCTTTTCTACCAGTATATCCGATCATAGAAGAGGTACGTAGTAATTAACAACCATGCTTCTAATTTTTTTTCAGCTGAAGCTGTTACGCATGTTGACTGACGTTTATCATTTCCTACTACTACTTTGGAAGGCGCTCCTGATGACGAAGTTTGCCCCCTGCGTAAGGAGTGAAGAACCTGCACGGTACATACATACATACATACATACATACATACATACATGTATTTCTTCCCAGTTTGAAGGTTCCAGAATATAGATACGTACGACTAGGTTACTTATTTATTTTCTTCTTCTCTAAATCAAACAGCCATGCTTATTTTGTGTGACACGCTTTTCTATATATATATAGGTTCTCATCGCTTATTGGAGATGCACGTCTGCAGACCAAGCTTGCACACCGCCATCACATCTGCAGCATCAATCAGAAACTTGTTACCATTGAGTTCAGTTCTTTGCTTCTACAAAAAAAAAATGAAAAAAAATGTGGTAGTATTGTGCTCTTTTCATTTTTCTTGATTACTAGAGATTATTTCTCAAAATAGCTTTGCCGCTTTTATTTTAAAAAATGTTTTTATGGCTTTTGTAGCGTGTGTACTAGAATGTTGTCTGAAGAAAAAAATCCAAAAAAAAAAACAATTAGGTGTTGGCTGTGTTTTAGGGTATTTACTGGTTCCATATGTTTTTCTTTTCTTTGGTAGTTGGGTGGATTTTTAGGGTGTGGGAGGTGGGGGAACTCCGCCTATGATACTAATGTTAAGTCTACCTTAATATTACTGCATAGCCGGTCCCAAGCCCGGATAAAGGAGGAGGGTCCCAACTGGCGACATGTCTTGATATTTTTTTACCATGATGCTTAACCCAAAGAATCGTGATTTTCTTGTTACAATTAATTTCCCTTTTTGTAGTTTCCTTTTTATATAGAAGTGGACTCCTTTTATTCAGCGGAGTGGGGGCTCATACAGGTGACGGGCCACGGTGTGCTCTGGACTTGATGGCTGCCGCAATGAGGGGGAGCAGCACTTCCACAACTCCAAGGGCGGCGAGGGCACCGACGCGGCTCTGCTCGCACGGGCCGTCGGGGTGGTGGGGGGTGAAGTACCACTGCAACTTCTACCTTAACTAGACGCCGGTGGCCAACTGGCGCGACACGCTCTACCTCCGCATGGCCCCCGACCCGCTCGACGCCAGCAGGTTGTCAGCCCAGACAGCTTCTGTTCAGTGCTCTAACGACTAGTATACATCGCCACCAGCGTAGTTTCTCCTAGCTAGTAGAATTGTTTAAGAATTCTCATGCTACTGAATAGTAAAATGAGCATGATTAGACACCTCGACTAATTTCCAGGAGTAGTATTAGGGTAATATCCGTTTGTTAATGTTGTGATTAGGCTTAGCAAAATGAGCATGATTAGATGAGGGACCATACTTTAGTTGTGATTTGCAATCGCGCCGATATTAAACTTTGATGATCCAGACTATTCTGTCCGCAACCAATGTCTTTGCTCTTCTCTCTGTTAGCACTGATGGTTTGAAGTTCCTTGTCAAATAAAAATTGCTCAACCGAGTGAATTTAAGGATAATACCTACTTCAGTCTTCTGGTAAGGCGAGCTATCCATACTTTGTTATCTATAAGAACTCAATTGTGAAACTGTCACTTTGTGTTGATCCATATATAGTAAGTTAATGAGATTTACTTTAAAATATATTATCTAAACTCTAAACATAATTTACAAATACTGCAAATAGTGTTTCATTTAATCTTTGGAGCTAAAGCGAAACCATTAATCAGGAAGCAGGTCATACCTTTCTAAGTAAGCAGTTTTCAGAGGTTGGTAAGTTAACAAGGGACCTCTGGCATAGAACTTTCACACAGTTTCCGAGACTCCTGACTTGTCTCGATCAATTTGCTTCCCTTTCGTTGCATATATTAAGAAGATTGTGTCGTTCCCACTGTTTCAGGCTGAGTTAAACCCGGAAACCGAACGCCCTGACGCCCTGTACACACAAATTTATGCTATTGGATGATCTAAAGTTGAGAGAGCAGAAGGGGAGAAGGGAGATCAACGTCAGGAGGGGGCGAGTAACGAGTGCCGCAGCTAGTCTTCGTCCATCAAATCTTCCAGGACCATATTCCTCCTCTTGCACCTCTCCTCCTCCTACTCTGGTGGATTGGCATCTGGCACGTCATCTGTGTATGATATACAAGATAACAGTCATCCGTGAAACGGAATTATGATTTTGCCAATGACCCTAAGTAAGAAGTGAAGCATGCAGCTTAAAAAAGTCCTGCATTCCAATAAAAACCGAACCGGATTTCAGCTAGTTCCGAGCACTCAGTTAATGTAGACTTATCATTGTAAAATCAACATAATCTGTAATGACCAATTTTTTGTATATACTTTGGAGTTCAGACTATTCCAACCAATATATTACAAGATTGACTGCCTGCCAAAATTCGCAACTTTACATAACCAATATCAAACCTGTCAATGAACACATGTGATGCTACCAAATGCACCTAAATGTTAGGAAGTCTTTATGCACCTATGCTGCCAAGCCAGAAGAACAAGGGGAACTGCACGATGGCCATGAAGAGCAGGAAGTAGTGCTGCCGCGTCGAGTGCCTCTCGCTGCCCCTCGTCTCGCGAAGAGCACCCGCTTCATCGTTCTCACCAGGAACACCCCCATGCACAGGCTCATCCACGGCATCATCACGTAGTACGAGTAGGCCCACAGGAGCCTTCCGGCGATGGCAAGGGAGAGCCCCGCAAACAGGTATCCACTGTAGGCCACTAGGTCGAGCAGCGGCACCTCGCCTCCGCCCATCGAGTAGAGCAGCCCTTTCAGGAACACGATCTGTAAGCCCCATCCGATTAGTCCTCTTGAAAACTGAAGATTTATAGCTTCTGGAGTGAACCTGCACGGGTATCAATTGAGTGCTTCAGGAAGACCGGGTTTGGTTTGAAGTGTCACGTTTTGCGGTGTAAGTAAAAGAATGAAAACTCACTTTCCCATGAAGCCTAATGTGAAGCCTGCGAGAATAATGAAGGTACCAAATGCCATGAAAGGGATGTACAGATCTGGCGCATTTATGTCGTACATTGGAGGTTTGTACGACAACCGGCCACCCACAGGCTCACTTATCCGAGTCCAGTGCCCCTGAAAAATAATCAAAAATACTTTTATTTCAGTACACCAGATACAAGATTCAGGTACATATCCAGTGCAGCTGTGGGAGAAGATATACCCTGTGAAGGAACGGAAACAGTATGACTTTCAGTTTGTTCCTGACATACTGATCATTCACATGGAAGTAATACTGTGGGTTGGACAAGTATCTACTGATCTGCAAAGAGCAGTCAATAATTTAGAGATAGTACGTGAGCATTTCGAACAACCGGGATACAAGGTTCTTAGGAGGCTCCTTACATTGCTTTGCATGAATTCTGAACTGGAGCCGATGATCTTTCCCCATATACTCCTAACCCTGTTTTAAGTAGATCCGAGCTTGGGCTGTAAAATGAATTGTCAAACTGGCCAGGCTGAGGATTTGTTGGGGGCATCTGCATCCCAGGAGGATGGGGATTTCTGTAGTTATCATACATGGCTGCAAAGAAGAAGCAGAGTTAAAATAAAATGGTATGCGAAATGATAAATACTCCTGGGGACAGAAAATTAACGTGCATGGTGGTCACAGAAAATTAACTAAAACTAACTGTGAACAAAACATAGGCTACAAAACAGTATATGTACATGAGAACCGGGTTAATCATTCCTGGAGACTATTTTGAACAGCATACATCACAGAATAGCTCTGTTCAGCGTCTTAATCATTCAACACTGTGTCTTAATAAACAAGATAAATCCATTGGTGCGATATGGTACTTTGCATCAAGCAAAAGACTTGATGTGGTAAATTTGCGAAACATAATATACACTTAGACTATTTTCAACAGTATACAACACAAAATATCTCAACTTGGAATCTTACTCATTTTATGGTGCGGTGTGAACAAGACAAATTCTAATGGTAACAGAGGAAATCAACTGGTATACGTGCCATGCTGCTATACAATAATGGCCCATCATAAGCTAAACAAGGACATAAGGTGCAAAACAACATATGAAAGATAGGGGGGCACATAGGTTATCTTGCGTGCTGCTATGGTGGGTAACTTTAATTTTCTTAATCGCTGGGCGCCGAATTCAACCAATTTCCTGGACCGAATTCAACCGATTCAGCAGCTTAATTATTCAACAGTGTGATAAATCTACCCCTCACCCCCCTCTTTCGACTTCCCAAAGACATCAATTGCATCAAACTAACTAAAACAGGCTTCAAAGGTTTCATCAGTGTTGTATCGACAAGAATAATCTATCGTATTCCAAGATCAGACTTACTATTAAGATGGCACGAAGATTATGAACATAACAAGATTAGGGGCCTAATATCACCCTGCCAATGGTGTTACATCAACATCTTTCAACGCTACTACTAATATCCCGTGCCATGTCCACGGCTACAGAAATCTGTCGCCTCACTGAAGAGGAGGTTCGTTCATCCATACACCTAGGTCCGAATTTGCCAGCACCAACAGGCAGATAATAAAGACTTGATGTGGTTAATCTGTGAAATATATATTCTGCAATCTGCATCTCTACTACATGGGGAATCACCACACGGGGGGCGGGCGATTGTGAGACCACCCAGGATTCGCGCAACTAGAAAACCATCGAAAGGCAAAGGATCCGATGGGAGCAAAAAGAATACCGAATCGTTGGAGAGAGGAGAACAGAGCGGGTCAGAAATAAAGAACACCCACCCGATTGCTCGTTCTTCCTGCAAGAATAGCCGGATGATCGAGAAGGTAACCAGTAACAGGGGTTGTACGAAATCGCAGCCTGGATCGCCTAACGGGGTTTTCGTTCATATATGAGACCCAACAATGATCCGCTAATAACCGGACGGGGAGAGGAAGCAGTCTGGATCCGGTTCGTTCACGGCAAGCCACGAGGAGAAAAGAAGGAGGGGACTCACTGTTGGGCCGACGGCGGCGGAGGAGGTGCGAGGAGGGGGTTCCTTGCGGGAGGCGTTCCTTCCTGGCTCTCCGGCGGAGAGGCGGCGGACGAGGAGGAGATGCTGTGGCTGCCGGCGAGGTGAGGGGAGGAGAGGCGAGGCGATGTGGAGGGAGGGAGGAAGTCGGGTGGGAAAAGGAGAAAGGAGGAGGGGACACGCGGTGGGTGTCGGTTACCTCGGAGCCAAGGGAAGCCACGCGCTTTGCGAACACGACACGGGGAGCAGCTTATTTGATTTCATTTGATTCGGCGAGGAAAAGGTTCAAAACAAAACTCGAAATATAATGAACTTGAATCCAGAAAGTTCACACCCTGAACTTGTCAATCCCGATCTATTGTGTACCCTAAACCTGTTTGGTGCACGAGAGTATTATAGTCTCGACCAGGATAACGTACTGCCCTGACTGACGATTCAGACCCGCAAGTCATATCCACCACCTTCCTAGATCTCTCACGTTCACCACCATGTTTCTGCAGCCGGCGAACTGACGCTACGTAGTGTAGGCCCCTGCCGCAGCCTGAAAGTCGGAGCGGCTTGAAACCGGCATGCCATCGTTCATGGTTGTCAGAACGAGTGGTGTCATAGCGGCGGCGCCGGAGCTGGCGCCCACCGGGATAAATACGGCGACATCCTGCTCCCGCACGACCTTCCACGCCTCCTGGACCTGCCTCTCCTCCGTGAGCGAGTTTCAGATGGCGCACCGAAGCATGTACATGCCGCCCACAACCGCCTCATCGCGTTCCCCGCCTCCACCAGCTTCATGTTGAGCTCGTTGGTGGCCTTGGCTGTGCCGTCACAGGATGCCGTGGAGGCTCTCGCCGTCGTGGCTGTGGAGCACGAGTCACAAGTTCAGCACCACATGCCAGTCCTTGCAGTCCACGATGAGCTCGTGACCGCTCGACGGGCTTCCTTGAGAATCACGTCGTCGTCGGTACCGACCGCCGCCACCAGGGCCGGGACGACGCACCTACGGCATGCAGACAACCACTTATGCGGGTTTCATGTTGAACAAGTCGCCGAGGGCGAGGTGGTTGAACTCCAAGCACACGTACGCCGGCAGAGTGTAGCCTTCATCCACTATCCATGGTGGCACTGCATCTCACGGCAAGCCGAAGTGGCTCAGAACCGGCTTGCCATCGTCCTAATCGAAGTCGAGGATGTGCTAACGCTGGCGTCCAATGGCAAGATGGTCAGGAAAGAGAAGTCGGGAGAAGAAAGAAAGTTCATGATGGATATGAAAGTGGGTCACTAGAGAGTAGCAATTTGAGTTTTTTTCCTAGCCAGTGCTGTCAGTGCCTTGGAGTGGTGATGATGCTGAAGCAAGGTGAGCCCTCTCGGTGGACCATGTTCTCGCGACCGACTCTAAAGACCAGCTGGTGGTCTCTCTCGAAGCGGCGATGGCCAAAGCTTCTTCAACCTCGAGGAAGGTAAACTCTAACGAAGGAGAAAAATGAGAAACATGCACGATAGGTGGACGAATAAATAGGTATAAGAAAGGGTAACAAAAAAATTGTAAGTACCATAGCTGAAACTAATCTAGTAGACGAACTCAGAGCGTATGAAGGGGAGGAACCAACCAATACATGATGATCAAGACGACAAAGACCCACCCTTAGCGGAGGAGGACACTCAAGATGATGCCGACAAAAGGAGAAGATCGAGGAGGGAACATGCAACGGCTTTTGAGACCCACGCTATCCCGACTACGGATGACACCGAAACTAGGCTAGCCTATAGATCGATACATAACTCGGCGAGTTTGTTCATCGACTCGATGGATACCCTCTTTGTAACTCAATAATTGTGTCCACTCCATTAATACAATTTGGAGGCATGAGTAGGGCTTTCAGCCTTTGAATCAGAGGCCGGACCCTAGGTAAAATCTCATCTATCCATACTTGTTGATCTGAGATCGTTCGGCTGAACAAATAAACGTGCTAGCACAATCCTATACAAGTAAGGTTTCTGAGGGAAGCCGATTTCAGTATATCGACAATATGCAACATGTACTTGTATGAGCCTAACTGAGGACCAATATGTATATACATTTATGGACGCGGATTTCCTAACAAGGGTGATAGCTACGCACACACTTAGATCCGTTAGATGTGTTTCTGTGATTCGTGTTGACGTTTCCTTCCGTTCACATCCGTTTGCCGAGCACGCGACGAAAATTGTTGGAAAAAGGCTCATGCGGCCGCCGTGCCCCACCACAACCCAGCCTATTCTCCCTAAAAAAAACAGCGTATTCCCGACCGTACGGCATTATCCACAAGCTCCTGTCGCCGGCCTCCGGAGCCGATGTGCAACCTCCGGCCGCAGCTGTCTGCCTGTCTCTCCATGGAGGCTGGATCTTCCGAACAGATTTTGACGAGCACGGCTGGTCGTCGTTCCGCCCGCCGGTGCGCTCAAGACGGAACCGTCCATAGCGGATTGGACGTGCTGGACGCCGCCTTTTTTTCCTGCCATGATCCACGGTCATGGAGATGCGGAGCTGCCGCGAGGGAAGGAGGCGGAGCCGTGGCCCGCCGGATCTGGTGGAGATGACTGTTCCACAACGCGGGCCTTCTAGTGCTGAAAAATTTGGCACGGCGTCGGCGACCGGAGATGAGCACGGGGCACGGGCCACTCCTCCAAAAATCGGTAGGAGGTGGGGTGCATGGGGGCTCGAAGCTATGCACCGCCGGCGGCCCCTGGTTCCCGCGCCGCTGCCGAGAGGGAGGACCGGGGCCGGCGACGGGCACCTCGACCGACGCCAGAAGGAGCACACGGCGGCGGGGACTCCGTTGACGTCCAGCAACAACACGTAATTTTGCTGTTTTATCATGAACCAAGAAAATCAGAATCAATCACGATCCTAGAAAAATATTACAAGATAATTAACAGAACTTTTCAATCATAAAATTTAACATTCGAATGCACATGAGATCTAGATCGGGAACACACCATGTACAAAAAAAATCAACATCAACCTGACTCCCTGAAACGGTGAATCAAAATTCCAGATCGAAAAAAAGCAAATCCTGATCGAAACAAAACCGTAGACGACCTCGTGTGTGCTCCACCCTGGCTCCTCCTTCCTCCCCGAAGCCGCCTCCTGTATGCCTGGAACGGTTGCGTATTCTTCTTTCCCTTCACCTCCTTGTTCTCGCACGTACGATCTGGAGCGGCGGCGGTTGGCTGGAACTAGCATGGTGGCGGGATCCCGGGCCGCCCCGACCGGAATCAACCACGAAACCCACCGCCGGCTCGCCCCCTTGAAGCAGCGCCGCCCATGCCCCTCCTCCACGGCTCCACCTCCTAGAGCATCCGTCGGTGGGGAGCACGAGGTGCTGCATGGGGGCGTAAAATCGGCGCCCGGGATGACGGGCGGCGCGGGCCTGCGGTCGGGAGCAGCGCGTGGAGGAGCACGGGGGCGACGTGGGTTGAGGGTGGGCCGCGCGGATCTGCCGGCGGTGGAGGATCCGGTCGATCTAGGGAAGAGAGAGAAGGAGAGAGAGAGCGCGTGTGGTGATAAGAGAGAGGTGGCCAAATTTTGGAGGAAAAAGTGCCACCTTGCAGGGCAGGTGGAGAAAAATTGGACGGAACGGCGTTAACTCAATCGGTGGTGCAAACTGCTCTATAGGGTGATCGAAGGGCTTATCGTGGGTGCGTAGCTACCACCCATGTTAGCCCACTATTTTCCATACATTTATATGTGTGATATGTACAGGAAACCCACTAGAAAAATACAGACGCACTCATAAGCTACCCTAAGAACGAGCATGAAGGCTCAAACACGGATGTGTAGGAATACATCACAGCACGATTCCCCATCGGGTTTGCTCTTATGTCGCCTTGTAGTATGATCGGGCCGCCCTGTCATAACAGAAATGGGTTAGCGTCCATTTGATAGAAGCAAAATCAAATCTGTAAACTGAAGGATCCTCTCTCTCAAGTAACAAGAATCTCCGCTAAGGAATCGTAAGGCCTTGGTCTAAATCTGACCAAATCAATAGTTCAAAGTAAAAATGGATAATGAAGGAATTTATTGGTTTTCCAGCCCAGCTGCCCGAGAAACCCCACGATCCTTGTGGCCTATCTCTCCTGCTAGCTTCCCACATCTCCTTGTCCTCGTGGATGGAGGAGAGGAGCTTCTCCTCCGTGCGTGCATCCATCCAAAGGCGAAAGCACAAGCATGCGAGGAAGAGGAACTGCTGGGTTTCAGGTCGTAGCTAGGCGCCAGGAAGGGGAGCATGCTTTTGTTTCTGATAGGCGAATTGGGGTGCGACCTCAGACCGATGTGGAGCGATCCAGTAAACAGGAGGAGCAGGTCAAGTAAAAAGAAGGAAGATGTCAAGTAGGGAGGAACATGTCGTGCTCACCAGCAGAGCTATCAGGAGCTCGCCCGGCCCATTATGAAAGTGAAGCTTCCATCGTCGCCAACCACCGTATCGTGGTCATGGTCAGACTGTTGCGGCGGTAGCGCATCCATAGCAGTAGCAGGGACGCCTGAAAGCAGAACTTTCCTTCGTGACTCGTGAGATTAAAATTACACAGGAGAGGAGGCGATTGTGGCGATTCAACCCTAGGCCGCCGCCGCCGGTGATATCTGTAGCTTCATCGTCGCCGCCGGCAAAGATTCGACGGGTCCTCGCCTCCTCTAGGTGCCGTTCTGGCACTAGAAGGGGGTGGGGACCTCGGACCTGCGCACGGCGCTTTTCGAACGTCCTTAATGGTAGAGTTTGGTTTTGGTCGTCATCTTCTTCGTTAATGGAGATGGTATCGTCTGCAATAAGTGATCTTTCACGCTTCGTTCGACGACGAGATATCCTTCCCGACGTCAATGGTGCCTTTGGAAGATTAAGTCTGTCTAGATATGGTTCTTCAGATCTTGCTTCGCCAGATCAATTTTGGATTGTTTCTCATGGTTGCCGCGAGGAGGTTTGTACTCGCAATATCTATCCCGGCTACTATGTATTCGGCAACGGTGATTCGTTCTCTAAGCTCCCAACGACGTCGACAAAGTGGTTCGGTTATTTGTCCCTGCAATATCAGTGGTGCTGCTCTTGCCGATGTTGCTTGATTAATTTAATGGTTGCGTGCGTGCACAAAACCTTGGCATTGCGGCTCAAAATTAAAAAGGGAGAACCTTCGGTGGTATTCACAGGTCTGTGGTTTGGTAGTGTTGGCGTTGTTCTACGGCTGCCTTCAGAAAAGTATAAGATTGTGTCATGGATGAAGAAAGAGTTTGAAGATCTTATAGATTTGCTAGTCTCTTTTAGTTTTGTTTTTGTAATCAATATAATCGTGTACTCTTTGCTGGTTTAATATACGTGAAAAATTCAAAAAAAAAAGGGACGCCTGAAAGCAACAAGATGTAGGCAAGGTGAGGACAGGTTAAGAATCCTGAAAACAAGGAGTAAATCACGGAGAACCTTTCCAACAACGATGCGATGGGAGAGAGCCGAGCTTGTGAATAGGCAGAGAGCAGAGACAACTCGAGTCCCAGAGAGAGCGAGCGCCCTACTATATCGATTGTATAATAGACGGGCAAAATCACGGCCTGAGAGCGCCCCGCGCTACTGTAGCTAGCTAAAGTTCGTACTGTAGCAATCTACAGTGTGCTACAGTCGCGGGGGGCCCCGCACGTCAGCCTCACAGCGCGCTGATGATTTTTGCGAAGAAACACGCGGGCGCCCGAAAATTCCATACTCTTCACAGAAAATTCGGCTCCAGGGACCTGTTTGCGATTACGCGAAAGTTCAGGTTGTTTTTCGTAAAATTGCCACGAACCGCTCCCTCCTCCTCTTCTCTCTCGCGAACGGCGCGGAGAACGCCGCGGCCGCCGGCGCGCCACGCCGCCGCACCGCACCTCCTCGCACAGATCGACGGCCACGGCGGGATGCGGCGTCGCGTCCTCTTCCTCCTCGCCACGCGCCGCTTGCCGGGAGGCCGTGCCGTCGCCGGAATCGCCGCCGACGTGCCGCTGCTCCTCCGCCGCATCCATGCGCCTCCGCCGCCGCTCCGGCGACACGAAACCGGCGGCGCCGCCACGACCGGACGCGGCGCGTCGACGCGCGTTCGCCGCAGGCACGCGCGCGTCCCGATCCATGCGGATTCGCCGCCGGCGTCCACGCCGCCGCCGCGCCACATCGCGTCCACTGTGACGCAAGCATGGCGTCACAGCGGGCCCGGGTGGGCTAACTGGGCCGCCTGTTGGGCTGGACCGGCTGTTTCGCAGCTGACTCTGGCCTTTTTTTCCCCAACGTTTTTTTTCTCTCTCAAATTCTCTTTTCCCACAAATAACTTTTACAACTTCCCAAATACAAATAATTGACAAATGTTTTCACTACCTTCATATACAAACTCATTTCAAAAATTAAATGTACTACTTATTTGTACTACTTATTTCCAAATACATCGTAATGCATCGAAGTGCATGAAACGGAAAAAAAAAATGAACATTTGCAAATGCTTATGAAATAAAAACGCATTTCAAAAACTCTAAATTATAGCAACGTGCCTACATTTCCAATATGCTAAATATTACGACAACATATAACAAAATTCCCACGAAAAAAAATACATACAACGCATTATAAAATTCAGCTTGCTAAACAAAAAAAAATAGAGATGCTCTAAAATACATATACCTCACAAATTATCTCACACATTGCGCTCTCCCTCATTATGGAGTTCAAATACATATTTACGGCATTTGACTACTTCAATTCGATTAATATTAATACAACATACAAACTTGAACATTTCAAATTGTTTACAAAATAAAATAAAAACACCGACTCTAAAATATATCAACATGCTCACATTTCTAATTTGCTAAATATTTTGATCAGCGATAAAATATACGAAAGTCCTTAAAAAAAACATGCAACACACTTGACAACTTCAAATTTGCTAAATATTTGGATACTCTCTAAACTATATGAAAAATGCCCAGAAAAAATCAACGCTAACTACATATAGCAAACCACAAAACATAGTTAAGCAATTCAAAATGGTTAAATTTTGGATGCAATATAGACAAACTTTCCCCATTTGTTACACGAACAGTGCGTCGTCCATTTTTGTTTAAAATTTGTTGGAATAGTTTTCTATATAATTTTCTTATCTTCCCGCTGGAAAAAGAAAATTCTAAACGAATTTCAAAAATTTCGATCATAGCAGGCACGATGTGTCACCACACTAAATTTTCCAATAGTTCACTTAAACAATTTCCATAAAAATGTCAAACGTTCAAAAATCGATACCTTCGAATCAATCCACCGAATAATATGAATAATACGGCCAAACGATCAGAAAAGTAAATGCTAACTATTTATGACACGGACCAAACATGATTGAATATTCCAATTTAATAAATATTTCGAGAAAAATCCAAATGCACATCCTCCAATTATATAAAGTTAAATTTATTAAATGCTCATGTAATGCATTTGCTCCAATTACCGACTTAAATTGAACACTTCACTTTGATGATTATTTGTATGCGATCTAAATTAATTTACTCCAAATATGGAGTTCAATTCAATAAATGTACATTTCCACTTATTATGTACATAAATTAATTATTGATGCGAAAATAAAATTTTAACATTTCAATTCGCTATGTATTTCGGGATACTCCACACAACATATTCCGGCGAATTTCAACATTTCGAATCCTGACGGCCCTATGTCAAACTCGCCTACACTTTTTCCCGATGACAACTAACTTTCGAATTCGCAAACCTTCTAAATTAAGCTTACATTTCCTTCTGCGAACATCGTTTCCCAATTTCTTTACTATTACCCAAAAATAGCGTAAATATATCCAATCCTCTAAAACTAACTAAATGAAATATTACTGTTGCTTCTAATAAATATAAACATTTATCAACAAACCCGAATTCCGATGATTCCCATACTACAACAATTCCAGAATGTTGCCATTTTCGCCTACTAATATAAAAAACACGTGCCACTGAACATAACTTAAAAAATTATATGAACTTCCAAATTCCAAAACAACAAAAAAAAAACTTTCCAGATGACCTAACAAATGGCTATATTGTATTTCCAAACAATATTACCTACTGCCAAATCAAAAAGAAAAAAAAAACTATCGCGATAATTTCCCGCCGGCAGATATTTAACTGCACCAGATAAATTAACATGAATTTCATCCTTTTTCAAAACATTTTTTACATAGGTTAAGTTTGTGACAGATGGTGCCCCTTTTCTTCAGTAATTACCATAGAACAGAAAACGTTTAAACTAACTCTATTTTTTATATTTAGACAAATTAAAATACGCCCTCTAATTAAATATCAGACTTACCGAATTCTCATGCATACTTCAACATTCGAAAACACTAAGTACCTACAAATATTTTAAACGACAAATACCACCCAATTTGAATTTTACCACAGCTACGCGGCATAGAAATTTGAATATCCCAAAATTTTGTTTGCCTTGCAAATCTAACCAATTTGCAAACATGAAAACAATTCGCAACAAGTAAAATGAAAACGATTGGTTCACTTTCAAAATAACTCCATAATTATGTTCTACCTATCTAGAAGTAATAAAACTTAAATCTACCTAATTATGTACTCACATTTACTCCGAATGACAAAATTACGAAGAGACCTGTTTATATTAAATTTCACCAAATCTTTTTTCCATGATCTACAAAAGATAAAAGAAATATGACATGTTCCAGGTTTAGTTTAAACAAAAGAAATCTATGTCGAACTACAAACACACTTGAACATTTAAATTTGCTTTAAAAAAAATAAATTACTCCGAACGACAAAATTACGAAGAATTTTAGCATTTCAAATCACAACATTCCGGATGGAGTCTACTAAATGATAGAATATAAGACCTGTTCATATTTAATTTCAACGAATATTTTTCCCCATGATCTATAAAAGATAAAAGATTCATCAAAACGATCGCCAAAAAAAAATACAAATACCATTTATATCATGGGTTCAAAATATTAACATAAAAGTACCACAAATGTAAATATTAGGAAACAACTGTTAAAAAAATCGCAGACAAGTATATTGAAACTATAAATCAAATTCTAAATAGAACATGCTTAACAAAAATTATAAAACTATAGACGTACTGTTTTACGGTATTTAGATAATTCTATAACATTACTAAATGCTGAATTGACCACTTATTGAATGTGACCAAATTACAAGAAAAAAAGTATTTAAAACATTCAAATGCCTTCAAAATCCAAAAAAAAAAAAATATATATATTAATTCAGCAAGATTTTCTATTCAACCATACTCATCCAAAAAAATATGAAAACATAGCAACATAACTACACGCAAAAAATGCTAACATTACGTGCCAGATTGCCGAAATTCAAATTCGAAAATTCCAAACAAAAATACCTTCCAAAAAATAGCATCAAGGGCGTGCCGTGACGGCACGCCAAATTCAACTAGTATATATATATATAGCCAGCCAGTTCGCTTGGGGATGAAGGAAGGAAACGCGTGTAAACCCTAAACTCTCCGTGTGCAAGAGCTGTCCTTTGCCAGATATGCACTCCAACTCAGCTGAGATTTGGGTTATCCACGCTTGTGTTTTTTACTTATTTTCTTTTATCTCCTTCGCCGGCTCTCTTTTCTACAGATAATTCAGTCAGTTCCAGACACCTAGGAACTGCGACCGTTTGGATAACGTCTTATCCTATATACAGTACGTGGGACTTGCTAGCGTATTCATATTCAAAACGCCGCATCCATGTGAATATGCTGCGACTTTTTTTTTTGCGAATGGAAAATGCTGCCACTTACTACTTACCATCGAAGCCAGCCATCGTTATCTAACCACGCGGTTCGTACGCGTCCGGGTATTTGGTTGGACAATGACTTTTGGAAAGCAGGCGTCACCGTGAACAGTGAAGGTGATTGACTAAATGGTTGAGGCTACTGACAAATCCAGAATGTTCTTCGGATGTGAAGAGCTGTTTATTTTTTTTGAACAAAACCGGCAACATTGCCTCATTTTATTAAAAAAGTAAGAGGGGAATTGACCGGTTCATTAACGGGGAACCGACCTAAAACCGTTACAAGTGCACCAATGTAGTCATGGAACACCACACTGGGCAGACCCGGCCAACCTGGCTACCCACACGAGACACACACGCCGCCGAGGAGAGAAACACCACCGAGGTCATCACCGAGCGTCATCGTCGTCACTCCTCCCCGAGCAAGCGATTCCGACTTCACCTTCGACGACTACCGACGAAGCCCTCGCCGCAGCCGACGCCGTAAACCATGTCGGCCTATGCCAAACAGTCAACCCAAACCGTCGAGGAGGAGGCAGCTCCGACTCCGACGGAGAGCTTCACTGGAGAAAGAAGCACACCTTGAATCGACGGAATCCACGAGGCCACCGTAGAAAAAGTGTCATCGTTGCCAGCCTGCCGCCCCGCGACACGCAGCTCCGACTTCACAGCTTCACGGCGGGACGCAACACGGATTGTCGGTGACGAAGGACATGCCGCGACTCGGCTCCGCACAACACCGTCATCGTTGCCACACAACTCGCAACGCCAAGACACACCTCACCGCCGACCGGCCACCTGCCAATCGCGATGTCATGTGCGACCAGCCCACCAATGGATAGCGGATGGGATCGAGATCTTCAAGACGACGCCCCCAAGAGGGTCCGCGACGTGAGAACGACGCCTTCGCCCCGCCCATAGGGTGTAGGCTTTCACCCGAAGATCTTGATCCGAGATTGGGAAGGTCGAGGAAGCTCGACGATGACGCCTCCAAGGAGGACAGAGACGCCCGCGGGGGCCGTCGTCATCGGCCGGCAAAAGCCGGCAAGACTTTCGTCCCGAGCTTCATGGCTATACCCACCTCCCGCGACCGGCCAGACCAGCCCGCCCTCCGCTGTACCGCACACACCCAACCGCGCGACCACGGCGTCGACGCAGAGGGGGCCACCACCAGCCTCGCCGCACTGCACCTTCCACGCCCCACGCAGAGCATCATCGGCCCGCACCGCCCCGCGCCTCATCGGCCTCCAGCCTCCGCGCGTCCTTCGCCTCCGCACCATCGCCGCCCGCCAGCGCACCTCACGCGGCGACCCCAACGGCCGCCGACCCGCCCCACAGCGACGAGCCCACCGCCGGGACGCCCACCTCCGCACGACGCCCACCACCGCACGGAGCCATCGTCGCAGGCACTACCTCCACGCCGGCGCAGGGACGGATCCCCGAGCCTGGGCCCGGCGGGCCCAGCTGAGGCGCCGCCACGCCCGCAGCAGGCGACGGCCGCTCCGTGCCCTGCACCGCCGCCCGCAGCCACCGCCTCCACCTCCCGCACCTTATGATGGATTTAGTGATGATAGCTTGATTTAGTCGTGCATTTCACTGATTCTTTTAGTTGTTCAACATAAACGTATCAAAAAAAAAAAATATATATATAGTGTGATGGGTTCACAGTTTACATGACATAGTTTATACATTTGGTCAAACTGAAAAATGTGTGACTTAATTAACATAAACCGAATGTTATCTAGTTTCATCACAGAAACATACAAGTCCATTAAATGGGGTTTAGACGATGAGTAATACGATGGCCGAATCCCGCCAGCCGACGCAGCTTGTTGCCTCCGGAAGATCTGTCGTGCGGCCTTCTGAGCACATGCATGACTGAGCGTAGCACCTGCCGGCCAGGAATGCCTTGACATCCGCTGGAGACTCCGTGCAAGACCACCATCGCCACATGACCCTACAACTGTGTACGACTAAAAAAAAATGCCCCCAAGTGGGTCATGGCATGAGAAGCCATTCTTGTCCGATCCGGGGAACCAGATCTGAGGTTTCCCCAGGAGCAAAGACATGAGGGAACAAGCCCTGCTATTTATAAAGAAGTTGTTGGGAACCCCTAAATGGTAGGGATGATATAGCCTAGCAACAAGTATTTTGCTCAATTGAGAACCAAACTCTATCGAATCAGTAAAAATTATCAAGACTCCATGACCGTATATATATACTTGTTATTTTGTTAGGTGCATGCGTTATAAGAGAAATGATAATAATAAGATACACATATATATATGTACATACCAATAAGGTTTTATCACAACAACCAATACCCAGTTCTCCATCGCCGTGGCCCATGAAACATTCTGCGACACGTCCAGTCCTCTTTATTCGAGATCATAATGCCGGAACCTGAAGATAGCAACAAATAACGCTTGCATGGATGTACCTCCAGGGATTTGATAACCTTGGTGAGAGTGCGGATGATTCATTCGGTGTGTCCTTTATGAGGGATAGGGGCAAGAAAGTAATCCTGCTAGGGGTGGAAATAAAACTCGAAACTCATGAGCTTAACGAGTACTCGAAAACTCGGCTCGAACTCGGGCACATATGAGTTGAGCCAAGTTGACATTTCTAGCTCATTTAAGAAAACGAGCTTAATGAGTCGAGTTACGAGTACTCGTTAAACTCGTGTAGCTCGTAATATACGTAAGATCATAAGAATGCTTAGGCCATACCTACGTGGGAGCATAGCCACTAGTGCCATGTAGGCCATATATAGCAGTTATGTTCTATCATATTGTTGATTTTTAATCTATGTACAATGATTGTTAAGAAATGTTTGAATATTTAAGTTTATGCTATAATATGGACTATGCACGCTATACATGCTTATGTTATTAACGTTTATTACCGAGCTTAATGTGTTTAACGAGCCAACTCGAGTTTTTACTGAGTCGAGCCAAGTTGGGTCTGGAGTTCGTTTAGTTAACGAGTTGAGTTGAGTTGGCTCGTTAACTAACGAGTATTTACGAGTCGAGTCGAGTTGGCTCGATATCCACCCCTATAGGTGAGAAACTGACGGAAAATAAGAATATCAAAGTCGCGACCATAGTTACTATGAAATGTAGGAAACAACGGTTGAAATTGTGTAGGGATAAGATCAGCGTGGCGAGGACATAGACACAATGGATAGGTGAATGCACGTAAGTCTAATCATCTAAGATAATAACAATGAAATATTGAATTGCTTATTACTGGCAATGTCCAAACGTCACAATGAAATGTAGTATGAAAAGGAAAATGGGAAACAGTGGAAGGCTCACGAAATGGCAAGCGCACATTATTGACTAGCCCTACGTGATCTCCAGTTTCTATGGTAGGCTACTGCCCTCCTCCGGCCGGGGGAGGCAGTTGCGGCAGCTCCAGTATGCTGCCGAACCAATATTGTTTGCAGTCGTAGGCCGTGCAGATTGTCTGCAGCGCTGTCATGGTGAGCATCACGAGGGTGGCGAGTAGAGTGAGAATCTTCCACGACTGGAACACGTACCGCTTGATCAGCTTCCTCGCTATCACGGACATCCTGTTGTTCCTGTGCGCGTTCACCTCCTTGATCACCCTGTCCATCAACGGCACCTTGCTCGGCCGCACCGCGCGGCACATCCCATTCCACATGTCCGCCGCCTCCTTGTCGCTCTTCATTCTGTTGAAGACTATCTTACACTCCCGCAGGATCTTCACGTCCTTGGGTGTATCGATGATGCCGTTCATCAGCTCCGTGTACCGCGCCATCACCAACTGCCCGCGCACGACGGCGGTCTCGTACGCGACCAGATTACGGAGGATCACCTCGGTGTTCTCGTCGAGGTAGATGACTGGCAGGCTCAGCGTCGCGGTTGCCGGGTCGAAGGCGATCCCGGTGATCCCCTCCGGAGCCGGCACGAACCGCACGCCGCAGTTCGCCAGCTGCTCTACGGACGGGATCTTGATCTCATGCAGCAGCGGCGAGGGTGTGATGGTGCCCATGTTCACGCCCTTCAGCCGCGCCTCCAAATCCACGGAGGCCAACAGCTTCCCAAGCAGCGGCATCAGTGCCGCGAGCTGCGGCACCTTGCTCGTGATCCGCCCTGGGAGGCTCTTGATGAACCGCATGGGCGCGATGTTGAGGCTGGAAACCTTCATGCACGCCTGCTTCACCTTGTCATAATCCGGCACCTGCGGCTCCAGTGCGTCCATGGAGACGACTTCCTCTGGGACCTCCGCCACGTCCTCGGCGATGACGGCCGAGGCTGGCACGACGAAGTTGTGTATTTTTTGCCAAATCTGGCCCTTTGGCCGAACTAATCTCGTATCTGGCCCTTCTGAGAAACTATTCTCAGATCTGGCCCCCGAGGTCGGCGCCAACGAGGATGGCGCCGACCTTGTACAGGTCGGCGCCAGGAAAAAAATTGGCCGAGCTAGGTCGGCGCCAAGTGGGATGGCGCCGAACCCATGGATTTTCAAAACGATGCAAATTGTTGGCGCCGACCTGTACAACTTCGGCGCCATGTCCACTGGCGCCGACCCGAGGGGCCAGATCCGAGAATAGTTTCTCAGAGAGGCCAGATACGAGATTAGTTCGGCTAAAGGGCCAGATTTGGCAAAAAATACCGAAGTTGTAGAGGAGCTCCAGAAGATGGGCGTTATTCGTGACGTCATCGACAAGGGCCAGAGCGGTGGTCTTGATGGGGCACACGTCCCTGATGAAGCGGTCGAGGACGACACGCATGGTTTCAGCGGCGACCTCCTGGGAGGCGTGGCGGAGCTGCAACGACTCTGTAAAGAGGAAGAGCGGGATCTGGTTCTCGAGCATCATGGCGTCGCGAACCATGTGGTTGATCCAGTTGGTGGATGATGACACCATGTCGGTGGCCTCTGTGGCGTGGTAGCCCTCTAGGAAGTCGAGGAGGAAGCACGTGTCGATGGCCATCATCAGTGCCAGCGTCTGCTCGTTCATCTCAAGGAATCTGCGGTCATAGTAGTTCATTTTTACACAATTGATAAATTCTTATCAGAGGACTTTTAATAGAGAGCAATGTTAAGCAGGCCATGTGTATGCGCATGTATTTGAGCATGTCACAAAAAAAAATTACTAGGAAGATATCAAAATATGCATGCAGGACCATATTTCGGGAATGGGGTTCTTCATTTTTAATCTACGCATTTTTAAATATGATGATTTCTGGGTGTTCTTCAAGCTTTGGGGGTGGCCCGGACTTCCGCAGAGAGTTTCGTTTGTGGCAAAGGGAGGAAGATGATTCATGGACTACTGTCACCCGCAAGCAATTCTCGAGCCCCTCGATGAAAAGCCCTCTGAAGAAACCCATGCTGACAGGAGCCAACTTGATTAAGTTGGGCAAAGCTCCTTCTTATGCCACAGTCTCTTCTCTGCTCCCGCTGGACATGCCGTCTCCTGACATCCCTAAGGATACTTCCCTGCCAACTTTCATCCACAGGCTCACTCTGAAGGAACGCGAACTCCTTCAGGTTGCGATTTTCTCAGGATTTTCATTCAGCCAAGTTTTAGTGGAATTCGAGCGTTTGCATGATCTGCCGTCATCTCTGGACTATCTCTCAGACGCGCAACGGGAAGAAGTCAAGGACATCATTTCAAAAAAACCTTCCATGATTGAGCTGCAGAAATGGCTGGCTATCCCGCGATTACAGGACGTTCCTCAGTTTCAGGAACAGTTTGCTCCGGAGACTGCGGCGGGAAATGGTCCAATTCAAATTGCGGACACCCGTACCCCTGTTTTCCAGCGTCTTGAGGCTAAGGAAGGTAACCGAATTTCGGCCTTTGAAAGGCTTCAGCCCAACAACTCGACGACGGCCCAACAGCAGGAACAGAGGCATAAACAACGAGAGGCCTTGGGGAAAAAAATCAAGTTTGTCCTTGCTGCCTCTTGTCTGGACATTTTAGGTATGAGTGTAAGTCCAAAATTTGTTGCTATGCATGCAATCGATTTGGCCATATTCAACGGGATTGTGATTTTCAGCTGGAGCAGCCCGCAAGACAAGCTTATGTTCCAAAAAAGGTAGCCCCTGACCAATTGGAAATTCAGAAGGAAAATACAGTCATAATTCAGCAAGGTATCCAAGATTTTAATGTGCCAGACTTAAATCAACCTCCTTTGGAAACTATGGATTCCCCCTCTTTTGGCAATTTTGGGTCATCGATACCTGATTCTGCCACGTGTCGTGCATCGACGGTTGATGGGACTGCTCAGGAGGCCGGACGCGTCCCCTTACCTCAATTCAGCTTTGGATTGTCTCCAAACACCTCGCATCCGTCTGCCGCTTCGTCTGCTCAACCTCCGAACTCGCAGCACACCTCAGGCGACCTCGTGCAGCCTCGCACAGGTGCTTCAATGGCGAACTTCCCGGTGGATCCGATGCGGTTCACTCCTGGCCGCTACGGGATCATTGATGTCGCTGGCCGGCCGCAGCATTGCAGGTATCACGTAAGTTCCTCTGCAGTTCGTCAGCATGAAGATGTCGCTATTGCCACAGTTCATCCAGCTCTGCCGCCTGACACGCCGTTTGCCAATGTTCGAGCACTGATGCACCACTTCATTGGGCAAGTCTGTGGGTTTCAGTTGGAAGTGGTTCAGAGGTGCCCTATAGGGGATGCTTATGTCCGTCTTGATTCACCTTCTGATAGAGATTGGCTAGTGGAGCGTAGTCCGCATAATGTTAACGGGCTTCAGCTTTCTTTTGTTCAGCACAACAAAGGTACTAATCACCGTCATCTGCAATACAACCGTGAGTGTTGGTTAATGCTTTTAGCCTTCCCTCTGGATTTGTGGGATTTAGAGCATGTCAAGGGTGATGCGAAGGATTTTGCTACTCTGCTTATCTGGGACAAGGAAGCTAGTAGTTATGGGAGGGTTATTGCTAAAGTTCGTTTGTTTGAACTGTCTGATGTGCCTTACAGTTGTGTGGTGTCCAACAAAGCTGGGGACGAGTCTTGGTCTGTCCCAATTTTTATTCTCAGTCAAAGATTGCTGGGTGATCTTCCGGCTGATGAAGACCTCCATCCACCTGACGGTGGCACGCCACACCCTATGCCTGACCTGAACTTGGGGCTACAATTGCATGAACAACCTGTTGACTGGCCTGCTTGGCAACCACAAGGTGCAGTTGGTGACAACAACTTGGGGCATGGAAACGCTGGGGGGAGTTTGCCTTTCATGGTCCTAACCTGAACCAAGTTGGCCAGAACCTGGATGTGATCTTCCCACAACCAATTGTACAACATGGTGTTCATGAACTTGCTGAGGACGATTTCCTGGAACTCAATGATTTCCTTAATCATGTTAATCATAATGCTGACAATGTACAGGAAAATGAAAATGGGAATCTGCAGAATAATGGGCAGGTTATTCCAGCTGCAGGCAAAGAAGATGGGGATGAGAGCACTATTACTCTCACCATTAGCTCGGGTTCATCTGATGCTGCTGTTGGCCATGCTATTTTACCTGACCTCAATCAACCTCCTGCAGTCCCCCTTGGTTCCCCATGATAACATTGTTTTAGATGCACATATAGCTGATCTGCAGGCTCCTCAGAATGTGATACATCCTGTGCACCATTTGTTGGAAGATGTGCAACATCAAGTGCAGCCCCAGGTTATGGAGATGCAGCAGGATATGGAGTTAGTGCAGCAAGATGATATGATCATTGATCAGCCTCAGTTTGCGCAGCAGAATGATTTTGTGGACCCCCAGCCTCATTTCCCAGACCCACCTCTTCTGAACAATAATATACAGCTGGGTATGGTGCTCACTCAGGATTTTTCTACTGTTACTGCTCGTATTCACCACTCTGTTTCTAGAGAAGGCTGCCGGGCTTGGGAAGCCTTTTTCCAGCCCAAAGACAACACCCAGGCCAGGTGCTTATGCCCAATGGGTTGATTTCTTCACAGCTAGGCTGCTCACCCCAGAAGATTTTCCTTGGGCCAAAAGTTTCCTGCTGTCTAACATGTGGGGGCTCATTCAGGATTTGGCAACAGCTTCCTCTGTCAGATGTTTTTCCCTACCGGCTAAATGCCCTTCTGCTAAAGGATCAACCTGCTTTCTTACTGAAGCCGTTGATGAACTGTCACAGGGGTTCTCTACTCCGCAAGCTCTGTCAAAGAAAGTTGTTGTGAAGGACATCCCCTCCACCTCTCGCCTTCATGTCTCGAGAAGAGCAAGCAAAGCCCCTGCAGTGGCAACTGAAGTGAGGCGTAGCGATAGAATCAAGCAGCTTATCAGGGCTTTAAAGCTAGAACCTGTTTTGATAAGAATTGTCTTGCTTGCTCTGCCATCCCTCCAACTCTGCAGCCTAGAATTGTCAGAAATCTTGCAGACACCTTTGATTTAGCTAAGGATGATGTTGCAGAAACTACTGGGCCTTCTTGTTCTGGTGCTGACAAGCCTTCTAGGCCTACTCGGCAGAGAACTACTGTGGTACCTGAGGCTGGGAAAAAATCTAGCATCTGTGTGGGTGCTGGGAAGGCCAAAAAAGTTGCAAAGAAGTCTAAAGATGATGATAAGACCACCAAGAAGAGAAAGAACTGAAGAGGAGACAGGGGGTGTACCTACTTCTGGGAAAAACTTCTTTTGAGTGGTTGTGGCACTAGTCGGTTTCGGTGCCTCTTAGGGTTTATGCTTTTCCCCTTTGGGGTTTTACTGCATTGTGATGTTCTTAATTTAAGATTCTTTTCTTGTCGCTGTTGTATCCTATATGCTGTAATGCTATGGGAGGAACTGAATACCCCTTATGTTATGCAATGAATCTACAACTTTGGTTTGTTTTGGACTGGAATATTAGAGGAATTAATGATGAAGCAAAATGGCCATTGATCACTAATAAAATTGAGGAAAGTAAAGCTCAAATTGTTTGTTTTCAAGAGACTAAGAGAGAGCATTTTGATCTTGCCTATTTGCATAAGGTTTTTCCACAACGTTTTGATAGTTTTCACTTCCTACCGTCTGTGGGGAGGTCTGGAGGTTTGTTGACCGCTTGGTGCAGTAATAAGTTTGCTGGGGAGTTGCTATCTCAAAATGAGTTTGCTCTTTCAGTCGAGTTTACCTTGGTCCAGTCTGATGAAGTGTTTGTGGTCACCAATATTTATGCTCCTTGTCAGCATGATCGGAAGCAACGGTTCCTTGACTGGTTCCATGATTTAGCTATGGTTCCTGATCTAAATTGGCTGCTTGTCGGTGACTTCAACCTCATTAGAACTCTTGAAGATAGAAATCGTCCTGGTGCGAATCACCAAGAAATCTTTCAGTTTAATGAGGCAATTTCACACCTTGGCTTGATTGAAATACCGTTAAAAGGAAGGAGATTTACATGGAGTAATATGCAGCAACCTCCTTTGTTGGGACGATTGGATTGGTTTTTCACTTCACAAACCTGGACCTTAACCTATCCTGTCACCATTGCTTACCCTTTGCCTCTGACGACCTCTGATCATGTTCCCTATGTTATCTCCATTCAGTCTTCAGTGCCCAAGGCTTCCATATTCCGGTTTGAAAATTTCTGGCTTGAGTATGAGGATTTCTTGCCCTTCGTTACAAATATCTAGAGGCACTCTATTCACTATGCTGATGCTGCTCGAAGGATTGTTGCAAAACTCAAACTTCTGAGAAATGCTTTGAAAAAATGGGCTAGAAAGCATAGAAACCTTAAAATGACAATTGAAAATATCAACCACATTATTGGTTTGCTGGATTTTGCTGAAAATGCCAGGGATTTATCAGTACAGGAATGGCAGCTTTGAGAGCAGCTGAAGGAACTTCAGGCTAGCCTTTTACATAAGCAGACTCTTTATTGGAAACAGAGAGGGAAAATTAAGTGGGTCAAGCTGGGAGATGAATGCTCTAAATTTTTCCACTCCCTAGCGTCCACTCAGCACAGAAGGAATCAGATCTCTAGCCTCACTTCTCCTGATGGTTTGGTACACAGTGAACATGCTGATAAAGCAGCCTTGCTCCTTCATGCCTATAAGGACAGACTTGGCCAGTCGGAACCACATGAGATGCTCTTTGATTTAAATAACCTTATTCAACCACATCCAGGTCTCGAGGAATTAGAACTGCCTTTCTCTCATGATGAAATTGATGGAGTGGTTAAGCTGCTTCCAAATAATAAGTCTCCTGGTCCGGATGGATTTACTTGTGAATTCTTCAAGAAGTGTTGGCCAATTATCAAGCAGGATATGTATGATCTCTGTGACCAGTTCTATCATGGTACCCTCAGTGTTCAGAGCATAAACTCCTCCTTCATCACTCTAGTTCCCAAAAAATATGTGCCAGTCAGTGTTAATGATTTCAGGCCCATCTCACTCCTCAACTGTGTCCTGAAAATTCTCACAAAGATCCTGGCCAATCGAATGAGAACAGTCATCCTGGAGTTGGTCCACAAAAATCAGTATGGTTTTATAAAATTGCGCACAATACAAGACTGTTTGGCTTGGGGTTTTGAGTATGTTCATCTATGTCACCAATCCAAGAAGCCCATTGTGCTCATCAAGTTGGATTTTGAAAAGGCTTTTGACAAGGTGGAGCACTCTGTCATTTTGGACATTCTCAAGCATAAAGGGTTTGGGCCTAAATTCTGTGGTTGGGTTCAGGCCTTGTTCTCCAATGCTATTTCGTCAGTTATGCTAAATGGAGTTCCAGGAAACAAATTTATTTGTAGGAAAGGTGTGAGACAAGGTGATCCTCTCTCTCCCACCCTCTTTGTGCTTACTGGTGATTTGTTGCAATCTGTTCTCAATGAGCCTCTGAAGTCGGGTCTGCTTCAATTACCACTTCCTGTGGCCTTCACCCCGGACTTTCCTGTTATCCAGTATGCGGATGATACCCTGGTCGTTTTACCTGCGGATTGTGTGCAGTTGGAGAGACTAAAGTTGATCCTTGATGAATTTGCTATCTCCACCGGACTTAAAGTGAACTATAGCAAGTCTAATATGTATCCGATAAATGTGCCTGAAGACTTGATGCCCAGCTTGATTGAAGCTTTCAATTGCCAGCCTGGAAGCTTTCCCTTTGGGGACTGCTAAGCCACGGATGGAACACATGATGCCTTTGGTTACTCGGGTGGGCAGAAGGTTACAAACTTGTTCTGATTTTTTAACATCTGCTGGCCGCCTGGAGATGGTTAATTCAGTATTATCATCCTTGCCCACTTTTTACCTCAGTTCCCTCAAGTTACATGCTGGCATTCTGGTTCAGGTAGATAAGTACAGAAGGCACTGCCTATGGAGGAAAAAAGGCCTGGAAAACAAAAATCCACCGCTTGCTGCTTGGTCCATGGTTTGCAAACCGAAAAAACAAGGTGGGCTTGGAGTTCTCAACCTTTATGATCAGAATAAATGCTTGCTTATGAAGCACCTTGACAAATTTTTCAACCATGATGATCAGCCTTGGGTGCATTTAGTTTGGGAGAAATACTACCAAGCTGGTTTACCTCCGGTCAAATTAGCAGATTGTTCCTTTTGGTGGCGTGATTGCTTGAAGTTTCTCCCAGATTATAAGGAACTGACGGTCTGTAAGATGGGGCCTGGCAAGCCTGTTCTACTTTGGAATGACCTCTGGTCGACTCAAAGGCTCTCTGAAGCTTTTCCTCATTTATGTTCCTTTGCAATCAGTACTGCAACTTCGTTTAACCAGGCCAAGGAAAGCACCTCTTTGCTGGATTTGTTTCACCTACCTCTTTCTGAGGAAGCATTTGAGGAATTCCATGAATTTGTTTTACTGATTGATCAGCACGATGGGGTGGCTACAGATGTTTGGAACTACAAATGGGGTGCTAAGTTTGCTGTCAAACGGGCTTATAATAGTCTTCATGCTGGCCCAGCTCCACATGCGGCTTACAATTGGTTATGGAAATCCTGCTGTCAGAAAAAACACAAGGTTTTTGGTTGGCTGCTGCTTGTGGATCGATTCAATACCAGAGAGATGCTATTGAGGAAAACTTTCTTCTTACCGGATTACACTTGTGTTATGTGTAATTCCGAGGTGGTGGAGTCCAGAGATCACCTTTTCTTCCATTGCCCTTTTGCTCGCACCTACTGGAGATCGCTAGCTCCTTCTGCAGTTTTAGATGGAAGACAGGGCATTGACTGTATTCAGCAGTTAAAAGATAGGTTATGCAAACCTTTCTTCATGGAGATTATTTTGCCGGGACTCTGGGCGATTTGGAAAGTGAGGAATGCCTTCATCTTTGAACAGCGTTTGCCCAGCCTTTATTACTGCCGAGCTGTTTTCAAGGAAGAAATGTTGGTGCTGAAGCATAGAGCCACTAGGAAGGCCTATAACAACTTTGCTGCATGGGATGATAGCTTCATTTGAACCTTGGTTTTTAGTGTAACTTTGTTTTGTTTTCTTCCTTTGTACAACTCTCTTGTACGCCCATTTTTGGAAAATCAATAAAATATGCAGTACGAAAGTACTGTAATTTTCCAAAAAAAAAAGAAACTTGTGAGGGCCGGGTAGAAATGTCAAATTAGTACCTCTTTTAATTACTTAGAGTAAAAATTCCGGCTAGTTGTATGGTACCTGTGGTAGAGTGCCCGGACGGTGTGCTGGTTGGCGACGAACTTGCGCACGAGGTGGTCGAAGTTGAGGCCGGCGGCGAAGCGCTTCTCGGCGCGCTTGGCGGCGGCGAGCTTGTAGCGCTCCATGTCCTTGAGCTCGGGGCGCTGGTAGTGGTAGGGCCCGATGGCGAAGTGGTGCGGCGCGTAGGCGTCGGGCTTGGTGTCGCGGAGCAGCTTGGGCACGTCCAAGACCTTGGCGACGGCGCCCAGCTCCTCCGCGCTGGCCTCCATGAGCCGCCGCACCGCTCTGACCCACCGCGACGGGCGGTCGTCGTGCTCCATGCCAGCGGCGGCAGAACGCACCTGCGCCATTTCCATCCCCTAGCTAGGGATCGAACTGTGTTGATCGAGTTAGCTTGCTAGGCGTATATATAGAGTATGCATGCGAAAAGTGGGAGGTAATTAGTCGAGTAAAAGTTAACAAAGCTAATCAAATGTCCACTGCGCATCGCAATGCCGTCGAGCTCTGCGAGGTCTCAGAGATCCCGACGGCCTTGACAACCAACTGCACATTCAGCTGCCTGGAGAGGAGCCTGCGGAAGGTGACGCTGCAGTTCAACGCCAAGGAGGTAAACTGCTTCCCGGTGCAGGTAAACTGCTTCCCGGTGCAGCTCGCCAAGTTCATCGTAGAGAATGCCCTGGTTCTCGAGGAGATGCACATCGAGGACGGGAGCCAGTTCTGGCTGGACCACCTCCGCCATAAGGTTCCGAAATGGAGGGCTGAGTCGTTCCGGAGAGGCTATTTTACTGTACATCCTACTACACATTTTTGTGTGTAGTATATGACAGATCGAACGGTTAAAATTGATTGGACCGGAGTTGGGCCCAAGGACAACTTGGTACTTTCTAAAGCAGGTAGAAAATGTATTACTAAATCTAATTAATCTGTATCGCACACCTCTCCTTTCTCGCGCTTTCCATCCGCCTCTTCTTCTCCAGATTACAGCCTCTTATTCTCCAGATTATGCCGCGAAATTAAGCTGCCTCTCCAACGCTCAATTCGTGCGGCCACCGAAGCCAGTTGACCCTCATGATCAAAGACCCTGCTGCTCCCTCCGCTTGTGTTGTCAATCAGTTAGTGCTTCTACAAATTGAGTACACGAACTTAGAAAACTGAACAGCTTCCACGGCTAGCTTTGAATACTGGCTTAGATTGCATACACGGACCTGCAGCTTTGTATACTGGTTGGGGTTTACAGATTGCATACCCCAACCTCGGCTAAAATACTAATCGAATCAACGGCCACGCTCTATCATGGCGCCACTGCCAGCGCTCCATGTGCAGAGGCGCAGCAAGGACGGCAGTAGTCGTGTGTTGGCCGACTGGCCGGAGAGCCATCCGTCGGGGGAATACTTTGCAGATTAACCCGCGGCCCATATTGATAAGTGCGACCTACTTTACTCGCACCAGAAAAGGCCTGCATTGAAGCAAGCCCAATATCGCACCGCTACAAGGAGAAGGATCTAGAAGGCATACCCTGGAAGACGTGAGGAGGAGTTAGTCTCTGAGTAGGTTCCAGTCGATGTATTTCTTGTGGAGGAAGTTTCCTTTGTAACCTAGCGAGCCTCTGTGTATATAAAGAGGACTCGCAGGACTTAGACAGGGTCAAGCTATCAAGCCCTAAAACCCTAGCTCTTACGGCGAGTTCCCAGATCGGATCGCCTCCATTGTAACACCACATATATCATATCAATACCAAGCTAGGGTAGGCAGGAAGTAGGTCTTTACCTCACATTGAGGGCCGAACCTGGGTAAATCTGTGTTCGTCCTTGTTCCTGCGATCCCAAGCTCGGAGACGATTGACTCGCGCAAATCCCACACCTACGAAGTCATCCATGACATCTGACGTGACAAACCCACGACAGTTGGCGCCCACCGTGGGGCCTGCGGTCAAGAGCGTCACGTTCCGCGCAGGATCGATGAAAGGAGCTGAAGATCTCGCCATTGGCCACATCATCATGGTCGATGGCACGCCTCTCATTGACGATTCAAGCTGGGGACCAGAAGCTGATTACCTGGAGACAGGTCGCATCATCCCGTTTGGATCTATTCATGTTTTCGTCGGCTTCATCGGCGGCGAGTCAGAAGACCCATCACAGCCGGGCGACTCAGAAGAAGGAGTCGCCGTAACTGTGGATGAAGAAGAAGAATCTACCAACAACGAGCCACTGACGCTCGAAGACGAAGAAGCCCAATCCATTGAGTATGTACTCGAGGAAAGGCTCTGTGGAAACCCTAGGGGTGGCAGCTCGCCCTCCGTAGGAGATCAGTGCATGGAAGGGATCTACAGGACCGTGGAAGCAGAGGAAGGGCTGGGCATGCCGCAGGGCAGCTTAGCACCCACGGCACCAGAAGCAGCGGAACAAGTCGCACCAGAAGGATCAGGAGTCGCAGAGCTCGGTTCGAGTCGCGCGGCACCCGCTGCAGCCACCCCACCCCAGGAGTCGCGGCCTCAGGAGTCGCAAACAGAGAAGCCCCGTCCGGAGTTGTACCTACGGAAGAAGGGCCAAGAACAACCCCCAACACGACGGCCAGGATGCCCCAGAGCAGCCCGCTGTTTACGCCCATATCTGCAGTTAACGCCGCCGCAAGAGCTGCGGAGCTGGAAGCTACCAGGATTGAGCTGTATGATGAAGTCCAAAGGATTGTGGATGAAAGGAGCAGGCTCGCACGCGAGGACCAGCGCCTCCAACAAGAACAACAGCGACTCGCCGAAGACACCATCATCTTACAAGGAGGACCAAGCACCTTGCCACACCGACGTCATATCAGTCGCATGCAGCCAGGAACAGTAAATCCCATGGAGTTATTCCAATCACCCACCTCTGGACCTACAGCCGCGGTCCCTGCAGTCGATACACCAGCAGCCACGGCGCCACCCCACGCGAACCCATCAGTCGCAACAAATGCAGCGCGTCCAGTCGCGTGGCCAGAAGCCGCAGCACCATCAGTCGCAGTACCCTCATACACGGCACCACCTGTCGCGGCTGCGCGACCCGCGGCGCCTTTAGTCGCGCCTGCATTGCGGACGATGGCATCGCCAGCATTCGCGCCTGTAGTTCCATCTTTTGCGGCACCAAGAACGGCGGAAGCACCAGGGTCAAGAGCTCTGGTGCAAGCTAACAACAGGGCTATCATGCCACCTCCGTCGCCACAACCAACCTTTGTGCAGCAGCCGGCACCGCAGCCTCAAAGGTTCCATACACCGCAAGGACACTATGTTAGCCCAGTGGAGAATCTCTATGCGGCTACCAACATCTTAGCCAGGTTGACACCGGTAGGAAACACACCGATGGACAGAGAGGCGCGGCGCGCCATTGAGATGCTGAGCACAGCAGTGGTACAACAGGCAAACATGTCTGAACATGGGGGACGGCTGCACGCAACCCCCTACAACAGTAGAGTAACAGCGGAAAGAAGCATCCGAGCCGAGTCGCCGCAAGTCGCGACTTCAAGTTCAGCCCGGCGACAAAGGGAAAACCAACAGGTGGTACAAGTTCAACCCGCAGAAGATGTGCAGATGCGTGCAACGGTTAATCCGGCAGGGAGGCCAGCTCCATCCAACTTATCATCGCGACTTAAAGGTCCAGTCTGCTTCAGCGAGAGGATTAGGTCCGAGCCGTTTCCTGCAGATTTCAAAGGACCTCGCAAGGTCGCAAATTACAACCCAAGTATGGACCCGGTCACTTGGCTCAACAATTATGAGATGGGCATGAGCATTCTCAACGCATCTGAAGAAATCTGTGCCCGATACCTAAACATGATGTTGGAAGGCGCAGCCCACATTTGGTTGCAAAACCTACCACCAAACTCAATAAATTCTTGGGATGAGATGAAGGAAGCTTTCGTCAAGAACTTCCAAGGAACGTGCAAGCGACTCTGCAGTATAGAAGATCTTGAGCGCTGCGTGCAAAAGGAAGGCGAGTCAAGTCGCCATTGGATGAGGAGAGTGGCAGAAATTATACACTCCTCAGACAACATACCTCCAAGCTCAGCCGTCCTAGTTATGGAGAAAAACTGCAAGTTTGAGCCGCTGGTCCACAAACTGGGTCGCATGAAGGACAAAGTCAAGAGCCTCAGCGAGTGATGGCAGGCTAACAAGTATGCAAGTTCGGATAAAACCAAGGACGCATCTGATGGAGAGAAGAGGAAACTGCTGGCAAAGGAAAGAAGACCAGCAGCAAGCCTCAGCAGCAACAAGCTAGCAATAGTAATGCGAGTTACAATAAGCGCAAAAACGAGGAAGGAAACTCGGGATTAGTCGCAAACACGAACACTCGTTACAAGCCAAGTAGTGGCAGAGGAAGAAATTTCCACCCAGTTAATTTGGAAGAAGTTTCAACCGTCCCTGTGACATCCATGTGGGAAAAGATGGAAAACCACCCAACCACACAAAAGCACAGTGCTACCATTACAAAAAGTGGAAGGATGGACAGCCACTTAATGGGAATAACAACAATCAGAACAACGAAGGAGGCAATCACGGCGGAGGCCACCATAATGCTGCTCCAAACCCACAGCCAGACCAACCGCAGTTCCCAAAGCAGCTGGGTCAGTATCACACAATTGTGGTTAATACCTCAAGGAGGGAGCAGAAGCTGCGACGGCGCAACCAAGCTGTTAACGCCGTAGTACCAGCCGTACCACAGTGGCTGAAGTGGTCTGAGCAACCAATAGTTTGGAGCCGCGAAGATCATCCAGGAGAAATAAATGAAGGAGGCAAGCTCGCGCTTGTGGTTGCCCCTCAAGTCGCAGGATACAAATTAAGCAAAGTACTGATGGATGGAGGCAGCAGCATAAACATACTATACTATGAGACTTTCAAGAGGATGAATCTCCAAGAAAAGCAGCTGCACCCGTCCAGAACAACGTTTCACGGAGTCGTGCCTGGCGTATCAGCTCAACCATTGGGGCGAATCAACCTGGAAGTCGCCTTCGGGACGCAAAGCAACTTCAGAAGCGAGTACGTCTGGTTTGAGGTTGTAGATTTCCAGAGCCCATACCATGCCCTCTTTGGCAGAGAAGCGTTCGCAAAATTCATGGCTCGACCGTGCTACGTATACCTGAAGCTAAAAATGCCTGGTCCTAAGGGAGTAATCACAATAGATGGCAATAAAGAGATAGCACAAGAATGCGAAGAAGGCGACAGGGCTATGGCCAGAGACGCTTGCGTCGCGGAAAATGCGCCTGCTCCTGAGCCGCAACAAAAATTTGATGACATCGTGGAAGCCAAAAGACACCTGCCTGACCTGCGACTTCAGATTACAGCCGCAAGAAGGGCAAGAGCTGCAGGCCATCGGCAATAAGGGTATACCCCAACCACCACGAGTCGCCATCAACAATCACAACAGAACCAACAAGGGTTCACAGTATCAAGCTGGCCACTCAGGGCTCAAACCTCAACTCCGGTCGCCACCTAGGCGCGACCGTACCATATGTATCAAATTGGATCGCCACTTAGGCGCGATCAACCCATGTATCAGGAATTAGCTGCCACTCAGGCGCGGCCGTACCTGTGCATAAAAAATCTGGTCGCCACCTAGGCGCGACCGACCCCTGTATCATCTCTGGTCGCCACCTAGGCGCGACCGACCCATGTATCATCTCTGGTTGCCACTCAGGCGCGACCGACCCCCTGTATCATCTCTGGTCGCCACCTAGGCGCGACCGACCCAATGAATCACTTCTGGTCGCCACTAAGGTGCGACCGACCCTATGTATCATATAATGATTTTGAAATAAAGCCGGCACCCCTACTATGTAGGTGGCTGTCGTTTCGCCTCAAACTACCAATTGAGTTGTGAGTCTTTCATTTTCTAATCATTGGTTCCTTGGGGGTGCGGCAGCTTTCTGAGCGCGGCCTATTACCTTGGAATCGCCAAACGAGTGGCATTTATCGTGATTATACTCAACCTTCACTTGGATGCGACTTGCATTATGCGGCCAAAGTACTGGGGTGTGGCGTCAATCGAGCTTGATTGCCTATCATGGCCGCTCTCGACCCTGAACACACATGTTCCTAGGAAATACTGAGCCGCGCAAGGGCCTAAGTAAGGAAAACCGAGACAAATCATAAGGACCAGACTATTGGTCGGAACTTGTACTGCTGAGAGTACTTAATAATTATAAAACATTGTTGCTAACACATCATTTCAACAATTATTACAAGCCACTAAGGGCTAACTTCACCATGTCATTGTTTTTCTCACTTCTTCCCAGCTTTTGGCTTGTGGGTAGGAGGCACCGGCGGCTTACCAGGTTTGGCAGGAGCAGCAGTTGCAGGCTCGCTCGAAGGCTTATCAGTTGCGGGCTTGGGGGCTGAGGAGCTGGACACACCTGGAGAGGAGTTCTTTTCTTGAGGAGCAGCTACGCCGGCTGATGCAGCGGGTAACCTCTCGAATCTCGACCCGTCTGGATGATACTTTCCCAGAAAGGTCGCCAGGTCCACTCCGTCCACAAGTTCAGTCGCGTAGCCTCGCATGCCCTTCCATGTCGCCGCATATTCTGAGGATGTCAGCTCGGTGCCGTCCGTCTTCTTTGAAGGCTTGCCTTGTGCGACCCTGGCAGCATCGAAGGATGGATCATATGTCTTAGCCAAGGCAAGCACATGAGCCGCGCCATAGCGAGCAGAAGATTCTTTCCAGTCCAAGAAGTACTGAGGC
This sequence comes from Poa pratensis, assembly GCA_947311845.1. Lineage (NCBI taxonomy): Eukaryota > Viridiplantae > Streptophyta > Magnoliopsida > Poales > Poaceae > Poa > Poa pratensis. The sequence continues at coordinate 2,918,519 of CAMZMU010000093.1, read as the reverse complement.
GCTTTGAGCAGCCTTTTCAATAATCCTTCAGCATCAGCGGGACAGACTTGGTTGGCAAAAGGCAAGCTGATAATTTCTTCATCGCATCGATAGCTTTGTGCGCAAACTCGCGGATGTGGTCAAGTTGTTCCTGGGTGCTATGCTTAAGCAATGAAGAATCCTCGCCTGGAATAAAACACCCACTAGTAAGTACAGAGGCATACACAAGAGTTCAATATCACAAACGAAGCAGAGGTCTAACAGAACATACCAGCCAGCTCCTGTGTCATGATGCACACCTTGCCATGGACAAGGTTGGAAGCATTCGATACCTTCTTCAGCTCTTTTTGAAGGCGCCCAATCTCCACAGCTTTAAGCCGCGCATCCTCATTGGCTTGAGTAATGGCATCCTTCTGGGCGTTGATTTGACAATCTTGCTGCTGGATCCTCTCATGAGACTTCTCTTCAAATTTTTTAAGCCGCAGCTCAGTGGCCTTGGCCTGTTCAGATAGCTTGAAGCTCTCGTCAGTAAGATCGCCAATCTGGCGTCTTTTTCCTTCAGTTCAGCCTCGCGTTGGAGAAGGAGTTTGCGCAGATTCTCAAGCTCAGAGGGAGTCTCCTGCAATTGCTTCTCCAGAGCAAGCTTCTCCGCAGTCACAATATAATTCTTCCTAAAAGACAGAAGATCAACAGATAAAGGGCAGCGGAGAAGTTTGCAGTAATTTGTGAGAAGTTATTATAAAAAGAAGTACCAAGTCCCCCTTTACGTCAAAGAAGGCCTTGATCCTTGGGGGCTAGGGACAGACAGGATAAGAGAAATTATTACCTTGTAAGCCGCAGATAAATTGGAGAGTGCCTCACGCAGCTCTGCAGCTTGTTTGTCGCTTGAAGCAATGATGGCCTGCGACAGCTGTTCTGCGCGGCTCAATGATGAGGAAGAGAAGCCACCTCAAGGCGCAGCACAGGCGATTTCTGATTAACAGCCGCTGGCGACTCAACCAGCGGTGCTTCGGCCCTTAGCCACCACGACTGCGGCTGGGGATCCACCTCCTCTGTGTCTGGGGCAACGAGGGGACCTGTTCCATCCTTCAGAGCCACCTCCTGGGCAGCCGTGTTAGGGGCAGGCGACGAAGCCAAGTCATCAGTGGTGGCCATGCCCTCCACCATGGCAGTATGAGCTGCAAGCGCCTTAGGCGACTCAACCACAGCCGCGGAGACAACTCCCAGATCAGCCGCGGTTGTAGCATCAACCGCAGCTCTGCAAGAACAAAACAGAAAGAAGCACGCGCGGTAGAAGAAAAATGCTATGAGAGCAAAAGAAAGTTACTAACTCTGGAGCCATCTTCACAGAGGCCATAAGGCCGTCGCTTGACGGCGATGACACACCTTGGAACCCTGAGTCTACAACCAGAGGCTCAGTGTTAATAAAAAGGAAATGAAGGAATGTGCAGTCAGGATGCCAAGGCAGCAAGAATTACCAGAATGGGGTTCCATGTCTTCTTCAGCCGAGGCGGTGGTCCTAAGCACACGCTGGCAACAGGAGGGTCGCACCCACTGCAGGCTTGCGACGCTTGATGACTTCAGGATTTTCCAGAGCGTTAAGCTCTGGCTCCTCCCGGGACAGTCTCTTTGAGGCCCTGCGGGGAGTTGGATCAGCCCAGGAGGGCTCGCAGATGGCATAGGACTGTCATCCTCCTCCAGATCAGTATCCTTACCATCTGAAGCCGCAGAAGCAACAGATGGGATCTCACCAACCTCACTGCCCTCTAAAGCGGGCAGTAACTTCTTCTTCGCGGCATGCTTGGGAGCAGCAGTGCCCGCACCAGCCGCGGGGAGCGACCAGTAGTTCTCATCAGCCTGATAAAGAAAAGAGAAGATCTTAATATCAAAAAGAAAGGTAGTTCTACTATAAGGACAAAGGACTAGAGAGGAAAAGTTACCTCGAAAGGCTTGTTGTTAACACTAAAAGGGGCAAGCCCCACCTTGTCAAAAGAGATATTCTTCTCCTCCGTCACACGGGAGATGAATTCCACCCAGTCTTCAGGTTCCCAGTCAGCGGCCTTGACATGATCAACGTCGGCAGAAGTGCCAGAGCATTCAAGGAAGGACCGTTGACGGGGACTCACTGGTTGGATGCGCCACTTTGTCCAGCAAGAAAGGAGATCAAGGCCAGTAAGGCCATGACCAATCAAGGCACGGACCTTGATCAGCGACTCATTAATAAAGGACATGGAGGCATCCCGTGGTTTGGATTTCAGTGCCTCAGTGGGCACGAAGGTGGTGTTAGACCAGGAGGGGAGGCGAGTTTCGCCCTCCGGTGAAGTGTCTTGGCAGTAGAAGAAAGATTTTTGCCAAGCCCTGGGTCGATTCGCCAGGGCTAGCTTGGGAAGGCAAGAGTTTTGTGGCGTTGAAGAGAGATGGCGCCGACCTGAACGTAGGCGCCGCCTTTGGAGACAATTTGGCTGTTGCAGGTGAAAGAGGTCAGCCACAGATCGATGTTGGGGGCTATACCAAGATAGTCCTCGCACAGCACATGGAAATTGCTCACCTGGAGCATTGAGTTGGGCCCGATGTCGTGAAGACGGAGGCCTAGGCGTTGCAGCAGATTGTGGAAGAAGGGAGAACCTGGCGGCGTGAATCCACGCTCCACGTGTTCCACGAACATTACCAGTTCGTTGGGCCTAGGGCACGGCTCGATTTCATCGCCTGGTGCCCGCCAGACGCTATCCTCCTTCGGCGGCAAGAAGCCAGCTTCGGCAAGATCCGTAAGAGTCTCCTCCGTCACCCATGATCCTTCCCTGTTGCAGGAGATCTTGCGCTTATCGTCAGATGGCTTTGCCTTGGGCGCCATTGCAAGAAGATTGGATCGGAGGCTGAGCTCGATTGAGGAAGGCGGCGGCGCGGCTAGGAGTAAGGAGAGAGCAGAGGCAAGCAAATATTGACCTAGGCCGCCGCAGCTTATAACTGAGATGCCCGAATTCAACGGAACAATTTGCGCCCGTAGAATGAGGAACGGTCCGCAATTGAAGGAAGCAGAATATTTAAGATGGGGAAGATGAGTCGCGCAGATGAGTCGCGGCTTTGAATCGCATCATTCAGAGATTGGTCAGAACGCTCACAGTGTGGCTCACTAACTACTTCAAGTAACCAGAAGATCCTCACCGCGAAGTCCTAACCAATCTTGGGGGCTAATGTCGGGGGAATACTTTGCAGATTAACCCGCGGCCCATATTGATAAGTGTGACCTATACTTTACTCGCACCAGAAAAGGCTTGCATGGAAGCAAGCCCAATATCGCACCGCCACAAGGAGAAGGATCTAGAAGGCATACCCTGGAAGACGTGAGGAGGAGTTAGTCTCCGAGTAGGTTCCAGTCGATGTATTCATTGTGGAGGAAGTTTCCTTTGTAACCTAGCGAGCCTCTGTGTATATAACGAGGGCTCGCGGGACTTAGACAGGGACAAGCGATCAAGCCCTAAAACCCTAGCTCTTACGGCGAGTTCCCAGATCGGATTGCCTCCATTGTAACACCACATATATCATATCAATACCAAGCTAGGGTAGGCAGGAAGTAGGTCTTTACCTCACATTAAGGGGCCGAACCTGGGTAAATCTGTGTTCGTCCTTGTTCCTGCGATCCCAAGCTCGGAGACGATTGACTCGCGCAAATCCCACACCTACGAAGTCATCCATGACATCTGACGTGACAAACCCACGACACCATCACCGATTTCTTCCGCTGGTAGAGCATCCGCCGCACACTTTCACCGACCGGTCGCTGCAGCTCGCACACACTGCCGGAACCGAGCTTAGGTGTGTCACCATTGCGGGCGACGTGACGACACTGTGGTCTGCCAACTGGGGCTTAATCTGCCGGCCGGCGAAGGGTGTTGCTGCGGGATGTTTTTAACACTAGTGATCTGCCCAAAATGCCCCTCGGGCTAAAATATACTACAGAAAATATGGTGTAGTGTTTCGAATCTGGTCCGTTGGATCCTGCCGAATGAAGGGCCCTGTTGATTTGATGCACCGTAAAACAACTCTTCCGGAGGAAGAATCAGCTGGAGACAGCCGCAGGTTTTCGGGTGTACCAGCTGGCTAACCCTGTGGCTGATTCCAAGGAACGAACCTGGTAAATCTAATATTAGGACGCCCTGGTATGTGTTTTCCTTGAATAAGCTCCGTGTTTCCCTTCAATAATTAATAATCGATTATTGGTCGTAGGCCTCTACATATAAGTGATACATGTCAGGTTCGTTGCCGATATTGTTTTGTTTGCCGAGTGTCTTATTCCTCCTATGCCGAGTTTTTCTTGTTTGCCGAGTGTATTTTTCTCCATACTCGAGATAAAGCCCGAGCATTGTTTCGTAGGCCAGAGTTTTGTGCTGTCCATACTCGGCAAACACACATATACCGAGTGCCCGTCAGGGATTTGGATTTCGCCCGAGATTTCCGAAATTCCACTGAAATTCCACCGCAATTTCGTTCTGGACCGGCCGTATGCCAATTTTCCGAACGAAATATCATGAATTTTGGGTATGTATTGTTGAATTGCCTAAAATATTTGCAATGTGGTATAATTTTGTCCGAAAATCCAAATTTTGGCTCAATTTCTGCCAAGTTATGTTCCGAAGTTTAAATATTGGCTCTCTAATACTGCCCGTGTATTTACGCTCGTCAAAAAACAAAATACCCGGCATCACCGGATTTTCCTGTAGTGAATGCTTAGTTTTTTTTTTAAACGAGGTAAAAGATTTACCTTTTATATTGATATAGTAGAAGCAAACATTACATGGTTGAAGCCAAAAAGAAAAAACCAAACAGGTCAGGGCCTACTAGACGAGAGTAAAGCATCCCCGTGAGGGTCTAGATCATCCTACTCCGTCTAGTCTCTCTGAAAGATAAATCGTCATTTCTTCAAAATGCGACTATGCGGCGCAGTCTCGAGCCAAGAAGCAGATCAGTCGGAGACGTCCAGCGTCGTCGGCTGCGGGAACTCGCTTCCCCCTGGGCCAGCAAGGCCAATCAAAACTTCATCGGCTGCCGTCATGGACGGCAAGTTCAGCCTGAAAAGGGTTCTCAACCCGTTGATTGCCGAATCAGAGAACAGAGCCTTCTTGCAGGTGTTCGCGAATTCTTTCGTAGCCTGCACTAGGGGCATATCTCCAACTTCGAGGCCCATTTTCTTGTGGAGGACACGCTGCACTTTCTCAACCGCTGGAAGTTGTGGCTTCACTGCAAGCCTGCTGCTGCTGCGATGTTCGGGGGTGGCAGGGCCACAGGAGCACGTGGCATTGACGGAAGAGGCGTGGGCAGTAACGACACTGGTGGCAGGCTGAACAGATCCGCGACACAACGTATCACGGTTCCTGATTGCTTAGTGAGTGTAATCATATAAGATGACAAGAAAATACTAAAAAACAGGATTGCTTATTACTGGCGACGTACGTAGAAATATCACACTGAAGTATATGAAACGGGGAAACAGTGGAAGAGTTAGGAATTGGCAAGCACACATTGCCTAGGTGATTTGCAATGTCTATGCTAGGCTACTTCCCTCCTCCGGCCGCGGGAGGCAGCTGCGGCAGTATGCCACCGGACCAACGTTTGCAGTCGTAGGCCGTGCAGAATGTTTGCAGCCCCGTCATCATCAGCAGCACCAGGGCGGCGAGCAGCGTGAGAATCTTCCACGAGCCGAACACGTATCGCTTGATCAATTTCTTCGCTTTCACGGACCTCATGTTGTTCCTGTGCGCGTTCACCTGCTTGATCACCCTGTCAATCAGCGGCACCTTGCTCGGCCGCACGGCACGGCACATCCCATTCCACATGTCCGCCGCCTCCTTGTCGCTCTTCATGCCGTTGAAGACTATCTTGCATTCCCGCAGGATCTTCACGTCCTTGGGCGTGTCGATGATGCCATTCATCAGCTCCGTGTACCGCGCCATCACCAGCTGCCCGCGCACGGCGGCGCTCTCGTATGCGACGAGATTGCGGAGGATAACCTCCGTGTTGCCGTCCAGGTAGATGACCGGCAGGCTCAGCGTCGCGGTCGCCGCGTCGAAGGCGATCCCGGCGATCCCTTCCGGCGCCGGCACCATCCGCACGCCGCAGTTCGCCAACTGCTCTACGGACGGGATCTTGATCTCCTGCACCAGCGGCAAGGTTTTAAATAGCCGGCTATAGCCCGGCTATAGCCTTTTGAGAATCTTGGGGCTAAATGAAACACCGGCTGATTTCGGGCTATAGCCCCGATTTAGCCTCATTTTTAGGGTTGGGGCTATTTTGTATAGCCGGCTATTTAAAACCTTGACCAGCGGCGAGGGTGTGATGGTGCCCATGTTCACGCCCTTGAGCCGGTGATGGTGCCCATGTTCACGCCCTTGAGCCGCGCCTCCGCGTCCGCCGAGGCCAACAGCTTCCCGAGGAGCGGCATCAGCGCCGCTAGCAGCGGCATGTTGCTCATGATCCGCCCTGGGAGGCTTGATGCCGCGTTCAGGTTTTTCTTGATGAACTGCACAGGCGCGATGTTGAGGCTGGACACCTGCACGCACGCCTGCTTCACCTTGTCGTAGTCCGGGAGCTGTTTCTCGAGCGCGTCCATGGAGACAATCTCCTCCGGGACTTGGTTCGCGAGCTCTGCCGGGTCCTCGGCGATGATGGCCGAGGCTGGCAGCCTGACACGACGAAGTTGTAGAGGAGCTCCAGCAGGTGATGGTTATTGGCAACGATGTCGGCAGAAAGGAAGTCGACGTCGAGAGTCTTGATGGGGCACACATCCCTGATGAAGCGGTCAAGGATGGCCCGCATGGCGGTGTCAGCGGCGACCTCGTCGGAGCCATGGCGGAGCTGCAACGACTGTGCAAAGAGGAAGAGCGGGATCTGGGTCTCGAGCATCATGGCGTTGCGAACCATTAGGTTGATCCAGTTGGACGCGGAGGACACCATGTCAGTGTCCTCTTTGACGTGATAGCTCTCCAGGAAGCCGAGGAGGAAGCATGTGTCCATGGCCATTATCAATGCCAGCGTCTGCTCATTCAGCTCAAGGAACCTACATTCATTGTACTTCATTGTTACACCGCTGATAGATTCTAGAGAATTGCTCTTATAGATAAATTGATGATAAAATTTGAGAGAGATTCAATAGAGAGCAATAATAACTCAGAAGAGATCAAAATATACATGACCATACCTATATATCTATCTATCTATACTTATAAAGCAAAACCCCACTAAGTGCATAACTTTTTTTTTTATCTCAACATGCAAGCTATCCACATCATTCATTCTCCTAGCCAACCAAATGTCCATATCATCCCACTAAGATTAAGTAAAGCCAATATTTCATTGCATGCAACATGTCCACATCATCTACTTTTCATCTATCCATTGTCCCCAATTTGTAACCATCAAATACAAAAAACTCATGTAAATAAATTTAGCCTTTCGACAATGTGATCAATTGAACCTTCCATATTTCTATAAACAACTTCATATTTCATGTGTCCTATATGCCTTTATTTACACAACAATTTTTGTAACGAGATTACCACCGCAACGTGCGGGTATCTTTCTAGTAACTTAAAATTATGAATGTACTTCTAACTATAAATTGTTCTACTTTTTTCTCTCTCTAATTAGCATATATCTAGATGTGTTTTACTATATTTGTTCATCCATTTCAGTCTGTATGTAGTTTATATTTAAATATCTCATGTACATCTCCTTTTTCATGTACTATATTTGTTCATCCATTTCTCTCTCTAATTAGCATATATCTAGCTCGGCAATTGAAGAAGTCAAGGGTGTAATAGCCCATGTACATCTCCTTTTTCAGTATGCTGAGTTGATGCAGCATGGCCTGGTTTGTGATGAGCCGGGCATCTGTCTCCTCGACGACGACATGGAGCCGCAGTAGCAGTCGTTGGCTCGTTGCAGGCTGCGCAGCCTCTCCTCCTTGGTTGGCGCCGCCTTCTGCTTCAGGTATCTGTTCACGAGGAAAGATATGGATCTACTGGCAAGCTCACCCATAGCGGCAGAAAATATTTCTTCCATGTATGTGTGTTTGAGAACCCCCAGGCCTCGGTGCTTCTTGAGCAAAGCGTACTGCAACAGGTCAATCTGGAGCCAGGAGAAGCTACAGAGAGGACTCAGACAATGACATTCTGCAGTCCTTGTCTTACTGTCCACTGAAGTCACATTATTCTTTTCTTTGATCAAAGAGTGTTGAATATAAAACTGGTAAAGCGAAAGCGTGTAGGTGTACTAGTTTCTATCTTATATCAATTGGCCTGGAAGATACTGGAGTTGGTTCTCGAGTGACTTGGGCTAGTCAAAAGGAGCATTAGAAAACCAAAAGCCGACCTGAAACAAAGACTTGATGAGTGTTTTGAAACTTTCAATTCCAGGGAAGTCCTTCCATGTCTGGAGTTTCAACATTCAACTCAGCATGCCACCGAACAGCGCATATCCTTTTCCTGCTTGGCAAACACTTACAAATAAGAAAGTGACCCTGCAATGACCTAGCAGGCAAAATCCGGCGTTGGAAGATGCGCCCCCAAGATCCTCTTGTTGAAGTCAAGAACTGACCAGTGCAGGATCAGTCTTACAAAAGAGTACCAATCTGATGAGCACGGTGTGTCGAGGCAAGCGCAGCATGTTGTATCCACTATCCAAGCTATTCTCACATGTTGGGATGCTTGCATTAGGCAGATCGTGCATCACCGTTGCTTCTTCCACACACAACAAAAAAAAGACGTATCGTACTATCCACAGATATTCAAACACTGAATCCCCTTTTCAGAAACTCACTGAAGCACCTAGGCGTGCGTGGTCGACCGCCTCATCAGGCAGGCGAGTGAGATACTCAGAGGCTCGGAGTTATCTGCTCACTGCGCTGCGAGCCCATGACCAACCATACCACGAGCGGCGACGGGGAAGCCACATGGCGTAGGGGGACTCGGCGGTGCGGAGGCCTCTCCGATCCACGGCAGGGAGGCCCCGAGGAGTGGTCTCCGCCATGGGTGAATCCCCCCTGCTGCCATGGAAAGTTCGGGCAGTCTTCCTGCAAGAATCATATATTCAATAAAGGCGTATACTTCTAAAAACATGGAACAGGACAGTTTTAACGTGTAGGCGTATACTTCTAACTAAACGAAGTAAAAAAAAGCAGTTATATGCATGGAAAGACTAATTAGTCAATGTTCAGCAGTTAGAGAAGGTGATAATTCCATGGTTTCTCATTAGTCAGCACACGTGCTAAAAGAACTCAAGTAGCAGGCTAATCTCACCTAACCGAAGATGTTTCTAAAATTACTTGCATCACAAATAATAAAAGGTACTAACAGTACAAGTTTGTAGTATCTCCCAGTTTTCCCAAGATTTGTTTTTGCTCATTTCAGTAAAGACACAATGTTCAAGATAAAAGGAAGAATAGCCAATTTAACAGGTCAAACCATGTCACTGAATGAACCCTTAAGTAGTATCAATTCTAGGTTTTGAACAAAAGAAAAACAAAACTCCAGGTCTACAGGCATTGGTTTCCATCGAAAAAGGTACCATAATATAAATTCCACCAGTGTGTCACGTCGTGTCGCACCTCCAGAGGAAGGAAGGTGTAAGCCCATGTCCTCGCCAATCGCCATCGGCATAGTCTTCCTGCAAGAATCATATATTCAGTACAGGCAACAGGTTATTGGAATGGGGATTAGCCATGCTGGGAAAAAACAGATTTTTGGAAGAAAAATCATGGGACAGTTTCTCAGTAGTCAATACACATGAATAAAGTACTGGACGTAGCAGGGCATATCACCAAACCAAAAAAAATCTAAAGTTACTTACAGCCGTAACAATAAAAAGTGTTAGCAGGAAAAGATTGTAGCATTTCCCAGTTCCCCAAACAGATTAAAAGATGTTACAAATTACAGTAAAGACACAGTATCCACTCCACTTGAATCTCTTCATGTTTCACAAGCAATCAGCTTGAAAGTCTTGAATTAGCGAGATACAAAGTTACAAACCATGTTCAGTGAACAAATCAAACAGACTAGACAAATAACCAGCCGCTACTTTATTTTAGGAGAGCACTTGTTCCTGGCGACCGGATGTTGTGGGTCCATGTAATCTACAGTGAAACGTGTAGGTGTAGTGAGGCGGCAAGTGAGATGTCCATCCACGGACCTTGAATTCGGCTGGAGGCCTAATACTTGCAACCAAAAGGTCTTGCATGCTCATCATCTCCGGATCTTCAGCTTCAGTTTCAACAGGACATGTCTCGTACGCAGGGAAAATTACAAAGTATTCAGAAGAAGTTTTATTTGCTCTCCTAACATATACCGGCTCCTCCATCTGCCAAGGATGAGCGAATCGCTCCACATACAGTAAGATGTTCATCTGCCGCATATTCCTGAGGGTTGCAAGGACCCTGCTCCAGAAACGGGGGCTGAAGTTTGCTTTCAGTAGTACACTGAAGATGGCCGCACCCATGAAGCACCCATTCATCAGCCTGGCCATGTCCATGGCTATTGCTGCAAGTTTCGGGTGGTCCTCCACCCTCGTGCTACCGAAAGTACGCACCTTGAAGAAGTACCAGAACGCTTCTTGGGTAAAGTACTGTAATCTGATGGGCTGTGTGGTTCCAAAGCTTGCAATTTTGTCGGATCGGCTCGCGATTATAATCTTACTGCCACTCCCAATGCGACTTCTTGCAGCTGAATACAACATTTTCCATACATGCATGTCGATATCCAGAGATAGCTCAATGATGATCAGTGTCCTTCCACCGCCCATGCCACGGTTTTGATGCTTGATTCTACCTCCATCTCTTAGGGTCTCTACACTAGCATCATTAAGATCATCACCAGTGAAACACAAAATCTGAGAGAAGTGGTTGCGCACCCTTTCATCGTCGCAAGCATGCTCGATCAGGGTGCTCTTTCCAACTTTCCCTGGACCGATGATCGGCAGGACAGACGGATCTTCAGCGGTACCAGGAGCACTCTCCTCTTGAAACAGGAAGTTCATGATATGTTCCATCTCCATCTGGCGTCCGAACATGCACTTGTTCAGCAGCAGATACATGTTGTATGGTTGACGGTTCAAACGTGGGCATCTGCACAGAATCATGACGAACTCGCTCACATCTTCAATGGTCTCCCTTGTGCTTCCAAGAACTTGCTCCAGCAGCTCAGCTTGCGCTGCACCTTTATTGTTGGCACTGCATAAACATACACGCTTTGCATGGTTGAACTCAGATCGGGCAAAGGAGTTGTTGACTTCCTGATCTTTTGTCCTGTCTTCTCCATGGGCTCGGCAACTGAAGACATCGAGGGTGTAATGCCCCCTGTACATCTCCTGTTTCAGTATGCTGAGCTGATGCAGCATGGCCTGGTTTGTGATGAGCCGGCCATCTGCCTCCTCGACGACAACGTGGAGCCGCAGTAGCAGTCGTTGCAGGCTGCACAGCTTCTCCTCATCGGTTGGCGCTGCCTTCTGCTTCAGGTATCTGTCCACGAGGAAAGATATGGATCTACTGGCAAGCTCACCTATAGTAGCAGAAAAGATTACCTCCATGTATGTGTGTTGGAAACCAATCAGGAGCTAGGAGGAGCTATGCGTATCTGGAACTTGGAACTTCTTAGAGGACTCAAATCAATTATATTCTGAGTCTTTCCTTTATCAGGAGCTAGGAGAAGCTATGTCCATTGAAACCACGTTTTCTTTTCTTTTATCTGGCTGGGAAGATATTTGGAATGGTTCTCGAGTGACTTCATCTACTCTAGAAGGAGCATAAGAAAACGAGAAGCTGATGTGACTTGTCCTTCCATGTCTGCAGTTTCAACATTCAACTAAGCACGCCAGTGGACAGTGCACATCCTTTTCCTGCTTGGCAAACACTTTCAAACATGAAAGTGACCCTGCCAAGGATCACTTTAATGTATGAAAGTGACTCTTCTCTCAAGTTCCGCAATGCTCCAAAATTGGGTGTTGAAAAAATGTTCTCAGTTGTCCACCAAAGACACTTATACTTGCACCCATGAACCTATTGCTGAAGTTGCTACAAGAAGTCAAAGAACTGACAACTGCAGGGGTACTTACTAAATACTTTCACCAAGAAGCAGAATCAGCACATACATATCTAATCTGCCTAGCAGAGAACTAGTCGGCAGATCGTACTAAATACTCACTGATGCACCGCGGAGCGCATCGACTTTTGCCGGATGCGCTCCATGAGCTCGGTGATTGTGGCGAGCTCGTCCGCATCATCATCGGTGGTGAGCGCGCTGACCCCGTCGGTGAGGTCGTCGTTGTCAGAGTACTCCTCGTCAGAGGAGGAGTCGGAGAATACCAAGGCCGGCAGCAACGACCCTCCGCCGCATCGCCGAGGCCGGCACTACCCGGAGGAGGCGCACCACCGTGGCCAGCACCGCTGAATCCGTGCTCCATTTCGCGGCGGAGGAGGGAGAAATTTCTCGCCGGAGGTGTCTAACCCTAGCGGCGGAGGAGATAAAATCGCGGCGGATGGATTGGGGGGCTAACCCTAAATACCTCCCAGTACCGTTCATATAGTACCGGAGCGGGGGCATTTCCGGTGTCCCGATAAATTTTTCCGGGCCGGACCGATGTGCGGTGCCTGTTCGGACCGTAAAAAGGGCCAAAACCGCATATCGGCCAGAATTTTCCGGGCCGGGGGGCTTTTAGTGGATCTGCTAGAGATGCTCTAACCATGCGTGGCTGCATCTTGCAGACCAACGCATCGTTTGGTAGCTTCTCGATACTAAACCTGGAAGGAATCACATGGAGTAGGTAGATAAATACAGTCTCCATTGATTCGTGATGATGGCCTTGTCAAATTTGGAACAAACTGACAGATCTTCTCAACCAGGAGGCCACGTCAAATTTGGAACAAACTGTGGTCACTCCAGCTGCCTTGCTGGTGCTGAAGTGATTCCAACTAGGTGGTACTGCTAGTCTTCTACCTTGGGTAGTTCTGATAACTTATATATTCAACTAAAGAAACAGGAAGCTATCATCATCAAAGGAAAAAATATGCCAACATTTGTCTTGTGTGATTGCTGCGGGCGTTTTTTAACTAATTGCTGAGGCCGCGCAACATCCATTGGATAAACCAAAGAAAAAAGTACTACAGTTGTATATGCTTTGCAATCCATCAAACCCATGTTGCAGACCATGTGACAAATCTTGTGGGGAATTCAAATCGGCTGGATGCCGGGATCGGTTTTGGAAACTCACGGAGCAGTGCGGCGTGCATGGCGAGGCATCCTCCGGGGCAGCCGCGTACCGCACCGGCCGGAGCCGCTTGACGTCACGACCCTCGATCTCCCCGGCGACCAGAAGCGACGGGGGGAAGCTACATGGTCCGACCCACGGCGGCGGCCTAAGACGGCGAAGGCGGACCCCCCTCTGCCGCCCGGAGCAGGAGCAACGCGTGGCTGCTAGCCATGGCGGATTGGGGAAGAAGGGGACTGGGTCTGGGGTCGGTCGATTCCTACTGAAGCACTGACGACTGGGTCCCACACAGAGAGGCTACAACGGACATCGTCATCTTGGTGTCAGTTTAATTTGTCTAATTTGATTCCTACTGAACCACTTTTTTTTCCATGTCAGTTATTTTATGGGCGCAACTTGTATGGGATCTGGGCATCAGGTGCGATGGAAGGATCCAGTACTGTGAACCGTTGGATGTGAAACAGGTGGTATAGATCGTATTTGCTGGACTGCTGGTACAGTTTCACAAATAAGACCTCGTTGTTCTCTATATTGTACTTCTATACCCTCCCACTCTCACTCTGAATCCTAATTCCCAAATCAGCGAAGCTGACAGCGACGACGGCGACTCTAGATCCTGTACCCGTCCGCCCCCATCTGGTGCCGAAGTGCATCGAGGGGAACGGCCACGACCTTCCCTCTCCCATTCTCTCTCTTGTGGCGTCAATGGAGTTCTAGTGACGGTGGCTACAGCTCCTGAAACCAACTTGGGACGGCGCCGACAAATCGCCTGTTGAATATTCAGCACATGGTGAGTACCCAAAAGCGCCATGTCCTAATACATTTGCATTTTATTGTTTTGTGCTAGAATCTATAGAATTTATTATCCAATTTTGGAGCCAGTCACTAGCTACACGGTGCAGAAATTAACTGATTTTATGTATTTATTGTGTTGCTTTATAACATGTAATGCAAACAATTAAGTGCCTCAGTTTCCTTGTCAAATACGAGCTGCATTTCCTTTAGACTAGATCCGGTAGAAGGCCATTGGATTTAATGATCTGTTACTCATGGTTAAACTGAATACAGTATTATTCTTCTAAATGGAGGGGACTAGCGCCACATCACCATTGCCATCCCTTGCATGCCCGGCCAATCCACGTACAGTGCCAACCATCTCAGGTGAAATATTGGCATCACAAGTGCAAATATATCTGGTTCTTCATCTCAAACATGTCTGCTTCAGCTTGTTATTTTTTTATCTTTGCAGAATCTGTCAATAGCTTGGGAATGACAGAAATCTGTGATGCCAACTCTGTTTCAGAGATTAATTCCCGGATGCTTCCTCTCAGTGAATTCTCTACACCCAAAAAGAGACAATGTTTTTCTCAAGATGTAAGTGTACTGCTGATTGTATGATTTTCTTTTGGCAGAATTAAAAAAAAAACCATTTATAATTGTCAGCTGGATTTCTGTGTTTTTACCTTTTGGCATGAGCACATGATATCTCAATTCTAAGAAACATGTATATAACCTGAAAATGGTGAATTTAAATCCCTAAGATCATGGCATGTTAGCTACAAGGGATTTACGTGTATACAATGTGCTCGAACTTCTTAACTTTGAACATGGTTCAAAAAGGCGTTTGCCTAGGCGCGCCTAGGCACGCATAGGCGCAAGGCATTGGCCAAACGCCTAGCGCTTAATCACGCATAATCACCGCATAATTGCGCATAGGCGTGCGCTTTGGTCAGAAAAGCGCAAGGCGCTGGCAAAACGCATAATTAACGCCCAGCGCCTTTTTGAACCTTGACTTTGAATGGTGTGTTTATATGTTCATTTTTGCAGGGTTCATTATTTAAACCAGTGTGCGACGAGGCATTCAAACCAACAGTAGGAATGAAATTTGATGACATTGCTTCTGTAGAGACATTTTACAAGAACTATGCTCATCATGTGGGATTTGGTGTCCGTCTAGGACCGCAAAGGATGGTGAACAATGTAATTCACTGGAAGCGGTTCCTATGCGCAAGGGAGGGATACAGGTCCACGAAAGGTACTCATATAGTTAACCATTTGGACAAGAATGAGTCAAATAAAAGACGAAAGGTCAAAGTAACAAGGTGTGGATGTGATGCTCATATTTATGTCAATCGGGACAGTGAAGGCAAATACAGCATTGCTTCAATGGTTGAGCACCACACTCATGAATTAGTTTCCCCAAGGAAGCAGCACCTAATTAGATCAAACAGGAAAGTAAGTGAGAAAGCCAAGTCAACATTATTTGATTGTCACAAAGCTAGCATTGGGCCATCCCAAGCATATAGGTTACTGCATGTTGGAGTAGGTGGCTTTGACAAAGTGGGATGCACGAAGAAAGACCTGCAAAATTACTATTCAGAGTTCAAAAATAAAATTAAGAATTGTGATGCTGAAATGCTAGTTGATCAGTTCGGTAGATTGAAGCAACTCAACGCTGCTTTTTTCTTTGAGTATGATGTCGATGAAGCTGGTACATTATTGCGTTTGTTCTGGGCAGATGCAACTAGTAGGAAAAACTACAAACATTTCCATGACGTATTGTCCTTTGATTCCACCTACAGCACTAACCAATACAACTATATCTTTGCGCCATTCACTGGTATCAACCATCATATGCAAAGTGTCTTTTTAGGCGGTGGATTTTTATTGAATGAGGCGACAGAGGACTACATATGGTTGTTTGAGACATTTCTTAAATCCATGGGTGGGGTTGCTCCTGGAGTTATCGTAACGGATGAGAGTGGTAGCATGAAGAATGCTATCGAGGCAGTTCTCCCTAATACAGTTCATCGTTTGTGCATGTGGCACATTCTGAGGAAGGTTCCTGACAAGGTCTCACTTGAATTGAAAACGAATGAATTCTTCTATAGGAAATTGAATACTTGTGTGTGGAATTCTGAAACACCTGCAGAATTCGAGGAAAATTGGAAATCTGTAATGTTGGATTTTGGCCTGCAAGATAATGTATGGTTTGCAAAATGTTACCATATCCGTGGGTCATGGATTCCTGCATACTTCATGGGCATTCCCCTAGCTGGTATTCTCAGAACAACCTCCAGATCAGAGAGTGAAAACTCATTTTTCAAGAATTTCATTCGTCGCAAGCTCGCCTTTGTTGAGTTTTGGCTTAGGTTCGACACAGCTCTGAAATGTCAGAGACAGGAGGAGTTGGTTGCTGACCACACAAGCTTACACACAACACCCAGATTGATGTCATGTTGGGAAATAGAAAAACAAGGTAGTTTGATATTTACTCATGAAGTTTTTGACTTGTTTCAATCTGAGGTACTTGCTGCTAGAGAGCATTGCGATGTCCAAGAGACAAAGGATGTAGAGGGGCTCAAAGTCGTTTCTGTTAGTGATCAAAGTCATCGGAAAAACAAGGTAAGAGAAGTTCGTCTACAAACAACGACCATGATAGCCACATGTTCATGTATGCTTTTTGAGTCCAAGGGCATCGTGTGTCGCCATGTCATACGTGTCTTGAGGGGAGCAAAGATAAATGAACTTCCAAACTTTTATGTACTGAAAAGATGGGAAAAGATGTGCAAAAGGTAATTGTGTGTCCATACTTATAGCAAATTTTGATAGATTTAGGATTGTTCTCATTATTATTATTTTTCTGTAGGGATATTGTCTATGATGGGGAAGGAAATCCACTTGAAGATAATCCCATTGATTGTGTTGACATGGACACAAGAAGAAAGATCTCAGATGCACGGAATAAATTAGAAGATATCATCCGACGTGCGAAAAACTCAAGTGGAGGACTAGACTTACTCAATTCGGGTCTGCGTGATCTCGAATCAGTTGTTTCCCAGTCTTCACTTGCTATAGCACATACTTCGCAAGAAGAACAAGAATCATTTGTTGGCAGCTCCTTCCCTACCCAAGTTGACATCCTAACGCCGAGCAGCGTCGACGCGAGGGGCACATGCTCAAGGATTAGGGGCCATAGAGACAAGGAAAAGAAGGCAGAACCGAAAAAGAAATTAGGTGTTACTATAAGGGTGCCACGCATTTGCGGCACATGCAAGGAACTTGTGTTACATGACAGCCGCAAGTGTCCCAAGAAAAAATGAAATTGAAATTGCTTATCTTTGGAAGTCTTTTAATCATTGTATATAAGTTACTGTTGGATGTCGTTGCTCTGCATCTCATGTTATTGGAAGCTCTATACTATGTAATGAGCTGAAAGAACCGGTCCAATGGACATAGTAACCGATTCAGCATTTTAAATGGTTTTTTCGTTCACCTATGCATTCTCCTACATCCAGGTTCTTGCATACATTCTAAATTTAGTTATGCAAATTCTCTGTTGATTCATTAGCTGGTATAAATTGAAGTGTTACAGTGGGAAGAAAGAAAAGAGTTTCAACATAGATTATTCTCTTAATATTTTCAGTGAACTTCTACTGTGTTTATTGAGTTATTTTGCTCCTCTTCTCGGGTACCAATTCCAAGTACGAGGCGACTGACATGGAGACAACAGCGCTAGGTCTGGCGACAACAGCGAGAGCAGCGGCAAAGACTTCATGCTGCGCCACCATGGACAACGCCCTGGATCGACGGCAGGTGGTTTGTCGGCGGCGGGACTTCATGTTGCGCCGCCATAGACAACATAGCTCGCCGGCGGCGATCCGATGAGGGTTTCCGTTGTGGTGGTTGCGACCACAGCTATCCGATGGGGAAGCCACCAGCTGAGCTCCCACGACCTCCATCAGTTCCTCCAGTGATTGCACTATGGAGTTTTTTGTCCTCTAATTTCAGTGTTCCTTCGTATATTTATGACTAAATCCACAGATTTTCCATGGTGTATGGTACGACTATGAAGTGTTGCACGGTTACCTGGCTGATTCATTTACCTTGTTCTAATTTGAGCAAAACTTGTATTATACAGTACCTAAATCACGTTGACATCAAATTCTCTATTACTCTGTAACCACCAAAAGTAACTCTACAGAATTTTATCCGGTCAAAACCATGGTTTTCACCCCCAAACAACATGTTATCTAGGAAGAATCACACACCATATTCATACAAAAATTTGGAAGCATAGGACAACATAATCATCCAATTTTACAAAATCACAGGACACAAGATTCAGACAAAAGGCGAGATATATTCAACAACACCGTGATATATCCATCCAATTTCATAACCACACACAAGACATAAGATTTTTATCCAATATATTCCAAATCAAAGGGCTTGACAAGATTTGCAACCAGTATATCTAAACACGAAAGCTTGACAAGATAAACATGTATTCTGCTGTCTACCCATCCCTGCCGGCACGCCGCCAGTCCCACCGGCCTCCAGATCGCGAGCCTCCCAGGTCACTGCCTTGCTCGTATTGGGTGTTTGAACTGTCCAGTTCAGGCATTCAGATTACATCAAATGTGTTTTTTTGTCCCGGAGTTCAGAGTTCATCAAAGTGTGCAAGTATTCATCAACCTTCTTGTTAGTACTCTTCGCTACATCATTCGAGCTGGAATTGACACAGGAAAAAAGTGATGTAGTCATATTTGGATTAATGCAAAAACATGACTCATACAACTGAAATGACATCTCGCGTACCATTCTGCTTAAGCTTAATCGCCACATATCACCCAGTCAGAGTTCATTCTTGCATTTCTCCATGTCATTGTCTATCTGCATCTTTGGTTACAAGAGAGGAATAAGAAACAATATTTCAAACAACCTCCTCTTCTAATATAGACGTGTATTCGAAACTAGAGCAAATTTCATCGGATCTTGAGAACCAATTCGTTGTGTAGAGAGTTTGATGCATCAAATCATCATAATCATAGAGAACTATGAACCTACTGCAGCGGCAAATTATTCTGAAATGAAAAGGATATGTTCAGCAGTCAACTATGGTTTATAGCACTACTGCCACTACAACATAATCAGCTATGAAATTCATTCCGGGGATTAAGAGACATTTCCGTTGAAGACCAAGAAATAGCTACGCTCTCTTATATTTCCGATTTTCATTCTTCTATCAAATATCAATGCGGGAGCAAATATCTGAAATTTGAATAACACTGCATAACATGCAATTGGAAATAGAACTACCTGAATCGCGCAACCTTGCGTGTGTGGACCCGGATCTTGCAGCACGGGAAAGAGGTTCCATCTGAAGATGCGGCAACATCTGAGGACGGCAACAGGGGCCTTGGAATCTGCTTGAGGAGTTGTAGCCACCGTCGACAGGATTCCATTGACGCCACAAGAGAGAGAATGGGAGAGGGAAGGATCGTCGCTGTTCCCGTCGATACACGTCGGCACCAGATGGGGAAGGACTGGTCTGGAATCTGGAGCCGCCGTCGTCGCCTTCGGCTTTGCCGATTTGGGAACTAGGGTTCAGAGTTGGAACGGAAGGGTACAAAAGTACAATACAGTGGACAACGAGGTCTTATTTGCAAAAATGTTCCACCAGTCCAGGAAATACGATCTGTACCACCTGCTTCACATCCAACGGTTCACAGTACTAGATCCTTCCATCGCACATGATGCCCTCATCCCATACAAGTTGCGCCCGTTATTTTATACCCATCTAGTTCATCGGACAAGTTCACCATACATTTCATCGAACAACCAAAAGGGACGACAAGTTCTTCCATTACTATACTAGCAATCAGGGCGATAAAAAAAATTAAGTTTTGGATTATAAACATCGGCGCCAACCATTTATTTTTTGAAATTATATCAACTCTTGTAACACTAACCCCATTTCGCTAGTTTTCCATGATCTCCTCTAACAAAGCACATGTGGCAGCAAACTCCAACGAAATGGTCCAATTTGATTCTCTATATTTAAGTGGGCAAGTAGATTCTTTTTTTTGCGATGAAACATCAGGTGATTACAGCAAGAAAGCAGAAAAGAACACCACAAAGATAGAAATTACAACCCAATCCTTCTGCATCTCGATGTCGCCGGCGAGGAGAAGAACGTGCCGATAACGCGCCGCCGCTGCATCTTCCCTCTTGCCTTGGATCAGAAGAAGCCCCCTAGCGGATGGGAAGCTGTCAGACCTCGAATCCCGAAGGACCTCCATCCTGCTCCACCGGCAACAGTGCCTAGCTTCACCACCATCTGCTTCAAAAGTCAACTTGATCCGCCGCCACCAGATCCAGAGGGGGAACCCTCACACAGCGATCCCAGAGGACCGTGAGCGCGGGGAAGGGGATGCTCCGCCGTGGAGCTACAGGGAGCTTCACCGCCGAAGGGGACGAACACCACCTGCAAACACAACACCGGCCACGCCACCACCTCCATGACGACGCCGGCTGGGTCCCTACTACTTCCTACACTATGTACACGCCTGGATCCGCCGATTCCCCACCCTCCCGCCGCCGGAGCAGCCGCCGGAGGGCGGGGAATCACGCGAATCGCCGGCGGCGAGGTGGGAGCAGAAGGGGATCTCAGAAAATCGCCTCTCTCGTTACTGTGCGGGAGGGAGGGGACCGGTCCAAGTTCGAAGTGGGCAAGTAGATTCTTTTAATCAATGCATACCTTCAAATCGTATGTTCAAGCTAGCGATCAACCACATGAGGTATCATGTTTAGAATGAGAAAAAACTTATGGACAATGCTTATCATTTTGATTCTGTATATTGTTGCTATTGTTTTACAGAGAAATACAAAATCAATTCTAGTAAGAATAGCATGGAAAAAACTAAATTAATTAAATATTTTTGCCAAAGAATTGGATCACCGGTTCAAACATGATAGCCGCATCACTATACTAACCAATTTGTGGGAGTTTGGTACTGATATATTATGGGGATTATTATGTAGTACACATGTTGGTAAGTACGTCGACAACAGAAAACTGTCATCCGATTAGTTTTGCAGTTAGATTTGGTAAGAAAAATAGTAGGAAGATTACTCCGTGGCGTAAATGGAGGGAGACATTTTTGGAGCAGGGTGTGTACTTCCCAGGCTTGAAATATTTTAAATCATCAAGGGTTGTATAATTTCAGAGTGATTCATCTATATTTTTTAATTTTACTATGAATTTTACGTACTTAGGTTCACAAGAACGAAACAGTAGTTCATAGTAATTAAAAAATGGGAACGACTATGTGTAAGGCGCCTTACATTTGGCATAACCGTAAGGTGTTAGGATAATTTTTGTTACACACCCAAACAAGTTCAATTCGGACAATGAGAGCTAGCTACGTGCGCGCGTGGTGAGAAAAAGGCCTTATTTGCATGCATGCACAAACAAACAAAAAAGCTGATGTCATCCCGCATTAAATGCGAAATTCAAAAATTCAAAATATTTTGTAGCCCTAACCGTTTATCCGATTGAGAATCCGTTTTCACCGTTGGACTAGTCGCGACGAGATCTTCGAAACTAGATCCCATGTTGATATGTTTCGACAACTTTTTTTTTGCCCGAAAGTTACCACCCCCGTAACATATAAGTTACCCGGACTCGAATACGTAAGTTACCCACCATATTAACGATTAGTTTTTGGGTTAAAATAGAACTATTTCTTTTGTTGTTCTTGTAGATTTTTACGAGTTTTGAATTTACCATACCTAGTTATTCATAAGTGAATATCACGTTGAGATGGTAAAATTATCGTGCATAAGGATTAGTATGATAACTGTCGATTTCATAGTGACAACTACACCATAAAAAAGATGGACATTATATTCGTAATTATTATTTAGAGGACATGATAACTATATCGATTTCGTGGTGGATAACTATATCATGAACAGTACTGAGTAGGTAACTCCATCAGCATTTCTTGATGGGCAACTTTATCAGTATTAGGTGGATAACTATTACGAGTAGATTAGGGGTAACAATATCGTTTTCGTGGTGGACAACTATATCATCAACACATGGTTAACTCTAGCAGTACTGGGTGGGTAAATTTATCAGTGATATGTTGGTAACTTTATCTGTACATAGTGGGTAACTCTATCAGTACTGGGTGGATAACTGCATCGATATTAGGTGGGTAATTTTATCAGTACTAGGTTGGTAACTCTATCAGTACTGGGTTGGTAACTTTATCAGTACTGGGTCGGTAACTTTATGCGTACGTGGTGGGTAACTTCATCAGTATTAGGTGGGTAACTAAATCAATACCCAGTTGGTAAATTTATAAGTAATACTTGGTAACTTTATCAGTAATTGGCGGATAACTTTATAAGTGTTCATTCGATAACTTTATCAGTAATTGGAGGATAACTTTATCAGTATTTGGAGGATAACTTTATAAGTGTTAGATTGATAACTTTATCACCACATGGTGGATAACTTCATCAGTTCAATGTGAAAATGACTAACATGTGAACTTTCCGATCAAACAACAAGTGAAAATTATACAAATTTTCTTTAAACAAACACACAATACGTATTGTTGTCGCTGATGCGGCTAATAAATCGACGATTCTTGGAGTATGCTAGCAGAAAACAAGAAACACAAATGATCTGATAGTCAGGAGGGTGTGTGCGCACCCCTCCTTTGTCTTACACCTGTCCTATTTAGTCAAACTAGACTAATGCAAACTGAGCTAAAGCCTCTGCTAATTATCTGGCAAGTTTACACATGCTCTCTCTCATACTTTTCCCATCTCTCTGACTCTCCCATCTTGGCTCGTTCGTTCATCGATTCAAGCACGAGAAAACTAGTAATAACGGCCATAGATGCTCAAATCGGTCTTCCAGTCATCAAGCTACTAAAATCTCCATGGCTGAAAATTTTGAGTTCGTGGAGTCCGCCATGGCAGCCAGCTCTCCACTCCGGCCAGCGCCGCCAGCTGGAGGTGGCGCGGGCCCTCGGCCAGGTCGGCGGCGGGAGACCTCGGCCAGGGCAGCTGTACAGACTGCATGATGACAGATGACTCACACAGACACACAGTACTATCGTGTGAGACACAAGTGTGTGGAGGAGAGAGGTGGGGGCTATGCACCCAATAGCGCGTGTACGGTAGAAAACACAGCTCCATATATGCTTGCAACACTGCACTGCACCATGGCACTGCCTCCCCTGTCTCGAGACGAGCTAAGCCCGACCACCATGGCACTGCCTTGCTCTGCTCTCTATCTCGCCGCGTTACTTGCCGTGCTAGTGCACCACCACCAACCATGGTTGCAAGTAGCCTGTGCACGGACCAACCTCACGGCCGGAGAACCCATGAAGCCGCCCGGCTACATCACCAGCCCGTCCGGCGCCTTCGCCTTCGGCTTCCGCGCCCTCGACGCCTCCAACCCGGGCAAGTTCCTCCTCGCCACATGGTTTCGCTCCCACGACGACGACGACGACGGTGGCCAGGCCAGCAGCCCATTCCAGCTGCAGTCCGTAGTGTGGTTCGCCAAGCAGCCGTCAACGTCGTCCGTCGTCCTCGCCACGGAGCAGTCCGCCCTCAGCGTCACGGCCAGCGGCCAGCTAGAGCTCGCCGACACCACCGACATCACCGACGGCGGCAGCGGGGTGCTGTGGGAACCGGTCATCCCCAACCTGCAGGCGCGTGGGTCATTGCTCGTGATCCTCGATTCCGGCAACCTCTAGTTCCGGGCCGCTGCCGCTGCCTGCGGCAGCGGGGGCGTGCCCCAGGCCAGGTCGGCGGCGGTGCGGTCCTCGCGGCCGGACGAAGGCGCGGGCCTCGCGGAGGGATTCGGCACGGAGCTCGCACGGCTGCTACCTGCTGCTGTGATGCGCCCTCATCGTCCACGGCGTCAGCGATCAATCTGTGCTGGTGCTCGGCGCGGCGAGACGAATCCCAGCTTCCCACCGGCCAACCGCCGCCGCCCACCGGCCGGACACACCGTCGTGGCGCCGTCCTACCAGACGAGGAGATGAGGAGCGGATTGGGGAACGAGGAGCGACCGACGGATAGAGCGAAGTCGACCTTTGGCGATGGGAGGAGGTGACCCGCGGCTGCCGACTGTGGATCCGTCTTCGGCACACGCGCTCACGGCGGAGATTCGGCGGAAACGGCCGGAGAAGAAGGAATAGCCCGGATTCGCCTCCTGGTCGCCGCAGGGAGAGAGAAGGTTGAAGGAAATGGTGAATGAGCGGAGCAAACCATCCCGAAACGGTCAACGTGTGCGCGACGTGCGCGACGCGCGGAAGTTACTCTTCCGGTGAATCGGCACCGTTCGCTCTCGATCCAACGGTTCGTGTGGGTGCGTCACGTTTTGCCCCGTGTAAGGCGCCTGCTATTTAGATTTCCCGTTAAAAAATTATGTATTATCCTCTAATCTCGTTTGGGCAAAATAAAAAGCAGAAATTAAATTTGAAGGACTTCTTACCGTGGGTGATCAGTGTTCGATCAGTGATTCAGGGATACGTGGGACGTGAGTGACTAATGAACTTGGTGCTGCTGCTAGCCTGCTATGTTTCCTCAGCGCACTTGTTGAGAGATTCCTTCACAACAGTTCCCTCGAGCTCGTCCGTACGCAGGCAGCAGCGCTGGTACGGCGTCAGGACTTAGGCGTGCAGCGTCAGGACTCAGGCATGAGGGACGGGGCGGCCGAATAAACAGGGCGGAGGCGGAGCGCCGGCTAGCGGCCGTGGGCTTGGCGGCGGCCGGCAGCACTGGCGCAACTCGCGCCGCACGGTCGGATTGCGCTCTGCCGTATCTCAATTCGATCTCAGCGGACGAACGGACGAAGCGTCGGAGCCTCGAAGCAGGAAGGGAACAGCCAGATGATCCGGTGTCGACCTCAATTCGGCGGCGGCCAGAGCAATTCGTCGGTGGCGCACGTGAATTGCGGCGGCGCATAGGTCCGAGCGCGAGCGTTGTCCCAGATCTTCCATGCCGCATCTGAGAACTGACAAATTGTGATTATCTAAACTGCACGTGAGCATAGACTGCACATCACAGCACATAGCAGGAGCTAGCAACGAAGTAATCCATCGTCAACTTAAACGCGATGAAGAGTTTGGAGTCGGGCGCTGAATCCTTGCGGGGAGCCACCAGGCTCGTTTGTCGAGAGGAAAAGAGGACGGAAGGAGAGAAGGATGGGTCAGCTCGCGAGCGGAAAGGCTGAACCGGTACGCATTGACTTACCAATGGCATTGGTGGGTAAATATCAACAACCAGCAGGGTAATGTTGGAAACTAAAAAACGTACCAACACCTCCTCAAGCCGTATTATATAGTAGAGATATATAAATATACACACATAAATTAACTAGGACTGGACATGAGAGGATCACCGCGGTGGCTTGCCCTTCCTATTATCATCTCGTGGGGCGCTAGTCCCTGTCAAAAACAGCGTAGGGTTCGTCCTCTGAGTCGCCGCAAGAGCTGTCGGAGGAGGAGGATGAGGAGGAGGGGAATCCGGGCGAGGGCGTGCTCCGTTACCTCCGTAGCGAGACGTCGGGCATTGGCTACAGCTGCAGCCACTTTTTCCGCCGCACCTCACTTGGACACCTTGATACTCTCCGTCGACGTCTTTGTGTTCTTGCAGCGGCGGCGACAGGTATCCGTCTATGCTGAGGTCACGGACCAGCTAATGACGCCACGCAAGATCCGGTCGGACCGCTAGATGCGAGTGTGGCCTCCTCGTGGTCACAGGCCTTCTGCCTAGCGCGCCGAGCCGCCTGTTGCTCGGACTACGATAGTTGCCGCCACGGGCTCGAAGGATAAGGAACAAGCATCCAGCGGGGCGGAGCTTATACTGGCAGGGCCGGCGAAGAGCGACTCAAGGAGGGTGCGGAGCGATGCGGCGGTTCCGGCGCGTAGCGGCTCAACGACGCCACAAAGGACGCAGGGGAGGGACGGCACGGAGAGCCTCAATGACGACGTGGATCGCGGCGAACGAGCAGAACCTGAGTAGCCTGTGTCAACCAAATAGCAGCGGAGGGAGAGGCGGAGGGCGATCTCCTTTTCGTCGTACGGGGAGAATAGGGGGGCTCGAATCCACCATCGCTAGAAAACCCTCCGCCTCGAGCCTGTCCCAGTAGATGTCGTCGGACGCCAATCCGTTGTCGGAGTCGGACATGGTGGAGCAGAGGGCACTACACCATGGACCAAATGTAAGGGCACCTTTGCTGCCGGCAAAAGTCACTATAGAGGGCAATGGAACTGCCGGCAAAGGTTCTTTCCCGGCAGACTGGCCTACCCTCTATAACCCTGCCAGCAAAAGTCTTTGCCGGCAATTTTTCCTTTGCCGGCAGTCTGCCTGCCCCTACTCAGACACTATTGCCGGCAGTACCAATGTATGCCCGGTAGGTAGACTTATCTGCCGGGAAAGATCTTTCCCGGCAGGTTGGACTATTCCCGGCAGTTTGGTTGAATATTCTTGGCAGTTTACCTGCCTGGAAAGGTAGTACTTTTCCCGGCAGTTACCTTCATAACTCCGGCATTACAACTGCCCTGAAATGTATAGAAGGACTTGCCGGCGGTTTTACCAGACCCATCCCAGTTCTCGCTATCCCCTCACATAGTCACATACTGCACCCAGCTTTCTCATCCATCCAAATTAAAACGTTCCAGTACATACAAATATACATGCAAGATGTACTTCTTCCACAAGTGAACATTCACAGATTGTTTATAAAACATGGTCCTCCACACTCCGCAGATCACATAAAAAACGTAGTTTCTGAAAAGAAACTACTTGCACAAGAGAATAAAAATGTTTCTAAAACAGAATCTACATACAGAACCAGGAATGAACAAGAGCATCCATAACCGTGCATAAATATGTTCTAAGACCATAACATGGCATTCAGCTGGAACGACCAAGAGCATCCTTCAAGTATTGTTTGTGAAGCACTTTCACAACAGAAATGAGCGGCATGTGCATGAGCAACCTCTTGTGTTGTTAACCTGAAGAAAAGTGAGAGATTAGAGTTAATAATGGTGATGCAAACCTGGGACCCTTACTAGAAAATGTGAAAATAGTAGATGGTGTCCTGATGGTGATGCAAATGGACAAAGGAAAATAGTGAAAGAAAAGCGTAGCATAGATAAAACATACTGGATTCGAAACAAAGCAAGCATATGGATCATTGAAATTCAACTTAGAAACAACTTTAAGCGTCACGGTGAAGTCTGTTCAACATGAGAAAAGAGTTCTAAAAGTTGCCTTTATTTGTGAGAAAGGATCATGCTTTATTGCAACTGATAACCCTGGCTCAGTGACATGAAAACCCATCTCATGGACCTCGTATAATCATTTGATATATTTTTCCTGAATAAATTATATGGTTGAGGTTATATGTACTTACAGTTAAAAAATGGATGAGGAATTAATAAGATGGATCTCTTGAGCCAGTTGCTTCGCCACTACTTGTAACTTCGAATTATACAAAACCATGTGAGGTGTTCTAGTGCATACGAAACAACATCAAATCTATTAAACAAATTGTGATCTCACATAGATAACTGGCAGCAAGATTATTGCAAAACAAATATCGATAATTGATCCACGAAATTTGAAGAATCTTTACTTCATACAAGCATGAAGCTTAGTTCACAGAAATATTGTTTTTCTATAATGAATCACATTCAAGAAACAAAATAAGCATGTATCACTAGTAGGGAAACCCTATACAGAAATATTTCTGTGGCGCATGGGAGGAGGTGCGCCACAGAAATTTTGGCCTTTCTGTGGCGCATCTGGTGGCCATGCGCCACAGAAAGTTGATTTTCTGTGGCGCATGGACACCCATGCGCCACAGAAAGTCAGACTTCTGTGGCGCATGTGTCCCCATGCGCCACAGAAATCCTGTGGATCCCACGTGCAATCATTGGGCCTAGATCCATCTGGGCAATTTCTGTGGCGCACCGCGGCTGGTGCGCCACAGAAAGTTCACATTCTGTGGCGCACCGTGCGCCACAGAATGTTGGCCCAGATCCACAAAAAGGTGGCAACACCCACTTTCCCCATGTGACCTTCTTCATTCCCCCCCCCCCATGCATCTAGCTCGACCTCCTCCTCTCTCCCATGGCATTTTGACCATCCTATTATCCATTATTTGTTGTTAAACCTACTTTGTTTGACATAGAATTGGTGAGGGCTTGGGGAAAGCCTCCATATATATTCTCCTCCTCTCTTTTTGTCCACTATTTTCCCTCCATCACCACACACTCTCTCTCATCGATCACGGTCACGTCTCGGGAACGGATCTAGATCTACTAGGTGGGTATTGTTGAATGGGTGTTTGTTAAAGGCATGAGAAACTTGTCGGTGGGCGATTGTGTTTGTGGTTTGCATGAAGCAAACTATTTGTTGAACGGATCTATGCATGAAACTTGTGTGTGTGGTTTGCATGAATCTTTGCATGTTGTTGCTTGCGCCGGCGTGGTGCATGGATGTTTGCCGAAATGTTGATTCATTTCCATTTCGGTAAATTTTTGTACCACATATGTCCTACTTTTAGGGGAAGTCATACCGAATTTTTTCATCGAACATTTCCGACTTTCCGACTTCCCGCATGAGAAGCTTGTATGTGTGTGTGTGTGTGCATGTTGCGGTTAATTAATTCTAATTAATAACACATACTCTATATGTATACCGCGTAGGCGACCATGGTCATCAAGATGAGCTCTAGTCGAATCAACAACTACATGTTATCTCCTTCTGCCAGAATTATCTACGAGTGCATCTCCTTCTGCCAGAATTATCTAAGCACCGAGAACCAGCATGTTGGTCTGCCCAGGAGGAAAAACTTCGACAGGCTCCAGGGATATGGTCACCGAGACGGCACCAGCTCAATCTTTGTCAGCATGCAGGGTCGAAAGGACGACTTCGACAGGGCTCACCGGGTCGCGCTACAACACTTACAATTGATCGAAACTTGGGTGGAAGAGCACAAATGCTTACTCGAGCAACATTACATCAACCTGGGCCGGCCGAGGAAGAAGGGAGACGTAACCAGAGAGCACAACTCCAGCTTCACGCGTTGGTTCAAGCAAAAGCAACTGGAGCTAGCAAAGAGCAAAACGCCATCTACGGAAGATGAAAAACTCATATTCTCCTTATCACGGGGTCCCTCGCACAACGTAAAGACCTATCAGGCGTACGACATCAACGGCTACAGATTCTACACCGAGGAAAAGGACAAGAATAGCGAATATCAAAACTCAGGAGTAACTATGCTATCCTACGGCGATGATGAGGCTACTGTCAAGCAAAGATAATTCGGAAGGATTGAGGAGATATGGGACCTCAACTACTGTGGAGAGTCGGTGCCAATGTTCCGTGTGAGATGGGCCAAGGACGTCATCAAAGAAGGCCGGTATTTCACCACCATGGTAATACCCGATGCCAAATCGAAGAACGCCTCCGCGAAAAATGAGCCATGGGTACTCGCCAGCCAAGTTGAGCAATGCTTATTCATTACCGACCCGTCAAAGCGTAGCCGTGTTGTCGTGAGGAGGGGCAAGAGGAGCATCATCGGAATGGAAGGAGACGCCACCGAGGAAGAATTGGACAACGAGCCAAAGATCGAGGAGGAATTCGACAAGTTCTTCGACATGCCTACTACTAGTACACAAAGAAGGAAGACCTCCCTGCCTACTAAAGGTTGTCCGTTCACGCGAAGAAATCTCAAGGTGACCGGCCTAAAATTTTCAACCGCGAAGAAGGGAAAGAAGAGAAGCTAGCTCGCGGAACCAAGACGAAGAATACTTTTTTGGTGTATTTAATTTGTGTGTGTGTGTGAGACAATGGAAGCATATATATATATATGTATGAGACATTGTGTGTGAGACAATGCAAGACCATATATATGTATTCAATGAATTGAATATGTACCAAAGACATTGTGTGTATTTTTTGAACCAAATTTAACCAAAAATATTTTAAAGAAAAAAAATTATCATATTCTGTGGCGCATCCGTTAGCTGATGCGCCACAGAATTATCATATTCTGTGGCGCATCCCCTAGCTGATGTGCCACAGAATTATCATATTCTGTGGCGCATCGGTTAGGGGATGCGCCACAGAATATGATAATTCTGTGGCGGATCAGCTAGGGGATGCGCCACAGAAATTGTTTCCACCCGCTTACATGTGGGCCCTCCCCACGCTGCCTCTCTCTATATCCAAATTTTGCTGTGAACCGCCGCGCGCGCGCTCTCGAGTCCCTCGCCGTCGACGCCGCCACAACTCCCCTGCGCCGTCGTCGCCCACGACTCTCCCTCTGCCATCGTCGCCCGCGCCGCGCCCGGCGACCTCCCCTGGGCCGTCTCCGCCTCGACGCGCCCGTCCTCGACGCCATCCGCACCGGACGCCGCCCGCCCGCCTGCTGCCCGTGCTCGACGCGCCCCGGCCGTGCTCGACGCGCCCGTGCCGTGCTCGACGTGCCCGCAGGTATCCCTCCTCCCTCCCTGCCATCTTCCTCCTCCTCCCTCCTCCCTCCCTGCCATCTTCCTCCTCCCTCCTCTCCATGGAATCTCCCCGATCCCCTCCTGCACTCTAGGTGCTTGTGGAAATGCTTAAGTGAAATACTTCACTGAAATTGCACTCTAGGTGCAGTGCAAACTTAAGTGAAATTGCTCTGTATGTGGTGCTTTGTGCTTGCTGTTGGAGTAAAATTTATGGTTTAGTGGTTTAGGGCTAGTTTCTTAGAAAGAAAGAAATAATATGGTGATATTTTTTTTCTAGCAGAGTATTAGTTTGCTAGGAAAGAAATAATATGGTTTAGTGGTTTAGGGCTAGTTCCTTGCTGTTGGTGTACCATTGGGTAAATAAATTTATGGCCATCCCTGTACATGCTTAATGCCTTAGGTTTAGTTTGCTAGGAAAAGGAAATAAATAATAGTGTATGTACAAGAGTTTTGAGCTAGTAGCCTAATATAGTCTTCTGCTCCATAATTCATGGTGGCAGTAGGATGTAGAAGATGTTTGCTAGGATGTGGCAGTAGCTAGTAGCCTAATTTAGTTTGCTAGGATGTGGCAGTAGGATGTAGATACAAAGTGGACTTCCTTGTGCTTGCTGTTGGACTTCCTTGTGCTTGCTGTTGGATGTGGCAGTAGTTTGCTAGGATGTGGCAGTAGGATGTAGATTACATGGCTAGATTTAATTTTAATGTAGTTGCATGGTCAGGGAATATAGCACAAGTGAAGTTAATTTATTCACAAGTTTTGACTTTTTTATGTACTATGCAGTTTGAAGAGGAGACCTCAACGCTGCTGTTCCGGAGCTCGTCGACAAGTGGTGAGAAATTATGGATGTGTTGTGAATGGTGTTGATGGATATATATGTGTCCACGACCATCGTGTCGTGGTTGTTTGTGCTCCGACCATCGTGTCGTGGAGATGCCGGCCGGAGTTGTGGATATTTTTTGTGAAATGCTTGCAGGTACCCCGTGAGGCCCTTGAGATTGCCGGAACGTCGATTAACTTCCGTTCCGGCAAATTCGGGTACTCCATATGTCCTATTTTTAGCAAAGGTCATGCCAAAATTTTTAGCAAAGGTCATGCCAAATTTCGTGAAATTTAGCATGACTTTGCTAAAAATAGGACATATGGGGTATTGCGGCTAATGCATGGGCCGGGGTATCTTAGTACTAAATTAAGTGATGCTTTTGTTATATTTGTTGTACTAACTTTTTTCCTCTTTTTCAATGCAGTGCAAACATGTCCTCCGAGGCCGGCCCTTCTAAGCACATGAGCGTCGAAGAACAAGCTAGAGAAAAGAACAAGTCGTTCTGGGAAGTGAACCCGGAGATGGAGGATGCGGAGGCCGCCGAACTGGCTCGTGACGGCGATGGTGACTTTCTGTTAGAGATGGAGGATGCGGAGGATGCGGAGGACACCGACGGAGATGGGGACGCAACCACCACCACCGAGGGCGGCGACCACACGGATGTCGGGGGTGGCGACCACACGGATGGCGGTGGTGGTGGTAACCCGACCGCTAAGAGCATAAGAAGCAGAGGAAGGACCGGACACCGAAGCGGTGGCCCGTCACGACACGTTCACTAAGGTCTCCTTAAGTGGCCAACCCAGGAGCCTAGGAACACGCAAAAGGGTACGGCATGCAACTAGGGTGCATCCTCCGGGAAACCGTGTCGATCAACACGTATGACCTCAGGAGCGGGAGAATGAGGCTTTGCGCACACAACTCCTCAAGAAGCTTCACGAACGATACATTTTCCCGGATGATGGAAACAAAAAGGTGGACAACTTCGCCATCACGAAGATGAACACCGCCTTGACCAGCTGGAGAGGCCGGGTGAAGGCGAAGATTGAAAGGGTCTTAGCTGGGAAGAGATCAGTGCCAAAGAGCCGTACATCGACATAGAAGAGTTCGAGGCATTGAAGTTGTCCTTGGCATCTCCGGAGGCTGAAAAATGGACCGAGTGGGGGAAGAAATGCGGGCACTGAACTTAGGTAACCACCATTTGGGAAGCGGCGGTTACGCAGGAAAACAGCCCGTTTGGGACAAGGAGGATGCCGAGGTTGCGAGACTTGGGAAAGAGAACATGTGGCATAAAATCACGGACGAGCAAGTTAGGAACTTTGTTCGGTCCCGCTACTATCTGAAGCCGGGGACGGGGGAATTCGTTACCGACTATCAAGATGTGCTGGATTTCGAGAAAACGCTGGTAAGGAACTTAATTACCGCGGATATCTCAAAGTCCATTTGCGTTGATTTCTACATGGGTTCACGTTTATTTCCTTTGTCCGCAGGAGGCTGAGTTGAAGGCTGAGGCTGAGGCCGGCCCGTCGTCCCAGGAGGCTCAGGCCGGCCCGTGGGACACGACTTTCAACCGGGCGATGAACGTTTTCAAGGGGAGGGACAAGTCAAAGCCGCCGACGTCAGCTGGCCGTGTGACCGGCTTTGGTACGAGCATGAAGTTCATCGAGTACTACAGCACGGACCCGAGAAGAAAAAGGAGAGGAGGAAGCCGGCTAAAGATAGAGCCGAGGTTCTCGAGCTAAGGAAGAAGCTGGAGACACTAGAGAAAGAAAAGGTGGACTCCAGCATGGTGGACAAGCTAGTGGCCGAGAAGGTGAACGAGCAGCTCCGGAGTTTACCCCCTGGTTGATGGAGGGGTTAGCTGCTGGAACGCGGAGGTCAACAGGGGCCGATACACGTGCCCAGCTTCGCCGGCAGCACCTCCAGCAATAACGTGTCGCCGTCCTGGTGACCCCACCGGTGCCCCTGTCGTGGATCAACATACACCAAGGCCGGAGAATAATGATAATGCGCACGAGCGGCCGGAGAATGATAGGCCGGCCGCCGGCACCGGCGCCCTTGTCTCGACATTAGCCGAGCTCGACGCCATCACCAAGGTAACTAATTAGTTAGTCCGCGACATCTTCTATGACTATATATGCCTTTGATGACTGCCATATCTCATGCATGGTGCCCAACATGTGTTGACTCCCAGGACATGCCTTGCATACTCCTGCATAGGGTGGGGGTCGGCGGCGAGTTGAAGGAAGTCGCAACGGCCAAGATCATACAACCTTTGACCCGCGATATGCACAACACCCGAATGAGCGAGGTCGTGATGAAAGTCAATGTGAGCGAGGTACTGCCTGAGTTCCGTGACATCGACCCCCCCACGCAACCTCCGGGAGCCGAGAAACACATGAAGCTTGGCGAATGCGGGAAGTGGATGATGGAATGGCCGAAGACCCAGATTCGTCTTGGGGATGTTCTTCATGGGGTCAGGCGCACCGGCGGCGCCACCTCGAGGCCCCGGCCCCCGGTCATTCGGCCCCCGAGGCGGCCACAAAAAGCTGTTGCGGATGAACCGGCGCCACAAGCAGCCGTCGCCACCACCCAGAAGGAACCGCCGGTCGCCGCCACCACCGGCCGGAAGCTACCGCCGGTCGTCGCCGCCACCAACCGCCACAAACAGTTGTTGGGAACGTCTTCACCGCAACCGTCCAAGGTTAGTTCTGACTTTCCGAATTCCCCGACTTTCCGACTTTCCCGACTAACGGATGTGCTATTGTTTATGTTTAGGACAAAGCCGTTGCACCTCAACTTGGTGGCAACGACGACAATGAGGAGGAGGAGAATGATGTCAACGTCGATGACTACATCAACACTGGCGCCTGCATGGATGGTATGTACATGCCTCTTGTGGATGAAGAACCCTTCCGCGACCACCGCGGTCAACCTGCTCGTCCCACTTCATGCACACAACGCCTGGCCTTCACCGACACGCCTCCGGATGCCGGCGATCATCAAGCTCAACCGGGTAACATTTTCAGCCCTAACACACTGAAAGAAACTGTTAAAGCGGGGTTCACTTCACCCCCACAATCCACAGAGATGAAGAACAAGAAGCACAGGAAGAGAAAAGGATCCTCCACCTCTGCGAGCCAGCCAGCTCCTAAGATCCGGGGTCTTGAAGACACGATTCCACCCCGTGCGGATGGCTTCCCCCGAGTTCATGAAGCTGGTAAACCTATCTTGTCTGGGGACTTGCTCCGCCTTGCAGAAGGACCCATGATTGCCTTGCAGGAATCTATCTTGCATCTAGAGGAGCTCCTTCTTAAAGACAAGCAGCCGAGTTACCCGGCGTTCGCGGTCAAGGTGCCAAAGGAGCTGGTGGACTTCGTCCAGGAAGACCCCGCGGATGTGTTCTTCATAGCGTACGAGGACATCTTCAAACTCTTTCACACTCAACGGCTGGACTATAACATGGTCCGCCTATATGCGCTCGATGTGGCGATGAAGATCAGGAGAGATGATACCCCGTACGTCGCGATAGTGGATCCCTACTACATGCGCGACAGCCATCTGGTGGAAGGATCAAAGACACGGGAAACGGCCACGGAGTACCTCGTAAGGGTCATGCTGGCCAACAAGAGGAAGAACGCCCTTCTTCTGCCTTTCTTTTTCGAGTAAGTACACATCCGCTCGCCACCGTCGGATCTTATGCCTTCTTGTACATTTCTTCCATCGCTGATCCTTTGTCCAACATTCGTTTCAATTGTGTTGAGCAGGGACAAGTACTGCGCACTCATCTACGTATCCCCGAGGTGGTCCATTGCCACTTATTTGGACTCGGGGAATAAATCCACGCCGAGACGATACACCAGAATAAAGGGTGTTCTCGATGACGCTCTCGAGGCCTATGCCCAAAAGGGCGGCCCCTTCCATAAGAAGTCGGAATTCTTCACGGAGAAACACACACAAGTTCCAGCATGGGACCGGCTTCCATTGCATCAAGCAACTGGATGGCAGCGTGAAGGAGGCCTACTACGCCCTCCATCACCTTAAAGCGATTGTCCGGGATTCGAGAAAACGAAGATTCCATCTGGTCTCGCAGAATACACCAAAATGGCGGATGCTCTCACCGATGCTGATTACAGAACAGACTTCCATCGCATCCGGCTGCAGTTGTCAACGATCATCCTCGACGATGTCATCCACAAATCAGGGTCCTTCCACTACCCCAGAGGTATTATAGAAGTGCATGTGTAGGGTTATATATTATATATATGCTATGCTATGAAACCCAAATAGGATAGCCATATGATTTCCAACCATGACAATTGATTGATTGTCTTGCCTCTCTACTTAGATGAATAAATTATACTCTATTTATATCACTAACCAATATATATCCCAATCCATCTTCAGGGTTGTGTCAGAGGGATATCGAAGAACGACTAGAGGCACAGAATGACACCAGGGAGTGGAAGACGAAAGAAGGCTTTCTACCGTTCCCGGCGCCGCTCAAGAAGAGGACTCCATGATCATGCATGCTCCCCGCGCTCTTGCTCACCATCATCGCCGATGTGTACTACATTTGATCATAGTTAGGCGGCGAACACTTGATTTGTAATGTGTAGTGTGAAATGATGAAACATTCGGCACTTTTGTGACTATGTGTATATACGTATCTCGATCGGGCACTAAGTAATATGTGTGATGACATATTGATTAATGTGTTTGTCTGTTTATATACCTGTCAAATATACCTGTATTTCTGTATAAACCTGTATAAATCCTGTATATACCTGTATTTGTACAGCAAAATGGAAAAATACCGGTATTTCTGTTTCAATTTCTGTGGCGCACGCTTTTTTTTTTGTGGCGCACCACTTTCTGTGGCGCACCAAGGAACAGTGCGCCACAGAATTCCTCTGCATAGGGGTGCTGCGAGCTATTTCTGTGGCGCACCACGCTGGGTGCGCCACAGAAAGTTGCACTTTCTGTGGCGCACGCTCTGGTGCGCCACAGAAATAATTTTTGTGGCGAGATTTCTGTGGCGCACCCAGCAAATCTGGGGGTGCGCCACAGAATGTGAAATTGGTGCGCCACTGATGCCGTTTTCTGTACTAGTGTATCCCATACTGCTACAATAAAGATGTGCATAAAGCATGCAACCAAAAAAGTAACCAGATGTACAAAAAAACATATATAAGAGATTTTTACCTTGATAAGGGCACGATTACTAAGAAGGCTTCCTGTCTTTCCCATCAACTGTATATAGAATACACCTGTTCAAGCGAACTCTCAATGTACAACTTGAGATTCATCCTACATAATAAGTAACAAAGAGTACATGTTATGTATTGTTCTTTTCTTACCAACCATTTGTACGACTTGCTTGTATTGAGAACTATCACAGAAGAACATATTATAAGAATCAACAACGTACAGAACCAGCACACTGAAGAAGAAATTTTCTGTCAGAAGTGGCGATAAGTGCATTGACAGCTTCATCATATCAATATTTCAATATGCCTCAGACTGGATTTGTATTATTCTAGTACTGACGTTGCTATTAGTTTCAGGTGTTTTGCTACTTATAAGACTGAAACAAGTTTATTGCACACTTCAGCAGAATCCTCCCATGTTAAGTTGTTAACAACACCACCCCATTACATTTTGATGTCTTCAAGGGAATCTGAGTTAGATCATCGTGTGCTAATCACTACTAGATATCCCATTTTAGCCGAGGGTGAAATTACCGTCGAATATTTAGTTTACCGTCAGATATACTAATACCCGACAGTTTACCATCGCAATCTCCCGTCGGCTATGCTTGGTCGGCCATTACTCTAATAACCGACGGTACCCTCGGATAATATTGTTGCCGACGGTAATAAACCGACAGTGAGCCGTCGGACATAGTCTGGTCAGTAGCCGCCTGACAACACAAATAGCCGACGGTACCCTGTCGAATATTTACTTACCGACAGTTATTTTCTCCCGTCAGTTTTCATAATAGCCGATAGTGTAGTTGACAGTCAGGATTAGTTATAACCAAGAGGAGAGCCAGACCGTCGGTTAGTTTGATTACCGATGGTGTGTATACAACCCGGTTGTTGATTCTTATATTTTAGAGGTCAACACCATCAATTTGTACATTTGTTGGCGGTCTAAATTCACTCTTAGGAATTGCTTTCTAAGAGGTTTGTTTTAGAACAAATGAGATTTAGGGTGCCATTTTCAGACTACTAACATTTAAAAACATCTTATACACATCCACACATGAACAAAGAACGCATATTATATATTAGCATAATCTCTGAAAGTTTCCCTCAAAAAAAAAATCTCTGAAAGTATATGATCCATCTAGGAAATGCTATACAAAACACAATAGTAACTAAGATACAATGAGAAAAACATTTTGCATAAAGCTAAATTGTCCAAACTTCAGAACTTTGCTACGTTGGATGACGTGGAGAGGGCCAATATTAGACTCATCGCCATAGATACCAGCACGGCCATATACATCGTCTTCAGCGTCGCCATAGAGATAATCTCCCTCGCTGCCATGGGTGTCATCCTCATCGTCATTAATATCATGAAGATTCTCACTATTGGGAATTCCTCCATTATTGCTTCTCATTCCCTAAGAAATGATAAGACAAGTTGCACTGTCATACGATTGTCCAATTGTAATCAGAAACTAAGAAATTAGATAAACCAATAAGCATTTAGGTGGAAATCTACCCAAAAAATTGAAAAGGTATCTGGATGCAGATATCATGTAAGAAAGAAGCAACATTTATGGAACAATGTAGGCATACAGGAGGGCTTCCTTTTCATTCAGCCTGGCAAATCATCTTAACCTACAGCCCACATGTGGGCTTCCTTTTCCTCAAAAAGTCGACATATATCGCGACATTTACACAAAAAGATCTGATTGTAATAGATCAAATATGCACGCATAGATAGTAAGCAATAAGAATACAACAACCCCTAGTATAATTATTTCAGAGCTGTCTCACCTCATTTACCTGAGACAAAGTGTCCAGATTCAGTGGATGATTCCATGAAATCAGTTCAAAGGAATTGTTTGATGTTCAGTTTTCTGTATCACGTGTTGGTCCTGGTAAATGTGTTAATGCATACATATAGTTAATCAACTTACACGTGTGAGGATCTCTGCCAAATAAAAGACAAGTAAAGAAGAAGATGAATGCTCAGAGACGAACCTTCAACGTCAAGCGCTGCAGAAAACAATGGCAGTATCTGAGTTCCATGGCTTCTATCCCCCCCCCCCCCCCCCCCCCCGCCAATGCTCAGAGACGAACCTTCAACGTCAAGCGCTGCAGAAAACAATGGCAGTATCTGAGTTCCATGGCTTCTATCCCCCCCCCCCCCCCCCGCCCCTCAATACTCCTACAATCTTTCAGTATAGCAATTCCGAGCAACAAAACCAAGAAAGAACGTTAGTGATCAGTACCACTGTTTCCAATATGAAAATTACCATTGCTCATTTCCTTATTCCATTATAATCTAATAAGTTCATATACAAAATTAGTAACAGCTGTTTTACCTTCAGTACATGTTTCAATCATCAAGAGTACTGGAACTTAAATCTGAAGCATCGGTCCATGGAGAGAAAATTACAGGGATCTACCACAATTGGGGCTCTCACAACAGGTCAGTACCATTCTTGGTGATTTTTTCAAGTCAGTACCAACTCTGGGGCTAACGACAACAAACAGCGCTGATTCCTATCTAAATGCATTTTGACACTGATACTGACTGGTGGGACCCATTTGTAAGAGTCTAGTTGGCAGCACAGGTGGAGAAGCAGCTGACATGGACATGAGGGTCTACCTGTCAGCCCCACATCTTAATTTTCCCTTCTTCTTCCTCTCCCCATCTCTCTCTCTCTCCGGCAAAAATAGGCTTCCTCCACCACCAACAGGAAGGGCACCACACCGCGGGCCATGGCTGCCTTCACGCCCCAGCAGGAGATCTCCCCGCCGCCGGAAGCAAGCAACCCAGGGCGCAGCAGGATCGGCGACGACGACGCGGCGGTCAGGTCGACGGCGGGCTCGTACGTCAGAGCTTGTCGGGCCCTTGGCTACCGCTGGTGGGCGCGGGGGCGCTCGTGTGGCGGTGGAGGCGGCGGATGGCACTCCTCCAGCGGAAATCAAGGCTGGGTGGCGGCATCTCGCCTAACCAAAACGCTGGCCGGAGCGGCGGTTGGGGACGGGGCCGAGGCGGGGACTTGTGCTGCCTATTGAGTGCCCCTTTCTCGACCTCCCGTACGCAGTGGCGGCGCGCCACCAGGAGGCGAGCAGGGGCGGCCGCCCCCTCACGCACGCTTCCTCTTCCCGCTCGTGCCGGCGGGCGCCATGACGGGTGAGCACGGGAAGGTTACGGGGCCGAGCTGGGAGTGAGAGGGCTGACGCCCGAGCAGGCAGGAGGAGCGCGGGCGGCAGAGTTATTCGACTATAGGATCAAGCGCGAGCGTGATGGGCAACGGGACGGGCTGCCAACGACGGCTCCGTTGAGCCCGGACTCGACGACGGCGGCTTCGCCCGGATGCGCGGAAGCACACGCAACGGACGCACGCGGCTCGCGAGAGTCGAACGAGCGGCGGATTGCGACATATGGTCGCCGTACGCGGCGGCGGTGCTCACCGGAGCGCAGCATGACGGCGGTTGTCGGCGGCAGCATGCTACGGGGCACGATACAAGGGGATTGGGTCGAAGAGGAGGAAGAAAAAAGAAAGGGGAAAATAAGGTGCGGGCTGACAAGTGGCCCCCACGTCCACGTCAGCTTCACTCCACGTGTGCTGCCAACTCAGCCCTGACGGATGGGTCCCTCTGGTCAGGGTTGCTGTCAAATTGCGGTTAGAAAAGAATTTGTGCAATCTGTTGTCATTAGCCCCAGAGTTGGTACTGACTTGAAAAAATTACCAAGAATGGTACTGACCTGTTGTCAGAGCCCAATTGTGGTAGATCCCTGTAATTCCCTCGTCAATGGAGGCATACCTGCCCACTGCATCCTCACGGTTACGCCACCATTTTCAGCAAGCGGCGGAGAGGGACTCGGAACTGGGAACCGGTCAGATACGCTATAACCCCTGGCACGGAAAATTTTGACCGATATGCGGGTTTGGGCCATTTTGATGGACCGAACAGGTCTCGCATATCGGTCCGGCCCGAATTTTTTTCGGGTACCCACTAAATCCCCGCAATCCCACTATGTCTTGGAGATTGAGGGCGATTTAAGGTTAGCTCCCCCCCCCCCAAACAAACAGACATCTTAGGCCAGGCCACCGTCTGGCATCGGGAATGCGGCGTCCAGCAATGGTTTGTCGTCAAGATCGTAGTAAACGCGCTAGTTGCCGACTGGCTCGATTCCTCCAACAATCGCATCGCCCCCGTACCCTTCTATGCATATGTGCATGATCTCCGGTCCAGAATATCCTTACACAGTTTCTGAGGACACTAATTCCGAATATGTGTGTGTCTTAGTCTCTTAGACTCATTCTGTAATAGTACACGGATTCTTTTCCCATCAAGGCTTGGTCGGCATGAGCTACATTTTATTGAGGACACTAATTCCGAATTGTACTTTGTGCCTTTCGTGCTAGGAATAGAAACCAAACTCCATTGTTTTTTTTAGCATATGCTGTAACGATGCAGAGCTTCCATCTTCTGATATCAATATCTTTAAATCTGGACATGGTACGACTAAGTGATTGTTCTAGATTGGATATTACTTGAGGATCTCTCCTATTTCAATCTGACCAGGACTCGTAAACGTTATTTTTTTTCCGGCCGAGATCTATTGTACTGTGACTTGAAGACCTTTCAAATCTAACGTGAGATCAGACTACTTTAAATCTAGGCTTCATACAAAGAATGCAGAAATAGAGGAACAACTTGCTGAACTATCAAATAGCAGGATGAAAGGCAACCGAGAGAGCAGTAAGCACGGACCTGGACGGAGGCGCGCTTCTCCCCGACGACGGACTCCCCGGGACCACGTTCTTGGCGTAGCGAGAGTCATCCTTGGCCTTGGCGATGAAGACGCCGTCGTGATTGTGCGGCACCACGACCACCTTCACCTTGCTCCCACTCTTCATGTCAGGATCGCTCCTGCCAGCCGTGGCGCGAGGTGCGTCACCGGGATTACGTGGCCCTTACCAAGTGCGACTTGGAGGTTGCAACTGGGGGCACCGAATCATCGGGTGGACGAGATCTCAAGCGGGAGAGGTGAATCCATGGACAGAAGGAGGAGCCGCAGCGGACAGGGGATTGGAAGGACTTAGCACCGGAGGGGCAAATCGAGGGGTCCGGAGGAAGAGAATCCTCCGGGCCGGCTGGGCGGCGGATTTGGGAGGATGCGGGTGGTGGGGCGCAGCAGGATGTGGCGGAGGTTGCGGGCGGCGGCGGGTTGAGCCTAGGAGCGATGGGGAGATTAAGGGATCTGGGAGAGGCTGTTGATTCAGATTGGGGTACGGGGTGTCTTTTCTTTTCGTCATGTTTTCGTTTCGCGCCCATGAGTTTTCGCTTCGCGCCCTTTGCCGCCTACAACCACCAGTGCCGGCAGCTGGTCCGCCCGTAGAGAGAGCGATTTGTGCCGGCAGTCGACTGTGCTGGGCTGGGCTGGGCCCCACGGTACGCATTATTAAAACAAGCAAGGTAACTGACATAACGCGCGCGTGCGCTCCTCTCCTCGCGCAGCGCACGCTCTCGTGCACTTCTTCTCACGCACAACGGAGCGGGTCGTCGGAAGAGCAACAGCGACGCATACTTAAAAAGCTGGCTGCTGCTCATGGACAAGCTTTTTCCTTGTCGTTTCTTTCTGTATGCAGCCAACTCATCGGCCACATGCAAATCAATTCTAAATTTTAAAAAACTCATAAGTTTCAAACTAAACGACCAAATTAAAATCGGTTTTCACCATAGTGTTCCTCGCGACCAGTGGCGGAGCTTGACCAACATATTAGGAGGGGCCAAAACAGATAAGATAAGAGCTGAGGGGGCCAGATTTAAGTATTTTGTGTTTTATATGGTCAAAAGTGGTAAATATATAGTACTAATATGCAAATTTTAATTAAGTTGGGGGGGGCATGGCCCATGTTGGCCCCCATGAAGCTCCGCCTGTGCTCGCGACGATATCTTTAAAACTAGATCCCACGTGAATATGTTCCGACCATTATTTTTGAAAAGCAACTTTGTATTACAAACTTGCTTTTCTATCAGGAAAGCAAGTTTAAGGTAAAAACTTGATTTTTCATCCATAAAGTTGCTTTTTTATAATAGCAACTATGTATGTCGAGACAACTTTTGTTATGCAGAAGAAACATGATTTTTTCACATAATACCGACAAAGTTGGCCATTGAGTAGACTAAAAACAGGCCCATCTCATCCTCGCATATTTTTCATGTTTGTGATAAAAAAGTAAGTCAATAGTTCGAATTAGCTTTTCGCTAAAGTTTATATTACAAGTTTAATTTTGTATAGCAAAGCAAGTTTATACTACAAAGTTGATTTTTGAGTTTCTATAAAAGTAACTTCCTACCTGAAAAATATGTTTTTTTACCATAGACTTGCTTTATCGTGACAGAAAATTAAATTTTTAAAATTAATTATCAGAACATGTTCACCTGGGATCTTGTTTTGAAAATCTCGCCGGGAGTATCACTAGGTAAAAACAAATTTTGATTTGTACACTCGGCTTGAAAGTTATACTTAAAAAAAAATTAGCCTACCGTTTTCTGAAAAGCAAGTATATACCAAAAACTTGTTTTTTGGTATAAAAGCAAGTATATAGTACAAATTTGCTTTTAAAAAATAATTGCTAGAACTTGTTCGTGTCGGATCTAGTTTTGAAGATCTCGTCACGAGAAACACTACGGTTAAAACCGATTTCTATTTGAACACTCGGTTTAAAAGTTATGTGTTTTTTAAACTTTTGGAATATGTTTGCACGTAGATGACATCATCTATTTAGTATGTATATTAAAACCATCGGCGCGGTGCATGCGTCCGAAAAATTAATGTTCATGCCGTGCATGCATCCACTTACCCGAACTAGAAAAAGCGCATCACACGGGTGGAAACTTTCCTAATTTGGTCGCATGCGCTCCAGATTGGAAAAGCGCGCGTGCGCTCTCCGGCAACGTCCAGCAAGCAAATAGGGGAAGATTTAAGGAAAACACTTCTATTCCCGGGGGATCGCAGCGTTCCGTCCTCCTCCTTGCACGCGCGCCACGCGTCCATCGTGGCCCACAGTGACCTTATCTCTTCCCGGAGCCGGCTCCTCTAACTTTGCTGTTACAAGGTCAGTGCCCTAACATAGCCTATATCCACAGTAGAAACCTCATCTAACGACTCTCCTTTGCCTAGTACTAGTTGCTGCTGC
Organism: Poa pratensis; assembly: GCA_947311845.1. Classification (NCBI taxonomy): domain Eukaryota; kingdom Viridiplantae; phylum Streptophyta; class Magnoliopsida; order Poales; family Poaceae; genus Poa; species Poa pratensis. The sequence goes on along the minus strand of CAMZMU010000093.1, from coordinate 2,874,732 downwards.
TGTTGCTCAGTTTTGGAGAGAAAAGTCAATCCATCTGCCTCTTTTACCGCCAAAATGAGTCAGTCCCTTCTTCTTCCCCTTGCTTCTCACGGTACCTTCCTTCTCATATGACGATTGAGATTATAGCAATCCAGTCCAAAAAGGGGCTACAGATATGGACCAAACACACACATTAGAGCAAGCAAAACAGTACAAATCGATCACACAAGGGCACTTGCAGCAGTACCAAGCTGGGGCTGCTGATCATTTTCTGATGGAGAACCAGTCCTGTTATATTTGATTTTTTTTCAAAAGGAGTACCAAAGAGCTATAGCAGCATGCGCCGAAGCACTAGATGGACAATATGAATACATGGTTAAAATTGGTTATCCTTTCACATTACAAAATTCACTGAACTGCTAAATATGCCTAGCTCTGTACCCTTCATTGGAGAAGACATATTTTGATCAATTGTAGATTTTTCAAGCAAGCGAAGTTTTGTTGAACTGTTGTAAACTCTGTTTTAGACTCTTTTGCAACCATGAAACTATTTTATTTTTACCAAGTTATTATTTGATGAAGTTCTTTACTTGCCGACAGCGATACAATTTTCTGAATCTCTAAAGTTTAACAATAGCACTGAACAATTATTCAATCAATCAATAACCAACTGTACGAACCTGAGTTGCAGCGCTTGAACCAACTCTGCTGTACAATCAATCCCTTCCCTTGGGTTGCAGCGCTTGTAGAGTTAGAGTACTGATTGGAGGCCTGCTGCGCTTCTGGATGTCGCCGGAGCGGTGGCGCTGGAGCGGATTGCCGCCGGGGCGGCAACGACAGGACGCCAGGATGGGCACAAGGAACGAGGACGGAGGTGGGGAAGACGGACTCATCTGGGGGAGGGAGCGCCGGGGTGGGGTGGCGAGCGGCGGGATGGTGGCGTGGCCATGGCGGCTAGTCGCCGGCGGCGTGAGGCTGGACAGTTCCATGAGATATGTTCAATATACATTCAGAGTTTCAGAGTACAGAGCAGCAACTAGTACTAGGCAAAGGAGAGCCGTTAGATGAGGTTTCTACGGTGGATATAGGCTATGTTAGGGCCCTGACTTTGCAAGAGCAAAGTTAGAGGAGCCGGCTCCCTCTTCCCCGCGTCCCGTTCTCTCCCATCCTCTGCTCTCTCTTCGTTTTCCTCTGCGTCCCGTGGAGAGCTGGCGCCACCGCGCCACCGCCGCCGCTGCTAACTGCCCTCGCCGCTGATGCCCCGCACCTCCTCCTCCATGCCGGTTCCCTGCACAACCTCTCCCTTTCCTGCTGCCCTCCCCGCGTCTCCCTTCTCCTTCCTCGCGCCCCTGCTGCTCCCATCCCGCCGGCGAGCTCGGCCGCCGCCTCACAATGGCTAGAAAGCTCCTGAGCGGAGGTGGTGCTCCCGTCGCCATGCGCCATGGGAGAGCTCGACCGAACGCGCTCGCGCCTGGAGACGACCGGCGGCCGCGCATTTCCCTTCTCCTTCCTCGCGCCCCTGCTGATGTGCCGCCGGCGAGCTCGTTCGCCGCCCCGGTCCGCTATGGCCAGCATGCTACCGTCGCCATGCGCCTCAGTCTGCCCAACGGCTGAACATCGCGAGACTCCATGGTGCGATCTTCCGGTCGTTGGTGCAGATTTGATTTGTCTCCAGAGCCACCCGCATCCTGTGAGAAGAAACGTGAAGCCGACCAATTCTTTTGATTTCCGGCAGTGGAGCATGGACGCCTGGTAAGTCTCGCCTGCACAATCAACTGGCAGATACAACCAAAGCTAGCTAGGTGGATTTGATTGGTCTATTTTCCTAGTGATTTACCAAATGGTAACTATTAACTGGACACTGTCTACTTCAGTTTATCATCTATATTGACTGAATATGAACCTGCAGTAAACCACCTTGATTGGGAGGCTTGTTCGTCCGAGCTATTATTTCTTGATTTGATTGGGACACTGCCTACTTCAGTTTATTAGCTATTGAACAAAACCTGCACAAAGTTATTTTCTTATGCCACTGCGTTAGAAAACATGACTAATCTATTGCACTAAACCTGCGGTATTGGCGACCGGCGCAACCGCCATCATGGGCGCTTCGAGCCGGCAAGATGCAGCAGGTCGGAGAGGATTTTTTCTTCATTTTTTTGATATTTTTCAATGCAATTTTCTGTAAGGGTTGTAGCAAAAAAAATCACGTTTTGGTTGTCCACACACTGAATTTCACATGATGCAATTTTTTGTAAGGGTTGTAGCAAAAAAAATTCACCTTTTGATGCAAATCCACGAACTGATTGAAGCAATTTCACATTATGCAATTTTATTGATGTGGTGCAATTTTGTAAAAGGTTTGTAGCAGATTATTTTTTCTTTTGGTGCAAATCCTCATATTGTTTGTAGCAATTTTTTCTTTCTCACCGGAGCATCTTTTATTTCTCACCGGACGTTCATTGTAGCATAAAATTTCTTCCTTTTGGCGCAAATCCACAAAACGTTTCTAGCAAAAAAAAATCTACAATAGCATAATTTTTTCTGCTACGATGTCTCCGGTGAGGTCTTTTTTGCTACAATAGCATTTCTTCTTCTTTTTTTTGCCCTTGCGGTGCAATTTTTTATAAGTTTTGTAGCAAACAAATTCCCCATTTGATGCAAATTCAGAAACGTATTGTAGCAATTTCCTTTTCACATGATGCAATTTTCTTAGCGTGGTGCAAATTTTTGTAAGGTTTGTAGCAGAATTTTTCCTCTTTTAATGCAAATCGACATAATGTTTGTAGCAAAAAAATTTCACAACATGCATTTCTTCAGGAGGTTCATTGTAGCAGAAATTTTATAATTTAGATTCAAATTCACATGATTGTAGCAATTTCTTATATACTTGATGCAATTTTCTTAATGTGGTGCAAATTTTTGGAAAGTTTGTAACATATTTTTTCCTTTTTTGATGCAAATCTACATAATGTTTGTAGCAAATTTATTCTCACAGGATGCAATTTTTGCAACACGCGCGCCTCAGCCCCGGCCTCCTCAACGAGCTACGACCGGGCAGGCTCTGCCACGACCGAGTTGATGGCGATGGCTCCCTACGTGTTGTCGGTACCGCAACCCGCCCGCCTCCCCGGCCTGGCAGTGGGGGAGATGTACAGCGTGCCGGATTCAGGGAGCATCTCCTGCGTGCCCCCTGCGTGTTGTCGACGAGGGGAGGAGCAACTCGTCGTCAATGTACGGAAAGGGGAGGTGACGACGCGACGGTGTTGTGAAGCCAGGTCGCTGGTGATGCGCAACATGTTGGCGTTGCTGCAAGCAGCGGCCGCTAGTGCTACCTCCGTCAGCGGCGGTGCTACCATCATAGGGGATTCAAGTCGCCAATGATGCTGCTAGTCATAGGTCGGGGATGCTACAAGTGTTGGACAACATTGCTGCCTAGGTTTGTTGGGGCTGCTGCACTGCTCCGTGTTGCTACCGGTGAGAGATTTAGTTTGGGGATTTTTCGGCGGCCCAGCGGGGCTTTGCTATATAGTCATAATTACTTTGCTACGTTTTTGTTTTTGAAATGCTGTATTATCACAATTTGTTTGCTACGAGGTTTCCGGCGAGAACTTCGGCGATATCTCGTCAGACTTTTCTGTCTAGCAGTCATAATACTTTTCCTACGTTTCTGTTCTTAAATGAATCACAAGAGGAATTTTGTTGCTACAATTGTTCTACTATTTTGCATCATAAGTTTGCAGTAAAAAAAGAAGTTGCTTACCCGGTTTTTTAAAATGGCGCAAACATATGATTTTGTTGTTGTAATAGTTTGTGATATTTGTTTTAAATTATGGTGATTTTGTTGCAAATCTATACGCAGCAAAAAATGTTGTTTAATCATTTTTTGTACCATCATTTTCTTAAAACGTTGTGTTGGAAAGTCACATGGCCACAGAGGGAGAAAAGTCACATGGTAGCATCACAGGACCACCATGCAAGGCAGGAGCGCGGAAAGCTGGCAGCAGAAGCGACAGCGACGTGAGGAAAAGTGATTTATTCTGGTTTTTCATAATTTCCAAATTTAAAACACGAGAATCGATGCATGCATACTTCATACGATATAGTGCGTACATTCTGGTTTGGGTGACCGTACTGATGAAAATTAAGCACGTGTATATGTGTGTGGTTTCAAGGACGTGTCCGTGGCTTATTGTCATTTAGGCTACCAAAGTCTTGATTGGACGTCTCACAAGAAAGCCTAGTGTGGAGGCTTGATCCCGCGTGGACGTCTTAGGGTATTAGGAAAGAGAGCGGCAAACCGCTCGTTGCGGCAAGAATGGCCGAAAGGTTGTCGCCGCGGCACATGAAGCGTCTATGAGTTTAGAAAGGACGAGATTTATTTGGGAGAGAGTAGTGGTTTGAAACGTTGATGTTTTTCCACGTCCCGTCGATCGCTTCTACGTCAGTGGCAGGAATCAACCACGTACTCTAATGTTCCGAGGCGGGAAGGAGAGGCCTTCATGCCGACGGATGATACCCACACGACTCTATCCGAGAGTCTGATAGCATGAAGGTATATCCTCATCCTTAATCACAATTAATTATCACATTTACTTCTTGTACTACATTTTATCTCAGTTTTCTTGAAGGTCTCCTCTCAAAACTTCCGAAAGGTTATCCACACTTTGGAAAGTTGTCATCCAAAATTTTCGATAGCGGGTCCCCTAAATTTAGGGGAGTTCTCATCTTAATTTCCAAAAGCTCGCAAATAGTGCGTGTGCCTAATGCACAAGCTTTGGTAGCTTTAGTTACTAGCTAGCCAGTAGCCACGACGATAAGCTGATTAGTCTTGGACATTAATTGAATGAATGGTCACTCAATGCATGGGCTTTAGACTAGTCACAATGGGGAGTAACATAGGAGTAACATCAGTGTCACATAGGCAAAAAAATCTGATGTGCCGGGTAATTAATGAGTAGAGAGATGGTTGTGCTAACTAGCTACTCCCTCCGTTACTTTTTACTTTGCGTTCTAGGTAAGTCACACATACCAAGGAGAGCTTAGGCAGGGCTAAAATATGGAATAGATAGACTAATTTGCCCCGTTCAGCCCCATGTCCATGCGCGCTGGCCCAATAAATAATGCAGCCGTTGGCAATTACACTCATGCATGCATTGGCCTGCGTCGCTTTGGCTCTTTCGCATGCAAGTTAATTTCTCTCTGTAGCGCCAGCTGATTCCACACGGGGGAGAGACGAGGATAGCACCGCGAGGGTATATTGGGTAATCAACAGCAGAACGCAGTGTAAAAGGGAAAATTTGGAAAAAGCTAAAACACAATGTAAAACGAAACGGAGGGAGTATGTTACCATAACATCACACATTTCAAAGCAACATGAGTGTATAACCTATTAAATATGACACTACACACATGTTACTCCCTACCATGGAGGTAGTAACTTAGAGTAGTAACATATGCATGTTACTAGTCTAAGTTACTCCCCATTGTGACTAGTCTTAGTCCACGCATATGCATGCGTACTCCATTAATAATATTTGAGTTTGTGCCACGCTAGCTAGTGAGTAAATATATAATCCATTATATTTTTCTTCATGCCATGCATATATATGTCGATATAACTGCTTCTACACCATCTTCGACGTCTTCTCATGCACATCAGCGAAGTCAACCCGCCAGTTCAATGCATGTACAGGGGCGGTGGCGCGTGACCTCATCTCCAGCACCGTCTTATCGCACACAGGTAATGCCACACACGCGATAGCTAGGAGTTATAGTTCATGTCTTCGACCACTCGGAATACATGACCCGCTCGATCCTCGATCGGCTTTGACGCCAACCGGCCGGATCCTTCCAAAAAGAAGAAGCCATGCATGCATCTCTGAGGCCGTGACACACCGCTCATAGATATGGACGACAACAGCATGAGAATCCTCAAGGGTGTCGATCGGGGGCTACGAGATGCATGACGACCTAATATGTGTCAACACGCTTCTTGCGGTGGCGTAACGTGGTCGATGTGGCCACCCTAGATGTACTCGTGACCTACCCACAAGTAGATGTGATAGAGGATGGCATGCATGTGTGTTTCCCTTTGTCATCCCACGCTGCTGCAGTACTGTCTCTCTTGTTCCGGCCGCGCCACCTTGTCGGTGCATACAATATGGTGTGACCACTCGTATAAGATCAGTGTCAACACAATATTGTGGGATATGTCGAGGGCCGGCAATTCTTGCGAAAGATTCTTGACGAAGATGAGCTAGGATAGCGAGACGGTGCCAAGCCAATTTTGTCCACATACACTAACACAAAGCATAGATCGACAAGACAATCGTGAGAGAAAGTATGTAAGGATGAAAACATTGATGAGAGTTGGACGCTGATATAGACGAGCAGGTTCAAGTACTGAGTCTGAATATAAAGCCTTAGCTAATGCCACAGCAGAATTGATATGGGTTGAAGCACTTCTCAATGAACTTGGAGTTAAGTTAAAAGAGAGGCCTTGTTTATGGTGTGATAACATTGGTGCAACATACCTGTCAGCAAACCCAGTCTTCCATGCACGTACTAAGCATGTTGAGATTGACTTCCACTTTGTTAGAGAGCGAGTGGCAAGTAAGCAATTAGATATCAAGTTCATTTCTAGTAAAGATCAGGTTGCATATGGTTTTATTAAGGCTCTTCCAGTGAGAAACCTTCATGAATTTAAGCGTAATCTAAATATTTCCCAAGTTTAGATTAAGGGAGGCTGTTGGAATATGTAATGTGACATACGAATACGAGTATGGTATAGTATACCACCTCGTATACGTACATTGTGTAAGCCACGGTAGGGGCTCTTCCTACACCCTATAACACGTAACCCGAACACTCCAACGAGGGTAATCGGTTCCGCTACGTACTCTCACACCAAGGACGTGAAGAGCCAACATGCGAGAATGCAAGATAGTCTGCAACGGCATGAAGAGCGACAAGGAGGCGGCGGACCTATGGAATGGGGTGTATCGCGCCGTGCGGCACCTTGCGCAGATTGACATGGTGATCAAGAAGGTGACCGCTTACAGGAACAGCAGGGCATCCGAAGTTGGTCAGGCGGTATGTGTTCAGGTCGTGGAAGATCCTGACGCTGCTCGCCACCCGAGCTCGTGCTGCTCATCATGACGGCTGGCCCTGCAGACATTCTGCACCGCCTACGACTGCAAACGTTGGTTCGGCGGCAGGAGGCGGGCAGTAGCCTAGCACTAGCAGCGTGAGTCTTTCTACAACCATGGATCTGATGTTTAGTCAAACCTATTGCACACTCAGGCTCTTCTCAATGCAAATCTTACTTTTTTTTGCACCAGTCCTAGCGTACACTACATACTTGTATATTTTTCTCTTGAGCAACAGCTCACCACATGCATGTTAGTTCATGAATTTAGAAAAAATCGTTGATTTGAAAGAAATCATGAATTTCAGAATGAAACGAACATGAAAATAACTTGAAAAAAATATCAAACCAGTAAACCAGAAAAGACCGCTTGGAATCTTCTATAAAGTTCACAATACCGACATATTAGCTGGGTCGGCCCACTCGGAAGCACTAGCGCTGCGATTGGTGCGCCTTGAGTCCACAACATATGCAACGGGCGCCAAATAGTAATCGTCGGGCCGGGGAGCTCCTATTTGGCGCTTGTAGCGTCAGCTACAACACCAACGCTCGCATGGAGCAATAGTGGGCTGGCCCAGCTAGGTCGCAGAAGCAAGCTTCCTTCGCATCGATTTGTTCCTCATTTCGCTTTTGCTGTTGATTCAGGAGAAAACACCATCTGATTTTCTGTTAATTTTTTAAAAATGGTGGAATTAAAAATGTTCACATATTGTAAAAATGGTCACAAATATAAAGTATTCATGAATTTGAAAAATTGTTCATGAATTTTAAATGTTCAGGAATTCAAAACGTTCATGATTTTTTTTTTAAAAATACGATTTAAATTTCTTGAATTAAAAAACTTCACGAATTTGAAAAATCATCACAAATTTAAAGTTCATGAATTTCGAAAAAATCGTTGATTTGAAAAAAATCAGGAATTTCAGAATGAAACGAACATGAAAATAACTTGAAAAAATATCAAACCAGTAAATCAGAAAAGACCGCTTGGAAGCTTCTATAAAGTTCACAATACCGATATATTAGATGGGCCGGCCCACTCGGTAGCACTAGCGCTGCGATTGGTGCGTGTTGAGTCAGCATACGCAACGGGCGCCAAATAGTAATCTTCGGGCCATGCCACCTTGCTAGATTGCTAGGAATATTGCCCCGTTGTGCCTCTTGGGCTGGGAATCTGGCCATTTACATGGATGTCCAACCCGCTCTAGCCAATCCATTTTTTGTCACTTTTGGCAGTGTCGGGCTTAAATTTTCAAATTTGGGTCAAGCCGAGGCTAGGCTCAGACCTATAATTTGCATGTTGGGCTGTTTACCAGTAGTTTTCCAACGAGAGTCTGGTTCTTGGTATAGTAAATACTAGGAAAATGCCCGTGCGTTGCTACGGGCTGATAAAATAATTAAATTCTTTACTTTTCACACGAAACAACTCTCTGGGTTCATGGTAAATTTATGGTCACCGTGTTTCCCGTAGAACATGTGCAAAATGTCCGTTCTATGCAACGGGCCCTGCAGCAAATTATATGCTCATAAAACTGGAAAAACTCTTATATAATTCACACAGTTATAATGTCACACTCATCACTTATTAATATTATGAAACTATCATGCCACCGGTTCTGAGCTTACAAACAAGATTACTAAATGCAATATTTACTCAGTTCAGTTGAAAAATAGATGTCTCAATAAAAAATGAAGCTTCACAGAAGCCCTCAACCCTTTGGAGATTCAAGCTTCAGCCACGGCCGATGGGAACTTAAATTTCCAAGCATAAAAAAAGACGAGAACTTACAAAATTACATCCTGTTGCATAAAAGATACACTCCTAGAGATGAAAAATGCTTCTTTCTTTAAAGACAGAGATTATACGAATTGACAATATATTTACAATTACAATAAACTGAAGACGGTGGCCAAGCTGTAGTACTACCAAAAGTACAATCCTCACTTAGCCCCCTTCAAGCATACCGACACAGTACATAGGCAACCTTGCCGGCCTCACAATTGATTTTTTACACTGTTGTAGACCCATTTTCATGCAGCTCTCCAGCCTCTTAGATGATGAAACGATGATCAAAGTGATTGTTCGACAAATAGTTGATGTCAACAAAACTGGTGCACTGCAAAATCAGACTTTAAGATCATTGTGTCCATGTGACAATGCGATCTGAACACACACACAGCCTATGCAGACAAGAACATTCCACAATTTTAATGGAGGTTTAGCTAAGATACTTCTATTAAATCGCAATCAGCATGGGCATCTGAGTCTATTTAAACGATGTTATCCGGAGGAACCACTTACCCAATTCAGCTTACCTATGAAACCAAAAAATGTAGAGTACAAATTAATTAAACTCCCAATGTATAGCCAATGTTTGAATTTATATCTAAATCCAAATGAAGCGTTGCTTCCAAAACATATCACGCCATCGATATGTCTATGAAACCAACTGCAATGCTCAACCAAAGAAACCATTTCAATTAATTTTCAGTAATATCATAGACATTGTTTTTGCTCAATCAAACTTCAAATCTCAGTAATCCACTTAACATGGTCATGGGTTGGCCCTAAATGTGAGTTCCGGTAATTTTTTTTGTGTCCACTTAGTTTTAGAATAGCAAAACTAAAACGTATATTCTCCAAGCCATACACATGTACCATTTATCTTAGCATAGCACACCCACATTGATACTTCACTTAAGGACTTGAAATTTACGAGCTGGTGCGAAATTACAAATGCAGCAAGTAGAGTTTTAAGTAAGTTTACTTGGAAACGGAGTATCTCAACATTGGGGAAACATTTGTGGAAGCCAGACACCTTAACAGCATTGTGGACTTCGAGTGGCACCTCTATGTGAGAAGATCTGGACACTCGGGACAACATTCTCAGCCTGCAATCCGCCCAAAGAGAAAGTAATTCAGATCATTAACTGACATAATACACGAATTAGAATCTTTGTGAGCTGCATAGCAACGACAGTGTTGCTAATCTCCATCCCATTCTCTCCCAGCTGATTATATATCCCAACACACAGATTTTTTTGAGTGAATCCAACACACATAGATTGGGGAGGCAGGGATTGACAGCGGTGGAACTTGCGTTCCCCAATGCGTACGGCAACGGTGGCGCTTCTGCTACGATGTCTTCGCTGCTGACAGGGATGTGAAACTGACATACAAGACTTGAAGGAAAAGATGAAGGATAGCTTGATTCAAAGTAGCAATTCTGTCGAAACACACAGACGTATAGATAGCATGCTAGTTAATTGATTGGAACGATTCTCTAGTAGCTAGCTATGCACGCCATGACACAAACAGTGCGAGCTTTCCCTTTGAGGCAATTTCTCTTTATTCTCTGAACCATCCACAGATCATCCAATGGATGGAGCAGAAACTTGAGTGCCCGAGAGTTTGTCTTCCACCTCTCTCTGTTTGTGTCCATCAGATGTGAGTGTGCTTGTCCGGCCATTGTTCGATCCACAGAGCGAGCAGCCCTACCCCCCTCTCACATTCCAATCCATCGTCCTCCTCCTCGAGTCCTCCACCCTGCCCCTCCCGTTCCTCCAACCCTTCCCCTCCTGCCCCCACAAACAAAAACAGAGCCTCCAGGATGGATCAGCACGCACCACCACGCACCTGATTCGAGCCCAGTTCACGTGTGATCCAACCGAACCATCCTCAGATCTAAGTGAGAGGGGCGAGCGAGCGAGCTGGACCAGGAGGTATTACGGACCTGAGACGTGGGATGGGTTGACGCCATTCTTCTTGGCGAGCCTGACAGCACAGGGCCCCGCCCTGGCGGTGCCGTCGGTGGCCGCGGCGGCGGCGACGACCACCTTGACGAGGAAGACGGAGGCGTCCAGGACCGCCGAGGAGGTCTTTTTTTTTTTTTTTGATTTTTCATACTTGTATTCATAAATAAAAAGGAGAATTACAAAGCCGGATACAAGCAAAGAACAAAACGAGAAGGATACAAAGATCATCGCTACTGCAACACGCCGTCTTCAACCACGAAGAACTCCAGCACGGTCGACCTCCAACGCCGGAGACGAAGGAGAAAGCAGCCGCCCGGAGCTCACGCCCATGGAGCAGAAGAGCTCCTTGCCCGAAGGCGTTGATGAGCCGCATCAACCACCAGCTCCGACGAGCTGGATCTGAAGACGAAGGTCGTCCATCTTCCGGGGGCACGCCCCAAGCATCTTCTGCCCTGGATCCGGGCCTGCGCCGCACCAACTCACCGGAGGTGGCCAGATCCACCACCATCGCCACACCACCACGCAGCAGCCGCCTCACACCTCCTCCTCCGGCCACCAGCCCACTCGTCACCAGCCTGCCACCGACGCCGGAAGGAACAGCGGCAGAACAGGGACGCATCTGCGGCTTGGGAGCGCCGTCGAGGACGACGCCATGGAGGGGAAGCCACAGAGCTGCAAAACGACGACGCCGGCCACCCCGCCTCTGCCGCGCCGCCCAAAAGCTCCTTATCTACAGCCGGAGCGCCGATCTGGGGATTCCCCATCCTCCCGCCGCCGGAGCGGCCGACGGAGGGTGGGAAATCCCCAGATACGCCGGCGGCCTTCGGGAAACGCCGAGTCGCCTCCGCAGTCGCCTCTCAAGCACTGTAGAAGGGGAGAGGATTCCAGGAGCTGGATCTGAAGACGAAGGTCGTCCATCGGCCGGGGGCACGCCCCAAGCATCTTCTGCCCTGGATCCGGGCCTGCGCCGCACCACCTCACCGGAGGTGGCCAGATCCACCACCATCACGCCACACCACCACGCAGCAGCCGCCTCGCACCTCCTCCTCCGGCCACCAGCCCACTCGTCACCAGCCTGCCACCGACGCCGGAAGGAACAGCGGCAGAACAGGGACGCATCTGCGGCTTGGGAGCGCCGTCGAGGACGACGCCATGGAGGGGAAGCCACAGAGCTGCAAAACGACGACGCCGGCCACCCGCCTCCGCCGCGCCGCCCAAAAGCTCCTTATCTACACGCCGGAGCGCCGATCTGGGGATTCCCCATCCTCCCGCCGCTGGAGCGGCCGACGGAGGGTGGGAAATCCCAGATACGCCGGCGGCCTTCGGGAAACGCCGAGTCGCCTCCGCAGTCGCCTCTCAAGCACTGTAGAAGGGGAGAGGCCACCCCGCCTCCGCCGAGGAGGTTTGTTCGACCTAGAATAGCGCTGCGCTCGGGACGAACCGGTACACGACTTAAAAGATCACTTTGCGGTGGCAGTAGTGTAATATCTCCCAAATCGCAAGGGCAGAATTGGAAATTTAAAAAACGTACCAACCATCACCTGAAGACATATTATATAGTAGAGATAAATATTTGGCCAGCCACAACACGTTAATAAGCAAAACATTGAATGTATATGCTTAGGACCACTTCTTAACACTCATGACAATAGGAAATTTTGTTATTACTTTTCAATGGTTTTATAAAGATATGAAGGAGTTTATTTTATCAATCCTGATTGTGTCTTCTATGTTTAAGAAGTATTATTTTTGGTTGTGAAAAGCATAAGAAATAAAACACTAGATAGAACATCCCAATCTCAAAAGGGTACTACTGACACATTTGTTGTGAAATAACAAAAGTAAATGTTCCAATGGAAGTTGATGCCAATGTAGAATTTGAATACTACCTTTATTTTCTTTTAGCATTAGTTTTTTATACATGACTAAGTGTTATGGAATGCCATATATCAATTTTATATAGTAAAATTAAAATAAGCTTTCTTATTCAATTTATCGTTTTAGACCCTGATTTTTTGGCACCACTGCCTCTAGGATGTAAACGGATCAGATCGGATCAGATTTTGCCTCTACCATTATTTACCACATTTTCTTCTCGGATTCTTATCAGATCGGATAATGAACGGTTGTGAATTCAGTGGCGGATATATATGATCACGGATTTGGAACGGAAACAGAGCGGATTGGGCGGAAATAAAATTAATCGGATAGGTACGCGCATATTTACATCATCATCCCACATAAAAAATAATCGCTTGACAACCAACAACCTAACAAAGTTGTATTCCATAGTCGGTACAGTGACCATGTAAGTGATTTGTTGTTTAACGGATGAACTCCACAACCCACTAACTATAAATTGTGCTCTATTTGTTTAGACAATTCAGTAGAAAATAAGATTTCGGATTATAACCATCGGATAATCCTAATTAATTTTGGATAATCCAAATTTGGATGCTATTTTACATACCATATCCTATACCGTATCCGGGTGTTCAGTTCGGAATCGGATATCCTTATCCGTCGGATTCTTTGAAACCGGTTATGGATTCTTTAAAACGGATTCAGCAGTTGATTCGGCACGGAAATTATCCTATGCATTTACATCCCTAACGACCTGTGATTTGTTGATACAATCTGAGGTTAAATTGGTTTATGAACTCATGATTCTACTTCAACCTCGAGCTTTCTTACCTCGCTTACTTTCTCAATTTTAGTGGTGCCACCGCATTCAAGCCTGGTAGAGGGACCTCCGAATAAGGCGATCCCAATTAACCCCTATGGCCCTAGTGTTAACCCCAACCCTAACCTCGAATTCTCCACACATTTTCCGTCGCTCCACGTTGTCGCAGATACGTGCCTGAAGCCCAGTCCAGTCTTGGCTCGGTTTTGTTGCCACTGTCTTTTGCTTAGTGAGCAGGAACCACGAACGAATCACACTGTCTATAAACCAACTCTGACTTTACAAATCCACGATCATTTAAGATTTAGCACAACCAAAAAGGTCTAAAACTAAAAATAGAGCCGGTTTATTACAAAGACGAAATATTTATTCTCGGAACGATACATGTAGAGATATGTTGACAACAGCGAAAATCGAGGTATAGGATGCCATACATATTTTTTTTTCGTGAGTTATGAAATCACTCACTTGGCTGCTATTCTAAGCCACTGCGAGTGTTTCTATTAATACTCCCTACACCGTGTAAAATGGCTTTTGGTGCCTTTGTTTTTGCCCAACAAACCATCCACATGGACACCCAATCAGCAAAATGATCCAACCAATCAGACCAAGGAACGGAACAAACGAAAGGTAAGTAATAATACATCAATACGGCTACTTAAATGTAGGTGTATACATCCCATTTCCTAATTCCTACTACTTCTACGTATGTAGTGTATTCAGAATCTCTCAACGAACTCAATTCTCATCAGTAAAAAAGGTTCATGTTTTGAAGCAGAAGAAATATTGTTTTCTTCGACGGTGGTGCTCTTTATAGAGATGTATTGTTTCTTCTCTAATTAACCATTTGCATCAGAACTTGAGTTTATTTTGTAGTGACAAAGTGTTTTTGTTAATTTTCCGGTGACCTTTTAGGACACTTATCATTTGGAGTAGTAATGATGCACCAAAGAATATGGAACTCCCCTGGTTTAGTTGAGATAAATTGCTTGAATCATCTGTGATCTAACATAGGAAAAGTAATGTAGAAGAGCATGATACACATGGTTGTGTATTGTACTAATTTAATTTAATGCTCAAGTTGACAACACGGTACCAACTTAAACCTAAAGTCTATGCATACTAACCTTCCGGTACAACAGAAACATGTATGTTATTTAATACGATACCGCAAGTAACATACAAGAATCTTCTAAATTTTCACAAACTACTTATTCTTTCACAAACTACTTACTCACGTGGGGCATGCTAGCTAGTGTAAGATGGTGTGTCCACATAGCGATTTTCAGCGTATCATGGATGCTTGGAGGCAGTTAGCTGTAGGGCCCACGGTGCAGTAGGTTCCAACGACCTCTAACAACTGATCGAGAGTGTGCTTTAACGCCACTGGAAGTGAAGTCCACTTTGCTGAGAGTGTGAAGCACTCCACTCCACTACTATGCGCGGCTGCTACAGTTCTCTTAATTAGTTGGTGATTCTGCTGCTCTACTCAACTTGGGCAGACACACACACCTGCTCTAAGCACGACACACACCACCAAATTAACTAACTCTTTTGTTTGTAATCCTAGCACAGATTATCATAATCATAAGTTGGGATATATAAGACTTATCCTGTAAACATAATTCGAGATATGATCCGTTCAAATCCCAAACCTCTATGTGTCATTCTCTCTCAGACACCCACACCTGGCATTTAATCTCAAGAGATGCACTTTATTGATGATGAACCAGCAGGTTCTACTCAATTAATTCGAAACTTAACTATTAGGCGCGTACGTCCAGGTTAAATTTAGCACGCCCACTTTGATGCGTACGTCACGTGTACTGCTTAATTTGAAGACAGTTTGATTGCTAGTAGTTTCTTAGTTAGTGAGGAAGAATAATCACATGTGTATATACATCGGTGAGCTATAATTGGAGGGTTGCAGCTGCTCAAAGTAGTGGGTGCCGATCAAATGGGTCGTGTGTCTCTAATAAAGAGGTCATGTCATGTCAAGTAGTAGCTAGTGATAAGCTTTCTTTACCTGGACTTGTCTTAGACAGAAGCCTGCATTTGTTTGAAAATCTCATCAGGATTAAAGGCATTAACCTCCTGAACAGCATGTATGTCATCTCACTAACTTAAGGAGAGTACGTTATATATGAATACTTTTTTCCTTTTAACAAATTTAAAGTTGTTACTTGTGGTAATACCCCTCTCTCCCTCTCGCGTCGCCCCCGCGCGGCGGCCGGGAGGGAACCCTAACCGCCGCCGCCCACACCCTACCTCCCCCCTCACCCTCCTCTCCCGCCGCCGTCAGAGGGCGCGGCCGGGTAAAGCCTGACCGGCGTCGGCGGCGACGGGACCTCTCCTGTCCTTTGCCCCCCACAGGAGGGGGCGCGGGTGCCGTCCTGGGGCCGGGCGTGGCGCGGCCGCCGGCGCCACGGCGTGGCTGCTCCCTGCGGCGGCGCGACGGTGGCGTGGTGGCCTACTTCGGGCAGATCGACGACAAGGGCGTGGTGACCAAATCCCGGCCGTCTTCGGGTGGTCGTCGGATCTTGGAGATCGGCCGGTGCAAGCCGGGCTTAGGCCGACGATTGCGGCACCCTTGGGTGTCGTTGCCTTGTTGAAGGGGTCGTCGCCGCGAATCACCCACCTTCCGCACAAAGTTCCTGGAGAAACCCTAGATCTGGGCTACCAGATCGTACGATGGATGCACCCTCGGTGTAGTTTACCCTCTTGTAGGCTCGTTTTGGAACACGTGACGCCTGGAGGGGTCTGCTGGTGAAGCGGAGTTTCATCTACAACGACGACGACGGTGACGGCTGTGGCCGGGGCACAAGGCCCCGTTTCTCTGTCGTTTGTGCTAGTTGGGTGTTTTCACTGTTGGTTTGTTTCAGCTTGTATTCGTTCGTTGTAAGGCTATTTGCCAGCTATGTTGAATAAATGAAATAAAAGTCGTACGCATTCTTTGATGCAGAGGCTGGGCTCCCCATTTCTTAAAAAAAAAAGTTACTTGTTTTGAGCCGTTACGTGAGTACTAACTAACCTCGTGATGTGTCAAGCTAGCTGCTAGCACTGAGGTGTCTCATGGGGACTAGCAGCTAAGATCACTCGCTCACACGCACACAAAAGTGATGTGCGCTCACATGTTCCATCGATTTTCAGCACAGCTGTAGCATCATGGCATGTGTACGTGCACAGCCTACTGATCGAGCAGTGTGGTGTGGTTGGGAAGGTGAAGTGATGGTGACCAAACCCATTGCATACATCGTTAGCCATTTATTTTCAGTAAATTGCTATGTTCAGGTTTTCTAGTCCCTTCTAAATCTTCCCCGCCAATACCATTAAATTTAGTGAACATGAATGTGGTTTCCCTCTTTTCACTCCCTCCCCTGATAAATACGGTTTTCCTTCGCGATGTACCCCAACTTTTCTCTGTCCAATGCAGGTGGTTTTCTCTACTCCCTCCGTCCCGGTTTATGTCCTGCGCGTTTCTCTAGCTCATGAATTTGACCTATATAATATATAGATTATAACGCAAAAATTATACCATTAGAAAATAGAACATATGAATTTTCTAGGATATGCCTTTCATAATATATTTCACGTATTATCTTGGTCAAATTTACGACCTAGTGATACGCGTAGAACTTATAAACTGGGACGGAGGGAGTACTAATCATTGGGGCATAGGGTATTTAATGGAGGAAATAATTATGAAATCCACTTTGGCACACGGGTGCAATGCACCCCAGTATTTACAAAACATATTTTGAAACATCAAAAAATTCTGAAATAAAGTTTCGCGGATAAATATTCACATTCTATGTCTTCGCGAAAAATTGATATTTTTTGTCCTCTGTGTAAAAAATACAAAAAGAAAATACCTTGTAAGAATACCTATTTGTCGATTTTTGTGAAACAACTTTGTGAACATATAGAATGTTAAGATCTAAGTGCATACTTCTTTTTACAGTTGTTTTGACAGTTTGAAATAGATTTAAAGTGTATTTAAATACAGGGTGCATATGCACCTGGGAGACATATGCCTTCTCCATAATGATTAACCTAATTAGTCCCAACAATTTATCTCTCTCGCCTTGAGTTGACCATTTTACGGAGGAGAGGGAGCTAGAATCTTCGATGGCGCCTTAGAGAAGGACGTGGGGACGGGTTTTGTCCTAAGGAACATAATGAATCGTTTTTATATGAGATACACCGAGTTCCGAAACACAAGAGTTCATAAGTACCCATGTTCCAAAAATTCGCTACAGGAAAAAAAACACCAACCGTTGACATGATAGATTGTTAGGCTGATCACAATGGAGAGTAACATAGAGTAGTAACATGCTGATGTTACTAGCTTATGTTACTAGCTCCACAATGGTGAGTAACTTATGTGTGGTGTCTTATTTATTAGACTATAGACTCATTTTGTCTTGATAAGTGTGATGTTACAGTAACTAGCTAAGTTACCA
Source organism: Poa pratensis (assembly GCA_947311845.1). Classification (NCBI taxonomy): domain Eukaryota; kingdom Viridiplantae; phylum Streptophyta; class Magnoliopsida; order Poales; family Poaceae; genus Poa; species Poa pratensis. The sequence goes on along the minus strand of CAMZMU010000093.1, from coordinate 2,856,701 downwards.
CAAACTCTCTCCTCATTAACTACATGCCACATAAGCAAACTTGTCTTGAAATATGTGATATTACCACCTAAGTTACTCCCACTGTGACCAGCCTTATACGGTGGAAGGGCCAGCCTGGGCCTAGGGGAGTGGAGTGGAGGGGCAGTACGTTACAGGTGTTTTAGTTGTAGCCATGGGGCCGACCTGTCAGTCTCAGTCAGGCTGCCAGTTAGTTATCATGTTGCCTCCTTAGTTCGTTGGTTGTCCGTCCACTGGTACCCCACCACACGAGCTCACCCTGATTGTCCGCACCTCCCTCACACTCCCCTCCCTAACCAACCACACTCCTAGCTAACCTCCCAACTAATTACTCCTTCAAGTAGCTGTCTTGCTGTCCACCTTTCTTCACTCATACACATTCCTTCCGGTACAACACACTGAAATAGCCTGCCATTACGCCCATTTTCACATACCAATCCACAATTACACACATAGTTGTTGTAATCATGTGCATCGATCGATGCAGAGGCCGGAGGCCACTAGATGGCAGCGATGAAGCTCTTCGACCATTATCTTACAAAAAAACGTGTGATTTGGTTTAGCTAGGGATCAGTGTGGCATCGAAGATGGATGAGCTGGGTTTGGTTGGGGTTGGGCAGCATGGTGAGGGAACCTAGCTAGCTAACTAGCTAGATAGTGATTGGGCAGTTGAAGAAAAGAATCAAGCAGGGAGGTGATGGAGAGTGAGCCATTGTTTGCTTCCTTCCTTTCTTGGTGGTAGAGCAATAGCCAGACCAATACCAAGCTAACTATACTCTCCGTCACTCCCTTTACGTGAGCACCATGCCACACCTTTCTGCAGCTCACTTTCTTGCATTGCTTGCCACTTTACTTACACTCGTGTGCACCACTCATCGTCGGCTCACCACACATGCATGGCTAGCTGATCATCAAACACTCACAGAAATGCAATGCTGACATTGCCTACATATGTTCTGCAAATTGTATTCAGCAGTTCCAAATGTTGAATAATATCGCAATAATGAACGGATGGATGAATCAATAGAATTTGATCACATAATGTCAACTCTCAAACATTTTTTTACCAATAATTGGAACAAAAAGAATGGAATTATTACAAAGAAAAAGGAGGAAAAGAATGTGCTTTTCTTATCAAAGCAAGGCATGTTGTATCATGTATGTATGTGTGTGTATAGAATCAATTCAATGAGAAGCTAATTACTTTCCGTTGCCTGGTTGCCTGCTTGCTGCTAGTAATGGCAGTCCACCAGCGCCGACGCCGGAGCCCCCCGGAACAGAATTGCCGCGGGAGACGGCAACGAGGTTGCGTCGTCGCAGGGCGCGGGCATGTTGAGGTCCAGATCCAACAGGAGGCTCTTCTCCTTCCCGCCGATCACCGCCGCCGCCGCTCCCACGTCGTCGTCCGACGACGCCGCCGAGGCCGGCACCAGCGGGCGGTGCCGGCGCATGTGCCCGCCGAGCGCCTGCCCGGACGCGAACTCGGCGCCGCAGATGGAGCACTCGTGCACCCTGCTGCTCCCCAGCTTGTGCTGCTGCGGCTGCCTCGACGCGCCGCTGGTTGCCGTGGCCGATTCTTGCTTCGGCGGCGTCGCCGGGACTGCCGGGATCGCAATCACGATCGGGTCGTCGGTTGGCCGCGGCGAAGCCGTCTGCGACGACTTCTCCTCGGCCAGGGCCGGCCGTTGCTTCTTCTTCTCCTCGGTCGTCGTCGTCGTCGACGTGGCCGTGGCCGTGGGCGGCAGGAGCAGCCGAGGCTTCTTGTGGCTGGTACGGTGGCCGCCGAGCGCCTGGAAGGACGGGAAGCACCTGCCGCACGTCTTGCACTCGTACACGAACTCGCCGTCGGCGTCCGCCGGGCGCCGGCTCCTGAACTTGCCTTCCTTCGCCGCTGCCGCCGACGCCGTTGAGTCAGCGGCGTCCGGACCCACCACCGCCAAGGACGACGACGACGAGCCGGCCCGTCCGCCGCCGCGGGCGAGGAGCATGAGGCAGAGCGCCATGTCCTCCTCCTCCTCGGTGACGCACCCCGAGGCCGCCTCCTGGTCGGAAGACGACGACTCGACAACATCCGCGGCGCTGACCGCGATCACCGTCGCGTGCACGCGCTGCCGCTTGCTGCGCTTGCCCTTGCAGACGACGACGTGCGGCGGGTCCACGACGACATCGCCGGCACCGGCACCGTCCTCCATTCCCATCGACACGATCAGCTGAGAGTCGTGCGATGAAAACAAGGAGGTGCAAGCCGGAGGAGAAGACGAGGCGATGATGATGACGGGAGGGATGGAGGTTGGTGATGGATGGATGCTGAGCTTGCTTGCAGCTAGCATATAGAGAGAGTGGGTTGAGAGGAAGGAAGGAAGTGGTGTGTGTGGAGTGCTCATCATAAATAATTATGTGGGAGATGTCAACAAGGCCAGCCTAGGCTTGATTCTTCTCTGGATGCATCCCTGACTCCCTGTCAATGTGGCAATAGAAAACTAGTGATGTTGATCAATGGCTGGGCTAGCTTGCTCTTGCCAGGTCTGTTATTTGGGACATGTGTAAATTTGAGGGCACACATATGGTTAAAAATATGTGAAGTTTGCCTAGGCCAAGATCTTTGGAACATGTGAACATGAAGAAAAAAGGGTGTGTCTAGAACGCAGTCGACTGAGACTTAGCTTAGGGCTCAGTCGACTGACGTCACCCCTTCTTCTCCAACTCCGGCGACCCCCGCTGCCACGTACCGCAGGCCATGCCGCCTGCTGCCGCCACCCGCGCCCGGCGCCGCTCCCGCGACGCCTCGGTGCCCCGCCCTCCTCCAACCGCGGCCCACCGCCGGTTCGCCGCCGCCGCCGACTCCGGCGACCCCGCACCCCTGCACCCCCCCCCCCCAGTTAAGTTACTCCTCGCCTCCGCCGCGGCCAGCCGTGGCTCCGGCGGCTCCGGCTCGGCTTGGCGCCGCCGTCGCGAGGAAGACGAAGACCTAGGGTTAGCACAAATCGCGAGGCTAGATCGACGGTTATCAATCTGACTGAGCCCTAAGCTAAGTCTCAGTCGGCTGAGACTTAGCAAAACCGAAGAAAAAATGTGTTACGATAGGAATGCAGGTGTAAAACAGATAGACTCGGGTTCGTAATGGACATGGACGCGTTTGGATGGTGAGCTGCGGAAGGGACACGAGAATATTCGTTAACCATACGCATAGGAGTGAAATCTATGTATGTATAGTGTATAGAGCTAATGCACATTTAATATTTACTTATCAGCTCTTTCTCTCTATTTGTTAGCGAGACAATGTCAAACACATGCTCATACCTCTTTTCCCTTTGAGAAAATAATTTCATCTTCTGCTATCACTTATAGAAAGAGATGGGACTCGATGTTTTGGTTCCTACATATGTTGTGTAAATAAAATTAGTATAAAGAAAAAGATTATTAGATGTTACAATTCACACCACATTTGCATATGTACTTTTGTACGAAGGCGTTTACGATGTTGTGGTATATGTGTGAATAGGTGCATGTTAAGTAGGGAAAACATGCAAGTACTATGTCAACATATTATTTATACTATCTCTAATTGTGATGTGTGCCTTATTTGTATGCCAATTGGTCGCACAATTGGTTTAACGAACAAGAACAACATTATTGTGGGAACCATCGAAATTGAGTAGTTAAATATGCACATCATTGTACTATTGTGTAATAGAAACCCACGGTAGTGGCATTGCACATAAGCCCATTTATATTTATTAGCCATTGCATTCCAATCAATCTCTGAAATTTTGAATTGATGATAAAATTTAGGCTGCTCAGTCTAAGGTTCCAGCTTCCAAGTAGTGCAGCCCAAGAACTACATTGCCATCTTTGACGATATTTACATCGATACCACCAATGATATGAACACCCAAGGTTAATGTATCATTGGTAGAGGAACATTACAATGGATTCATCTCTTAGTTTTCCTTTCTTTTATTATTCAAGCTAGGAGGTTGGTTTTGTTTTGTAAGATAGTTGGGAATGTAATATTTTTATGTATAGTGTATAGAACTAATTCACATTACATATTTACTTATCGGCCATTTGTCACTATTGTTTGCGATGAAATGGCAAATGCATGCTCATCTAAATTTGCATAGGTACTTTGTACGAATGTGTTGTTACACGTAAAAAATGTCGAGTACACATTTACAGTGTTGTGGTTTATGTGTGAATAGATGCATTTTTTAGTAGGCAAACATGTAAGTACTAGGGCAACATCTTCTTCATGCTATCTCTAATTGTGATGTGTGCCTTATGTGTAGGACAATTGGTTGTACAATTGGTTCAACGAGACCAACATGGTTGTGCGAACCATCGAAAGTGAGTAGTTAAATATGCACATCAGCACAATATTGTCTAATAGAAACCCACATGGTAGTGGCATTGACACATAAACTCATTTATATTTAATAAGTAAAGGCCGCTCAGTCCAAGGTTCAAGCTTCCAAGTAGTGCAGCCCATGAACATACATTGCCATCTTTGACGATATTTACATCGATATGCCACCAATGATATGAAAACCCAAGGTTAATGTAACATTGGTGGATGAACATTACAGTGGATCACCTCTTAGTTTTCCCCTTTTTTTCCATCAGTCAAGCTAGGAGGTTGATTTTGTTTTGTAAGATAGTTGGGAATGCATAAGTTTTTGTAGAAATTAAAAAAATCATGGTAGTTTCCACTATAGTTCTAAGAAACAGATACTTAAATTTATTATTAAATCAAATGATGTCCTGAGTATTCAAATACATTAAATTCAAATGGGTTGTTCAGTACTTATCATGTGATTGTCTCAAGGAAATATAGGGATGTGCAAGTTAATTGAAGCCATAATTCCATCCTTAAAGTACAACTACTACCATGTGACCAGAATGTTTGGAAAGCACTAAATTAGCATATAAGACAATTGCTTTCGCGTGGCGATCAGGAGGAAAAGTTTAGAAATCTTATTGAAGATTCTTCAAGCGAAAATGAAGTGAATTTAAGTTCAAAGGAGACCCCTCTTTTGAAAAACAGAACCCATGTTTCTACTCCTTCTATCCCAAATCCTTTAGTTACCGAAATTGATTTAAAAGGTTAAACATCAGAAGAATATGTAAAATAATTATTCGCCTTTACTTCCTTTTTACTTTCTATGTTGCTTCACTTTCTGTTTTTTCCTTTCCATATTTTTCCCTATCAAACACCATGTGCACTTACTTAGCTTTACCAAATGCTAAATAAATTCTAGCCACATAATGAGAGTAATTGTTTACTCAATTAATTTCAGTTTCCATTTTCATAATTGAAAATCCGAAGGCTTCGACAAAAAAAGTGTGTGGAAAATTTATTAAACACTAAGAATAAAATTACAGACATTTTTATCCTCTTGATTTTATTTACGCAGAATTTACATTTTATATAGAGCAGGAGACATGCCTCTAGCTATCACCGCCTTCCTTTCACTCTAGGCCAAGTACTAGTGTTAAGTACAACTGCCTCCACAGCTCTACTACAAGTACTCTCTGCCCGGTCCCTTTAACTAACAGAATCATTCACACTCCACACTCAACATGTTAATGAGAAATGATTGAATGCTTGATTAGCCTGTTAAACTGAACTTAAATAAAATAAAACAATTGTTCTGGTCAGAGGTTGGTTGGATGGATGGCTTGTGTATTAAAAACATGCAGCTACGGCTGTTGCCTTTCCTGTAAGTTGCAGCTATATATATACTTTATGTGTGCTTGCAGCTGCTTCTGGTGTGGACTGGTAGCAGTAGTAGCCTAGTAGTGGAGATGGTGTAAGCAACTGCTCCACACGCTCCCAAATCTCTCTCTAACTAACCAAAAATCTCTCTCTAACCAACCTCTCTCTCTCTCTCACTCACTATCTCTCTAACTAATCTCTCTCTCCTGAAATGAAATTTTGGCATGATCCCATATGTGATCACAAGATAGATTCTCATCATAATCTTTTGTAGAATTTTCTTTGATACTTTGGTGGTAGCTGGAGTGGCTAGTAGCCTAGCATGCATGTATGTAGGACACAACGAAAAAAATAGCACGCTATTTCCCGGTTAATAGCACGATATAGCTTATTTGGAGAGGCTACGCTGTATTTAGCCTAAAGTTGACGCTATGGCGCTATTTGTGTTTTATATGTGCCAAACCACACTAAACGTGGTAATGTTATAGCTACGCTAACGAAAAGCCTAGAAATAACGGTAGGTGATGATGATGGCGGACAATCTGATTGTTCTTCTAGTTATTCTGAAGACGAAGTTAATGATTTTGATTAAAGTTTAAAACTGTTTATCTTTTAGTTTATTACTTTTTCACGGTTTAAGCCTCATATTTGTATTTGTGCCACGGATTTGGCCTTGCCATTTGAATATGGTTACCTGGTTATGCATGTATTGGTTCTGGACAAATTTTTAGTGTTGAAATCCTTAATATTTGGGCTATTTCTTGCATTTTTTTCATCACGCTATTTTATATGTAATTTCGCTATATCACACTATATCTTGTATAGCTTCTGGAGAAGGGTCACGCTATTTTTGATAGCACGCTATTTTTTTCCTTGGTAGGACATGGCTCGCACCTTCCATGTCATGGCCAGTTTGGCAGCAGCATGATTTGTGCCCAAACAAATAAGGAAGAGATGTGCATACATCCATACAAGTCTCTGTGCCCATTCAAGTAGGAGTTTTTTTTTTTTGACACTCATTCAATTAGGAGCTGCCTCCATGTCAAACAAAATTCCAATGGCCAACATATTCTGCTCATGCTCTTGATTATTTCTTATCTCGTCACTTCTCTTTGCTTGCCATGCTCTGCCAATTCCGTCATCACGACCACGTAACAGTCCAAAAAAATAATGCAACATGTTCATATTACTTATGCATCATTAATCGGTCGAGGCAGAGCCCACGAGTCCCCTACTTTCTGAAGAAAGAAAAACGTAGAAATGAAGAGTTGATTCTAAACATTGACTCCATCAATTAACTTCTCAACCTGGCTGGAGCAGCAGTAGATGTGGACACTTTATAAAATATGAAATAACCCAATTACCATCCGTTGACTTGTGCAGGGCATAATCAATCAGACCGACAAGAAGAACTTGTCTTAATGACTCGTTCTAGTTAAGTCACTTGGTTTGTTTTGACTTGGCAATGTGTTGTGCGTCAGCACTAGTCCCATGTTGGCATGTATGATTGGATTATATCCCAATAACACTAATCAACCATGATTAGAGAGATCAGCAGCTTAGAACACGTGTCGCGATATCGTGGACAGTTACGTGAAGTTCAAGAAAAATGTCGAAGATAGACGACTCACTCATTTCAAAAATCACTATTACTATTGCAAGTTTTGAGTTTTTCACGTCCGAAGAGAAATTTAACTCTCGAGGCAAAAATTATCTAAATTGTAAAGCTCAAAATTGTTGAAATCAATTAGTAGACAGTTGAGGTCACATCAAAAGCTACTATCCAGATTTATGAACTAGCCTTTGATTTGGAAAACCATCACATAAGTGCACAACCATCTATGTTACTTGATCCCACTACAACAGGTCTACTGTTTATGAGTCTGCGCACCCACAAACCGTTCATCAATATTTCAAGCAATGGATGAAACAATACTAGCTCTCGCTTTTTTCACCAATGAGGATGCCACACAAAAAATGTGTCATGTCGCACCACCAGAAACTCGGTCAAATTATCCAATGTCTTCCACGAATCAGGTTTGCATGGGGTCCGAGCCCTCGCTTTCCAGGTCGTCGAGGAACTTGTTGCAGGTGTTCATGGTGCGGGCGTCTAGCAGGCTGTGGTTCCAGAGTTTGATCATGACGAACCGCCAACACCTGTTCATCCAGTGTAGAAAGTTATAAATCGATCCGCGGGGATGTAGCTTGAGGTGCTCATAGCAGATTTTCTAAAGCGATCGTTTACCATCGTAGAGAGGGGTTGCGCACGAGCTCTTGTCCATGCTGCCGGGAGAATGCCTCACAGGCCCAAGGTATATGACCATCGGCTAGTACCCTGCAGTTAACATATATACAGAATCAAAACTGGAATTTGTATCTCCAGGATAGAAGCAAACAGAATGTAGCACGAACTATTAGTTCATTGGCTCCAGGATACTTCAATGTACCATACCATCCAGGGCAAAGATCGAATACCATAGCAGAAACTTTTATTCATCTTGCTTTATATAGGAATAAAATGCCTAAAACATGACTTATCAGTAAAACTATTGGAGTTGGTTCACCAAGGCCCAGGCTATGTACCACCGAAAATAGCAAAATATTAAATAGCTGCATCAGGTCATATCTCTCCTATGTACCATCATAGCCAGAACTAAGAAGGAAATATTGGGGATAGACCAGACCTTTGTTTCCGAACAAATGAATTCCACATATGCATAATACGCTTCTCGTCTTTTGTAACATCAGAAAAACCATCAAGCATCTGCATTTACTCGGCAAAGTAAGATAACCAGAATTAACTATTTACACATGCAAATAGAAGCCTGCAATTATTCCAAGTTTGAGCGGAGCAAAAGGAATATAGCATCTTACTGTCATATCTTCAAAGTCAGCAATGTCATCATCAATTTCGTCTTCACTATCACGATCTGCCAAAACATCTTCTAGTTCCATTTTCTAGAAAATGTAAAACCGCGGTCAGCTAAATTTCAGTTACAGGGCGTAAAATCACAATACAGTTGAGTGCACTATTATGATCTTACAAAATAAAAATATCAGTAGACATGGTCAAATCACAAATAACAATCATATGAAAGAAATCTAGGAAGACAACTAGAATGTCTAGCAAAGAGCAATGTCATATACTCCCTTCATTTCTGTTTATCGGGCTCATCTTGCAAATCACAACAATCAAGGAAGGTCTATTTTAAGTGCTAGACAACATATTAATGCTAAATGCTTCTCACTCCTTCATGCATAGGTTGATTCTACATTGGGAAGCAAAAATTGACAGAATTTAATGTGTGCATAGCAAATTTCATATTCCCAAAACAATGAGCCTTACAGATAGGAAAATTTTAATTTTTGAGATAGGCCCTTTAAACCGGTGGGAGGGAGAAACAAAACTGCCGCTAACAATTCCATAAAATTACTAATATTAACAAGTGAAAAATGATAAAATTTTGCCCGAAGATAAACTAATCTTCACAAATATCCTGTTGGGCACTAAATTTATAGATATACAAATCAAAATCTTATATTGTAGAGAAATGAAAGCATAATAGCAAGATTGTTGTGAACTAGTAAATGTAAACGATATAGCCCAGCCCTAATGCACATTGCAGCTACAATGCTGTCATGTAGTCGGCATGCTAGTTGTACTTTCTTGGGAGGATTTTTTTCAAATTATTGATTTATTTTTACTTAATTCACTCCAATATAGAAGTAAAGGGAACAAGGATTACTACTTTCTACCAACTTCAGCTATTGACAGACCTCGATACTTAAGACCTCGACCAAAAACTAGCGATGAAATAATGGAAACAAATCTTCAATTTTCCCCATATGTAAAATGAAGTGTAAATATAATGTTTAAATATCCTCAGTAAGTGCAGGCGTTATGTTCAGACATGCATGTGTGTTTCAAAAGTTACATGTGATTACAGAAGTGAAAGCCTAATTTGCAACAAGCATACACACACATGCTCAATCACATACACAAAAGATGGCTGAGTATTGCATGATTGTAATCACCTGCGCGTTCTGAGAATGGAAGAACTCGCGCTTTTGCAGCAGTAGACGACTGCCAGATGATATAAGCAAAGCCACAAACAAACAACACGTTAGTTCAGAAGAGCCTAGAAAAACAATTAAATGGAAAGTAAACAGGATATCAAGAACATAAAGAGAATTGACTACTTTCTTGGGTGATCTCGATCAACAGAGAGCTTCCTTGACTTCCCAAACTGTAGAACTGCTGGTGTTGAATGACTGGTACCATCTAATGTGGGATGAGAATCAATTGAAGCTTGTGGCACACAAGTCCCTGAAAATGTAGGCAACATTAGGAAAATCCCTGAAAATTTCAGGTAGCATCAGGAAGAAATATGCAACAGATTTCAGGTAAAAAAAATAGTTATCCACCCGAATGATGAAAAGAAGGCTAAATCGGGGACAGGACATCCCGACACTGAGAGTAGCAGAGCATAAGAATGCAGAAATCAACGCAATATTGTAGGTTTTCGTCTACATGCTAGCTGAATTATAATGAGAAATCAACATATAACCAGTTCAGCAGACGGTCGCTAGTCAGGAGAACATATCACCATAATCAACACAGAGGTAAAGATTGAAGTACTGAACTTTGGTTCCTAGCGTGCAGTGCATAAAGTGTTAATAAATTACGTAAAGTTACGTAGCCCAAAAACTATCAACTAAAGTTGAAAACTCAAAGGAGACAACATGTCCAACTGAAGGATGGTAGCTGTTCCGTTTAACAAGCTGACATACGTTAATCAAGGTAGCACGGAATAAAATAGATAGAAAAAACTTATATGCCACCGACTGTTGAATATAATCCCAATCTGTCAGAGAAGAAATTTATCTTCCTTCAGTGCTACCCATTTTCAAAACCTTGAAGAAATTCCCCACCACCATCCGGCCCCGTCCAATTGTTGTTAAGTGGATTGCTAAACGAACATATTGCCCTTCTGTGGCTAACTCACTAGCATAAGGAAAAGAGAAAGTGCTATGCCTCGTCGCCTGCACATCACTAGCACAAGCAATAACATGGCAAACTCTAGCTCAATAGAGCCGACATGAATTCACCGTCGCATGCCTGGACCTTGCTACAGTGTGCTGCCCTGCTGCTGCTGCTGCGCTCAAGCTTCCCTGGTGATGGACAGAAATAATGCCACGAGCTAAGTTGTTCGGAGGTTGAATTGGGATTCGAAAGGGGCCATGGAAGAACTCGCATTGGGGTCCGTAATCTGACAGAACTCTTGAGGGCAAATAGGCATTGAAGCGACAAAACACATTTTGAGGGGAGTTGGTGACAACGGGCTGACGACACTGGCAAATAAGGGTAAGGTTTAGGTTTTAAAAATGGGTGGCACTGAAATAAAGATTATATAGCTGACAAACTGAGATCCTGTCAACATTTGATGGCACGTAATTTTTTGTCTTTGAGCAAAATACATAAAACTGGATAAAGGGTTAGAGATACTATGGCGTATTTATTTGAATGTAATTTTTTAATATGCCAAGAGCCCATAAGATGTGAAATTTACCATTTTCGTTTGGGACATAATCCACCTCAGACCCTTTATGCGCAACTTTGGATGATCCTGATTCCGTAGTATGCGCATATACATCACCCATATTTCCTAGTGATCGTGATTCCACGACATCTTTGTCCATAGGAACAGTCTTTGCAGGTGATCCTGGTTCCAGGATATGTGGATGCACATGCCTGGTCTTCTTGATTGTTGTTTCTGATCTTCTATACCTCTTTTTAAACCTTGATCTGATGGAACATAGTTAGGCAAATTGAGCAGAGAATTTAGCATTGTTACAAGTAATGGAGTATGAGCGCACCGGTAGGAAAATTGTCTCTCGCTTCGTTCATCCCCTTCATCTCCTGCAGTACTTAGAGGCTGGAAATTGAACAGAGAATTAGCTTTCCCAATTTAAAGCAGCATTTTGATGAAAAAACATCCCAAATCATGTCGGGCAGGATTCCATCCGATTTAGGTGTACCCTTCCCTTTTGAATTCAAAGGAAGTAAAACAAAGCAAGGACCAATGTTGAGATTGCATTAGTGTAATATCCATAGACATGTTATACTTGAAACACTAGTAAAGTACTGGATTCAGTAACAACGTCTCCAAATATACGAGCATCATTTTATTTTTTAGTTCATGAATGGTAGAGTACATTCGACATTCTTCATGAAAATTTACCTCTGCTGCCCTGGTATCACCCTTCAGACTAATATAAACAGCTTGGTAGTCTTCAGATACCTGTTGACAAGAAAATATAATTAATTATCAAACATGCGTGATTGAATAAGATAGCGACGGAGATTTCAGAGGATAACAAACCAGAACTCATAGTGGAATAGCTCATGAGATGAGTTTAAATGATATTCCAGACCCTAGAAACACAAAAAGGATCACAGTAAGGTATGGCTTGAGTAAACAAAAACGAAGGCTATTGAGTTTTAACAAAAAAGGTTTAGTGGAACCGTGGACAAAGAAAACAAAATTTTAGTTCCCTAAATAGAAAAGAGAAACATTAATGTTGCAGTGCAAGACAACAAAATAGCACTGCCTTAATCATAAATTTAGGCAGTTGAGATGATCTTTAAAACCATCATTTAGCAGCAACCAGAAATATAAGACGATAGATAAGGTAGAAGACATTTTGCTTCACATTATACCTTGAAGCTTCCGCAGCGTACCAAGCAAAAGGCGCAAGAAAAATCTTCCGTAACTGGTAAGAAGGAATAAACACATCAATAAGAAATAGGAACCCATGATAGTGAAGAATTAAAAAAACTATCTAGGCTAAAGTATATTCGTTATAGTGGTGCATAACTGAAGTAAATAGCTAACTTCTCGCAACAAAAAAAGAAGTAAAACAAGAAACTAAACACTGGATCTGGACCATGAACAACAGCCAAAGAAAGTAGCAACATATGACAATGTAGGTCTAGCTTGATGTCAGAAAGATGAATAATAAAGTAGAGATGACTCGTAAAAAAATTCTAAGACATTTTTCTTTAGTTTTAAAAATCATACAAACACAGGCAGCAAGATCACTAAAGTAGGTCATGACATGACAAGTTTAACTCCAGGACCATGTGCAAAACAAAAAATTAACTGCATAAAATTGCCTAGTAGCTTACTTGTGTATCAATACACACAAATATGTACCTAACGAATACTAAAATACGCTATCTTGTCTTGTTATTCTTATATTATCACGTCACAAATAACTTGACACAACAAAAAAATACTCGCATAAAACAAAAGTTTCCACAACGCTGGCACTCCTTCAGGTTCTCGCCTTAATGTGGAGTTCGCGCTGGCAAAGTCGGTGTCTAAATATCCCATGCAATTAGTGGGATTAAATAACTCATGATAGTGAAGTCATATTTGTTAACCTCGGACTTATGAATCTCTTAGCATTTGGTTGAAGTGAAGCTCTTTTTAAGCTAAGCAAGAAAATAAAAATATATTATTTGAAAATCTCTTTACATTTCTTTTCTTTTTCTCTCTGCTGTTCTATCTTCCTAGTTTTGCTATTCGCCCTTTGTCAGCCTGTGTTGTTCATGCACTCACAGCCTAAGTTCTTCCCCAAGCAAACCACAAGACCACAACTAAATGTCTTCTGTACCAAAACAAGATACATGGAATGGGAAAAACATTGGACCTATGACAAAATGCCAATACATGGTGCAAGGCAAGTGACAACGAAATTGAGAAGAGAGGAAGAGACCAAGGTGTGGAGAGAGAGAGAGAGAGAGAGAACAAACCTTCGGTTCTTACCAATTTGTTGCAGTGCTTGTACTTAAAGAGCACATTGCCTGTTCTTAACCTGCAGAATCAACATTCATAGTAAAATTGGTTACATCAAAATATGAAATGTATTTCACAAAAAATACAACTCAACTACTGAAGTAAGGTGCCAACGGCCAGGTCCAACCAGGTTCAGGATAGACCGACTTCTGGCCAGGTCCAACAGCACGCAAGGATCTGATCAACACATGAACACGTCCTAGGAGTATCCATTGGTTTCTTTCCCCACCCTATCTCCTCTCACTTTCCTCTTGTATTGCATGGCCCATCTCATTTGTCACCCTCTGCGTCAAATCCTATCTTTCCCACCCGCACTTCCATAGTCGCTACAAGAGAGCAAAGTTGGCCATAGAAGCCATTCGCCTGACCAGCACCCCTAGGGCATGAGGTGTCGGAAGCCAGCAAAGTAGGAAGAAGTTGTGGATGCAACCTCCTCCATGTGCTGTAACTCTGTAAGGCAGCGGTGGCATCCTAGGTGTGTTCCCACCACAACACAAAAAATAGGTGTACGATGAAACTTTCTTCAAATGATTGAAGGTGTACTTATCCAGTTGAAAGTTGAACAGACAATCTAGTTGATATTTTCTAGAGTCTCAACTGAAAGGTTCCCAAAATGAGCTTCCCTCCAATCGCATTTGGAAGGTCCAAGAAGCTGGACGTTCATTTCAATCTCCGTTGAAAGTTAATCAATTCATATGAGTTGGAAATCCCTGAATTCATAGTTTTTGTGAATCTTAGTTGATTTTTTTTAAGTGTTTAAGTCCAACAGGGAAATAGGATGCACCATGGTGTGGCTAATGTGAGCATCGGTGCTGAATAGCAGTTTTATAAGGATTTATATCATTTATTCTATATTCTACTAGTTACTATCAAATGCAGCACAAGCCAGAAAAACATCTTATGTGTCGGCACGATTCTTCAAAGCAAGCACTTGTATTGTACTCAACCTAGTCAATGCATGTGCTTTTAGGACAGACCACCTACGGGACAGCATGTAATGATTTGCAGCTCCTTCTTATGATACTCCAAAGAACAAATTAAATCTCACATTTGATGGATAAAGCACATAAACATTACGAACTAAGACATTCAATAAATAAAATAAGGGAACAAAGCTTCATCAAAATTCAGAAATGAACTGTATGCTGGTTTACTTTACCTTATGATATACGGTAATGACGAAGGTGGGACATCAGCATAGGAGTAACGACTATAAGGAGATTTTTGCATGTCTTTCGCACCAGCCTCTTGTGCATCTATGCTTGCTTGTAATTCATATGAACCCTGCAACACAAAAAGGTAGAGATCTAAGCAAAGCTACTGGAAATAACTCGCAGTTTTCAGCAAACTAAAACGTTGCTATGCTCAAAACCATATTTACCCGACAAATTGGAAACCATAACAATTAAATTACACAAAAAACAGAGAAGAACTTACTGTAGCATCTGCCTTTCGAGAACAAAATGTCAAGCAACTGCCATGCTCAAGAAATGTTGGCTGTGTGTGCAACAAAAGAAGAAGAGTCAACAAATAATTTATATAGAAAGCAAAGACGATAGAAAAATTTGAGGAACCTGGGAATGAAAACAAGAAATGTTCAAGAGAAATTGCAAAGTGTTGTGCTGTTAATTCAGAGTTTATCACGTCCACCTATAAGTTAATGCAATATACTTTTCACTGTGGGCAATTTGCCACTGACATTTGGTGCCAATTGACCACAGGCAGTTAGGTCTTGTACTATTCTACAAGCTTATCCCTCCACCAGCAAGCATTGAAAAATTCAATGATGAATATGTGTAAATTTGCACCATTTATAAAGGTAAAATTGGAACTTGCACCAGATGCTGAAGATCGAAAGTATTGTGTTAAATATAGAAGGAAACAGTCAACTACTCCCAATAGTTGAATATGCACAACAAATCGTCAAAACTCAAACAGGTGGCAGAGTGCAAGTGAATGTGGTAAGGTGATTTCTTTTCCTGAAACAAGTGTCATATAACAATGGTAGCGCATCTGTCCCATGAGGAATCGAGTGGAACATAAAATAATCATAAAAATGCAATAAACGTCAGAATATGCAACACATACTTGAATGACTGGCAGCATACCTCTATGAAGCCTGGGCTCATACTTATTTCTGAATTCAATTCCACAGTCTGCCCCAAACTTAAAGTTACGCAATTATCCAGAGATGAGCAAGTAAATCAATTGGTATTTTACCCCAGGAACATTGGCCTCCAAGCTCTGATAAAATGTACCAGATGTACAAGAATTAGTCCATCAATACAACCACAAATGTATTGTTGATTCCTCCGATGTAAAACCAGTGTTTATGTTTAATATATTTCAAAGGCACAAGTTTGAGACTATTTGCTAAGAGTGAAAGCTACAACAAAAAGAATCCCCTGAACATGATAAAAGATGAATTTATATTTCCAACAAATGAGAGGGCTTATTGGAATGCATCTTATCTAAGTACACTTCTTTTAGGATAGTTTATTGATTTGATCATCTTAACTACTCTAAATTATAAAAGAAAGGCAAATATAGCCAATTATTTTTCAATTAACACAATACATCTTTTTAGTTACAAATGGATGAACGCCATGTTTACTGGTTTTCAAGTTCTGAGTAAAAGCTATAAAGTTTTTATCTTCCCCGAGAAGGCTTGGCAAGTTGTTGTTAATAATGTACCACCTAGGTTTGTTGGTGGTTTAAAGGGTTTGATTGTTTGCGATTAATACAAGGTGTGTGCTGGATGCAGAACATTGTTAGGCTTAAGACATAAAAGTATGGTTCCCCTTCCATTTTTGAGTGCAGAGGTTGAGCAAAGGCTTCTAACTTCCAGCCCGGTCAACCATTTGGTGTTTGAGACAAAAAAAATAGATCAACCCCAATATGGCGAACAAATATATTGTATCAACTGCTGAATGCCAACCATAACTTACTTTGATGAGAAGAATACTCCAGATGGTTCTCTGAGAAGTTTTCACTAAAACTTTTTCCACGTTGGCCTTTTGAAATGAAGAGAAAAGTGAATCAAATTGGTGACAACAAAGAAGTGTTATCCAGAAATAATCACATAGGATGCACACTATACCATAACTAATAAGGATAATGTTAGAGTTGCAAACTTGGGAGGTTGTTAAACTCTTCAAATCGGGGATAGTGAATGTGGCTTTAGTGTGGTCATTATCTCCAGATTCACGAAAAGAAGTCAGGAGACAAGCCCGGCTGAACCTATACACTGGAGAATGCTGCAATATGAAGCTACAAATGAGAAAAGAGACCATCTCATAAACACATACTACTATCTTCCATTGACTAAAATACGTGCTTACCCCATCAAGCGAATCATTACTAGTTACTCTAGCAAACAGAACATGGAGAGGAAAAATACCATGTGCTGGCAATTCAGCATTTGCACTTCCAGTAATTGATACCGATATCTGTATCCTACAGTTATTAGCACAAACACAGGTCAGTATTTGCCCGAAAAACAAGTTACTTGGAAGGCTTTGTTAAACTGAGCTACCCTTCAGGTCAAGTACGAAATTAGTTCGTGAAAATTACTAAGAGCACCAAATTCCATTCTCAAGATGCTCCGCTAAATATATGAAATAATGCATCCATAGAGTGAGAAATACTTCAGTTTGGAATTGTTTAATAAATTTACCTCTTTTTCCGTCTTGCTTCTATCTTATAAGAAAGGCATCTTTGAAGCGAAAGGGGCTGCAAAATTCAACTAAGTCAGTGGTATCTAAAAATAAAGTTAACACAGACCATGTTAGAATATGGGATAAACTTTACATATTTAATTGCTCTTTTTCGAATACTTCGTACAGCCAAATTGGTTTGCAGTACAATGCCAAAAATTCCTCAGGGGCAAGTTCCTCATCTGGAGATAACTGAGCTCTTGACTGCTGACCGCACGTCTGGTCTGCAGACCTGGGGTAACTGGTTTCACTTCCATTGTTCCTACACAAAAAAAAACAGTTAAATCAAAAAAAAGAAGAATCCATCTCGCCCATCCACTATCCATGCAAAACAACTTGACTAGTTCCCATTACTAGCCAAGGTACCACACAGATTTTCAGTAAGTAATCATTAACTGCCAAAGATAGCCATTTACCATCAAAACTCATATGTAACCATATATAAACCTAAAGACATCAGACCTAAAATGCTTCACAGTGCAATAGACAGTTATTCAGACATTGTGTAAAGTCATCCAATGGTTATTAATGGTGTAACTTTACCAAAGATCATGGGATTTGGATTCCAAACCTATCTACCAGACATAAACAGAACCTTGCAATTTGCGAAAAGCTATACAGAGAATCTCAAAGCAAGAGAAACATATAAGACAAACATAATAGTAAATTCAGAAAATCTTGGTAGCGGATTACGCTGAATCATGGTTAGGTAAAGGTAGACCAGGCATCCTCGCTATGAAGCGCTTCGATTCCCTTAGGATCACAGGACACCACCAAAATCAGCACGCACAATCACATAGAACAATTTTCTGCACAAAGAATCATATGCACAGTTCAGTAAAATGGCTTAAAAGATTCCAACTAAGTATCCATTAACTGGATCTGATCCTGTAGGTAGATCTGAGTGCTCGCGGCAGGAAATAAGATCCAATTGGAACTAATCGAACCAAAGGCTTACCAAGAAAAGAAGTGTTGCCCCGGCTAGATCTGGTAGCGGTCAGAGGAGATCAATGGTTTTTTTGTGGACTCCGACGGAAGAACGGCGGCGGCAAAGTGGTTGGGAGATGGGGGCTTTGCGGTTCGGCTTGCTTAACTTCTTTCCCGCACTCTGTCAGGTCCAGCCCTAGTGGGGAAAGGGATGTGGATCCAGCAGGGCTGCATGTATTTATCGTCCATCCAAATGAGGAAACAACAATCCAAATAATGGTTCTACTATGAAAACAGGCATGTGCTCAATTTGGAGTGCTGCCAGCTGGACTCGATGTGAATTTACCGCTGCCGCCTATCCGTGTTCGCACATACCCGTCAATCCAGGTGTCAACCAATTTACCGCTGCCGACTAGCTCGACAAGGAAATTGTTCCAACCAATCCTTGTCGAGCTAGTCGTGCCTGACCTCGTCGCCCGCAAGCTTCGTTCCATATGGATATCAGCTAATTTGTGGGTCGAGTTGACCTCTGCTCAAACATCCTACAACGTCTTAACTATGGATACATAGTGGCCCATGCCCCCCCACCCTTTAAGGATGTGAGACCACAACATAAAACCTTGCATCTCAAAGCTAACCTTCTTTGCAAAACAAGCAATCGGTTGCTTGTGCATAGCCTATACCCCATGGAGGTAAATGGCAGCATGTTTGGACGCCAGGGTGTTACATGTATTAAGATGTGGAACTGTAGTTGCTTATTCATATGAGAATTATGGTTCTAGGACAGATCAAAATATGAATGCCAAGTTGATTCGCTGTGGGCGATAAATAAGGGGCAGTACTAGCGCAATGCAATGGCTAAGCCCTTGAGGATGTCCACTGACATTCAGCCACTGTTTCGCGTCTCGTCATCTCAACCAAGATACTGAGTCCTGAATAAACATGCAGCATCGCGCAGGCTCGACCTAACATTCTACATGTGCTCCGCACTAAGAAAATTAGTAGTAAGTTCCTTGGATTTCACATCCGGGCAATTAAGGATGCCCCATTTGCATTAGTAGTACATGTGCCAGCGCATGTACTACTGATTGGCCGTGGTCGGATTTCGAAACGGGAGGAAAACAAAAAAGGATAGCTCTATTGCTTCCTGATCGAGCAAGTGTGTCAATGGAGCAGGCAACATCATGTACACTGTGACCGCAATATACTTTTTTTTTTTGGCTGTGCCACAAAGCTCCTGCTTGCCAGATACATCTACTGTTTGATTGCTAGATACATCTACTGATTGATTGCTAGGTATTTCTACTGTGTGATTCCTAGATACAAGTGCGTCAGCTGAAACTTTCTTCTGCGCAGAGCCCCTGCTACTTGCTAGATACACATCTAATGGTTTAAGTACTACTAGGAGCAGTAAATTGAAAACAAGACCGCTTTTGAGTTGGACAAGAATCGTCCTACCAACTGGTACGAACTAGCAACCAACACTGCGATTCGAAGGCGTAGAGCTTGAAAATTTGGAAGAGGGGACTGGCATTACCAACCTAGGTCTCACAGGGCCGCCGACGCGCGCTCTTGCCCCCCCCCCCCCCTCACGGTCGCCGGCCGCCGCTCGCCCTCCCGGCGTCGGCAGGTATTCGGGATGCGGGGAGGATAACGGCGCCGCCGGGGGGAGGCGCGAGGGCGGCGGCGGCGCCGGAGGAAGCGCGCTCCTGTTGTTTCTCTCGGGAGATTTGATTTTGACTAGCGAGACGGAAGGGCGCGTCCTCTGGGTGACGCGTGTCATTGGACACTAATGTGGATTGTGGAGTAGTACAGCTGAGCTGCCCATCTCAACCTCGAAATTTCCCGCCGATGACGGCGTCTGTCGTGATTTCGTCGATCTCGATACTTCCTCGGCTCAGTCTTTCAAATCATCATATGAGTAGCGTGTGCGTGTGTTCATAGGATAAGTGTATGCACGTGTATGTTGAGGGTATGTGTCTATACTCTATTTCGCAAATAAAAAAGTCATCGAACTCACTCAGCAGAGCCTCCTAAGTAAATTATTCACTCACTTGGGGAGACTGTTATCTCTGAACGTCCAGCACGCTTCACCACGGCCCCGCGGTGTGATGTTGGGGTGAAATTTGACCCAAATTTGAAATTTAAACACAAAATGAACCATTTTGCATGACACCCGCATTTAAGAGTTATGATAGACACGACGACACCTAAGTAAATTGTATCATCGATCCTGCTACATCAGACCAGTCGAGCCCGCGGGCTCCACTGGTACCATGGCGTCGCAGAGGCATTATGCAACTTAACTCAAAACGGTGATGAGGCCTCCCCTTCCCCCACACTTTCTCCTTCCGCTAAACAGATATCCTCTCTCCCTCACACCTCCTACTCCATTTTTTTCTCAACTCCCTCCACATCAAAGGGGTTTCTCCATAGATTTCGTATCCTCTCCATCCTCAAGGTAATCTCCTCTATTCCCCTCGTTTTGTTCAATTGATATTTGATTGTATTGTTCATCCTTTTTGAAATCCTAGTAACAAGTAATGCAAAGTAATGCGAAGATCATCAAACGCGGATTCTAGGACATACATGCATGGCTTGAAGTTGTGGCCATCGATCTCCTTGTGTACAGTTCTGCATTTTGAGTTGGAGTATGTGTATCAGAGTCCATGCCAAACTCACGTCACGGAGTCATCCGCAAGGAGATCAATCGATGACCGCAACTTCAAGCCATAAGGAGATCGACAACCCAGACGCGAAGGACACCACGGAGCAATGTCGGCTCCCCAACTCCTCACCGTCGGTGTTGTTCCCCGATTGCATCTTCCATTCAAAGGGGTTCTATACTCTGCTGTGCATAAGGGCTACGATAGACTCCAAACATGCTCTTTGCACAAACAACATCCACATTAGTGTCCCACCAGCGACGATGAGGACGCCTACATGGAGGATCCTCCATCGGAGGACGACCGCCTCTATCACTGGAGGTGCTCATGATCATCAACAAAGATCCTGATGAAAACACCATAATTGACCACAAGCTCCTCGTTGGGGAGGTTAACTCCGTCGACGCCGACACACTGTAGTCTTTCCTTGGTCATAATTCGCAATCACCTTCGACCAAGACAATCACCCCGGAAACGTCCCGTACACGGGGGCTTCGCTACTTGTTGTGGGTCCTCTCATCCATAACGAGGACCTTGACCGAGCCCCCTCCTAGACGGAGATAGTGGCATCAGCGTCATCTTCATCAACACCCTCGACATACTCACGGTCCCTAATCAAGCATTCGACCATACACCATGACTCTTCATGGCTTCATCCCAGGAAAAAGATTCGCCTCTCTCCACACTCACCCTCGATGTCGTGTTTGGTGGGCCCAAGAACTCCCGAGCAGAGCAGCTTGACTTCGTCGTGGTTGCACGTACCACGCCATACTGGATCGGTGTTGATGGCGTCGTAGATGGCGTCCATATGAGCAATGTTGATGGTTTTGTCCATATGAGCAGTGTTGATGGCGTCATTGACCCTACAAAATATAAAGTGTTGCATTCCTCCGTCACCTCTTTAACTAGTAATCGTGCACGTGCAATGCACGTTTTTTTGTATGTTGAAAATACATAAAAAGTTATATACATATATTATATTAAATGAAAATTCGTATATGACAAGCTAATGATGATATGTAGACATTATATTGCAGTCACAAAACCGTGCAATGCTTTCAATCTTTCATCTTTTGCATTATGTTTTACTCTGCAGGTGTTACCAATCTTTCAAAGTGCAGTGTATCATCAGCCCATGGGCAACACATAATTCAGATCAAAATGCAGTGTGACCAATCTTTCATTTGGGCGCCTACAAATTAAATGTTTGTCGTAATAAATTTGATGGCAGACAATTACATACAGAAAACGTCAACTGGCCATCAGTTAGGTTGGGACATATGTTGTTTACATACGTAACCAATCATCATTACTTGATTTTCATCATTTTATTCCATAAATTTTGTTGTGCGTATTCAGTTTAAACAGAAGAGAACAAAAAAGACATCGGCAATATCTGCGGTAATCTAATCTAATCTATTGCTATCCAACGATCATTTTTGTTCCTGAATACATATGCTAGTATCATAACTTCTCTTATTACTTTTCCCAGCTCGTCTTCCTACACAATTTGCCGCAATAAACCCAGCTGTACAGCTTAGCATGCGCAGACTACTTCAGGGCAGCAATCTCGCCGCTCCTTCTTCTCCAAATGCTCCTATTCCGGCGGTTGTTCCTGTTCCTTCTACCACAAGTGGCTCATTTTCTGCATTATTAAGAGAAACCGAATCAATACCACATATGTAGGCATAAAATCTGATATCAGAAACATGGGTTGCCATATATTGACCATGTAAGGTAAATTCGACGCAAATTCAGTCAGCAAGCCGTAGATATAAAATCTGTTTTCAGTTCACAGTGTTATGAAAATTAAAATCTAATCTAAGATGCAGGGCAACACGGCTCCAAGCAAGCTTTGAAATGGGTTAAGAACTGAACTGAACCAGGCATTGTGCAGTGCAGACATTTACTGAATAGTGAAGTACAACATCACTTGTGCACGATCACAAATTCTGGAGTGTAGTAATGTGAAATTAAATAAACATATGGGCAAGGATAATAGTTTGGAGAACAACCTGAAATATCCAAAATTGTACGGAAAACATTTGGAATGTTACGACTTCTGAAGTATCCCATAAATCCTCTTGAAATGCTACCACTCCTGTGAAAGCAATGTACAGATATAAAAATGTAAGTCATTTTTCAGCGAACAAAAATAAAGAAGATCAATGTTAAACACTCGCAATGTAAACACTTTCAAGCTACAAATTCAGATGTATGCTTTCATAGAATCAGGTGTAAGCAAAAAGAGCTAAGCTATCAGCAAACTGAAAGGTTATTAAGATGGCAACAGTAAGATACTAAGATGAAAGCATTACAGAAAACTGGTTCTCCATCACCGGTGAATTCTCACAGAGTTTGATACAGTTTTTATAACTTGCTGAAATTGGTAAACAAAAGAGGTACTTTTTAACAAGATAGTAATCTGATCCAAATTATGGGAGGTAACCCTACAAATACAGTAAGTATATATGACTCATATATGGAGTACATCCAAATGATACGATCACATGGTCTAGTCAGGTAGATTTGCCGCACTATAAATGTCTGATTAAATATAAGAAGAAATGACTGATTTACTATAACAGAGAGACCGCTCCATTTTACCGATTATAATCTAATTAACCTCTAGATCTTATATTTATGCTTTAGAACATTAGAAGAGTTAACAGTTTAGCAATCATGAAGATAGTAATATAACAACATCGAGCTTTTCTAAAAAGACATCATCACAAGTAGATGACCAAGCCACAGCAATGTCACGTTTCTCTTGAGGCCTCACATCCATGGCACAGTACAATGTTATTCCTAAAATCTCCACTAATAAATTATCACATCATTTCAGGAAAATGCTTTTACATAATGTTTTTGTTGCAAAAAAACATTTATCTATTCTTATGATAGAACACCATGTATCTTAACCGACCTTTTTTTACCATGAAACTGTAGGGCAAAACCCATACAGTATCTCTTTACTTCACGGTATGATTGACCTAATGATTCAACAGTTAGACTATCTAAAAGAAGGCAAGGCCCAAAAAAGACATTCATGGTAGAGTTTCTCTTTACTGACCTTCACGGTATGATTTACCTAATGATTCAACAAAATGAATTGATTAAATATCCCATGGATGAATATTTCCATTATTGTTATGGGACAAAAAATATGTTTGTTGCAAGCTGCACCAGAAGCAAATTTCGATGTATAGCTACGGGAATAACTGAGCAAAAAATATACTACTCTACATACACAGTTCGTTAATTTTAACAGAAGGAGGAGCTGTTCGGATTTGGTTCCTGCATACGTTGGCTAGTATTTAAGCTTCCATATTATCGGTAGAAAATGAATGCAAGCTTTTCCATGAGCCACCTGTGTATCTGTGTATGTATATCATATATGATCCTAGGAATTTTTCCTTCCTCAATAAAATAAACAAGAAAAGATTTCAGAATTACCTAAACTGTGCGTGTCCTCGACCTGCTGAGGCGGCCGCTGCTCCAGTCTGTGGCGTTCACGCAGGGTTGGTTGTCGCGTTCGGTCGAGGGGAACGGCGACAGAGAAGTGACGCAGTGTCGCGGTATGGGCGGCCGGAGGCTTCACCGCGCGGCGAGTCGCAGGTGTGGTCGTCGGCGAATCACGGGTGTTGACGGCGGCGCCTCGCGCAAGGGCAGCGCCAAATCGGGGTGGAGCTTCGCAGCGTGGACGGCGCGGCGCGGTGTGAGCGGCGGGGAGGCAGCGCGGCGTGTGCGACTAGATCGGCGGGCGCGGCGCGGTTGCAGGACGTTATTTTCTTTTTTCTGGGGAACATGATTGCGGGCGGTGTCGTGGCTCGTGGGTTGGATGGAATAAGGCCTATTTGGCTAATTAATGCTGATAATTAACTCTTTTGTGGCCTTCTCTCTCCCCAAAATTTACTCCTCACCGTACCCATTTTCCCCTTTATCCTTTATGCATGCAATTTTTAAAACCGTTTGACGAATGCATGCATGGTTTCTCTCTCTCCTCTAATTAATTCGGTGACTTTATTGTATTTGGCAGGACATTATTTTCTTTTTTCTGAGAAAGATGATTGCGGGCGGTGTCGTGGCTCGTGGGTTGTGCGCGTGAGAAATTGCTCAACATTGGGCTTTTGTGGCCTTCTCTCTCCCCAAAATTTACTCCTCACTAATTAATGCTCATAATTAACTCTTTTGTGGCCTTCTCTCTCCCCAAAATTTACTCCTCACCGTACCCATTTTTCCCTTTATCCTTTATGCATGCAATTTTTAAAACCGTTTGACCAATGCATGCATGGTTTCTCTCTCTCCTCTAATTAATTCGGTGACTTTATTGTATTTGGCAGGACGTTATTTTCTTTTTTCTGGGGAAGATGATTGCGGACGGTGTCGTGGGTTGGTTCGCTCGTGGGTTGTGCGCGTGAGAAAGTGCTCAACATTGGGCTAATCCTGGCTGTTTGATCAAGGGAATTAACGGTAATGATTACAGGGGTATCCAACATCATTGGACAAATCTGGAGCATTGGCTGATGACAATCGTGTGGCTCATGTTATCTGAATTACCTAAACTGTGCATGCCCTCGACCTGCTGAGGCGGCCGCTGCTCCAGTCTGTGGCGTTCGCGCGGGGGTGGTTGTCGCGTTCGGTCGAGGGGAACGGCGGCGGAGAAGTGACGCAGTGTCGCGGTATGGGCGGCCGGGGGCTTCACCGCGCGGCGAGTCGCAGGTGTGGTCGTCGGCGAATCGCGGGTGTTGATGGCGGCGCCTCGCGCAAGGGCAGCGCCAAATCGGGGTGGAGCTTCGCAGCGTGGACGGCGCGGCGCGGTGCGGTGTGAGCGGCGGGGAGGCAGCACGGTGTGTGCGACTGGATCGGCGGCGCGGCGCGGTTGCAGGACGTTATTTTCTTTTTTCTGGGGAAGATGATTGTGGACGGTGTCGTGGCTCGTGGGTTGGATGGAATAAGGCCTATTTGGCTAATTAATGCTCATAATTAACTCTTTTGTGGCCCTCTCTCTCCCCAAAATTTACTCCTCACCGTACCCATTTTCCCCTTTATCCTTTATGCATGCAATTTTTAAAACCGTTTGACCAATGCATGCATGGTTTCTCTCTCCTCTAATTAATTCGGTGACTATTGTATTTGGCAGGACGTTATTTTCTTTTTTCTGGGGAAGATGATTGCGGGCGGGTGTCGTGGCTCGTGGGTTGGTTCGCTCGTGGTTTGTGCGCGTGAGAAAGTGCTCAACATTGGGCAAATCCTGGCTGTTTGATCAAGGGAATTAATGGTAATGATTACAGGGGTATCCAACATCATTGAACAAATCTGAAGCATTGGCTAATGACAATCATGCGGCTCATGTTATTTGGATCAGCCAGTCTGGGTCTTTTAATATTAGTGGAGATAGTCATTCCTCTGACGGGTAGTCTCTTGCCCACGGTTTCCCTCATGTTTGACTCGAGCATTAAGTCGAGCAAATCATTTTTGTTTTTCCCCTTCTCGCATGTCTTGCATTCTCTAACTAAATTCGAGAATTGGTAGATTAGATTATTCAAACAGTTATAGGTAAAGTATAGGCATGTTCCATAGCTAGGCACAAGTAAAACTTCGTGGAAATGATATGTGTATGGCTATACTGCTCAGACTAGTGCTCTAAGCTTAATATGTGCACCATTCATAGGAAGTAACAATTTTCCGTTATGTGGTGCATGAGCATACATTGGCGCAAGCTCAAACTCAAAGTGTTGAAGGATCATGCAAACTGCCATCTTAGCCTCAAGTAGGGTGAAATTCTGGCCGATGCAGCTCCGTGGCCCCCAACCGAATGGGAGAAAGGCACTTGGATCGTTGGATGCCTTGGAGATCCCCTCGGCGAACCTCTCTGGCCTGAAATCATGCACGTCGACTCCCCATATGTCTGGGTCATGGTGAATAAGCAGCACCGGCATCTCGATGACCACTCCGGCGGGGTATGTGATGCCCCCGATTTTTGTCTCCTTGTATGTTTTTCGGACGAATGCAATGGCCGGCGGGTACAACCGAAGGACCTCATAAAGAATCATGGTAACCTGCACCATACACCAGTGACAATTCAGTACTTGTGGTTGCATAACTAAATCATGTAATCCTAATATGAACTCACGATTCTGAGTCTGCTAAAGTCGTCGTAATCAGGTTGGTCGCTCCCAAATAGTCCAAGGACCTCCTCCCTTGCATGGTCTTGCCACTCAGGATGCATACCCAGTAGGACCATTGTCCATGTGAGCAGCGTTGATGGCGTCGTGGACCCTGCAAAATAGAACATTTTGCATTCCTCCATCACCTCTTCAATAGTCATTCTTGTGGCGGATCGTCTGTTGCCATCGGTTTCCGTCATGTTTGACTCGAGCATTAAGCCGAGCAAATTGTTTTTGATGCTTTCCCCTTCCTCCATAGCTTGCATTTTCCTCCCAATTAGACCTTGTAAAATGGATTCGATCTCACAATTAATTTTACGCAT
Source organism: Poa pratensis (assembly GCA_947311845.1). Taxonomy (NCBI): domain Eukaryota; kingdom Viridiplantae; phylum Streptophyta; class Magnoliopsida; order Poales; family Poaceae; genus Poa; species Poa pratensis. The sequence goes on along the minus strand of CAMZMU010000093.1, from coordinate 2,829,303 downwards.
CCTCTTGTTGTTTTTTGTAAGCAAGGACCTGCAAATTACCCATGAATTAGCTACAATAATTTCTTCCTCTGTGTGAAAATGTAGTGCATATAGTTCCGGTCAAATCCAAACTTTGTAAAGTTTGACTAAATATGTAGAAAAAATATCAACATTTACAATATTAAATAAATATTATTGGAAAGTAAATTAACAGATGCTCCCTGGTGCCCGGACACCTGGATGGAATATTGTATGTTTTGGGTATGTAGACAAAACGTATATCTCGGGTATGCACATGTTGGGTATATAGAAGGTACACATACCCTTGGGTATGTGTATTTGAGGTATCTACTTGGTATATATACCTTGGGTATGTGTCTCCAATGATACGCGTATAAATCAGGTATATATAAATAACTTTGGTATGTGTACACATTAGGTATGTATACCCCGTTATGTGTATACCCAAAGTCATATGTACCTCCTACATGGCTAAGGTATACATACCCAAGTATATGTTTTTGTCAACATAACTAAAACTTACCATATTCCATCCTGGTGTCCATGCTCCTAGGAGCCCCATATGAGCTTCCATTTGAATTACCATAAAATATACTTTCATATATGATATGTATTTGATTTTATGGATCGTTGATATTTTTTCATATATATATATATATATATATATATATATATATATATACATGGTCAAACTTCATAATGTTTACCTTAATCAAAACTAATACACAGTAGGTTTTGGCACACTAGGAGTAGGCATATTTTTAAAATTGGCTATATCTTATAGCATTCCGGACCAGTCAGACATTGATTAATCAAGGATGAACATGCCTACTGAACTTGTAAAATAAATAAATAACGTAAGACATTGATTTATCGAAAATGAACATGCCTACTGAGTTCTAGTAAAATATAAACTACGTAGACTAAATGCTGCTAATCAACAGGTTAAAACTTAAACTCACAGGTAACCAGGAATGAAGATCATCTTGGCGGCGGCCGAGACGTGGTGGGACTGCTCGGACTGCAGCTCCAGGATCCTTCTCCCTTCAAGGTAGCTGCTGCCGAAGGCGGTGCGCGAGATGACATCCATGGCGAGTCTCTGGAACTCCGGGGAGACATCAACCTCGCCCCGTCCCTTGGAAAGGGATTCCATCCACCTGGTGACGAGGTCTTGGCAGCAGGAAGAGAATGCCGGTAGCATGAGCTGGAAATTTCTGAGGATCAACCGGTCGCACATTTATTTGATCACAGAAACAATATATACTATTCACTCTGTTCCGAAATAATTGATGTTATAGGTTTGTCATCTAAAATGTTAAATCTATATAGTGTGTAAATGTATGAGTCTAGTAAAACAAAAATTGGTGGTTTAGATATTATATAAACTTGGTCACATTTAAGTAGTTTGATCTAGTACAAACCTAAAATATCGATTAATTTAGAAGTGAGGGAGTACTGGTAACAGAAAAACTGATTAAGTGCATAAAAACAGAGAGAAAGCAAAAGACACCTAAAGATCGCATGGCAGTGACGAGATGACGGGCGAAGTTGCTGGCGACGGCGCGCCCGTTCAGCGGCTGGCCGGTCGTTTCTGGGACCGCGTGGAGGAGCCGCCGCCGGCGGCTGAGATCGGAGGGCGCCGCCGGAAAACGCTCGCGCCGCCTGCGTGGGATGCGGGATGCTCCGGATCGCGTTTCTTCTGCCTCGGCGACCTAGTGGCCGCCCCTTCAGGCCTTGAGGACGGACGCGTTCCAGTGGAGGCGGCGGAGGAGGTCCTGGCTGAGAAGTGGGAGGTCTCGCGTGCCGATGTCCGGCGACCGGCGAAGTCGGATGAGGAGACCGCGGCGGAGTTCTGGGAGAAGGTTGGGTACCCGACGCCGGCTTCGAGGTTCTGGGAGCATTCTCCTTCGACGAGCACCGACGCTGTCCGAGGTGAGTCCTTGTCTTCTGTGTGCAGGTCCTCCGGAACGGTGACCTCGGTGACCGCTGAGAAGGCGACGCCGGCTGTGGTGCCCAAGGGGAAGGTGTCGCCATGGCGGCCGTTGCGAAGACCTCCAATGCGGATGGGATGGCGTGGTCCTCTTCCTCGACCACGGATCACGCCTACCCCTTGCCTCGGCGACTTCCTTCCAGAGCTTCCAGCTGCTGCGGGGACGCGAGACGCGGGCTCGTCGCCGGTGAGATCCGGTGGTTGCGAGACGACGTCCATCACGGAGAGGAAGGCGGAAAAAGAGGACCAAAGAATTCAAATTTCGCCGCCACTGACAAGCGGGACCCAGCTGCATGGTCTCGTGGACCGTCGATCTCTGTGGCCGCATCTCGGCCGTTGGTTTGAGGGGTTGTGGAGAATTGACCGGATCCCTAGGTCGCCTCCATCCCTCGTTTCCATCCTCCTCGCACGACAGAGCTCCCGCCGCCCGCCTGTTCTCCGATCATCCAGCCGGCCTCGCCACTGCCGTGCTCGCGGGTTTCCCGATCTCTGTCAAGATCGTTTGCCGAGGTCGCCGCGGCGCCGTCTCCAATGGCCGCGCCCCCGCCAGGCCATGGCGGTCCTCCGACCTGGGCGCCGGCTGCGGCTGCAGCTGCGGGTGCACAAGGGCGTGGAGGTGGTGCCACGTTCGGAAACTCTGCTGGCCCTCCGACGTTCGCGTCACGGCAGCCTGGTGCGGTGCGGCAGGGCGCGCCATCCGTGGCTGGCCCTCAACAGCCGCCGGCGGGCTTCGCGTTCGGCGCGACGGCTCCGGCTCCGAGAAGGAAGAAGAAGAAGAAGAATAACGCAGCAACTGGTCCAGTGCAGCAACAAGCTCTGATGCCTGTGGGTGGGGCACCCCAGCAACAAGTTCCCTTTGGGACCGGGGCTCAACATCATTCTGGGCATCAGATCAGCCAGGGAGTGGTTCAGCCGGTGGCCGTGCCTGTGGGTGGAAGTTGCTGTGGTTCCAACAACGGATGCTGTGGGGCAAGTCGGAGTAGATGATGTTGCTGCGGTGCAAGGTTCAAAAAAATCTAAGTCTTGGTGCTGGAAGTGTGCCGTAAGCACACATGCAACTAAAGATTGTCCAGCAAAGCATTACTGTTACATCTGTGAAAATGCCAAACATCCGACGCCGATGTGTCCCTCTCTGAAGCTTCCAAGGCCCTCTGTGATTGTTGCTGGTCAGGGGCATAAGGACACGATGTTCATCCAGTTCCCAGATAACTTATACAAGGATGATCTGATTCCCAAGGATGTTCCAGTTGCTTTAGTTCAGGTGCAAGGTGCGGCCGCCACTGCAAAACAGGTGGAATCCCAGGTGGCGCGGCTGTGCCCCGTTCAGTCTTGGCGTTGGGAGGCGATCCCTAATGGTGTTGACTCCTACACGGTTAACTTCCCGTCCAAGGAGGATCTGTTGCGTTTCGATGGCATCGAGCTTGGGGTTCCTTCTCAAACCACCAAGCTTGTGTTCAGCCAGTGGAAGCCGGTGGATGTGGAGCACAAGCTAGAGCTTCATCAGACTTGGGTTCATGTCACCGGTGTTCCAAATCCGCTGAGGCATTTTTGGGGCTTATGGGCAGTCGGTTCTCTCATTGGCACCACTATCGACGTGGATATGCTCGCACTCCGTCGCCAAGGGGTGGTCCGGATACTTGTTGGTATGATGTGGGAGGAGTGCTTCAAAGACTCCGACGAAGAGGGGCTGTTCATTAGGACGGATGGGGTGCTACGGCTTAAGGGCTATGATTTCACCTTCCGGCCAGAGAGAGAGGACTTTGTGCCTGAAGCTGACTTTGTCCCTTTTGTGTGGCAACGCAAAGGGAAGGGTGGTTCTGATGACAATGGAATGGAAGAAGATGGCACTAGTGACCTAGCAGGACAAGGTGACGGGTCTGGGAATACGTCTACTAGCATGGCTATCGATCCAAGTCCGGCTACCGGGGGGGGGGGGGGGGGGGTCAGTCGCAGGGCACGTCCACTTCCCACGTCCTGCAAGGAATTGCCGTCACTCCGTTCAATCCAAAACCTCAGACGCCAAGGGGTAAGGAGTTGGTTCAACAGTGGAAAGAAGCTGCTGCATGTGGTGTTTTGCTCTTGTTGATCAGCGATCGACCGCCAGCGGTATTCAGCGAAGCAGCCCATCTGGCCTGGGCGGTAGCAGAATGCGTACCGCTCGCGTGCTGCAGCAATCCGCGGGCAGCGTTGGGCTGGGCCGAATGGCAGTGCCACGCGCGACGCCAGCAGCTGCGCTGGCTGGGCCGCAATCTTCCGACGTTGCGCTGGTGGTGCAGACCGGCGGTGATCGCCTATGCCCCGCCTTTGGGCAGCAGCAGCTGGCTGCTCCTGGTGGGCCGGATCCACTGGTCCAGGAGGGACAAGGACAACGAGTCGAGGCGAGCAAGCTGACAGGATCGCTGGTGTCTGCACCTCAGTCCACTTCTTCTGTGGTGGTTAACTCGACAAGTGCAACTGCGGCGAATCCGTCGGCTGGTGAGCTTCTAGTGGGGACTGTTGGTTGCCCGATGGTGGATGGTGTTGGGGACAGTACCACGCCGGACCGTAACACTGCGGTGGAGGATACTACATCGACCTTGTCCTCCCCTGCAGCGGCGACGGCGGCAATGTCACCGCCGACTTCGTGCACAATGGCCGGGAGGGCTGCTACATCGCCTTCGCCCTCCCCCATCGTGCCTACTACAGCGGGGGACGTCCGCTGTCTACGGTGACTCCGAGACGCAGTGGACGTCACCAGACGGCGAAGGATGGCTCTTCAGCGACGGATGAGGATTCTATGGCCAAGGCGATGCGTCGCAAAGCGGCGACGTTCTCTACTCCGGGTGCTGGTACGTCAAAAACCAAACTTCATTTTTGTCCTTTTCAACGTCTACTTTATCTTCCAAGTTGTCGGCAGTAGGCGTCGGTCTAGGCAGAAATGAAAAAGAAGTGGTGCTTTCGGCTAACGTTTTGAAACATGTAGAGTATGACCGTCGTAGGGTTTCTCCTAATGTTTCGAGTAAGACTGTAACCTTACCTATAGATGATGATGAGGTGAATGACACAATAGATGGACAGCTTCTATCACATCTTGTAGGAGAGGTTACGGAGGTGGATTTGGACGAGGCTCAGCTGGGATCTTTTGATGACCTGTATGCTACCGGCCGGAGATCTAAATCCGCTAAAAATAAAAAGAACCAATCCTCGCGTAAAAATGCGAGAAAGTCAAAATCTCCAATAGTTTCCCAATGAATGGCATATTTGAAAATAGCAGAGGTCTAGGCGACTTGGCTAAACATTTGAATATTGCGCATCATGTGAGGGATCACAAATTGGATTTTCTGGCTATTTCCGAGACGGGTAGACGAGATTTTCCAAGCACCCTACTAGACCGCCTTTCAGGTGGAGTGGATTTTGCTTGGCATTCTTGTCCCCCTCGAGGTAGATCGGGTGGCATGTTACTAGGCATTAAAACCGATACCATGGAGTTGTTGGACCGTTCGGATGGTGAATTTCATATTAAATTTCATATTCGAAACAAGTCCGACAATTTTATTTGGAGTCTGGTTGCTGTGTATGGCGCTGCCCAAGAAGAATATAAGGCTGCTTTTCTTCGAGAACTGGTTAATTTAGCTAAGGATAACCCATATCCTATTCTTATAGGAGGGGATTTCAATATGCTGAGGTACCGTCACGAGAAAAGCAAGGGTAGATTCGACGGTCATTGGCCTCTCTTATTCAATGCTGTAATTGATAGCTTGTCTTTACGGGAGGTTCATATGACGGGGAGACAATTTACTTGGGCTAATAGTCTCCCAGAGCCGACATACGAGAAGCTGGACCGGGTGCTGATGGATTCCCGTTGGGAAGATAAATATCCATTGGTGACGGTACGGGCTTTGGAACGTATTGAGGCTTTCTCGGATCATGCCCCCATACTCCTATCTACTGGAACATTGAAACCGCCCGTAAAGTCCCAATTCAAATTCGAATTAGGTTGGCTGTTGCGGGATGGTTTCGATGATTTAGTTAAAAGGATATGGGCTCAACCGGCAGTGGGCGACAGTGCTATCCAACGGTGGAATTTTAAGATACGCAATCTGCGTAAATTCCTTCGTGGATGGGCCAAGCACACAACTGGTATGCTTAAAAAAGAAAAAGAGCGCCTGTGTTCCATTATTGATGAGCTCGATAAACTCGCAGAATTACGCCCCTTATCAGCAAATGAGAGTGACCTAAAACGGCACTCGAATGAGCAAGTGGGTCGAATGCTGAGGGAAGAAGAGCTTAAATGGTACCAAAGGTCTAAGGCCCAATTCATTCTGCAAGGGGATTCGAATACGAGGTACTTCCACAATGTTGCCAATGGCAGACATAGGAGGAAACTCATTCACTCTCTTCACCAGGATGAGGGTCTGATCGAGGGGCAGGACAAGCTCAAAGAGTATATTACGGACTACTACAAAGGTCTGTTCGGTGCTCCGGAGGAAGGAAACTTCACTCTTGACGAGACAAGAACAGATGATATTACCCAAGTAACTCCGGAGGAAAACAACTTGCTTATCGCACCCTTCTCTGAAGAAGAGATAAGCAAGGCGGTTTTCCAAATGGAGCATAATAAGGCGCCTGGGCCTGATGGTTTCCCAGCTGAGTTCTACCAGCATTTTTGGGAAACCATTAAGCCCGACTTGTTAGAGTTATTCGGCTGCTTGCATGCTGGACATCTCGAGCTTTTTCGCCTTAACTTTGGGGAAATCGTTTTGTTGCCTAAGATTCAGGCGGCTGAGAGGATACAACAGTATCGGCCTATATGTCTCCTGAATGTTAGCTTCAAGATCTTTACAAAGGTAGCGACCATTAGGTTGAATTCTGTTGCAGATCATGTGGTTAAACCTACCCAAACTGCCTTTATGCAAGGGAGGAATATACTTGACGGGGTCGTGGTTCTCCACGAGACCGTACATGAGATGCATACGAAGAAACTTAATGGGGTAATTTTCAAGATGACTTTGAAAAAGCTTATGACAAAGTTAAATGGCCATTCTTACTTCAAACTCTGAGAATGAAAGGGTTCTCGGAGGAGTGGTGCGAATGGATCCGAAACTTTGTTGTGGGGGGAAGTGTGGCGATAAAAGTCAATGACGATGTCGGCCACTACTTCCAAACAAAAAAAGGCCTAAGGCAAGGTGATCCTCTCTCGCCTATACTATTTAATATAGTGGCGGACATGTTGACCATCATGATCGAAGGGCAAAAGCGGATGGCCAAATTGAAGGAGTAGTTCCACATCTTGTCGATGGGGGACTGTCTATACTTCAATATGCGGACGATACAATCATTTTTATGGAACACGATCTTGATAAGGCGACGAATCTGAAATTGATATTGTCAGCATTCGAGCAATTATCAGGATTAAAAATCAACTTCCATAAAAGTGAATTGTTTTGCTTCGGCGATGCACAGGACGCAGCTGCTCAGTATGCTGATATATTCGGTTGTGAGCAGGGTCAATTTCCTATAATGTACTTGGGCATACCAATCCATTATCGGAAACTGACTAATGCGGAATGGAGACATGTCGAGGAGCGTCTGCAAGCACGGCTGTCTAGTTGGAAAGGCAAATTACTATCCCTTGGTGGGAGGTTGGTGCTCATTAATTCGGTACTTACAAACATGGTACTGTATATGATATCCTTCTTCCAGTTACCAAAAGGTGTCTTGAGTAAATTGGATTACTTCCGATCAAGATTCTTTTGGCAAGGGGATGGTGAGAAAAAGAAGTATCGACTGGCTAAATGGGATGTTGTTTGTCGACCAAAAGATCAAGGAGGGCTGGGTATTCATGATCTCAGCATCAAGAACTCAGCTCTCCTAGGGAAGTGGCTGTTTAAGCTGCTAACCGAAGATGGAATTTGGCAAACACTCTCAAAAGAAAATACATCGGCTCAAAGGCGGTATCACAGGTGTATTGGAAACCTGGTGATTCCCACTTTTGGGCCGGCCTAATGGCGACTAAGAAACATTTCTTTCGCTTTGGTGTATTTAATATTAAGGATGGCACGGAGATTAGATTCTGGGAGGACAAGTGGTTAGGAAACACCACCCTCCGGGAGCAATATCCTGCCCTATACAATATTGTTCGACACAAAGGGGATACTATAGCCACTGTTATGCAGTGCTCACCACCCAATGTGACGTTCAGACGTGATTTATTCGGTCCGAGATTAACATCTTGGAATGCCTTGCTGGCACGGTTGGCCTCAGTCCAACTTACACAAGGTCCGATGAATTTCGGTGGAATCTATGCGGGAATGGAAAATTCTCAGTAGATTCTATGTATAGGGCGCTTGTGCATTCTGATATTCCAGTCGATGATAATAAAAAAATATGGCAAATGAAGATTCCACTTAAAATAAAAGTATTTACGTGGTATCTTCGTAGGGGTGTCATTTTAACCAAGGATAACCTTGTCAAACGGAATTGGCATGGAAGCACTAAGTGTGTATTTTGTCCACAACATGAGACAATAAAACACTTATTCTTCGAGTGTAATTTCGCACGTTCTATATGGTCATCTATCCAAATAGCGTCTAATCTTTATCCACCCAAGTCTGTTGCCAATGTTTTTGGCAACTGGTTAAATGGGATAGATAAAAAGCTTAGAACGGTTATTAGGGTGGGAGCGATTGCAGTTATATGGTCGCTTTGGCTCAGTAGAAACGACAAGGTTTTCAATGATAAAGATGTTTCTCTTATGCAGGTACTCTACCGATGCACAGGTATTCTCCGTACGTGGTCCACCTTACAGCGTGTGGGACATCGAGACCTCTTTACGGAGGCGTGTGCACGGCTGGAGGAGGTGGCAAGGGACATTTTATCACAACATGGGTGGCCGCTTGATCGCCGGATTGGACCTCCATAGGCCATCGAGCTTGCCTCGGACATAGGCGTTTTACTTTATTCTTTGCTGATTGTAATTCGCCTGTTGTCGCATTATCTTTTATTTCTATCCGGGACTGCGGCTGTGTGCATTCTTTATGTAGAGGCCGGGTGTAATACTTAAACTTTTGATTAATAAAGTCCTTTATCTAAAAAAAAGTGCGCATGCATACTTTGAGCTTCTCTTGACGAAAAGCCGGGCTGAGGATCCTCCGGTGCCTGGCCCACTTGTCACCCTCGTGGGTCGGGAGGCCCGCGGCTAGCAGCCTGGACAGCGCCGGGAATGGCCGGAGCTTCTCAAAGTGTCCGGACTTGCCGGACGACATCACCTCCCGGATGAGCGCGGCATCGGTGATGGTCACCTTGGGAATGGCGCCTAGCCAGGAGGAGAGGCACGTTGTGCCGTGCTCCCGGACGGCTTCGTGGAGGAGAGGCGCGACATGGGGGACGATGTCGTGGCGGCGCAGCGGCATTGGTGTTTTCCGGCGCACGTTGCCGCCGCTGGTGAGGAAGAGGCGGTACGGCACGCCACGGAGGCCCTGGGCGCGCAGGGCCACCTCGAGCCGCCGTGGCCGCAGCCAGAGCCGGTCTAGGAGCACGGCGGCCTGCCATAGGAGCAGCGAGCCCGAGAAAGCGCATAGCAGGAAGCTCCTTGGGCTCATGAGCGCTCCACCAGGCAACTAGTTTGCTAGCAGCAGCTGCAGGTGCAACTGTGCAAGTGCCCAGTTACTTCAATCACTTCTTGCGGTGAGGTTAGACATATAAATACTGGGAATCTCCGGCTGGTCAAATTATGGAACAAGTTGGATGAGGAGGTTCAGAGTAGGTTGCGAGCATTGGCTTATAGTAGTACTTTTATCACCGGCAGCTACATGTTCCCAAGTCGTCGCGGCTTCCAAACCGCGATCAGGATGGGGAAGCAGAGCGCAAGAAACACGTGACGAGGAACTGTTCAGCGCAAGGCACAATTGTTTGTATACAGGAGCTGGAACCAGCTGGTAAGCTAATATTTATCTAGATTCGCTCATTGATTTTTTTATCCCGGGCACCATGCTCCTTCCTGTTTAAAAAATTCAAAAATCATATTTATAAGTGTTATTTTTTATGTGTTCCAAATTCGTATATACTGATGAAGACCAACTTGTGACGAAGGAGAGCGGAGCGCCCCGGAGTCAGAAGTTGGCCCATAACGTCCGCTGGCCCATCCAGGATGCACGAAGGGGTGCGGTACACGTCGTTTCCGAGTCAGACTGCAGCTGACTTAGGGTTTTCCCACCATATATACATCTTGTAAGCCGCCGGTTGGGATAAGTCGCATTGTGTAAATCCCAGGCGTTTGTAAACTCACCCGATTATAGTAAAGATTTGCTGGCTGGCGCCCGTGGTTTTTTCTCCTCCATTGTTGGAGGGGTTTTCCACGTTAAAATCTCGTGTCCCTTTTGGTTTGATCGTTCCGCTCTTCGTCGTTTTCTTGCTATCGTTTATAACAATAAGTTTCAAAAATTATAAAAACAATTCCACATGTAGCCAATGATGTATCCCACAACTGTGTAAAATTTTAGATTGAGATAATTTGTATTATGGGCTACACAAAAATAACAAATCTGATAAAACTTAGAGATTTGAAAATATACATTCTCGGATCTACATATTTATCTTTTTTGTGTAGCTCAGAATACAGAGTTTTTTGAGTTAAAATTTTAAGAGCTTCTCTTTATATATAGGGTTTCAGATTCTCTTGTTGCTGCGTGCATGCGGCAGGGACATGCTCTTATTAGTTACCAAGTGATGAAAGCATGTAATTTTAAGAGCTTCTCTTTTGTGTGATTCTGTGGGAGTCGATGGGACCATATGCTTTGTTGCCTCTACGTACTTCTTCACCAGGGCTCTGCTTTCACAAGGCCGCCACGAAATCAGTTAGAGATGCAATGTTTTTTCCACAAGAAAGAAGAATAAGAATGACAAAACAGATTGGTACGATGTTTCCACAAAGCAACCCCTGAACCACAACAATGCAAAGCCAGAAAACTGTTGTGGCACAAACAGAGCAAGGCAACCAATAATCTGGTCTTTGTCGCTCGACATGAATATCCTCACATGATGACCAAAATGCATTTATGCAAGTGTTACTAGGCCTGCATTGCAGGAATTATTCAAGTAGTTATATGTAAATTAGAGCCTCATTGCATAGGTTAATTAATTGTGTAGGGCCATACTGCTCAAACAAGAGCCCTGAGCACAATCTGTGCACCATGCATAGGACGTAATATTTTCCTGTTACTTGGTGCATGAGTATACGTTGGCGCCAGCTCAAACTCAAAGTGTTGAAGGATCATGCACAGTGCCATCTTAGCCTCAAACAACACGAAACTTTGACCAATGCAGATCCGTGGCCCCCAACCAAAGGGGAGGAAAGCACTTGGATCGTTGGATGCCTTGGAGATCCCCTCAGCAAACCTATCCGGCCTAAACTCATGCACGTCGACTCCCCAGATGTCTGGGTCATGGTGAATGAGAAGCACTGGCATCTCGATGATCACTCCAGCAGGGTATGTGATGCCCCCGAGTTCCGTCTCCTTGTATATTTTCCGGTGGAATGCAATGGCGGGCGGGTACAAACGAAGGACCTCATAAAGAATCATAGTGACCTGCACCATAGATTGGTAAGTATTTAGTACATGTGGTTGCATAAAGAAAATCATGTAATCTCAATATGCACTCACGGTTCTGAGTCTGCTAAAGCCATCGTACTCAGGTTGGTTCTTCCCAAATAGGCCAAGGACCTCCTCTCTTGCACGGTCCTGCCACTCAGGGTGCATACTCAGTAGGACCATTGTCCATGTGAGCAGTGTTGGTGGCGTCTCTGTCGATGCAAAATAGCACATTTTGCATTCTTCCATCACATCTTTTATGGTCAGTCCTATGACGGATTGTCTGTTGCTTCCGATTTTCCCTATGTTTGGCTCGAGCATTAGGCTGAGCAAATCACATTTGGTGCTCTCCCCTTCTTGCATAGTTTGCATTTTCTTCCCAATTATACCTTGTAGAATGGATTCAACCTCGTTATTAATTTTACGCATCCTTCTGTTATTTTTCGTAGGCAAGGACCTGCAAATTACCGATGAATTAGCTATGCTAACTAAAGTACTCGCTCTATGCCGTAATATGGTGCATATTAGTTGTAGACGTTGATATGTTTTTATATATATAAACTTGGAGAAACTTTACAAACTTTGGCTTTCACTAAAACCCACAAACACTATATGTTGTGTGTATTTTAGAATATATCAGCGTTTAAAATAGCAGTACACTTGCGCCGGTCCTGCCAGAGATTGATTAATTAATGATGGATGCGTAGTGACTTGTAAAATAAAAATGATACTTAAGGGACCTGGTTTAGCTTTGGTATGGTCTCCACAACTGATTAGTTATGTTATGGTACTTTCTTAACATGGAAACCCACTGAAGTAGAATCCAATGGTAAAACACAGATTAAGTGCTAACGAAGTTGACGGTATTGCAGTTTTGAACTAACCCGAGTTCAAATCGGAGGGAGTATTATTAGATGGTAGTAGTGACTAGTGAGTAACTCACATGTAGCCGGGAATGAAGATCATCTTGCCGCTGGCCTTGATGCGGTCAACCTGCTCGGACTGCAGCTCCAAGATCCTTCTCCCTTCAAGGTAACTGCTGCCAAATGCGGCGCGCGAGATGGCGTCTGCGGCGAGGCTCAGGAACTCCGGGCAGACGTCGACCTCGCAGCAGCGCCCCTGGGAATTGCCAAGGGATTCCGTCCATCTGGCCACGAGCTCTTGGCAGGAGGAAGAGAACGCCGGCAGCATGAGCTGGAAGGATCAACCACAGTGAGCAATTTACAAAGACATAACAAAGAGACTGCAAATTAAAATCATGAAACAAAGTTAGTTTTGCACTTACTTTGAGCTTCTGGAGATGGAACGCCCGGTCAAGGATCTTGCGGTGCTTGGCCCACTTGTCACCCTCGTGGGTTGGGAGGCCCTCAGTGAGAAGCCTGCGCAGAACCCAACTCTTACGGAGCTTCTCGAAGTGGCCGGACTTACCAAACATCACCTCCCTGGTGAGCCGAGCGTCGACGACGGTCACCGTTGGCACGGGGCCGGTCCAGGAGACGCTCGTCCTGCCGTGTTCCTGGACGGCGTCGTGGAGGAGAGGTACAACGAAGGGGACAATGTCATGGCAGCCTAGTGGCATTGATGACTTGGCTTTTCCCGGGGCTGTCATCGACGGAGAGGAGGCGGTACGGCTTGCCACGGAGGCCTTGGGCACGCAGCGCCCTCTCCAGCCGCCGTGGCCGCAGCCACAGCTGGACCAGGAGCATGAAGGCTTGCCATAGGAGCAGGGAGCCCGGGAGAGTGCATAGCAGGAAGCTCCATGGCAGCGTGGCTGGGCTCATGACCTCTCTTCCACGGGATTGGTTTCTTTGAAAACAATGTCTTGTGCCGAATTTGATTCAGTGAGGTAGGTTATATGCTATACTACGATTGGAATCTCTGCATGTGGCGACCGGTGACTGCATATGCAAGTGGCTATACTGCGGCAGGTGATAGGCTGCAGCAGCCAGCAGCAGGTCATGACAGTGTTCAGGATAGAAGGCCTTGATAATGTTTAGGATATCAGCTAGTTGAAGGCCAGGCTGCTATGGCGGCCAGACTTCCAAGTCGGTGTTCAAACCATGTATAGTAGCTGGCGAGGGGCTGTTGTAGTTTTTCTACACCTCGACAGCGGCAGCATCCTGGAACCGTCTTGATTGCAGGTGGAGAAGATAACAATGAAAGGGGAGAAGAACATAGGCGAAGGGGAAGAAAAACGTGGGACATGCACGTGACTCACGTCGAACGAGCCTTCGGTTGACCGAAGAAAAGCGTTTCGGCTATCTTGCTAGCTACTCCTATAAAAACATGCAGTGGTCTCCTCAAACGCACAAGTAGAAAGTGAAGTAGAGTGAAGTTTCCTTCGGCTCTTGTGTCTCATCGATAGAGTGTGTTCCTGTCCTAGCAACGACAGCGACCTGGCCAGAAGGTGGGAGATATCGTTTGCGAGACGCTCATAAAACGTTATCAACTTCCAGCAAGCTACATGTTCTCGAGCGTCGCGGTTCCCAGGGGCTCCCAGACAGCGACCAGGATGGAAAGCCAAGAGCAGCAGGGCACAAGGAACGGCAACGACGGTAATGCGCGACAAGCAACTGTCCAGAGTAATACCATGAACAATACCAAGCAGCCTGGTATTCTATTATACTTTATACAAGAAACAGGGGTTGGTACATGATTCAAACCCGTTCATCCAGGTCTTATCTTCTCCTGCATGTCACCCTCGCAAGCTCGGCATGGACCAAGAATCCACCTTCATCGAGTAACCGAGTTTACGCACCCACAAACTACACTCCATCTTAGTTTATTCAGACCACCTACAGAAAAACATAATTTTCATGCATCTTACACAGCTTGAACGGTAGATAGATTGCTTAACGATAACCATTTCAGCCTACAAGTTGTTGAACAAAACCAGATCAGTTCAGATACCATACTTCCATTCTCTTATTTTAGGCTCATTGACCACTAGCTACTATCACCGAATACTGATCGTCCACCTATGAGACCGACTTAGCATCTTATTCATAGGTGTGCATCTTAATGGAAGAAAAAAGGCCTCCAATATACATATCAATATTCAACACCTTGCAACTATATGAAGACGGAATATAATACGATTTGGCCAACTGAGAAAGAGCACCTTTCATGTGTTGTAGTAACACATCACTTGCGACTGAAGGAAATAGGAATCCTTGTATTTTCTGCCACTCCCAACATGAAGACCGTTTTTTATCCAATCTTCTCTATGGATCCAGGCATCACGGCCAATATCAAGGACGCCCAAAATCTGCCCAAGTGTTAACCATGATTTAGGGATGTGAAATATATAGGGACACAAAGAATATCCTTCTCAATTTTTTACCAACATTGTGATGATGTTAGCAACCATTTACACTTGACATGGACACACAAGATAGCAATACTAGATGGCATATCAACCTAATAATGTGTCACACAGATACTAAGCCAGATTGAAAATAGATGCTACTTACCACACCACCTTTCCATGGGATAAATAATGGATTTCTCCTTGACTGCAATACCTATGAGTTTAAGCTGAGAGGTTAAAACCAAGAAAAATAACCTTTGAAACAAAATTACAGATTCACTGCAAGCTGAGACATAAACCTCAGATATTCCATCTAGGCATGTTATTTCAAGGAGTGTCCATTCTGATTCATACAAAAAACTGGATTCGGGTCGTTGCAAGAAGACATACCTCAACTCGCTCGAATGGTTGATTTGATGGAATAGTACTAAGAACCCTGATTAAAAATATAAAAAAATAGATCAATAAACTTATTGTTGATTTTTAAGACATCATGTCGGCCAAATTTCAAGCGTCATAGAATTTTTTTTCCAAAAAAGCTGTGGCCATGTTAGCAATATTTATTGCAGCAGCACCGTGATGTTCATTTTTACCAAAGATCTTTGAACATACACTGGTTGATAGTTTATAAGAAACTAGCAAATACAGCAAGATCAGAGCAGTGGCTCACTGGCTTGGCACACTTGTGCACTAGCTACATAGGGTGGCATTGGCACAATTGTTCCGGTAGTCTTCCGTTAAACAATGCCAGAACAAGGTAACGACTAACCTTTGCTCAAGAACTGGTGCAAGGCCTGCGGTTGAAGCCACGCCACCCACCTGCAAAGCAAATTAGCACTCCTCTCAACTATTCCTTTTTTGCATCACAGAGCAGTATTGATATGAAGAACAAAACTGATACTTTACCAGCTGAATACTGCAAAATAGCTTCCGTTGGAGATCAACACGTCCTATGGTGAGAAGTTGTTAGAAAAAATTCTTCTCGGGGAAGCGAGATATTAAGAAAGACAATACCTGTTGAAAGAATACTGCTGACGATGGCTTCCACGAGGCCAATATTATCAAATTTCTTTAATCTAGTGGGAAGCATTTGATAACTGTCCCACGCACCAAGCCCACCATTCCCAGAAACACCGTCGTTTGTTTGCCATGTATCTTCCAGCATGTCATCACAATCTTGGAACCTGTAAACATACACATATCTTGTCTAAAGCGATCATCATATCAAAAGACACAGTCACCAAAATAGAGAATAAAGTCTCACCAAGGTCGAGGAGGTGGAGGGTACTCTTCTGGAATGAGAAGCCTAGGATAAAGAAGCCCCATAGGAGGAACCTATTTTATCACAACAATTTTGAATTCTTAGATATATCGATTTAACAGCAAATACTGCAAGTAAATATAGAATTACTCTCCAACTACAACTAAACCACCACTACTAGAGTTCACAAATTGAGAGGGGGGGAGGAGGATGAGCATCGCATGGCTTTCTTTTACTTCTGTCCACAACAGATAAATGGAGAAGAGGATGCACGGTTCGAAAACATTACACTGAGAGCTGACAGCCTTGTCTTCTGCTGCCCAACAGATTTTTCATGCTCATATGAATGAACATGAGCAACAGCATCAAAACTCCCAGTCTGGAAAAAATGTACCACAATAAGTTTGACAGAAGCATTCCACCTCAACTAAAATAATATCATTTAGATACAAGAATAGAAAAACTGAAGTTCTGGTCTGAAGGACTCATGCAACCGAGTGCAGAGCACAAGGTTGACCTGGCGGAGGTCATGGGTTCGAGCATTTTCCACCTCACTAAAAAAGACACAGTTCATTCTCACACAGTGACTGGTGGTACATAATATGTAAATATATGAAGTCTGTCTACGTTTACAATGAATTTGTATCTGTGCTGATAGATGATTGTATTTTATGAAGAAGAGGAGAACATACAACATAATACGAGTCTGCACTGAGAGAAAGATGTACAGATAGAGAAAGGAAAGGAAAGATCTAAAAATGGAAAGGTAACAGAACTAATAATAATGATTCACACAAGCAGCACTTAAGCAAATAGGATAGCACCAAACCAGATCTCTGTCTACCAAGAGGATTTGGCGACTTAGAGCATCTCCACTCGCGCCCCCCAAAGCCCCCCCCCCCCCCCCCCCCCCCCCCCCTCTTGATAGTTTGAGCGGGCGCATCACCATCGCCCACTCAGCATAGTTTGAGCGGGTCAGCATCGGATATTGGGCAGAGCTGGTGCTCTCCCTCACGACACGCTCGCGCACTACCAGCTCGCCACCACCGTGGCGTGTCGGGCTGCGGCCCCGTCGAGCCATTGGAGATGTGGAAGGGCGTCGCCTTGCGACCGGCGGCGGCGTCTTGGACCCGCTGCGTTCACCCTTCTCACCGACCTCCGCTGCAGCCTTAGACATGGCTCTGATACCACTTGTTGTCAGCACTTGTCTTCAGCTGTTCTCAAAACGTAGCAGCTGGATCACACGAAGTAGCACAAAGGGCTGGATGTGGTCACGTACTAGTGCACAGCAGCTTGATTGCTTGTGTTTCATCTTACCTTACATCGATGGGTACATGTCCTATTTATAGGACTTTACAACCGACCTACTAGGAAATATCTGCTACTTCTACAGCCTTCTACAGTGTTCTACCAGATTACAACTAATGTGTATTCTAGAGACTTCTACTAGCTACTACCTTAGCTACTAAGTCACGGCAGTGAAAACTGACAACACGGTAGATATTTCTAGAGCTTATTACTAGCTACTAAGCTACAGCAGTACTAGCTACTATTGTAGAACTTTCTAGTGCTGTGTAGAGGGTGACGCACAGGATTATTCCAACAAATTGGACTGTCTCCGTCGCAAGATGGGCACGACCGAGCGCAACGGGCGGTGGCGCACCAAGGCGGAGTTGGCACAGCTGGCGAACATCGCGTCCATGTCGCAGGCAGGCGAAGGCTTCTTCTTCCCAAGTGGAAGCCAAGAGAGCAGCGCCGCCGCCGGCCGGTCAAGAAGCTCTTCTCCAGGTTTCGTTCCCGGCGAGTGCGCCGCGCACCATGCGCCTCTTTTTTGTGTTGGCTAGACTTTGAACTTGTGTGGCCTATGAATTTGTGTGGTGGAGACTTTTAATTTATGTTGCCAAGACTTTGATCAAGTTTCACAATTTGAATTTGCAAAAAAAATGATTTGGGGTGTCTATTTGGGGGCGGCGAGTGGGGAGAGGGCGCCCCCAAACGCGCCGTTTGGTCCGGACACGCCCACAAAGCACTTGCGCCGGCTCAAATCCAGACACGTTTTGGGGGGCGCGAGTGGAGATGCTCTTACCTATACAATAGTAATAAGAGATATGTGGCCCTATGTCATCAGCAAATTATCCCAATGCTATCAAGTCACCTTAGATTATTCATCTGCCTAAGCCCCATGTCTAAATGCTTCCTCAAGGTCAGTTACTAGTTTATTATTCTTTAAAGAATTTGGATAAAACTCACACATTGGAGCACAAGCAGACTGTCCAACTATGAAATCTTCCACAGATATAAGCTTAAGGATTTAGTAAAGCTTAGAATAGGGTACTTACCCTTATTTGGCTATATGCCTCTTTTATTTTGTTGACCATTAGCATATCCATAGGCCTCTTCATGGGATCGGTTTTAAAGCTTGGCCATGTGCGATGGCGGTGTTGAACCCAAAGTAGGCATCTGGATATGTCCTACAGAAGAAAATGAAAATGACAAAGGCTGTACTTGGTAAGTTCAACAAAAAGGAGGGACAGTACATAATTAAATAATGATATACATCACAAGCAATTGACGTTCAAAGCCATAAAAGCAACTCATGCAGTTATACAAAGTAAATGGGGGATATGATCATAGGACTCCCTAGCCTGTAGCCTTTGCGGAGATACTCCGTAAACAGATCATTTGGTAACTGACAACAATACCATCGAAAAATCATGGTATAACTCGCCCCGGTGACATCACAACGACTGATATTTACAGAAATAACCATTGCAGGCGCCCTTGACAGATCAGTTCCAACAGAAAGACCCAAAAAAATATCAAAAATCCCATCATTGTAATGGTCCAGCTAATTTTCATCGTCAGGGTGAGTCTATTATTTTAAAACCAAAACCCCCGACACTCACCCACACACACTCTACGGGTCTTCCCTCCCTCTCCTTGCCATCTTAGGATTCCAGACCCCAATAAACGATTTGTTGTGGCGATCTCGTGCTTCAGTTGAGTTTGTGCAGCCTACTCTGTTGAGTCCAAATACAAGGTAGAAGTGCTGGTCCTCATCTAGTCAGGCTGTGGTGTTATCCGGTCCATCCACTTGCATGACGTCCGCAGTTCACATGCCATATGGGCACATGTAAAGTGGAAGAAGGCAAAAGCACCAAAGTCTGTTTGCAACCCTGATGGAGGGCTCATTGATGGCATGGTATTTTCCATGGATTTGTGCCTTTGCAGGTATATTTTGTTAGGTAATTGCTCTTTGAAATGCTAGTGGCACAATGTTTTGAAACCAAAGTACAGCTTTGTTGCTCGTATTAATAAGATAATGTTATACAAGAAGAAACTAAATGCGTATTCTGCTGTTAGGGAAAAGTAGCATGGGACGAACACTAACGAAAATCCGTTTTCTAGATTTGTGTAAAAAACATATATCGATAGAATGACCATGAACAACAGATTAAGCAACAGAAATATGTTCTCGAGGTCAAAAAGTATAGTTTAGAACATACATCGCCACCATATGGAAGTGCCAAAGCTGTATGGGGCAAAGCTACTCCATCCTGCAAACATTCAGTGAAGACGATACGTTAGTTAAATCAAAGTGTGTTTTGTAGGAAACTAAAGAAAGGTACCTCACATTCAGAGCATGGCCCAAATTTCTCAGTAGTTGGTGAAGAAATATAATACAATTTTGGTATGGTTCTTACCTCAACACAGACTACTTGTGTAACTTGAGCACCAATGTTGACCACACAAGTTGTTGACAAACCATTCCCAAATGCTGCAGCTAGAGCTTCCTAATAAACAATTATCATGTGCAGAATGAGTCCAGTATTTTCATGTTTCAATTTGTAAATCATCAAATACAAAAGATTGGTTATGTCTCCACAAGTATAGTCTGCAAAACGAAGTTATCTGGTTGTAGTTCTCATTAACAATTTCAGAAATGGGCTAACTACAGGTGTACAGCGTACCAGATTTAAAGCACAAAAATTAAAACCCTGCCTGTCGCTACAAAATATTAATATCGACCCCTAGCCTGAAAGGTTAATCAGTACCATATCTTATGTACCAAGCCGCTTAAACAATCATCACCGCGAAGCAGTGTCAAGCTGTACCATGCCATTTCCCTCTACAGTTATCGTGGTTTCATGTTCTCCAATCTCCATAATCCCCATATGCCTTATAAAAAGAAAGGGATGGAGTGCTAACTGATAAAAGGCACAGCTTTTATTAGATCCATCATGAAATATATTTTTGTATTATATTTAGTTGGTATTGTAGGTGTTGATACTTTTTTCCTGAAGACTCGGTCAAGTTTGACTTATGACAAGACCTAAGTTGCCACTATATTTTGACATGGAGGGGATACAACTTTTAAGTGGTTAGCCTAGCACAATAATCTCACAATTGAGAAAAAAATCCCACCATCCTTGATGTAAAGTTACCCAAATTATCAAAAGATGACCCATTTTGTATGAACTCCAATTAGTTGCTTAGCAAATGCAAATGGAGAAAAATATTCTTGCATTAGAATGTACAAGGAAGTAAATGTTAAATGCTAGACGACTGGGAGTAAAGACAAACCTGATGTACTACTGCTGTGCTGAACCCCAAATCGCCAAGTACAATAGACAGCATCTCCTTTATTTCTGACATGGATGGAATATATTAATTTTCGCAATTAAAAATAAGAAAATCTGCCTTATACAGTTGAGCATGCACTTTGAGTGGAACTACAGAAGGTGTTAACAAAAGATAAAGCAAAGAATGTAGACATCTGTAAATTACATACTCAAGATTTCATAATTATGATTCATCAATTCAAGGCTACTACACTAAACGAATAATGGATCATGGATACATCAATACACAGCACATGATGTGCCATTGGGCAAACAGCAAATCCACACGTTTGACAAAGCCTCACTATATGAGCTTGTTAAATTCTATTCTATAACAGCATGTATTTCATAAAATAATCTATTACAGAACTACAGGTGTAGATTTTTCTCCATCTTGCTGAGCAAGTGTGCTCTGCGTAGCATTTGAAATTCATGTTGAATGAGCAGATTTTGAGTTCATAAGAGTTACAAAATAAGGAATTAAGCATTGACACTATAGCTTCACCCAAACAAATAAAGCACCAAACATAACATCCCGGTACACATCAAGGTAGTTTTACATGAAAGGAGAAATACCTCGGTTGTCAAATGTCTCCCCGAGAACAAGAATTACGGAATATAGATTTCTGTCCTTTGGGTTGATATGCAACTTTTCTGTCAGCATCCAGTTCCAAATAGTGCGTAAATCTTCTAAAGCCTGTTTTTTCAAATCATCTACCGTTAAGATGTTATATAGAGAAATAATGTGGACACACATAGGTTTCCTAACAAGTTCAAACACGGAGTTATCATGTGCCTCATATCTTTTCCACCATATTTTGCAGCCAGATACCATTAATTTCAAACAAGGAAAAATAATCCAGTGGTTTTTAATGTAATTTTCTACAATGTGTAAACCAGGTTTCAACTCATGCACCTAATTCTTAGTCTTTCTTTCTCATTCATCATTGGCAGCAAGCACATGCAGTAAGAAATGACACTACACTATTAAACCTGAAGGCTTTATGTTTCAAACTTAACTACTGCCTTTATTGGCAGAATAAACTGGTCAATTTTATGTGTTACCAGTGAAGCAACAGCAAAACTAGGAACAAACAGGAAGCATAAGCTGGAAAGCAGAAAGGTATGTCATAGTTCATATAAGTTAGACAACACAAGATGTACAGCTGGAGCTAGACAAGTTCTCGTGAAGATTTGTTTAGGTTTGTCTGCTGAAACATTGGCGTGCAGAGAAATAGGCAAAAAATTCAACTTGTTCCTGCTAACTGTTTCAGATGGAAGAGAATTGGGTCAAAGCCTTTCCCCTACTGTTTCTATAAAGTAGAAACTTCAATAAAGATTTGCAACCGAGTTCACCAAAATCCTAGCACAAATCTGATTCATTTTGTCCCCAAGAACGATGTTGCAAGAAATAGACTTTCCATAATTAATTACTATGAAGCTCAAACAGTACATACACCCCTACTTAATATTTATAGCTTCAATATTTATAGAACTAACAACGTAAATGGAAAGCCTCGGCTAATGAACTGAAACAGAACTTCCCATTTAAAGAGCAGCGTTGTCTAATACATACCAAGAGAAGCATTATTGTGAGTAAGAGGCATACCTGATGTAACGGATAATTCTGAGAAATATTAAAATGGCCTCTCCTTATCGGGCGACTCAAACAGTATGATGCAGAAGGGGGATTTTCAAAGCATCCTCTCCAAATATCATTTCCTTGTACTTGCTTTCTTCAGAGTTAGGCCTGTTACCATCATCAGATGTGCTTTGCGAAGGATCTTCATCAGCATCTGAACTTTCTGACCAATTTGAGGGTCATCAATATTTTGACATAAAAAATGTTCTGTGAGATGTAAGCTATTTTACTATGGTGCACTACTGTTCTTTGAATATACTGTTCATACCACAAAGAACTGAGCATAACAAGTAACTGTGATTATACGAACAGGCAGCGATAAAATAATCAATGATATAACTTCAACTATTCCATTATAATCTATGCGAAGCAACTAGCAAAAATTGGTCACTCGTGAGATCTCGTTGTGACGGCTACATGACATACAAGAGACGGGAGCAAAAATATGTAGATCTCGTACCAAAGCAATATCTTAGTATCTAACATCACTAAACTTCAGACCCCCGAACTTCAAAGCTAGCTAGCTCCAACAAAAGAGTCAGTGTCACAATATAACATCCAAAGGTCCACATTAAAGCGCCAACACGACATAGGAAATAGGACAGGACACACACGAATATAACAACTCACTTAGGCCTTTGTCCTTGCTTATTACAATGTGGTGCAAAATTAATCAACCATGCACATGAATCACACGGCCACCACTAATTAAGGAGGGATGTTACACAAAAGCGTAGCAAAACTTAGTGTCCTTAAGCATGTCTCCAAAACATCAGTATACTTTTAACTTTTATTAACAATAGATGACTCCGAAATGGAAAAGAGCAGAAGTACTTCACTGTAAGAAGAAGAAAAAGACCAGAAAAGTACCAATTGGCGTGGATGGTTTGATATTTTTGTCCATCACATCTGTCCAGGTGAGTTTACCGTCATCTTTGTTTTGCTGTGAAGAAAGACCATCAACACGTCCCATCTGAAGCGATGAATATAACCAGATCAGTACACAGGCCATGAAGTGACCTTTCTAAACAAAAATAAATTTGTACCAAGAATATTGGTACCAAATCATATAATATATCTATCACACACATCAAACATGCATAGTTATTTCTATTAGAAATTATAGTCTAAGATTGCTAGAAATGACAATAATTTTGAAACTCAGCGATAGATAATTTTGTATAAATTCGGAAGAGGTGGATGAACTAATGATTCCATTTTGCTACAGTTCAGAATATTTGCATCTAAATGTATGTCACACTCCTACTGTACACATCCAAAATCCTTTTCAACTCTTCCTTTTAAGAACATGTACAGACATCTGACAAAATCTCCCATATTTCCACGGATAGCTAGAACGACTATTGCAAGAGGTTAGGTGTACCTATCAAGCAGCTTGTTGAACTTATAAATTCTAAGCGCAACACACTAGATAATTGTGTAAACCCTGAATCCTAGGTAAACTCGGCTTATATGCCTCAATGCCCATAAGCATCAGCACTTCTGCTGGATTCAGTCTCCATGGGGAAATGACCTCAAGCTTATCAAATGAGCCTAAAATTTATAAATCTTCTGTCCCTGGCTTCAGCTTACTAGGATGAAAGTTTAATGTTAAGCTATCGGGCAAAAAAGTCCAAAGTTTCCTTCCTCCCACCCGTTGTATGTCCTAGAGCGAACAAGATCATTATAGGTTAAATATGATGGAGGGTAATGTAGCTGCACATGGGTGGGAATAATGTGCAAGGACAGAATCTCTCATCTATAAGTCGCGATGAACAATCTAACACCAGCTTCAATAACGATCTCTCATGTGAAAGTTCCCATTTCAAGATAGTTAATTTGAATGCTTATTAAAAACTATATTGCCCAAAAGGAGGCAAGAACAGAAGCTCAGCAAAAGTGAAATGGCTCCACTCCATGATAAGTTTTCTTTTGTATCCTATATACCAGATAAAACTAATCTGGGTCTGACAGAAATCAACATTTTCAAAAGTGCCATTCTAGGCAACCAAAAGATAACGCAAGTGAGATCGACCATATGCCCCGGTTTGTTAGTAAATTGCTCTATGTGGCTACTTCTCCTTTCATTGCCCAAGTATAGCACTGAAAACAAGATAAAGACAGATCAAGCAGCTAATCTAGAAGCATAATAATAACTACTTGCAAGTAATCAATGTAAATGAATTCCCGAACTCTGAACTCGTTGGTCGTCACTAAAGAACTTCAAGGAGAAGAAACCTACCTTTCGATGTTAATTTTTCTCAATTTCATATATAAGATAGCTGAATCTGTCTTATATGGCGAAATGTAATATCCTACCTACGCGAAATACCCACACATTCGATAGTACATTAGGGACATAGTACCTTAGGAGGTAAGGGTTGGTTCTCTGAAGACGACACTTCATCCAGAAAAGGGATTTTGAGCAGCGAGGCGATCTGCAATGCAAGGGTTGCGCGTAATTAGCTTGAGTAGCAACCATAATCCAAAGAGACGACGAGAAGTATTATTTTTACAATATCATATGCCTTCTCCCGCTCCGCATTGTGGGTCGCCCCAGCACGGCAGTTGAGCCTCTGAAACAGGATGGACAGTCACACATTAAAGCTAGAAGATATTCCAATGCAGCTATGGGGGCGAAGAACAGCCCCTGTATCTATCTCGGCATCACCTGGTCTCGCATCGACAGCCTTGACGCGTCGCTCTTGTGCCGGGCAACACAGTGCGGTATGTTGAAGGGCACGTCCTGGCTCGCGAAGCCCATTCGCACATTTGCAGACCCTACAAAAGGAAGGATCCTCGGTTCAGCTGGTAATGGCCATTAACCAGATAAGAGCAATTTGATATTCCCCGGTTCTACAACTTTGACAGTATCCTGGCAAATTCAAGCCCCTGGTCGCGCATTATGTATTTTAGCCGGCAGTTGGACTCGAAACACACGCGTTTGTACCCAAATGTACATCGAGAAGGGTAGGGTTTGGGGCGGTGGGGGGCAGACGCACCTGGGTTGATGACGACGAGGTTGGCGCCGCGCTCGGCCATGAGCTGCGACGGCACCACCGTCTTGAGGTAATCCTGCGCCATAAGCAACGTCAGCAACCACTCGCTAGGGTTTCTCGCGAGGAGTTTAGCTCACGGGACAAATCGAACTCGCCAGATTAGGGCGCTCCGGAGAAGGGTAGGAAGAGGGGCTGGCGGAGCTTACCATCTGGTCGGAGACGGATTCGCCCGGAGGCCCGCGACGGCGGCGGCGGCGGCAGAACGGGGCGCTGGAGTCGAAGGCGGAGGCGCTTCGCGGCGGAGCAGAGCAGAGCAGCTCTGGTTTGGTGTTATGCTCCCCGCGGCTTAGAGGGACATAAGATCAGCCGTCCGATCGGCATCTTTTTCCATTAGACGGTCCGATCCTAGACGCATTCAGGTGAACATTTCTTTTTTATTTTTTATTTTATTAATAACAGCAGGAGAACTGCTTTTTTTTAAAATTCAGCAGGAGAACTGCTATTTTTGTTGATGGAAGAAGATGGGCCCGAACTGCTTGGTTTATTGGAGGAACTCGGGCGAAAACATTTACAATGACAAGAGCACCACTAGACATACAAAGCCGGGAAGGCCGACTAAAGACGCAAACCACCAGAGTAAGTGGTGTCATCGTACATCATCCATCGCACTGACGATCAGACTACTTCACTGCAACAACACCAAGATGACTCGAAACATGTCATAATCTTGTTCTTCGGCTTCAACAAGACCGGTGAGAGAAGACATATCTGAAGGGAGGCGGGCTGTGTGGCTCCGGTCGAAAGATGACCAACAAAACGTGCTTGGCATTGCCAACATGCCGAGAGTGCTCATGCCACCCAATACTACCAAAGGCTTCACCACCATATATGGACTCCAAGATGACACCTCCAAGGAGAGAGCGACATCACAGATGTCGCTGTCGCCAGATCCGGTGGAACCGTACCTACGGCTTTCAGCAAGAGACTTCGAGATTTTGATGGGAGGAGACGATTCGTGCTCCTCAACAACGCCTCCAAGAAGGAAAACGGTGAACATTTTAGAATTCTCTTTTCTCTACTTGCTAAAATTTTCTTCTCCAGATTTGACAACATAATTGGGAGAAAGTGGTGAACTCTAAACTAAATTGTTCACTTAGTCCCAGATTATCGATGTTGTTCCTTCATAGATTTGTATTAACCATCTGGTCTAGAATTCTTGATATTTTGTCAACTAGAGATGAGAAAAATGCATTTTTTTTAAGTCTCATGTGTACAGCTTCCGATGTAGAGACTGGTATAGACTAGGGTCGTTTGGTTAACTTTATTTGTGACTTTTGATTTTGGCATATAAGACAAAATTTCTAAATAGATTATTTTGGCTTTGACCTTTGGCTTTCAACTGGATAATGTAACATGATGGTATAAGCTAAAGGAAAAAAAAACACATATTTATATACTTATGGAATTTATATGAGACAAAGTCCAAAGGCATAAAATTAGACTAACCAAATACCGCTAAGACTAGTCATAGTGGGAGTAACATAGCTAGTACTAGCCATAGTGGGGTATCATAAGTAGTATCATGCATGCCACATTGACAAAAAGATGACGTGTCACTGCAATTAATGATGAGAGAGGTGATAGTTGTATCATAACATAACGGATTTCAAGACAAGATGAGTGTACAATCTAATAAATATACTACTATATGATACCACATATATGTTACTACCCAGTATAAAAGTAGTAACATAGACTAGTATCATATACATGATACTAATATATGATACTGCCCATTATGGCTAGTCTAACATAGATGTTACGTAGGCCAAAAGGATGATATGGCATACATTTAATGAAGAGAGAGACAAATGAAGTTACATACTAGGTAGTTATCGTAACATAGCGTTTCCCAATGTATAATGAGTCTATAAAATAATAAATGATTGGCTCTATGTTACCACACATATGACACTTTCCATTGTAGAGATAGTAACATAGAGTAGTAACTTGTGCATGTTACTACTCTATGTTACTTCCCACTATGAGTTGTGCTATGGTGGGTTCGGCTTCACATGCAAACTAGAAGGACCTCACGCCTTTGCCACGATGTTTTTTATATGTTTGTATTTTCCTTTTCATTGTTTGTATCGCTATGCATGCGGCATAAAGATTCCAAACTTAATAAGGTGTTGAACAAAAAACACAGAGCACCGGTAGGAAAAAAAATAGCTCCATTGCAACCGTTGATACCAGCTTGTTGAGGAGTCTTTCGTTGAGGAGCCCATCGATACCCACGAGGCGGATCCTTGAACCTAGACGAACCATCCACCAACGACTACCACAGGCAAAACAAAGACGAATCTTGAGTGCATGAACCAAGCGAATCAGTAACGGGAAGAATAACTTGCGCAATAAAAAATATCCCCTCTGATCCGAAAAACCCGTCGCAAGTTGTACGTATGAGTTGTAGGTACGACGTTGTTTTCTCAGGACACTTTAAAAATCGGAGGGAGTATATATTTGGTGCGTTGGCAACCACGACGATCTGAGACCAGCAGCCATCTAGGCAAATGAGTGAATGACAAAATAGCTCACTTGAGACTTGCAAAATTTCTGTCGCGCCAACAGTCTCTACATCAAAATACCCCATGGAGCATCAGTGCAAGGGGATGTTTTTACGATTGAAGTGGGTGATTTCGACGACCATGCACTTGATGCACTTAAGTTGCTGGAAGAGACAGTGGTGTGCTAGGCTGCTAGCTGTTAGTTATCTCATGATGCTCTCGCGCGCAGCCATAGATGGCTCAACAACAATAAGAATGCACTCGCGGGCATTGGAAATGGAAGAGATGCCAACCCTCCTCTCATCAAAGAGAAAATAATACTAGTGTCAACGTTTACTTGCACAAGCATCCAAAGGAAACAAGTCCCGTGCACCAGTGGCGGAGCTAGGAGTAGCAGCCAGTGATGTCAAACCTCAAAAGAAATTACAGTGATGTCAGAAATTAGCATTTATGGGGTCAATTATGGTGTATTCAAAGGTGTGGTTTGCTTATCAATTTTTTGTGTTGTCGCTTGACAACATAGTCCATGAGCAGCTCCGCCACTGCCGTGCACGCCACCCTCATGCAGATGTCAACACGCGTTTTACTATTTCCCAGTGACAGAAATCCACTATATATACAAAGGAAACCAGCAGCTCCGGTTCGGGAGTAAGTCATATTGATGCAAAGACATCCAGCTCCGGTTAAAATTCCACGAATGATGGATTTCGCCGTAGCTCGAGAGACCACTCTCCTCCTCCTCCTCCTCTTCTTGCTCGTCGGGGTAAATTCCGGCGCGGCTCAAAACACCACCGGAGCCGGAGCAGGTGAATTCCACGTCGGGGTGATCCTCGACCTGGGCTCACTGGTGGGAAAAGTGGCACGGACCAGTGTCTCGCTGGCCGTCCAGGATTTCTATGCGGCGCACCAGAACTACAGCACCAGGCTTGTGCTCCACGTCCGGGATTCCATGGGCAGCGATGTCCTGGCTGCATCGGCAGGTATGCATGTGTTTTGCTTGTTTGCCGTGTGTCACTCTGAGTTGGGATTCAGGAAAACAAACCAGATTTGTACTTCGTTACTTCCCAAGTAACATTTTTAATTTTTGGTCGAACTGATCTCGGTCAATTCACGGATCATCGGATCGTTCCGT
Organism: Poa pratensis; assembly: GCA_947311845.1. Taxonomy (NCBI): domain Eukaryota; kingdom Viridiplantae; phylum Streptophyta; class Magnoliopsida; order Poales; family Poaceae; genus Poa; species Poa pratensis. Next base: position 2,800,211 of record CAMZMU010000093.1, on the reverse strand, counting down.
AATTCTTGCTATGGTATGCAAGAGTTTTACATGGGCTGTAACTGAAACTTTACAGTTGCACGTGGGTTGGCAACTCACATAAACATATCTAAACTGTTAGCATCGTGACTCGTGCTAGCCTGAGAGTTATGCATGAGTTTATAACTTAGATGCAACTGGTATTTTGATGACACCACCCAATTGAGATTTAGTTAAATCTAGTTGACTGAGCTCTAAGCATGCCATAATGTTAAGAGTAATACTTATAGATTAGGGAGTGAGTCGTTTTGGAGCCCGAGGTCCATGTAGCTTGTTTTTTTCAAGAAATTTAAAATTTATACTCCTAATCTATAACAATTCCTAGATGTAGATAGTGATATAATCTACAACAATTCAAAATTAGAAAATCGTACTCCTAACACTAAAAAATATTCCCTAATCGAGGAGTAATGTTTTAAGGGTATTATTTAGTTTCAGAAAATTTGAAAACAATCCTAGATGTAGATATTGATATGATCTACAACAATTCAAAATTTCTTATGTTTTAGGCTGCAAAAAAGGACAAATCGGTAAATTTGGGCCGATGAACAGACATAGTTTTGAAAACATGAAATTTTACAATATTTGTCTTTTCATGTACCCTAGAATAATACGAATTTTGGATTAAAAATTTACATACTTTTAGATTTCAACATTATGTACATGTAGGATTCTTTTTCAAATTTTTTGAAACTCAAAAATCCTGATTTTGAAGTTTTGAAAAACGAGCTACATGGAGGTAGGGCTCCTTTTGCACTTTTCGTACATTAGGTGTATATCTTTGTACTAGTGAAATTTGCGCGTCGACACGCCGCACCCATGTGGAAACTTGTCCGGGAAAAGAAAATCAAAGAAATATGCATAAAATGTATTAGGAACTTTTTTGAATATTGCTGAATATTCTTGGGAAAACAATGTTTTCATATTGTTGAGTATTTTTTGGGGGAAAATATTTATTGGAATTTTTTTCCAACAAATCTTGTATGAATTCTATTTTGAAACTTGTAAAAATTGTTGATTATTTAACTTTTTTTTCTTAGGAAGGAAAAATATATGGAAAACTAATCGTCTGTATTGCGCGTAACGTGGGCGTCTCGAAGGAACGCTGAGAAAAACTATTTTAAACTTGTAAAAACTGTTGAATATTTCCCGGGGAAATTTTTATTTTTAGAAAAATCTAAATTTCATCTTTCTGATGTATTATTAGAATTATGGTAGATGGAATCTACATATCAGGTTTTTATTATTTTTGAAATTATCTAATAAAATTTCAGATAACTGACAGGTGGGCCTGCGGTGAGTAGGCAATTAGATTGTATTTAAATATTCACTAAACTGGAATGTTTAAATATGTTCGTATTATATCGTTAGTAGTTAGCATATATTGTTATGAGCATGTTGATATATTTTAGAGTATCTCCATTTTTTTAGCAAATTGAAATGTTTAAATGTGTTTCCACTTTTCCAGTAATTTTTAATTTAAGTACGTAATGCATGGAAACGCATATTTATTGAATTGAAGTACGTATATGTAGGGAAAGTTCATCTAGATTACATTCAAATATTTACTAAATTGAAATGTTTAATTTAAATTCATATTTAGAGAAAGTGCATTACGTGAGCAATTAGTAAATTTAACTTCACATAATTAGAGGAAGTGTTTTTTTTGTTCAAATATTTACCAATTCGAAACATCTAAACATGTTTTTTTTCTGCCCTAAGTAGTTAGCATTTTTTTTTGTCTTGATGACTCCATTTCATTAGGGGTAGTGCATTTGTGTTTTGTCCAAATATTTGTCAATTCAAAATATTTAATCATGTTTTGGTACACATTTATGGAATTGAATTTTATATTTAGGGGAAGTTCATCCAGATTACATCTAAAAATTTACCAAATTGAAATGTTCAATTTAAGTACATAATTCTCTCTTTCACTAGTAGTATGGGGGAGGAGTGGACTCTAGGGATACTACTAATTGATTGAGTAATCGAATTGTTGTATAAACTTTTTTCTTTAATTGATCGTTTTGCATTAATTATTTTGTCAAACGTTATTCTTAATCCTCGCATGAGGGAATGCTATACGCTTGGTGGGTTCTCCTCCAAGCAGAATGAAGGACGCCATGGACGCAGCTATTCCGAGGCATATTTTATATATATTGGGTGTCACCGTTTGCATCGTATCAAAAATAGCCATTCCTGAGATTAGCCACCCACCTGGGGAGTTTATAAACAAAAAATATCACTAATTCCATCTTCTATAATAATTAGAGAAAGTGCATTATGAGAGAATTTGAATTTAATAAATTTAACTTCACATAATTAGAGGAAGTGCATTTTTTTGTTCAAATATTAACCAATTCAAAATATTTGAACATTTTTTTTGGCATAAATAGTCAGCATTCATTTTTCTGAGTATTTTGATGCATTTTACATATTTTTCCAGTGGGTATTTATAGAAAAACTTCAATTTTCTGGGTTTTTTTTCATGGAGATGCAACAGTTCTGGAGGTCTCGATATTCTGCATTTTTTGACATATTATTTGCATTTTTTTAAATTACAGATTGGAAAATATGAATTTTGCAAATTTTAGCATTTTCTGTATTTATGAAATATCTGACAGTCAGGACTCACATGTCAGGGGTTTATTAAATATGAAATTATTTGTGGAAATAAAAAGCTTCGACGATTTCGTGAAGAAAAAAAGATTTCCCGGGCCTCCGCACAGATTGTCTCGAGAAGGTTTGTCGTAGACGGACGTATGTTGTTGATGGTCACCGCGTTACGATGCTTCTAGATCAGCCAAACAATGATCATGAACGACGTTACGAAGGGCGCGAGGGTGGATCGAGCCGTCATATCCCACCAATCCGCAAAGACGTCCCAACAACATGTGGCTGGGCTGTTTATCGGGTCCAAGATAGGACCTCGGACCAAATTGTCCGTGAGAAAGGGCAACTTGTAAGCATGTGTTGCATAGTCTCCAACAAAAATAAAAATATAATATCAAACTATTCCCACTCCTGCAATGGTAGCAATAAGAAAAGGACGTAAAGGCATCATCTACAACCAATGTTTGGGATATCGCTTCTCGCTATCTTATCGGTCGACCCAATATAAGAGATAAATTGGCTTATCGGTTGATTTATCGATTTTATCGATCGACTATATATCAGCAAGATTTTAAAAATCTCAGGTTTTCATATCAGGATCAATCAACATGGCAAACTCGTAAGCCATGTTATCTGTATCCCCGTTAAGCAGCCTGAGATGTACCGGAAGTAGCCATCTACGCAAATAGAAGGTATCAAGACTCCAAAAACTCAACCAAATAAAAAAGGGAGCTGAATCGGTTGGGTCCCACAGATTTACTACTGAATATCGGCGATATATCGATCTAACAACCGATATATTGTTTAGGCAGATAAATAACAACGATATTCACTTATCTTGTTGATCTGACCCCGATAAGCGATTAACCGACCGATTTATCAGTATACCGGCCAATATTTTGAACAGTGTCGGCAGCAAAGCTATGGAATTTTTGTGTGTGGTGAACTATATGAAATAAGTATCGTGAAACCTCCGAAAGTCAATGATAAATTACACACGAAATGGAAAAATATAGTGTAGTCCAAACGTTCCAATGCAATTTGACTAGCATAGTAAGAAATACAATATATTCTCTAGTTTACTAAAAATCAATACCTTGGCAATGTCGATACAAGTTTATGGGTTAATATTTCTTCTTACTTTTTCCAATCTTTAAAGAACCAGAAGGTCTAACTAAGTTCTTCTTACCTTTTTCCAATCTTGAAAGCCCCGATTAAGATGCTGAGTAGTGAGTACTACATACTATTGCACTGATATTATTTTGATCAACATTTTATTTTTTGTTCCCTTCCAAAAGCTATTGAACTACTGGAGAATTACAACGTGCAAGCCATCCTGGGTCCACAGAAATCATCGGAAGCTGTATTCATATCTAAGCTTGGAAACATAACACAAATCCCCACAGTGTCCTTCACAGCAACAAGCCCTTCTCTGGCTTCTGATAGTATGCCGTACTTTGTGCGAGCAACCCTGAATGACTCAGCCCAGGTGAATAGCATTTCCTCGCTCATACAAGCATATGGATGGAGAGAAGTTGTGCTAGTATATGATGATACTGACTATGGGAGAGGCATTCTACCATATCTCACAGACGCACTTCAAGAAATTGATGTGCGTGTTCCATATCGCAGTGTCATCCCTGGTGCAGCAACAAGTGAAAACATTATACAAGAACTATATAAGTTGATGACAATGCAAACAAGGGTATTTATTGTTCAGATGTCATCCGCTATGACTTCCCTTCTCTTTACAAAGGCAAAAGAGGCAGGGATGATGAACAAAGGGTTTGTGTGGATTATCACAAATGGAGTAGCAAACATCCTCGACTCACTAGATCCAAGGGTTATTGAAACAATGAATGGTGTACTAGGAGTAAGGTACCATGTCCCTAAATCACAGGAACTTGATAACTTCTCCATAAGGTGGAGCAGAATGTACCAACAGGATAACCCAGGTGAATCACCATTTAATAAGTTAAGCATTGTTGGTTTATGGGGATACGATGCGACATGGGCATTAGCACAGTCAGCCGAAAAGGCTGGGATATCTAGTGCAAGAAATAGCCAGCCATGGTCCGGTAAAAACTCCACATGCTTGGAATCCATGGTTATGTCTACAAATGGTCCTGAACTCTTAGCGGCAATTGTACAAACAAAGTTCAGAGGCTTGAGCGGTGACTTTGACCTAACAGAGAGACATCAGCTTGAAGTTTCTGTGTTCCAGATAATTAATGTGGTTGGGAGAGGTTGGAGAGAAATCGGATTTTGGACTGTCGAAAGTGGACTTTCACGGCAGTTAAATCAAAATGGCTTGAAACTAACAGGATCAGCAGCCTCAATGTTTGATCTAAATCCCGTAATTTGGCCAGGAGAGTCAACTGAAATACCAAGGGGCTGGGAAATTCCTACAAGTGGTAAGAGGCTTAGAGTCGGTGTGCGCACAAGCGCATATCGAGAATTTATAAAGGTGTTCAAAGATCCTGTCCGAAATGCAACAAGAGTGAGTGGCCTTTCAATTGACATATTTGAGGAGGCAGTAAAGAGGCTACCTTTTGCACTTACTTATGACTACATAGAATTTGACTCAGATGATAGAACAACTACAGGAAGCTATAATGATTTTGTCTACCAAGTCTATCTTCAGGTAAAAAATACTTTATAAAATATATACCTTTCAATTTCTCTATCCTCAAACATTTTACAAGTTATTAAATGTGTGCTCCACATTTTCATCTACTGCTTTACTATGGATGCTATTTCACTTCATATAGAAAGGATGTCAACCAGAAAGGCTCAATGTATTTTTTCTCAAAGAAAAATGTGTATTGCATTCTAAAATATTTTGCTAACAGATGAGCTTTAACGTAGATAGTGCTTTTTTATTTCTCAAATATATAAATCTGACTAATGCAAATGTCATTTCAGAATATAGATATTGCCGTTGCTGATATTACTGTGAGATACAATCGAACAAAGTATGTCGACTTCACTGTACCATACACTGAGTCAGGAGTAGGGATGATTGTTCCTGTCAAGGAAGACAGGAACAAGAGCATGTGGATTTTCTTGAACCATTGAGCACTGAAATGTGGTTTGGCAGCATCATGTTCTTTATATACACAGGGGGGCTGTCCTTCTGCTGGAATATCTAAATGGCAATAAACATGTACATGGTCCCTTTTCACTCAGACAGCTGGGGATTGCAATGTTTTTCTCCATTTTCGAAGAGAGTGAGTAAACATTACGGTTCCTAGATCAAATCTGAACAAGTATTTCAGTTGTGTAGAGAAACTATATACGTTGCACTAGAAGAAGCACTAAAAGGTTCATGCATGACAACTTAGAACATTGATCTGACCAAACTGCATCTCTATAGTTTTAGGAAAGATAAGTAAATAATCTCTAGGACTCTTATTTAGTTGGATTTATTTCCAAAATAAGAAGTTATATTTGTATACTTAACAATTCTTAACAAATGAAATATTAAGTATCAAAAAGGAAACGAAATGATGCTATTTTTATCCGTTGAAGAAGTGTTTAAGCAGTGTGCATTTTCATCATAATTGCACTTTAGTAAACAGAAAATATATCTCGACATTGCTCTCTGTATCCATCAGTTGAAAAACTGATGGTAAGACTTACATTTATCATCTAACCAAATAAATATCGCATAGGCTTTCCAGAAAGTCCTGAAATAGCGTGCATTGCAGTATCCAGCTTCAAATTTGTTTAGTGTCTTAACTATAAATTATTGTGTTGCTGCAGAGGAGAAGCTGGAACGCTTTCTATCTAGAATCATTCTACTTGTATGGATGTTTGTTCTTCTGGTACTTACAAGTAGCTATACAGCAAGTTTTGCATCAATGCTTACTGTACAACAGATTTCGCCGACAGTGAAAGATATTCATGAACTCCGGAAGAACGGGAATATGTAGGGTTCCATCGTGGTTCCTATATAGAGGGTCTACTACTGGATATTGGTTTTGAAAGATCAAAGATCAGGCCCTATGATACACCTGACGATTTTTATGGTGCTCTTTCTAATGGAAGAAAAAACGGTGGCATTTCTGCGCTTGTAGTTGAAGTACCATACATCGAACTGTTTCTCGCAAAGTACAGCAAAGGTTACACAATGGTGGGGCCTATTTACAAGAGTGCAGGTTTTGCATTTGTAAGTTTAACTACACCCACCAGGACCTTTATTTTGATATCTTGAAAAATGAAACCAATTTTGATCTGCCTGCTAGCCAGTCATGTAAATGTCATGCTCATGTGTTTCCTTAAATTCTACATTTACTTGTCACAATAAGATTGCTATTTACAAACTTGTAGCACATAATGGCATGGCTATCTAACAATACAAAATAAATAAATGATCTTCCAGTGGGATGATGCAAAACAAGACCAGTGCAGGGCAAGGGAACGAATAGCAATTCATTTTTGTAATACATAATATCAGTTAGTTGGGTTGCTTTTAGTTTTCTGGGTGCTAAGCTAGCTGTTACGTTTTCTGAACTGCATAATTTGCATTTGAAACAAATGATATGTCACTTGGAGGTCAACAACTCCATAATACTATATCTAACTCCAATTGATTTATGAAACAGAGCAATAACTTTTCACGACTTAATTTTTCAACAACTTTAAAATAAGACAATTAGTACCTCACACAAACTAAGCCTAAAGCAGCCCTAGGTCAGCTTACTAGATTTCTGTAGTATTTTCAGCAACTTTAGTATGATTGTCTCAGGGTATGGTACTGCTAAGTAGCATCATCACTTATATCTTCCGTTATATCATGTTAGTTAAGCTTATAACAATAATATTTTTGGTGATTAGGCGCTACCCAAGAACTCGCCACTTCGAGCTGAACTATCAACGGCAATACTCAACATAACAGGTGGAGACACTATCATTGAAATTGAAAAGAAATGGATAAATCAAAAAAGCGATCAAAATGAGGATAAACTCAATGGTTCAGGCGCTATCACTTTTAGAAGTTTTGGGGGATTATTCCTCATAACTGGTATCGTGACAACATCTTCCATTTTTGTGGCCATGCTGATGAACTGCTATAAGAAATATGAAAAGAATGCAGGGAGCAAAGTAGATTCAGTAGAAGACCAAAATGAAAGTGGACATGGGCAACAAGGAGAAAATGGATATTCACAAGGAGATGAAAATGGGAACTGTAGTGATATAGAGAACCAAACAACACTGTCAAACGGTGACCAGCTACTGACTCATACGGTTCACAAATCATTCACAGGGGGCATAGACGTGGTATGTCACATTAAGTGGCTCAAGTAGTTTCGGGCTGAGCGAGGGGAAGCCTGCCTGACTGAACTTGGTGTGTAGAATTTGCTAAATATATGTGTGCACAATCAAGTATAGGGTGGTTCAAAAAAAATTATGTATATATCATGTACTTTTACGGTTTTACCTTGAAGAAGTCAAAGTTCACTATGAACTAGGCTATATATATACTCCTCCAACAGGATCGTGCCTTGAATACTTCTACACTTGTTTTCAAGTATTGATCATTCTGGATCCTGATCTACCCCCACTTTTTACACATTGCAGAAGAATCAGCATGTAATAACACGGGCGCATAGAGCATCATCCATAGGAGAATAACTCGTTTGTACCGACCTGGGAAAGGTCGAGTTGGCATTCTGACGAACACTTTGCCCCATCAGTTCCAGCATCTGAGGCTGTAGCGTTCCACTGGTCTGGCATTGGAAGTTTTGCACTAGCTAGAACTTATGTTGGATTATCAGGTCTCGTCCTATCGTACCTCAGGCCCCTCCCTCGCCGCTGCTCTCAACTAGAGACGGTAGGTTCAGACCACGGCGTCGTCTCCGGCACACCGACCCACCCTCCACCCCGTGTGCTACCGGAGTGTCTTTGACTGCAAGCCCACCAGAGTATTGTTGCTACCTAACATGGTAAAGTTGTAGCTGGCCAACGGGCCGGCCCACACGGCACGGCTTGGCCCACTCATATACGGGCATGTCACGACGCGGCCCCTGGTGGCCCATTTATAAGCTGACAGTGCAGTGCTGGCCCATGGGTCAGGAAAAATCTAAAATATGAGCAAAGTGTAATATGGGATAGATATTGAACGTTATTTGTAGCTTCCTTATGACTCAAAAAAAAATGTAGCTGCCTTATTAAAGCCTTCCATCCCTTTATTGGCTCTCCGTCTGGCTAGTTCCTCATATTTTTGAACATTAGGTTTAAATCCAAATTTGATTTATGCCGAATTTGAGTCGCTTTTCTCTGCTTACTTAAATTTGTTTTCTCGATGGTATTAGCCAAGTGAAAATGGTCAACCGTACATATTAGTAAATTCCATCTGATCAGATTTGTTTCTTGATATCAGGCATTTGGTCAACCTTGCTGACATGAGAAAAAATATAAATGATACGTCTTAATCATGCGTACAACTTCTGTTGTAGAGTAGCCGCTAGCATGAGGTAAAACCTAAATAGCACAACGCTTGTTGTCACTGATGAATAGTTGGGTGCTCGGTGCTTTCTTTACATTCTTCTGGAACCTCACAGATCGAAAACCTCCACATAAAAGAGATCAAAATACGTAGAAAGAAACACATCAAACATATGCGACATGCATGTGTCTACCATGTCGATGTATGTAATTCCGAGTCGAAATTTGGTAGATCAAAGGATAAAACAAATGTAAAACCTTTTTCTATATACTGATATAAACCTGCTCAGCCTATATATAACGAATTTCACTTTTTTTACACACTATTAGGGTTCATCATTTTCTACATCTATGTTTTTTTCTTGATATTTCTGAAACTTACGAATGCCCTTTTTGAATTTTGAGAAAACGATTCCGTAGAGTTCGGCCTCAAAACGCCGCACTCGGAGCATATCAACACCCCACCGAATGCCACCCGAATAATGAATAATCAGAGGCACCCCAACAATATGATTAGACAGAAAGAAATATGTACTACGTTTCTGTCAGGCGCGTGCATGATCACCCATGAAAATGGTCACTAATGAATGCCCACAAAAGTAGTTGGTGAGACATGCATTACCTTGAGTTCTCGATCGGTGCAGTATTTGAGTATTTTCCAACTCGATTGTCTTTGCCTCTCCTGATGGACGATTCCTGGCCGGCCACGTACGTCGATCGGTGCATATTATTGTTTAGCACAAGCAGCAGCTAGTTAGCAAACGGTTCGTCGATCGTACGAACAGGGCCTTAATGGGATGTCACTGGCAACAACAAGGTTGTCTCCGGCCGGCTCTATGCCGTAGAGCCTTTGGCAGCAGCTACATAAATGGAGATGGAAGCTGCAGATGGAAGCTAACCATGGGCGCAACGAGAAACATGCATACAACTATGAGTACGGCCACCCAGTGGCGCCGGCTGCAGATGCTTGTACTGGTGGCCGTGGCGGTGGCTGCTGTGGCTGTGCCGGCGAGGTGCGAAGGACGCAAGGAGGAGGAGAAGAAGACGATGGTGACGGCGGTGATTGTGTTTGGTGACTCCATCATGGACCCCGGCAACAACAACGACCTCCACACGGTGGTGAAGGCAAACCACCCGCCCTACGGCAAGGACTTCGCCGGCCACGTGCCTACTGGCCGCTTCTCCAACGGCCTCATACCCACCGACTTCATCGGTACGTAAGTAATGCGCGTATGTGTTTTTTTGTTCCGCCAAATTCGACAATCTAACCTTTTTCGAAACTTTAGACTCAAATGATCTTTTTTCCATTTTTAGCCGCATCCAACACTTTTGGCTACCGGCAAAGCCTCTAGCGGTAGCTTTGTACAATATACATGGTACCGTCGGGTGTTCTACCTATAGCCTTGTACTCCCTCCGTTCCAAATTAATTGACTTCGATATATGGAAGTCAATTAATTTGGAACGGAGTGAGTACGTGGTACTTTTTTGCGGTAGGGTATGGCGTGGTACTGCCAAGATTGACAGTACCACGCCTATCTGTACCACCAAAATGTTGAGCAGTACTAAAAAAGGTTTGATTCGGCTACAAATTTGAAAAAAGTGTATTTTGAGTTGAAGTTTTACAAAAGGGCTAAGTTTGCCCGACGACTGGCCGTGTTTTTTCTTCTTCTTAGCTGTATTGTGCTCGCCGATAAAATTACTTCGCTACTGCTACTAATCATGTGCACCGGAGAAGTATAGGCTCGAGGGGATAGTTTATTGTACGTGCACATGCTCTTTCCATGTGGAGATCGACATCAAGTTTTAATTTCTCCATGCATGTGCCATGGGAGTCAACACATGAACATGGAACCCCTAGATAGAGAGTAACCGCGTTATGTAGTCATCTGTGGAGCGGAAAGTGTTAGTTACATATGAGAGCACTAGTGCATGCGGAAATGCATTTCTGGCAGAGCCAATGTCTTCGTGATTTGTGCGGGGTGACTCGCCATATTTGACTTACGTACTTCATATCAATATGTCATATTTTTGAAGCCTATACACTGAAACGAAATTGTAATGAAAAATAGTATTATTTCAAAAATATTATTCAAACATACAACACGTATGTAAATTATTTTAGTTATTTTTCAACCAAATTACGGTTAATCTCGCTTCTCTGAAGAAATCATATCAGAATGACATATCAATATGAAGCAAAATAAGTATGACCAAGGACCTAACATGAAACGCGAAGTACTCCGCTAAAAAATTCATGTTCTCGATATGTAGGTCTTTAGCTCTATGCCACTTGGTCATGTTGTAGATGACTATAGAGATTGTTCCGGTCCAGTTGTTCTTATTGTAGGTCTTTAGCTCTATGCCACATACACAGTTTATTCCATCTTTTACTTCGAAAAAAAAAGTCACAAATCAATTACCGACACGCCCTCAATTATCACTCAGCTACTTGGTCTTGTCGACTGGACTACTCACATCAAGTACATTTCGAGCCTTTAGCGTAATTAATTAGGAGGCATGTCGGCGCATATATTTTATTACTTACTGTACTTACATGTGAGGAGCAGAGATTTGCAACTTTACATTTTAGAGTATTTTGCATGACAGTATAACGTTGCCAAACAAAATAATTCTCTATGGAGTAGTAGTCACACGCTTTCTAAAGAGGCATCTATTACAAATGGATGCAGTGTAATTTACTCTAGTGAAAACCAACACATAATCAGATAAGTAATTTTCATGATTAATCTAATAGAACTATCTCCAACCATATTCGGTAAGAGTAATATTTTCTTCTACATAAGACTAATACAGCATCTGCTACGAGTTGATCAAAACATCGTAGAAATGCATTCAAAGATCCGAATAGAGTTGTGTGCATCCTATCTATAAAAAGGCCGGGTGTAAACTCTAGTGGTTTGCATCGCCTTGAATCCTTGATGCGTGTGATTAGTTAGATGCTCGAGGGTGATTCGCATTTTAGATGTATGATTGCACTGCATACTATACGGGGTATCCTGGCATTATACATTCAAGTAAGGTGCATTGCAATTCGTTGATTTCAGCCCAGGGCCTTAACGTGAAGCAGCTACTTCCTCCATACCTCGGCGTGCAGCACACCGCCGAGGATCTCCTCACCGGCGTTAGCTTCGCGTCTGGCGCCACCGGCTTCGATCCTCTCACCCCTGTCATCGTGGTAACTAACTACCAAACTATAAGTGTTGTAGCTAAGTCGCTCTTGAGCTAGCTGGTGATCATACTATTACTCTTGGATTACAGGGCGTGATCTCGTTGGAGCAGCAGCTGGTGTACTTCGACGAGTACCGGAGTAAGCTGGTGGGCATCGCCGGCGAGGAGCACACGAAGAGAATCATCGACGGCGCTCTCTTCGTGGTGTGCGCCGGCACGGACGACATCGCCAACACCTACTACACCACCCCCTTACGAAGCGCCGAGTACGACATCCCTGCCTACGTTGATCTCCTCCTCGTCGGCGTCGAGTCCTTCCTCCGCAACGTGAGCGCGCGTGGCGCCAAGCGGATCGGCTTCGTTGGTCTACCCCCAATCGGTTGCGTGCCATCGCAACGTACCCTCGGCGGCGGCCCTCACCGGAGCTGCGTGCCGGAGCGCAACGCCGCCGCACAGCTCTATAACACCAAGGTCCAGGAGCTTATCCGCGAGCTGAGCAAGGACAAGGTGGCGTTCCCCACCCTGGTGTATCTCGACATCTACACCGTGATCCAGGACATGGTGGACAACGGGGGGAAGTACGGGTTCAGCGAGACGACGCGTGGGTGCTGCAGCACCGGGACCGTGGAGGTGGCGGTGCTGTGCGATGCGAGGTTCGCGCCGGTGTGCGACGACGTGTCGGAGCATGTGTTCTTCGACAGCTACCACCCTACTCAGCGGGCTTACAAGGTCATCGTGGATTACATCTTCGAGCACTACATACAGTTCCTGAATCTTTGAATGGACTCTGAAATAGTTTGCGAGAAACAGGTGTGTGAGCCAAGCGGGCCATTGTTCATTCTTGTTAAATTGATTAATCGAGATTGAGCGGAAGACCAGGGACAAATATTCAGTGCGTAATGATGGAGTAAATTAAATCCATCTTCACGTGTACAAGTCAAGTCGATAAGTTCTGGAAACATGATGAAATATAGTCTACTATTTAAGCATGTATTCAGTATGCTATTGGCACTATACTGTAATTCTACTGAACCTTTCTTAGCATTACACACTGCTCATTTATGCATCTTCCAGGGTATACATGGGTGCTGCTTGTACTGACATGTTGTAGCAGTGAAGTTTGATGTAGCAGTAGTAGTACCGACATGTTGTAGCAGTGAAGTTTGATGTAGTAGTACCGTCCATTTCTTCAGTGCAATTAAACACTGTTCTCTTTCTGAAATCATAACCGGAAATCGGAGATAGCGGTTTTTGCATCTAACCCGATGGAGTAGTAATGTTTGACGTAATCTCTGACGAGGGTCTCCCTGTACAACGGCGGGTTCTCGTCGGACAGCAGCTCCTTAATCGGACCGTACATCCTGGTCGAGGCCGGGTGGAAATGCGTGCTGAAGAAGCACGCGATCGACACCCTCGGCGCGGCGTTCTTCGCCACCACCCTATGCTCCACGCTCCTGAACCCGTCATTGGAGATCAGCTGAACAATACGCAATTAGTTTAGAATCGTCAGGCGTGATGCTCGTGTATCGGTAAAATTTCTGGCTTGGGTGATATAGATGTGTGTATATACTTGTAGGAGATCGCCGATGTTCACGATGAACGCTCCGGGCGTCGGCGCGACATCGACCCACCGGTCATCGTGGAGGATCTGTAGGCCGCCGATTTCATCTTGGAGAAGTATGGTCAGGAACCCGGAGTCCGAATGCCGGCTCGTGCCGATGGCGAGGTCAGGCTGCGGGCAGGGAGGGTAGTAGTGGCAGAGTATAATCTGCCCTTGGTTGCACTCGATGTCTGTCAGGTAGCTCGGGTTGAGCCCAAGAGCTTCAGAGAGCAGCTCGAACAAAGTGTTCCCTAGATTCTTCACCTGTTTCGCGTATTCAAACAACGCAGACCTAGAAATCAACATATTAGCTCACAAATCACAATGATACTTTCTGGAACAGATGGTTTAAGTAACCTTTTCTGAACATTCACAACGGAAAGGAACAGAAGATTGTGGATCGATCATACAAAGTTGCTAAGAATTTATTCCCATACCATGTCCAAACTAAAATCTGACTGTACTTGAGGAATTACGGTGAGTTGCAGTCGGAGGCGCTCACCGGCAGGCTTCCGGCAGGTCGCCGGCGCCGGGCGGGTCGGGCGCCATGCGGAGGTAGAGGGTGTCGCGCCAGTTGGCGACCGGCGACTGGTACAGGTCGAAGTTGCAGTGGTACTTGACCGCCCTCGCCGGCTCGCGCGAGTAGAGCCTCGCCTTCTCGCTGCCCTGGCCGCCGGCGGACTCGTGGAACCCGCGCACGGCCCCCACCGCCGCGGCCATGGTCTCGAGCGGCACGCCGTGGCACGTCACCTGGAAGAACCCCCACTCCGCGGCGGCGCAGCGTATGGCGGCGACCACGGAGGCGCGGTCGGCGACGCCGAGGTCGATCACCGGGACGGCGGCGGTCGGCGCCGTTTCTTGGCCGGCGGGGTTGGTGGGCTGCTGGTCGGGGACTACGGTGCGGAAGATGCGTGGGACCTGAGCGACGCCGGAGGCGACGAGGCCGCGCACGCCGGAGAAGGTGGCGTCCAGCTCGCGGAGCTCGGCCGTGCGGTCGTACGCGCCGGACATGGCCGGTTGACGTCGTTGAGGCCAGAGACGTGTTGCGGTTTGGATGCTCTGCTCTGTCTACTCTGCTTATCTGCTCTGTTTTCCTCTCTAGTGCACTTCGCTATCAAATTTTCACCAAATGCCGGTCAAACTTTGACGAGCACCTGACTATATCACATTGTCACAATATGACAAATTCAGTCAAACTTTGGGTACCAATCATGTACTAGGATATTAGTACGAAATGCTTCAATAGATGGACTTGCTTCACCTCCCCAGGCTCCCAGCCCTAGGCCTGGGCATTCGGTTTTAACCGAAAATTCGGTTCGGTTTATTCGGTTTTTGAGTAATTCGGGTAATGAGAAATGTGCACCGAAATAATTTCGGTTTTCTAATTAACTTGTAGTTCGGTTAAACAAAATTTCGGTTCGGTGTTCGGTTTTTAACCGATATGGTTTTAGTGGTGTGACCGCCGGCCGGCAACGAGCCAATGAAGGCATCGTCGGGCGTATGCGTGACTTTGTTGTTGCCGCGTCGCGTCGGCCGGCCAGAGTCAACATTCTACGTGACTGCCAGCTAGCTAGCGATGTTACTATGCAGGCAGCTAGCTGAACAGCGAACGACACGTACATGGGGGCTAGGGAGACTAGCGTACGTCCATGAGAATGCCAAAATTGTGGCTGCCTTCCTTGGTGGGCTGCCAGGAGGAGATGTACGTGCATGTGCATGGGGCTCCTCTGGTGGGTCTCCTTTTGGCCCGAGAAGGAAGCACAAACGCACAACAATCGACCGCCTGACGGAATTGTTTTGCTCTCTGCCTCTGTATCTCGGTTTGTTCGGTCTTTTCGGTCATCTCAGGGCCAAAACCGAAATTTCATATTTAAATTCGGTTTATCATATTTACGCACCGAAATTAGTCTCGGTTAATTTGATTTCGGTTTATTCGGCTTCGGTTCCAGTTAATTCGGTTCGGTGTTCGGTTTTCGGTTTTTTGTGCCCACCCCTACCCAGCCCTAATAGAATAATCCACTCGACACCAAACCCAAAATTGGAAAACTATGAAATTGAAATGCCATGTCTATTTGAATCATATACGAGAAGAAAAATTATGTTTGACCGTAATGAAGGAATTTTTCACGAGGTCTAACCTTTACTTTCCTATGAAATATACACCACAAGATTCCCGTGTGATATGATCCTATGAATCAATCAGCTTCCGAAGGAAAATTTACATGGGATTTCAATCATACACAAATCTTTTGAAAATCTAATAAATCAAAGGAGCCCTAAACTGATAGTAAAAGTATATATAGAATTAGTAAAACCATAGTAATAGTCGAAAATACATAGGAGAACCTGGTTACCATATGCCCTGATATTTGAAAATAATTTAAAAAATGTTTTTAAAAGTTTAAAAAGTTTCGAATTAGGTCACATCTCTTTATATACCGCCCCGCCGCACGGGATAGGCCGAATCGCCGTAAATCCCTGGTTTTATAACCTCTCCCGATAAATTGAAAATTTGTTTTGTTACGCCCCGTGGTTTTTTACCCTTATCTTTGGAGAATTTTTAGTCTTTTACACGTTAAAATCTCGTGCCCCATGTGTTTCGATCTTGTTATTCGTCGTTTCTATTGTCAATCTTCTATAACACTCCGATACCATGTTGACTTGTATTCCTGTGAGACCATAGACTGGTATATACAGATATGCAGCTGCAGGTATTATACAGAAAAGCCGGTATACAACATGAAAAATACAAACGACTACACGGCACTCTAATAGTAGTACAACTCTAACACTAACTAGTGCGGACACGGGAGCAAGCAAACCGTCCTATTTTACTCGCTGACATGTAGGGACATACGGATATAGTAGAATCGTGGATGCACCACAGCTCAAGAAATCCAGCTCGATTGGACGTTGTAGAGATGAACCGTGCTAATATCCAACAGGTTGTCGGCATAAAAAAAAACAGGTTGTCCATCCTCCATAGTATAACCCCAAATGCAAGCGTCCTGGACCACGACACCATCCGGCGCGACGACCACTAAGAAAGTGAGATAAACGAGCCATGTGGGAAGAAGGTGATATAAACGAGCCAAGCGACAACCATGAATCTGGTGACGGGCGCCATGGGCTCCCTGCTCCCCAAGCTGGCCGAGCTCCTCAAGGAGGAGTACAAGCTGAAGAAGAGCGTCAAGGAAGGGGTCGAGTCTCTCGAGAAGGAGATGAGGAGCCTGCACGCTGCCCTACTCAAGGTGGCGGAGGTGCCGCGGGATCAGCTTGACGAGCAGGTCAAGCTCTGGGCAGGGGAGGTGAGGGAGCTCTCCTTCTACATAGAGGACGTCATCGACAAGTTCCTGGTGCGTGTTGATGACGGCTCTGACCCCGCCATGAACTCAAGCACGCTCAATCGGCTCACAAAGAAGATGGCCGGCTTGTTCAACAAGGGGAAGGCTCGCCATGAGATCATTGACGGACGCGATCAAGGACATCAATAAGCAAGTACAAGAGGTTGCTAATAGGCGTGCAAGGTACACCGTCGACAATATTGTCGCTAGCCCAATCGCTAAGCCTGCAGCCCTGGCGCCCATCGATCCTCGACTACGAGCTTTGTACAGGGAAGTGACAGAGCTCGTGGGCATTGTTGGAAAAACAGATCAAGAGCTAATGAAATTGCTCTTGGAGGGAGAAAACGACTCTAGGAAGAAGTTGAAGACAGTCTCCGTTTTCGGGTTTGGAGGATTGGGCAAGACAACTCTTGTGAAAACGGTTTATGACAAGATCAAACGAGATTTTGATTGCAGGGCTTTTGTTCCCATCGGTCGGCATGCTGATGCGAAAAAGGTTCTCATGGACATCCTTCTTGATCTTGGCATGTACGAAAGTCAATTCACGTTGTTGGATGAAAGACAACTCATCAACAAATTCCGGGATAGTCTCGAGAACAAAAGGTAAAAACATGTCACCTGTCACCCACTTCTTGATGGTAACCGCTTACGTTGAAAATTTGTTCTTTAATTTTAATGGCTTAGTAATGTATAAATTGTGAAGTTACAAAATATTGAAGGTTGTGACCCTGTCATGACTTTTACAAGACATTTTTGTAATGTTTTCCTCTTTTACCGGTCGGACAAATTTACCCCAATTTATTACTTGTACCTAACTGAGTAGGCATGATCCACTTGTTAGGACGACATGCCAGCTCATTGGGTAGATACCTGGACATGATTCGTTAGGGGTGTACGAAAGTATGTCAAATTTCATCAAATTTAGTCAAACCCTATGAAAACTAAGTTAGTTTTGCCAGATAACGGCCGCTAGGTAGAACATACAGTTGTCAAACTATGCCCGATATAACCCTAGCAAATATGGTCCTTAATTGTCTGTCCATGTAGCTGGCACATCATCCTCACAAATAAAATTATCTTGTCAGTTTTTTTAGGAAATAATAACACGGGTTAAGAACCATTAAAAAATTGAAAATAAGTCGTAAAATGTGGTAACCTTTTTAAAACACCAAAAAGTTTAGAAAATATATTAAATGAAGGGCTGTAGCATGTACTCCCTCTGTCGAGGAATACATAGCGAATAAATTTAGTCAAAAGACAAAGCATACTAAGTCCGACCAAATATTATTACACCTGCGTGTGTTTCATACAATCTAGGAAGTATATAGCGCAAACAAGAATATGTATAAGGTAGTATGGAAGTATACGTGCTACTAATTCAACCTGCAATTGTTTGTTTAAGATACTCATTTTCATGCACAAATTCCCAATAGGAGAGTACATGCCACGCATTCATTTTATTTCCTATTTGTGTGTTTTGAATTCAGTGGTCAAAGAAGCCCCTATTGTTTAGTCAGAAAAAATCTAAACTTCAATATTTTGTTGAGTAAGTTTTTAATGGTCTGCCTTATCTCTCGAGCTCTTGGATCAGTTTATCACATGTGCAATATTGGAAATGTGTAATACTTCTTTTACCATTAAGGATAGGTGCTTTGTGGATTCATATAGATAGGTAGACAGAAAATGAGTATTTAAATTTATTTATAAAAAAATGATCTTTAATGCTGCAATTTATTTGTCCTTGTTTTTTTGTCCGTGCATCTTAATTATCCTCATTTTTTCTTTTATATTTTTTCTTTGGTTTGTAACTCTAGATTATCTTTAACTTCCCCTCTTAGGTTTACCATGTGTACATACATCTCATTAATGATCTCAAATTTGATCCAGATACCTCGTCGTAATTGATGATATATGGGATGAAAAAATGTGGACAATTATCAACTTGGCATTCTCTAGCAGTTACAATTTTGGTAGTCGGCTAATCACAACAACTCGAAACTTCAGTGTAGCTAAATTATGCTGCTCGTCTACTAATTATTCAGTTTATCAAATGAAACCGCTTAATGATGATGATTCCAAAAGACTCTTCTATAGAAGGATATTTTCTCAAGAGGGTAGATGTCCCCATGAATTTGAAGCAGTGTCCGTGGATATATTGAAGAAATGTGGTGGAATGCCATTGGCCATCATTACTATAGCTAGTCTTTTAACTAGTGATGGACAGGTAAAACATGTGGATGAATGGTATGTTTTGCTCGAGTCTATTGGTCGTGGACTTAAACAAGACCCTAGTGTGGAGGAGATGTTGAGGATACTATCATTTAGCTATTATGATTTGCCTTCTCATCTGAAGACATGCTTATTGTATCTAAGCATGTTTCCAGAAGATCACATGATTAGCAAAGATAGGTTAATATGGATGTGGATTGCCGAAAGCTTTGTCCAATGTGGAAAAACAAAAACTAGTATTTTTTAGATCGGAGAAACTTATTTCAGTGAGCTAGTGAATAGAAGCTTGATCCAGCCGGCAAACTATACTGAATTGGGGAGAGAAGTACAAGCTTGCCAAGTACACGATATGGTGCTCGATCTCATATGTTCCTTGTCAAGCGAAGATAACTTTGTTACTATATCAAATGGTACTGGTGATGGTATGTGTTCTCAGATCAACATCCGCAGATTGTCCCTCCAGAATGCTAGAAAAGAAAAACATCAAACCATATCTCTTGAATCTGGGGGTATGTTACTAGTGAGGTCTGTTGTTGCATTTAAACCTGCTATTGGTCTAATGCCGTCATTCACGAGCTTCCTTGTTTTACGTGTATTGGATTTGGCTGGATGTTTTCTTGTTGATCATAATCTTCTAAACCTTCGGGGCTTGGGGAGTTTATTGCACTTGAGATACCTAGGTCTGGCTAGAACTGGAATTTCCAAGGTCCCAGAAGAAGTTGGAAAGTTGCAGTTTTTGCAGGTGCTCGATTTAAGTGGAAATAATGAGGTGGAACTGTCATCGGCTGTTAATAAGCTGAGAAGATTGATGTGCCTACTCATTGATAAAAAAACACAAGAGGCTTCCAGATGGACTAGGAAACCTGACATCAGTGGAAGTGCTTACTAGTATCTGTTGTGACTCTGTGAGCATCGTGAAAGAGCTGGGCAACATGGAAAGGTTGCGAAAGCTTGTAATTGAGTTCTATAATTTGGACTTGGAGATGGAGGAAGCTTTTGTGGAGTTACTAGGTAAATTGTCCAACATCCAAAGTGTAGAAATTTGTGTCGTCGGTTATTATGATTGTGTCAACAGAATAGGACTTTTGGGGAATGTTGGGTGCCCCCTAGAAGTCTCCAAGAATTTATAGCAACTGTAAATATGGAATTCTCTACACTGCCAACATGGATAAGGAGGGATCCCTCGCGTCTGTCGCAACTTTGCAAGTTAGAGATCAGAATCACGGAATTTCGACAGGAGGATCTTGAAGTCCTTGGAAGGTTACCTGCTCTTCATAGTCTTGCCCTGTATACGTTCCAAATGGGATGGCAGCTACTCATCGGCGCTGATGGGTTCCGTTGTCTCACAGACTTTAAGTTCAGTCATGGCCAAACCGTGTTCCAGACAGGAGCTATGCCCAAGGCGGAAAATGTAGATCTCGGTATAAAGTTGTCGGACGTCATAAACGAGGAAGGAGCTTTCGAAGGTTTGGCTTGTTTTGACCCGTGCATAGCGAATTTGTCGTCCCTTCGGGACGTCACTATCACTTTGTTCAGTTCGGGGGTGACGGCTAGGAAGGCTAGGCAAGTGGAGCTGCCCTGAGGAGCGCACTCCGGGCCCATCCTAACCGACTCACCTTTCGAATCTCCTTCAACCCGCGCATAGGACGAGGTACGCCATTAATTGAAAACCAAAATGCTACTGTACTGCTTTTATGCATGCATGTCTAATTGAAATTCACTCTTTCCTTCAGCCAAAGACCCTCGTGATGACGATGTCTACCCGTTCGGAAATAATGACGATGGCAATAACACCGACGAGTGAAGAACCTGCAGGTTATATGCATGTATACAATTTTCAAAATATTCCAGACTATGTACAATTGTATTTGTACTGTACATGTATATTTTTGTTTTCCTCTCTGATTCATATAGCCCTGCTTATATTTTGTGACAGATTATGATGTAGGCTGCCTTGTTTATGGGAGACGCGCCTCTGCAAACTATGCATATCGATAGCTGCAACAGCGATCAGAACATGTTACATGCTGTGCTTTTTTCTTGGCTTATGTTATATCCAGTGTTGTGGTCTTTTATTTTGCATAATTATGTCTCAAAATTGCATGTGCCATTGTAGCAGAAAAAGTAAAAAAAAAATCCGTTTGCTTTTGTAGCATGTAGTTAGTTTGGTTTTTTAAAGTCACTTTTAAAATCATTCAAAAATAGTTTCGGTTCACTGTCATTTTCTGTTCATTTTTAAAATCGATCAAAAATAGTTTTTGTTCACCGGCCTTTTCTGTTCACTTTTAAAATCGTTCAAACATAGTTCCGTTCACCGCCATTCTCTGTTCATTTTTAAAATCAATAAAAAATAGTTTTCGTTCACCGCCATTTTCATTTTTCTTCTTTTGGTTGTTTCTTTTTTCTTTCTTCTTTTCTGTTTTCTTTTTAGATAGAATTTTAATTTTTTGATTAAATTTTCGTTTTTTGATTTTTTCAGATTAAAAAATTGTTCAGATTTGAAAAATCGTTCAAAATAATTTCCGTTCATAGAGTTTTTTCTGTTCGCTTTTTAAAAATCGTTCAAAAATCATTTCGGTTCGTAGACTTTTTCTCTTCACTTTTTAGAATCGTTCAAAAATCGATTTCGTTTACCGGCCTTTTCTCTTCACTTTTAAAATCGTTCCAAAATAGTTTCGAATATCTCGTATATGACCGTCGAAACAAATTACAACATGAAAGTTGCGCGAAATGTGGATATTAACCGACTCGTCAAATGATATTTCAAACGTTAAAACGAGTGCGACGAATTTGATAAAATTAACATCGATTCAAATTTGAGAAGTTATGATCAACGAAACTCGAAACTGAGTATAGAAATGAAGCCTACTTGTGGACGCACATAATTTTCATGTACACATTTATTCGTACTTGCGTGTTTTTCACGAAATTCGAATGTGCACTCTCTGCAGGAAGCAGCAAAACAGAAAACAGTCCAGCAAACGATAGTTTTTTTGTTGTTGAGGGAAAGCAAACGATAACTAGAGGCGCGAAAAGGAGCCAGCGTGGAAAGGTGCCAGCAGCCCAATTTGGGCCGAGCCCACTACCGCAGTGAGATACGCGGAGCGGTATTTCCTCCGCATAGGTCGTGAGCTAGGAGCTCCTGTATTGCTGCCTAACATGTTAAAGTTATAGCTGGCCAATGGGCCGGCCCAGGCACGGCACGGCCCCTGGTGGCTTATTTATAAGCGGACAGTGCTGTGTTGGCCCGCGGGTCCGGAAAAAACTAAAATATGAGTAAAGTGTAATATGTGATAAATATTGAGATTTATTAGTAGCTGCCGCATTAAAGCCTTCCGTCCCTGTAAGAAAAAAAATACATCTTACTCTTAAAGTGCAAAATATAAAAATAAAAATTACAATGATTATAACTCTTTTTCTTTGTGAATGGGCATATTTTGGAACAAAGGATGCCGGTTCTACGTTATTGGCAGTGTGTTGGGCTCTCCGTCTGGCTAGTTCCCATAATTTTGAACATTAGGGTTAAACCCAAATTTGATTTATCCCAATTAAACTTGTATTCGATTCGCTCTTCTCTACTTACTTAGAATTAGTGATGGAATTAGACAAGTGAAAATGATCAACCGTACATCGAATGGCTTGGTAAATTCAGTTGATCAGTTTTGTTGCTTGATATGTTTTTGTTAACCGTAATGTATATTTGTTTCCAGATATTTTGTCAACCGACTGACATGAGAAAAATTATAAATCTTACGTATTATGCGCCTACTATGTCTACTAAAAGAAACATATCAAATATGTAGGACATGTGTCTACTATGTCGATGTATGGAATTCCGGATCGAAGTTTTATGGATAGATCAAAGGATAAAACAAATGTAGTATTGTTTTCTATATACTAATGGAAACCTATCATTTTTTGCTCATCCTATAACATAACGAATTTCGTATTGGTTTTTCTACACACTAGTAGAGTTCATCATTTTCTACATGTAAGATTTTGTTTTCCTATTTTTTTCAAAATGATCTTACAAATGCAATTTTTGAACTTTTTTCGAAAAAACGGCTCCCTAGAGACCGACCTCCAAAACGCCGCACTCGGAGCGTATTGGCACCCCCACTGAATGCCACTCGAACTAACCTGCCAAATTGAAGTACCAGAAAATTCACTATAGGCACCGAACGTGGGATCGGGCGTTCCAATAATATGATTACACAGAAAGTACCAACGTGTTAATTTGTAGTACGTTCTGTGAGGCACGTACATGATCACGCATGAAAATGGTCATTAGTTAATGCCAACAAAAGTAGTTGGTGAGATATGCATGGCCTTGAGTTCTCGATCGGTGGGGGGGAAGCAAATACTATTTGAGTATTTTCCAACTCGATTGACTTTGCCTTGAGTTCCTGATGGACGATTCCTGGCCGGCCACGTACATCCACCGGCGCTTTGGGACACTTCATATAGTATTATTTTTAGCAGAAGATTGGAAGCACATGAGCAGCTAGGAAACGGTTGGACCGACGTCGATAGTACGAACGCCTCCGTCCCCCAACGACTCTGCATTTTGCCTCTGCAGCCTACACTGATACATTGGTCTAGAGTCAGCTGGAGTGAGCTTGCCCGTATCCATTAATTGGCCATGCATCAACAAGGTTGTCATCATCATACTAGTATGACACTACTCTTCTTTATAGTAACATATCATCATCTGACCAGTGAACATGCACGAGAGTTAATGGGATGGCACCGGCAACAACAAGGTTGTCTCCGGCCGGCTCCATGTAGAGCTAGAGCCTCAGCAGGCTAGCTAGCAGCTACATAAACCAACCATGGACATGACCAGAAACATGCGTACATCATCTACGCAAGCCGGCCAGTGGCGCCGCCGCCGGCTGCAGGCGCTCGTGGTGGTCTTGGCGGCCATGGCTGCTGTGGCGAAGGAGGAGGAGGAGAAGGCGATGGTGACGGCGGTGATCGTGTTCGGCGACTCCATCATGGACCCCGGCAACAACAACGGCCTCCACACGGTGGTCAAGGCCAACCACCCGCCCTACGGCAAGGACTTCGACGGCCACGTCCCCACCGGCCGCTTCTCCAACGGCCTCATACCCACCGACTTCATCGGTATGTACTAGTCACATGCGGAGCCACAACATTGTTCTTATGAAAAATCTAGTGACATTGCTTCACTTTTCAGAATGATCGTTTTATGTAGTCATATGCGGAGCCACAACATTACCAACGAAACGAACAGGCAATCCCAACGCCAGGAAATCTTGCTATAGATCATATATAGATGGCGATCCGGTCCACTTCTTATTGCACTTGCAAAAATTGGTTTGCATGTGCTGGATTCTTGATTTTGCATATAGTCGATCGGGTTTCCATCTTTAATATCACAAAAATTGGAGTACTTAAAAAACAAAAAAAGAAAGCCACAAATCAATGGCCGACACGCTCTCAGTTATGACTCAACTAGTACATTGATTTTCTTAATTCGTCGACTGGACTAGTGACATGAAAGTACATTTCAAGTCTGTAGCGTTTTAATTAGGAGGCACGTGGGCGTATATATTTAATTACTTACTGTACTTACATGTGAGCAGCAGAGATTTGCAACTTTATATTTTTACAATATTTTGCATGACAATATAACGTTGTCAAACAAAATGATTATTTATATACTACTAGTAGCCACACGCTTTCTAGTTTCTAGAGAGGCGTCCATTACAAATGGATACAGTTAAATTAATAAATACACACTAGTGAAAACCAATGCATAGTCACAAAAGTAACTTTCATGATTAATCTAACAGAACTATTTCCCACTATATTCAGTAAGAGCAGTCTTTTCTTCTATATATTATATCTATATCGTCAAAGTTTGGTTAGATGATGGAGGGTGACTCACATATTTAGGGCTCCTTTGATTTGTAGATGATACTATTAGGTCACTACATACTATTATACCTGGAACTGGACCGGGGTCCAAATCCAAATAACAGAAGACCAACTAATGTCCACTCAGACGTGACACGATCCATGTCCAGTCCACGTTTAACGTCACAATATCCAAATCCATCCAATCCAACTAGCATAAATACTGGATAATCCAAGATCCAATTGGACCTATGACTGTGCGGCCGCGTGCAACGATCAGCGATCACGCCCTGAAGCTAAACGTAACATGGTGCATTAACTCATGCCAGCTGCATGACAGCACAGCGGCGACCGTCCAAGCAACGCGCGACTACGCGAGGGACGGTGTACGTGCATGCGTCCAGTGGACATTGGGCTATCCAGTTTTGAGGTCCAACGGGTGCCTAGCATCGTTGGATATTATGTCCAATTAATGTCCATGTCCAATAATATCCAATCCAATAGGATCCAACGAAATTTAGGTCCAAAGCCCGTGGACTACAGAGATCCAGTTCCAGATTACATACTATACGGGCTACGGGGCATCCAGGCATTATACATTGAAGTAAAGTAAAGTGCATTGCAATCCGTTGATTTCAGCCCAGGGCCTTAACGTGAAGCAGCTACTTCCTCCATACCTCGGCGTGCAGCACACCCCCGAGGATCTCCTCATCGGAGTTAGCTTCGCGTCTGGCGCCACCGGATTCGACCCTCTCACCCCTGTCATCGTGGTAAACCTACCTACCACTGTAAGTGTTGTAACTAAGTCGCTCTTGAGCTAGATGGTGATCATATTACTCCTGGATTTCAGGGCGTGATCTCGCTGGAGCAGCAGCTGGCGTACTTCGACGAGTACCGGAGCAAGCTCGTGGGCATCGCCGGCGAGGAGCACACGAAGCGGATCATCGAAGGCGCGCTCTTCGTGGTGTGCGCTGGCACGGACGACATCACCAACACCTACTACATGACCCCCTTATACGGAGCGCCGAGTATGACATCCCCGCCTACGTGGACCTCCTCCTCGTCGGCGTCGAGTCCTTCCTCCGCAACGTGAGCGCGCGTGGCGCCAAGCGGATCGGCTTCGTTGGTCTACCCCCGATCGGCTGTGTGCCGTCGCAACGGACCCTGGGAGGCGGCCCGCATCGGAGTTGCGTGCCGGAGCGTAACGCCGCCGCGCAGCTCTATAACACCAAGGTCCAGGAGCTGATCGGCGAGCTGAGCAAGGACAAGGCCGGGTTCCCCACCCTCGTCTACCTCGACATCTACACCGTGATCCAGGACATGTTGGACAACGGGGAGCGGTACGGGTTCAACGAGACGACGCGCGGGTGCTGCAGCACCGGCACGGTGGAGGTGGCGGTGCTGTGCACGCGAGGTTCGCGCCGGTGTGTGACGACGTGTCGGAGCATGTGTTCTTCGACAGCTACCACCCCACGCAGCGGGCGTACAAGGTCATCGTCGACTACATATTCGACCACTACATACAGTTCCTGAATCTTTGAATGGACTCTGAAGCTACTTTGCCCGGAAACAGGTGTGTGAGCCAATCGGGCCATCATTCATTCTTGTTAAGTTGATTATTTGAGATTGAGCGATAGACCAGGGACAAATGTTATGTGCGTGATGATGGAGCAACTTAAATCTATCTTCACTTGTAGTAGAAGTCAAGTTGATAAGTTCTGGAAACATGATGAAATATAGATACTATTAAAGCATATGTATTCAGTATGCTATTGGCACTATACTGCAATTCTACTGAACCTTTCTTAGCATTACACACTGCTCAACATTATTCATCTTCCAGGGTAAACATGGCTGATGTTTGTACAAACATGTAGTAGTAGTAGTAGTACTCTCATTTTTACTATCCATTTCTTAGTGTCATACATTGTTCAGCTACTATCCGGAAGTCGGAGATGCCGGTTTTTGCGTCTAACCCAGTAATAACCTAAATCCATCTTCACTTGTATTAGTCAAGTCGATAGGTTCTGGAAACATGATGAAATATAGTATACTATTTAAGCATATGTATTCAGTATGCTATTGGCACTATACTGTCGTTCTACTATACCTTTCGTAGCATTGCACACTGCTCAACATTATTCATCTTCCAGGTATACCATGGATTTTGCTTGTACTAACATGCTGTAATAGTAATGTTTGATGTAGTAGCACTGTCCATTTCTTAGTGTAATTAAAAACTGTTCAGCACCTCTTTCAGAAATCACAACCGGAAATCGGAGATAGCGGTTTTTGCATCTAACCCGATGGAGTAGTAATGATTGATGTAATCCCTAACGAGTGTCTCCCTGTACAGCGGCGGTTTCTCTTTGGACAGCAGCTCCTTGATCGGACCGTACATCCTCGTCGAGGCCGGGTGGAAATGCGTGCTGAAGAAGCACGCGATCGACACCCTCGGCGCGGCGTTCTTGGCCACCACCCTATGCTCCACGCTCCTGAACCCATCGTTGGAGATCAGCTGAAAAACATTTTGAACAAAACACAAACAGTTCAGAATGATCAAGTATGGTGCTCGTGTATCGGTAAAAAAAGTCTGGCTTGGGTGATATATGTGTGTATATACTTGTAGGAGATCGCCGATGTTCACGATGAACGCTCCAGGTGTTGGCGTGACATCGACCCACCGGCCATCGTGGAGGATCTGTAGTCCACCGATTTCATCTTGAAGGAGTATGGTCAGGAACCCGGAGTCTGAATGCCGGCTCGTGCCGATGGCAAGGTCAGGCTCGGGGCAGGGAGGGTAGTAGTGGCAGAGTATGATCTGTCCTTGGTTGCACTCGATGTCTGTCAGGTAACTCGGGTTGAGCCCGAGAGCTTCAGAGAGCAGCTCGAACAGAGTGTTCCCTAGATTCTTCACCTGTTTCGCGTATTCAAACAACGCAGACCTAGAAATCAACATATTAGCTCACAAATCACAATGATACTTTCTGGAACAGATGGTTTAAGTAACCTTTTTCTGAACATTCACAACGGAAAGGAACAGAAGATTGTGGATCGATCATACAAACTTGCTAAGAATTTATTCCCATACCATTTCCAAACTAAAATCTGACTGTACTGGAGGAATTACGGTGAGTTGCAGTCGGAGGCGCTCACCGGCAGTTGTCCGGCAGGTCGCCGTCCCCGGGCGGGTCGGCGCCATGCGGAGGTAGAGGGTGTCGCGCCAGTTGGCGACCGGCGACTGGTACAGGTCGAAGTTGCAGTGGTACTTGACCGCCCTCGCCGGCTCGCGCGAGTAGAGCCTCGCCTTCTCGCTGCCCTGGCCGCCGGCGGACTCGTGGAACCCGCGCACGGCCCCCACCGCCGCGGCCATGGTCTCGAGCGGCACGCCGTGGCACGTCACCTGGAAGAACCCCCACTCCGCGGCGGCGCGCCGTATGGCGGCGACCACGGAGGCGCGGTCGGCGACGCTGATGTCGATCACCGGGACGGCGGTGGCCGGCGCCGTTTCTTGGCCGGCGGGGTTGGTGGGCTGCTGGTCGGGGACTACGGTGCGGAAGATGCGTGGGACCTGAGCGACGCCGGAGGCGACGAGGCCGCGCACGCCGGAGAAGGTGGCGTCCAGCTCGCGGAGCTCGGCCGTGCGGTCGTACGCGCCGGACATGGCCGGTTGACGTCGTTGAGGCCAGAGACGTGTTGCGGTTTGGATGCTCTGCTCTGTCTACTCTGCTTATCTGCTCTGTTTTCCTCTCTAGTGCACTTCGCTATCAAATTTTCACCAAACTAGGGGACTAAGCGCGGGCTCCGCCGCGCCCGTGGGCTAAAATTTTGAATTTTTTAACCGTAAAATTGTTGAAATTGAAATATTGTCAAATTTTTGAAATGGTCAAACTGGGGAGCTATTCATTGAGCCCGTGGGTTAAACTTTTGAATTATTTAACCGTAAAATTGTTGAAATTCAAAAATTGTGTAGGTTGAGAAGTTATTCAAATTTTTGAAATGGTCAAACCGGGGAGCTATTCATACTTGAATTGTTTTTATGTTTATTAAATGCTTATATTTTGTGGTCATGATCTATCTGTAATATTTTGTAAGCACGGCCTCCGCCGCGCTCGTGGACTTGAAAGAATTTGAATTCTTTTTTGGAGGGATTAAATTTGAAATTCGGATTGGAAAGTTCCGGTATGGTTTTCTTTGCTTCGTAATTTCCCGAATCTATACGTTTTAAGAACAGTTTTTTGTGTGTGGTTATGTTCGTACTTTTATTGTGTTTGAATTCTTTCTGCGTTTATTAAGTGCGCTGATTTGAGAATCGCTTAAAATTTTGAATTATTAAAACGTAGAATTTGATCATATGTTGCAGGTACGTGGTTTTTTATGTGTCCATGTTGACATGTTTGTCATATTTTTTCCGCTTATTAAATTTAATTGTGAAAGTGGACGCATTTAAAAATTGCGCAGATTCGGGAATTAATGAAATGCAAATGAGTCTTCCGTTTTAAAATTGTCCGTATTTCGGAAATCGTTTAAATTCAGAAGTCATCCAGTTTTTTAATAGTTTTGACGCATTTGAATCCCATTTTGACATCTACGAAATACACAAATTTGGAAGGCACTGTGGGAATTTGAAATTCAAATTTTGGTCGTGCATATTTATTTTTTATGTGACCACGTTGACATATTTGTCATTTTTTTGTAGGCATATCTAAAAATTTTGGTCTACATAATTGTGAAAGTGGACGCATTTAAAAATTGCGCAGATTCGGGAATTAATGAAATGCAAATGAGTCTTCCGTTTTAAAATTGTCCGTATTTCGGAAATCGTTTAAATTCAGAAGTCATCCAGTTTTTTAATAGTTTTGACGCATTTGAATCCCATTTTGACATCTACGAAATACACAAATTTGGAAGGCACTGTGGGAATTTGAAATTCAAATTTTGGTCGTGCATATTTATTTTTTATGTGACCACGTTGACATATTTGTCATTTTTTTTGTAGGCATATCTAAAAATTTTGGTCTACATTATGTAGAATTTTTTCAAAATTGTATGAATAATTTGGGCTCCTTAAAAAAAATTTTAGGTTTATTAGTGTTTGACTAATGGCATCAATGTAAATATTTCAAACATGTATGATTATGGCATTAAAAGAAAGGTCGCATTTTTCTGAAAATTTTGATATATTATTCTTATTTTTCTGATTTTAAATGAATAAGTTATGATTTATTAAATTTTAATCAAATTTGGGATTTTTTTTATAAAAAAACTGGAAAACTGACAGGGTGGGCCCACTGTGACGTCGTGCTGACGTCACAGTGGCCAACCCTGGCCTGGTTCGCCCGCGGCCGCGCTGACCTCGCCGGCGGCGAGCCGCCGCGTTTCAGGACGTGCGCGTGGGCGCGTCGAAAGCGGCTCACCGCGGGGAGTCCGCGGATGGCGGCGCCGCCTCCAGATGGTCGCCGGAGCGGCCGCGCCGCCGCGTGAAGGCGGCGGAGGACGGCGGACGTGGCGGCGGCTAATCCCGCGCGGCCGGGCTGCCCCGGGACGCAATCTACGGCGAGGAGGTACGGGGCGAGCCGGCGGACCTCTCCGTGGCCTCGAAAGGGTCCGGGAAGCGGCGGGACGGCGGCGATTCGCACCGGCGCCGGCGGCGAGCTGCGGCACCGCGCGGGGAGAGAGAGGAAAGGGAGGGGTCTGGGATGTTTTTTTGGAAAAGTCCTTCGCGTTTTCCTGTTTCGCGTTTAGGTCCTTGGCGGGGGGTTACTGCAAAATGGCCTGCGCCAATAATCGTGCGGGGGGGTAACCGGTTGCGACCGGGTCGACCGGACGGTGACCGGAGCGACGTGGCGCGCGTTCATTGGAAGAAATTGGTTGCTACAGTGCGGGAGGGTTGGGGAGGACGACGTGGCTCGATCTGAGCCGTCCGTCCAGTGGATCGGACGGCCAGGGGAAGTCGGCGACGTGGACGGCCTGAGAGGCAGCGGTTTCCACCGTCTTTTATATATAGTAGAATGCCGGTCAAACTTTGACGAGCACCTGACTATATATCACATTGTCACAATATGACAAATTCAGTCAAACTTTGGGTACCACTCATGTACTAGGATATTAGTACGAAATGCTTCAATAGATGGACTTGCTTCACCTCCCCTGGCTCCCAGCCCTAATAGAATAATCCACTCGACACCAAACCCAAAATAGGAAAACCTATGAAATTGGAATGACATGTCTATTTGAATCATATATGAGAAGAAAAATTGTGTTTGGCTGTAGTGAAGGAATTTTTCACATGGTCTAACCTAATTACTTTCCTATGAAATATACACCACAAGATTCCCGTGTGATATGATCCTATGAATCAATCGGCTTGAAGGGAAATTTACATGGGATTTCAATCATACACAAATATTTTGAAAATCTTATAAATCAAAGGAACCCTAAACAGACAGTAAAAGTATATATAGAATTAGTAAAACCAAAGTACTAGTCGAAAATACATAGGAGAACCTGGTTACCATATACCCTGATATTTGAAAATAATTTAAAAGTTTAAAAAGTTTCGAATTAGGTCACATCTCTTTACATACCGCCCCGCCGCACGGATAGGTCGAATCGCCGTAAATCCCTGGTTTTATAACCTCTCCCGATAAATTGAAAATTTGTTTTGTTACGCCCGTGCTTTTTTACCCTTATCTTTGGAGAATTTTTAGTCTTTTACCACTCGTCGTGTGGGGGCAATAAACGAGCCATGCGGAAGCTCCAAGATTCGATCATTATTCGCTGGGTTTTATAAAGAGCAAACAGCTGTGCTTTGTGAGCCAATCCACTAAACTCATCAACAAGCGACAACCATGAATCTGGTGACGGGCGCCATGGGCTCCCTGCTCCCCAAGCTGGCCGAGCTCCTCAAGGAGGAGTACAAGCTGAAGAAGAGCGTCAAGGAAGGCGTCGAGTCTCTCTAGAAGGAGATGAGGAGCCTGCACGCTGCCCTCCGCAAGGTGGCGGAGGTGCCGCGGGATCAGCTCGACGAGCATGTCAGGCTCTGGGCAGGGGAGGTGAGGGAGCTCTCCTTCTACAATTTTTTTAGATAAAGAGTATATATTAATATCGCGGAGATACCAATTACACCCAGCCTCTGCAACAATGCAATAACCTAGGGTATTACAGATGCACCCAACCGAAAAACAATAAGAAGAAGAAACAAAAAAGAAAAGTCCCGCTACAGAGTTACAGTCCTTGCAGTAACATCACAACCACCACCAAGACAACACCTGAAGTTCAAATTCCCCAAAAGCGACGCCTTCAAGAAGGAAACAGTGCATAAACGCCGTCATCGCCCGATTGAAGATCATGGGTTTTCACCCTGGAGATATTCCCCGCTCTCAAAACAATGTCTTCAACAAGGCCATTGTCAGGCACAACCAATTAAGGCCAGACCTTGGATTTTCACCCTGAGAGGTAAGACTCTGAACTTCACCTGTGATGTCGCCCCCACTTACATACTGCTGCCGCGATTCCTGAAACTCGAAGCCAGTTCCTCATCAACGCAAAGGCTCCGAGCACCACTGTCAATCCTCCAATCTCAGCCTCCATGGCCTTCTCCGCGTCTGACTTCACCATGGATTTGCCCATGATGGCAACAGAAGCAGAGCTTCGCGCCGGTTCCTCGCAGCACGACCGAATCCCACCTGATCCAGCAATCTTTAGGTCTTAACGCCCATGAGAGATCGCCGGCGGAGCCTTCCGGAACCCGTCACTCTGGCTAGATCCAGGAGGTCAGGCGTAAGGCAGCTCTTCGTCTTCGCGCGATTTGGAACCCTAGGACCACCACCTTTATTCAAGCCAAGCTAGTAGCCCCCTCGCCACCCGCCGGCACCCTGTTGGATCTGCCACTCCAAACCCCACCGGTAAAGGCCGGCAACGAGGAAGAAGGCGG
The DNA here is from genome assembly GCA_947311845.1 of Poa pratensis. Classification (NCBI taxonomy): domain Eukaryota; kingdom Viridiplantae; phylum Streptophyta; class Magnoliopsida; order Poales; family Poaceae; genus Poa; species Poa pratensis. Next base: position 2,766,948 of record CAMZMU010000093.1, on the reverse strand, counting down.
CAGAAACAGGGGCGATCTTCCCTCGGATCCGGCCGAAAAAGCCAGGCAGCAAGGAGGAGATGAGGAGGAGGCCATCACCCAGACGGGATCCAATCCCCTCCCAGCCCCAGATCCTGCCGCCGGCAAAGAACGCGCCGCCGAAAGTCGACCTCCGCCTCCACCCCGGCCAGGGACGCCGCCCTGACCGCTGCTCAAAGCCACGACGACTTCACCGCCCCAGCAACTCCGCCGTCGAACTCCAGGCAACCACCCCCAGACCACCTCGTGGCGGCTGGGCCCGCCGCCGCCGCGGCGAGAGCCGGCGGCAATGGCGGCTCGATGGATCAGCGAAGGGGGGATGGGAGGCGCGATTTGGGGAGCCCCCGGCGGCGCCCTGGGGAGCGCCTCTCCTTCTACATAGAGGACGTCATCGACAAAGAAGATGACCGGCTTGTTCAACAAGGGGAAGGCTCGCCATGAGATCATTGACGCGATCAAGGACATCAATAAGCAAGTACAAGAGGTTGCTAATAGGCGTGCAAGGTACACCATCGACAATATTGTCACTAGCCCAATCGCTAAGCCTGCAGCCCTGGCGCCCATCGATCCTCGACTACGGGCTTTGTACAGGGAAGTGATAGAGCTCGTGGGTATTGTTGGAAAAACGGATCAAGAGCTAATGAAATTGCTCTCGGAGGGAGACAACGAGTCCAGGAAGAAGTTGAAGATAGTCTCCGTTGTCGGGTTTGGAGGATTGGGCAAGACAACTTTTGTCAAAACGGTTTATGACAAGATCAAAAGAGATTTTGATTTTAGGGCTTTTGTTCCCATCGGTCGGCATGCTGATGCGAAAAAGGTTCTCATGGACATCCTTCTTGATCTTGGCATGTACGAAAGTCAGTTCACCTTGTTGGATGAAAGACAACTCATCAACAAACTCCAGGATAGTCTCGAGAACAAAAGGTAAAAACATGTCACCTGTCACCCATTTATTCATGGTAACCGCTTACGTTGATAATTTGTTTTTATAGTAGTGGCTTAGCAATGTATAAATTGTGAAGTTACAAAACATTGAAGGTTGTGACCCTGTCATGACTTTTACAAAACAATTTTGTAATGTTTTCCTCTTTTAACGTCCGGATAGATTTACCCCATTTTATTACTTGTACCAAACTGAGAAGGCATGATCCACTTGTTAGGACTACATGACAGCTCATTGGCGAGCAGATACTTGGACATGATTCGTTAGGGCGTACTAAAGTATGTCAAATTTCATCAAATTCAGTCAAACCCTATGAAAACTAAGTTAGTATTGCCGGTGTCACACCATCCTCACAAAAAGATTTATCTTGTCAGTTTTTTAGGAAATAATAACCTGGGTTATATACATCAAAGAATTGACAATAAGTCGTAAAATGTGGTAACCTTTTTAAAACACCGAAAAGTCTAGGGAATATATTAAAGGCCGGATGTAGCATGTATTCCCTCTCTCCAGGAATACATGGTGAATAAATTTAGTCAAAAGTAAAAACATACTAAGTTTGACCAAATATAGTTGCACCTGCATGTGTTTCATACAATCGAGGAAGTTTATAGCGCAAATAAGAATAAGTACAAGGTAGTATGGAAGTATATACATACTAATTATACATGCATTTGTTTGTTTTAGATACTCCTTTTCATGTACAAATATGAATGTATTTAAAAGCATATGCCAAAAAGTTTATCCCACATGCAAAGTTCTCATTACATAGTTCACATTGTGGTATGATTGGATAAAAATGGTATATGAACATACTTAGATTGATAAAATATTGTACATACTACCCCGTTGTAGTATATGAGAGAGTGGGGTACCGGGTGTAATTATACCCACATGTGTTTCACACAATTTTTGGAGTATCTATACATATAAATACAAACAAATTGTGGGATGCTTCTATAATGTACAATAATCCGTCGATTCTAGGACTCATTTGATTCAATGAATTTGATTTTTTTTTCCCGAAATGGGAGCCTAGCCCCGGCTTCTGCATCGAAACGATGCACACAACCTCTTTTTATTGCCAAGTTTTAAAAGTATCAGTTTACAACTCATTTATCAAGCAAAGTCTCTCTATGAATCAACCAACGGAATAAGAAATACAAAACGCCTTCATGCATCATGTATTATATTGTAATCTAAGAGGATACCCCACTCAGTCTGATTGAAGATAGCCCGAACGACCGCCATCATCCGAGAACACCCTCATCCAGAAAGGCCCTCTGATCGGCAGGGAGAAGCTAGGACCACATGTGAATCTAGTAGGTCGCTTTGTAAATTACTTGCAAATATTTTGGAGCAGAAGTTTTATAAAATACCACATTGTTTCGGCAATTCCAAATTTCCCAAACCAAAGCACAAACTCTCATTTGAATTCGTAATTTCAACTTTCTTATCAATCCAATTTAGCCAATTACCAAACATATTAGTAATATTAGCAGGAGGAGAAATAATAAAGGTAAAATGCGCAACTCTCCATACAAACTTCATGAAAAGACAGTAATAAAAAGATGTTCAATGGATTTTTGCAAGATTATCTTTTGTAAGCAAAACTTTCCTGTTTAAAAACCACATAAAGACCTTTATCTTTAATGGTACTTTTAACTTCCAAAGATATTTCTGTAAATAACCTGCATATCCATTCATAGAGTCCTCGTCCATACACTTAACAGAGAACACACCAAAAGCATTAAGTTCCACTTAAAAACATCTGGTTAATTTGACAAAGTAACACTCATTACTCCCTTAACCAAATGAAGCCACGCTGACGATTAATCCCCTGTTAAAGTACGTCTAAATTCTAAATTCAGAGGTGGTGCATTACCCAACACATTCACAACGTTATTGTTTTTATGCCGAACCAAATTATACAGGGATGGGTATTGATAGGATAAGGGATGGGTCCCAACCATGGGTCCTCCAAAAACGTGTGCAAGCCCATTGCCTAAAAGAAAGGAACCTCTCTTGAAAAACTCATCCTTAACGCCCATGGACCCTTCCAAAAAGGAGAATTAGTAGGCTTCACTTGTACAATGAATTTGATATGATTTTGGGACGACATGATTCCTAAAGCTATTTTACCTATGAGTGTCAGTTAATCAATAGAATTAAATATTGCGATTCCTCCCTAAAGATTCCTTTATAAGAGGAAACCTCCCATGCCCGAAGATCTCTTGTCATAATTTATTTTTCATGTGTTATTAAACACTATTTTTATGCAAATCTTGTAGTTTTCCCATCCAATAGGAGAGTACATATCAGTCGTTCATTTTATTTCCTATTTGTGTATTTGTGAATTATGTGATCAAATAAGCCCCTATTGTTTGGTGTAAAAAATTGGAACTTCAATATTTTGTTGAGTAAGTTTGCAATGGTCTGCATTAATGATTAATTGGGAACAATATGCTACTATTGTACATCGGGATCCATGTCTTATCTCTCAAGTCTTGGATCAGTTTATCACTTGTGCAATATTATAAAATGTGGAATACTTCTTTTGCCATTAATGGTAAGTGCTTTGTGGATTCATATAGATAGGTAGACTAAAAATGTGTGCTTAAATTTATTTATAAAAAAATGATCTCTAGTACTGCAATTTATATGCCTTGTTTTTGCCAATGCATCTTAATTATCCTCAGTTTTTCTTCTAGATTTTTTCTTTGGTTCATACTCCCTCCGTTTTTGTTTACCTTGCGTTCTCGGTTTAGTCAAAGTCAAACTTCATCAAGTTAATTCGACCAAGAATATAGGAAAAAATATCAACATTCATGATACCAAATACATACAAGATGAAAATATGCTTATGGAGATTCTACTACTATAGGTTTTACATTGTAGATGTTTATATTTTCTCAAATATTTGGTCAACCTTTACAAAGTTTGACTTTGACTAAGCCTAGATAGCAAAGTAAATAAAAACTGAGGGAGTAACTCTAGATTATCTTTAACTTCCCCTCTTAGGCTTCCCATGTGTACATACATCTCATTAATGATCTCAAATTTGATACAGATACCTCGTCGTAATTGATGATATATGGGATGAAAAAATGTGGACAATTATCAACTTGGCATTCTCTAGCAGTAACAATTTCGGTAGCCAGCTAATCACAACAACTCGAAACTTCAGTGTATCTAAATTATGTGCTCGTCTACTAATGATTCAGTTTATCAAATGAAACCGCTTAATGATGATGATTCCAAAAGACTCTTCTATAGAAGGATATTTTCTCAAGAGGGTAGATGTCCCCTGAATTTGAAGCAGTGTCCGTGGATATATTGAAGAAATGTGGTGGAATGCCATTGGCCATCATTACTATAGCTAGTCTTTTAACTAGAGCTGGACAGGTAAAACATGTGGATGAATGGTGTGTTTTGCTCGAGTCTATTGGTCATGGACTTAAAGAAGACCCCAGTGTGGAGGAGATGTTGAGGATACTATCATTTAGCTATTATGATTTGCCTTCTCATCTGAAGACATGCTTATTGTATCTAAGCATGTTTCCAGAAGATCACATGATTAGCAAAGATAGGTTAATATGGATGTGGATTGCCGAAAGCTTTGTCCAATGTGGAAAAACAAAAACTAGTCTTTTTGAGATCGGAGAAACTTATTTCAGTGAGCTAGTGAATAGAAGCTTGATCCAGCCGACAAACTATACTGAATTGGGGAGAGAAGTACAAGCTTGCCAAGTACACGATATGGTGCTCGATCTCATATGTTCCTTGTCAAGCGAATAGAACTTTGTTACTATATCAAATGGTACTGGTGATGGTATGTGTTCTCAGATCAACATCCGCAGATTGTCCCTACAGAATGCTAGAAAAGAAAAACATCAAACCATATCTCTTGAATCTGGGGGTATGTTACTAGTGAGGTCTGTTGTTACATTTAAACCTGCTATTGGTCTAATGCCATCATTCGCGAGCTTCCTTGTTTTATGTGTATTGGATTTGGCTGGATGTTTTCTTGTTGATCATAATCTTCTAAACCTTCGGGGCTTGGGGAGTTTATTGCACTTGAGATACCTAGGTCTGGCTAGAACTGGAATTTCCAAGGTCCCGGAAGAAGTTGGAAAGTTGCAGTTTTTGCAGGTGCTCGATTTGAGTGGAAATAATGAGGTGGAACTGCCATTGGCTGTTAATAAGCTGAGAAGATTGATGTGCCTACTCATTGATAAAAGACACAAGAGGCTTCCAGATGGACTAGGAAACCTGACATCAATGGAAGTGCTTACTAGTATCTGTTGTGAGTTTGTGAGCATCGTGAAAGAGCTGGGCAAAATGGAAAGGTCGCGAAAGCTTGTAATTGAGTTTGATAATTTGGACTTGGAGATGGAGGAAGCTTTTGTGGAGTTACTAGGTAAACTGTCCAACATCCAAAGTGTAGAAATTTTTGTCGCCGGTTATTATTATTGTGACAACAAAATAGGACTTTTGGGGGAATGTTGGGTGCCCCCTCGAAGTCTCCAAGAATTTATAGCAATTGTAAATATGCAATTCTCTACACTGCCAACATGGATAAGGAGGGATCCCTCGCGTCTGTCGCAACTTTGCAAGTTAGAGATCAGAATTGCGGAATTATGACAGGGGATCTGGAAGTCCTTGGAAGGTTACCTGCTCTTCATAGTCTTACCCTGTATACATTCCAAATGGGCTGGCAACTACTCGTCGGCCCTAATGGGTTCTGTTGTCTCACATACTTTAAGTTCAGTCATGGCCAAACCGTGTTCCAGCCAGGAGCTATGCCCAAGGCGGAAAATGTAGATCTCGGTATAAACTTGTCGGACGTCATAAACGAGGAAGGAGCTTTCGAAGGTTTGGCTTGTTTTGACTCGTGCATAGCGAACTTGTCGGCCCTTCGGGACGTCACTATCACTTTGTTCAGTTCGGGGGTGACGGCTAGGAAGGTTAGGCAAGTGGAGGTTGCGCTGAGGAGCGCACTCCGGGCCCATCCTAACCGACTCACCTTCCGAATTTCCTTCAACCCACGCATAGGACGAGGTACGCCATTAATTGAAAACCAAAATGCTACTGTACCGCTTTTATGCATGCATGTCTAATTGAAATTCACTCTTCCTTCAGCCAAAGACCCTCGTGATGACGATGTCTACCCGTTCGGAAAAAAATGACGATGGCAATAACACCAACGAGTGAAGAACCTGCAGGTTACATGCATGTATACAATTTTCAAAATATTCCAGACTATATACAATTGTATTTGTACTGTACATGCATATTTTTGTTTTCCTCTCTGATTCATATAGCCCTGCTTATATTTTGTGACAAATTATGATGTAGGATGCCGTTGTTTATTGGAGACGCACCTCTGCAAACCATGCATATCGCTAGCTACCACAGCGATCAGGACATGTTACACGCTGTGCTTGTTTCTTGCTTATGTTATATCCAGTGTTGTGGTCTTTTATTTTGCATAATTATGTCTCAAAATTGCATGTGCCATTGTAGCAAAAAAAAAGTAAAAAGATTTCCGTTTGCTTTTGTAGCATGTAGTTAGTTTGGTTTTGTCTCAAGAAAAAACCAAAATAATATAAGTGTAGTTTTATATATTTTGCATGTGTCGGTTTTATTTTGGGCTTGGTCGTTGGGTGGATGTTTTAGGGTTGTGGGAGGTGGGGAACTCCGCCTATGATATTAATGTTAAGTTTACACTTGATATTATGCATAGCCGGTCCCAAGCCCAGAAAAAGGAGGAGGGTCAACCCGATATACCTCTATGTTAACCCCCAACAATGTATTAATTTGGCCTAAAAATGTATTATTTTAGTTGTCTTTCTGCTTTTTTTTCATATTCTTTTGGGGTTGAACTGGGTTCGCTCATCGTGGTGTGGGGCAATGTGGCAGAACTCTACCTTTGCTATTAATTTATCCTTAATATTATTGTGTAGCATGTCCCAAGCGCGGTAAATGGAGGAGGGTCCAACCCTATATTGCTTGATATTTATCAAAACAATCATGACTATATTTTTAAAATCGCCCTTTGTCCTTTTTTTTTCATTTCTCCTTTGTATGTGGTTGTCACCTGAATGCCACCATCCATCATAGTGGAGGACCAAATTACTTGGTTTTCAATGTGCGTGTCTAGTTTGTCCTGGAGTGAAACCTACAAACCACTAGTAGATGGCCAGTAGTTCCGATAGGAGAAATATTACTTCACTTTCTTCGATTGAACCATTTTAAAATATGATAGAGTTAGCCAAGTTTGAAACCTTGGTGAGACTAGAGAGAAAGAGGCAGAGAAAGCAGAGCAGAGACGAGACAGTTCCAAGCCGTCTCCGGCCTCATGCCGGCTGCACCCGCACGTCCCCTGCGTCTTCGGCCACCGCACGAGCCCATCCACCCTGCCAGCCAAGAAACGTCGTCGTCGACGTCCGTCCCCATGATCGACATCGGTCCGTGGCGCTGCAGCAGAGTGGGGCTTTTTCCAGGTGACGGGGCACGGCGGAGGCGGCGACGACCGCGGTGGTGGACAGCGTGGCTTCGACGAGTCCGCCGGCGGCGCGGGCAGCGACAAGGCGTGGCTCTACTCGCATGAGCCGACGAGAGCGGTGTAGTACCACTGCAGCTTGGACCTGTACCAGTCGGCGGTGACCAACTGTAATTAGACATGAAATTACTTCATCCCGAACCAGAGTAGTTTAATCAGATTTACTGTTATTTATCTACTCTCCGAATCGAGTGCAACCAGGGGGGAATGGCCGCACAGCACTGACTGCAACCTATGTCACCTGGGAGTTGAATCTGCACCGCATCTTCTCGCTGCTTGCCCTTTCATGCATGGAATTTGGAGTTTCTGCATGATCAAATTCAGTTTCCCCCTAGAACTCAGACCTGTGAGAACACCTGGTGGTAATGTTGGTCTGGTGGCATGTCTGGCTATAGCGCAACAACAGAATTTTAGATTAATGACCCATCAAGCTCCTAGGCATTGCTATATCAACTTCGAGGAATGTAAGCAGTGCTAACTGCATTTCGTCGAGAGAAAAAAAATCATACTCTGCCACTACTACCCTCCCTGTCCTCGTGAACATCGGTGCTCTCTTGCAGCTGATCGCCAAGTAGCCATTGGCACCACCCCATGTTCGTCATCCACACCAGCCGTCATCCACACCAGCAGATATAATTATTCAGTTAAAATCTACCTATGGCAGACAAAAAGTTAACCCACAGGAAGAAAAAAAAAATCATCGCACAATTACCACAACAGGATTCCAACACCTCAAGAAAACGATTCAAACTTCTCTTCCTGATTTCAAGTCATTCAGCCGAGGATATCATTATTTCCACAAAGCAGCAAAACTAAGAGAACATTCAACCCCCGAATCGGTTTGGGTTTCAGACAAGAGGTCCACAAATCATAAACTGCATGCATGCGCGTATGTAGGAGCAGCTACATTGAGAAATCTACAGCGTCCTTCCTGTTGGAGCTACGGGCCACCCAGCTCCTCAGTGGTGAGCAGCTGCCACCTCCTTGGGTTTGGTCGCCTGGAGAGCAATCAAATGTGAAACGGATGTGAGAAACTGGATTGATTACAGCAGAAAGTAGGAACAAGGTAATTAAATTTAAATAACAGGTACGAATAGCTTAGGGACAAACGACTTAGTTGTTGTTTGTAGGAATAATCACATGTTTTTGTAGAATAATCAACCAGACATGAAAAGTAATTAGATGCTCAAATCAGAAGTATGATGTTTTACTATAATCACGGCCATGCTATCATGAAATACTATAAGAACGACAACCAATTCAGTAACATTGCAGAGTGATCAAATCATTTCATGTTTGTTAGCAATCATGGTCTAGGTAATGTAATACTGGTCTAGTATCAAAGATCACTGAAAACTAGAACCTTAAGACTCAGCAATGTGGAGCACAATATACTTACATTAATAACAGATCATCTCAGACTGATTAAAAAAACGGATTAGTTCAGTTTCCTCGATACAAACTAGACATAACTCGAAGCAATGTACAGAATAAACTGGCGTCTACCAAGTGTTTTCAATCAATGTTCACATATTTTTTACTAGAGCATAGAAATTCACTCAATCTTCACATGTCCTGGACCGGAGCCTAGAAACAGAACACATTTGATCTAGTCCTAGCAATGCATAGCCGACCAATAACAAGAACAATCCGAGGGATACCAATACAACTAGTCGGCACAAATACAACACGTCCTAGTCAAATACTAGACACCAACAAGGTCTTGCAAACACGCCAATAGACAGACAGAAATCACAGAGGATTAACATGCATCGCTAACAAATTTGGCAGCGCTGCACTGAATCCCGCCTTGCACATAAAAGCGTGAGATGACAATCACACAGGTTGAGAACTACCAAGTCATGCTTAACAATCATATACATCCAGAAAGAACCAAAACTAGGCATGCCAATCTAGCAACTGACATGACACAGCAAAAGGTTGAGAGAACTACTAGGTCGATCATGCTCAACAATCAACCAACCAAAGGGCTCCATGTCGCTCAAACAGGGAGAACCATCTCATCGAGACTGCTAACAGTAAACAAACCACCCACATCCTCGATCAAGCCTCGTAACAGAACCCTCTGGCTGGCTAATTTCAGATTCGCAAAAGACCAAGGCACCGTCCCAGCCAATCGAGTCCAAAGCCTCCTAATCCTTGAGGCTACCACAGTTCCTCGGTTCCAGCCAATCAGACCCTATGATTGATTTCACCAGACGCCTACGAACCCTAAGAACATGGCACACTGACGCTACCACAATTCACACGGTATCATCGCCGGCACAACTAACGGGGTTGGATGCGTTACCTTGAGGATGCCGAGCTTGACGGAGCCGTAGACGACGCCGATGCTGAGAGCCGACGCCCTAGCCACCTGCAATCAGAGAAAAACGAGCCGGTCAGATCCGATCTGCTGAGGTCGGCCGCGGATGAGCCGAGAGATTGAACCAGTCGGATGAGCAGAAGCTTACGAGGGCGAGGGTGCTGACGCCGGAGTAGGGACCCATGTCGGCGGCGGCGGCGGCGGCGGCGGGATCCGGGAAGAGGCGGCGGAGGGCTTGGCTTGGTGCGGGAGGAGACGGAGACGGAGACGGCGGCGTTGAAGAGAAGAGAGACCCGATGGGCCGGGCCGGGCCTTATAAGGGGCGGAGGCGTGCGGAGGGCGGAGAGCTGCGGGTGGGCCCCGCGTGTCATTGGCTCTGGGAGAGGGCGTTTCTTCTTGTACCGCAAGAAAGGGACACGGGAGACGGGCTCGTTCCGGGTAGGTGAATGAGTGGGCCGGGCCGTATTTGAGCCCGCAGAGGCTGAGCCCCACGTGTCACTGTCGGGTTATTAACTTGTTATATTGGATTTCGCTTTCCTTGTCTAAAAAAAAAACATGACTCGCGTTCACTGGAACAAGGCATCCCATCGAACATAGGCTGTGGCACATGGTATCAGAGCAACCGATATTAAAATATAGCAATATAGAAAATGTTCAGAAAAATCAAAACTGGTATTCGGGCAAACATTACCAAGTATTGCCTCGTACAAAAAGTTTGCCAAAATAACTTTTATGGCACCATGTTAATTTTTTTGGCTAAAGTAGCACTATATATACACGATATATTCGTCAAGAATTTCTCTTTTCAAACCCAGAAGTTAATGAAAATCATTTTCTAGCCAAAGGTTTTACACAAGTAGAATATTTGATCTTTTTTTACCCTATAAAATTTCGGAATTTTTCAACCACTTCTTGATCTCCATGTGTCATTAGAATATACCTTTTTTTCATTCAAATATGCATATTAGCTTTGTTATGAAAACAAAACCCAACATATTTTGGGACCGCCGTGACGACACATACAGCTCTCACTCGACTTTAGGAAAGAATCGAGAGCGCGTATGTATCATAAGCCGGTTCGTCAACCGGTGTCAGCATTCATCCAAAGTGAAAAAAATGTCACCAATTTCCTATGTAGTACAAAACAATTAATTCACCATAGCAACTGACAGGACCAATTCAAATGGCTACACATACAGTGCCCATTTTTCCGAACAGAAAAACAACCTTCTCTCGATAAAAAAATGGACACATTCTCTGATTCTCAGAGATTACTAACAAAACAATGTATGCACAGTCACTGCCTCCTACTTTCACCACTGCATATATACCAATGTTTAGAAACATGTACCTCGTAGAAAACTCGTACTGCTTCACAAATACAATAGGCTGACACTGAGCACAGATTCAGACCCATGGGCATCATCATTACTTTACATGGTTAATCAATATACACACACTGGTCAGTCACACCAAGCTCATCATGCGTTCGCACGGCGCCCGCCCGCGAAAATATGTTACAAAAGGCTTCTTCCAAAGTAAAGGGCAGGAATAAGTTACAAACACAGCCGCCGCTTCGAGGGGAGCGGGGAGCACACGCAGGACAAGATAAGCTTAACCTGATTCGCTAAGTTCACCACCTAAAATCCCATCGTCGGGAGTGTCTAACAGCAGCTGCACACACATATGTCAGTCAGGGTACCGTCAGATCAGGGCTACAAGGGACGAGGGAGAGGAGCTGGGGTCTTCAGCTTTGGGACCTTGAAACTGGAGTGGAAGAGTACCTGCTGAGGGCCAGGTGACGCTGCGGGTTTCAGGTGCATCCTCGAGGAGCAGCGCCGGAGAGCCAGAGCCTGCATGCATACAGCAACGACATTAGGTTTCATATATACAAACTTAAAGCCCAAGAAGATCTTAGCGATTAGAGAAAAGAAGAATGATGCTGCTACTGCTCTGGTATGAATATGATCCTTGCAATTCAGGGTTAACCAGGTTTCATCTCACAGAGCAGCTGATATGCAAGAATTAAGAAGTGATTCCTGACAGCAATAAGGTGCCAATGAGAGACACTGGCAGTCGATGCAATTTCACGTCACTACCACGCACACACAACGGATATGTTCAAGTTAACCATAAAACAGCAACACAAGATGTGGAAATCGAGAAGGAGGCATCAATTACACCTAAATATCAATTTAAAACAGCTAGCTATGAAACCACTTAAGAAAGTACTCAATCAAGCAAGAGGGCTGAGGACACCTCCAAAAATACTTCAAACCCAAGGAAATCAAAGGATCAAAGGGTTGTTCAAATATCACCAGAAAGAAGAGCATGTAGACATAAACAAACTAATAGGGGTTTTGCACTAGCATTATGTTAGATTGGTAGTACATCATCAAGATGGTGTGCCTCAGTACTTCAAGTATTCCTGTGCCATACCACAATCCCAGCTCAAAAACATTTAACAGCAGGCTGCGACTTCAAACACGATGACAAATATTACACAAACCTCCAACAAAAAGTCTTGAGTTATTATTTGTGTAGTGTTGGCTCAGGTTCATAATATAGAAAAACAAACGTTTCAGCACCCAAAACCAAGCACATTAGGTGTAATTGACCTCAACCTACAATACCACAATGGACTATATATGAAACAATTGCTCTTGACCATGATATAGTTAAAGATTCGATTGTGATTGCCTAGATGTCCGGAAACCAAAGGTTTATCGATAGTCTCAAGAAAACTATCTGACAAGCGAGCATTCAAAACTTAAAGAACACTCGCCTAGTTTCCAACTTTCCATAAATTTACTATTTGTCCATATTTACAGCAAGATGCAACTGATGTGGCCCACCATGAATTAGGACATCATAATATGCGAGGGATGAAATGCTGGTAATGAAAACGACATGTTGTCATCCTACTCCTGGCATCCCAAGTGTATTTGCAATGGTCCTTTATGAGCATCTACCACTCACATCATGCTCATCTAAATTCCATCAACCTTATTTTGTGTCCATATTTACAGCAGGACGCAACTCATGCGGCCTGCCAAGAATTAGGACATAGATGAGCAAAAAAGTGTCACAGTGACAAGTCCTACTATCAGTCTCCCAAGTCTATCTGCGATGATCCTTTATGAGCATATACGACTCACATGATGCTCACCTAAATTCCATCAACCTTATTATTTGTCCATATTTACAGCAGGACACAACTCATGCGGCCCACCAAGAATTAGGACACGGACAAGCAATAAGTGTTAAAAATGATTTTTCCTACTATTGGTCTCCCAAGTGTATCTGTGATGGTCCTTTATGAGCATCTACAACTCACATGATGCTCACCTAAAATTCCATCAACCTTATTATTTGTCCATATTTACAGCAGGACGCAACTCATGCGGCCCACCAAGAATTAGGACACAGACAAGCAATAAGTGTTAAAAATGATTTTTTTTCCTACTATTAAGTCTCCAAGTGTATCTGTGATGGTCCTTTATGAGCATCTACGACTCACATGATGCTCACCTAAATTCCATCAACCAAATTCTTTGTCCATATTTACAGCAGGAAGCAACTCATACGGCCTACCAAGAATTAGGACACAGATGAGCAAAATTTTATTGCCATAAAAAGAGTAATGATTTTCTGTTCTACTCTTTGCAGGGTAGGTGTAGTTTTTGCATATAGATGAACAAAACAGCAGTACAATGTTATAGATGATCTCCCGCTTCATGACACTGCTGCTCGCATAATGCTCACCCACAATCTATCAATTTTACTCGTTGTCCATATTTATAGCAAAATAGAACTCATGCGGTTTGAATTAGACAGTAGAATTATTGATCAAAAGTTGTTACAAAAAGTACAAGGTTTACTATATATAGGAATAAAGCTGATCCCAACTCAAACAGCATATGACTTATAGGACACTGTATCTAATGAGGAAAGTTAAGAAATTATAATATCTCTCTTTTCAGGTTAGTATTGTTTATGCATACAGATGAACAAACTAGCATTACAAGATTACCCCATTCGCTCGAAAGTGATAACCTGGTAGGTCAGGAAACATGTTCGGTTCTGACTTGTCTATAACTCAAATAATACTCACTTAAATCACATAAACGTTACCCTTTGTCCAAATTTACAGCAAAATAGAACTTATGTGGCTTGCCACCAACAAGGCATTACGGTCAAATGTTACTACTTCTATAATAGAAACTTGCAGTCTAGGTTATCAGTGGAGTATGCCACTACAGGAATGATATACTTGGACATGGACTACTTACATTTGATAAAGAAGAGGCGCACTGACGCTTCTGACTGGTCTCAGGTTGATCTTCTACCATTTGCTTCCGATGATTATTTTTAGATTTCCCACGTAGAGACCCACCTTCAGACCTAGATCTTCTATGTGTCCCATTGATATCCTTCTTTCGCTTTTGACTTGCCTGCAGGTGCCCACCCTTGACTTTTTGGGTCTCGTCATCTTCCTCGCTAGCCTGAAAGTGAAGTTTTTGTAGCTTACTCTCAAGAAGTAGTATCTTCTTGTTGGCACTATTAGCTTCTGCTTGTAATCTGCCAATATCATCATCCTTCTTTTGGGCCGCTGCTTGTAATCTGCCAATATCATCATCCTTCTTCTGGGCCGCTGCTTGCAGCTCCTCCACCTTCTGCTGAAGCCTTTGCGCTGCTTCAGTAGCCTGTGCTGCCTCTATTTTCTTCTTCTTCAGGAGCGAGTCGTAGTCCTTCTCCATTGTCTTGAGCTGGTGCCAGACGAAATCCTTTTGTGCGACTAATGCAGAAACTTCCTTATCCTTCTCTGAGCTCAGTTTCTTATATGCTGTCTTTAATTCCCTTATCTCAGCTCTCCAATTTCTTCCACTATGCCCATGTTCCCTAGTGTTCTCACTAAGCTCGGCACAAGTTTCAACTTCCTTCTGTTTCATCTAAAATTCAGAAGAAGAAAAGAGCAGACACAGAACAATAGTTAATGAGATGGATAAGCTGTACTTCATGCTTGTGAGTACCAAGTGATCCAACTGATGCCGGGTACATACCTTCAGTTCATCAATTTCTGCGGCCAAAGCTTCTGCACAAGTTTTGAAATCTTCCAAGTCCTCATCTTGGTTTTCTACATTGGACACAAAAGGCAATGATATCAGTGGACAATAACAGCATAAATTCCTAGAAACCGGGTGCTCCTCTCTGATGTTATTGCCATTCTGCAATAAAAATGTTATTCTAAATGGAAAGCAAAACACTAGTTAACGTTTTAGGCTGGCTTAATGTCCAACCGTGGACACAACAGAAGATATCATTGTTGGAATACTGGCTTAATGTCGCAGCGATTAGCAACAACTTTTGAAGCCTAGACATTTACATTACACATAGGTTTAGTTAGCATACAAGTTGCCAAATTTTTGTTGAAGGCATAACACAGGCGTGGACGGAGACGTATTTTTTTTTCAGGTTACAGTAGCTTTGGACAATATAAAGTAGTCAAATCTTATCAATGAACACAGAACAGTGACAGATTCCACATCAGGCATTTCACGGACTCGCGGAAAGATGGAGTCTTTTCCACCGGACAGCGAGCAACCAATCCAAGCATTTCACAACGAACACTACTAAAGATGTTTTCTTTTGCAGAAGAAGCAGCGAAAGGTTCGCCCTGATAACAAAAGAAAATCAACCAACAAAGCCGGCTGGCAATCAGCAGCGCAAGAACCTCCCCTGAGCCCTAAGAAGGCCGATAAAGTCGCCAACTTTGGCACCGAAATCCCACGCAAGAACTCACGGCCGTCGCGAAATCGACGGAAGATCCCCAAAAGAAAGTATAGGGGAGGATTCGCGGGGAGAAGAGAAACGAGGGGTGGGGAGGAGGAATCTTTGCTTACTGGCGTAGATCTGGTAGCGGCGCACGTCCCGGTCCTTGACCCCGAGGAGCAGGTCGAGCTTGGCCTCGTCGCACCTCCTCACGCAGGCCTCCGTGCTCCGCGCCTGCAGGCCAAACCCTAGACAGCGTCAGCCGCCGGCCGAGGAGGGAGAAATAACCGTAGTAGGGAGAAGGCTAACCCATCACCTCATCGAGGCGTTCCCGGAGGAGGGCGTCGCGGGCGAGCCAGAAGTCGTGGTGGATCTTGAGGAGCGCCTCGAGGCGCGCGCGGTCGGCGAGCAGCGCCCCGATGTGCCGGTGGTTCTTGCGCAGGATGGCCGCCATCCGGTCGTATATGCGCAGCCACTCGGCGCGGCCGCTTGCCTCCCGCGCCGGCGAGGAGGCGCCGGCGGTGGCGGCGGACATGGTGGGGGAGGAGGAGCGTGGGAGAAAGGTGGCCGTTTGGGTGTTTCCGTCTTTTCGATTTCGTGTGCGCGAACGAACGGCACCCCAATTAATTTGGTCCGACCAGGAGGAAACGACCGTTGGATTATAAAGAAATCCATATGCTCTGCTCTCTTCTCTTGGGGTACTCTTTTGGTCTTTTGGACCTCCTCTAGTGTTCTAGGTTTGTTTTCATGGTTATTCATCGAAGATGTGGGATCAGATTTTGTCTTCTCGCGAAAGAACGTAAAGATTAGGCATTTTATATCGCGAGGTAAAACCAATCAGAAAATACTGATGAAGTTTCTCGTCGGATAGACATGGGCTGGAGAAAGGCGAGGCGGGGTACATGGGGCCATGCGCCACCACCCCGATGAACCAATTGTTAGGTGGCGCGCCGACCATGCTCTTGGACGTCGTAGGCCCACGTATCTCGTCTCACGGCGCTCTTCTACGGAGGTCTTCAAAGAGGAACCCAAAGTGTAGCCCGAGCTATTTGGCTCTCGTTTTTTCAGTATTTTCTAATCTGCACTTTTGTTTCGGCCTGGGCAAAAAAGACAAATATTGCAAAGTTTTCAAAATTTTGAAACTCACCACTATTCATCATTCAGAACTGCAGATTTGTCTTTTTTTTTTCCAGGCCAAAATACTACGAATTTTTTATTAAGATTTTGCGCAACTATAGATCACAATATTATCTCCACCCAGAATTTTTGTTTCTTTTTTTAGAAACACAAAAGTGCATATTTCAAAAAAAAAAAACGGGAGCCATATAGCTCGGCCTACATAGCACCACACTCCACTCCCTAGTTACTAAAGAGCAAACCAAAAGTGTTCTCCTATTCCAATAGGAGGAAATCACCGCCTCCATATACACCAACACACCCTTGATGGAAAACTATATTGTTCTGTTTGTAAACCAGATTAGCCCCTCGCGTCGCTCCCCCGGCGGCGCCAGGGGATAAAAAGCGGCGCCGCCGAGCTCTCCCCCGCCCGGCCCCTCCTGCCGCTGCCGTCGCCGGCTTCGGCCGCGGCGGTGGCGGCACCCCCCGCTGCCAAAATGGTGGCCGGGGGGTGGTCTTCGTCTTGGCGCTGGTGGAGACCGGCCCGTGGGGGGCGGCGGCGGTCTGGGGCGGAGGAAGCCGGGCCGGCGGGCCCGGGAGATGGTCGTGGGCGGCGCAGCGGGTGCCGGCGGCGGTGCGGGCGGCGGAGGCGCCGTCGCCTGCCGTGTGGTCGTCTGCGCGCCCGATGGGCTTGGGCGGGCCCGATCTGGGCTCGCCGGGCCCGTGCGCGTCCACGCGGAGAGGTGGCCGGCGGTGCGGGCGCCGGCTGGAGGGCGCGGTGTTGGGGCTGGAGGGCGCGGTGTGGAGCGGGGGGAGCGTCGTGGCCATGGCCATGGTGCTCCGGGCATGGAATTCGGCGCTGTGTGGCGTGGATGGGCGGCTCGTCGGGTTGGCGGCGTGGCTGTGGCGTCGGGGCAGCTCCTGGAAGTGGCGGAGAGGCTCGGCAGGAGGGCTGGTCTGTGGTTTGCTGGTGTGGACCTGATGCGAAGGATGGAGTTGTGGGCGCGGATCCGGGTGAAAACCTCGCCTTCGGCTTATGGCCGGAGCCGGTGATGACGATGCCTCGTGCGCCGTTTTCCTTCCTGAAGGCATCACTGAGGTGAAGCTCCCATCTCCTCCTGCTACCTCCGGGGGAAACCCTAGATCCTTGGATCGGATGATGGCGGCGTTTCCGCGTCGCTTCCCTCTTTGGGGCATCATTCTTGGAGTTGTGCTATGGTCGGAGGGACCAGTGGTTGCGGGAGGGTGGCGGCGAGGGTGTCGAGGCTGGTGTGGCGGCGGCAGCAGCGGCTGTCTTTTAGGCCAGGGCGGCGGCCCCGGATGTTGGTACGACGGCCGTGGTCTGCGAGCAGCTTTCCCTGGGCAGCTTGGGCTGCGGGTGGCTGGTTCGTGCGGCGTCGTGGCTCGGTTGCGAGCGGTGCTACGTCGGGACGGCGGTCCCGGAAGGGGGTGCTGGCGGCGAGGCTGTCGGGGCTGCTTGGGCAGCGGCAGCAGCGGTTGCCTTTTAGGCCGGGGCGGCGGCCCCGGATGCGGATACGACGGCCGTGGTCTGCGAGCGGCTTACCTGGTGCAGCGTGGGTTGTGGGTGGCCGCGTCGTGCGGCGTTGTGGCCCGGGTGTGGGCGGTGGCATGTCGGGGCGGCGGCCCCGGAAGGTGGGCGTGACGGAGGGTTGGTTGTCGGGGCAGCGGCTCCTTGCTGGCCGGCTGGCCGTGGAGTGGGTGTTGTGTGGGCTTTGCCCCGTGGTGTTCGCTGTTGTTGGCGTTGGTGTTTGTTGTTTGGTTTTCGCCCGGTTTCTTCCATTAATAAACCGGGCACCTTCTGCTTAATTAATATAAGGGGCAAAGCTTTTGCCTCTCGTTTCAAAAAAAAAAAAAAAAAACACACCCTTGATATGGGGAGTAGCAGATTCATCACCTCCACCAACAACACCATCGCCATCTTTGCCAATTTGTGAAGATCAGAGCCCTTATAACGTCCTGGTGTTGTTTGCATGCTAGTAATCAATGACGTGTTATTCTTTGTTCGTCAATATATACTTTTAGATTATGTTGTACTAGAAGAAAAGGACGCGCGTTGCCGCGTCCGCTATAGTATAACGGAAAATAGATGAACAAACAGTTTTTTTGGTGAAACATTTATAAATTACGGTAATAATAATGGATAAAATAATAGCATTGCCTCACTCTCTTGCAACACAATCGCTTAGAAATACTCACATACACAGAGAACTAGAGAAAGCTGCAGTTGTAGCAAGGTTAGGTGTACACTACTGAATAGAGAGAATATGCCACCACATAAAAATCTTAAACTCTGCATATATTTATTTAGACGATCAAGATACAACCACAATTATGAAACGGCAAGTAAAATTGTGTAGTCAACAAAAAAAATGAACAAAGTTCCTACAATTTGTATTCAATGTATGATATGATGAACATTGCATACTCGAGAGATATATTAGCAAAGATTTGATTAGCCATCGAGATCCTACAGTCAAGGTCATTGATTTTATTATAATGAAATTAATTAGACTTATTTGACATAAATTATCCCAAAATCATTAATAGTTGGAGTAATTATGGCATGACATAATTAAATCAGTTGCATTGAGTAAAATAGAGGAACATTCTACCGATAAACACTAAATAATGCACAAAAACAAAACAAGTGAGATCTTAAATGGTTCATATGCCATCTTAATATGTGTTTCGGATCCATATTTCATAAAATATAATATAAATAAAACTAAATGGCATGAATACCACCAATAATTTTAGTATATATCTAATTCCAGGAATGCCCATCTATAAACATATAGTTTTTATGTTCGCCACACGGTTAAACATATAGGAATGCCCATCTAATTAATAGCATATGCTATTTTATCATTTACACTCATGGGTCCACTTTTTTGCACACTAATGATTGTAGCTGAGGCTAGACACGTATAGATCATATATGCATCCAACCATCTACCAAATACACACATGCACTTGTTTACACGTAATCCACCTCGTTTTCTGAATATAACTGAGAGATAAGCAAACATACTGCAGAGAAAAGGTTCACAGGTAAATACTTACATCCTATTTCATTAGAATTAGGTGGCATCCAACAACGAGGCGTCTAACTTATCTTTCCACCCCCATTCACAATCGACTTGTCGCTCACGTTCTCAACCATAGCTGCCACCGCCACCGAGTCGAGCACCACTAACAGCAACAGCGGTAGCCGATGAGAGAGGCGACATGGGTGTTCACGTGCAACTACTACGAGCGATGTAGCAAGCCCTTCAGCTCACAGGCATTGTGTGGCCACCAGAAAATGCACCGACGGGTAGCGCACGTGGTGTGCAAGTTGACAATGGATTTGAGGCGCGACATCAGGGACAGAGGTGCCTTGTATTCCTAGTGCGAGCCAGAGGTGTGTGCGGAGAGACAAGCAAAATGTGCGGCGGAACTGCTATTTTCGATAGAATACGCCTTGAGGGAAGCGGAGAGAGAGAGAAATGGTGTCGTGTGGCACAGTCTACGCTACGCTATGGTGGGCGTTGGAGGCAGAGAAAGTATAAGCGAGGGAGCTGTCAAAAAGTGTCAGTAGCTCCGACTCACCACATATACTTTTTAATAAATATCGAAATGGCATGTCTAGTTTCAAATTTTTTATTTGAAATAAGGCATACAACTATGTGTACATTTTGTACGTACTCCAAAAAGTTTTGTAAAAAATATTTTGTATTTTGGGCTACAACAACAACAACTAAGACTTTTGTCTCAAGCAAGTTGGGGTAGGCTATATTTTGGGCTACACAAAAAAGAAATTTTTTGAGGGAAAATGAAGCAGTTTTTTTCTTTTTTACAACCACAATTTTCTCTTTTCTAGTAGTTGGGGATACCATTATTTCACTATAAATTTGGTAGATACGTACAAAATCTATGTATATATCCAACAATTTTTTTATATACTTAATTTTAATATTCGAGGGTTGTGCACTATAAAGTAAGAGCTAAGTGGTGGGTTCACCGTGGTGTGGTCTGCTCCATTGGATGATTGGATGACATGTGGGAGCAAGTAGAGTCTAGAGAGTTTAGTATTTTTAAACCATGTGTGTATATCAAGCATAAAAATTTTCATACTTAATTTATTATTTAAGACTTGTGAAGTATAAAGTAATACCAAAGTGGGGTCCACCATGGTGAGGTGTCGCTGCTCCATTGGAAGGCATGTAGGAGCAAGGAGAAGCCACAATTTTATTATTTGAGAGTTGTGAAGTATAAAGTAATACCTAAGTGGGGTCCACCATGGTGAGGTGTCGCTGCTCTATTGGAAGACATGTGAGAGCAAGGAGAAGCCACCAATTCTAGGGAGCTGAGTATTAATAGAGATATCATATGCCTCTGGCCAAAGAATATAAGTGGACACATCAAATTTTCCCGACATGTTGACGATGAATCTCCTGAGATATATAGTTAACTTTGCCGAGAAACTTCTACATATCCTTCTTGCAAGTAGGAGTTGAATTTTCCAAATGGACTATTGTAGGGTTACGTGCAGGAATTTTAAAAAAATTACGTAACTGTCAAGATCTATCTATGACGATGCAATCCACACAATGGATACAATCTAGTACTTGCAATCACCGTTGCGGAAGTTGGCGTTTGTTGATGACGATGTCGGTGAAACCTGATGGAGATTCTCACGACCAATCGTGGTGGTGAGAATGCGCCGATTCCCAAGCTCAAGGATCACACGTGTAATCCCTTTTCTAGTATCCACGCATCCACTAGCGCCAACCCATCAGCGTTCCGCCGTTCAGGACTCGACGCCAACGAAGAGAGACAGCCTTTCGTGGGACCCAAGTATCTCGGTTCACTCCCCTATTTTTTCCCTCTTGCAATCTCCTCTCATGTCCCGCGAGTTCCGACCCTTCCTCTTCTCCTCTTTCTCATCCCAACAATTTTTCCGCCACATAGATTCCTCCCCTACCCGTCTCGGTCTTTATCTACCCAACCAGCAAGCGGCTTAAAGTTCATTGTCTTATTACCACCCGCAATAAAAAAAACCAATTGTTCCTCTTGCCACAACTTGTTCTCCAAAGAGATCTATCCTCTGAACACCTCCTTTAGGCATAGACATTATCATACATAAAGAATATTACTAAGGCATGATCGACCCAAGATTAGCTTAAAACCATAATATTAATGACCTGAAAGGTACCATACATTTTGTATACTTTATTTTCAATACCTTTATAACTAGACGCGGAGCTTGACCAAAATCGCTGAGGGGCATAAGAAAAATATGGGGGGGGGGGGGGGGGGGGGGGGCTAATATTTTTTCATCTAGACCCTCCCTATTATTTTAACAAACTAGTCCAAAGTTGGGAGCGATGCCCCCCTCCCCCCTCTCTCTGACTTGTAGTAACCTCTGCCACTATTCCATCCACGGATGTTGTAAAGATATGTAATGTAAGAAGTCGTCCCAAGCTAAGTAATATTTCATGATTGTAGGAGGAGAATATGGCAATGAGCGAAACCAAAGGGGGCTCACATTTTATCACGCACGACGACATCTCAAAGATGAAGTACCGGTGGTGGAGGAGACATCCGGATGGCCAACATCGTATCGATGATGCACCGAGCGTGGCGAAGAGGGACGTGGAGTATGGCGGGTACATCATACCGAAGGGGTGGCAGATGGTGGTGATGGTGAGGTCGCTCCACAACGACCCGAACTACTACCAAGATCCACTTACCTTCAACCCCGACAGATGGAGTGTAAGTAAAGTAAATATATATGTTGTTTCTTAATACTCTTTTTCTATCTAATTATTGAAGTTTGACATGAATTAGCTAATGAAGATTGACGAAGAATTCTTAGCGAATCCATGCAGGAACCGGCCAAGCCGGGGACGTACCAGGTGTTCGGGGGCGGGCACAGGATCTGCCCCGGCAATATGCTTGCTAGGCTGCAGCTCACGATCATGCTATATCACCTCTGCATCGGCTACGAGTGAGTACTAGCTAGATATTACAAATTCAGATACCAAGTTATAAGAGCTGGCCTAATCACCAATACGATTTGAATATAGATGTGTAGTATATAATTTTTTTCTTCTGCTCGATAGCATTGTTTTGCTGCAATTATAAAATTCGGCCTTTCCTTGATTATGAGTTCCAGATGGGAGTTGCTGCACCCTAACGCGGAGATCGATTACCTTCCGCACCCAAAGCCAGTGGACAGCACAGCAATGACCTTCCGCAAGCTTGCAACAAAATGAGAAGAAAGACTTCAAGTGCCTACCAAGATATATGTAAATTTGGCAGTAATGCACGAATCATACATTAGATCAAAGCTATTTAGCCTGTCATTTTGACTTGCTCATGCTCTGCAGTTCAGGTCTTGATGGTTTTTACACACATGGTCAAATTTGAGTCCATTTTACTCCTGACGTGGATCAACAGTTTGGGCTCACTCGTGTAAATTTCAGTTCACCGACAAAATGGGACCACATGCTATGTGCAACGCCTAAACAACTACAAATAAAGTGGAGACTCAGACTGAACCATCAGTTGCCCAGCTAACTGCTCTCTTGGTTACTTCATGTCCTGTCTATCCTGTGAGCTCCACTTCCTTGGGTCCTCCTGCAGCAGTGCCAAGCCACCAACACTTCAAAAGCAGACTGAACTTCTGTCAATGCAGTAGAAAACAGGCATGATATCAGTAGATAATATATATGTTAATTCTTCGACTCCTAGAAACGAATTCACACGACAAGAGCAATGGAACAGAAAATCGATGAACAAGAAGGTGGCAGCAAATCATTTGCTCAAAGGACTAGAAAACCAGGGTCAATGGCTAAAGATCTTCAAACCGGAATTAGTGGCTAAAGCTAATTAGCGTGATTAGTTCCTGTCTACTGAATCCATATGAGCGGTGGTTGGAGGCCAATAGCATTGGATCAGAATATTTGGTGTATTAAAAGAAGAGTTAACTGTCATCTGTTACGGTTTTACCCTTGCAATCAAGGTACTAACACTTGGTGTCGGTACTCCCTAGTACTTGTGCTGGAGTACAAGTAAAACAATTCTTGAACCCACAGATGAGTTCGGGGTGCCCGTCGAGCAGGACCTTCACAGCGCTGATAAAGGCGTCAACACCCATCCTGCAACAAAGCAAACAATAGGATCATCCTGAGAAGATTTTCACTATTTAAAAGCTCAGAACATGTAAGAATTTGCGTAGATGCAGTCGCTAGTGCATCACTGACTTCCTGCTAACGAATTCTCTCTGGACCGCCAGGAACTCCTTGTGCTTCTCGGGATTGTCACTGAAACTGTCCGTCACGGCGCGGAGGTACAGGAGGGAGTTGTAGAGCGCCAGCCTTCAGGGCAAAGGGATCAAACGGAACATATCAGAATACAGGACTAGGCTAAAACCAACAATTGCAGCAAAAATGTACCAGCTTGTTCATAACGACATTAGATCAGAAGAGTGATGCTGCTTCAGGAAGTACAAGTTTGTACGAGAAAACCAGAGCAAAAAAAAAGCCCAGAAAGAACAAGTTACATTGCATGGTAACGAACATTCTGACGTGCTTTCTTGTATTCACAACATTCAATCACTATACTACATCGGCTTGCCTAATTTCTGCCACAAGACAAGAGTTTCCCGTCTCTACAAAGTATCGATACGATCCATCAGGAAACGCTTATGCACTACTTTCTGCAAAAGCATCAGAATATATGTTCACACTCATGTCCTACATTAAGTTATCATTATCTTCTCTACCATCAGAATATAGGCGTGCTAAATGCATTTTGATTGACATATCGTGCTGCTCACGGTATAAGTGGGTCTGATTCTCCCCTGATCTTTGTGAGTTTCATTTTATTAGGTAGGGATGACAGCAATCAAGTGCATCCCTTAGGTAGTGCTACTTTCTTGGACTACTTGAATTTTCATGCAAACTAACCGTTGTACATATTTGTCACGGGTATTATCATTAATAAAATTCACTCATTCACACCAGACTAGGACTAATGGTTTGTTACACTTTTCTTAAATCTCGTACTTATGTGAATTAAGGAGGAATAATGGCGGGCAGAGAAGCACTTAGATGTCAGGGCACCTGCTTGTTTATCTGCCCATGCTCATCATCTAAGACGAATAAACACAGTTAAAAGAGTTTAATGCATATCGTAAAGGGCAAAATGTTTCCAAGAGCTAAGTTTTTCATGCAGCATGTAATTAAGAGTGTGTGCACTTAGATGTCAGGCAGTGCTGCATGTAATTCAATACCATATTTCACGTGGTGTTTAGCAACAGACAATTGCTACAATGATACAACTCCAACTACAGTGAAAGATAAAGTCTACAAACCAGTCCAAAATATACTTATGCAAATGTGTGAGTATTTACCGACTGCCTTCATCTTGGCCTTCACCGTTGACAAGTTCGGTCTTATTGTTCTCTTGCTCCACCACCTTTTTTCCTAGTGCCCTCTTCTTCGTAAGAGGCTCTAGAACTTGCTTACATGTTTCCTCATCATTTCTATTCTTCCCATCATTCTATTAGCAAAATAGCATTTAGTAAATTGACACACCCACTGAAACCAAAAACCTTACTAGACCAATAAAATGTCAACCCAAAACAAAGAGAATGAGGCAGGAATATAGATAAATGGTAAATCACAATCAGCACTAATTTCAATGTGTAAATCTGCAGATGTATATACTTTAAGCGCCTCATTGATATCGTTCCCACACTCTTGACTTCTTGAGTCTTGACCAATCTACTGTTAAAAAATATACACTAGTCCATTGAGCACTGCCCCCACAAGCACATTTCTGATGGTCCTACGTATATCAAATATCATAAGCAAACCTAATTCCTTCGTTCTAAGTACGTTTTCCACTTTCCAGCAACACATCTCATGCATGCAATCTACCATAAATTCGGATGCTTATATATATCATGAGCAGAAACCAAAGTGGCATACAGAAAAACATGATTCTTGGCGACCGAGTAACTTGTAAGCAGTGCCTTTGGATAAAAACATTTGATCAATTCTACAATTGATCCAGCAGGTTTACTTAATAAACATAACATTGTCCATTGGCTATATGTATGTCAACACAAGGTCAGTAAACAAATAACACGTGATGAAAATAAAGTTCTTGGTCTACAAGGTAAAACTAGAATGTTTGTCTTCGCAACAAGGCAAAAAAGATCACGATCACATGGCATGAGATGGTCAAGTAATTAACATGCAAGCTATGACTTCCAATAACAGTGGCATGATCAAGCAGGTTTATTTAATACGCACAACATTGTCGAATGGTTGTACATGTACGGCAAGAACACAATGGAAACAACGTTTAATGTGAGCATTCATATACTTCGATGAAATACTTACATCGGATAAGAGAGTGACACACTTGCGCTTTTGGTTAGTCTCAGGTTGCCCAGCAGCTAGCATTTGCTTAGAAGGACATTTTTTTGTTTCCCCCCTTAAAGCAGACCTTCAGAACAATATCTTTTCTGCGTCTCGCTCTTATCCTTCTTAGGCAATTGATTTGTCTCAGACTGCTTACCTTTGTGTTTTTCAGTTTCGGCATCTATCTTCTCCGGCATACAGCGCACTTCCAGTAGCTTACTCTCACGGACTAATTTCCTTTTGGTCTCAGCTTCTTTTGCTTTTGCTTTTGCTTGTGCTCGCAACCTGTGAATCACATCATCCTTGTTTCTGGACGCCACTTGCAGCTGTTCTACTTTCTGTTGAAGCTCTTGCGCTGCTTCAGTAGCTCGTGTTGCCTCTGAGCAAACAGCTTCATAAGCCTGTTTCAGTTTCAGTAGCTCTGCTTTTAGATCTCTTGTGATGTTCTCATGGTCTGCAGCGTTTTGACTATGCTCTGCACCAGCGTCAACTTCCTTCACTTTTATCTAATATTATAAGAAGCAAAGTAAGGCCACAAAACCATGATTAAGAAAATTAACAAGACGCACAAGCTCTCTGCTGCATGATTTTAAGCCATGCAACTTATGTTTCAGTAAGTACCTGAAATTCTGTGTTTTCTGCAGCCAAAACATCTACAAAAGTTGTCAAGTCCTCAAAGTCACTCTCTTGGAGTTCTGCATATAAAGGAGCAGACAACAATATCAGTACCAACAAAATTTCATAAAGACCGGGTGATCTGTTCAAAACACTATCTTTAACAAGAGCAAATGGGGAACGTATCCAGTTAATAACTTAATATAACTAGTTGTTAGTTGCCTAACTAGTTACAAGTTTCATCAGGCTGCCTGCACCACCTAGCTTAGGGCTCCACAGAATCTTGTGGAAGCCACTGGATAGCAAAGAACAAGATCACACAATTACGAAAGGATCATTTAAGTAGCTAGAGTGGAGCAAGTGTAAAGTAACATGCAGTTCAACCCAATTCATTAGGTTCTTAATCAGACAAAACTGCTACATGAGGACATAAACCTGCACATATTTCTCCACGATTACACTAAAATAGGGATCTCGGATGATAAGAAACGGAATACAGAGCGTATCAGATTGTGCCCCAAATCCCCTCCCCCAAAATCGTTGACAAATAAGATTACTTGGCTCCTAAATATGCAGATATATTTCACTCTAAGCATATTTTTTCTCTCCGAACACTGACCACCAGCAACCGAAAACCTGAACACAGCAACAGTGACAGCGCCTAGCAGAGCAGAGCAGCAGCTGAGAAATTGATCATCTTCATGGTTCAAAAAAAAAGACCATCTTACCGGCGAACTTCCGATCATCCCCGGAGGGCTGGAGGTCGATGTAGGCCGCCTCCCACCGCCTCCTGCTCTCCTCCGCCTACACTTCGCAGTTCACAACAGCCAGCATGGATGAGGAGCCAGAGAGAGCGAGCGAAACCCTAGGTAGGATGCTAGAAAGGAGAGGAGAGGAGGGATGACCTGGAGGAGGCGGTGCTGGAGGAGGGCGTCGCGGGCCTCCCAGAACTCGTGCTGGAGCGCGTTGACGGCCTCCAGCCGCGCGCGGCCGGCGACTAGCGCCTCCACCCGCGGCAGCATCGCGACGACCCGGCCGTACACGCGCAGCCACTGGTCATCTCCGCGGTCCGTCACCGCGCCAGCGCCGCCGACGACGGCCATGGAATCGCGCGGGAGAGTGGAGATGTCCGGAGATTGCATTGGTCGGCCGGCCGGCGCCGCCGCTGCGAGAACGGTCAAGTCCAGTCACAATACACAGTACACACTGCACAGTGCTTCGGACTCATCACTCATGGCCTCAATTTCCTCTCAGCTAGGAGTATTTTCTTGTTTCTTCATCGCATTGAGTTGTCTACCGTACAAGTAACAAGAGCTCAATCATTTCATTTCATTTCATTTCATTTGTCCAAATTAAAATTCCGAGCTAAAAAAGCATGTTTGGCTGTCACATGGATTTATGAAATCTACAGGAATGATAGGGGTACCAAGTGGAATTGAGGTTAGGCATGTGACAGATTCTATGGAATTCACAATTGAATTCCGTATCCAATTCCTTGGCAGCTGAACAAATTGCTTTGTGGAATTCTAAGTGAAATTCCGCAACAAGAGCTCAATCATTTCATTTGTCCAAATGATGGGAGCCAAACGATTTCTGAATTTTATTATATAACCTCCTTTTCGGTTTATATGTGCGTAGCTCTAAATCGTTAGCTTGACCAACATAATAGATGTTTATATTAAATAAATATCATTAATTAGAAACTTCACATGTTATAATTTCTAATGTTATACTCCATGTTTTATGCTATACAATTCATATTACATTGGTAATATTAAGGACCTAGAGATACGTGCAGGACAAAACGAAAGGGTGGGAGTACGGCAAGTCATTTACATTATTGTAAGCATGCATAGGGGATGCTTGCTGACGGGCCGTGACCACGGTCCAAATTAGACCACGATCGGAATTCCAAACTAGACTGTAGAGGAAGAGAAGGGAGGGACCACCATCCACCGCCGCCCTGGGCCTTCCCTTGAAGAGACACGACAAGGAAACTTATTATAGCGGGAAGCTAATTACCGGCGGGTCACGTAAAATCCACGCCGATGGTATTCTGAGAGCAGATTTCAAAGCGTATCACCGGCGTGGGGAAATCCCCCACCAGTGATAACTTTATACCATTGGCATGTGTCGCGTCGTGGCACACCGATGATAAGTGGGTCCCAACGGCACGAAACGATGAAACATACTACTGGCGTCGGCTGTATTGTCCACGCTTTTATTGGCGTGGGGTATATAGGACACGCCGGTAGTAAGTGGGTCCTAACGGACGTACTGGTGGTGTGGGCCCTACCGCACGTGCGCCAGTGAGTCTCGACCATGCGCTGCCTCGAGCTCCTCACGTCGTCGGCGGTGCTTTTCTTTCCCCCAGCTGAGCCACCCACAAGCTCAGCGCCTCCGGCCGCCGACCTGACCGGCATCGACGTCATAGCAATATTTTTAAATGCACAAATGCTTAGTAGTGGCATGCACGTTGGGTTGTGCGCCCCTGGTACATGCACGACACTAGTGGCGCGTGGGAATTCCAGCAAGCCACTACTATTATTACTAGTGACACGTGGACGACACGCTACTAGTAACTTTATTGGCGCATAATCAGTGGCGTGTGCAATGCACGCCACTAAGCACCAAACCGACACGTCATTAATAGGCTATTTTTCTACTAGTGAAGAGATACAGGTTAATGGAAAATCAGAATCAACACTAATCACACAGTCCGCGAGCGTCGATTAAGATTTGGCGCATATGAACTACTGTTGGCTACCGAGCAAGCCGTAGTAAAAGTGGCTTCTCATAATGCACGACTGCATCTAGCAGATGTGGATGGTACACATGACGTAACGCGCCCGAAGATGCTCCGTCCGGCATGCGTGCACGTCGCCCATGGAGATGAAAAAACTCCGCGCCGGCTCTTCTCTATCCCACAACTACAACCACAACTCGTCAGTCTGCTTCGCATCTGGTACATCCTGCAACATGTACAACGTGTAGTCTCTACAGTACAGCATCTGGTACTCACCCCTTCCATAATTGTGCGGAAATATTTTTAGTCATCCCAATATCTACCTCCCGACTATTTTGTTACCCCATCCATGATTAAGGAGCAAGTGCAAAAATAAGCTTGAATTGGTCAGTTTTATTGCGTGTACAACACTGTGGACATGGTCAAGCAAGTATAGACTCTCATAAAACAATCAACATTATGATACTAAGAGTACAATAAGACATGAATACAAAATAATATCGTCACCAAATCAATCTGCTTGGTAACATAACTTTTAGCAAAAACGTTGGTACAAAAAAAGCTCGCCTAGAAATTGTTACGACTTCAATGGTCTTCGGAGGTGCAAATTTCGTTCGGGGAGAGGATAAGCCTGTGCGAGCATCCTCTCCTGGCGTGGAGCACTCATTTTGCTCCACGGCGTTGAGGTTTGAAGTTGAACTCCTTCCGTCGGCAGGTGAACCATGTTCATCTTGTTTTGTGTTACATTTTTTACCCTACCTTTTGATTTGGCCTTTCGAAGTTCGTGTCTCCGGTTCGTGTTATTGGTAGATTAATCACTGGTCTGGTCCCACATCTGATTTCGGTGGTTCATTTTATGTTACAATTTGTTGGTTTGTATGTTTCTATCTGTTCATGGTATGTGTTGATTCATGGTTTTTCACCATGTTTCTGGTATAGATTCATGAGCGGAAATTATAGTATTTACTCATATTTTATTTCTTCAAATTTCTTCCCCTCTCAAAAACAGTTTCTATTTCTTCAGATTTTATTTTCCTTTAGTGTTAAGTATGTTGCGCTAGAGAGTTAATGTAAATATAATTATACTAAACTTTTCTATTTTCTTAGATTTTTTTATCTTATTGTGGTTTAGATATATATGTTGTATACTACTTAGTTATCATTGTTGACTAGATAATAATTTTTCTCAATTGTTTCGCAGCGTATAACATTGAAATTATATTTTAGTTGTGCAACAACGTTTATCCTTTGTGACATATTTTTAATAAGATACGAGGACACCTTAAAATATGAACAAAAAAAGGAAAACACGCCTCCTTACTTTTCACAATTGACGAACTATAAAGCGCACATATTATCATGTGAATGTTATACCATGTTTTTAATAGTATTAAATATATTGATAGAAATATTGAAGCATATAACCTAACAAATATTTTGACGGAGGTGTGTAGTGTATGTAAGGAGATGTATAGAAACTTCTAGAGTATAAATTAAAGGGTTGAAATGGTTATTTTTCCATGGTCAAATGTGTGTTCCAAGTTACCGTGGATTTGGATGAACATTAAATATTATGATTTCTACTAATTTTATACACGCACAAAAGTCATTATTATCTAGGACGGTGCTACCTAGCGACCGTGCCCTATCAATACCGATCCATACGGCGGCAATTAATCGAATCCCACGGACTCCGTCGCGCACACGCACCAGCTGCGAAGGTCATCCACTTAATTAACCCACCTACACTATTGGGTCGTTTTGTTGTTTTTGGCCCAGAACGTATCGAACCCAGATCGAACTGTCACAGAAATCTCGTCTTTGTGACAGTTCGATCTGGGTCGAGGCAAAAACCTCGTCTTCCCCTAAAAAAAACACCTCGTCTATCGAACGGCACCTTATGCGTTAAGATATGGAAGGATCAAAGCTCTTTTCGCCCTGGTCCGTGTCTCCGGACCAGTCTTATAAAAATTCCAGATTTGGAATCAATTAACAACAAATTTATTAGGGTTTACCAACGTACTATCCCATTCAAAAAAATTCATTTTCCACCTTCTCCAAATGAGATTCGAGGCAAAAAAAAATCAAAGTACTGGACACAGATCTAGAGACATTACTAGGACAAAAAACACTAGGAACATGAAGACTGTATCCATTCGGAAAAAGATCACTCAACGATTTAGACAAACTGGTAATTAGGATGCACAAACTAGGTAGCACATCACAAAAAGTGAAAAATCATACTCTGTCTGCAGCCCTCAACTTGACAGAACATAAACACGGCAATTAGAACTTCGAACCGGGCAACTAAGAACTTTTAACCTGGCAACCACAAACCTGGCAAGCAAATAGAAACTATTTGTATTTGAACAACCATAAATGCGTCTGTAACCCTGCATATGACTAGACATAAACATGGCAACTAAGAACTTCGAACCTGGCAACTAAAAACTACAAACCTGGCAAGGAATAGAAACCATATGTATTTGAACAACCATATTTGTCTGTAACCCTAAACTTGATTGAACATAAACATGGCAACTAAGAACTTCGAACCTGGCAACTAGGAACTTCAAGCCTGGCAACTACAAACTACAAACCTGGCAAGCAAACAGAAACCATCTGTATTTGAACAACCATGCATGTGTCTGTAAATCTAAATTTAACTAAACATAAACTTGGCAACTAAGAACTTCGAACCTGGAAACTAAGAACTACATACCTGGCAAGCAAATAGAAACCATTTGTATTTGAACAACCATAACTCTAAACTTGACTGAACATACACCTGGCAACTAAGAATTTAAAATCTGGCAACTAAGAACTTCGAACCTGGCAACTACTGAACTACAAACAAACCTGGCAAGCAAATAAAAACCATCTGTATTTTCCGTAGTCAAATCTAAAAAGTAGAACATGTCAACTAATTGTGAAACTTGGCAACTAATTCATCTTTATGACCACGTCCTCCATCCATCCATACACTACGCGTTTGTTTTGCGCTTCTTGTCCATGACAACACCTTGATAGCCAGTGTCTCCTTAACAATTATCAGCAACTCTGAAAAAATATAAAGATGGTGACTAAACAGGTGGTGACTAGCCATGCAAAACCTCATGACTTAACCGTGTTATAAAACACAATGGACAGAAATATGTGGTCTCATGATTAAAAATGTTCCCGGTAACTAGTAAGAATAATCTAGGTGACTTAACACTTCATAATTTGGTGGCTTAAAAACTTGTGGTGTAAAAACCGATTAAATGTTACTGGTAACCACTAACAAAAATCTTGGTGACTAGGCATATATAATTTGGTGACTTGTAAAACTTTGGTAACATGAACATGCTCCTGGTAAGTAGTAACCAAAGTCTAGGTGACTAAACATGATCGAGTAATTTGGTGACTATGAAATAATGTGGTGTAAAAATGAACAAATGTTCTTGATAACTAGTAACAAAAAACTAGGTGACTAAACATGACTAATTTGGTGACTGACGAAAATTGTGGTGTAAAATGAACAAATGTTCCTGGTAACTACTGATAATGATCTGGGTTACTAAAAACAGACATAACTTGATGACTTGGATCATGTACATTAAGAAAAAGAAACATAACCATCCGGTAATTAACCATGCGCAAAAAAATAACATGACTAAAGATAAA
The DNA here is from genome assembly GCA_947311845.1 of Poa pratensis. NCBI lineage: Eukaryota > Viridiplantae > Streptophyta > Magnoliopsida > Poales > Poaceae > Poa > Poa pratensis. Next base: position 2,733,741 of record CAMZMU010000093.1, on the reverse strand, counting down.
TCATAAAACCCGGTAACACTACAAAAATGAAATTACATGGTAACTAATATAGTTATACCACACAAGTTTGTATAACTCTCGCCGGTGGTGGCGGCGTGCCGGTTGACGGCCGTGGAGAGGCAGGGAAGAATGATCCCAGCGGAGACGGGGAAGGTGGCGGCACCGCGGCGGGAGAACCTTAGTGCGTAGAGGCTGGTCGCGTTGATAAAGGTCCGCTGCTGGCCGATTGGATTCTGGTCCATGGTTTCAGACTACAAACTGAGACTGTTTGAGGCTGATTGGTTTGTGCTCAAAACAATTTAGACCATTCAACTAACACGCTAGAGCCCAGACTAAACCAAATTGCATCGGGAAAAATCAGACCATTCAAACCAATCCAATAGAAAAACCAAATTGATTCCCAGGCCTAAAATTGGTGATGTGTCACACATATTTGATTTGAATTTTTGTCTATCAATGATCAGTTGCTCTACAGATTTGTCTCATTTTATTCATCGGGAAATCAAGTTCATGCCCCGACCATCAAAATCAGATTGGATGCAGGACAAAACACAACACAACCCAGCACATGCATAACCAGTGAGGCATTTTATCGAACAAACTGAAGGCGTCCCGCGGAAGCTGTCAATCCTGATGGCGACGAAGCATCCTAGGACTAGCACCTCAAAGACAGCAAGCAACATGGCGCAATAGATCTCCGCCGTGCCTATTCCCACTAGCGCAACTGCCGAGGTAAACATCCACGAGGATGCCTCCGCGCCCACGTGCTAGCATGGCCGCCGAGGATTCACGCGTGTCCTGTCGTTGAGGTCGCCACCACGCCTACTCGCCAACGTCGCTGCAGCTGTCTCCCGCGTCTGGTCCTCTCACCAGCGCTCCGCCGCCGAGGGCGATGTCGTCGAGCTCTCCGCCTTGCCTAGCCGCCGAGGTCTCGCGCGCGTCGTCCTCTCGCCAGCGCGCCGCTGCCGAGGGCGACGTCGTCAAGGTCTCCGCATCGACAAGCCGCCGAGGTCTCCCGCGTGTTGTCCTCTCGTCAGCGCGCCGCTGCCGAGTATGACGTCGTCGAGGTCGTCGCCTCGCCTACCCGCCGAGGTCTCTATAGCTGCTGCTCGGCCGCCGCGTCCTGATCCCCTCGACCAGCTCCGCTGCTCGCGCCGATACTGCGTCCTGCGGGCTTGCTCCCCATCGCACGCCACCGTCTGCCTCTACTTCCCCATCTCTCTCATCCATGGTTTTGGTTACCGGTCACCCACGGGAAAGGTTCTTACCGGTCAAAAAATCTCGAGATTTTTTTAAATATTTGAATTTAAACACCTAAAAGTAGATAAATAGGTTGTGTTCTCAGTAAGATGCCAAGTCGGAAGAGGTAGCGCAGTGGCAGCGACGCGCTGTTCACTCTTGGAGGTCCCTTGTTCGAGTTCCTGGTCACTTAATTTTTAGCGTATTATTCTGTCAGTTAGATTAAATCATACAAAATTATGGTAATAAGGGTTCAATATGTTTCGAACCTGCATCATGCTAAGCGAGTACGAGTCCTACTGGGGGCATGCCGCTGTGCTACACTCCAAGATGTGTTTAGATAGAGTTTAAACATCTAATAACCGTTCCGATTAATATTTTAATTCAAAATTTGATTTTTAAATTTATCCGATAACCATCCGGGATTTCTCGGTTACCGCGGTAACCAGGAATCCCGAGCCCCCTCGGGAAAAAATATTTTTCAGGAACCAAAACTTTGCTCTCATCTGGGGCAGAGCGGTGCTTATCCACTCGACGGTGTGAGCTTGGATATGATTCATCACTCTAGTCAGCGCCCCGGTTAGAAAAAACGAACACAAGGGGAAGGCACGATGGAGCGAGCGGGAATCTTAGCGCGCCGGACGCAACGACCAATTGGGGCACGTTTCCTTATTAATTAACTGTATTATCTATTGTATTATCTATGCTCACTGCGATGTGCCTATGAATCACATGGTGTATACAACAGATCATGTTATTTTCTCAAATAAGAAGTTAGTCAAGAAAATAAACGCTGAAAGTAATTTTTGTAAAACTTTTATATAGCGTCCCTAAGGCATCCTTAGGGAAGACCGCCAAATTAAACTTGTAGCATCGATATAATTGGATTATTTTTATGTTACCTTTACTATTAAAGCTGAGTTCGTGAATGCCTGGTGTCACACTTCTTATTATTTACCTATCAAATGCCATTGCACGCGTATACATCTTATCTTTACTATTAAAAAAGGCGGCTTGGCGAATGCCTGGTGTCAGACACCACAATATTTACCTACCAAATGCCACCGCAGCTAACAAACCGTGTATCTACACCAGCACATGCACGTAAAAGATAAACAACTAACTAACCGTCTATCTTTATCCACTCCTCACGTACAACAACTAACTAACAAGATACATCAGCCACCGTATTTTCTCTCTATCTCTCCTCTTCTCACGTTACGTACAGCAGCTAACAAGAAATCCCACTTTTTCTCCCTATCTCTCTACCGCACGGAAGGCAGGCGCTAATGATTTTTTCTTCCGCCTGTATATATATTAGCAAAATCCTCCAATACTCCCTTCCGCATGGAAGGAGGCAGGCGCTAATGATCTTTTTTTCCGCCTGGATAGCTCCTATCGTTGCCTCTGATAGCGTTGGGCAGGAAAAACAAAAGGTCGAAGCTTCGGACGGCTGTTTTTGCGGCAACGCACGAAAAATAGCTTTTTTTTTTAGAACCACGCACGAAAAATAGCTAAACAAACTTTTTAGTCACGTTGACCACTTCCACAACCACAAGGGAAAACAAATCACCCAAAAGCTAAACAAACTTTCTAGCCACGTGAATAGCTAACAATATGTCAACAAACTTTTTGAAATTCCTCGCTACACGCTCCCGTTGGTACCAGCTAACGCAAAGCTACCAGCGCCACTGCCACGAGCTTCACCTCTTCTCAGACGCCGGCGCATCATCAGTCACCGCCCGTTTCGTCAACTCTACCAGCACCCGACCGGCTGCAGCCTGCAGCTATCAAACAAAGTAAAGAAGGTAAAAATCATTCAGTTCGATACTTCATTTGTTCCTTGCCATAGACGTTGGTCACGGGTATCAAATGTTCATATTTAGATGAAGGATCTTTCTAACAAAAAGAGTACAGGAAATCCTCGGTCACCGTCCCTTTCATCAACTCTACCAGCAACCCACCCGGCTGCATATCGAACCAAGTAAAGAAGGTAAAAGTTATTCAGTACAATAGTTCATTTTTTTTCCATCATCTGCAATTATCGGCAAGCAAGCTCATTTCAAACTGAAGATGTGTGGGCAAGAGAATGAATGCCCATCTGAAAGGAACTATCTGGGCACTAATTGGGCTCACTGATAGTCATAACTACCAACAGTTCAGAGCCCTTCTACTTCCTTGCCATAGACCTTGATCACGGGTAGCAAATGTTCATCTTTAGATGAAGGATCATTCTAACAAAAAGAGTACATGGAATGATTTATTCAGCACCCGCCCGGAAATATTTTGTGTCTTTACCACTTTATTTGAGAACTTTTTGAGAGATGACTTCGTTGTTATAAATTACAGTCGTGTCATTGTGAGAAATAGTTGTTTTGATTAAGTTTTAAATCGAAATTATATTTTACGGGTTCAATGTAAAATATATTTGGGAACGATTCGAATAATGTATTCGGAAAAAGCTGATAGAATATATGTGTACTGAATTAGAATTTTTTTGTTTTGAGCATCCGCGAATAGTCAGCAGTTTGAAATGTTTTTTCCATAAGCTCCACAATTTATAAAAAAAAAGTCATAAGCTCCATAACTTATATAGAAAGTTATATTAGTTGTTGTATTTTTTTAAAAAAACCTACAACAATATTTTATTGGGGCGGCGGGGGGGGGGGGGGGGGGGGGGGGATATCTGTTGTTAGAAAATCCAACAAATCTTGTTTGGAATCTATTTTGGAAGCAATTGAATTTGCGAATATTTTTTTATTGGGGAGGAAGAAGTATTTGGGGATTTTTTGTGTGTATTTTTGTATGTACGGTTTGCAGTATTTTAATTAGTAAATTATAAGGTTTTAGTTGTTGTGAAATTTTGAAATCTATGCTGGAACTTAGAAAGAAATTGCATATTTTGAAGAGAATGTTTTTTTTTGGGAAATATATTTTTTGTGTTTTTTTATACGTGCTTTGCATTGCTGAAATTCATAAAATTGAAGATTTCAACTCTGTGAATTGTTGAATTATATTTTCAAACTTACAAAAAAATTGTTCGTTTTTTGTGTTCATTTTGTATGTTTGTTTTTTTGCATTATCGTGATTAATAAGTTTTTAATCTTTCTGTTTTTTTTCCAATCTATTAATGAGGCCTTATGTACTTTTTGAAAATTTTAAGATTTGAAATATTTTTGGAAAGGTCCCAAAGTTTCTGAAATGTAGATTTTTATTTGTGGAAAATTTGTAGGGATTGGTTTGAACTGATTTAAATTTGTATTTGAAAATTTACAAAAGTTTTTGAAAATAGAAAAAGAAAACAGAAAGAAAAAAATAGAGAAGGCCGAGCCAGGCGCAAAGCAAGCGGCCCAGCCCAGCAGGCAGCCCAACTGCCCAGCCCAGGCCCGCTGCGACGTCGCACTGACGTCACCAGCGGCCGGATCCGCCGCCGCGGCGTCGAGCTCGCCGGCGGCGCGCGACGGCGATCTGGGACGCGCGGGTGTCCGGGCCGGAGTCTCCTCGACGCGGGCTATCCGCAGGTGGCGGCGCCGCCGCTTCTGGGTCGCCGGAGCGGCGGCGGTGGCGTGCGGACGCGGCGGAGGGACAGCGGCGGCGATCCCGGCGCGGCTCGGTCGTCCCGGCAGCCGATCTGCGGCGAGGAGGTGGAGGCGGCGACGGCGGAGCGGCCCGTGGGCTCCGATGCGTGGGAGGAGGAGCGGAGGGGCGACGGGGCGCGGCGGCGTCGACGGCGACCTCCGCGTCGCGCGCGAGAGAGAAAGGAGAAGGGGGAATTTTGAGGATGTTTTTGCAGAAAAGTCCATGCATTTTCGTGGATTCGCGAACAGGTCCCTCGCAGCGGTAAAACGTGGATTGCGGGTTTGTTTCCGGAATTTGGGAGGTCGTTTTTGTAAAAGTGGCTGCGCCAAAAATCGTGCGCGGGCTCTGATTGGTAGAAAGTCCGCTGCGCCAGTGTCGCTACAGTGGCACACGATTCTTAAAGTCATCTGGCCGTTGATTGACGTGATCGGACGGCCAGCGTTTTTCGGGGAGTATCCGCGAATAGTCAGCAGTTTGAAATGTTTTTTCCATAAGCTCCACAATTTATAAAAAAAAGTCATAAGCTCCATAACTTATATATAAAGTTATATTAGTTGTTGTAATTTTTCTAGAAAAACCTACAACAATATTTTATGGGGGTGGGGGGGGGGGGGGGGGGGGATATCTGTTGTTAGAAAATCCAACAAATCTTGTTTGGAATCTATTTTGGAAGCAATTGAAATTTGCGAATATTTTTTTATTGGGGAGGAAGAAGTATTTGGGGATTTTTTTGTGTGTATTTTTGTATGTACGGTTTGTAGTATTTTAATTAGTAAATTATAAGGTTTTAGTTGTTGTGAAATTTTGAAATCTTTGCTGGAACTTAGAAAGAAATTGCATATTTTGAAGAGAATGTTTTTTTTTGGGAAATATATTTTTTGTGTTTTTATACGTGCTTTGCATTGCTGAAATTCATAAAATTGAAGATTTTAACTCTGTGAATTGTTGAATTATATTTTCAAACTTACAAAAAAATTGTTCGTTTTTTTTGTGTTCATTTTGTATGTATGTTTTTTGCATTATCGTAATTAATAAGTTTTTAATCTTTCTGGTTTTTTTTTCAATCTATTAATGAGGCCTTATGTACTATTTGAAATTTTTAAGATTTGAAATATTTTTGGAAATGTCCCAAAGTTTCTGAAATGTAGATTTTTATTTGTGGAAAATTTGTAGGGACTGGTTTGAACTGATTTAAATTTGTATTTGAAAATTTACAAAAGTTTTCGAAAATAGAAAAAGAAAACAGAAAGAAAAAAATAGAGAAGGCCGAGCCAGGCGCAAAGCAAGCGGCCCAGCCCAGCAGGCAGCCCAACTGCCCAACCCAGGCCCGCTGCAACGTCGCGCTGACGTCACCAGCGGCCGGATCCGCCGCCGCGGCGTCGAGCTCGCCGGCGGCGCGCGACGGCGATCTGGGACGCGCGGGTGTCCGCGCCGGAGGCGCCTTGACGCGGGCTATCCGCACGCGGCGCCGCCGCCGCTTCTGGGTCGCCGGAGCGGTGGCGGCGTGCGGACGCGGCGGAGGGACAGCGGCACGACGGCGGCGATCCCGGCGCAGCTCGGCCGTCCCGGCAGCCGATCTGCGGCGAGGAGGTGGAGGCGGCGACGGCGGAGCGGCCCGTGGGCTCCGATGCGTGGGAGGAGGAGGGGGGGGGGGGCGGCGGGGCGCGGCGGCGTCGCCGGCGACCTCCGCGTCGCGCACGAGAGAGAAAGGAGAAGGGGGAATTTTGAGGATGTTTTTGCAGAAAAGTCCTGGCGTTTTCGTGGATTCGCGAATAGGTCCCTCGCAGCGGTAAAACGTGGATTGCGGGTTTGTTTCCGGAATTTGGGAGGTCGTTTTTGTAAAAGTGGCTGCGCCAAAAATCGTGCGCTGGCTCTGATTGGTAGAAAGTCCGCTGCGCCAGTGTCGCTACAGTGTCGCACGATTCTTAAAGTCATCTGGGCCGTCGATTGACGTGATCGGACGACCAGCGTTTTTCGGGTGACGTGGAGGGCGAATCTGGGGTGAATCCCACCGACTTTCATATATAGTAGGATAGGATTAACCTAGGAGGTGAGGGCACTGAAGCTGATACCAAGTCGGAGTTCGTGAGCAAGACGGGTACGGCATCGTACCAGTTGGAGCTTGGAGAAGATGAGCAGCCCCGATAAGAAGGAGGAGGAGGCGAGGAGCCTACTCGAGCAGGACATGGCCGACGAGCTTCTCCCAAAGAAGGAGAAGATGGTGGTCGACTTCACGTACCTGGAGGAGAAGTACGCCGAGGACGTGGTGGAGATCGAGGAGCGCAAGCCACGAGAGGGCGACAAGGACCCGGCAGACCTCCCCAAGTTCGCCGTGGATGAGGACGGCACGGTCATGCAGCTGGTGGTCCATCGCTACATCCTCGCACTCCTCAAATCGCCGCCTCGCACCAGGCCGCTCAGGGACTACAGCATCGAGGCCATCCGGCGAGGCACGGGCATCACGGACGAGCAGGTTCTCGAGAACGTGGCTGCGTCCGGCCGGGCCATGCAGCGCCTTCGGGACATCCACAACGACATCATCCGGCAGTACCTCGACAAGGGCTACGCCTACATCGCGCTCCCTCCTGATGCCCCGACGTATCCGCACAACCCTGATGCTCGGAACCTGCTGCCTCCACTCCCGTGATGGAAAAAGATTTTTAGCTACCATCAATGTGTAATTCATCAATGTGTGGCTAGCTAGCTAGCTGCTCGACCTATCGTTATGCTTGTACTCTGTGTTATTGTCCCTTTTTCTTTTTTCACTTTATTACTTATTGCTTTTTATTATCATTGGCCGAGGAATCGGCCTTCCACTTTTTATGCTGGTGATCGATTGTCCTAGCTTGTGCAAAGTTTGATGTGGTTTGCTTGCAACAGATCCGTAGCTAAGTTTCTGCTCAAAGTTCTGTCAATCTGAATATTTGAACTGGAACTTGAATATAATTTGCACTGATTCACAAATGATAGCTTGTTGTGTAGAGGATTGTACTCGGTGGCTTTTTGGATGCCTTGAAGTATAGCTGGAGGACGTACGATCAGCGGACTCACTTGGGATAGATCATCCCCACGCCAGCCCTCCGGTCCAAGCTAGAGCTCGAGCGAGGGCCATCAAACTAGAGTATCCAGTGCTCTTTCTTGACGATGATGGAAGTTATACCTCTGTCCACTTGGTCACGAAGTTAGCGGGTGCCTAGACTGAGAGAAATTGAGGCCACAAGTCTATAGCTCCATCGTCCATCCAGCAATCATGCTGGTAGTCTTGCGGTTGCTGATGATCTAACAGGTGGCCATGGTGGTCGGATGGAAGTAGTGGACCGGCTTGCGGGATGTCAATAAGATATTGTAATGATCTTTCAGAGTTGTGGGTACCACACCATTGACTCGGTTAGTACCTCGCTAGCGAAGTATAACGTGCACCGCACCTTCTGGATGTGTCCCGGCTAGCGAAGTACAACGGGCACTGCACCTTCTGGATGTGGCCATAGTGTTGACCACCCGATTTCTTCATTGACTTGTACAATGGTATTGCCCTCTCGCCGAGTTGGGAGATAAAGCAACTAAGTGCCACGAAGCACCCAATGGCACACAATATGTCCTTGAGCTACCAGGGAGCCTCATGTTGACGATGGTGCCGATCTTTTGGAGGTTGGACTCAATTCTCGTTCTAAATGGATTGAGCCGAGTAGCTTTCCTGAATGCACCCGAAGGCACATTTTTTCAGGTCGAGTGTCATCCGGAAAACAAAGCAATTTAGTGAAGGTCTACCGCCAGGCACCCCCAAACAGGGCACAATTCGGGTGTCGGACACATATTTGGCTGCCCCCGGTGGGATGCTCTTATAGCTTGCTTATTTTTTGCATTGAGAGGTTAGAGCATATCTTCCCCACCTCATAGCCTCATCTTCTTTCCCATCTCCCCTCCTACCCACAATACAAAAACCTTCGACAATCAATGGTTTTCCGCGGTGTAATCGCCCTCCGGGCTGTGCGAGCATCCTCTCCCAGCACTACTTTTGCTCCAAGGTGGTGATGGTTTGAAGTTGTAGTCCTTCCGACCGGCAGGTGAACCTTGTTCATCTTGTTTCGTCTCCCCTTTTCGTGTTAGTGGTACATATTGATCTGTTTTTGTGTTCTGCTCCAATAGGTGTTTGCATCTTAGTTATTTGTCCATGTCGGCGGTTCCACAAATGGCTACGATTTGTTTGTTTATATGTGTCGATTGTTCATCATATGGATTGATTCGTGGTACTTCACCATTTTTCTGGTAGAGATTCATCGTTTTGCTCCACTGCTGCCTGCATCTTGGTTCTAGATATTCATCCGCGAGATCTACTCTTCCTACTACTTCAGGTTTTTTCTCCTTTGGTTGTAGTATGTTGGTAATGTTCTATTCTCAAACGCCGGAGATATGCATCTTATGCGATTTTGTTTCTTCTCAGCTGAGGTTTGCATAATATGCGATGTTATTTTGTCTCAGCTGGAAGCCGTGTTGGTGAGGTTTTGCATCTTGCGCGATGTTATTTCTACCTGGCGTGAAGTTGTGCTGGTGAGTTTTGCATTTTGCGCAATGCATTTCAATAAAATTTCACTCACTATTCCTCAACCCAAACACTGATCGAGTCAACCGTGGTCTCAATCACCCTTTTTATAGTGAACTTTTTTACTTAGTACAACTTATCATTAAAATTACTTAGTACTACATTTTATTTAGTTTCAAATGTTACAAAAACATTTTGTTACAAAGGATTTTACTATAGATCAAAGCAAACGAATATTATCACATAATGCCATAGGTTAATTTAGGATATTTTGTAAGTACTGCAATTTATAATACTTGTGTACTTTTCCTGAGTATCTTCAACTATCTACAGAACTATGTAGATTGTTTTAGTGTTTGAATATAGTAAATAACTTGGAAATGTTATTGGGGTGAATACTATCAAGTTGATATGTAACTAGATAATTATATCGTGTGGGGTTCAAAACTTCTCTTCTGGTTCCTGGGAGATGTTTAGGCCATTAGTATGTACACTATTCAACAAGATTCAGAGAAAGCATATTGATAATGAGTGTTCGTTTGACTTCATCGACATAAATATGGGCTGCCCAACTGATGTAGTTGTCAACAAGAGTGCTGGGTCCGCATTGCTCAACAAAACTATGAGGATTAAGAGTATTGTTCAAGCATCATCTGTTAATTTATTGATTTTCACAGCATATCTCGTCGCACCCTTGGCCCATCACGGCAAGTGACCTTGCTGGCCTTCCGATTGATCTAGCGGGTTTTTTGTTTTTTGCTGCATCACGCTTCGCTGTCGGGTCCGTCCGCCGACCGGAACTCTGCTTCGATTTTCCATGGCGTTGATTGCTTTTTCCATGGCGTTGATTGCTGCAACACAGTCCAATGCTTCGTTCCGAGTCAGCCCCGAGATCAAGTCGATGAAGCGACGGTACCCATCCTATCTCCGTAGACATGGAAGAATTAGCAGGCAGAGCCCGAGTCGGAGACATACAGTTGGATCGGCAGCAGATGATCCGAGTCCAACTCTGACCCGCCCTAGGACTAGGACTAGAGGCTGCTACAAATATGCCTGAACTCTCCACCACCGGCAACGAAACGCGATTGTCCATCAGCAGCGGAGCAGCCTAACACCTCGTCGCGACGAAGATGACGGTGGCCGGAGCGGGTGACGCCGCAACCGACACCATGGCCGCCGCCACCTTGCGGAGGATCGTGGTGACGGAGGACGGGAGGAGGATGAGGCTGGTGGACGAGGAGACCATCAGCTACTTTCGGTCGCTCCCGCTTCGCCCTCCCATGCACTGCGGCTACAGAGCGGAGCTCATGCGCAGGGTGGGGCTTAACGACGGGGAGGTCGAGACCTTGCTCCGAGCGTCCCAGAACGCGCAGAACACTCACGACATCCACGTCGACGTCCTCCAGCAGTACAACGCCAAGGGATATGCCTACCTCGAGATCCCTGAACTCTACCCCGATGACATGGACGAGCAGACCATGGAACTCAACTAGTTAAACAGATCACCTGTTTGTTTGTGCATCGATTCGACCTATGCGGCTGCTGTGGGAACTGTAATCACATGTGTTATTATTAATATTAGGCTGTTTTATCAATAGTACTGTTCAGCTACGGCTGTTGCCCTGTGTTACAAAAAATCTGTCTCAGATCATTTAGTTATGTAATGGTAATCTTGTCATAGCTAGCGGCCTGAAGGAAGAAAAGCTCAGCTCACGGGCAATTAATCAAGATAGTTGAAATGCCCGTGCTTGCTGCAGGCAACTCTGCCATTGTGCTTTTTAATTACCCCACCCAGCCTCGTCACCGATCAACCCCTCCCTCTTTGTCCTACTGACAGATATATAGTAGACTGAAAACCTTTTAGAACAGACAGGCCAAATTCTGTTGTAATCCATGGTATGGAATTATGAACTTTTCTAGAATTATTTAATTTCTAATTAATGTGGTATTCGCATAGAAGATACGCTGGTACAAATTTGAGCTACACATCCCAAACTGGTGAACAAGAGGTTATATGAATAGGCCGCAGACATAAAACCTACTCCCTCTGTCCCTAAATATAAGAAGTTCAATTTAAACTCCCAGACCATCTTATATTTAAAGATAGAGAGAGTATTACACAATCCAAATTTTCACATGAAGTGTTTACACGCTTAATCACTTGCAAAAAATTAAATGGGGTTAGGGTTAGTGATGAGGGTCGAAATAAAAAATCAAGTAACACAACTAGAGATAACTAAGTAGAACATAAAAAAGTTTAGCACTGAAGAATTACCAAAAGTGGTATCAACATAGAGAATTTCATATATTATAATATTGACCATGCAGGCTAGAAGTAGAACACCAAGCTTTGTTGGAACAATTATACTTTACGTCTCCACATCGCTGCAAAATTATATTGTATCAAATAAAAATCATTATTGTCTATTGATTTACAAAGCATTCTCTCACCTCTATCTCATTGGTCATACTAATCCTGAATCAAGAATAGCTATAGATCTCCAAAATTACAAGTAAAAGACCCACCTTAAAAAATACAAGGAAAGGTGCCACAAGAATTCGATTTCTTTAATCTAATAGACAGTGGGAAATCTTGTACCCGCGCATTTTAGCATTCAGTGGTTAGAATAAGCAACACATAAGCTAGTAGATATTGAATAAAATTATAGCTTCAATATGGAAAAAACATGGGCTAATCTAGGCCACAGCCATGCCTACGGTCTCGAGCTGCTCGGTGCGGGAGCTGTCCTTGCTCGCGGCGGCGGCCATCTTGTGCGGCTGCTACCTGCTTGTGGCGGCAACCCTGCGTGCGGTTGGGAGCAACCAGTGCATGCCGAAGTTGCTGGCCAGAAGCTAGGTGAGGGTCGGCAGATGTCTCGGCACTATGCGGTGGCAGGTGCGCTGAGAGGAGGATGCAAGGCCGGCTTTGGGCGGCAGCTATGCGAAGCAGAGGCCAGTTGGAGATGAATGGCGCCACTATGGCTTGGCGGGTGTTGCATCCTCCCATGGTAGAGGTAGGCCGATGTTGATGTGTGTCTGAGCGAGGTGGTAGTGGTTGGAGGGAGACGGATGACATCGTGTGGGTGGGTGTTGCATCCTCCCGTCCAATGCGGGGATGTGGAAGAAGGATGTACAGAACGTCGGGCTCGCATTGGTGATGCTTGAGGTGGTCATTGCCTCCCTCACCAATGACTAGTGTTGGCCTCTCGTCGGCCGTGTGTTCGGCTATTGGCTTCGGCTGGTTTGTTATGTGGATGGTGGGGTCGATGTTAGGGCTGGGAGGAATCATGTGCGCTTGTGGACGAAGGCGTCGTCACCTTCTTGAAGGTGTCTTCTAGGCCCTGTTATCATGGCCCTTCCTGTGCAACAAGGGAAACCTCATATTCAACTTGCTGGTTCAGATAGTGGTGGCTCTTAGGCGTCGTTCCCTCCTTGGAGGCACTGTCCCGGTTTCTCGAGGAGTCCCATGACGGCAGATGGAGTCGGGGCTGGCCACTACTCGGAGTGTGGGCCCTAGGGCGGAATGTACACCGATGCGGCATGATCTCTTTGACGATGCTCTCCTCAGGCCCGATAGGGTCATGTCGTTCAATTGCCACTACTTTTATAGGCATATGAGTGGGTTGTACATTGACAAGTGCCTTCCAGGGGTTTGGATTGTGCTCTCGAGTTGCCGGGCTTTGGTTGTGAAGCGGTCTAGTGACATTGTGTCTAGATGATTTACCATTACTAGGCAAGGCATGCCCTTGTTATGTGTTTGAGATGTGTGTTGTAAACCGAATTGCATCATCTCTTATGGCCAATGAATTAGCAACTCTCCTTCTAACATTAAAAAAATTGAATCCTACTTTTTGCTAACTGTAAAGCCAACTATTTCCCAACATTTTGGTTGGTGAGTCCACTATATTTTGGCTCTTCATTCCAGGATTTTTGTAGATATCAAAGGTCAGGGTCTGCTTTTCAATTAAAATAAACAAGAAAAGTTCATCTCAGTAAATTGCCATTCTAAAATGGGTTTTACTACAAAAAATCCAGGGTTTCAACTTGCACGATGTTGTTTCTTCCCAGCGGGAAGCCGTGCTGGTGACTTTTGCATTTTGCGTGATGCTGTTTCATCTGAGCGGGAAGCCGGGCTGGTGAGTTAGTTTTTGCATCTTGCGCCATGATGTTCCTTCTCTCGCTCCTGGAAGTTGTGCGCCGTTCTTCTCGTTTGCAGCGCTAGTAGCATGGCTCCAGTGGGGCAAGAGCATTTCGTCATTAATCTCATATAGATGCATATCATCTAGTTCTAGCAATGCATTTAAATAAAATTTCGGTCATTGTTCCTCAACCAAAACATAAGCAAAGAAACAGGTATTATGCACATTGCAGACCATCTTTACTCGATTGATTACCACTCATCGTAATTTAAGCATGGTGGCATATGATACTAGGTCTCTTAACTTATATAGTACGACATAACAATGGTGGCAAATCTTACGGTTCATCAACACGACATAACAAGTAACACATGCTTTTTAGTTCTCTGCATAACAATTTACCACCATTTACCCGAAATACGTTGATTTCACTGTTCAGAAGGGAAAATACATCCTGACTGCCGGTGGAATGCCCACCACCTTTTTATAATGAACCTTTTTTACTTAGTACAACTTATCACTAAAATTACTTAGTACTACATTTTTTATTTAGTTTCAATGTTATAAAAACATTTTGTTACAAAGGATTTTACCATGGATCAAAGCAAACCAATATTATCACATTATGGTACAAGTTAATTCATTATATTTTGTAAGTACTTCAATTTATAATACTTGTGTACTTTTCCAGGGTATCCTCAACTATCTAAAGAACTATGTAGATTGTTTTAGTGTTTGAATATAGTAAATAACTTGGAAATGTTATTGGGGTCAATACTATCAAATTAATATGTAACTAGATAATTTTATCGTTTGGTGTTCAAAACTTATCTTCTGGTTCTTGGGAGATATTTAGGCCATTAGAACAAGTTTCTATGTACAGTTGTACACTATTCAGCATGATTCAGAGAAGCATATGTACACTAAACTGGACAAAACAAATGATAGCTTAGAAATTGTATGTTAAGGTGAAAAAACTTGCCAACCAATGAATAAACAAGCTCCAACTTTAAACCAATTATGCATTTAACACTTGATCATTGGATATATGCCTACACTCCCTTGAATCTGTGATGGCCTATGCCTACTGCCAATGAATCGAAAAATGCTATTGGTCTGCGACCACCAAGCTCTGAAGCGGTCTAGTGGCCATGTGTCGCAATGTACATTGATGGTACATCTCTTTAATGACGCTTTCTTCAGGTCCGGTCGGGTCCTATCGTTTAGTTGCCATTACTTTTCTAGGCGTATGGGTGGGTCGTACATTGACACGTGTCTTCCGGGAGTTTGGGGAATTGCTTTCGAGTTGTTTTGCTTCGGTTATGAAATGTTCTAGTGGCCTTGTGTCCCGACCCTTTGCCATTCCTCGCCGGGGTTAGGCAAGCCATGCTCTTGTTTCGTGTTTGCGATGTGCATTGTAACTTGTAAAACGAAAGGCTGTAATTCATATGGTTTTTGGGCCCGGTTTCCTCGTAAACTAGACCAATCTTCTTCACGTCCAATGAATTAGCAGCTAACATTCAAAAAACTGATTCCTACTTTTGCAATTGTTAAAGCCAACTATTTCCCAACATTTTGGTTGGTGAGTCCACTATATTTTGGCTCTCCATTTCAGATTTTTTGCAGATATGAAAGGCCAGGGGCTGCTTTTCAATTAAAATAAACTCGAAAACTTCGTCTCAGTAAATTGCCGTTCCCAAAGGGGTTTACTGCGAAAATCCAGCCTGCACAAAACCCTCGCCGCAACCTGTACTATGTGAAGGCTGTAGCTCCACTCTCCTCGCGCCGCCGCCGCCACACCGCAGCTACCATGGCCGCCACCGCGCCGGCCGACGACCGGTCGGATCCTTGCCCTGCCGCCGCGAAAGATTCCCCGGAGGAGCTGGTGGCCCGCGCGGTCGCCCCCGTCAAGGCCGCCTTCCTCCGCCCGCCTCCCGTCCGCGACACCCCCACCTACGAGGAGAGCAGGGCCAGCGGCGCCGTCCCCCTGGAGAAGAAGTCCAAGCGCCAGTTCAGGCGCGAGCGCAAGCAGGTAACACCCCGTAGCGAGCTGCTTGCTGTAATGCCCAGTGGTATGGAGCTGTGCGTACCAGGTGCTTGTGGTAATGACTTACTGTAGTTGCTCTGGACTTGGACGGATTTTCGGTAGGATGTGCCTGTGCGTAGTAATAACTAGACAAAATCACGATGACAATTTGATTACACATGTTGAGATGGTTTACCTACACATAAATGATGACAAGTGGGTCTGAAAGTTGTAACAACTATTTATACTGAATGAAGATTTGTGAGGACTAATAATTTTTACTGTCCTGTATGGGTGCATGTTCCCCTTTGATTATTATTTAGGCAATAGGCAACCTTGTGGGTATCTGATTTCTGTCTAATGCAAGTACCAGCTTGTAGCTTGATATAAAATACTCGAATAATTTCTTATTTATAATTGCTATGTTGGCATGATGTCTTGTTACCATGATCTTGACCACTCTCAGGAATTTTACACTCTATTTCGCTGCCTTTTTTGGTCGTTGGTTAAGTCAGCTATTTTATGTTATTGATGACTTTATACTCAATATGTTCCATCTAATGCTTGTCCGTAGGCCTGTAGTAAGTGTTACGAAATGAGACAGAGACTGAATTGATTGTATTGCTATCTGCCCAAAGGGCATATATATAGTACAACCCTAGACACTACACAATGACTCTAATACCCTTTAACACCCCCTCTCAAATGCAACGTGAATGCAATGTCGTTGCATTTGGAGAGTTCACAATGAATACACACGACTAAAACACAAATACATCCAATGTCCGAAAACAACAAAGATGTCGTCGAAGCGTGCAGCTCTTGAACATGTCTTGTAGAACGTTCTCCTCCACAAGTGGTGAACAACCAAGTCTTCACAAACCAGTACGTCGACTCTTCAAACGGGAAGCTTGCTTTGGAGACTTTCAACTTGACAATGTGTGAGATGCGTCAAATCAACCAAAAGGATGATGGATAAACCACTGCTGCAAGACGGCAAGCAATGGGTCTTGATGACGACGAAGACGGCCATTGGTCATGACGTGTAGCAAGACGGCTACGAAAGGGACCAAGAGGGCAAATATCGCATCAAGGACGATGACAAGATTAGCCAAATCGACGTGACTCAGCTAACCAAAACAGGGTGATTGGTCGATTGACATTGAAATTTGTGGACTGCATAGCTTGGACAAATTGGAGGATTGGAATTGGACTTGGATGGACACTGACTTGGATGGAATATAGTAGAGCATGCGACAAACGAAAAAGACTTGATATTGTAGACACTAGCAGCAGCAAAGGCACTTTGCCTCAAAACAGCAGCAGGACAAAATATGGAGATGACCAAGCTCTAAGCAGCAAGTGGCCACATGATGCAGCAGAGATGATGATGATGCTCACAGCTGTTGACCCCCACTGAGTGCAATGCCTAAATAGGTCACACGGGAATAAACAGCCCAGCCTAGCTCCAAAACATTAGCCAACCACAGCCCAAGAGGTATCCTTCGTTGCTAAAAAGCACACGGCCCATTAAGGACGCATCAGCCCAGAATGGTCGATGACCAGAAAAGAGGGACTGATGGTAGGGTTTCCTCAAGGGCAAAGAAGGTGGCGGCTGCACCTAGCTGCACCGTGGCTGCAACAAGCAGCACAAATGCGGTAGGGGAAGGATGGAGACAACCTGGTGATGAAGTGAGCCAGTGATGTCCAAGACCAGCAGATCTAGCTGCTGGAGGCAATGGACAGGGCAGCTGCGACCTGATCTGGCCGTGGCCTTCCCAAAGATGATGAAGATGCCTCCAGCTTTCCTCCTCCCTCCACCAGCCACTGGAACCAGCAGGTGGCGACAGATCCAGCCCAGATGACGATGTAGAGGGCTGAATCTGGCCACATCAACCATAAATCGAGCTCCAGGGTGACCCGACCCAAAGATCTGGCTGGGGAAGTTGAAGATGAACTGCTGCTGGTGTATAAGGCCGGATCCGGCCACAGCGACGATGGGGACGATGACCTCCCTCCACCAGCGACGAGGATGAAGAAGACGAACTGGTGGCGACGAATCCGGCCAAGATGTTGACGAAGACGGCCGGATCCGGCCACAGCGACTGAAACAAACCGCAGAACGACCGGATCTGAACGAGGATGAACTTTTGCTCGAATATGGTGGCTGCTGTATGGTGGCTGCTGCTACGATGGGGAATAAGTGGAGAAGCTCGGACTGAAAGGCACAGGGACACGAACAAGCTAACACGATCTACATGACGAGAAACGATGCTGCCCCCGGGAGCGGAGATTTCTCATCCCGGGGGCGGCGCAGCGGCGACAAGGGTGGCGGCGCTAGGAGAGAACCCGGCGCTCTGATACCATGTTACGAAATGAGACAGAGACTGAATTGATTGTATTGCTATCTGCCCAAAGGGCATATATATAGTACAACCCTAGACACTACACAATGACTCTAATACCCTTTAACAGTAAGGATGTAAAATGGTAGTATGTTTTGATTTGCAATGACAATCTGGGTCTGCCTTACTATTAAGATCAGTCAACTTTTTTCCAATTTTGTTGCAAACTGCCTCTGAACTACCCCTGTTGCATACGTGCATTTCCTGTCACCCTTTTTCCCCTGCTATGGGCTTGTGCTCTGGTCATAAATATTTGCATGCTTTGGTAATGCACACGTGATGCCCACGAACATGTCAGGCCTTCTGTGCATGTATGTCTGTTCGTTATCTAGGCAACACATGCTACAAATTGTTGGTTGTTAACTTGATTTGGGTGCTTATGTTATGTGTCACGTATGTAGGAACAGGAGTCTGTGTCTCGTCTTTGTGTAGCAGTAGGAAAAACTGGAAATCCGGACGCTTGCAAATATGGCGCTTCTTGCCGTTTCAGCCATGACGTAGATGCTTATTTGGCTCAGGTATTTTTCACGGCCCTTGTTGATGTGGTGCTCTTCATGTACCTATAACTCATGACTAATCTCTTTGTTACTTTCCTTGCGCAGAAACCAGCTGACCTTGAAGGAACGTGCCCATTTACTATTTTGGAGCAGTCGTGCATTTATGGACTAACTTGTCGATTTTTTGGTACACATAAGGATAACCATGCACCTTCTGAAAACCATGACATAAATCCTTTGAGTAAAGATGTTCAAAAGCTGTTATGGAAGACCAAATATAAATTTCCTAGGGCCAGTGCCCAGATCAAACATCTTGGTCTCAAGGTACATAACTAGATTTTGCTGAATTCTATTGTCTATCTGGTATTTTACCCTTTTTCTTATGCCGTTCTTATGCCTGTTGATATACTACAATGTTCTTACTCTCTTATGTGCAGCACGTTGCATTTTTATGGGTCTCAATCTGTATGTTGAATGATTATCAGTTATCACCTCTTACTACTGCATATAGCACTAGTAAACCTATGTTGTACTATAGAAGTTGTGCTGCCTAATAATTTTTTGCTGCATATCGAATATTATTGTGTCTCTTGACTAGGTAGAATTTGATGTATGAACTGGCATTGCATCAATACTTACTTTCTGCTGGTAAATTATCTTATGGTGTCACAATCAGTTACTGCCAAATGTTTCTTGTAGGTAGTAGATACATGAGCATATCTATCAAATGAACAGTATGTCTCACATTTCTATTGGTATACAGCAAATGGTTGGAAATGGCTGTTACCCTACTTCCCTTATCAGTTTAGTTAATGTGCAAAATATGAAGTGCTCGCCTGCTTATGTCTGTGTGATAGCTCTGATTCCAACTTGTATTGCCCACCTTATGGAGATGAGTCTGCTAGTATGTAGCTGCTAGTTTATGTATCTAAAAAAAAACTAGTTTACTTTTGTATAGGATATTTGCTGTGGCGAGTGGTGGCAAATTAATTAAAATATCCTTTGCAAGTAGCATACAAGTATGATTGTTTCAGGAAGCCAAAAACGATACGTTCATATAGTGGCCCTTTCATACTCTTAAATAAAATAAAAACAGATATATGTTAGTACCGTGATAGTTATGTGCCTTATACACGAATAAGATCCAGGAAATGCCCGTCAACAAATGCCTGATGAAAGACTTTAGGTTTTGTAAGTTGTAACACCTTTCTGTTTAGATGGCAAGTTATTGTTATGAAGTTTCTGTGATGCATGTGGTGTCCACTATTTTGTATTTCTTAGAGTCTTAGAGATATATTTTCTGAGAGCCACAGCCACGTGATAATATGTTAATCGATTCACTTTGGATGGGTATGTTTCATATTGCAGGAGGTCCTCAAGATTAAAGCAAATGCTGCAACGGATGATCCGATGCCTGATCATGATAATGCAGATGTATCATGTGAACTGAATGATGATGTGAAAACGGAATCTCTTGGCAGTCCTCCTGTGACCGTGGGGCCCAATTCCAGTTTGTGCGAAGAAATCGATAAATTGGGGGGAGAACCTTTGGTTGATAACTCTGTTCCATGTCTCGAACCAAGGGCATCAAAGAAGTCAAAGATTGAAGGTGATGAAATTCACAAAAATGGAGCTGGTAATCTTTTTCCAAGAGTCAATGTTATAAGTTCTCTTATTGATTATTTTGGTTTCATTTGCTTACCTTTTTATTAACTTTATGGGTCAGGTACTCATGACACAGAGGTGTACCCTGAAGATCCTAATGTTGTTAATGGATTGGAAGTGCCCTCAAATAGCACAAGCTCTTGCAGAGTTGACCTAGTCGCAACACCTCATTTACGTGAAAAAAAGATCATAGATTTTCGGGAGAAATTGTACCTTGCTCCCTTGACCACTGTTGGGAATCTTCCTTTTCGGAGGCTATGCAAAACATTGGGAGCTGATATTACTTGCGGAGAAATGGCTATGTGCACTAATCTTATGCAGGTTAGAATACTCACCTCTCTCATCTGTTCCATCATATGCGGCACATGTCCTATCTCTGTCTTTGACTGGAGTTGTTTCTCACATCCATTACAAAATGTTGCCAGAGGCAAAGTTAATGAATTATCATCTGTTGGATATTCTTCACGAGGTTCCTTCATATGAGTATATTTCATGTAGGGGCAAGCGTCAGAGTGGGCTTTGCTGCGACGACATTCATCAGAAGATATATTTGGGGTACAAATCTGTGGAGCTTTTCCAGACACAGTAGCACGGACAGTTGAACTTGTGGATAATGAGTGTTCGTTTGACTTCATCGACATAAATATGGGCTGCCCAATTGACGTAGTTGTCAACAAGAGTGCTGGGTCCGCATTGCTCAACAAACCTATGAGGATTAAGAGTATTGTTCAAGCATCATCTGCTGTTACTCAAAGACCTTTAACTGTTAAGGTAATTCCACGGCATGATTTTCTTGGGATTTTTCAAAGTTAGCTAATATTTGGGTGTCTAGGTGTTTCCTTCATCTGTTGCGGATGTAACATGCTCAATCATCCTCACGTGTAGAGTTGATAATATTAGCTAGAAATTTCTTTAAAAAACAATTTACTTCAGTCAAGTCCTTAATTATGGTGCTGCATACATAACATGTATTAAATGGAATAGCTGAATTGTTTTGCTCACCGTGTCTTTGCTGCATGATTCCAGGTAAGAACAGCTTTCTTTGAAGGAAGGAACCGTGCTGATTCTTTAGTTTCAGACATTTATGACTGGGGTGCTTCAGCCATAACAATACATGGCCGATCACGGCAACAACGCTACAGCAAACTTGCCGATTGGGACTATATTGACCTGTGTGCACAGAAGGCCCCTGACGACTTGCATGTCATTGGAAATGGTGATATATTCTCCTTTACTGACTGGAACAGGCATGTTTCAAGCTCCTCCAAAATCTCCACTTGCATGATTGCTCGTGGTGCACTTATCAAGGTTAGTATATGCAACAGTCATAACATCTACGTCTATATACACTTTAAAAAAAATGATTACTTCTCCTGTGTACCTTGGCAAAGTATGGTCGTGAACAACAGTTTTGTTTGGAGCTGTGTTTCAGTTCTGGATCAGTGGATTATGCTACATAGTTAGTGAAAGGTGTTTATACTTACATAGTTCCAATGCATACTTCATATTGAATTGACACCCTATGTCCAAGATAATTTGTAGCATGTAATCCTGGTTTTTCTTGAGGATACATGCGAAACTTGTTATTTCTTGAATGCTAGTAGATTTTTTTTCTATATTTGTTGTTTGTGTGTTGCTTTTACTATAGCTTAATAACCCCTATGCATCTATGTACTACATGAGATGTTCCATTGGTTAGTCCGATTGCGCCTGATCACCATTGAAAAAACCCCATGCAATGGTTTCTGAAAAATCATGCAACATAGTCATAGGCATATCACATGGTCGTCGGCATTAGTGCAAGTGAACTCGTCCTCTGATTGTTTCTTGCTCCCATTTGAGGCCTAGTAACACTCCGTATGCATGGGTAAGATCCATGGGGATTCTTGGCATGGGCATGATTCAGAACGCAGTGGCTTACATGGATTCCTGCTACTGCTAATAGTATCATAAAATACATCATAATCTCAAGTTTCGCTAATGCACACATACATTTTATGTTGCTTATACCATGCTCCGTTCTTTTTCACTGCTACGTTTAATCGATATCGACGTGTTGTTCCCCCAGTAATGCTGCCCATGTCTATATGGGCATTCCATTATGTGCAATCTTATTAACTGATTTGGTGCTAACGCATGATGTCTGATGCTTGACAGCCTTGGATATTTACTGAGATAAAAGAACAAAGGGACTGGGACATCACATCTGGTGAGAGATTGAATATTCTCAAAGATTATGTGCGTTTTGGTCTGGAGCATTGGGGCTCTGATACCAAAGGTGAGTTCTATTCCCTGCAAATACTGAGTATGCAGGAAGTAGGGCGTTTTCTGGGCTACCCGAGTGGAACGTAAACAGTATCGGCCCACCGTGCAGTTTTTCGTAGTTGCACTGAAACTTGCATTGTGTAGTCAAAATTTCCAAAGAACAACCCACGGAGAAAAAATATAACGCAAATAAAGGATTAACTTGATTCTCAAACAAAGCTGTTGTGATCTCATCATGTGTTTCTCAGGTGTGGAGACGACCCGGCATTTCCTGCTTGAATGGCTGAGCTACATGTGCCGGTACATCCCGGTGGGGCTGCTGGACGTGGTCCCGCAGCGGCTGAACTGGAGGCCCCCGAGCTACTGTGGCCGTGACGACCTCGAGACCATGATGGCATCTGACTCCGCGGCCGACTGGGTAAGCTCTCCTCATCATCTTTATCACTCTAGCCGACCACATGCATGAAGCTGGAAGGCTGACGTTAGTTATCTTGTGTGTGGAACAACGCGCAGGTGAGGATCTCGGAGCTGCTGCTTGGCAAGGTCCCGGAAGGGTTCACCTTCGCGCCCAAGCACAAGTCAAACGCCTACGACCGCGCAGAGAATGGCTAACGAGTCAGGCGGGCCCATGTCCCAACATAAATTAACATGAGGAACCGGGGTGTTCTCAGTCAGTGTAATGAAAATTCAGGGGAGCAATATGATGTTTTCTCATCAGTCACAATTGTTAGTTAGTGGTGCCGGAGAACAATATGATGACAATTCTTTTTTTTTCCTTTTCTTTTATGAATGATGAATGAGATAGATGGATATGCATATTTATTTGAAGAAGAATACAATTGCAGCTAGCTGCAGGCTGTTACAGCTGTGATGTTCACAAAAGCTTCATTAATGGACTTTCTTGTCTCAGTTGCACGTCGTAGCACATCGGCTCATTAGTCATTACTCGGAATTGTTGGGTTCATAAATGGGCTCACTGCTGATCTCACGCAGAAGGAGCAGACATTCCCTATCCTAGCCAACATGTGATAAAAGAGAAAGTCCTAACCAATCATCATCGTCGCCGCCATGTCTTTCTACTCGTCGTCTATCCTTGGTGTGGAGCTCATCGTCCATCCTTGGTGTGGAGTGGCGCACTGGAACTTGCCTGTAGATCATCAGGTCAAGCGTGGTAGCCTCCTGTTGATCTGGGCACCACATAACAGAGCCAAAATATCCACAATCAAAAGGCTCGAATGGTGACAGTGTATGGCACAGGATTTAAGGACAAGTGCTGGGCAGTTCAAACCCAACCCAGCTCAACGGGAACCTGGAATTTAAAAATATCACAAACTGTCTACTCTGTCCCAATCTAGGTACATATTGCAGGCCAATTAGGAACATTGCAGGCTGACTCACTGGTTACCAGCCACATTCATTTAAATTTCGAAACGATTTATCAGTGAACAAAACGTGGAACAAATTAAACGTAGAATCTCCTGATCAACACGACAACATCAAAGGATCAGACGTTGAGCAGTACGCAACGAGCTCAAATGGGGTTATAATAAGCTTATAGCAAATGTGCCAGACGATACATGACAATTCTCTGTTCGAGTTTCAGGCTGCCTGAAACAACAAGAGGCGCATGCCCTGGAACCAGAAAAAAGGGCAGTGCATCCAGGTGACGATGTGAGGTGGCGGCCTCCTCAGGCGGTTCGCAGGATGATGTGGACCCCGCTCTCGGTGTCGATGATGTCGCTGATCTCCCCCACCTTCAGAGCGTATGTGGCGTCCTCAAAAGGCTTCTGCATTTGCCTCCTCCCAAAGGTGCCTACCAAATATTATGAGATTAGAAAGAACCAATCATGAATGTGTTTCTAGTGCGACCAAGAATTTCGTGAATGAAAATCAGAATGCAGAGATCAGAGCATAAATTGAGTAGTTAATAAAAATATAAAGCAATAGCATGATGGTTGCAGCATTATGGTAGTGACTCTAGATCCAAATCACCCAGACTGTGAACTTTTCAGTGAACCTCAAACCACCAACACAAGAGATGCACACATGTATCAATCCAGCCCAACACGAGAAGGCAAACTTAATCTAACTAATCTCAAACTTGCGAATTCAGTAAAACTTTCGGTCAACGCTTGTTCAAAGTAGTTAGATAGCACAGCAATTTTGGCTTCAGGTTTCTTCAAACTGTTGGGTTGTGACACATTTATCAGCCTTCACTTTATTTATAAAATGGGTTTGATTACTCAGAAGACCTTACTGATCTCAATCCAAACTCCCTTCTTGAAGGACAATATCACACTTCATGCCTTTGTCCTATGGGACTTACACTACAAGATTCCTATGGGATATGATCCTATGAATCAAACAACTTCTATAGGAAAATTCCCTATAGGATCCTATCCTCTAAAAATCCTATGATATTCCATGGGGCTCTGAAGGCATTTAGAATGGGAATGTAGAAGAGTGGCATAGATTCACAGCATGTAATATAATAAAAACAATTCTTTAATTACTAGCAGGAATACATCAAATGCTAGAGGTCACATAGATAGAACATATCTGACACATTAACATCAAAGATCTAACAAAAGACAGGCACTGAGACACCCAATCCAATATAAGCATCGTGGCTTTAATGCAAATCCTCGAAAATGTTCATTAAATGAGCTCTATCCACTATAATATGTCTTTAGTTTAAATCTAGCTCATAATCCTTCCTTGAGCTGCTATATCACTACCTCCTCATTATCCCCAACAATACACTTTTTGTATCAAACTAGCACACCCGCCCTACACAACGCGACATATGTTTGGTGCACATCCTGTATAAGATGAACTCTACAAACTGCATCTCACTGGCAAGTCACAATTGAGGCCACCAAAAAATTAGTCAGTGGGAGAACGCGCGCTCTTCAATGCTTGTCAGGCCAGGCAAGGAATGTCAAACGGACATGCTAAGTTGCTAACCCCTTGCCCATGTCAGGAAAATGCGGAGTATTGCACATTATAACTAGTTTAACACTAATAGTCCTTGATCTGCATACCTAGTTTAACACTAAGTCACTAACACAGAACACCGATTTATTTACCCTACAGATGCTAGATCATACACTAGTATTTCACATCAAAGGATCTATTGCTTCACTTTTATTACCCCACAGAAATCGACCAATAATGTAACGGACGCATCGATACCCGACCGGACCGATTTGCTACGGGTAACCCTAGTAATCCTAGCAGCGACAAGCCCAAATCCAGTTCGTGATTCATAGGTGGCGGGGCGTACCTAGGTCGCCGCCGCGGCGGGCGGAGGAGCAGTCGGAGTGCTGCGCGGCGACGTCAGCGAATTTGGCCCGGTCGGAGAGGATCTGGTCGCGGAGCTCGCCGAGGCGCACGGCGGCGTCGGCGCGCGTGGTGGCGCAGATGACCCGGCCCTCGGGGTCCTTCCAGGACGCCTTGCGGCGCGACCCCTCGTGCTTGATCAGGATGTGCGACGCCCGCACCGTGTCCTCCACTGCCGACGCCATCTCTTCCGCCGCTCGCCGGTCGCCGGTCCGGTTGAACAGGGGAAGAAAGAAAGGTGGGATCTTTTTTGGCGAAAGATTTTGTGTGGGCGAAAGAAACCTACCTGGTACCACCTTCTATGGTGAAAATAAAGCTCAAGGCGAACTCTAAGGGAGTACGTTTTCGAGATGCAGAAACGGAATCCGTATTGGTTGGACACGGTATTACTAGGTGGATTCGGATTTGAAATAAATTTCAAACGGTGTGTACTTCTTTTCTTTGGCACACAATTCAATTCTTTGGAGTAGTCAATTTGATGGTCAATAACCGCCTCGCCGCCCCGGCGCCTAGCCTGCCTCGTTCGGTCAGGAGTGAACGAACACGATCTACCTCCCTGTGTGAGACGCCGACGCTCAGCAGCGAACGAACACGATCTGCAATACTGTACAGCTTCTCTCCCCTTCGTCTCTTCTGCTGTTCTGAATGTATTTTATTTTGAAAAATTATTGTACTTTGAGACTTTGAGTTCTATGTTGCCGGCAGTCACAAAAACGAAAATTGATACAGCTTCCTACACTGTAGTTTACAGCAGTAGCCCGACAGTAGTTACTGTTAGAGGCTATCTAGTTTAGATGCAGGTCCGTACAATGTTTTTGAAATCTCAACTCCCAAATGCTCATGATGATATAGTGTGGTGTGGTAGATCATACCCTCCCTTGTAATTGGTATTTGTCTAGCGAGAATGCAATTTTCCCAATGTTTTTCCATTATTTTCAATTTTTTCGAGACTATTAATGTTTGTGTAACTTATTAGTAGTATTTACTATGCCATCGTACAATTTTTACCATTATCGAGCAAAACTTTTGGACATGTCATAAGTTAGCCCCCTCCTTTGGTCATTCCTGGGTCCGCCACTGATATTGGACATCTTAATGTAGATCCTTCTTTTGGGGCGTAATATTTTAGATATGCTTGACCCTCCAATGAAATAGTTTATGTATCTCAACGAAAAAGTTTGCCTGAAATGTTTAGCTGCCCGAGAAGCATGTTTCACAAGCGTGAAAAATAACCCATCCGAGTATTTCATGCAAGCTATTGGATAGGTAGAACAAAAGGTACTCCTACTACAAATTAAAAGGTAATTAAAGCTGTACGAAACATTTCACATGTGCTAGTAGTGGAATAAAAGAACAAATTGGCAAGTAAGAAGGAGAATTACCCGGCCTGCAATAAATAGATGCATAGGACCATGATTTATTTCATTATTCAAGTAACACTAGCAAATAGCCTTACAACAATCGTACAAACCGAATACACCAAATGATATGGCAACGCACCACAATTAGCATAAACTGATAGAAATTAATAGATACGAAACATGATAAATAGATACGGACCATTATACGAAACATGTGCTAGTAATGGAAAATAAAAGAACAAATTGCAAGTAAGAAGAAGAATTACCTCGGCCTCTGCAATAAATAGATGCATAGGACCATGATTTATTTCACTATTCAAGTAACACTAGCAAATAGCCTTACAACGATCGTACAAACCGAATACACCAAATGATATGGCAACGCACCACAATTAGCATAAACTGATAGAAATTAAAGCCTTTCCATCGTCATGCACAAGCTACAAAAGTTGCCTCCCTCATTTTGCGGAGACCCACCTCCAGGGTATAGATCAGAGCGCAGACCCTTGTGAGGCCTGTCATCGATGACACCACATCGCCCTGCGCGCATCCATCATCACGCGTTTCGCCCCCCACCCCTCACCTGAGACTCGTCGTCGTCGATGCGGTAGATGTCATATCACTCCACCTCCAAACCCCTCGAACTATCAGCTGCTCCAAAACGATACCCCGAGGCGGGAGAACGTCCACATTGTTCGATCCGGGAGACCCATCTTTATAGTTTCCCACGTAGCAGCCTGAGCGAGGAGAGACAAGGAGCTCCAATGACGATAACTTTTTTCGACGCCAAGACGTCGCCATTGTCCACGAAGACAAATCCGACTCGGTTTCATTAGCAGTCACATATCCCCTTCCTCGTCGCGGGCAGCCATGAGCTGGCCAGATCAGGTCGGGCTGCGATGCAAACCTCCCACGGCCGGCCATATCACATCCACGACCAGGAAACAGGGACCGCACCCCATCCTCTCAACGTGTTGTCACAGGAGCACCCGGCCAAGACGCTACATGGGAGGAGAACGGCACGATGAGCCGCCATTGCAGCACACACGCGACCAAAAAAAGACAATCGGAGGAGTGCCACCGTGAGGCCGCGCCTCCCCACTAGATCTTCTTGACACACCGGTTGGGCCCGAATGCGCAAGGAGGAGCAGGCAGAGTGATGGAGGGGACTGGAGGCGGGGCAGTTAGGGTTCCCCGAGCCGAGCACCGTCTTGTCTTTCAAAATTTAACTTTGATAAAGTATTTGAGCAATAAAATGCCGGTTAACATTTGTACTATCATCCGGAACTTTCTTTTTTGAAAAAATCTAATGATCACGTAAATCGTGAATGGAGTATTCCTGTGCAATCAATCGGTTGACACTTTGATTCCCTCGTAATGGAAATCCCGTCATCGAGGCAGGCGGCAGTCCAACATGCCTTGCTCGCTTCGATCCCCGCGCACATAATGGAGAGAATTCCCATCATAGAGGCGGCACCGGCAGTCGATAATTAAGGTCGTCACGCACGCCCCTTTTATAAGCAGGCTTGGCCGCTTCACCAGATCACAGCACCACATCAGATCAGAGATCACCCACCGCGCTCCACCATGTCTGTATCCGGTGGCACGCCGGCGACGAAGCGCGTCAAGGAGGAGAAGGACGGCGGGTTCATCACGATCAAGGTGCAGGACGTTGACAGGTTCCGGGTCACCCACACCATGCGGAAGACAGACAAGCTGCAGGCTCTCATGGACTTCTACTACGACAGCGTGCCGGGTGTCGACCGCTTGACGGGTCAATTCCTCCTAGACGGCACGAGGATGCAGGGCTGG
Organism: Poa pratensis; assembly: GCA_947311845.1. Classification (NCBI taxonomy): domain Eukaryota; kingdom Viridiplantae; phylum Streptophyta; class Magnoliopsida; order Poales; family Poaceae; genus Poa; species Poa pratensis. Next base: position 2,704,871 of record CAMZMU010000093.1, on the reverse strand, counting down.
CAGACGCCGGCCGACTTCAACATGCAGGACGGCGACGAGGTCGACTTCTTCATGGAGTTGCTGGGGGCCGGCGGACGCTTTCCTGCGTAACTTTGCTGCAGTAGTATATTCGATCGTGGCCTGATCGGTGGGGTAATGTAGCCAGCTGCTCCCTAGAGGAGTAGTAATTTATCTTTTTTTTTAATCTATGGATGCTTATTTCGGTATCATGTCTTTCGTGTCTGGCGCTGCCATGACGACAGCTCGGTGCATGTTTCATTGTTTGCTTTAATATTGATTATATATATTTGAATATTAGCTTGGTTTCGTTCTGCTTTAGTTCATGAGGTCTAGTACAGTCAGCAGCTAGCTAGCGAGGCTTCAGCTGTGCGCGCGGAGGAGGTGAGATGCGACCGAGTTTCTTCTTTGATAAGTGAAATGCAGAGAGAAAGTTCAGCCGGAGAACTTGCCTCTGGCAAGATGGTTAGGTGGGTGGTTGTACCCCCAGCCCACCAGAGTTCAAACCCCAGGTTTGACGCTGGTGTTTCTCATTTAAGGCGGAATATTCTTCAGTGGGAGGCGACGTTCCCGTCGACAGCGAGGCGCCCGTGGTGACTTCGTCAATCTCAAGACTCGACCCGCCGACTCAGTCTTTCGGAGATGCTCAGGGGTAGGGTCTGCGTGCGTGCGTTCATAGGGATGAGTGTGTGCGCGTGTATATGAGCGCTTGCGTTGTACTGTGTTTCGCAAAAAAAAAGAGAAAGTTCAGCTGTGAGAGGCAGCTGAGTGATTCAGCTCCAACACCTAGCCAGTATATCCGTCTAGGAGTAATATGATTACTAGACGAATATGTGCGTTTCGCCACACCATATCGTTCTGAAACAACATAGCCGGGTGGTATATTCAGCGATGTTTTTGCCAACTCCACTGTCGTGAGTAATGCGCTCGTCTTGTCTAACATTTTGTCTTAATGACACAAATTTCTAAATCGGCGCTATAGTGGAGAAGGGGTACCATATGGCATGGATATTCGTTGGCGACTTGGCGTTGGTCCTAAACATGTCACCGGGTTAGCCTATTGAAAATGCAGCCAGCCACGGTAGGCGCCAGAGCTCGAGGCGGCACCGATTGGGCGCAAACCCTATATATCGCCTGTTGCGAGCCATAACTCCAGCTCGCCCGTTTTGTTTTTATGTTTACTTTTCCGTTTTCTTTTTTTTTCTTTTCCGTTTTGTTATTATGTTTTTTTTTTGTTTTCTTTTTATGTTTTCTTTTTCGGTTTTATTATTTCTTTTTCTTTTTTCTGTTTCACTGTTTCACTGTTTTCCTTTTTATGTTTTAATTTTCGCTTATTTTAAAAAATGGTTCATATTTTTGGAAAATAATTATTTTAAAAAATGGTTCCGAACCGAAAAAATGGCCCTTTTAGAATATGTTTCTAAACCGAAAAAATGGTTTCGAACCAAAAAATGGTTCCGAATGAAAAAAATGGTTCCGATTTTTCGAAAATGGTTCCTTTTTGAAAATGTTTCCTTTTTAAAATGGTTCCGAACCAAAAAAATGGTTCCGAACGGAAAAAATGGTTCCTTTTAGAATATGTTTTCGAACCGAAAAAATGGTTCCGAATGAAAAAATGGTTCCGATTTTTCGAAAATGGTTCCGAATGAAAAAAATGGTTCCGATTCTTAAAAATGGTTCCTTTTTGAAAATGTTTCCTTTTTGAAAATGGTTCTGAACCAAAAAATGGTTCCTTTTTGAAAATGGTTCCGAACGGAAAAATGTTTCCGATTTTTTAAAATGGTTCCGAATGAAAAAAATTGTTCTGATTTTTTAAAATGGTTCCGATATTTCGAAAATGGTTCTTTTTTTAAAATTTTCCTTTTTGAAAATAGTTCCGAACCGAAAAAATGGTTCCTTTTTTGAAAATGGTTCCCAACCGAAAAAAATGTTTCCAATTTTTGAAAATGGTTCCGAATGAATAAAATTGTTCCGATTTTTCAACCATGGTTCCGAACCGAAAAATGGTTCCGAGACGAAAAAATGGTTTCGATATTTGAAAATGGTGCCGAATGAAAAAAATGGACGCGGTTTTCGAAAATGGTTCCTTTTTTAAAATGGTTCCGAACCGAAAAAATGGTTCCGTTTCTTGAGAATGGTTGCGAATGAAAAAATGGTTCCGAACCGAAAAAATGGTTCCGGTTTAAAAAAATGGTTCCGGTTTTTGAAAATGGTACGATTTAAAAAATGGTTCCGATTTCGAAAATGGATCCTTTTTTAAAATGGTTCCTTTTTGAAAAATGGGAACCATTTTCATGAAATAAGAAAAAAAAAGAAAATAGTTCTAATTTTGAAATTATGAAAACGAATATTTTCAAAATTGGAACCATTTTCAATCGAAACCAGTTTCAAAATCGGAACCATTTCTAAAATAGGAACCATTTTTTAAAATCGGAATCATTTTCAAAATGGGAACCATTTTCAAAAATCAAAACCATTTTCAAAATGGGAACGATTTTTTAAAATGGTTCCGACTTAAAAAATGGTTCTGATATTTGAAAATAGTTCCGATTTAAAAAATTGTTCCGCTTTTTTGAAATAGTTCCGATTTTTGAAAAATAGTTCCGCTCTTTTGAAAATGGTTCGATTTAAGAAATGGTTACGATTTTTAAAAATGGTCCTTTCTAAAAATGGTTCCAATTTTTAAAAAATGGTCCTGATTTTTTTTAAATGGTTTCGATTAAAAAAATGCTCGAATTTAAAAATGGTTCGTATTTTTGAAAATGTTTCATTTTTCGAGAAATGATTCTTTTTGAAAATGATTCTGATTTTGAAAATGTTCCATTTTTAAAAAAGGTTCCAATTTGAAAAATGTTAATTTTAGCAAAATTCTATACATTTTAAAAATGAACGTTATTCAAATCTGGATAATTTAAATTTAAACATTTTATATCATCAAAATCTATAAAATAAAGAAAGAACAAAAAACGAGAAAACATGTGATTAATATGCTACAAGTACCTTGTGTGCGTTATTGATATCACGTATTCAGCCGATAGCGTATTGGTCAGGTTCCTTTGTTCGTACAGGTATGTTGCGGGTTCGAATACAAGCATCCTCACTCATTATTTTTCGTCTCGGATGGTAGCGACGCACTGGGCCAAACGCCCAGGCCCATATATAGTGATCGTGCAGGCGAGCTGGAAATTACGCCTCGCTAATAGCGATACACAGGGGATCCCCCGATTGGGGAGGGAAGTTGTGGTAACCGACGGGCCGCGACTCGGTGAAGTCCATGCCGTCGATTGGCGGCAGAGCGGGGCTTGGGGGAGTGAAGCCGGGGAGATTTTTTGGCGAAAGATTTGTGTGGGCCAAACCTACCTGTTACTGCGGCCACCACCTTCTATGGTGAAAGGAAAGCGCAAGGTGAATTCAACCGAATACGCTTTCTAGACTCGAAAGCGGAAGGCCTACTGACATGTTTCACCTTTTGGAGAAAAAAATGTTTGTTACAACAATACGTGAAAAATATCCCATCCGAATAATTTTATATTTCATCCAAGATTGGGTAGAGCAAAAATCTTAGAAATAAAATGTAAATCTTTACGAAATATTCACGTGTAATATAGTGATGAATAAAACAACAATCTGGCAAACGAAAAGGGCAAAGCAAAGAGAAAAATAAAACAAACGGCTATATAAAATATAATTAATATTTTTTTAATAAAAAGAAGATGAAGATATATAGTCGAAGGAAGAAAATAAGGGATCGGATAAGGCACTTCCTCCAATCTATCTATACCTCTTATAAAGCAAAACCCCACTAAAATGTAACAAATATTTTTCTATCTCCAATGTAAATTATCCACATCATCTATTCTTTTAGTCAACCAAATGTCTATGTCATCCCACTAACATTTATTAAAGCCAATATTTTGTTGCACAACATATCCACGTCATTTACTTTCATCCATCCAATTATCCAAGTCACCAATTTTAATCATCATATTCAAAAAATCCCATCAGAGCAATCTTACATTCCATCCAAGCGATTGGGTAGAGCCAAAAAATCACAGAAATAAAATGTAAATCTTTAGGAAATATTCACGTGTAATATAGTGACGAATAAAGCAACAATTTGGTAAGTGAAAAGGGGAAAAAAAAAGAGAAAAATAAAATAAACGACATATATAAAATATGATAAATACATTTTGTATAAGAAGCTAGAAGAGGAAGAGGAAGATATAATCGGAAGGAAAAAAGAAGAGATCGAAGAAGGTGCTCCTTACAAATAGAATTTAAGTTTTATCTTGTCTACCTAATTTCAATAAACCCCGCTAAATATGGTGTACTACTCCTTATATAATTCCATTAATAATTAAAAAACCATAATGACGTGAAAAAACTCTTTTGAACGCTAATCTAATGGTATCAATCCCATGTCACATAAAGCTATGTATTGTTAGATGACCTATCAGTCAAAACATGAATTTCGACACCTTAGAGCATCTTCAACCGACTTGCGCTAATTGGGCTCCTCATTTATCTGTGGACACGTTCATACATTGTCTGAACTTGTTCGTTATTAATTCTTGTTTATCCATGTGCTCAACAATATCTTTTGAAATTGTCCAGTCACTTGCATATAATTTTGTTGGATGGAAAGAGAAATAGAAAACAAAGATAAAAAAAGACAAAAAGCAATCAAAGGTAGGCTTACAGCTGTCAATACACACTCATTTTCATCCTAAATATGACCTGAAAGTGGGGGCGTTGGAGAGCCTGAACATATAGGGGGATAATGTGTTTGGTAGGCTTTTTTGTTTCTCTTGGCACAAACAAATAGGGGAAAAGTGGAGTTGATGGAAGTAATAAAAGGAAATAATTTTTTTAAGAGAAAACAAACAATAGAAAAAATAATAAGAAATAAATTAATAGAGGAGTGACTCATCGGAAAAGAAAGAAAAGCTTAAAGCAGTCCATGTTGAGAATGATAGACAGCTTCTTGCCGATGGTGATGGGCAAACTCAAAGAATTGTCGGCGCTGCCATGGGGGTGATCCAGGACCTGCAGTTGTTGTCGTTGGCAAGAATAAAAAATATGGAAGATGAAGATTCCACTAAAAATAAAAGTTTTTGCGTGGTATCTTCGTCGAGGGGTAATTCTCACTAAAGATAACCTTACGAAACGCAATTGGCACGGAAGTAAACAGTGTGTCTTCTGTCATAAGGACGAGACTATCAAACACTTATTCTTCGAGTGCAAATGTGCTGCCTCTATATGGTCAATCTTCCAGATAGGTTCTACCTTATACCCACCACGAAGCATTGCAAGTATTTCTTGCAATTGGCTTAATTGTGTGATCATAGGTTTAAACGACTTATTACGGTGGGAGCGCTTGCCGTTTATGGTCGCTTTGGCTTTGTAGAAACGACAAGGTTTTTAGATAAAAATTCATCTCTCGTGCAGGGTATCTATCGGTGCACAGCTACGCTCCGTTCTTGGTCACCGCTATAATTTGTAGAGCATCGCGACCTGTTTATGGAGGTGTGTACACGATTGGGGGATACAGCGAGACACTTTTTATCCCAGCATGGATGGCAACATAATCTTCTGATTGGCCCGCCAACACCATAGGCGTCTTTACAATTTCTCATCATGATATATAATTCACCTTTTTATTTATTTGCGACTTTTGGACTTGTGACGGTTGTGTGCATTCTAATTATGTACTCACTCCGTTCCAAAAAGGATTACTTCCATTTGTCTACATGTGTATGTATCTAGACATGTTATATGTATAGATACATCCACATGCACACAAATAGAAGTCATCCTTTTTAGAACGGAGGAAGTAGGTGCCAGGTGTAATGCTTAATTTTTTTTGAGTAATAAAACTCTCTTTATTGGGAAAAAAAACCGTTTGAGTGTACTCCCTCCATTCTCTTTTAATCTACGATCTAGGAAAATTCAGACAATTTAGTCCAACATTTATTAGTACTATTTGACCACAAAGTCATATGCATTACAATTATGAAATCACAAGAAACAAAGCACCTACACGATTAACAAAGAATAATTAATGTCATGCATGCAATTTCTACTCATATACTACTCACGGATAGGTTAGTGGGGATGAGGTTTGATGTCAATTAATACCTATTTTAATTAACGAGGTGCATGCCCTTAGTTACCGAGGTGGGACCCACCCAAGATGTAGATTATTTCTGAATAAATAATGGAGCCAGGATGTAGAATATTTCAGAACAGAGGGAGTAGCTCGCTTATTTACTCTGACTTTAGTTTCCTTTCGTTCTACTAGCTTATTTTGAACTTTAGCACAAACTCTTGGAGGTCGTTGCCGTAAACTCTGGTTTTATTGATTAAATGGAGCTAGGGCTCTAGGGCTCCCCGGGGCCTATTGATTAAAAAAGAAAACCAGTCGAGCCCACGGTCCATGCTCGAAATAATCAAAGTAGCATAATCCTCTGCAATCAAATCGCTTGACGCTTCAATCCCCGCGTGTAGTGGACTAGTGGTGGAGAGAAAATTCAAAAAAAATTCAAAAAAAAAGACAAGTGGTGGAGAGACTTGCCATCAATGAAACGAGGTGGCAGTCGAAAGGTGAAGCAGCGCTGATCAATACAGCTTTCCCTTTATAATAAGCTGCACGGAGAGGGCCGCTTCGCCAGATCACCCACCGCACAGCCATGTCTGCGTCGGGCACGCCGGCGACGCAGGGCGTCAAGGAGGAGGAGGAGGAAGGCTATGGGTTCGTCAGGATCAAGGTGCGGGACAATGCCAGGTTCAGGGTGTGACCTACCGCATGCGGAAGACTGCCAGGCTGCAGGCTCTCATGGACTTCTACTACAATCGCGTGCCGGCCGCCGACCGCGGCACCGGCCGGTTCTTCTTTTGCAGCACGCGGATGCAGGGCTGGCAGACGCCGGCCGACTTCAACATGGAGGACGGCGACAAGGTCGACGTCATCGCCGATACCATGTCTGCATCGGGCACGCCGGCGACGCTGCGCGTCAAGGAGGCGGACGACGGGTTCGTGACGATCAAGGTGCAGGACACCGACAGGTTCCGGGTCACGTACACCATGCGGAAGGCCGGCAGGCTGCAGGCCCTGTTCGACTTCTACTACGACAGCGTGCCGGCCGTCGACCGCAGCACGGGTCGGTTCTTCGTCGACGACAAGCGGCTGCAGGGCTGGCAGACGCCGGCGGACTTCAACATGGAGGATGGCGACGAGGTCGACGTCTACACCGAGCTGCTGGGCGGCGGGGGACGCCTGCCTGTGTAGCTGCGCTGCTATATATGAGTACACTGCTAGTCGTCGTTGCCTGGCCGGTGGGTTACTATATATGGCTAGCTGCTCCCCCTAGAGGAGTATGGCTAGCTGCTCGCAGCATGTTCCTAATCAGTTTACCCGTTTTGATGTGAACTTTCTAAAACAAAAAAATAACAAGACCGGAGGGGGACTCCACCTCGGATTTGTTATTAAGGTAGAAGTGAGGAATCGAATCCGAGACCTGACCCTTATGCGCATATGCACGGCTACCACTAGTCCACGGAAGAGTTCTCATGTGAACTTTCTGAGTTTAATAAAAGATCCTTCATCGAAAAAAGAAAAAAAAATCGTGTTCTCTCCAGCCAGATGCTTGTCCAACGAAGATCTCGCAGAAGAGATGACGCGCCTCGGTACTGTGTTTTGCTCCTACTGTGTCCAATGTGGAGGAAGTGTGGGTTTGCTTCGTTTCGTCTTGCAGGGAAAAAGGACATGTGCCAAACTGATGTAGGATGTTCACGGATTCTCACGCTGGTGTCCTGAGAACGAGACGCAGCACATCCCATCACAAGAGCACATACCAATGTAAGTGGGCTTGTATGTTCTGGGAAGAGGTGAAGAGATTAACCTCCGTTAAACTACCAGAACTGAAATCTGATTCTTGGCCGATCGATCTGATTGCTGGACGAATGCTGCCAGAACGAGATACTGCCATCCACTACAGGAATGCTGCTCTGTGCCGACGGCCAAACCTATGTAGACGGCGTTTTATCGGAGCCGTCGGCATAGGCTCCGACGAGGTCAGCCCGTCGTCCTGGCCGTCGGCATAGGAAAGGCCATCGGCATAGATCAGACATAGGGCTGTGCCGAAGGCAAAGCCGTCGGCATAGGTTCACAAGGCTATGCCGACGGCAAAGCCGTCGGCACAGTTATGTTTTTTTTTCCTATTTTTCATCTAATATAGAAAAATTCATATCTTTAAATCCGTAAATCGAAATTTAACAAATAAAATGTCTAAATCGATTAGAAAAATAAGATGAATCCAAATATGACATCCATATCATCTTTTTCATCATGTTTATGACTTTTTGCAACATATTTTTGGTACTTGCTTAATAAAAAAGTCATTTTTGGCACTTAAAAAAAGAGAAAATGATATTTATAATAATATTTTAAAAATTGTTTTTGGCAACAATGTTTGCCATACCAAGACACACCTATGTGTCAATATATGGACACTTTATTACAAACTATGGCACGGGGCCCATTTTAACCATTTTTTCAAAAAAAATAAAGAAAGTGAAAAAATACTCAAAAAGTGAAATCGTTTGGCATGGACTCTTTTTATGTGTACTAGTTACTAGGAACAAGGATAAACCTGAGTTTTGACAAAGTTTTCAAAAAAAAATTTCACAAAAAGGTCAATCATGTATAGACATGTATAAGTTTCGAGTCAAATGACCTAGATATGATCATCCTCGTGCCATAGTTTGTGATAATGTGCCCATATTTGAGACATATGTGTGTCTTGTTATGACAAACAATGTTGCAGAAATGAGTTTTTTCAAATTATGTTTATAAATATCATTTTTCATTTTTTAATTCTCAAAAATGGTATTTTTTGTGAAGCAAGTATAACAAATATGGTGCAAAATGGCACCCATCCAATTATCACACAAAGTAGGCCATATTTTATCGATAATCCAGCAATATTAGGAATTTTCTCGGTTTCTACCTCATTTCGTCTATTTAAATGACTTTATGGCTATTTTACGAAAGTAATTCAATTTTGAACTACAAGTGTGTGATAGTTTGCTCTGAAAATTTTACAAAAAACATTTTAAGATACACCAGTAGTGGTTATATCACAGAACCATCGATAGTTTTGAAAAATGTGACCCCTTAGGATGAACAGGCACGTCGGCCATTTTGACCGTTTTTTCAACAAAATAAAAGAAATTGAAAAAATACTCAAAAAGTGAAATCGTTTGGCATGGACTCCTTTTATGTGTACTAGTTACTAGGAACAATGATAAACCTGAGTTTTGACAAAGTTTTCCAAAAAAACTTCTTCACAAAAAAGTCAATCATCTATAGACATGTATAAATTTCGAGTGAAATGACCTAGATATGATCATCCCCGTGCCATAGTTTGTGATAATGTGCCCATATTTGAGACATAGGTGTGTCTTGTTATGACAAACAATGTTACAGAAATGAGTTTTTTCAAATTATGTTTATTAAGCAAGTACCAAAAATATGTTACAAAAAGTCATATAGATGATGAAAAAGATGATATGGATGTTATATTTGGATTGCCCTCATTTTTCTAATCGATTTAGACTTTTTATTTATTAAATTTTGATTTACGGATTTAAAGATATGAATTATTCCATATTAATGTAAAAAGGAGAAAATAAAGTAAAATAAATTTTATTGTTATTTATTCAAAAAATATTATTACATAATCATTGTTACTTATTCAAATAATTTTTCAAAATTTAAACAATAAAAAGTGTAACATCATGACCCATGGGTTAATACGGTTGATAGGATACTAATATCAGTAAGTTCTAACATCTCATTTGGAAGCTAATTTGGAAGGAACTCAAAAGTTAAGCGTGCTTGGGCTGGAGCAATTTGAAGATGGGTGACCGAACGGGAAGTTTGACTAAGTTTAAGTACTTTGACGTGAGCTTAAATGTGTGGCTAAGTGAGAAATTCGAAATTTGAAAAAAAAACAAAAGTTGGAAAATTCGGAGTAAAATTGAAAGAAAAAGAAATTATGGAAAAAAAATTAATTTTTTTTAAAAAAGTTTGGAACAAATAATTTTGGAAAACAAAATGCCGACGGCAACGGCAGAGCCTATGCCGACGGCTTTTAAGTCTGTGCCTACAGGCACCTACGCCGACGGCTGCCGTCGGCATAGCCTATGCCGACGGCAAAAAGCCGATGGCACTGCTCTTCGTTCCTGTAGTGATCATTTTATGTGGGAGCTGGGCTGTCTGGACTGAGCGAAACAATCGAAGACACGGTGAGAGGACCAGATCGGTTGAGGCCTCGGTTCGGTGGACCATTGATACTATGCATGATCTCGCTGCTGTAGTTAATACAAGGAAGAAGATTAAACCACCAGACCGTCCGAGATGGAAACCACCTGAAGCTGGAGTCATTAAAATTAATGTCGATGCGGGCTACTCTGAGCAACAGAGACAAGGCCCAAAAGGTATGGTGGTTCGCGATCACGCAGGGAAGCTTATAAGAGGCCAAGCCATTGAAATTGCAGAGATGAGTATGGGCTTTGAAAGTTTTGCTTTAGTTCATGTGGGCAGAGATGCAAACATTGCAGCCCACAAGTGCGCTAAGCAGGCTTTAGAGGAGAGGCGGAGATGCATTTGGGTGAATTATATCCCTAGTTTTCTCCATTCTTGTTTGCAATCTGATTGTAACTCCTCTGTTTAATATATAAAGTTCTAGAGTCGCAAAAAAAAGAAACGTTTAATTAATTAGGCCATTAAGAGGGCAAATGAATAGGCGTCCAGGCCCACACAGCATGCGATTATCCTGCCAATTCCCACAGCATGCATGCGCATCTTCAGTGCCAGCTGCATGCGTTTTCTTCCGGCCATTAAAGAAAGGAGAATAGGAGAGTTGGAGAGTAATTAGAGGGAGGAGTTATTAAAACAAGACCTATCAGGACTAGGCCTTGGTGGTATTTTTTTCATAGAAGAAGAGCTCCCTTGCGAGAATTACCAGAATTCAGCACCGACGGGACTCGAACCTGGGTCGCTAGGCTCGCCACCGCGCGCCTAAACAGTGGGCCACTGCCCCGTTCAGGGAGGAGTTATTAGCAAGCGGGCCTTATTTTGTTAGTGTTTCCGGACAAATTGTTTTTCGCTAGAGGACCTGAAAACCTGGACGGAGGGAGTATTGAAATTATTGTACACCGTTAATACCAGTATAATCATAAAAGAGAGAACTAATTTTTTTACTATAGGATAATTATTAGGAAATCTAATAGATTCGTTCATTACTTCAAAAGAAGATCTCAGTAGTGGACCACATGGCAGAAATTAGTATGAAAAAACTCGAACATAGCTAAAAATTCACTACCAAGATATTTAGCATCAACCTTTTTTAGGGTGATATTTAGCATTAACTGAAAAGGCAGGAAAAGACACAAGCGTATACATATCCTTATACTTAATGTACCTTTCAGACAATCCGTGTATTTACTGTAGTGTTCAGGTGTGATTATAATCGCTTGTGAGCCGATCCTATAGATACGATATAACAGTTTTAATACAGGTCTTTATTTCCCTTCCAGGAGTATAAATATTTTGGTTGACGGTTGTCATCCATTAATCGAACATCATCAATCTTCACTAGTACAGATCGGGAACTTTCGTACCCCCGACCGCACACGAATGACCCCTTCCATGTGTATTATCCCCTACCGCTTACGATTCAAAATTAAAGCCGTGTGCGAGCGGTGTCCGGGACAAACATTCGCATACACTTTTTTTTTCTAAAGTGCGTGCTAAATATCGCACACCGCTAGAAAGTAAAAATTGTGTGCATTTGTGCGTAGTATTTCACATGGTGGCAATCACGCCACTTGTGTCTAATGTTGCTGATGTATCGCACAATATTATCATAAACTTATCGTGTGCGATACATCGTACTATCGCACACGATTAGTTTATTGTAGCCGTTTATATAATATTTCCTTTTCTCGCTTCTTTCTGAAATCTTGCTAAGCATGAAATATCATGGTGTTTCCACCTTTTTTCTTATTCATGCTTGAGTATAAATTGGTTTGACGGACATGGCCATTTGTTTACTTAGAATTTGTACAATGCCACACAACACGGAAGCCATGGAAAATTGGGCATCGGGTACGTTCGTGGACCTCGCGCCATCGGATTCGGAGACAACGTCCATAGCTGGGGGTAGCTCAATCGACCTCGCCCCATCAAACTCGAAGGATATGTTGTCCACACAGGCTCAATCGGCCTCACGCCAACGAAGGCGCGGAGGAGTTGTCCCCAGGGTACGGAGGTGGGGGTTACTTCGTTGACAACTATTCGGGTTCATCGTCGGACGAGATATTCGTGTTCGTCGTCGGACGAGTTGCTCTCCCTCTTCGTCTTTGCTCCCCATTGGTGTTCACATGTAATCTCATTGGTGGCTTTGTTTTCCTTTATGCGGGTGCGGTGCATTGTTGTAAGATGGCATCAGCACCATGTATCTATTTCGCCGTTCGTGCGTTATTAATTTAACGTTGGGCCTCTCGGTATGTTATCTAAAAAACTATTTAAATTTAGTTGTGTTGAATGAATTATTATCCATATATATTTCTACAGATGTTTTGCTTTGAGGGAGGCATGCGACCAGGTGGAGCGTTGGGTGGGGGAAAAGGAGGCGTGAGGTGAAAACTGAATGCATTTGAGAAAAAAAAAATCACTATCGATCTACATTTATACATGCGAGCCATTCTGGTTGTAGAAGTAGAAAATGCGACATTATTGTCTAGTGATTACTGTACATGGCACAATGCAGGCATTTCATTGGAGTTTTTATTAATAAATATAAAATGTAAATCCTAGTAAAGATATTCCATGAAATTGTAACCACGGAATTAACAACTGTCGGGGGCTACCCCGGGTAGGGTCATGATGTGGTAAAAGCTATGCCCAGGTGTGGGCCAAGTTCCAGTAAAAGCCGACATGCCTGGACTTCAGAATGTGGTGTAGGTGCAAAACCGACATAGGCATACCGACATATCCCGGGCCAAAAGGGACCGAGGTACCATGCTGGTGCCAACCGGCATATGTCGACCGAGATAAGGATTCGAGACATCATAACCGACATAAGTATGTCGGTATCTTGTGTTTTTTTCTTATGTGCAGGGAAGGTTATTGAGGAAAGGGAATCCGGCATATCCATGCCGGGTTAGCCTCATGTCGGACGGAGGTCAGCGCTGCTGTCACATCCCGTCTGGCACGGGAGCGCGGCGTGCGGTACGGCGCATGTCTGAGGTGACTGGGCTTACCTCTGCTGACCAAGGAGCAGGAGAAGGACACCGCTGACCTCGGGCGTACCTAGGAGCAGAGATATGGGACAGGACATGGGCGAGCCACGTCCTGTCCACTGTGCAGAGACAATCATGATGTGCAGGCGTGCACGTCTGCAGTGCCGGTACGGAGACGTGACCGTTGCAAGTGGAAGGGGTATTCCGGTAACTCGGTTTAGCCTATATATGTGTCCTCACCCCCTCCTGCGTGAGGGACGATGCCCTGAGACACATCTCCCCCCATAGCTTCATCTTCTTCCTTGTGTTTATCCCCATAGTTGGGATCTTACAGCTCGAGGAGCAGCGTTGCACGTGTGATACCGAGATATTCAGAGAGAGATAGGCAGGAGTAGGGTGTTACCTCCTCACGAGGGCCCCAAACCTGGGTAGATCCTGTGTGTGCTTGTGCTTGTGTGTTCTTCGTGTGTGCTTCTTAGCGCGCTAGCCCTCTCCCGGATTCCACCAGCGTCCATCGGCCCCACTCTTTAGCCATCCTATGGCATCTGCCGTGATACCACCACGACAGTTGGCGCCCACCGTGGGGCAGCAGCGGCGCTGGCTGGTGTGACATTCCGGACGGGTTCCATCATCGACTCCGGCGAGCGCGTCGTTTGCGGGCTCGTCTGCAAGCTCGGCGCGCTGAACTTCATCAGCGACAACGCTGGATGCTTCGGCAGCAGGCCGTTCCCGACGAACGGCTGCCTCATCAGCTTCGGCACCTTCGTGACCTACGTCGCCACCGAGGTTGTCTGCAAGTACCCCGAGCAGGTGCTTGTGGCTGAGGATCCTCCTGCTATCTGTGCGGCTCGCGGCCGGCGTAGCGCTCGCCCCGGGAGCTGCGCAGAGGTCATGGTGACCGGCACTGCGGCTGATGCCGGTAAAGGAGAACCCGGAAAAGGAGATGCCGGTAATCCTGCCCCCAAGGTCACCAGATCGGCGAAAGTGCCGCTGGAGAGGAGGGAAAACCTCCGAGATCAGGCCGGTACATCCAGTGTACCGGTTAGCAGCTCATCTCGAGGAGATAATCGAGAAACTGGCTGTGCCGGTAGCTGCCGGTACAGATGCTGCCCAATCAGAGGCAGAGTTGGAGGCACGGCGTCAGAGCTTGCTTCAGGAGGCTCTGGAGATGGCCGAGGTGAGGAGAGAGTTCGGGATAACTGTCCGTGAGTATAACCAAGCACATGGTTTTACCCCGGTAGCTGCTCGCCCTAGTCGAGTAGAGGATGTGCGCAAGAGGGGTAAAAACCTCAATGCCGAGATTGCTAGAGATGGTAGATCTAGCTCCAGCAAGACTCCTAGTAACTTGTCGGTCGAAAAACCGAAGTATAGTTCCCCTGCTAAGACTCTTAGAGCTGCCGAGGCAGCAAGAGCCGAGTTGTCAGGCTTATCCGGAGAAGCTCTCCGTAGGCAGCAAGACCGAGTTAATGAGTTGGTAGCTGTGGCTACCCGGCAGAATGAGGCCTATCGCAAGGCCAACACAGTTGCAGGTGGGTCCGATGTTGTTCACTCGGCTAGGGGAGCCAGTGGATCTAAGGGGCAAGCTTCATCACCGCATGTCGGTGGAGATCGTGACCGGAGTGTAAACTCCGGTAAGAGCAAACAGATACAGGTGTATGATCCGGCGTGTGCCGGAAAACAGGTAGTTGGGCGAGGTAGTGCCGGCCGGGGTAGAAGCAATCCCGGTCCGGGCGGTCCAGGTGCCGGGTAGTTAACTCGGCTGGCCGAGGTTATCCACCTCGGTATCCGACACAAAATCTCGCCCAGCAGCAGCAAAATGTCGGGCATGTCCAGCAGCCACAAGTTGTTGACAGGTGGCTAACCGTTATGATGATGGTTACTCGGCTATGGAGAAAGCCGGGTATCCGAGATATGAAGGTGCACTGGGATCCGGTTGGGACTCGCCAGTTGTCACCAAATGATGCACGCTACAAGTTGGACAGGATTTATATGTCCGAGATGCTGGAAGAGCAAGGTCCACCTGGCCCGCATGTTTTGGACCTCGGATCATGAGGGAGCCACCGGTGCGGCACTTTCAGTTGAACCGAGGTGCAAAGACATATGACGGCAGTACTAAGCCGGAGGACTGGCTGACAGATTATGTGTCGGCAGTGCATATCGCGGGAGGAAACCGCCGATGGGCGGTGAGGTATATCCCGCAGATGTTGGAAGGGCCAGCCCGGATTTGGCTGAACAACCTGCGAGAGGGCAGCGTTGATTGCTGGCTGGACTTTGAAGAAGCATTTGTTAGCAACTTCTCCAGCACATACAAGAGACCGAATCGTCCTCAGCAGCTTGCGATGTGCAAGCAGAGGGATAATGAAACTGACCGGGATTACTTAACCCGGTGGAGTACTATTCGCAATTCCTGTGAAGGAGTTGTGGAGGCGCAGGCCATATCTTGGTTTGCCCAGGGTGCCGACACGGCTCCATGCTCTGGCAGAAGTTGCAGAGGGAAATGCCGGCCACCCTGGCCGAGACAATCCGGATTGCGGATAGCTATGCACTGGGTGATCCGATGCAACCCTTGCTGAACTCGGGGAGCCGAGTAGAAGATACCCGGTGAATAACAGACCCGGGCCAGTCAGGCAGAACGATCGCCAGGACTTCGGTAACAAGAGGAGAGAGCCGGATTACCGGTATGGCTCAAACCAGGTTGCAGCGTAAACCAAGACCAGCCAGATGCCGGCAATAGCCAGCGTCCGAAGTTCAACGGCCCAGCATGGGGCCAGAATCAAGAAGGGAAGAGGCCATGGGGTGACCAGAAGCCGTCCTTAACTTATGAGGCTATGTTGGATGGGCCTTGCAGTTTCCACACCCAAGACATCCGCAGGCCTGCAAACCATACAACTCGGCAGTGCAGCTGGTATCAGCGCACAAGGGGGAAGGAGCCAGAGCCGGAGGAAATCAGGGGGGCACCTCAGAGAATTCCGCCGAGGCAAAACTTGCCGCTTACCGGAGCAAATGCTATCCCGGTGATTCCGCCAGTTCCGAGGCAAGCAGATCCGAAACCTGTGAATCAGGTGAATGTCGGAGGGAACAACAACACTGGTCCCAGCAGGCAGGGAGAGTATCCCCAGGGAGATTACAGAGAAGCTCATCAGAGCTATGTGGTATTTGTGACCGAGCCAACTGACAAGAAGAGCTTGCATCGGCGTGCACTGGAGGTGAACGCAGTTATGCCGGCAGTGCCGAAGTATTTGCACTGGTCCGAGCAAGAAATCACTTGGAGCAGAAGGGATCATCCCCGAGTTATGCCAACTCCGGGAGGTTATGCATTGGTGGTGGACCCGACATTCTTTGGACCCACCATCAATGTTCGGTTCACCCGAGTTCTCATTGATAATGGGAGTGCTATCAATATCATGTACCGAGACACCATGGTGAAGATGGGTATCTCGGCAAATATGCTGCAGCCGAGTTCTACACCTTTCATGGTATAGTGCCAGGTGTTTCATGTGCACCTATGGGCAAAATTTGGGTTGATGTGTTGTTTGGCACCAAGGAAACTGCCGAACTGAGAGCATCCAGTTTGAGGTAGTGGACCTCGAAAGTCCATACCATGCTTTACTCGGTAGGCCTGCACTGTCCAAGTTCATGATATCCACCCATGTGGGTTACCTCAAGATGAAAATGCCGGGTCCTAATGGCATCATCACTATCTCGGGTGATTACAAGCGTGCACTGGAGTGTGCCTCGGCTGGATCGTGCTTAGCCGAGTCACTGATTATCGCTGCAGAGAAGAAGAAGATCCATGAAGTGGTGGCATTGGCTCAGTCCGCGCAACTCGGTATGCCGGGTATGGCTAACCCGGAGCAGAATGCAAATTTCGAGGTGCCCAAGGAGACCAAGAAGATCAATGTTGACCCGGCATGTCCGGACCACAACGTCATCATTGGTACCGGGTTAACGAGAAATAGGAAGGCGAGCTCAGTCACTTCCTCCGTGAGAACCGGGATATCTTTGCATGGTCAAATCAGGACCTGCCAGGTGTTCCGAGGGAGTTGGCTGAGCACTCTTTGTTCGTCAGACCGGATATGAAACCGGTGAAGCAACCTATGCGACGTCTCTCGGATGAGAGGAGAAAGGTGATAGGTGATGAACTGGCCAGATTACTTGCATCTGGTTTCATCATGGAGGTGCTGCACCCGGACTGGTTGTCTAACCCGGTCCTGGTGGAAAAGAAAAAAGATGACCCGAACGTGGCCATTGTGTGGCGTATGTGTATTGATTACACAAACTTGAACAAGGCATGTCCTAAGGATCCATTCCCGCTGCCTCGGATTGATCAAGTGATCGATTCCACAGCCGGGTGTGAGCTGTTATCCTTTGTAGATGCGTATTCTGGTTTTCACCAGATACCACTGAACCCTGCTGATCAAATGAAAACTGCTTTTATCACCCCGTATGGGGCTTATTGCTATCGTGTCATGACATTTGGTTTGAGAAATGCTGGTGCTACTTACCAGAGATGTATGCAAAAATGCTTGCATGATCAAATAGGAAAAAATGTGCAGGTGTATGTCGATGACATTGTCATCAAGTCTAAGGAGAAATCCACTCTGATTGATGATCTCCGAGAAACATTTGAGAATCTAAGGAAATTCCGGATAAAACTTAACCCGGACAAATGTACCTTCGGTGTGCCGGCAGGCAAGTTACTCGGTTTCCTCGTGTCAGCCGAGGTATCGAGGTGAACCCGACAAAAATCCGTGCTATTGAAAGCATGAGGTTACCGACATGTCTCAAGACGTGCAGAAATTCACCGGATGTTTGGCATCCTTAAGTCGGTTTGTTAGCAGGTTGGGAGAAAAGGCATTGCCTTTGTATCACTCATGAAGAAAACAACCCACTTCGTGTGGACCCCGCAAGCAGATGCGGCGTTCACCGAGTTAAAAAAGATGTTGGCAACTGCGCCGATACTGGCCTCACCATTACCCAAAGAGCCGATGTTGCTCTACATTGCAGCCACAAACCGGTTGTGAGTGTCGTATTGTAGTGGAGCGAGAAGAGATGGCAAAACTGTGCAAGGCCAGTGTATTACCTGAGCGAGGTGATCTCGTTGTCCAAGCAGAACTACCCTCACTACCAGAAGATGACATATGGTGTCTATCTGGCTGCTAAGAAGTTGAAACATTACTTCCAAGAGCATTCAATCACTGTGGTGTGTGAGGCTCCTATCTCGGAGATCATTGGGTGTAAAGATGCAACTGGCCGAGTAGCCAAGTGGGCTATCGAGGTGTCCCCTTACACTCCTCACTATGAAAGAAGAGATGCCATTAAATCTCAGGCACTGCCGGATTTCTTGGTGGATTGGGCTGAAATGCAATATGAGCCACCATTGCCTGACTCCAATTACTGGAGAATGCACTTTGATGGTTCCAGGACAAAAATTGGTTTAGGTGCCGGGGTAGTCCTTACCTCGCCAAAGCATGATCAGCTGAGATATGTGTTGCAGATTCATTTTGCGGCATCTAACAATGTGGCCGAGTATGAGGCACTTGTTCATGGGCTAAATGTGGCCAAAGAAATTGGTATTCGCCGGATAGAATGTTTCGGAGACTCGGATTGGTGGTGCAGCAAGTCTCGGGAAATTGGGATGCTTTAGACGCCAACATGGCGTTGTATCGGTTTCATGTCCAGAAGATCTCGGGGTTCTTTGAAGGTTGCGAGCTCACGCATATACCTCGGGCTGAAAATGAAGCCGCCGATGTACTGTCCAAGCTAGGTTCATCCCGGGATCCAATTCCACCCGGCATAGCCTTGGAGCATTTGAGGAAGCCATCAATCAAACCATCGCCGAGTCCGAGTCAATCTTTATCCCGGCGAAACCGGAGTCTGGTGCTGTTCCCATGGACGTCGATGTCGGATGCATTTGGGAGAACCCGGGGACTGCTTGGCAGAACCCGGGGACTGGTTACTCATCTCGGAAGAAGCAATGTCGGTTGATCTCATGGAGGTGGATGATCCGGTCTTTCCTGTGCGTCCTGTGCCGGAGTGGGCACAACCAATAATGGCATATATGATGGACGGGAGTTTGCCAAGTAATGAAGTTGAAGCTAGGCAAGTGCAAAGAAGATCCAAGGCATACACCATCATCAACCAGGAGTTATACAAGAGAAGTGTGACCGAGGTACTGCAGCGCTGTGTCGAGCCGCAGGAAGGGCAGAGATGCTCCTGGAGATTCATCAGGGGAGATGTGGTCATCATGCTTCATCAAGAGCCTTGGTGGCTAAGGTATTCCGGCATGGGTTTTATTGGCCCAGTGCTTTGAACCAGGCAGAAGATATCGTCCGAAAGTGTGAGGGATGTCAGAGGTTTGCTAAAAAGATCCACCTGCCAGCCTCGGCACTCAAGACAATTCCAATCACTTGGCCCTTTGCAGTTTGGTGCTGGATATGGTGGGAGAGTTCAGGCCAGCCCGAGGTAACATGACTCATATGCTGGTGATGGTGGACAAGTTCACCAAATGGATCGAGGTAAAGCCAATCCGGAAGTGTGATGGTCACACAGCTGTGACCTTTTTGAAGGACATCATTTTGAGATATGGTTACCCCCATAGCATTATCTCGGATAATGGCACAAACTTTGCTGTGGGAGAGTTTGCTCGGTTCTGTGCGGAAAAGAATTCGGTTGGACATAGCCTCGGTGGCACACCCTGAGGCAAATGGGCAAGTGGAAAGAGCAAATGCATTGGTGTTAGCCGGTATCAAAGCCCGGTTGATTGAACCACTGTTGCGAACTCCGGGATGTTGGATAGAGGAGATACCAGCAGTGCTGTGGGGTCTAAGGACCACACCAAATCGTTCAACTGGCTATACGCCATTTTTTCTGGTCTATGGAGCAGAAGCGGTCCTGCCGACCGACATGGAATATGACTCGCCGAGAGTGGCGCTGTACACTGAAACCGAGGCAAAAGAAGCTCGGGAAAATGATGTTGATTTGCTCGAAGAAGCACGAGAACTGACCTTATCTCGGTCAGCTATATATCAGCAAAATCTCCGACGCTATCATAGCCGGAAGATCAGCCCTCGGGTTTCCGAGAGGGAGATTTGGTGTTGAGGCTAGTGCAACGCAAAGCAGGCCGACACAAGTTGTCACCTCCATGGGAGGGACCATTCATTGTGAGCAAGGCTCTGCACAATGATTCATACTATCTTATAGATGCGCAGGCACCGAGGAAAAATGTGATGGACAAATCCGGAGAGGAGACCAAAAGACCCTGGAATGTAGCTCTACTCCGCCCCTTTTACTCATAAGGGCGCAGTGTATGTATCTCGGTTTTCCTTTGAATAAAATGCCGGCACTCCGAAAAGAAACTCGGGGACTGCCTTTGTCTATATGCTTGTGTTTTATCTCGGTTTTTTCTGTGTTGTTCATATGTCGGATGATTTTGAGACCTCGTTTCAAAGTTCAAGTAATGTATGCTATTTTGTTGTGATCTTGTGACTCGACTGACGAACGCCGAAATGGCAGTCAAGAGCAGAGGTTATGGTATATGGTAAACATGAAAATGGACTCGGGGACTCGGTCCTAAAAAGATCCGACATATGTCGTTTACTAACCCGGTTTTTTCTTTCCTTTTCCTTGTGTCGGATGACTCTAAACCTTACCTCAAAATTTACAAGTATTGTATGCTATAATGATTGATCTTGTGACTCGACTGTCGAACGCCTAAATGGTAGACAAGAGCAAAGATTACTAAGTATAGTAAACAAGAAAGTAAACTCGGGGACTTGGTGCAAAGTGATCCGGCATTGAGCCTGTCTTGTTGAAACTAATATGATAAAGTAGCACGGATAAAAGTAGCACTGCGAGATACTTAAAAGTATATTTACATCTGCACCCGGCATTCCGGGGATTTAATGGTTCAATGTTTGATAAGCTTAGGCAGCTGCCTCGGAGGAGCTCGGAGCAGTTGGAGCGGTGCGAGGCTCAGGAGCAGTCTCGGCGGCAGAAGAAGCTTCAGTTGTTGGAGCAACCTCGGGTGTTGGAGTGGCTGCCGAGGCACCGGCAGTGTCGGATACCGGCTTCTCTGAATGTCGGTCGCAGCCGGCTTGGCATGTCGGTTGCTCCAGCAGCAGAAGTGTCGGCTGCTCCGGCAGCAGCAGTCTCGGTCGCTCCGGCAGTGGCAGCGTCGGGAGCTTCGGCCTCGATCTCCTCATCGATGTCATCTTCCTCGTCTTCACCCTCTTCATCATCCTGGTCATCTTCTTCGTCATCCGAGTAGGCGGGACCCGGAATGAAGTGTCGGGTGGGAGCATAGCTGGCCATGAATGGCTGCTCTTGCGGCTCTCTATCAGTGTCGGATCTGAGGTCCATTTGGAGCCTTGGCGCAGGGAGCGCACGGCATTGAGGTTGATGGCCTCATACCAGGAGAGCACAAAGGTCAATGCTTGATCAGCTCCGGCACGAGCTGCAGAGGATCTCCACTCTCGGACCCTGGCCTCGGCCCCCGATAGACACTTGGATAATTCTTCAATGTAGCCGGAGTCTGAGATCCTGGCCATAAGGCTCGGTAAGCTTGATGCCAGCATCAAGAAGATCCAGGCCAATGGCCTTCAGAGGAGAGATGCGAGCATTCAGAGCGGTCAGGTGATCTTCAATATCCCATTCCTCCGGGATTGGGCCAGCCTCGGCTCTTTTGCTCGTGCCTTGCGGACAGTGTTGAGTGCAGCAG
Organism: Poa pratensis; assembly: GCA_947311845.1. Taxonomy (NCBI): domain Eukaryota; kingdom Viridiplantae; phylum Streptophyta; class Magnoliopsida; order Poales; family Poaceae; genus Poa; species Poa pratensis. The sequence continues at coordinate 2,682,847 of CAMZMU010000093.1, read as the reverse complement.
CCTTGGAGTGGGAAGTGATCTGAAGATAGAAAAGCTATCACCGAATTGAGTTATATACCGGCATATCTTAATGTCGGTACAAGCAATGAAACAAAAAGAAAGGATAAAGAAACTTACTGTCCATCTCCTTGTTAAGCCGGGTGAGCTCGCGGAGCCAGATGTCGGATTTTGCCTTGAGGGCATCCAGTTCTCCTTGAGCCGAGGTAGCGCGAACCTCGGTCGCCTCGAGGGTTTCCTTGTGCTTTTGCGCAGCTTCCTCCCTTTGCATCAGGGCCTGCTCAATGCCGGTTTTCTCGCCCTGGACCCGAGCAAGTTCCTCCTGGAGCCGAGACACTTCCTGTCGTTCCTTCTGGAGGGCAGTGGCGTGCGCGGTTTCCTTGTTCTTCAGCGTCTCCTGAAGTTGCTTGTGGGACCTCTTGAGTTTATTGTGGTCCAGAAGCAGCTTCGAAACACTGTGGTCCGGGCGTTGGTGCAATCCTGAAAAGAGCAAAGGTTAGTATGATTTTTTGAAGATTCATGCCGAGTAAAGCTGAATGTCGGATTTTTTGAAGATTCGTGCCGAGTAAAACTCGACAAGAATCTCGGGGACTGGATGTCGGATTTTTTAAGATCCTAAGTGTCGGTTTTTTGAAGATCCTGAATGTCGGATTTTTTGAGTCTAATAATGGAAATTTTGTGAAGATTCGCGCCGAGTGATCTTTACTCGGGCAAGCGCAGGTCACTCAACCCGAATCTCGGGGACTGGGGATTATATATGTTTATCATCTATGGCAAAGGAAAGAAAAGTCTGGCTGAGGAAAAAATACCTCGGCAAGCTTGCTGGCTCGAAGGGTCGAGAGTTGCAAGTTGTGCATGGCCTGAGCAAGCGCACTGGGCCAGCTGGATGTGGGTGACCGGGTTCGCGGAGGAGACCTCGCTAGTGTCGGCGGCATTCCAGTCCATGTGGTACTGCTTCTCCGAGCCTAAGCTGTGTCCACTTTGAGTTCGGAGCTGGGGTAAAACCCAGCTGCTACTGGTAACTCGGGAGACGGAGGTGGTGAGAGCTTGGTGCTCCGGGTAGTGGTTGGAGTCAACACCACTTGTTTCTCCGGATTGGCAAGTTGTTTCCCGGTGCCACTTGGCTCTGTGCCGGCTTGGCTAGTGGAGTAGCTTTCCGAGTTACTAACTCGGTGGACTTGGTGGTGGACTTCGGCCGGGCGGCTGCTTTGTTGCTGCTGTTGCTGTTGAGGTTGCTGCTGTCCTTGTTGCTGTTGCTGTTGCTGATGTTCCTGTTGCTGTTGCTGTTGTTGTTGTTGTTGTGGTTGCTGTTGTTGCGGCTGTTGTTGTTGTGGTGGTGGTTGCTGTGCGCCCGAGGTCACCGAAGTGTCGGCCCGCGGAATGTCGGTTTCCGCGGTGGGGGCAGCAGAGCCAACATCTTCGTCGAGGACCACGACCTCGGGAATGACAGATGAGGTGGCGGGTACCCCGGAGTCACGTGGCCGAGGTTCGGCTGTACTCGGAAGGGGTGAGCGCATAGAGGAGGCACTCTGGTTAATTTCAAGGGGGCACTGCATCAAACAAGAAAAAGTGTTATGTCGGGGAAAGATTATCCCGGGAGAAGGAAAAAAGGAAGTAGCTTGTGTCGGCAAAGAATATCTTACCCTTGAGTAACTGGTGGTGTCTTCGTGGCCCTTCTTCGGCTTAACCGCTCCTCTCTTCTGCCGCTTCGCCTTCGGAGCTGCTGGATCGAGGATGTGGAGGTCCCGGTATTCGAGGTACCGGTCTCTGCACGCTTGCGAGATCCCACTTGTTTGCCCGAGGTAGCAGGGCGTGCACTCGGAGCAGAGCCACCCGGGTTAGCTGATGCCGAGGCTGGGTGAGCATATGCGATGGGACGAGCATCAATTATCTCTAGCATTTCGCAATCATCGTCGTCCGACCAATCTCGGATTGAGGCTCGGGCTCGAGGCTTACCCGAGGTAGGGGCGCCAGCTCTCGGAATCGGCAGCTGATCCTCATCATCCGGGTCTTCTACCTCGGCGACGTCCGGGGCAGGGATGTCTTGGCCCCATTTGGTGGAGGGATCCTCTCCATCTTCAGTCTTTTGCCGGGTAAACCTCTGCAAGCCAGAAGCAGTAAAACCGAGTTACTTTATGAGCGGATTATGGGGCCGGCATAAGAGTTATCTCGGTAGAAAAAAGTATGTCGGTGCAAGTTGCAAGGTTACTTACTTGCTCCGGAAGCCGAGTTCTGTTATGAGGTTCTAGACCCCATTCCCATTCCTCGGTCATCAGCGTGCGGGCAATTGCCTTGACACGTCTTCTGATCTCGGCTTTGTTCAGCTCGTGGGTGCTGATCCGAGTTGGATCATACTGGCCACTCATGTGGCAGATCTTGTGAACTCGGTCTTGAAGGGGGGAAACTCGGCGGCTGACGAAGGTCCTCAGGAGATCATCGCTCGTTAAGCCTGCTCCCACAAGCTCCTCGACGACCTTGTGAATCTGGTTGATCTCGATGTTCAGGTCCCTCGGGTTGAGGGACCAGTTAAACTGTTCAGTAGGGGTGGCGATGTTGAATAGCGGCAGGTTCAGAAATCGGCGTTGTCTGGGCTGTCCGGGTTCTTCACGTAGAAGAACGTGCGCTGCCATTTCCGGCATGACTCCAGGCCTTGAATCCGAGGCAAGATGGAACCTCTCCGAGGTATGATGGTAGCAGCTCCGCACGGGGTCATCTCCTTGGGGAAGTTCTTGTTCTCCGGATCCGGGACACTTTGCTTCCGGAGTTGGAAGTACTTGGCCCAGAGCTCAACAGTGGGCCAGAGTCCGAGGTATCCCTCGGAGAAAGAAACGCACGCAGAAAGCGTGGTAATGGCATTGGCTGGAAGGTGGTGAGGTTGAAGCCGGAATCGATCCAAGAAGGATCGGAAGAACTCGCTCGCCGGGAGTCCAAAGCCGCGCTCGAAGTGCGCGACGAAGACCACGCGCTCGCCGGATTTCAGCTTCGGCTCGGCCTCTGTGCCGGGAACCCGGCATATCACTTGTGCCGGAATGCGTTTGGTCCGGACTAGCCAGTCTATCTCGGCCTGGGTTACGTCGGAACCTTCCCACCCGGCGCGCTCTCCCTCTTCAACGACATCCTCGGCAGGCTCCGGGGTATGGCTGGAGGACATCTCGGAAGGGATCTGCAAAAGAGGCACAAGTTGAACCGAGATAAGTATCTCGGAATATTTGGGCAACAGAGGAAAATGCGTAAAGGGCGGGAAACACCAATCTGTGACTAAGTGTTTGGTGAAAAGATCTACGGAGAAGAATAAATAGAGGATAAAGGCAAGTTTTATAAGTTGAAAACCTAGAAGAACCTACGGAGGAACTATTGAATGGGTAGTGCGAAACACAATGGAGAAGATCTAGAGGGGAACTAAGTAGTTGAGTTCGATAGCTTCTACGGAGAGGAGGAGCAAGTTCATCGGGGAAGATGAACAAAATTCATCGGAAAGGAGGAATGTGTTCATCGGAGAGAATGAACACGTTCATCGGCACTGTCAAGGGAAAAAATCTTACCGGAGATTGCGACGGCGATGCGAGGCGAAGAAGCGCGGGGCGTGCCGGAGTTGCGCGTGTCCGGTGGTGGCGCGAGGTGCTCCGGTGGACGGTGGCTCGCGAGATCCGGCGTCGTGCGGTGGCGGAGCTCACTGCGCGGCGGCGGCGGTGTCGCAGGAAAGAGAGACAGAAGAAGAGGGATGCGAAGAAGACGAGGTGAGGTGCCCGCTCCCCTATTTATGGGCACGGGGCGCGTGCGGTTTCCATTTTTACCGCGTGCGGTTACCGTAACGGGCGCGCGGATTAACCGCGCACGATCTGCGCGGTTGCGATGTTTGCGGCCGCACGATCAGCCGCATCGTGGGCCACAAGGTGGTAACGGCCCGCGGCGTGATCGCGTGCGGTTACTGGCGCGGGAATCAAGGAGGCACGCCACGGTCAAACGCACTCGAGTGCTTTTGAGACGTGACAGCTCGTGACGTATGCGGCGTGCGTGCAGAGACATGTCTGTCCGCGCACAGGAACCGAGGCAGCGCACAGCGTCTCTCTGCCACGTGCTGTGGAGAGATCTTTGAGAGATTGTGGGAATCTTTTTGTGTCGGAGAGACCGGCACAAGGGTAGGTCTCGGAGGTTGTGGGAAGTTCGGTCCTTGAAGCTTGAGATGAACCGGCATGTGAATGTCGGATGTTTGATCAGGGCAAAACGGTTGCCTTGTGTCGGAGCAACCGGCATAAGGGCATACGGCGAAACAGTTGGAGGTTTTTATTTGGATGCTTGAGGTATACCGACATGGTTATGTCGGATGGTTGGGTTAAGTTGAGTTGGTCGTGAAAGCTTGACTTGCTCCTTCAGCGGAGTTCTTGTGTCAGAGAAACCGACATAGGGGCATATGTCGGAATCAGTTGGAGAGGTTATTAAGTGGCTTTACGGTTGAACCGACATGATTATGTCGGATGATTGTTATGGTTGTTTCGGTTGATTAAACCTGCTGTGGCCCTTCATCCAAGGCTGCAGGACCGCACCAGATTCGGGGACTAATGTCGGGGGGCTACCCCCGGGTAGGGTCATGATGTGGTAAAAGCTATGCCCAGGTGTGGGCCAAGTTACAGTAAAAGCCGACATGCCTGGACTTCAGAATGTGGTGTAGGTGCAAAACCGACATAGGCATACCGACATATCCCGGGCCAAAAGGGACCGAGGTACCATGCTGGTGCCAACCGGCATATGTCGACCGAGATAAGGATCCGAGACATCATAACCGACATAAGTATGTCGGTATCTTGTGTGTTTTTCTCATGTGCAGGGAAGGTTATTGAGGAAAGGGAATCCGGCATATCCATACCGGGTTAGCCTCATGTCGGACGGAGGTCAGCGCTGCTGTCACATCCCGTCTGGCACGGGAGCGCGGCGTGCGGTACGGCGCATGTCTGAGGTGACTGGGTTTACCTCTGCTGACCAAGGAGCAGGAGAAGGACACCGCTGACCTCGGGCGTACCTAGGAGCAGAGATATGGAACAGGACATGGGCGAGCCACGTCCTGTCCACTGTGCAGCGACAATCATGACGTGCAGGCGTGCGCATCTGCAGTGCCGGTACGGAGACGTGACCGTTGCAAGTGGAAGGGGTATTCCGGTAACTCGGTTTAGCCTATATATGTGTCCTCACCCCCTCCTGCGTGAGGGACGATGCCCTGAGACACATCTCCCCCCATAGATTCATCTTCTTCCTTGTGTTTATCCCCATAGCTGGGATCTTACAGCTCGAGGAGCAGCGTTGTACGTGTGATACCGAGATATTCAGAGAGAGATAGGCAGGAGCAGGGGTGTTACCTCCTCACGAGGTCCCCGAACCTGGGTAGATCCTGTGTGTGCTTGTGCTTGTGTGTTCTTCGTGCGTTCTTCTTAGCGCGCTAGCCCTCTCCCGGATTCCACCAGTGTCCATCGGCACCACTCTTTAGCCATCCTATGGTATCTGCCGTGACACCACGACAACAACTTTAAGGAGAGTTGATACAACATGCATGGATCATAATTAAGCAACATGCATTGTGACAACTTTGACAATATATTTCACCAACCAAAGATCTGATATTTGTTACAAAAATTGTACCGTCAAAAACTTTGTTTAAATATGAATATGAATCTGAGTAGCAAATATCACATGTTTTGACGAAATTTATGGTCAAATTTGATGCGCGCAAAAGTAAGACGTCACGGAAATAGGGACTGAGGGAGAGTACTACGTACTACTTTATTTAGTCGCTATTTATACCTATACTCTCATACCGAGGGAGTATATGTTAATGGAGGAAGCTATAAATGTGATGCTAACTTGCCAATCAATTTTCCTTGCGGCAACTAGCTTGCGGCGTGGAGCACCATAGTCTCGATTGTGATCCCGGGTCCGAATGCCATCAGCACGCCCCACTCGGCCGCCGCCTCCCCTTCTTTTGACCTACGGCGTCGGAGCTCATCGAGGACGAAGATGACCGTCGCGCCGCTCATGTTACCGAACTCACTGAGCACCTGTCGGCTGGCCGCCAGCTTGTCCGTGTCCAGCCCAAGCAATTCCTCGATGTGGTCCAAGATGGCACGGCCGCCGGGGTGGATCGCCCAGAAGAGATTGTTCCACTTCCATGCGGCTGCAGGATTGACACCGAGGGACTCGAACGCGTCGATGAGAACACGTTCGATGTTCTTCCCCAGCAGCTTGGGCACCTGGCTGGAGATGTGGTAGTCGAGACCGCCTTTCCTAAGCTGCATGGTGATCGCGTCCTGGGTCCCCGGTATCGTCGTCTGCGTGGCAAAGGCCATCTCGAAGAGCGGCCGTTCTCCGCCGGAGCCGACGAGGGGGTCGGCCCCGACAATGGCAGCGCCCGCCCCGTCGCCGAACAACCCCTGACCGATGATGGTGTCGAGACAGCCGTCCTGGGCCCCGTAGAAGGCAACGAGGGTGAGCTCGGAGCAGGCGACGAGGACACCAGCGCCGCGGTTGTTCTCGGCGAGCTCCTTGGCGAGCTGCAGCGCCCTGCCGCCGCCGGAGCAGCCGTTGAGGTTGAGTATGGTGCGGGAGACGGTGTGGCGGAGGCCCAGGAGCGTGGCCAGCCGGAGGTCCGCGCTCGGGGCCTTGGCGCCGGAGTAGGTGCTGAAGATGAGGTGGGTGATGTCCGTGGGCGGCCGCCCCCCACTCGGCGATGGCCTTGAGCGCGGCGGACGCGGCGAGCTCCGGGATAGCGGCGGAGGCCATGTCTATGCGGGCATCGAGGGTTGGCAAAGCGCGGTCGATCAAGTGCGGGTGTGCGTCCAGGAGTTCCTCGTTCACGTGCATGAAGCGCTTCTCGATGCCTGATTTGTCACCTGCAAATTAAGTAAACAATAGAGTAAATTACTCCATTAGTTAATTCGAACAACATGCATGCATATAAATAAATTAACCATGAGTCGATTGAGTTAAACTATAGTCTTAATGCGCATGCACGTATGAATATGGGGCAAATAGCTCCTATGCGACGTTTTTCATCGTCAATTGATGGGCAGCGACGTCGTTGGCAGGAATAGCTCTGCTGCGACATCTCTGTTTGAACAAATTACTCTGCTGCGACTTGACACTTAAGCGCAGTCTGTTAGTTAGGATTAGGATTATGGGGAGCCGGCGGGTGGGACCTACAACTTATCCACGTCAGGTTGATGGGACCCAGACAGCAACGACGACCATTATATCCTCCTCGCCTGCGCGCGCATTCTCCCTTGCTTGCCTGTCTTCTACTTCTCCGGCGACGAAGCGCCGCAACGCCGACGAGCTTGTCTGAACTGAACTGGATTCATTTGCGCAATTTCCGAAGTGAAGCAGTTACCAGAACTTGATTTCAACTGAAATTTAGCTTAACATATACTCAAATTCGAAAGATTACATAGATTAGTTCGTGGCGATCATCGGATCAAAAGCCACACATGGGGCAGAAGCCCGATTACGGCCCCCTTCTTTTCAGCTTATTTTCCAGATTCTCCCAGAAGCTACCCTCCATCAGCTTCTCCCAGAATCTCGTTTTTTAAATTTGTTTAAACTTCTAAATTTGTCTTCCCAATACTTATTTAGAAGTTTAAACAAATTTAAAAAACGAGATTCTGGGAGAAGCTGATGGAGGGTAGCTTCTGGGAGAATCTGGAAAATAAGCTGAAAAGAAGGGGGCCTACATAGTTAACCTAGCTAATTTGGGCGTCGACGCTGCTCTACCCCTAAACGCAGATCCAAAATTGGGCTTCGGAGCCCCGAGGGTGCGGCGACGACGAGGCGGCGGCGCCGCTCAGTCGGAGAAGTCGAGCTCCTCCTCGTCGGAGCTGATCTCGACGATTTCAGGCTGGAGGGAAGCGTCGATACCGGCCTGGAGGCGGCGTGCGTTGAGCTCCTCCCGTTCCTGACGGCGCGCCTCGACGTCCTGCTGCAGCTGCTGGCCGCGCTGGATCACCTCCTCGGTGATCCAGTCCAAGTCCTCGTCGTTGGCGTAGTCTCCGGGCAGCAGGCCGCGGCGTGGTGGGCGGTCCTGCTGCTCCTCCTCCTCCTCCCTCTTCGGCGGCGGCAGCTGTGGCGCCCTTGCCGCCATGCGGGAGCTCCCCGCGCCGGAGGAGCCCCCGTGCTCGTAGCGGCGACCGCGCGCCGCCACGGCGAGGTCGTACTCCTCCACCTCACGGCGGTAGTACGCTGGCGGCGGCGTCATGCCGCAGTTGAACCACTTGTACATTCCGCGCTTCCGACCGACGTCGGAATGAACCCGCCTCGCGCGTTCCGGGTCAGCCGGCCACTTCTGCGCCTTGCGGGCATCGCCGGAGCGATTTCCACCGCCGGAATGGCCACCGCGGGAGCTGGAGCCCCCGGAACCTCCACGCCTAAACATATCGTGCGGTGGCGCTGGATCTGTAGGTGGCGGCGGCGGTTTCTCGTGGATTTGGTCGCCGGCGGCGAGTGAGTGTGGGGGAGCTGCGGCAGATCTGAATAATTGCTAGGGTACGACGCGGATAAGTAGGGGAAGGGGAAAAACAAGGTGGGCTGTGGCACGGGAGGTGGGCTGGGCCGTGGGCCGTGTATTGAAATGAGCATAACTACCCGGAAAAAACTATGCGTGAAATGAGCATAACCATGGGCCGTGACTGAAAAAAACTTTGCCCAATTTCAAATGAGCATAACTAATTCAAAAAATATCATAAAAACATGAAACCTTCATTAACTTAAAAAATAGTGAGACTGTAGAATGACACTATATAGATAGAAAAAAAGTCTAGGAATTTGTTTTGAGTGATTAAGACAAGGTGAAAAAGACACTTGCTTAGGTTGAATTTTGAATTTTGCTCATCTGAATTTTGACAAAACAAATAATCAAAATTTCAAAAACAATTAATTTTTTTGCCCCAGTGCAGCATCTTCGTGGTTGGGACAACTCACTATTATAGATTTTTAACAATTAACAAAATTGTCCAAATGCAATATCTAACTTAAGAGCTCATTTGAAAATTCAAAAAATTGTACCAGTGCAATATCTTAATGGATGGGACAACTCACTATTATAGATTTTTCTATAATAGTGAGATGCCAGACCCACTAAGCTATTAGACTAGAACATGAAATGCAACACCCAAATTGCGAGCATGGGGGGCTCGAACTTGGGTGGGCAAAGGGAGGCATCAACCCTTACTACTAGGCTATGCCTATGTTTGCGACAAATCTATCATCGAAAAAGTGTTTGTTTTAACTTGGTCATCAATCTAAGCCTTCATCGAAAAAGTGCTAGAAAGTAGCTCCAAAGGTAGGGTAAACGACCTCATTTCTAAGCAAGCGATTTTCGACCTTGTCTAAATCAGCAAAAAAAACTGTTCTACCAATCTACTATGTATATAAGAAGACCATGTGGACTGTTTTTTTTTCATTTTTTGATTTTTTTGAATTGTTTATACTCATTTCAAATTTGGCCAAATTTAAAATTGAAAATGAAAAATTCCACATGGTCTTCTTATAGACATAATACAATTTGCAACGATTTCCAAACTATAAACGTGTTTGTTCTAACTTGGTCGTCAATCCGAGCCTTCATGGAAGAAGTGCTAGAAAGGAGATCCAAAGGTAGGGTAAACGGCCCCATTTCTAAGCAAGTTTTTTTTCGACCTTGTCTAAATCAGCCAAAAATATTTTCTAGACATCCATTCTACATATTAAGTGTCATTCCAAAGTCTCACAATTTTTTTAATTTTTTTTAGACCGAACTACCGTAGGGGAAGCCCCTACGGTTATTTTATATAAAAGATAGTGAGGCGTACAAAATTACATGATGAAGGGGGGGGGGGGGGGGGGCGAAGAGAGTCAAGGAGAGATGACTCAAGCCCAACAAAAAACAGAAAAAAAAAGGGGCAACTATGAAAAGAAGGGTTCGGTCTAAAACACTATCCAAAGAGGATAGTAGCAGTATCCACCAGTGCTTGCACAAAAGAATCCTTGACCCGGTATTGATGAAGAAGCAGGTCTTGCTTGGTCCGGCGACGCCAGTCTTCCTGAGAGGGATCCACCCCATTAAAGATGAGATCATTTCTTTGTTTCCATATGTTCCATGCCACACAGGCCATGACCTCCTCAAAATGGGGTCGCTGGAAGGAGCTGGCCGCCAAAGAGATCCTAGCTCTTAAGTCAAGGGTGAAATCCCATGTAATACCTACTGTGTGCCAACAGGCTCTGGCAAAATCACAACTGAAGAATAAGTGTTCCGCATCTTCCAAGATTGAGTGATTACAGAGAACACAGTCATCACCACGTTCAATGTGCCAATGCTTGCGAAGCATCATGTCCTTGGTGTTCAGTCGATCATTGATCATCAACCAACTGAAAACTTTAAGCTTGGGCAGACATCTTGACTTCCAGATTTTTGCAAGGGTGATATATCTTTAGGCATACATTGACACATATATCTGTAGAAGTCCCTCGAAGTGTATGATGATTTGCCCCAAACAAAGGACCTAGAGTCCACTTCCTGAGTCGGCTGAATGTCAGCACACATAAGTTGTAGAGATTGGAATTCATCATAGGCTTGCATTGATAACGGAAGTTGAAACAATGAGCTGAGCTCCTGAACCCCAATAGCCTTCTGAACATTCACGTCTTCACGCTGAACAAAAGAGAACAGACGTGGGAACTTTTCCGAGAGCAGATCGTCTTGTCGCCAGAAGTCTTTCCAAAATAGGATCGTGGAGCCATCCCCAACCTTGCAAGAAGTTATGCTTCTGTAAATGTCGACCAAACTGAAGACATCACGCCACCAAAAGGACCCTCTCCTAGACTGAGCATGAGGTGCTAAATCCTCCGAATATTGAGACCAAACAAGTTTTACCCACGGTATATCTGCCTTGGAGAAGAATTTGTGTAACTGCTTCAACAATAGTGCAATATTCCGCAGTTCCAAATTAATCACTCCTAAATATTATTTGACAACACTTTCAAAAAGTAAGCTCAGATCTATCTTAGTCCCTCCAAAATGTGCGCTGGTTTTTTCATTTTTTGATTTTTTTTTAAATTCATTATGCTCACTTGAAACCATACTCTATACTTTGAAATCCATACTAGTCTGTTCAAGATTTCACATTTGAGTGAAGCCATTTTCGTGCAAATGTATGTACACCATGTTTATATTTTTTTCTCGTTACTATATGACATAAGACACACATGTGCGCTGGTTTTTTCATTTTTTATTTTTTTAAAATTATTTATGCTCATTTGAAAGTGTTCGGGATCTCTCACTTGATTTAACGATTTTCCGTAAAAATGTATATAAACCATACTTATATTTTTTTCTCGTTACTATATGACATTACAAGACCATGTGCGCTGGTTTCTTGTTTTTTTTATTTTTTTTGAATTAGTTATGCTCATTTGAAAGTGCTGTCAAATCTAGGCCAAACCTTCTAGAAGAACACCCGTTGGCCGTTGGATCGACGAGAATCTAGCGATGACGGTTGAGATCCGCTGAGCCAGGGCGATCCGCGAGACTAGCGTTCTGCGCTTTGATTGGCCGACCTCTTTTTTCCACCCAAACACGCACGGTTTGATTCACTGATATGTGGAGCCAACCTACTGTGGGGGTCCGCATGTCAGTAGCTGGTTTGCGAACGTGTGGGCCTGCCATGCGCGGGGAACGACGGCGTTTGCTTGCTTGATTCAGAGATTCAGACATTCAGACATTGTCGCAGCGATTCAGTTGCAATGTGGACAAGGCAGTGATTCAGATGCAATGTGAAACGCCATGGATACACACGCATGCACCTCCGCATTTCATCGAAAACCCTAAGCATTCTAGCCTATTTAAGTACAGCACACACCCCCTCTTCCTCTCCCACCCAAGCAAGAGCCACTCCCTTCCCCCTTCCATGCGAAGGCGAATCCACCCTCCTCTCACATCCGCAATGGAGTTCGACGGAACAACCTTCCAGCGGCCGCCTACCGTGCCGGAGCGGCGCCACCCGCCGGGCGTCCTAGTCCAGAACACTCTGCGTGTGTGGGCGCAGTCCAGGGTTAGGGGGGCCGAAGCTCTCACGCGCGCCTTCCTTGACGCCGGTTATGCCCATCTCCCACCGGGCACGCCGGCGATGTACGAGCTCGAAGTCAGTCTTGACTTCTTCGACAACATCAGGATGATCGCGGTCAACTTCCGCAACCCGTTCGACGCGGAGCATCTACTCGGCCAAGTTTTTTGGTGCGGCTGCGAGTCCATTTTCTTCACCATTTGTAACATCTTCACCAGGACCGAGAGCACGTTCCCCCACCCAAACCAGATGCACTCCCTCCCCTACTGAAGTTGAATGAAGGAGCACACCTTTGTGCGAAGCAAGCATCGGATATTAGAAAAAGATGTATTTGGGTTAATTTTATCCCTAGTTTTATTTCTCAATGTTTGCAGAATGATTGTAAGCCCGATGAAGTTTAAGTAATGGAAGTATTATTTTGTGTTTTCTGCGTTTTTTTCTTTGACGTGTCGTGTCCCTGAACACTAAAAGGCAAAAGTGGCTCAAATAAAAAAATAAAAAAGCAAAAGTGGCTGAAATGACTCCTACAGTTACTGGGCCTAATTGGATGGAGTTGGCCCATTCATCTAGCCCACAGTGAAACTTTTTCATTTTTCTCGAAAAAAAAAGATCTGCGCACGGCTGCGTCCTCTATAGCAATATTCCGAAGAAGTAAATCATTCTGATAAGTCTAAATAAAGAAGTAAAACATTGTTTCTACAGATGACACGATAATTTACATTTTTGACAAGGTTTAACCCAACGGAACGTGCGAATGACAACATCGGGATGTCCAGAGCACGCCCCAGGGTGTTCGACAGAATGCAGTCCACATGCCCAGTTCACAAAATTACTCCCCCATACGCTCCCAGCGCTGGACAAACATTGCCTGAACTTTCAGGCACCTACCAAAATTCACTACACTTCCTATCTACATAATGCAGCTCAAGCTTCCAGCTCCATCTAGCAGCTCTGTAGCTGATTCTTCATCTCGCATAGGATCAAAGCTATTTCGATGTCCAGGCTCGATGAACTAGCTGAACTCCTGCTCGATGTGGTACCCCTGCTCGATGAACTCCTGCTCGATGTGGTACCCCTGCTCGATGAGCTCCAGCCCGAGCTGCTCTGGTCGCCCGCATCAAGTTTTCGCATCGATGCATACCTCTGTCTCGTCATCGGCGGCGATTGACCGCCGAGCGAAAAACCCTTACCGTCGATGCTATAGCGCTTCCACGCCCGCTTCAAGACCTGATTCACCGAAATCCGGTAGGGTCGCTTGCCGCTGCACGAGTCCCTCGCTGCTACACGAGTCACAAATAGGGCCGCCGGTCGCCTCCGCGACCGGCGACCCGCACCACCCCAACCTCCATCCACCCTCGACGCCCTTACCTTGCATTGCGACCGCAAGCCCTGCGTCGCCGCCCGCCGCTCGAATCGCCGCTTCTTTTCTTGCGCCGCCGCTCAAATCGATTGCCGCTTCTCTTCTCGCGCCACCGCTCGAATCGGCCGCTCCATCTACCGCCGGCGCAGGGATGATCTCCTCCAGCCCGGAGAAGCCGAGACGGCAGGACATGAGTGAGCTCGTGGCAGAGTTTGTTCCCCCACGATGAACAGATGCAGCTGTCACATCGGAGCTATTATCACCGCTTCAGAGCACGCACGCGTGAGGTCCCACTTGTCATAAACTTATCCATTGAACGGTCAAACGGGTTTTACCGCGTGGGATAATAAATTAACGGCCATATCGTGCCTGGGCTATTTCTGCACAAAGGTATGTCGCACCATAGCTATTGTTACGAAAGATGTAGCATCGCAGACAATTCCCCACAAAGACGTCGTACTGGAGCTATTCGCCGATAATACTAGCTAGTGTGAGCTTAATTTTGAGATCTTACAAATTCTCTTGAGCTTATCCTTGAGATCGGTGAGGTGCTCGCTCTTAGTAACGCGGAAGTAGTAGTCGGTGTACTCCTCCTGGATCATGGTGGTCGCCGGGTTCGACGTGCCGATGGCAAGCACGGCAGCGGGGCCGTCCGCACGCTGAGCTGACGGATTTCATGGACGGTTGCCATGGACGTCAAGCGTTGTAGCGCAGTAGAATAAGGCTCTTGAATCTTGATCGAGGCAAGTGAAAGGTAGATCGGGATGTGCTGCCTGTGCTTTGGACACTGCTGCAGCGAGGTTTTATTTATCTATTCTATATATCAAAGCCGCCGGTTTGAGGCCTCTCCGGCTGTGACCACGTCACCGAATACTGTAGATGTGCAAAATTCGCACTTCTACAGACTGTTCTCAAGTCTATATGTGCCGCCACGCGTAGCCAACGTTTAGCGCTCCCTCAGCGAGTCACGGCCGCGCGACCTCTACTGCGCCGTTTACTGTAGATGCGCGAATTGAACGGCGCCATGTCGCCTCCTATCCCGGCTTTTCTAGAAGACTCCGGTGCGCCTATCTCTCTCCCTCTCACACCGACGGACACCAGCAGCCAGAGGATTCCTCGACCTCCTCTTTAATCGCCTCCTTCCCTAATTGGGCCTGCTGCTTCATCTTTCCCACCACGCCAGGCGCTGCAGGAGGAGGCAGCGGCGAGCAGGTGCTGACGCGCTGGACGGCGGCAGAGCCCAGGGGGTGATGGCGAGGGGCACCGGAGAGGGCCCGACGCAGATGGAGAGGACGGAACCGACGAGGCACACGCGGCAGTCCAAGTTCTCCATGGAGAGCGCGTCTCACTAGTGGACGGCAGGGATATTGGGGCACTTTGTTAGGGGCATTTTTCCAAAATGCCCCAAATTGTAGCTTAAAGAGGGCATTTTGATTAAAGTGCCCTAAAAAGTTAGCTTATAAAGGCATTTTTTGAAAATGCCGCAATTGGTGTGGTCTTTTAGGGGCACTTTGAGAAAGTGCCTCAATAGATAGGGTGTTTTGGGGCATTTTATCAAGTGCCCTAATAGATAGGGTCTTTTGGGGCATCTTATCAATTGCTCCAATAGTTAGAGTCTTTTGGGGCATCGGTTTCAAATTTTGTTCCGTGTTTGAAATTGTTCCGATTCAAAAATTTGTTCCGATTTAGAAATTTGTTCAACTTTGAATTTTTTTCTGATTTTGAAATTTGTTCAAATTAGAAATTTGTTCTGATTCGAATTTTGTTCCGGTTCGAAAATTATTCCGATTCGAAATTGTTCTGATTTCGAAATTTGTGCGAATTTTGTTCGAATTTAAAATTGTGTGAATTTGAAACAGCGGAAAAGTTCCATCGCGCACCTCTCATGTTCAAAGGCTTCGCACGTGAAAAATTCGTCGCGCGCGTACTCGCGAAGAAACAGCGAAACTGTCTTCGCTCGCGAAAATGGGCCGGCCCAAACAATCCTCTAGGCGACCCGACCGCGGACGATCGATCTAAAGGAGCTCCCTTGTCTCTCCCAACCACTGCCGCTCTCGCCCGATACTTCTCGCCGCCGCCCGCCGCCGCCACTCCCCGCCACTCCCCGCCGCCGCGCCCTCACCGGCTTCCGTCCGTCGCCGCGGACGACGCATCGGAACCCTCTCCCCGAGTCCCCGCCCTCGAGCCTCGATTCTCGCTGCGGAGGCGGTGGTCCCGCGATTCTAGGGTTCGCGGGGCGGAACCGGCGTCGGCAGCCATGAGCGACGGCGAGCGCCGCGACGACGACATGGCGACCACCAGCGGCGTCCTCTCCTCGCCCTTTCTCTCGTGGGACCCGCGACGCACCATGCCCTCCCTCGATCCCCTTTCTCTCCTCTCACCGCCCTCCCTCTTCTCCGACGCGGCGTCCCGATTCAAATCCGACTCCGCCCGCTCTCTCCCGCGGCGCCACCGCCATGGCTGGACCTACTGCCAAGGGCCAGCTACCGTCGACCTCGGGTACGTGCCCACCTACACCATCGCTCGCTAGGGTTTCGCTGGCAAACAAAATCTGATCCGCTTCTCTTTCTATGTGTCATGTTTTGCAGGTGCTGCTCTTCCCGGACCTGCCCACCGGCGTCCTACTGCTCAGCGCAAATATACGGAGAGGCATCACCACCACTTGCAGCGACGTGGTAACCTCCTCCCTCCAACAATATGTATGCTTGCTGCACATCATCTGCTATAAAAAAAAGGACAGGATGAGTAGCTGGAATTTTATTTCATTCACATGTACTGATTAGGATTAGGATTTGATCATGGCTCTCCTGAATTTTATTTCGATCGATTGGTTTGCTTTGTTCGCCCCGTCCAACCTGCTTAACTAATTCCGCCATATATACTTCCAGATGACGACGACGACGATGAGTACGAGGAGCCCGGCGGAGGCAACCACTTCCTGGGGTTCATGTTCGGCAACGTCGACGATGCCGGCGACCTGGATGCCGACTATCTCGACGAGGTGAATTACTGCATTCAGTGCCTATGTTTCATTGGGGAATCTCCTGTTTTCTTTATATTAATTCTGGCTGCATCTATAAGATTATACGCGGCTAGGCATTTTGTTAGTACTTCAGGTGCAGTACTGTCATGAGTATCCTATATAAATGATGCCAATGGTGTCCTATGATGAATGCTAATTTGGTTAATCTTTTTTTCAAAAGCATTAATACAGTGTTTTTTGTTTATAGTTAACCAAGTCTTCTCCAGCACATGCTGATCCTTCTGAGCAAGGTAAGTGACATCTCTATCATTCTGTATAATCTGCATGAACTAGTTTTAATGTGTTATTCTATAAGTCCAACTTGTGAACTATAATTATGTTTTTGCTGTTTCCGACAGCTTTGTATTCTGTGTTCCATCTATCATATATATACACAGTAGTTGATGTGTGATATTTTTCCGTTTCATAGACTATGATGAGAAAGCAGAAGATGCTGTTGACTATGAAGATATTGATGAACAATATGTTGGACCTGAAGTTTGAGTGTTTGATGAGGAGAACTATGGCGAGGATGAAGAACCACCTAATGATGTTGAGCTACCTGTTGATAATGTTATACGAGGTTTGGCATATCTGCAGATTATGGAGCAATGTTGCACAGCTACTTGAAATTGTCGTAATGCATTTTGTTGTGGCCTGTTGTGCTGTATGCTCTTGTTTTAATATTGGTGAGGAACTCGTGATGATAATAATTACTTCCCCTTGTAGGTAGTTCGCTTGTGAAATTGTGGATACAAAGGAATATCAGAGCTTGGTGAGTTTTACTCCCACACTTAAAAGCCCTCATGGCCTAACTTACTGGGTTTCCATATATTATATTCATTTTGTCCTAATTAAGAAGATTTAACTTCTTGGTGAGTTTTACTCCCACACTTAAAAGCCCATCATCAAGCATGCTATTCATTTTAAAGTCGAGCTTGGTCAGTGTGTATTTGGCTCCATAGTCCAATGCATCTAGTCTAGGTCTTATTGTTTACCGAGCTAAATGTTGTGGCTAACGCATGGAAGTGTTTTTTAATAGTATGTAGTCATTAATTACAAGTTATTGCAACATGTATAACCTTGCATAGATGATATACATATTGGTCAAGCCTAATACATAAATCCCTGATTGGCAGAAAGTATTTTTGTTTTGTTTTGAAGCCTCAACCGAGCCATGGTGTTTCTGTGCCCAGCCTTCCAGCCGATGATTTGGTGCTATGTGATTCTAGGACTAGTTCTGGTTGTCATTGATCTGTGTTAGTGCACTAGCTATCATATTTATTGTTTATTAACTCTTAGATCTTCCAATCTGGTATTGGAGTTATCTAGTGTATGAATGATTTAATTTGATATTAAATGAGTTGTATGATGTTGTTTGAGTACTGCCTAGTCGCATAATTGATTCTTGAGTAGTATTTATGTCAGCCTGGTTATAGAGAAGAATGCGTTATATATGATGACTCTGTCAAAGAAAGAAATGAGGCTTATTTTCGGTAGATGTTAGTTTACAGAAGAGAGATGTTAGTTTACCAAAGAAATAGTGTGATTCTACTTTTGTAGAGTTAAAACCTGAAGCATAGAAGGATTGATTGTTGCACCAAGTTGACGATGCTATATTTAGGCATGGATATTTTCTTTCAGCTCAGGAGATATGTTATTGATTGCTGCACCAAGTTGAACCTTGCGTGATTACTCATACTCTCATGCTGATCAGATCAAGGAGTATCTCAAGGTAAACCTCTGGTTCATGTTTTTCCAATTTGGTATCTTGGCTCACATACATGAGAACTGTTTATAACAATATTATGCTTGCTGGTTTTTAAAATGTATGCCATTTCTGCCTCATGAATGTTTGTTGAGCCTTACAAGGATTAGTGTCTTTATAATCTAAACATAGACTGTAGTAAAATGTGTCATGAACCTCTTTCTTAGCTATTTTCTCTTCCCAGCATTTTCCTCTATTTTCTCGTCACCTAATAACCTCATTGCAGTCAATGCCATCGGCTGGCACGAATTTGCACTGTAGTACTGTACTACTTTGAAACCTTTGGATTCTAATACTTCAATGAGTGCGCAGTACTAGGTTAAATATGAGTTAAAGATGTTTTTAAAATATTCACGAGACACATCCTGATTGCAAAGGTGATGAGAAATTTGCAAAATTTCCTATTACTTCTCACTGTAATTTGGAATTGCAGCTGCAACTCTCTACCATTGACAACAATGTTAAGAAAGAGCAGATAGAAATAGATGGTGTGCGCGAGCATAGAGTTTTGGTGTTACTTGTGGTGTTTACAGTCACTACTGTGATTCATTAGTGTTGATTTAGCTTGATGTTATGTGATATTGATGTTCATTTCTCTGTTATACTCCAACCATTTCTAGTGTTCTTCTGTTTTTGTATTCTTTTTTAGTTGTGATCTATGAATGTTTCGTGCCTACAGGGGTTCAAGTCCCAGAATATGCCATCAATGGATGTCTCGTGGGGAATAAAGACCAAACACTTCATACGGCCCTGCTTTCAGTTTGATAGGGAACATTTGCTGCATGACCAATTTGTACTAATGAAGGTTTGCCTTATCTAGATGTTGCAAAATATTGCAAGTTTGATCATATCTCATAATGGCAGTAGTACATCTCTCTGTAATCTACATGTTCCAGATTTTATCATGCTCAATTGGCAGTCGGCTACATGTAGCTTTGACTATTTTGGATCTGTAATCTGATTGCAGATCTTACATGTCCCAGTAACACTTGACTGCAGATCTTACAGCCTGTTTGAATGATTTCATGTTTTGATTGTATCCGTGATGAATTTTGAATGTTGTGTAATATTATAATATAAATCTGGAGAATTTCGGAACAATGCCTCAAAAATATATTAGGGTACTAACAAAATGTTCGTCCTAGAAGGTTTTTAGGGCACTTCTCCAAAGTGCCCCGAAATGTTTTGAGGGCATTTTGATTAAGTGCCCTAATAAGTTTTCGGGGTAGTTTTTTAAAATGCCCTACAAACTGTTCGGGGCACTTTGAAGAAGTGCCCTAATAAGTTTTAGGGGTAGTTTCTTTAAATGCCCTAATATCTATTCGGGGCATTTTGGAGAAGTGCCCTAAAAGGTACACCTTTTAGGGCATTTTTTCAAACTGTCCTAAATACTTTTCCAATCACCAGTATATTGGGCACTTAAAAAAGTGCACTAATAAGTTTTTAGGGCATTTATTTGACTTTTCGGGGCATTTTGAAGTGCCCTTAAATTCTTACCGTGACGTAGTGTCTGACCAGTCCACGGGCGTGGTGGCGTCGTGGAGCAGCGGTGTTCGGCTCCAGCGAGAAGATGATTGGGCGGTGCGGCGAGCGGAGCGAACCTGCTGCAGCTTCTGAACGTGCGGCTGGTGGGCAACGGCAAGGAGTCGCGGAACGTTCGCCGCTTCGAGCTGTTTAGTCTTTGCATTCGCCCTCACCCCAGCCCATCAGACATGTAAGTTTTGTCAGTTTATTTTCTTGGTTATGGCTTCAGTTTCTCAGATCCGCATGTATTCGAGCTGAAATATGGCACTGTATGTTCACCGAGAAATTAAAGGGATGGATTCCTGTAACTGTTTGGAAGAATCAGGTGCCGGTGTATGGCCTGAAATTCTCTTGACCTATGTGGGTTTACTGACGGATATCACATATCTACCATTATGCTTACTGTGCTACGTTTTCTTTTAACTGAACCTGTTTGTTAATGAAGACAGAAGATGTACCAACTGATGATTGTGATTTGGATGCTGTGACGTCCTTTCTTGCAGTTGGGTTAATTTCATGTTTGTCTTCGCTGCGTGACACACCTCTGATCTTTAATACACCTGGATTTCTCAACTATTAATGCACTGTGTACATCACCATCCATCCGTTAGGCATTCCTCATTTCAAACTGCAGCACTATAGTGGCATTCCTTAATGAAAATAACTTTGTGATTATATAATCCTGAGGCAAATATTGCATATCGACTTCACTTATTCTTTTTTTTCCCTAGAACTTCACTACTTCTTACCATAGAAATATTGCATTATCAGGTTCAGTAGGGAAATATTCACTCCAAAGTATTCAAGCATCAAGAGCAGAGCAGATAAAATCAATAAAGCTATTGACCGTACTCCATTAATAGTGTTTTGCATCTGCAGAATGAACATGGCAATGAAAAAAAAGGAACAAGATGGTACGACCGCTCTTTCTTTCTTGCCAAATGTAACGCATTGTACAATATCTTCTTTTTGTGCATGGAGAGACTATGACCTCTTAACGATATGTGTTTGCAGTAATCTGACCAAACGGTACCTGAAGATACAACGAGAAATATCCATGGTTGCTCCAGATGTATTTCGCAAAGGAATAATATCTTCTATTCATGGTCGTCCTTCTGATACTATTGCCACAGGGTTGTCACACGTCTGATTTTACTTCCCGGCCTTTTTGTCAGTGGAGTGCATCTACCTATTTATGTTTCTTAGTTTTCGTTTATTTCTCTTTATTTTTTGATTGACCCGTTTGCTTCTGCAGGTTTCCATGGGAGTTCTTCTGTTCGTCGGAATTTCCTCTCTTTGTCAATGAGCATGATTCCCTGTCTGCTTGACCTCTTATGGGAGAAGATTTTGATGGTTCCTGTCTGCTTGGCTTCTTATGGGAGAAGATTTTGATGATTGTCTGCATAGACAGGATTCTTGGATTCCTCTTATGGCGTTATGTTCTTCACTGATCTACTCCATACTCTTCTGCTGAGGGCGTCGATCAGCTGTCTGCGTCTGCTGAGGAGTGTCTCATATTTTTCTTTTTAGGATAAATCTTGCATTCACGAGGTCAGATGGTCAAGGTTTGTCTCTGGTATATGGTTGTGAGTTCTACTGAAACTTATAGTAAAGAGGATAGTTAGAACATGCCTTTACTGTTTCTTCCTGTTGAAAATCAGCCGTTAAACACATAGTCAGTTCGCATTTTGTACTGCATGCTTTCGTATCAATATTTTGTGCCTTTTGTATACAGTCTGGTTTGTAATAACCGCTACTTCTTTCATCGGTCCAATGTAGACACTACACCAGTTTGATATATAAAGTCATTTCCTGAGAGTTTCACATTTGATTTTTATTTGCACATTTCCGATGAGCTTCTATATGTTATATTGTAACCGTTGAAATCATATTGCAGAATAGTCCAATGAGCTCCTTCTCGCTGTTTTCTTTCGTAGTACCTCTAGATTTTCTACCTTCTCATTGTTGCTGCATTTCATAATTTTGCTCTGATTGCTTACGGCACCAACAAAAAGGATTTAGTCAGTCCTAACTATCTTCTTTATGTGTCTCCTAACTGTTATATTATTTTGTATGACCATTGCTGTTTTCTTTGGTAGTGCCTCTAGATTTTCTACTTCTTCCTTCTTGCTGCATTTCATAATTTTCCTCTGATTGCTTACGGCACCAACAAAAAGGATTTAGTCGGTTCTAATTATCTTCTATATGTATCTCCTAACTGTAACTTTCCATACATTGTAGAGTGAAACTGTTTAACATACATTCAAAATCCACTTACACGACTGCCAAGGGAAAAGACAGGAGCTGGGAGAGGAGGGTAGCGTCCTACTTCCAGACGCTGTTCTCCAGCGAGGAAGATGCATAAGGTTGCTTTACATATATACTCTTCACTGGCAGGTGTGGTTTCTTTGAGTTTCTTTTCTTTCTCTTCTAATTAATTGGGTGTTCTTCATAAATGTTCTCCCAACTTCACTGCTTATTCGCCCAAATATCAATTAGTTAGAGCAAAGGTCCATAAGTTAGCTAAAAGTCTATGTCGGCTTTGGCCAAAAGAAAAGTAAAATTGGAATACATGGTTACTAAAAACCTGCAGGTATGAAATTAATATACAAATTTTGGACAATCAAAGTTAAAAAGGGGCTAGCATATATTTACATGTGATTCTTCAGATTGATCCCTTTGTGACGCCGTTTACATGATTATCTAGCAATGTATCTTTTCAGGACCTCAATAATTTCTGGACAAACAGAATGAGCAAATTATACGGAGATAGAAGAATCAAGTTTTATAGGGTTGAAGGATATGGCGGACCATTACAAATTCAAATAAATAGGTCAAATTACCAACTGAGATAGGTAGAACTAAAGAATATAACCTTTGGGTTTTCTCTAAAAGGGAGAAGTGTACTAACATAAACAAAAGGAACACACTATGGTTGTATTTTCTGTTCCTCAATCAATAAAATGGGTGGTATTGTGGAAGTGTTGCGGGCTGTGGGAGTATCGTAGCCTTCTTCTTGCGTCGATTCATGGCTCCAGTGGTTAGAATAGAGGAGCGGAGGTGATGGAAACATAGTCATGAGCAAAATAGAATCTGAGATCGGTGTTAGGAATACTGTGGACGCATGCGTGTGGGTGTGGTAGACTTCTATGAGGAAACAATCAGGGGTATATTCTCTGTACCTATACATTCTTCGTCTTTCCAAGTTAACTAAATGTGAAATCCATGCTTTGTTTCTAACCAATCTAGGTCAATTTATTATGTTGATAACAAATTTTCTAAAATGTTGATGTACGATTCTCTGAGAATTGCGATTTTTTATGTTGTGCAAAACACAAAAACTTATTTCTCTGTGCTACTAGCTAATCTATAGGCAGTCGCAACATTCAGCTCAGCATGCTCTAGCGATTATGTAAACCAGCTGTATCGATTATGTAATCCAGTACAAATATGTTAGCTTCTATAAATAAGACGGTCTTTCTAATATTATTGGTTTATCTTACAATTTTCAATATTATCTCACGGGCGCGGCGTGCCGCCACGCCAATCTTCCTAGTACTGTTTTACGTGCCATCAGGACCGGTGCATTCGGGCACGTACGTACGTCTTAAAACTTTTTAAACGACAATTAAGATATAAGAACAGATCATTGGTTGGAGGCTTAGACAAAAATGATGTAACTTAGGGCAAATAGATCCATGTATTTTAGAAACCTTCAAAACGATTTTTGTAAGTTTCAAACAATATCCCTATATATATGTACTCTACATATCTTGAAAGTTATGTTGAAGAATACTTTATGGTTTTGTTTATGTAAAAAAAGAAAAATCACGACTATAAAAAAAAGAGACCTATGGGCTCTAGCACCCAAGGCATATTTTTATAAAAGGAGGGAGCTGCGAGAAACAACCGCGGGCTCGAGACTCGAACCCGGGTTGCTGGGGCTAGCGAGCTACTCCATTGCTACTAGCCACTTGACCCCTTGGTCATCTGTTTTGGCTTATAGGGTAGAGGTAGATACTCCCATTATTGGAAAATATATCTTAAAATATTTAAACATTCTGAAAAAATATCCGGGTCACGAAAAAAACATTTTGTATGGCTTGTGTAAAAATGAAAAATTAGGGTACTACAAAACAACTTTTTGTGGGACATTTTTTTGTCTTATTAGCATAAGTCACAAAAATGTCTTTTTCTCGTGAAATTTGTGGGCTGACATAGAGTGTCGAGATGTACACCCGAAAAAACATTTTTTTTGACATTTTCAAATGCGTTTTAAAACAATGAGTGCATATGCTCGTATGACCCGGACTGGATTTCCCTACAAAAACTCATTAAATTCTGCTCCGTACATTAGTGTTTTTGTTGTCTAGGTCACATCCAAAAAGATATGTCGATGAGACTTAGTACGTACATACCTAGGAAACTATTTGTACTCATGTATTTTTCGATTTTTTTTAGTTCTCATAGTAAAGGTTTCAAAATTTTCAAACAAAGGGCTCCATGGCACCCAGGTTCCAAAAGAACTTTCCACTGACTCTTATCCTTGTTCTCACTTCATCATTGATCAAACTATAGGTTTAGTTAAGAGATATAAGCATGGTTGGTCACTGAACTTGGCCGAGATGAGTACTTTGATCACTGAAGTTGCAAGATGTTGCCCGCGGGTTACTCAACTTGGCAGAGATGAGTAAACTGGTCACAATCGTGAAGTGGCGCATTGACTGAGCCGTTGACCGCATACTTTGACTTTTTTTTTTGCTAAAACAACCCTATGAAGTCACAATCGTGAAGGGTCACTCAACAGTAAGCGAGACAAACATAAAAATAAATAGGTTAATTTGATTTTGTGATTTATAGGGTTGTTTTAGCAAAAAGAAATGGTCAAAGTATGCGGTCAACGGCACAATCAGTGTGCCACTTCACCATTGTGACCAGTTTACTCATCTCTGCCAAGTTGAGTGACCCGCGGGCAACATCTTGCAACTTCAGTGACCAAAGTACTCATCTCGGCCAAGTTCAGTGACCAACCATGCATATATCTCTTTAGTTAAAGTCATGTGTCTCTTATTTAAGCCGACTATTAAACTTTCAGTGTTATAATTATTGACATTTGACGTGACCACTACTCTTTAAAAACAATGTCCTAGCTATAATTATTAATCACTCCATTCCTAATTATAAAATGTTTTGGATATTTCAATATGGACTACATACGTACCGAATTGATTGAAAAATAGACGCACTGAAATGCCGCTATAGACATGCGATTTAGAAAAATGTAGAACACCTTAATAATTCAGAACGGATGGAGTATTATATAATACTAACTGTTATTTTCTTAATTTCAAATTAGTTGAAGTTCTAACTTTGTTAACAAAGTGTTTAAAGTTTGACTAAGCCTATGAAAAAATATTATAGTAGCCACAACATCAAATATACGCAGTATAGAACTATACTTTACAATGAATTTAGTTACTCCCTCCATTCCGGTTTATAGGATGTATTTGGCAAATCTCTGGGACCTAGGTGAATGTGGATTGGGCATCTAAATTCTATCTCCCCAATATTTCACCCAATTAGCACTCTCATATTTAATGTCAACATTAATTAGGAAAAGGCCAAACCCAATCCGTTTTCATATTGTTCTTGGGAAAGGCCAAAACACAACATTTACTGCTCTTAATTAATGCTAATTGTTGTTTATTCTTGGAAAAACCTGGGTTTGGAATTGCATCCTATAAACCGGAATGGAGGGAGTAATACTTTAGTGTTGCACCGGTTGATATTTTTAATTTGTCCACAAGATCAAGCTTAAAGAAGTTTCACTTAGGACAAAGATAGAACTTTAGTTAATATGAAAAGGACGGGGGCATGCGAATACTCTCTGTATGAATATATACATGCTTAAATTTACTTGTACCAGTCTCCTTTTCTTTTTTGCAGAGATCCTTCATGTTAATTGCTCGTGAAAAAGGAATACTAATTTGCTCCTAGTGCATTTTAATTATGCGGGCGCTTGTTACCGGTGGCTGCAGCCCGCTAAGCGCGTCATGATGTTTGTTTAGTCCTTTTACAACCTAGGGATTTTCCCTGGTAGCATGGTAAAAAAATGTTTGTTTAGTCCAACTTAAGTGGCTCGTTGCTTGTTCCGTATGGACTAATTAAAGACTTCTCTTCACCGAAAAGTTATCGACTCGATCAAGACTTGGACACTTGGACAAGAGTCAAGATTCGTGTTGACTAAAGACTTGGATCGGGCCGAGGTGTATTTGTTGACTAAAGACTTGAATTGCAGCCAAGCTAGGTCGAGCTGACGGCCCATTGAGTGTACTGTAATGCTGGATGTATCGACACGGCAAAAGTTACTACTACCTACTATTACGGTCAAGTTCAGTTAAGGTAATTATAGACAAAACTAGCCGACTGTCGTGTGGAAAAAATATATCCATGTATACTGACGTGCCGTATAAATCACACGTTGTTCTAACTCTTGACTATTCTGTGCCAAAATTAAATCATAACAGGCCGACTTATTTACGGGGAGAAGTTGGACGTGCTACTGTCGGTCAAAAAATCAGACTAGTGAAACAATGACAGGTGATATAGCTCAGTTCCATGTGTTTTTTTAGATAAAGGGAATTTTATTACTTAAGAGTTTTAAGTATTACACCCGGCCTCTGCATAGCTCAGTTTCCCTGTGTCGAAACAAAATTCTCCAGCCTTTTCAATTGAAAACTCGACAAACTTCATTAATAAAACGAAATGAGTTCACTCTTTTTTTTTTGAGTTCGATATTGTCTACATATAGAACTTTTTTTATATAATTTTCGAAACTTTGAAAAATGAGATTTTGAGTTTTTCAAAAAATCGGGTTTCATGGTTCCCGAGCTCCTATTGGACTTTTTTGCATGCATGTCTTCCTATTTTCCATTTCTTACGCTGCAACTACTGTTATTATGTGTGCAAGAGATGGATGACATAGGTGGTTCACTTGATAATTGGGCAGTCATTGAAAAATTAAAAAAAATGTATGAGCCAAAAGCACTACGAAGTGCCACAATCCGCCGCGTTGTTCGCTCTGGGTCCTTGATCATTGGCTCATCTCTCGCATCATTGCGGGATAGAGAGAGTTGGTACAAGCCATCATATACATCCCCAGCTCCCCATCATCCCACGAACTGAACTAGTCCAGTAACCAGACCTGGAGCGCAGAATGTGATCGAGTTCAAACGGAGGAGCACCGAGCACATAGAGGTAAACCTGTGTATTGTCGAAGAAGACCCAAGTTCGAGTGAATGCGGACACGCCCAAACCTGTGGAGGATTGTCTCCTCTCTGTTGCATGCCACACACCACACTCCCTCCTTGATGTGTCTTTTCCTAAAGCTCCTCTCCGACAGCCTGACCATTATTGGCTAGTAGCCAACGGTTTACTTTGACCTTGTTCGGTACATCAGCCATGCACAGCGCGCGAAAGCCAACGTTGGTGTTCATCATAGGATGAGGAGGATCCCGCCTTGCCAGCTTCACATATTTTGAGCTGTTGCTTGAGATGATACACCGATCGGACACTAAAACACCCATTTTTGGTATAATTCCATACTAGAGATAGTCATCAGTTCCAGCCCTACCAACAGGTATCTTCAAAATGTCCACGACATCTGCCTCAAACAGTGTATCATTTCATTTTTCAAAATTGCAGCCGCCGCCATCCAATAGTAACAACTCAGAAACTTTCTCTACCTCCATATATGGTTTATGACCCAAAGGGCATTTAAGTGAAGCTCTAGGCATCTAATTCTGCTCCCACACTTCCACCTTCGTTCAATCACCAATTCTCCACACCACACCTCCTTCAGAAGGTCCTTATGCAAGATGCTTTTAAACATGTACGACGCCCTTTTCCGACAGCCTGCCGTTCATAAAATCACCATCCTTAAAGTATTTTGCACGTAAAACCCTAGCATATAGGGACTCCGGAACAGTAGCTAGTCGCCAAGCTTGCTTGGCAAGAGAAAAGCTTGATTATAATCATCACAATCCCAAAACCCCATTCATCCACTTTTCTTAGCCGAACAATCCGGTCCCAGCTAATCTAATGAACCTTCCTCTTCCGGTCAACTGCTCCCCACCACAATTGGGCAGAAATTCGGTATTAGTTGGCTGCATTGCCCCTTAGGTAGCTGAAAGCATCCCATGGGGAAGGTGGGTACTGCCCGCAGCACTGATTTTATCAGTACCTCCTTGCCTGCCTTCGAAAGTCCCATACCCTTCCACCCCTTCACTTTCCCTCTCGATCGCTCACATAGATGTTTAAATGCCCCTTCTTTTGATCCGGCCACCACCGTTGGTAGACCCAAGTAGCGCTCGGAGAGAGCCTCACACTGTATCCCAATCACATTCTTAAGAGTAGACCGAGCTGTCTCATTGCACCTTTTACCAAAATAAATCAAAGATTTCTGAAAATTGACATGTTGTCCAGAGCACTCCTCATACTTACGCAAAACCTTAATAAGATTAATAAAAGCCGTATGCATCAATCGATGCAGAGGCTGTGACTTTCCCCTTTTCAAAAACAAAATACTTACGCAAAACCTCATGAATGTTTATCTAACCATATAACGAGAAGAGCACCATTTTGTACCACATGATCGTGATTCCCAAGTCATGCTGGTCTTTTGGGCGGCACGAGACACTCTATTTAGGAGGGCGATATTTTCTTTGTCTCACTATCACTTTGCCAGAAAAATGTAAACGTGAATTAAACCTTTCGAAACCTCGAAAAAAAACATCATGTAGAAAACCATGTGTTCAGCACAAAGTTGATAAAGTCGTCCTCCTAGGACAAAAGCTTTCTTTTCCATCTACCGAATCTCATTTTGATTTAGTCTCTCCTCCATGTAGCTCTCGGAAAGGAAAGTCGGTAACTCACCGCGGCGTGTGTGACTGCACTTTGACACAAAGGCTTCAAAGAAAGGAACTGTACTGATGCAAACATCAAGTTAGGAGACTTGGACTCAACACGTATCTGTCGGCCGGTCAGTACGTGGTATTGCCCGTAAGCTTGCACGCCATCATAAAGTGTTTGATCCATTCAAGAAAGAACTTAAGTCAAAGTCTTTTGGTCAATCGACAAACGTGCACCATGACTCCAGTTCAAGTCTTGACTCCAGTTCACAAGTCTAGTCGCCACTGCACTAACGTACGCTTGACTCCCATCCAAGGCTCTAGTCGACACATGCATGTACACCTTAATGCAGTGGTGTAGCTAGGGGGTGTGCCGGGTGTGCCAGGGCACACCCAGACCTGTGCGTAAAAATTAACATCCATTAATTAACTGCTATCCCGTTATTACAGTTAAAAAACGAAAATCCAGCTAAAAGAAAAACAAAAGAGAAGCGAGAAGGACAGAAGACCAGGCCCATTAGCAAGTTTACAACCCATAGAGCGAAAATTGCTCCCGATTGGGGGCATCTTTCTGTTTGCCTTCCCGTAGATGCTCACCTGCTCCAGATTCGATCAATTGCTTGATTGAAATCTCTAGATCCCCACTCTCCACTCATCAACACAGCGGCCGGCAGCAGGACACCATGGGGGCGGGGCAATCAAGCGAGCCCGCGTGGCGGCGCTGAGACTTCGGCCGGTTGCGGCGTCTAGCACGGGCAGGGCAAGGAGAAGCAGTGTCGGGCGAAAGCACGCGGGCAGGCAGGCAACAATTTGGCAGCAGCACGCCGGGCTGCCCCGGCCGGCCAACGTCCAAACCTAGCTGGGCATCACGGTAGTTCCCCACTTTTGACCACTTTCCCTGTTTCATACCGGCATGAACTGCATACTGCAGTAGCTTCTTTTTCGATTTTAACATGTTAGCTATTTTTCCTGTCAAGCCAACACATCCAGTACGGTATTAGGTATTAGGCTCTGTTTTTCTGTCAATACACTAGTTTTGATCTAGTTTGTTGTTATGTTTGTTATAGATTTGTCAAACATGAAGAGAGGAAGTGGCCATATTGTATGGCTACTTTTGTTATCTTCAAACATATTTGGTGAGCTATAATATTGTGAGAGTTCAACTTATTTACATAGTTCTTTCCGTACAATTGTGAATTACATGTGTTGTAAAAAAAAAATCACCGGTGGCACACCCTTTGATAATTTCGTAGCTCCGCCACTGCCTTAATGCATGTCCAGGTCATTAAGTCGATCTTCAGGCTAGAAAATATTTAGCTGAGCCGGATCATGAGCCGAGCCGGAAGTCTAGAGAATATCTAGCCGAAACAGATCGTGAGAAAAAAAATACAGAAATGTGTTGCCGCCAAGATTCGAACCTGGGTCTCCCAGGAGAAACACATGGAGCACAACCACTAAGCTACGTCTCAGTTTTTGATTGAAATAGAATCAAACCCTATATAAACAAAACTTTTCGCGAGCGAAAAATAAGAAACAAAACTTTCCGTGGTTGTAGGCGGCAAGAATCGAACCTGCGACCACACTCTGCAGCGCGGCTGGGTTAAGCACCTGGTGCTAGACTTGTTTCTGTCATACTAATACACGTAGGAATTAAATACATTGAATTTTCTCACAGACTATTAATATTTCTGCACTATGCTATTTTAAAAATCCGCCAAGTGAACCGGCGGTTTAAAGGATGAACCAAAATACGGACGGTACGCGACGGTGACAATGGATTTCAACCGTTTTTTACTCTGAAATATAGGATCAGATTATTCAAAACTAATTTAAAAAAAATACCAACATGAAATTGAAATATAGATGAACCCATTTCCATGAAAAACTTGATGGTTTTTAACCTACTTGAAATGACCAATTATTATTTTAAACTATATTATGACCAAATTAGGCATACTTGACAACTACTTTTATTTTGTGACAAGTCTAAATAGTTCATAGTCTAGGGCTGGTGCATGTGGGTATAAATGTTAGTAGTTGTTATAAGTATGCATCTACCACCTTTGCGATATGTGGACCCACATGCAACCCCTAGCCATATTAGCCTAGCATATTTGTGACATGTGGACCTACATGCAACACTGATGACCATCTATTTATATATCTACCATCTTTAGTACATGTGGACCTACATGCTCAACAGATGTTTCGAAAAAAGTGCATTTTAGGTCAAGAATCTATGAAAAAATGACCAATTATTTTAGCGAATCTAGCGAGAAGTGAGACTCCATTTTAGGTAGTCACGTGCTTCTATGGCCTACCCTTACATAGTCAATGAGAAAACCTAATTGGTCTACCCATTTGACGTTGTTCCAAGGGGTAGACAACGCGCGATAGAAAGATCATCACGGTTCGTCAAGAATCTATGATATTATGCATCGAGACCACTTGAAAAGTTGGATTTGATCCTAATATTCACATGTAGGTGTGGAGTGAATTTGAGAAGACAATATCCAACCTCAAAATTCATAGAGCTACCCATAACACCTTTGTGTTAAATGTAGACCCAATGCAACTCTCCTTAGCAGCTTGGTATTTATAGTACCATCTTTAGACATGTGGACCCACATGTAACTCTCCTAGCCCACAACACTCATAGTCGTAACACTCCTAGCCATCTAGTTATATATCTATCACCTTTTGGGTGTGTGGACCCACATAAAAACACTCCTATCATGCCAGCTTGGTCTGCCCTTAGCACCCTTGGACATGTGGATCCACACGTCTACCCTACCACCTTTGGGATATATGGACCCACATTCAACACTCTTATCAGGCCCACTAGGTCTACCCTTACCACTTTCGGGACATTTGTGAACACTCATAGTTGCAACACTCCTAACCATCTAGGTATATATCTATCACCTTTTAGGCATGTGGACCCACATGAAAACACTCCTATCACGTCAGCTTGGTCTACCCTTAGCACCCTTGGGACATGTTGACCCACACACGTCTACTCCTACCACCTTTGGGATATGTGGACCCACATGCAACTCTCCTATATGACACGTTAGGTCTACCCTTACCTCCTTCGGGACATGTGTGGACCCACATGCAACTCTCCTTGTGAGGTAGGTCTACCCCTACAACCTTCGAAATATATGTCGTCCCACCGCAACACTCCTAGCCATCTAGGTATACATCTATCACCTTTTGGGCATGTGCAGCCACATGAAAACACTCCTATCACGGTAGATCGGTCTACCCTTAGCACCCTTGGGACATGTGGACCCACACACGTCTACCCCTACCACCTTTGAGACCTCTGGACCCACATGCAACACTCCTATCTGGCACGCTAGGTCTACCCTTACCACCTTCGGGACATATGTGGATCCACATGCAACTCTCCTTGCGAGATATATAGATCTGCCCCTACAACCTTTGGGTTATATGTCAGCCTACCACAACACTCGTAGCCATCTAGGTATACATCTATCACCTTTTGGGTATATGTACCCACATGAAAACACTCCTATCACGCCGCTTGGTCTACCCTTAGCACCCTTGGGACATGTGGACCCACACATGTCTACTCCTACCACCTTTGGGATATGCGGACCCACATGCAACACTCCTATCTGACCCGTTGGGTCTACCCTTACCACCTTGGGGACATGTGTGGACCCACATGCAACTCTCCTTGCGAGATAGGTCTGTCCTTATAACCTTTGGGATATATGTCGTCCCACCGCAACACTCCTAGCCATCTAGGTATACATCTATCACCTTTTGGGCATGTGCACCCACATGAAAACACTCCTATCACGCCAGAATGGTCTACCCTTAGCACCCTTGGGACATGTGGACCCACACATGTCTACCCCTACCACCTATGAGACATGTGGACCCACAAGCAACACTCATATCTGACCCACTAGGTCTACCCTTACCACCTTCAGGAAATGTGTGGACCCACATGCAACACTCCTTGCGATATATATATATATATATAGGTCTGCCCCTTTGGGATATATGTCATCCCACCACAACACTCCTAGCCATCTAGGTATACATCTATCACCTTTTGCCATGTGGACCCACATGAAAACACTCCTATCACGCTCTCTTGGTCTACCATTAGCACCCTTGGGACATGTGGAGCCACACATGTTTATCCCTACCACCTTTGGGACATGTGGACCCACATGCAACACTCATATCTGAGCCGCTAGGTCTACTCTTACCACCTTCGGGACATGTGTGGACCCACATGCAACTCTCCTTGCGAGATAGGTCTGCCCCTACAACCTTTGGAACATATGTCGTCCCACCGCAACACTCCTAGCCTTGTAGGTATACATCTATCACCTTTTAGGCATGCAGATACACATGAATACACTCCTATCACGCCAGTTTGGTCTACCCTTAGCACCCTTGGGACATGTGGACCCACACACGTCTACCCCTACCACCTCTGAGACATGTGGACCCACAAACAACACTCCTATCTGACCCGCTAGGTCTACCCTTACCATATTTAGGAAATGTGTGGACCCACATACAACTCACCTTGCGAGATATATAGGTCTGCCCATACAACCTTTGGGATATATGTCATCCCACTGCAACACTCCTAGCCATCTAGGTATACGTCTATCGCTTTTTGGGTATGTGGACCCACATGAAAACACTCCTACCACACCCGCTTGGTCTACCCATATCACCCTTAATTTGGACATGTGGACCCACACACGTCTACCCCTACCACCTTCGGGACATGTGGACCCACATGCAACACTCCTATCTGACCCGCTAGGTCTACCCTTACCACCTTCGGGACATGTGTGGAGCCACATGCAACTCTCCTTGCAAGATAGGTATGCCTCTACAACATTTGGGATATATGTCATCCCACCGCAACACTCCTAGCCATCTAGGTATACATCTATCACCTTTTGGGCATGTGGATCCACATGAAAACACTCCTATCACGCTAGCTTGGTCTACCCTTAGTATCCTTGGGACATGTGGACCCACACACGTCTACCCCTACCACCATTGAGACATGTGGACCCACAAACAACACTCCTGTCTGACCCGCTAGGTCTACCCTTACCACCTTAGGGACATATATGGACCTACATGCAACTCTCCTTGCAAAATATATAGGTCCGCCCCTATAACCTTTGGGATATATGTCATCCCACCGCGACACGCCTAACCATCTAGGTATACGTCTATAACATTTTGGTCATGTGAACCACATAAAAACACTCCTATCATATGCAAAACATGATATCGTTTACTTTCCAAGTGCCAAAAACACATCACACCATTGTATAATTATCAAATATCTTACACATAGAAGAGAAAATTGCAAAAAACCACCACAATTGGTGGTTAAGCTTCAAAAAACCACCGGTTTTCACCAAATTCGCAAATCACTACCACTATTCGTTGACACCGTAACAAAAAACCACCACTTCTACGCTAACCGTCCGCGACGCTCAGTTAAGTACGAAACTGACGGATGGGGCCCGCTGTCAGGCTGATGTGGCAAGTGTTAGTTGGCATGAGAGGAAACGGTAAGTGATACCTCTTATAAATTTTGGGGGTTTCTGTAAATTTACATGGGATCCATTGTCAGCTCGCTCCCTTTAAAAAAAGTAAAAATACCCATCGGGCATGGCTCACCGGCGGCCAGATGCGCCATGGCGCAGGCGGAGGGCAGCCCAGCTCGGTGGGCCGAGGCGCGCGGTGCATACGACGGCGCGGCTCGCACGTCTGGCACACGGACGGCGGCGCGGTCAAAGGGAGGCACCGGCGCGGCGTGGCTCGCCGGCGACATGCTGTTCCTCACTCCCCCGTCGCAGCCCGCCGCCGGAGCCGTGTGCACGACGCTCTGCTGCGCGTGCGGTGTCCCGATGCCGCCCAACGCGGCCAACACGTGCGCGCGCATCGACGTCACGGAGGGCGCGCCGCGCCACGCCGCCGTGGTGTACTGCCCGTCGTGCTCCTCCTACCTCGAGCCCCCGCGTCGCTGGACCCGGGCCGCCCCTGAGACTCCCGAGCTGCTGCAGCTGCACCTCCGCCGCACCGCCGTACTCTGCTACACCTCGACCCGTACTCTGCCCCGCCATGGCGCACTCGCGCCCCTGCCTCGTCCACGTCACGGCGCCGACCTTGCTGGCCGCGCGTGCACGCCTGCTCGCCGGTGACATGCTCGCGCCGGCTCACGGCGCCGCGTCGGTCGCCCCTTCGCCGAGAAATTGGGTGCCGGCCATGGGGAAGATGCTGGAGTGGTTTGATTTTGACTGGAGTCATCGGTAAAGGATTGGGTCAACGTGAGCTGTGATGAGAATAAGGAAATAAAAAATTATGAAGGAGCTTTTCGCAAAACAAACATGCCATGTCAGCCTGACAACGCCACGTCACGCCTGCAAGTGGGCCTCATCTGTCAGAATCAAGGTTAAACGAGCTAACAGACACAATCAGTGTTTTCTGTTACGGTGTCAACAAATAGTGGTGGTGATTTGCAAATTATGTGAAAACCGGTGGTTTTTTGAAACTTAACCACCAATTGTGGTAGTTTTTTGCAATTTTCTCCACATATAACGACAGATGTGTATCATGTCTCTTACACATAACACAAGTGGATAGTTCATAAACAACAAGCCTTACATAGTTCATACAAAAAACCATACATAACCACAATGTTCACACACGAAAACGTGTACCCTTGGAGTCGAGCACAATATCGCCGATGCCCGAGGGGGCCTCGCCAGGAGCGCGACACTATATGCAAGTCATAGACCGATAAATCAAACTGCGCAAGTAAGGAATCATGGATCCCAGGCGCATTAGCTTTGCAGGCGGCAACGTTTCTGAAAGTAGATTCGTCCCAAAGAAACCCAAAAGACCTTCTAGACAGACGGCCTTTGCCAAATAAACGGTCAAAACTGAACACTCGAGTCAAACACGGCTAGCAGCCGTCCCATTAAACTGGTACTAGTGCTAACTATGACGCTGTCAGGCTGTCACCTTCAGATCTTCCACACACAGCACATGCCCGGGTCCTCCAGTCAAAATCGAACAACGCCCCCCAAGACTTGAATCCCATATAGGTAGTCTCACTCATTGCTAATTAAACTTATCCCTCTATCAATACACCACTGGTGCTCTGAGCAGAGGAGGTTCACGGCCCATGGATATCCTCTCCGCAATCGTCGGCGACCTCATCAACAGGTCGGCGGCGTTCCTGATCACCAAATACTTCCAGCAGCAGCCTGACATCGACAGGATCCTCCAGAGCTTGGAGAGAGTTGTGCTGAGAATCGGCACCGTCGTCGAGGAGGCAGAGGGGCGGGACATAACCAACCAGGGGATGCTCCGTCAGCTCGGGATGTTGAGACAGGGAATGTTCAGAGGCCGCTACGTGCTCGATGTCGTGAGATTCCAAGCAGCCCTCAGCGAGGAGGAGGTGAGTCACTCATCACTGGTGTTGTCTAGATGTAGTCCAGCCAAACGGCTCTGTTTCTCTGGCACTGGCAGCAGTAGCTGCAACAGAGAGGCATCGTTGCTGATGTTTGGTGCAAACAACAACATGAGGGAAGAGCTGCAACGGATGGTTGATACCCTTGAAGACACCATGGATGGCTTGAAGGAGTTTCTTTTCTTCTTGGAGTTGTACCCTCGGATACTCCGCCAACCTCACGGAACATATTTGATCTTGGACAATTGCATGTTTGGTTGCCAAACGGAACGGCAACAGGTCCTGAATTTCTTGCTGCGTCCCAGTGGTACACTGGATTTGGCTGTACTTCCGATTGTCGGTCCAATAAGAGTAGGGAAGAGCACTCTAGTTGAGCATGTCTGTAGGGATGAGACCGTGCGTGATCGCTTCTCGATGATCCTCTACTTTCCAGAAGGCAGTCTCAAAGATGAAGGGGTGATTGACCTGAGAGGAAGCAATATCAAAGTCAGACATGAGAATTGTGCTTCTCAAAACAGATTGCTGATTGTTCTTGAAATAGCTGAGGAAATTAACGAGCCGACATGGAGAAGGCTGAAATCTTCCATAACCTCCATGACACCATGCGGGGGGAGCAAAATTATAATCACCAGTAGATCAGATAGAATTGTGAGTCTGGGAACAACAGAACCGCTTCGACTGAACTATCTGCCTCAAGAAGCCTATTGGTACTTTTTCAAGTCGCTTGTATTTGGAAGCACAAACCCTGATGAGCATCCAAAACTGGCAACAATGGCCATGGAGATCGCTTTGGAACAGAGACAATGTTTCACAAGCGCGCGTACCCTTGCTGGGATACTGCGAGATAACTTCAACGCTCGATTTTGGCGCACAATTCTTGAATGTGTGAGAGCATATAAACAGGCACACCTCCTTATGTTTGACCAGCACCCAAACCTTCGTTTACGGGAAGATGAACCGGTGTACTATTGGAGATTGGTGAAGAGCCACTGCAGATACTTCTTGATGTGCAAGTATCATCAGTCAGGTTCCGATGAGGATGTCCCTAAGATCAGTGTGCGGGACATTCTCTTAGGATGTGGCGGTACACTTCCCCGTGGAGAATTTGAGGCTCTTGCATGGAGGTCTCCAATACCGCCCTACTACAACTACACGATAAGCTGTAAGATGCAAGCACCAC
This sequence comes from Poa pratensis, assembly GCA_947311845.1. Lineage (NCBI taxonomy): Eukaryota > Viridiplantae > Streptophyta > Magnoliopsida > Poales > Poaceae > Poa > Poa pratensis. The sequence goes on along the minus strand of CAMZMU010000093.1, from coordinate 2,645,512 downwards.
AACTTACAGTGGGAAGGAAGAAACGCATGCATCAGGATGACGCACATTTGATCTGAGTAACACACTATCTCTGACTCACATCATGTGTACTACAGCCTTATCTTGTGAATTAGGAAATATTATTAGACTTCCTTTAGGAGTCTTGCCAGGTTAGTTAACATATGTGTCTACCAGCGTGTAGGCATGGAGTAGTATCCTAGTAGTACAAGTATTGGCATGCTGAGTACGCGGAGCTTGTGTTGGGTAAGTACATAGGGAGTCAAGACATTGTTTGCATTGTCGGTTAAAAGAGAGTCCAAGACAAGTTGTATTTATAAAGCTGAGTACTTCAGTCAATATCCTGTTGATCCTATGGGTACTGTATAATAAACATATGCCTTGTAATCCTTGAACATGAACAAAAGAGTAGAGAAAAATGCCACCAAATTTGCTGTGTTTCTCAAGTGTGCTGCGACATTGAGATTTTGATCCTTAGGAGAAAGCCAAAAGGTTTCTATTTTCTTTTCTTGCTGTGTATATAGATTAGAAAGATAAGCAGGAATGAGAGTAGCGGCACAAACTGAAGCCTCGTGCGCGGGTTCTGCAAGGGTGGCGGCACCGGCGCGGGCGCCAGGGTGGCCAGACTCGTGGGCGCCGGCGCCAGGGTGACCTTGTGCCGCGTCGGCCCGACGGCGGAGGCCGCGGAGCTGGTGCTCAAGTCCGCCGTCTCCCCAAATCGAACGTCCGCTTCTTTCGCTGGGCGAGGCCGTCCGTGCATGTACGACGCCCTCTTCCGACAGCCTGCCATTCATAAAATCACCATCTTTAAAGTATTTTGCACGTAAAACCCTAGCATATAGGGACTCCGGAACAGTATCTAGTCGCCAAGCTTGCTTGGCAAGAGAAGAGCTTGATTATAATCATCACAATCCCAAAACCCCATTCATCCACTTCTCTTAGCCGAACAATCCGGTCCCAGCTAATCTAATGAACCTTCCTCTTCCCGTCAACTGCTCCCCACCAAAATTGGGCAGAAATTCGGTATTAGTGGGCTGCACTGCCCCTTTGGTAGCTGAAAGCATCCCATGGGGAAGGCGGGTACTGCTCGCAGCACTAATTTTATCAGTACCTCCTTGCCTGCCTTCGAAAGTCCCATACCCTTCCACCCCTTCACTTTCCCTCTCGATCGCTCACATAGATGTTTAAATGCCCCTTCTTTTGATCCGGCCACCACCGTTGGTAGACCCAAGTAGCGCTCGGAGAGAGCCTCACACTGTATCCTAATCACATTCTTAAGAGTAGACCGAGCTGTCTCAGTGCACCTTTTACCAAAATAAATCAAAGATTTCTGAAAATTGACACGTTGTCCAGAGCACTCCTCATACTTACGCAAAACCTTAATAAGATTAATAAAGGCCGTATGCATCAATCGATGCAGAGCCTGGGACTTTCCCCTTTTCGAAAAAAAATACTTACGCAAAACCTCATGAATGTTTATCTAACCATATAACGAGAAGAGCAACATTTTGTACCACATGATCGTGATTCCCAAGTCATGCTGCTCTTTTGGGCGGCACGAGACACTCTATTTAGGAGGGCGATATTTTCTTTGTCTCACTATCACTTTGCCAGAAAAATCTAAACGTGAATGTTTGGCATGAAAAATAATAACTACGGCGTATGCGCTATTATTATCTCTCTACGCGCCAGGGGAAAATAAATATGCGGGCGTGCCAGTGTACTAAGTACACAACAAAAATATAGGGAAACATATATTTTATTAATCTCTCTTGGAGAAACAAAATTACATGATCCCTTTATACAATGCACTCCGTGGCCTGCTAACGCGGCCAACCTGACTATGGCGACTGCGGTCTTCTGGTTCACGGGGCCTCGAAAGGCTCCCGCTTAATTACTCCCGCGGGTCACACCGCGAGACACCTCCGATTAAGCTGTGTGGTCGTCTTCGTCGTCTTCGCTTCACGTTCTGCATGCATGATGGTGTGGTGTGTGTGGGCAGCGGCAGAGTTTGTGTCCTCGTCGGTACACGCGCCGCTAAAGCGTGGCCTTGCATCGGCCTCGCCCGCCCTCGCCGTGGCGCCTCGTCGGTCTTGAATGGCGAAAGTTGTTGTTGTTGTTGAAGTAGCATGATGCAGTCCGTTAGCTGGGACTTCTAGACGACTTGCAGCTTCGTCGGGATGTGCAGAGGGGTAAGCCTCGCGGGAGTATGTGATTAGAAGACCGGCGTAGGTATAAACCAACGGTCGCTCAAGTCGGCGTGGCCGGCATGGTCAACGCCTCGTCTTGGACGGACGCCAAGTTCACGGCTGTCTCGTCTTAGTCGGGGACGCCGTCTCATGGACCTGTGGAGAAATGGTGCCGGGGATGTCACTGGATGGTGGACGCCGTAGACGCCGCCCAGTTGTGCCTCTAGAACGAGCTGGCCCTGTACGCCAGGCCGTCGAGTTGATCTGTCTTCCTGCTACACCTGTACGCCGAGACTTGAGCTACACCTGCACGTCGTCGTCGCACCTGTTGGGCTGCAGCAGAACCGGCCTGTACTCCATGCTTTGCATGGGCCATGCATGCCATCGTGGGTGCCTGTAGATTAGCCATGCATGCTCAATAAGCATGCATGCATAGTTTAGAATGGAGATCGATCGTTGCTCTCCGGGTCTTGTGAGCATGGCTTGCTTGCTCGCGTCCGGTCACCGCAGCTGGGCGTCGGCCACAGCGACGCACCACCGCGGGATGCCGATAGAGATGACGCAATCCGCCGCTGCCTACACTTGTTCCTCCCTTCCTGTACGCCGGATTGGGCTGAACTTCTTCATCGGAGTGTACGCCCATGACCTGTACGCCGGATTGGGCTGAACTTCTTCATTGGAGTGTACGCCGAGGACCTGTACGCCGGGCTTGCTTGGCGTGCTGCTGCTGCTCAACAAATGGTTGTCGACGATGTGCTGTCGTCAATGACCGCCGTCGCGTGATGCAACAGCCTTGAGCCTGTCCGCCAATTGGAGCTGCACCTGCACGTCGGGGTCGCCTCGACCTGCACCTGTACGTCAGATTGGACTGTACGTCGAAGTCGTCGTGGGGAAGATGACGTCCCTGGCGCCGAGCTTCACGTCGGCTGCCCCGAGTACGTCGTCGCGGAGATGGAGATCACGCCAGACTGCACGCCGGCCGTCCGCCAACGTCGTAGGCGCGGAGAAGAAACCGAGCTGTACGCCGGCTGCCTCGCCAGCGTTGTCATATAAATGGAGATGACGCCAGGCCGTGAGCTTGCCGTCGTGACGTTGTCTTCGTGTCAGTGATGGAGAAAGCGCCGAGCTGTTCACCGGCAACTCCGCCGATGCTGCCGCGAAGATGAAGATGACGCCGGGCTGTGCGCCGACCGTCGCGTCGTCGTCTTTCCCGATGTCGATGGAGAAGGCGCCGAGCTGCACGTCGACCGCCTCGCCGGAGTCGCCACATAGAGGGGACGCGACCTCGTCTTGGTGGCGTTGGATATGGCGCCGTGCCGCCGTGTCGCTTGCCGGCAGCCCCGCCGACGAAGAAGATGATGATCGGCCGTGCGCCGGCCGTCGTGACGTGTCCTCATGGTGTTGGAGATGGCGCCATGCTGCTCGTCATCCGCCTGCCGACGTCGTCGATAGCGCCCGGCTGCATGCCCGGCAGCTCCGATGACGTTGTCGTTGATGTGGAGATGATGCTGGATGGTGGTGGCGCCGAGCTGATGTCGAGCTGCATGCCGGCTGCCCCCGACGTTGTCGTGGAAGTGAAGAAGGCACCGGTGTCGCGCGCCGTGGAAATGACGCCAGGCTGCTCACCGACAGCCCCGACCTCGACGTCGTTGGAGATGGCGCCGGACTGCACGCCGGCAGCCCCGACATGGTTATCTTGGGCATAACTCTCGAGAGTTTGGGACTACACGCCCGCAGTCCCGGCGTCGTCATGGTGGTGAATGGAGCAGCTGCATGCCAGCCATTCCAGCGCCGGTATCATGTCGCGATCCGCGGCGATGCAGCGCGAGGATGAAGTTGGCAACCAACCGCTAGTGCCGTCGGCTCCATCCGTCACCATGGGAGACGCAAGTAGTGTGTGCATGTACCTGTTGAAGAGGGGAAGGCAGAGAGAGGTAGAGAGAGTCAACCGTTGTTCTCACCATCAGGCAACGCTAGCTTCATCTCCATTGCCTTCTTGATAGATAGGTTCTGGACATGGGAGTTGTGTTCGTGTATGGGGGTAGATGGATCGGAGGTGTGTTGTGCGGATACGATCTCTTCTTCCTTCCGGCTGCGTGTACAGCTTGATGCCTCCAGGTCTGTCCTCCACTCCGTGGCGAGACCTGTGCTTCTCTTGTGTCCAGGGCTCCTCCTGCGAGAGCTCCCTTCATCTCCTCCTCCGGCGGTGCGTCTCTCTCCGTGCTCTCCCCCTCCTCTGGACTCCCGGTATGTGTTCTTTTATAGGCAGCAGACGTGAGAGGATAACTACGCCGGGCCGCTCGGGTGCCAGCTGATCAGGTACGTGATCTTCGGCGGCGTCCGTTGGTGGCGAGAATATCTCCTCTGCCGGCCGGCCAGCCACGCGATCTTCTAGCGCAAGAAAATCCCACGGTTTGCGTCCTCCGCGTGATGGTTATCAGATTAGCTTGATCGATCAACAGAACGATTATAGCAAACAAAGGAATATTGTTAGACGTGACAAACTTACTGAACGGCTGACCCACGTACGTATAAGGGCGCTTGCACATGTGCAAGCTGCCGCATGGTTCAGCTGATGCCCCATGTATGATGTATGCACCTACGTGGGTTGATCGATCGATGGAACAGCTAGCCAGCTAGGTAGCTAGGTACACACATACATGTTTTAGTACCAGGCTACTAGCTCATCTTTTGTACCTTGTACGTACACGAGGTCCATAAGCTCGTACAAAAATGCGTCGAACAGTGAATTAAACCTTTCAAAACCTCGAAAAAAAACATCATGGAGATAACCATGTGTTCAGCACAAAGTTGATAAGGACAAGTCGTCCTCCTAGGACAAAAGCTTTCTTTTCCATCTACCGAATCTCATTTTAATTTAGTCTGTCGTCCATGTAGCTCTCGGGAAGGAAAGTCGGTAACTCACCGCGGCTTGTGTGACTGCACTTTGACACAAAGGCTTCAAAGAAAGGAACTTTACTGATGCAAACAGCAAGTTAGGAGACTTGGACGACTCAACTTGCACGCCATCATAAGGTGTTTGATCCATTCAAGAAAGAACTCAAGTCAAAGGTTTTTGGTCAATCGACACACGTGCGCCGTAACTCCAGTTCAAGTCTTGACTCCAGTTCACAAATCTAGTCGCCACTGCACTAACCTACGCTTGACTCCAATCCAAGTCTCTATAGTCGACACATGCATGTGTACACCTTAATGCATGTCTAGGTCATTTCGATCGATGCAGCAGCACACAAGTCGATTAAAATTTATGTAACATCTTGAGCCTGCATTGAGCAACAGGCAAAATTAGACGCGTACTGGCCTCATGCATGTCGTCCCTACAAAGCAAGCATGCAAAAATGTTTGTGTTTGATCGAGTGTTTAGAAGATTTCCAATACATAATGGCATCTTATTTTAATTCATCTTCGGAAGACATGAATCATGGTTGGTTCATTATGGGCTTGTCATTCCACACTGTGTGAGAGGAGATTTCGTGCTTGGGCACCTGGCTGGAGATGTGGTAGTCGAGACCGCCTTTTCTGAGCTGCATGATGTAACTTAGGGCAAATAGATCCATGTATTTTAAAAACCTTCAAAACGATTTTTGTAAGTTTCGAACAATATCCCTATATATATATGTACTCTACATATCTTGAAAGTTATGTTGAAGAATACTTTATGGTTTCGTTTATGTAAAAAAGAAAAATCACGACTATAAAAAGCAAGGTAGTGTTTTGGCTCATAGGGTAGATACCCCATTATTGGAAAATATATTTTTAAATGTTTAAAAATACTGAAAACATATTCGGGTGTACACCAAGTTTCACGAAAAAAGCTTTTTGTGTGGCTTGTGTAAAAATGACAAATTGGGGTGCTACAAAACAACTTTTTGTGAGACATTTTCTTATCTTCTTAGCACAAGTCACAAAAAAATGTCCTTTTTCGTGAAATTGTGTGGGCTGACATAGAGTGTCGGGATGTACACCCGAAAAAAACATTCTTTTTTTGACATTTTCAAATGCGTTTTAAAACAATGAGAGCATATGCTCGTATGACCCGAAGTGGATTTCCCTACAAAAACTCATTAAATTCTGCTCCGTACATTAGTGTTTTTGTTGTCTAGGTCACATCCAAAAAAAATCGATGAGACTTAGTACGTACATACTTAGGAAACTATTTGTACTCGTGTATTTTTCGATTTTTTAGTTCTCATAGTAAAGGTTTCAAAAATTTCAAACAAAGGGCGCCATGGCACCCAGGTTCCAAAAGAACTTTCCACTGACTATTATCCTTGTTCTCACTTCACCATTGATCAAACTCTAGGTTTAGTTAAAGTCATGTGTCTCTTATTTAAGTCGACTATTTAAACATTCAATGTTATAATTATTGACATTTGCAGGACGTGACCACTACTCTTTAAAAACAATGTCCTAGCTATAATTATTAATTACTCCATTCCTAATTATAAAATACTTTGGATACTTCAATATGGTCGACATACGTACCGAATTGGTTGAAAAATAGACGCACTGAAACTCCGCTACAGACAATGCGGTATTCCATGAAAAACATTTTTTATTTTTTTGTAAAATGTCAAAAAACTCTAAATAAAATTTCGGATATAAATCAGAACATTTTATGTTAGCACAAAAAGTTTCGCAAAGAAAAGACATTTTTTGTGACATGTGCAAAATATACAAAAAAAAATGTCGCGTACAAAGTCATTTTGATGCACCCAGATTTGTCTTTTTTGCACAACCCACAAAAAATGTCTTTTCTTCTCGAAACTTTTTGTGCCAACATAAATGTTCTGATGTATATCCGAGATTTTTACTTGAATTTTTTTGGACATTTTGAAAATTATTTTCGGGCAGTGGGTGCATCTACAATATCGATTTCTGGTACTCATGATGTTTGCTTAGTCCTTTTACACCCTAGGGGATTTTCCCTGGTAGCATGGTAGAAAAAAAATGTTTGTTTAGTCCAACTTAACTGGCTTGTTGCTTGTACCGTATGGACTAATTAAAGACTTCTCTTCACCAAAAAGTTATCGACTCGATCAAGACTTGGACACTTGTTTCAAAAAAAAGACTTGGACACTTGGACAGAAGTCAAGATTCGTGTTGACTAAAGACTTGGATCGGGCCGAGGTGTATTGTTGACTAAAGACTTGAATTGCAGCCAAGCTTGGTCGAGCTGACGGCCCATTGAGTGTACTGTAATGCTGGATGTATCGACACGGCAAAAGTTACTACCTACTACTCCTATATATACTAGCACAATACCCGTGCGTTGCTACGGATAGGTCAGATGTTCATCACATGTATTTAGCAAAAGAATATACAATTCCCACTATATCAACAGAAACATATATTGATTACACTTTCAAGTTAAACATGTTCACGTCACACGTTTTCGTCGAGAGCTCTATCAAGTCCACGTCTTATTAGACTTCTTGCTTCTATTTTTTTGCAATTGGTTGCCTTTACTCTGCCATCGTAATCTTGCTACTACCAATACCTTGAATCATGATCATGTATTCCGTTTCCGTAGAATATTGGAACCTTTTTGGAACAAAAAAAAAACTACTCACTCCGATCCATATTAGTGGGCATAGCTTTGTCTAAATTCATATATATCTAGTTAAGTATTTAGACTAGATACATGTGTATCTAGACAAAGTTGTGCCCACTAATATGGATCGGAGGTAGTACTATATATTACGGTCAAGTTCAGTTAAGGTAATTATTGGCAAAACTAGCCGACTGTCGTGTGGAATATATCAATGTATCCTGACGTGCCGTATAAATCACACGTTGTTCTAACTCTTGACTATTCTGTGCCAAAATTAAAGCATAACAGGCCGACTTATTGACGGGGAGAAGTTGGACGTGCTACTGTCGGTCAAAACAATCAGACTAGTGAAACAATGACAGGTGATATAGCTCAGATCCCCTGTGTCGAAACAAAATTCTCCAGCCTTTTCAATTGAAAACTCGACAAACTTCACTAATAAAACGAAACTAGTACCACTATTAGCAGTAAATAAGGTACTGAAAATCAATAGGGGCAATTTCCACAATCCGCCTATGCGTTACTTTCTTCGTCTGTAACAACTATGGCGCACCCATTAATTTGACATGTGGGGACTACATTTCATGGCAGTAAATATGTTTAACAATGATTAATTCGGTTTAACAGGATGGATTTTCTGGAATTTGAATCTTTGCAAGCATATCAGTTGCCCAACATTTAATAGCGGTATCTAGATTTAAGTATCCTTGTTAAAAAAATATTTAAGCAGCCTTTAGGGAAAAGGGAATAAAGCAATTAGGTACAACATGCATGTCGAGTGCATCGTTTTGGAGCTCGGGCCCGTGGAGCCCATTTTTGAAAATTAAAAAAATAGAACTTGTAAGTTAAAAAACTCTCCATATGTACATAATGATGAACTCTACTTCTGTGTAAACTAAAAAATAACTTGTACACCAAGCTGGGCAAAAAATGAAATATATATAATGTGGATCTATGTACGGTGAATATTGCACATTTTTCGATGCGAACGCGTCACAGATGGAGCGAGCGATGGATAGGGCCAGCTCTCGCGACATGACAGGTTCGATTTCATCTCCCAAATTTTCCTTATGTAATTTTTCGAATAATGGTGTCATAGCTAGAGCTAGTAAGCTAGGCGTTTCTTTAGGTAAATCACCATCTGAGATTACGTTCTCGGTCCAAAATCTAAAAGATGTTGAAAAAGAAAGGTCGTTAGTCTTTTTAAATAACTTGAGTATTGATGATGAAAATCCACAAAATCTTTTCGTGTCCAAAGTATCTGGTTTATGTGAGGACTTAGCTGAGGAGGATGCTGCTGATATGGATGATCATACAGATCTGCCATGTCACACTCATCCCACTAAACGTGGACGTAAAAAATCCTTGTAGATAAAAAGAATCTGAGACGAAGTGCTAGACTGATCAAGAATAAACAATGAAATCTTTATTTGGAATAGTGAAGGGTTTAGGGACACAGCCAAACTAAGGTGGGTTGTGATGGATGACGATTTCCCTTGGAATGTTCAGCCGCATGGTGACAATGTGTATAAAACAGAATTTCCAAGTAAGATGGAGCTCATTCGTGCTATGCGGTTTGGGTCCTTTGAAGCTAAGGAAAACAGTAAGATTTTCATCAAATTTACTGAGTGGAAAACAGAAGTGAAACCTACTCAGCGTTTAGAAAATGTATGGCTCCTCATCAGTGGGGTTCCAGAGGGGTCACTTGATGATTATCTGGCGCTTTGGGGGATGGTAGGCATGTTTGGGAAAACCAAGGCTATTGACATGGCATACACAAGGAGACATGAGGTGGTGCGTGCGCACGTCCGGGTGACCGATATTACTGCTATTCCTTATCACAAAATAATTATGTATGAGGATGAGGGCTATCGCATCTATATTGAGATTGAGATGGCTGAAGAGGATGCTGAGATGGTAGATGGTGATGCGGTTCATGATGATGGTGATGGTGGAGATGGACAGGGAAATGGACAGCAAGAGAAGACTAGTTCGGATGAGGCAGGAAGTCGTGCTAAAGAGATAAACAAGAAGGACAAGGATGCAAATCTTGGTGTTGTGTTACCTGACTCTTTTACAAAGACGGTCAGTTTGATGCCAAGCATACGGTTTGGAAGCTTCTCCAACAGATGGAGTGACATGGCCGAAGAGGAGGAAGAGAGGGTTCGAAAAACGGAGCTAAAGCAAGTGTCGAGAGTTCTTTTTGAATCTCCGGTTTGTGCTCACAAGGTGAAGGAGGCTGAGCATGTCGAGAAGACCTTCGTTATGCCTGTTGGGGAAGAGGGTGCTGGTACGGTGGATACGACCATTCGTGCTGGGGTTTCATCTCATGTCGTGGAGATTCCAACTGCTGCCGCTGAGGAAAACAAGAGTTCCTGCACTGCCAGCTCGAGTAGCCGGGGTACGGTGTCGTCTGTTGTTGCTGCTACGACAGCCACACCTGTATGCAGCCCAGTTAGCTCTCGAGACAGGGTCTCGCCCAAAGCTGCTGTAGATGTAACTGTACAAGACAGTCAGCTTCAGCGGACACCAAGGTCCTCGCCTACGAAGACACCAAGAAAGGATCTCGGAGCAGATGGGCGTTTGTCGCCGTTGGCTGCTAGTTTACACCAACGAAGGAGGAGCTCATTGCTTTTGGAGGAATCCCTGAGTCTATGGGAGGGGGTCTGCGCTCGAGTGTACGTATTCGGGCGCAGCCAAATGCGGACGCGTCACAGATGGAGCGAGCGATGGATAGGGCCAGCTCTCGCGACATGACAGGTTCGATTTCATCTCCCAAATTTTCTTATGTAATTTTTCGAATAATGGTGTCATAGCTAGAGCTAGTAAGTTAGGCGTTTCTTTAGGTAAATCACCATCTGAGATTACGTTCTCGGTCCAAAATCTAAAAGATGTTGAAAAAGAAAGATCGTTAGTCTTTTTAAATAACAACTTGAGTATTGATGATGAAAATCCACAAAATCTTTTCGTGTCCAAAGTATCTGGTTTATGTGAGGACTTAGCTGAGGAGGATGCTGCTGATATGGATGATCATACGGATCTGCCATGTCACACTCATCCCACTAAACGTGGACGTAAAAATATCTTGTAGATAAAAAGAACCTGAGACGAAGTGCTAGACTGATCAAGAATAAACAATGAAATCTTTTATTTGGAATAGTGAAGGTTTAGGGACACAGCAAACATCTGAGAGTCCAAGAATCTATACGTGACTACAATTTAGACATTGTAGCTCTTCTTGAAACTGGACGTTCTAGTTTTCCAGCACATTTTTTAAGGAATTTGTCGGCTGGTAGAGATTTCTCTTGGTTTTGTTTACCACCTCAAGGAAGATCAGGTGGCATGTTAGTGGGTGTCAATTTGGAAACACTGGACGTTCGAGACGTCGAAGCTGGTGATTTCTGTGTTAAGTTTCATTTAAAAGCTAAAGATGGGTTTCAGTGGAATTTTGTGGCAGTTTATGGGGCAGCTCAAGAAGCGCAAAAACAAACTTTCCTAGCTGAACTAGTGCGTGTGTGTGAGTCCTCTTCATTTCCTGTTAGTTGGGGGGGGGATTTCAACATCATTAGAGGGCCACATGAAAAGAATAATTCCAACTATAACGCTCGTTGGCCTTTTCTTTTCAATTCTATAATTGAAAGTCTTAGTCTAAAAGAGATTAAACTTTCGGGGAGACAATATACGTGGGCCAGTCGTAGAGATACGCCTACCTATGAGAAGCTTGATCGTGTGCTGACTAGTGTGGATTGGGAACAAAAATATCCGTTGGTAACTGTAAGAGCGTTATCACGGACTGGTTCAGACCACACCCCTCTCCTAATTGACTCAGGTGAACAAGCTCACCTGGGTAATACTTCTTTGTTTTCTTCGAACTGGCCTGGTTAAGAGAAGAAGGCTTCTTCGATATGATTTCAAAGGAATGGCAAGCACATGTTAGTGGAAACACGCCAATCGAAGTCTGGCAAAACAAGATCAGACACCTAAGACGCTATCTTAGGGGTTGGGCAAGACATAGAAGTGGGATTTATAGAAAAGAAAAGAAAGACTTGTAGGCATTATTGATGCACTAGATATAAAGCTGAAACCTGTCCTCTCAATTCTTCAGAAAGTGAAGTGTTGAAGAAAACAAATGATAAACTCTCAAAGTTAAGAAGGGAGGAAGAATCAAAATGGGCACAAAGGGCCAAGGTGAAACATATACAAGAAGGAGGAAACAATACGAAATATTTCCACCTCATTGCAAATGGCAAGCATCGAAAAAGAAAATCTTTCAGTTAGAACAAGACGAAGGAACAATAGTAGGAGATGAAAATCTAAAAGTTTACATTACTGAATACTATAAAAAGTTGTTTGGGGCGCCGGCCGAAAATAACTTTTTACTCGACGAAGCACGAACTTCGGATATCCCACAAATTTCTAGAGAAGAGAATGAGATTTAACTGCGAATTTCTCAGCTGACGAGGTTTTAGAGGCTATCACACAAATGGAGCATAATAAGGCTCCGGGACCAGACGGGTTCCCAGCTGAATTCTATAAAACCTTTTGGAATGTCATTAAGGAGGATCTTATGGCTATGTTTGTTCAGTTACAACAAGGTCATTTGCCTCTGTATAAGCTTAATTTTGGTGTGATCACTTTGCTGCCAAAAAAGAGGATGCGGTCCAGATTCAGCAATATAGACCGATATGTTTACTAAATGTGAGCTTTAAATTTTTTACGAAGGTTGGGACCAATCGTATAACTCAAATGCTCACAAGTAATTAAACCAACTCAAACTGCTTTTATGCCAGGACGACATATTCTAGAGGGGGTAGTTGTCCTACATGAGACGATTCACGAACTTCATAGGAAGAAAATGAATGGAGTTCTTTTTAAGATAGACTTTGAAAGCTTATGATAAAGTGAAATGGCCCTTCTTGTTGCAAACGCTGCGAATGAAAGGCTTTGACAAAAAATGGTGTGATCTCATCCAAAATTTTATTATGGGGGGATCAGTTGGCATACGTGTCAACAATAATATTGGCCATTACTTTCAGACAAGAAAGGGACTTCGACAAGGCGATCCCCTTTCTCCCATTCTTTTTAACATTGTGGTTGATATGTTGGCTATTCTTATTAATCGTGCGAAAGAGGATGGTCAAGTTGGCAGCCTCATACCGCACTTGTTGACGGGGGAGTATCTATTCTGCAATATGCAGATGATACTATACTTTTTTGGAACATGACATAGAAAAGGCAGTGAACATGAAATTAATACTTTGTATGAGCAACTTTCTGGGCTTAAAATAAATTTTCATAAAAGTGAGTTATACTGTTTTGGGGAAGCTAAAGAAGCTGAAAACCAATACAGAAATGTGTTTGGATGTGAGGCAGGGACTCTTCCATTCAGATACCTAGGAATTCCTATTCATTATAGGAAGCTTCTGAATAAGGAATGGAACTCAGTGGAAAATAGGTTTGAAAAGAAATTGGGCTGCTGGCAGGGCAAGCTACTCTCATACGGAGATAGGCTAGTTCTAATAATTTCTTCTTACCAGTTTACCTATGTTCATGCTATCCTTTTTAGAGATACCTAAAGGGGTGTTGAAAAGGTTAGATTTCTATAGGTCCCGTTTCTTTGGCAGAGTGATCAAAATAAACAAAAATATAGATTGACAAGGTGGAATATCATTTGTAGACCAAAGGACCAAGGAGGGCTAGGAATTGAGGTGCTCGATATTAAGAATAAGTGTCTATTAAGCAAGTGGCTTTTTAAGCTTATTAACGAGGAAGGAGTTTGGCAAGAAATTCTACAAAATAAATACCTACAAAATAAGACTTGTCACAAGTGACAGCGAAACCTACCGATTCTCAGTTTTGGAAGGGTCTTATGAATGTAAAAGATCCTTTTTCAGTAAGGGAAATTTGTTGTAGGTAATGGTCAAGCAACACGTTTTTGGGAGGATTCGTGGATCGATGATACCCCTTAGCTACCCAATACCCAACGCTATACAATGTGACACGCCACAAAATGTTTTGGTAGCGGATGTTCTAGCTAATAACGCCGTGCACATTGAGTTTAGACGAAACCTGACCGGCAACAGATGGGATGCTTGGCTACATATGTTGCAAAAACTATAACCATTCACCTAACAAATGATGAAGATAAATTTGTTTGGAAACTACTTCTACAGGATTGTTTTCGGTTAAGTCCATGTATGAAGATCTTTGAGTGGTCATACAGTTAATTTGCGTAAATAGATTTGGAAACTTAAAGTACCGTTAAAGATTAAGATCTTTATGTGGTTCCTTTTCAACAAGGTAATTTTAACGAAAGATAACCTTGCTAAGAGAAATTGGAATGGGTGTAAAAAATGTGTTTTCTGTGATTCCGAGGAATCGATTGATCATTTATTTTTTACATGCCCGTTTGCGCATCTTTTATGGACTTTGGTACAATATGCTTTTAATATCATCCCACCAGCTGATACTACGAATATGTTTGGAAATTGGCTAAATGGGGTTGAAAAGAATTTGAAAGCACGAATCCGTGTGGGAACTTGTGCTCTTTTATGGTCTATCTGGAGATGCAGGAATGACATTATTTTTAACAAAGGCGGCCATCCTAACTTTTTGCAGGTGATACGCATGGCTACCCACTGGATCCACGAGTGGGCTTTCTTGGTCCCAGAGGCGCAACGTGCGCTTATAAACTCTGGATGCACCCGGCTGGAGGCGGTCGCTTTGGATATCTATTCCCGGGGTACCTGGCGGCTGTCTAGAAGACTCCAAGACGTCTAAGAAGCTAGATACTGGACGCTTTTTCTTCTTTAGTTCTTTGTGTTCGGAACTGCCTTTACTTCGAAGTACTGTGTGTGTTTTTGGTTATGTAAACTCTGAAATACTTTGAACTTCGCAATAAAAGCCGTGTGCATCAATCGATGCAGAGGCTGGGGCTTCTCCCCTTTTCTAAAAAAAAATCCGCCTCAAACAGTGTATCATTTCATTTTTCAACATTGCAGCTGCCACCATCCAATAGTAACAACTCAGAAACTTTCTCTACCTCCATATCTGGTTTATGACCCAAAGGGCGTTTAAGTGAAGCTCTAGGTATCCAATTCTGCTCCCACACTTCCACCTTCGTTCAATCACCAATTCTCCACACCACACCTCCTTCAGAAGGTCCTTATGCAAGATGCTTTTAAACATGTACGACGCCCTCTTCCGACAGCCTGCCGTTCATAAAATCACCATCTTTAAAGTATTTTGCACGTAAAACCCTAGCATATAGGGACTCCGGAACAGTAGCTAGTCGCCAAGCTTGCTTGGCAAGAGAAGAGCTTGATTATAATCAACACAATCCCAAAACCCCATTCATCCACTTTTCTTAGCCGAACAATCCGGTCCCAGCTAATCTAATGAACCTTCCTCTTCCCGTCAACAGCTCCCCACCAAAATTGGGCTGAACTTCGGTATTAGTTGGCTGCACTGTCCATTTGGTAGCTGAAAGCATCTCATGGAGAAGGCGGGTACTGCCCGCAGCACTGATTTTATCAGTACCTCCTTGCCTGCCTTCGAAAGTCCCATACCCTTCCACCCCTTCACTTTCCCTCTCGATCGCTCACATAGATGTTTAAATGCCCCTTCTTTTGATTCGGCCACCACCGTTGGTAGACCCAAGTAGCGCTCGGAGAGAGCCTCACACTGTATCCCAATCACATTCTTAAGAGTAGACCGAGCTGTCTCAGTGCACCTTTTACCAAAATAAATCAAAAATTTCTGAAAATTGACACGTTGTCTAGAGCACTCCTCATACTTACGCAAAACCTTAATAAGATTAATAAAGTCCGTATGCATCAATCGATGCAGAGGCTAGGACTTTCCCCTTTTCGAAAAAAATACTTATGCAAAACCTCATGAATGTTTATCTAACCATATAACGAGAAGAACAACATTTTGTACCACATGATCGTGATTCCCAAGTCATGCTGGTCTTTTGGGCGGCAGGAGACACTCTATTTAGGAGGGCGATGTTTTCTTTGTCTCACTATCACTTTGCCAGAAAAATCTAAACGTGAATTAAACCTTTCGAAACCTCGAAAAAAAACATCATGTAGAGAACCATGTGTTCAGCACAAAGTTGATAAGGACAAGTCGTCCTCCTAGGACAAAAGCTTTCTTTTCCATCTACCGAATCTCATTTTAATTTAGTCTGTCCTCCATGTAGCTCTCGGAAAGGAAAGTCGGTAACTCACCGCGGCGTGTGTGACTGCAGTTTGACACAAAGGCTTCAAAGAAAGGAACTGTACTGATGCAAACAGCAAGTTATGAGACATGGCCTCAACTTACACGCCATCATAAGGTGTTTGATCCATTCAAGAAAGAACTCGAGTCAAAGTTTTTTGGTCAATCGACACGCGTGCGCCGTAACTCCATTTCAAGTCTTGACTCCAGTTCACAAGTCTAGTCGCCACTGCACTAACCTACGCTTGATCCAATCCAAGTCTCTATAGTCGACACATGCATGTACACCTTAATGCATGTCTAGGTCATTTCGATCGATGCAGCAGCACACAACTCGATTAATTCATGTAACATCTTGAGCCTGCATTGAGCAACAGGCAAAATTAGACGCGTATTGGCCTCATGCATGTCGTCCCTACAAAGCAAGCATGCAAAAATGTTTGTGTTTGATCGAGTGTTTAGAAGATCTCCAATACATAATGGCATCTTATTTTCATTCATCTTCGGAAGACATGAATCATGGTTGGTTCATTATGGGCTCGTCATTCCACACTGTGTGAGAGGAGATTTCGTGCTCCTGAGCTCCATTGATCCTGATTTTTTTTAATCGAAACAAATATTTAGTAGTTTAAAAAAAATGAAAAACATTCCCGGATGAAACCATAGTGTATTCCACAAATGAGCAAAAATCAGTTTCAAATACTTTATATTCTGGGCTACACAAAAATGATAAAAGCGTGTATCTAAATATGCATATTTTTAAATCTTCAAATTTAACAAATTTTGTCTTTTTTATGTAGGCAGAATAAAAAGTATATGATTTGTTTTTTGCAAGTTTGTGGGATACATCATTGACTACGTCCGGGATTGTTTTTAATTTTTTTGAAACTCGTAAACATTTTTTCGATTATTTTAAATACTAAAATCACTGGTGCTTGGAGCCTCTGCTCCGGCATACAATTGTTTTCAGTTTTTAGGATTTCAAAATTTTAATTTATTATTTGTGCAAAATAATATATGAATATTCAAATATATACTACAATTGTTTTCATACATTAACAAGTTTTATATTGTCTAAACTCAACAAAACATTCAATTCTAAGATAAATACATCTAAACAGGAATTGGAATCATATTGTACTCTCCGATTCCAACCATAAATTTCAGTCACAAACAAACAGCGGAATTGGAATTGGAGTCCATTTCCTTTCCATCTGAGAAATGGAATTACTAGTCCAATTCAATTCCCAGCAGACTTTTCTACATCCAAACACAGTGTTAGCGAATATGTGCTCCCTATTCATGTGGATCTGCTGCTCGAAACTAATCGATAAGAAATACTGTACACATTTGCCGCAGATGTACGTCGTGTGGCAACGACCGATCGTGTACAAGCTGCTTGGGTCTTTTTTCCCTAGCGTGCTGCACCGGGCACCACCTTAGCCTGTGTTTGGTACGAGATTAATCAACACGGGAATCTTTTGGAAAAGTAGAAATGAAGCAATGGAAAATCGACCGCTCCAGCCTCGATCCGTACCGTATATAAAGCCCAGCTGGCTACGGCGCAGAACTCAAAGCAGGCAGCAGCTGATATATATAATGCAGCAGAACACCCGAGCCCGGCGCAGAACTCACGAGCACCCGTCGCCGCCGGGCCCGGCCTGCCTTCGGCGGCTACGCACCGGCAAGGTCGCAGCGCATGCGTACCCAGAATCCATCGGCAAACAAGCATCAAATCGAGGTCATTCCTCCGCTGCCATCCTCAAATCCTGCCAACCACAAGACGCTTCCACCGCAAACAAGCATAAGAACAGCAAAAGGTTATTTCTTCTGTGTGCAAAATACTATTTGCATCCCGTCGATTTCTCTTTGGTGGAGATATATAGACAGCCAGGTAGATGCCCCCCTATAGCTGATTAACGTCTCGATCGCATGTTTAATTTCTCAGCTATGGGATTGGGAAGGACATGTTTTTCGAAGTCGAGATGAGGGTCCGCGACGATGACCTTGACGAGTATGGCGTCGTCAACAACGCCGTCTACGCAAGTTACATTCATGATGGTACGTAGGTCTTGATCATAGCGACAAGAATATTGCTAATTCATTGTTAATCCTACTCTAACAATCGTAAGTTAGTTCATGATTTATGCATGCATTGCCTACTCTTACAACCGCTTGTGTCTGCACTGCACTCTGCAGCTCGTAACACGATGCTTCAAACCCTTGTCCTTAATATTCACTTCTGGACGTCCACGGGTAACTCAATGGCTCTTTCGGAACTAAACCTCAAGTACTTCACGCCTTTAAGGGTATGGCTTTTCCTTTTTTTTTTTTGAAAGCCTGCGTACACCAGATTGCACTACATACAAAGATGAAGTACAAATCGAAGAACGGAAAACCGACGCAGGGGAACAGAGCAAGAACAAGCACCAGCAACAACGCCGGCGAAGAAGACGAAGATCGACGACCACCTTCGAACCACTGCCTGAGGGCACCTCCTACCTTGTAGAGCGCCGCAGAGCCCGTCCGCCGCGCAGCGGCGGAGCTTCAGCCGATGAACGTGCACGGCGAGCACCCTCCCTCTCCAGCCGCACCACCTTGCCGCATCCATCTTCGTCCCCAACGCAAGAAGAAGCTGCGAGCCTCGCCTGGCCCTGAGTTCCAGCCTCCGAGTCCTCCCTCGTAGCTCCACCGTGTGGAGGCCGACCTCCCCGCCGGCCGGCAAGGAGGAGGAAGATCCGGAGGGAAACCGGCGGATCCGGAGATCCCCGGCCACCAAAAGCCGCGCGCGCCACGCCGGAGCTCCGAGGAGCGCCGCCGCAGAAGGGGAACGCGCCGACCCCCACCTAGCCACCGACGCCATCGCCACCTCCACGACGCCGCCGGCGGGATCCCTACCGCACCCTACACTATGTACAGGCCGGGATCCGGGGATCCCCCACCCTCCCGCCGCCGGAGCGACGCCGGAGAGGGGAGGATCCCGCGGATCGCCGGCGAGCGAGGTGGATGGACGGGGAAAGCTCAAAAATCGCCTCTCTGGCTACTGTAGCGAGAGAGGAGAGCTCGGCCGGTCGCTCTTTCAACAAAGTGGAACCTGTACGCGCGCGGTATGGCTTTTCCCTTATGCAGTATAACATAACTTGCTGTTGCCTAGCCGCTTTGTCTAGTGCCCCAATAGTTATTCTACCCTATTTCATCTTCTCTCTTGAATATCATCATAATGTTTGTACTATTTTTATTTTAAAAGGCTTCACAATGCTATTAGTTACTATTTTCCAGTCACTTAGATAAATTTAGTTAAGTTTGTGTTGTTCAGTGTTAAGCTGGTGTCGAATATTTTTACAAGTTTGTGTTGTTCTATTTGTTGAGTACATGTCCATTAATTATTCATACGACTGAGTTACGTCTGTACATTAGCTATAAATGGTGTGGGTCAGTTACCAACAGTATACACAATTTGTGATGTCAATTAATTACAGCATGAGAACTTAACATCACAAATTGTGTAGGACAATCTTAGTTTTTATACTCATGAAAAAATCCAATCAATAAGGAAGAATGTGAATGGGTTGGCATTGCACGGCTAGAACCACCACCGGGTAACGATAGTGTTAGAGTCGGACAACATGTGTCTAACTCATGACGCCTGAATGGTAACATGCATACGGTATGAGCTAGGGACACTGCTTACAGCCGGTGTTGCCGTATCAATCCGAGGAGCACCATAGTCATATGGGCCGAGAATTAGGCTTCAGATGAACCTCTTTAACAAATAGCGTGCCTTAGTGCATATATTCTATGGAGTATTATTTTGCACGACATGTTTAATCTTAACATTCTATCATAGAACACATAACATACAGATTGGTTTTCACAAACCTGCCTTATTGCATTGCAGAGTGGTGACAAATTTGTTGTCAAACTGAGGGTGGTGCAAATCAAAGGTGTAAGAATAATCGTTGACCACATGATCGAGTGGCTGCCGAATCATCAGGTGTATATATATACATATACATGCAAATGTACTAACCATCATCGCCATACGTGTCCTTTTGCAATTTCTATTATTTTGTGTTGCTCCTGCTCTCCCAGCTCGTACTAGAAGCCCGTGCGACCGCCGTTTGCCTTGACAAAAACCACCGTCCAACTCGTGTATTCCCGGAGTTGGCGTCGAAGTTGTGTCACTTCTTTTTGTTGGAAATATGCCATAGAGGCTATCCATGTATGATATTTTCCAAGTGTATTCATAATTTATGTAATTATGCTTAGAAACCATCAATGATGTGTATCATTAGATATGTGATTTGGTTGTGAAACTATATATTGTATGATGCTTGTTCTGATAGTCACTAGTTAACAAAGTTATGAGGACACATAAGTTTAACTACTGTATGACTCAGCTTCTAAACCGGTTCCACTGGTCATGAGCATGGTGATGCTAGTCCGATAGTACTAACTCGGCTAAACAAGTTTAGCTTGGTCACCTGTTTGTCTTGGTCAATATAATTTCATGTCTTAAGACCTGAGATCCTCGTATAATCCGAGTTGTGGATCGTCAGACTCAGTGTATCAAGTGTTGTCCGTAATTGGATAGTTGCAAAGGAAGATTTTCGGGCCGAGTGTGAAGCAAGGTGCATGAGTAGTTGACCATGACATAATTTGCCCCTCCGACTCGAAAAAATATTCTCTGAACCCTATCGAGTGATTTCATGTAGAAAGCATTGCCATGCGACTAGGTAAAGAGTAAATCGAGGAGTCGGACTAAAAGATAGTCTAGTGAATCTATATCATGAGATCGAGAAGAGAGTCAAACTATCAAAAAGATAACAAGCTCTCGCCTATTATAGCATGGATAAATCTAACTTAATTGTACTTGTAAGCGAGAATACGCATATTGTTTTGAGTGGGAGTGTCAAGAGATGCCCGGGTTAAGACGAAACTTAGTTGAACATCGGTTGCCCATTGAACCGCATAAACAACGGGCCAGAAAGTTTAGTGCTATCTCAACACATGATACGTTGGCAAAGATTAATATACATCAACCAGTCATGTGTCGGCATAGATTTAGCTACACGTAACATGTCGGCACACACATAGCAACAACTTATTTGTCGGAAGAAGATCATGGAGATAGATGAAAGTGTCGGGATAGGTTTCCATGTGGCAGAATGCAAGCATGTACCTCCAGTTTCCTACTTGTGCACCTCTCCGTTCTACTCCCTTTGTTCCTAAATATAAGATGTTTTAGCTATTTCATATGTTGACTAGGTGCAGATTGAAATGAGTGAACATACATAATAAAACATGTCTAGATATATATACATAAATGTAAATTTGGAAAAGAGATAAAACATCTTACATTTCCGAAGGGAGGAAGTAAATCAGAAACTTGTGCATTCAGTTCTCAATGTTAAATATTCGGGGAGTGCCGATGTGTCATCACTGATCACTAATGACACAGCTGCCATTATCATTTGCAACTTCTTCTTCTTCTGTTTTTCAGAAGAAAATATATATCCTTTGTGGTAGTGATGGATGTTTTTTTCTCAGCCGTTCTACTCCCATTTTCATTTCTTGACATAATGGAAATACAAGGTTTAATCGCGAACACAAACGAGAGATTTTCTAGTTCCAACACAAACATTGATGAGCAC
Source organism: Poa pratensis (assembly GCA_947311845.1). Taxonomy (NCBI): domain Eukaryota; kingdom Viridiplantae; phylum Streptophyta; class Magnoliopsida; order Poales; family Poaceae; genus Poa; species Poa pratensis. The sequence goes on along the minus strand of CAMZMU010000093.1, from coordinate 2,623,874 downwards.
AATTTTAGCGTGGGAGAATTTGATTCAGCTTTGTATCAGGGTCACAAGATCCAGCTTCGCCAAACCTAAAAAATCCATTCTTTAAAGTCTAGGCAATCAGGGGAGCAGACAGAGCTCGTCGCCAGGCACCCAGACCAAGATCCATCGCTTCCGAGCGAGCGAGCATGGCCACGGCGGCGGTGGGCGGCGACGCGGCGAGCATGGTGGCGGTGGGGCTGGTGTGGGGCGCCACCAACGCGCTGATGCGCCGGGGCGCGCTCGTCTGGGACCGCCGCGCCCGCTCCCTCCCCGCCGGCTCCGGCGCCGTCCGCCGGTGGGCGGACCTCCTCCTGACGTGGCAGTACTCGGCGCCCTTCCTCGTCAACCTCTCCGCCTCCGCCGCATTCTTCCGCCTCCTCGGCGACGCCCCCATCTCCGTCGCCGTGCCCGTCACCAACGCCACCACCTTCGCCGCCACCGCCGTCGCCGCCGCGCTCCTCGGGGAGACACCCGCGCCGCGCCCGCCGCACTCGGCACCGCGCGCATCGTCCTCGGCGTCTGGATCTGCATCTCCTAGCTTGCTTGGCCCCGTCCGTCTACTACTTCCAAGAACTGAATTTCTCTGTACGCAGCGCAGCAGTGTAACTACCCAGAAATTCAGATAGCACGACCTAGTCATCTTTCTTCAAGGTTGTCTGTAGGATTTGGTCCACTTGTATAATTGTTTCGAATTCGGCCTACCTGTATACATCTCTCAGTTCATCACATTACCTTATGATGCTAAATTGTAGGCTTAGCATCTTTCCTTCAGCAATCTTGCTTGCTTTCTTAGTGCAATATAGGAAACTTGGTAATTGTATTACGTGGAAGTCAAACAAGATGCTGACCAAGAGCACACGGGTGCTGAACAACCTACACTGCACATACACAGAAAGATTGCAGCTTCCCAGTTTTGATATAGGCCTCAGTCCTGGTCGTCAGTCCTGCTGTTGTGTCGAGACATTGCAATACAGAATTTCTCGGTTCTGAGTCCTGTATTGTCTGCATCAAAGCCCAAAGATCAAAAAACCTGGAGCCACTGTAATTAACTTCATTTCTGTACCACTCAACCCAGCATGCCAAGTCATTAACTTGTCTAAATCAAGTGGCATTCCAAGAATACATATTTGTGTATCAGTACTGTTTGTGATTTATGTTAATTGTATGTTGTGTCCAACTCAACTACCAATAAGAATGTAATTTTGAAAGATCAGCATTTAAACCTGTTATCATAACTCCCCTGTTCCTCTAGCAAAAAATCCTCCCTGTTCCCAACATGTTCTCGGGAAGCATAGTATATTTTCCATGTTTCATGTAAGTGCAGATTGGATGATGCCTTCAATCAACAATTTGTTTGAGGTACAACCTGGATTACGGCCATTTTGTTCCCTGCCTGACTATGGCTTCATGAGCATGCAGAAGGTTCTTTCTTGTAGCTGCTAATTAGAATGGTGATCATACTTTTGCAGTTTCATACTTGAATGCTCTGCTTTGGAGGAACTGAGTGCTATACCTGGTTACTCCCAGTCCACGGCACAAGATTATGGCTATGATCTGGAAGGATAACTCTCTGTATGACTAGGACTGCATGCTTAATCCTAAGAAGGTATGTTTTTCTTCTCCGGAAAAACCCAAAAGCTTTAAGTTTTGAAGTATTCATTCGATTGCATCTCCAAGCCTGGCTCAGGCAACACACTACTACACCAGCACACCACTCAGTCTAAACTATGGCACCATTTTGCCTGTTCCAGCTTATCTTTCTTCATATTTAATTCTAGCAAGAAAACTGTATGTCAGAAAATATGTGTGCTGGAGGATTGAAACTTGTTGGCTTTCACCCAAGATCAAACAATATGAACATGATAAACACAAGCAGTTTAGGGCATTTTATCTACTCTTTTCCTCATGTTCAAGATATATTACAAGGCTTGGGTTTATAACTTTATATAGTACCTATAGTATCCCGATCAACAGGGTACATACTCAACTTTCTAGTTTTTGACTTCGACTCTGATTTAACCGTCAACTCAAACATTGCATTGACTCTGAAAGTACTTTACTCACACACAAGCACGGTGTACTCGACGCGCAAACTTATACTACATGTGTCACATTAACATACAATTATGTCAACTAACTTGGCAAGAGCCGTAAGACTCCTAAACTAAGACAATGCGATAATAATCGCTAATTCCCAATACAATAAGTGGCATATACATGATGCTAGTAACAGACTCTCAGACAATGTGTTACTCAAATAAAACGTCCTTCATCCCGAGATACACGCTTCTTCCTGTCCGCCGTAGGTTGTGGTGCTTGCACCTCACAGGTTATCGTGTAGTTGTAGTAGGGTGGTATGCGAGACCTCCATTCAAGAGCCTCAAATTTCCCACGGGGTAGTGTACGACCACACCCTAAGAGAATGTCCCGGAAACTGATCTTGGGGACTTTCCCACTGGAATCTGACTGATGATAGTCACAAACAAAAAAGTATTTGCTGCTCCTCGCCAATCTCCACACTGGTTCATCTTCCTGCAAACTTAGGTTCGGGTGCTTGTCAGAGAAAAAGAAGTGTGTCTGTTTATATGCTCTCATACATTCAAGAATTGTGCACCAAAATCGAGAATTGTAGTTATCTCTCAGTATCCCAGCAATGATATGTGCGATTGTGAAGCATTGTTTCTGCTCCAAAGCGATCTCCATGGCAATTTTTGCCAGTTTTGGCTTGTCATCAGGGTTTGTGCTTCCGAATACAAGCGACTTGAAAAAATGCCAATAAGCATCTGGAGGGAGGAAGTCCAGTTGAAGTGCTTCTGTTTTCCCAGATGAACAATTCTATCTGACCGACTGGTTATTATGATTTTGCTCCCACCGCCTGGTGCCATGCAGGCTGCGGAATATTTCAGACTTCTCCATGCGCCCTCATTAATGTCGTTGGCTGTTTCAACTATAATCAGCAACCTGCTTTGAGGAGCACAATTCTGATGTCTGACTAGAGCATTAGTATTGTTCCCTTTCAGGTCAATAACTCTTTCATCCTTGAGAGTGCCCTCAGGAAAAAAATGATCATCGAGAAGCGGTTGCGCACACTCTCATCCCTACAGACATACTCAACAAGAGTGCTCTTCCCTGCTCGTATTGGACCAACGATCGGAAGTACAGCCAAATCTGGAGTATCACTGGGACACAGCAAGAAATTCAGAACCTGTTCCCTTTCCGTTTGGCGACCAAACATGCAATTATCCAAGATCAAATATGCTCCGTAAGGCTGGCGGTGAATCCGAGGATACAACTCCAAGAAGAAAAGAAATTCCTTGGTACCAGCCATGGTGTCTTCAAGGGTGTCTACCATCCGTTGCAGCTCTTCTCGCATGTTGCTGTTTATACCAAACAACAGTGCATTTCTGTTGCTGCTACCAGAGAGGGTGCGAGAGAAACGAAGCCGTTTGGCTGGACTGAATTTAGACAGTGCACATGATGTTGGGTCATCTCCTGCTCCCCCTTCACCTCGTCAGGGGCAGCTTGGAATCTCAAGGCATCGAGAATGTAGTGGCCTCTGTACATGCCTTGCCTCAACATCTTGAGCTGACGAAGCATCCCCTGGTTGGTGATGTGCCGCCCCTCTGCCTCCTCCACGACGATTTCTATTCTCATCACAACACCCTGTAGCCTCTGTAGAATCTTGTCGATGCCAGGCTGTTTCTGGAAGTATTTTCTGATCACGAACGACGCCGACCTGCTGACAAGGTCGCCTACGATTGCAGAGATGAGGATATCCATTGATTGTGAACCTCCTCAACTCGAGCACTTGCAGTGGAAGAGGATAGAACAACAATGAGTGGTACTAGTTGGGCATCAAGTTCTGGTGGTGTTGTTGGCATGTGTTCTGGATGGAAGATTTGAAGGTGACGATGAGCCTAGAGCTGGATCAACACTTCATATAATGTGGTGTCCTGCCACCTTTTGAGTGCACCTAACGTCTGGAATTTAGTTGCCACTAGTCTGACCGCGCCCTTGTTGCCAATCTATATCAAAACACACAACTTACGTTTCTTATCTTTATCTTTATTTTATTCCATACCTCTCCATTTAGTCGTGGCAAATCTATGGTAGATCTTGACCTGTAATGCTTTTGCTAATTCTTAGCTGCCTTTGTTTTTTGTAAATCGTAATCAGCTAAAATTGCGCACCGGTAAGTCTAAAATTAAATTGGTTGATGTCGTGCAATGAAATATTACTGTGGTTATTTGTTTGTAAGTTATGCATGGTGTGGGTTGGTGAGGGTGGTTGGATGCTGAATTGATGATCCACAAAGCGAGCTGTTTTTTGACTGGAAGATTAACTTTTGACAAAGGCATTCATGCTTGTGATGTCAGGCTTTTGGGTGCTTGGGTACCCATCCGCTCCAGGAAATCGAATTGCTTTGCTTTTCTACTCTAGATCTGCAGTGATATACAAAATATTCTCCAGTTTGTTAAAACTGTCAGTGCTTGTTAATTAGCAGCATTCGTATTACAAAAAGCACCAACTCTTCTGGTTGAATCCTGATCGCTAAACAATCAAAACAGTATCTCTACTGTATAAATTTTGGTTTACAAAGACTATGGCATGAAAAGGGAAATGAATTTCAGGCAAGATATTACTCACGAATTCGACATTTCGCGATACTAACTTGAGTCTAATTTGTTTCACAGGGATTTTTGAAGTGCCAACAAACGGACACTGCTTGGGTGGAGCCATAATTTCGTTCCAGATAACAGAAGAAATATTTATCTTCTCCAACCTCTGCCTCGATGGTTGGATTGCTACTGCACAATTGTTTGGAATCTTCTTAAACTTGCTGCCCCTGAGATCCAGGTAACACAGCCACTACCCCATTCAATGGGAAGTCACTGTAGTGCTGACTGCTGAGCCCTTGTTCTTTCAGAAACAGCCGATGGGTTTTCAGTGACAGATGAGTCGTCTTTAGCCGATGCCTGGTGCCTAAACGCTAATACAAGAATACTTGGCAAGACTACATCATAGATGCCTGGTGCCTAAACGCTAATACAAGAATACTTGGCAAGACTGCTAAATACAGTGTAGTAATACTTCCTAATTCGCATGACAAGGCAGTAGCATACATGATTTGAGTCACAGACAGTGTGTTGCTCAAATTAATTGTTCTTCCTCCTGATGCACGCGCTTCTTCCTTCCCTCGTCACTTGTGGTGCTTGCATCTTACAGCTTATCGTGTAGTTATAGTAGGGTGGTAGGCGAGACCTCCATACAAGAGCCTCAAATTCTCCACGTGGTAGTGTACCACCACATTCGAAGAGAATGTTCCGCATACTGATCCTAGGGACTTCCTCACTGGAACCTGACTGATGATACTTGCTAATCAAGAAATATCCGCTGATCTTCTCCATTCTCCAATAGTATACCGATTCATCTTCCTGCAGCCTAAGGTTTGGGTGCTGGTCAAACATAAGGAGATGTGTCCGTATACATGCTCTCACACGGTGAAGAACTGTGCGCCAAAATCGAGCATTGAAGTTATCTCGCAGTATCCCAGCAAGGAAATGTGCGCTTGTGAAGCACTGTCTCTGTTCCAAAGCGATCTCCATGGCCATCGTTGCCAGTTTCGGCTCTTCATCAGGGTTTGTGCTTCCAAATACAAGCGACTTGAAAAAATACCAATAGGCTTCTTGAGGCAGATAGTCCAATGAAGTGCTTCTGTTGTTCCCAGACTCACAATTCTGTTTGATCGACTTGTGATAATGATTTTACTCCCACCACGTGGTGCCATGCGGGTTATGGAAGTTTTCAGCCTTCTCCATGTCCCTTGGTTAATGTCCTCACCTATTTCGACAATAACCAACAATCTGTTTTGAGAAGAACTATTCTGATGCTTGACTACACTATCAATATTGTTCTCTTTCAGGTCGATCACTCCTTCATCCCTGAGACAGCCTTTTGGAAAGAAGAGGATCAGTGAGAAGCGATCACGCACACTTTCATCCTTGCAGACATTCTCAACAAGAGTGGTCTTCCCTACTCTTATTGGACCAACAATCGGAAGCACATCCAAGTCTGGAGAAGCACTGGAACGCAGCAAGAAATTCAGGACCCGGTGCCGTTCCATTTGGCGACCAAACATGCAATTGTCCAAGAGCAGATATGTGCCGTAAGGTTGGCGGATTATCCGAGGATATAACTTCAACAAGAATAGAAATTCCTTCATGCCAGCCATGGTGTCTTCAAGGGTGTCGACCACCCGTTGCAGCTCTTCTTGTATGTTGCTGTTTGCACCAAACAACTGTGCTTCTCTGCCACAGCTACCACTGTCGATGCCGCGAGAGAAACATAGCCGTTTGGCTGGAATGAACTTAGACAGTGCAGAAGATGAGTGGCTCAACCCCCCATCACCCTCCTCGCCAACGGCTCGAAATCTCAAGGCATCGAGAATGTAGTGGCCTCTGTACATTCCTTGCCTCAACAGCTTGAGCTGACGGAGCATCCCCTGGTTGGCGATGTGCCGCCCCTCTGCCTCCTCAACAACAGTGTCGATTCTCAGCACAACTCTCTCTAGCCTCTGGAGAATCGTGTCGATGCCAGGCTGCTGCTGCTGGAAGTACTTGCTGATCACGAACGACGCCGACCTGCTGACGAGGTCACCTACAATTGCAGAGAACAGGATTTCCATTTGAGGTCGACCTGCTTGATGGTGATACTTCTCGACTCGATGGAAGAGGGATAGATAAAGAGCAGAAAGTGATGCCAGTTATTACTCTTGGGACTCAGGACTGCATAGTGTGAGCCTCTTGACTGCTACGATGCGGTCCCAGTTGAGGTGAGTCTTCACTGCCGTGTGTGACTTGGCCCTCGAGTCTTCACTGGCTTGACTCTTGAGTCTTCACTGTTCAGTTTGTTCACCGACTTGACTTTTGAGTCAGGAAATTTCAGTGTAATATTGGTGTAATTTCTAGTTTGATGTGTCATAAAAGCCACTATCGGAAACTTTGTGCTTGGAATTCGAATTCGGCAATATAAAATTTTCTAGCTCATAACCTATTGTTGTTGATCAAATTAATGGTCAACTTTGAACCTCGAAATGCATGTTTGCCATGTAAATAGGAACGTAAGGAGAGTAACCACCTTAATTTGGATTCAGGTATTCAAGTCGAAGAACTGAATTGGGTGTGAAAGTTTGAAATGGCACCCATGACCAAAACTGTTTGGATGTACATGTATTTGATTGTACCCACTGAGAAAGTTTTGTTGAGTTTGGAAAGTATAGAATGGTGTTCATGCACGAAAATATGTTATCTATATTGGAATGTTTGTGCATTTATTTGCACACATATAAAAACATTTTGAAAAATGTCATCATAGAAACACAATTTAAAAAAATGGAAAACCATATGCAAATCATGGCATCATTTAGTTTCCAAGTACCAACGACACATTACAAAATTGGTTAATTATCACATTTCTTACACATATAACAACAGATAGGTATCATGTCTCTTACACGTAGCACAAGTGGATAGTTCATAAACAACAAGACTTACATAGTCCACACACGAAACGTGTACCCTTGGCGTTGAGCACAATATGCAAGATATCATCGCTGAGGGAGCCTCGCCAGCAGCGCGACACTATATGCAAGTCATAAACTGATAAATCAAACCTGGCTGCGAAAGGAAGGGATCATGGATCCCAGGCGCATTAGCTTTGCACTAGAAGGGGTTGGCGCGCTTTGCTGCGCCCGACGATATTATTTTGGTTATCAATATATGACATACTGGTCTGAGTAAAGATTACTTTCTCATACATGATCAGGTACAAATTCATACCTTTTTTTGTAAAATATTGTACGTATTGGTCTAGCACCTGCAATGTAAACTATATAATACAAAAGTAACACCTTTGGATTTGTTAATCTCTTAACGAGGCGAGCATGACAACTGGTGTGTAGAGGCGGAGGAGCCACACAAGGCGGAGCTAGTCGAGGTGCAGCCGGAGGCAGAGCTGTTGTGTGTCACTCGTGCTCGTGTTGGCAGGGAAGGAGGATGCACAATTAAAAAGTGGAAGGGAGGAGGGCTGCTCGAGTGGCTCGTTTGCCGAAACTACAAAAGGGCGTCATTGGTGGTCGCACGGGAGGAGAGCGAGGTCAACACTCGAGGTTGAATCCCTCCCTATACGTGGTGCCCTTGAGAAGTGGTGGTGAATTTTCGGTCGAATCGGCGGATTTGTGGCGGAGCTGCCGGATTCGAGGCCGAATCGATGAGAGAAGGGCCGATGGCGGTCATTGGAGGAGAGGCGTGAGGGCAACATGAAATTCCGATTGACAGTTGTCTTACACGCGTTGGCTTTTTGTTATATAGCAGCGGCCCAAATATTTAGTTTTACAGCACTTTTTTTGTTTGACAAAAAAATTGGGAAAATTTACATCAAGTACAGCTGCTGGAACAAGATTTTTGGTCCCAAATGTCGGGCGGGAGTAGATGGTGGCCGCGTGCCGGGGGTTGGAGCGACAGCCTACATCCCTCGATGCCGAATCCCTCCCGATCTGCGGTGCCCTTGTACAGTGGTGGTGTGCTGGTGGGTTGCAACCAAATTGGTCAGAGTTGTGGTGGAACTTCCGGATTCGAAGCCAAATCGATGTGAGAAGAGGTGGCGGTGGTCACCGTAGAAGAGTTGTGAGGGCGACATGAAACTTCCGATGGGCAGTTGGCGTGCGCGTTTTGCCTTTTGTTATATAGCATTAGCCCAAGTGTTTTATATCTGCAACACTTGGTGTTTTTTTATTTAACAAAAATGACGAAATTTACATTTAGGGAGATTTTGGCTTCAAATGACTTAAAAAACAATTACGACCTAAAATATGGTAGCTATTGAAAATGCTCTAGAAAGGAGAAACATCGTGGGCTACAAATGTATCCCAATATTTTATTTTATTTTCAAAATAGTATTTTGAAGTTTCTAAAAATTATAAAATAAAATAAATAGTATTTTGAAGTTTCAATACAAAATTCTTAATATTTTTGGTTATGTAAAAAAACAAATTCTGACAGAATTTAGAGGTGCCCTATTCACACACTCGATCTATATTTTTTTCTTTTTTTTGTATCGTAGAATAAAACATATTTCGGATTAAGATTTTGTATCGTAGAATAAAACATATTCCGTGGCTATAAACACATATTTTTTTCAGATTTTTCTGACACTTTAAAATTATATTTCTAATCTTGAAAATAAAGGGCTAGCCCGGTCTACAAAACACTACACTCGGAAACACCGTAGTTTTATATGCAGTAGATAAAAAATAAATTTTGTATACAAATAATATTATTTTTTACCTTTATCTAAACCATGGAAGGTTGACATGTGGAGCAATAAGAGAACTCTATTTTTAGCGAGCTTAGTATTTTGAAGGGAAATAATATTATTTTAACTTTTGTCTAAACCAATGGAAATTTGACACGTGGAGCAACAAGGAAGCTCTATTCTATTCCTATGGAGCTTAGTTCTTTTAAGTATGAAGGGAAATAATATTATTTTAACTTTTGTCTAAGAACTCTATTTTTAGTGAGCTTAGTATTTTGAAGGGAAATAATATTATTTTAACTTTTGTCTAAACCAATGGAAATTTGACACGTGGAGCAACAAGGAAGCTCTATTCTATTCCTTGGGAGCTTAGTTCTTTTAAGTATGAAGGGAAATAATATTATTTTAACTTTTGTCTAAACCAATAGAAATTTGACACGTGGAGTAACAAGGAAGCTCTATTCCTAGGGAACTTCTTTTAAGGATGCGGCAACGTTTCTGAAAGTTGATTCGTCCCAAAGAAACCAAAAGACCTTCTAGACAGACGGCCTTTGCCAAATGAACGGTCAAAACTGAACACTCGAGTCGAACATGACTTGGAGCAATGCAATTTTAGGCTTAGCAGCGCGCAGCATCATGTGACTGATTGAGACTAAAGGAAACTGAGCCAATCGAGAATAAGCAACACCATTAGAGGTCAAAGGTTGGTAGGGCAACACCATTATATTGGTGCTACTGCTACTATGACGCTGTCAGGCTGTCACCTTCTGATCTTCCACACAGAGCACATGCCCGGATCCTCCGGTCAAAATTGAACAACGCCCCCAAGACTTGAATCCCATATAGGTAGTCTCACTCATTGCTGAACTTATCCCTCTTCCATTGCACGCATCACTGGTGCTCTGAGCAGAGGAGGTTCACGGCCCATGGATATCCTCGTCTCCGTGATTGTCGGCGACCTCATCAGCAGGTCGGCGTCGTTCCTACTCACCAAATACTTCCAGAAGCAGCCTGGCATCGACAGGATCCTCCAGAGGCTAGAGAGAGTTGTGCTGAGAATCGACAGTGTCGTCGAGGAGGCAGAGGGGAGGGACATCACCAACCAGGGGATGCTCCGTCAGCTCGGGATGTTGAGACAGGGAATGTTCAGAGGCCGCTACGTGCTCGATGCCGTGAGATTCCAAGCAGCCCTCGACGAGGAGGAGGTGAGTCACTCATCGCTGGTGTTGACTAGATGTAGTCCAGCCAAACGGCTCTGTTTCTCTGGCACTGGTAGCAGTAGCTGCAACAGAGAGGCATCGTTGCTGATGTTTGGTGCAAACAACAACATGAGGGAAGAGCTGCAACGGATGGTTGATACCCTTGAAGACACCATGGATGGCTTGAAGGAGTTTCTTTTCTTCTTGGAGTTGTACCCTCGGATACTCCGCCAACCTCACGGAACATATTTGATCTTGGACAATTGCATGTTTGGTTGCCAAACGGAATGGCAACGGGTCCTGAATTTCTTGCTGCGTCCCAGTGGTACACTGGATTTGGCTGTACTTCCGATTGTCGGTCCAATAAGAGTAGGGAAGAGCACTCTAGTTGAGCATGTCTGTAGGGATGAGACCGTGCGTGATCGCTTCTCGATGATCCTCTACTTTCCAGAAGGCAGTCTCAAAGATGAAGGGGTGATTGACCTGAGAGGAAGCAATATCAAAGTCAGACATGAGAATTGTGCTTCTCAGAACAGATTGCTGATTGTTCTTGAAATAGCCGAGGAAATTAACGAGCCGACATGGAGAAGGCTGAAATCTTCCATAACCTCCATGACACCATGCGGGGGGAGCAAAATTATAATCACCAGTAGATCAGATAGAATTGTGAGTCTGGGAACAACAGAACCGATTCGACTGAACTATCTGCCTCAAGAAGCCTATTGGTACTTTTTCAAGTCGCTTGTATTTGGAAGCACAAACCCTGATGAGCATCCAAAACTGGCAACAATGGCCATGGAGATCGCTTTGGAACAGAGACAATGTTTCACAAGCGCGCGTACCCTTGCTGGGATACTGCGAGATAACTTCAACGCTCGATTTTGGCGCACAATTCTTGAATGTGTGAGAGCGTACAAGCAAACACATCTCCTTATGTTTGACCAGCACCCAAACCTTCGTTTACGGGAAGATGAACCAGTGTACTATTGGAGATTGGTGAAGAGCCACAGATACTTCTTGATTTGCAAGTATCATCAGTCAGGTTCCGATGAGAATGTCCCTAAGATCAGTGTGCGGGACATTCTCTTAGGATGTGGCGGTACACTACCCCGTGGAGAATTTGAGGCTCTTGCATGGAGGTCTCGCATATGGCCCTACTACAACTACACGATAAGCTGTAAGATGCAAGCACCACAACTTACAGTGGGAAGGAAGAAGCGTGTGCATCAGGATGAAGAATATTTGATCTGAGTAATACAGACTCACATCATGTGTACTACAGGCTTATTTTGTGAATTAGGAATTATTATTAAACTTCCTTTAGGAGTCTTGCCAGGTTAGTTAACATATACTCTCTCCATACCATAGTATAAGATGTCTTAGATATTCCAATGCGGACAATATGCAGATGCATATAGACATATTTTAGTGTGTAGATTCACTCATTTTGCTCTAGATGCAGTCCGTATTAGAATAGATAAACATCTTATATTGTGGTATGGAGGAAGTATGTCTACCAGCGTGTAGGCATGGAGTAGTATCCTAGTAGTACAAGTATTGGCATGCTGAGTACGCGGAGCTTGTGTTGGGTAAGTAATTTGGGAGTCAAGACATTGTTCGCATTGTATTTATAAAGCTGCGTACTTCAGACAATATCCTATTGGATCTGGATACCATGGGTACTGTATAAATATATGCCTTGTAATCCTTGAATATGTACAAAAGAGTAGAGAAAAGTGCCACCAAATTTGTTGTGTTTCTCAGGTGCGCTGCGACATTGAGATTTTGATCCTTAGGAGAAAGCCAAAAGGTTTCTATTTTCTTTTCTTGCTGGGTATAAAGATTAGAAAGATAAGTAGGAACGGGGAGTAGCGGCACAAACTGAAGCTGCGGTGAGGAGGAAACGACAAAGATAAAATTAAGCTACTAGTTTCTTGTCTATCATCCCATTTCATGAGAAGTGTTTTCAATCTTTTGAGTCGAACTAGAAAGAATCCGATAAATCAATAGGGAGAAAAAAAAATGTTGATTGAATTTTGCAATCCGTGTTCTATTTCCAGTAGCAACGGACGAAGGCCAAAAATGACATACAAGCAAACTACACAGCAGCTTCTCTAATGTGCAATAATGCTAGCACCGATTCAGGTATCCAACTCTCGTGTGATTTATTAGAAATAAAGAAATCACTGCGTTCGTTTAACTTAGACGGTCTATAAATGATCATGTTCCCACAAAATACATAGCACAAGCTCGAACAAGAATCACTGATTCAGATATTTAGGTGGAACTCATGCTATATGCTGATGTGGGAACAGAGACTTCACTAATAGTGGAGAAGGTGAAAAGGACAAAATAGTCAGTTGACACTGCATCTGTTTTTCGTACTCCATTAGATACTACTTAGATGCTATCTTGTTCAGGATTGCTAAAATGTTGAGCTGACAATAACTGCTGATCTGTGTTCATGAAATTTATGATTCAAGAAAAAAATCTACCTAAATCTACCATGAATACGTACCGGCTATGCCTATGGACCTACTCAGAGCCGGATCGAGGACTCTGCATAGCTAATGTTGTATCTTAATAATTCCTAATGGTGTATATTCCCTCCCTGGTCAACAGTGTAAAAAAGTGTAATCTGCTCTGCACCCAGTGGCAAAGAAGTTACCGAGAAATGTTTGACGATATAGAAACTGATGGTAAACTACAAGCTTATCAGAAAATGCTATGTAAACAGTGCATGTAAACTAAGTCTGTAACTGTTAGCGGGAGACCCCTCTAGGTTGTTACCGAAAGAACAAGGGTTCAGCACTACACGCACATTGGAGAGGCAGGGGATCTAACTGGTACGGGGAGAGGTGCCGTACATGGAGCTCACTGGCAGCGAGGTAAATGGCCGGCCGGCGGTGAGAACGCCTGGGGCCAGCGCCGGGTCCGAGGGCTGGGAAGGCATGGCAGGGGGTCAGCTGGGGTGTCGGCTGGCCCTGGCCATTGAAGAGCGCACGTGCTCGGCGGCAGCGCCATGGTTAGGAGGGGGCGCGAACCCACTGCCGGCGCCGCCTCCACATCTCACCGGATTTGTCGCTGTCGCCGGCGCAGAGCAGAGCAGTAAGGTGTACTAGTAGTAGTAGTCACATACAGTGGGTAGCGTTTGTACGCAAAAGAAGGTGCCTTTTAAGTACGGATAATTATGCTAACAGAGCACTGAAAAAGTTTGAACAGACACGAGAATTCGTATTTGCAACGGGGAAACTACCAGGTTTTGGGAAGATATTTGGCTTGGTAAGACTCCGCTAAAAGATCAATATCCAATGCTCTATAACATCGTGGAACAACAAAATGTTTCGGTTAAAGATGTTTTTCACAATGCTCCTCCATTAAACATAGGCTTTCGTAGGGCACTAGTAGGGAGCAAGTGGGACATGTGGCCTCATTTATGCATTAGATTAATGAATATTACTCTCACCGATGTTCCAGACAGGTTTCATTGGAATTTGACTCAAAATGGTATTTTCTCAGTTAAATCTATGTATGAAGACTTGATGAATGGACATACTAGATTTTTGCAAACGTACTTGTGGAAACTGATGATTCCTCTAAAAATTAAGGTGTTCATGTGATTCCTTCACAAAAAAGTAGTGCTGACTAAGGATAACCTGGCAAAAAGAAATTGGAAAGGCGATTCCCACTGTTCCTTTTGTGGGAATAGTGAATCAGTGGATCATTTATTCATTTCCTGCCCTTTTGCAAAACTTGTTTGGCGTGTTGTTTTTTGTACTTACAATATTCCTCCCCCTACCAATGTCACTAATATGTTTGAAAATTGGTTGAATGGGATGGATAAAAAGACCAAGGATAGGATTCGTATCGGCGTTTCAGCTATTTGTTGGTCCATTTGGAATTGTAGGAACAATCTTGTTTTTAACAGGAAAGAAACTTTTCATGTCTTACAGGTTATCAATATGGCGGTGCACTGGATCCAGCTATGGGCTTTCTTGCTACCTTCGGACCAACGAGACCTTATGGTGGCTGGATGTGCGCGACTCCTGTTGGTGGCACAGGATTTTTTCTCCCGACATACGTGGCAGCATATTAGTCGACTTTCGTAGTCTTCCTCCTGTTATTTGGGTCGGTTGAGCTGCGCCTCGATCTTTCGTGATTCCTGTTTATGTAAACTTTTAATATTTGACGCTCAAACTTTGTAATAATCGGCTGTGTGCATCACTCGATGCAGAGGCTGGGAGTAATAAAATTCCCTTTTCTAAAAAAAAAACGAGAATTCGTATGCAGGTTGGGGTTATGAAAGAGGTTTTGGTCGTCTTGATATCGCGGAGGAAACTAGAGGCCTTTCTGATGCCGAGCGTAACCCCAGGAGATCTCTTAAGGCCCGTTACCTTGGGCTCATTTCCATCCAGAAGATTCAGATTCGCCAGAAGTCCCGTCTTACTTGGATTCGTGTGGGGACGCGAATACCAAGTTGTTCCACCAGAGGGTTAACGGCAGGCGGCGTAAGGCCTTCATCCACTTCCTCCGCACCACCGCCGGTTTTGCCATTTCTCGAGAGGACAAAGAGGCCGAGTTACACAAGCACTTCCATGCTCACCTTGGCACCCCCTCTAGCCGCAGCACGGTGTTAAACTGGGAGACATTGGGATATTTACCCCGTGACCTATCAGCTCTGGAAGCCCCTTTTGATGACGCTGAGATCAAGCAGGCCGTCCATTCCCTTCCTTCAGTCAAGGCCCCAGGTCCGGATGGGTGAATTGGCGCCTTTTTTAAGGCATGTTGGGACACTGTTGGGGAGGATATCGCCGCGGCTATCCGGCAACTCGCGAGTCACGGTGGTGGCTGCGCTGGTCTCGTAAATTCTGCCAACATCATCCTCCTCCCCAAGAAGGTTGATGCAGCCGCCGTGGGGGACTACCGCCCTATCAGTCTCATTCATAGCGTCTCGAAGATCTTCTCGAAGCTGTTGGCTAACCGTCTAGCACCCCTCCTTCCCACGTTGGTGTCCTCGGTCCAGAGTGCTTTTGTTAAGAAGCGGTGCATCCACGACAACTTCCTTCATGTCCAAAACGTCATTAAAGAGCTGCACAGAACAAAGTCTCCCGGCCTTTTCCTCAAGCTCGACATCTCCAGGGCTTTTGATTCTGTCAACTGGGCTTTTATGCTTGAGGTACTGGAGAAGCTCGGGTTCGGGCCTAGGTGGCGCAACTGGGTGTGCCATTTGTTCGCTTCCGCCTCCTCCAGGGTTCTTCTCAACGGGACGCCGGGGCGGCCTTTCCGGCATGCTAGAGGCCTGCGTCAGGGTGACCCACTGTCCCCCATGCTCTTCATCCTCGCCATCGACCCCCTTCAGCGCATTATCGAGTTGGCGGCCTCGCAGGGTATCCTCTAGCCTATCCCGACCCGAGCGGCCAGGTTTAGGGTCTCCCTGTATGCAGACGACGCTGGCATCTTCGCCAACCCTACCTTCAAGGAGCTGCGGGCCATCTCCGACATCCTTGGTGTCTTTGGCAACGCTAGTGGTCTAATCACAAACAAGACCAAGTCGGAAGTTTTTCCCATCCGCTGCGACAACATCGACCTGCAAACCATCCTGGCATCCTTTCCTGCTAAGATCATGGAGTTCCCAGGTCGTTATCTGGGTCTCCCTCTCCACTACAAGCGCCTCCGCCGGGTTCATCTCCAGTACCTTATCGACAAGACCCGCGCCCGTCTTCCGGGATGGATTGGAAAAAATATGACTCGCGTTGCGAGGGTGACTCTGGTCAAGTCGGTCCTAACCTCCATCATCACCTTCCACCTCATGGTTCTGCCTTTGCCTAAATGGGCGCAACGCTTGCTCGACCGCATCTCTCGCCGGTTCATCTGGCACGGGGACGACCAGGAGTCTGTCAGCGGTGGCCACTCCCTTGTTAGCTGGCAGACGGTGTGCAGGCCTAAAGCTCTTGGTGGGCTAGGGATTGCGGACCTGGACAGATTCAGCAAGGCGCTGCGCCTTAGATGGCCGTGGCTGCACTGGACCGAGCCTCATCGCCCCTGGGTGGGATCCCCCCTCCCTTGTGACGCTTCGGATATGAGTCTTTTCCGTGCTTCTACCGAGATAACCCTGGGAAACGGACAAACCGCCCTCTTTTGGCATGATTCTTGGTCGCCGGGCGGTCCTCTATCCATCAGGGCTCCTAACCTCTTCAAGATCGCTACTAGGAAGAACAGAACTGTCAGTGTCGAGCTTCAAAACGACACCTGGATACAGTCGGTCGCACGTCTATCCAATCCCACACAGCTTGTTGAGTTTTTGGATTTAGCCACCATCATCCAAGAAACCCACCTCGTGGCGGATCAGGCTGACTCCATTAGGTGGCTGCGGACAGAGAATGGCTGCTACTCCGCCTCCTCGGCCTACTCTGCACAGTTTGATGGCTCCTTCCCTAAATTCGAGCCATCAAAAGTCTGGAAGGCTTTTGCTGAGCCTAAGGCCAAGTTTTTTGCCTGGTTGGTCCTCCACAAGCGCATCCTCACGGCGGATCTCCTCGCCACCAAGGGATGGCCTCATGACCCCACCTGTCAGCTTTGCCTATCTCACCCGGAAACGGCTTCCCACCTTTGTATGGATTGCCCTTTCACGGTGGCGGTGTGGAACACCATCGATGCTTGGTCTGCGGACAAGATTGGTCCTTTTTCCGGGCTTCACGATTCCGTTGACTCTTCATGGTGCAGGATCATTGCAAGCACCAACTCCACCAGGGCACGCGTAAGAAGCGGAAGAATCATCTATGTCATGTGGAATGTTTGGAAGTTGAGAAACCGTCGTATCTTCTCTGCGACGCGCCAAACATACCTGGAGGTGGCCTTCATGGCTTTTGAAGAGTTTCGTCAGGTTCTAAGTGTGTTGCACCGTTCGGGGTCGGTGAGTGTTTTACATCTTGGGGAGTAATCCGCATGTGGGTTTTCTCTCCGTGTGTGGGGTTGTAATCTGAGGGTCTTTTTGACCTTCTTTCTCTTCTTCTATAATGAATAGGCAGAGCTCCTGCCACTTTTCGCTAAAAAGAATATGTATTTTCTTTCACCACATTGCAGCGATTGAGAGTAGAAAGTCTTGAGCCTGGACCCAAAATCCCAAGAAAGTCTTGAGCACACATCCAGCAACCCCACCTTAGTGTGACTTACTCCTCTGCCAAAATTCATATCCTCCAGTAGAAAAAACGGCTTGGTTTCTTTCCACTCCGTGTCTCATCCACCACACCTGTCAATATACGGATTGTATTAGAGAAGATTGATAACGATAAATTCATATTATTGAAAAAGCTTTATTAAGAATGTGATTTTAAGACTACCACGAGTTAAAGTTCAAAACTGAACAATGAAATATGAAAGGGTCATAACATCCTAAAAGTTATTCTTTCTTTCACACAAGAAAAAAAAGAGGCGCACCACCTCCAAAATAAAAGGAAAAAAGTGCATTTAAGGGGGTTAGTTGGCAAGAAATTTCCTAAACATGTGGGTCACCATCCAACTATCCCATCACCAAGTCATACTGAATATTACACCGGTATTTCAGTGAAGTTGCATGACATTTAAGAGTCAAGTCAGTGGAAGACTAGCAACTGCTCAATTCCACACGATAGTGAAGACTCTCACCTCATTGGGCACATCATACCGTGTTGAGATACCGTGTTGATCCATCCAGCATTAGGTTCACCTTAAATTCAAAAACATCTCCGAGTCCCAAGTCAAAAACTGAGCAACACCCCGAAACACTACTACTATCACTCCCTCTTCCATCGACGTGCCAGTGCTCGAGTAGAGAAGGTTTGCAATGGATATCTTGTTCTCTGCAGTTGTGGGCGACCTCTTCAGCAGGTCAGCGTCGTTCGTGATTAACAAGTACTTCCAGAAGCAGCCTGGCATCAGCATGATTCTCCAGAGGCTAGAGAGAGCCGTACTGAGAATTGACACCGTCGTCGAGGAGGCAGAGGGGCGGGACATAACCAACCAGGGGATGCTCCGTCAGCTCGGGATGTTGAGACAGGGAATGTTCAGAGGCCGCTATGTGCTCGATGCCGTGAGATTCCAAGCAGCCCTCGGCGAGGAGGAGGTGAGTCACTCATCACTGGTGTTGTCTAGATGTAGTCCAGCCAAACGGCTCTGTTTCTCTGGCACTGGCAGCAGTAGCTGCAACAGAGAGGCATCGTTGCTGATGTTTGGTGCAAACAACAACATGAGGGAAGAGCTGCAACGGATGGTAGATACCCTTGAAGACACCATGGATGGCTTGAAGGAGTTTATTCTCTTCTTGGAGTTGTACCCTCGGATCATCCGCCAACCTTACGGAACATATTTGGTCCTGGACAACTGCATGTTTGGTCGCCAAACGGAATGGCAACGGGTCCTGAATTTCTTGCTGCGTCCCAGTTATACTCTGGATTTGGCTGTACTTCCGATCGTCGGTGCAATAAGAGTAGGGAAGAGCACTCTAGTTGAGCATGTCTGTAGGGATGAGACCGTGCGTGATCGCTTCTCGATGATCCTCTACTTTCCAGAAGGCAGTCTCAAGGATGACGGGGTGATCGACCTGAGAGAAAGCAATATCAAAGTCAGACATCAGAATTGTGCTTCTCAAAACAGATTGCTGATTGTTCTTGAAATAGTTGAGGAAATTAATGAGCCGACATGGAGAAGGCTGAAATCTGCCATAACCTCCATGACACCGTGCGGGGCGAGCAAAATTATAATCACCAGTAGATCAGATAGAATTGTGAGTCTGGGAACAACAGAACCGCTTCGACTGAACTATCTGTCACAAGAAGCCTATTGGTACTTTTTCAAGTCACTTGTATTCGGAAGCACAAACCCTGATGAGAATCCAAAACTAGCAACAATGGCCATGGAGATCGCTTTGGAACAGCGACAATGTTTCACAAGCGCGCATATCCTTGCTGGGATACTGCGAGATAACTTCAACGCTCGATTTTGGCGCACAATTCTTGAATGTGTGAGAGCGTATAAACAAACACATCTCCTTATGTTTGACCAGCACCCAAACCTTCGTTTACGGGAAGATGAACCGGTGTACCATTGGAGATTGGTGAAGAGCCACAGATACTTCTTGATTTGCAAGTATCATCAGTCAGGTTCCGATGAGAATGTCCCTAAGATCAGTGTGCGGGACATTCTCTTAGGATGTGGCGGTACACTACCCCGTGGAGAATTTGAGGCTCTTGCATGGAGGTCTCGCATACCGCCCTACTACAACTACACGATAAGCTGTAAGATGCAAGCACCACAACTTACAGTGGGAAGGAAGAAGCGTGTGCATCAGGATGAAGAATATTTGATCTGAGTAATACAGACTCACATCATGTGTACTACAGGCTTATTTTGTGAATTAGGAATTATTATTAAACTTCCTTTAGGAGTCTTGCCAGGTTAGTTAACATATACTCTCTCCATACCATAATATAAGATGTCTTAGATATTCCAATACGGACAATATGCAGATAGATATAGACATATTTTAGTGTGTAGATTCACTCATTTTGCTCTATATGCCGTCCGTATTAGAATAGATAAACATCTTATATTGTGGTATGGAGGAAGTATGTCTACCAGCGTGTAGGCATGGAGTAGTATCCTAGTAGTACAAGTATTGGCATGCTGAGTACGCGGAGCTTGTGTTGGGTAAGTAATTTGGGAGTCAAGACATTGTTTGCATTGTATTTATAAAGCTGAGTACTTCAGACAATATCCTATTGGATCTGGATACCATGGGTACTGTATAAATATATGCCTTGTAATCCTTGAACATGTACAAAAGAGTAGAGAAAAGTGCCACCAAATTTGCTGTGTTTCTCAGGTGCGCTGCGACATTGAGATTTTGATCCTTAGGAGAAAGCCAAAAGGTTTCTATTTTCTTTTCTTGCTGGGTATAAAAATTAGAAAGATAAGTAGGAACGGGGAGTAGCGGCACAACCTGAAGCTGCGGTGAGGAGGAAACGACAAAGATAAAATTAAGCTGCTAGTTTCTTGTCTATCATCCCATTTCATGAGAAGTGTTTTCAATCTTTTGAGTCGAACTAGAAAGAATCCGATAAATCAATAGGGAGAAAGGAAAAAGTTGATTGAATTTTGCAATCCGTGTTCTATTTCCAGTAGCTACGGACGAAGGCCAAGAATGACATACAAGCAAACTACACAGCAGCTTCTCTAATGTGCAATAATGCTAGCACCGATTCAGGTATCCAACTCTCGTGTGATTTATTGGAAATAAAGAAATCACTGTGTTCATTTAACTTAAACGGTCTATAAATGATCATGTTCCCATAATATACATAGCTCAAGCTCGAACAAGAATCACTGATTCAGATATTTAGGTGGAACTCATGCTATATGCTGATGCGGGAACCGAGACTTCACTAATTGTGGAGAAGGTGAAAAGGACAAAATAGTGGTTTACACTGCATCTGTTTTTCGTACTCCATCAGATACTACTTAGATGCTATCTTGTTCAGGATTGCTAATATGTGGAGCTGACAATAGCTGCTGATCTACATTCATGACATTAATGATTCAAGAAAAACAAATCTACCTGAATCTACCATGAATATGTACCGGCTATGCCTACGGACCTATTCAGAGCCTGAGGACTCTGCATAGCTAATGTTGTATCTTAATAATTCCTAATGGTGTATATTCCCTCCCTGGTCAACAGTGTAAAAAATTGTAATCTGCTCTCCACCCAGTGGCAAAGAAGTTACCGAGAAATTTGTGATGATATAGAAACTGATGGTAAACTACGAGCTTATCAGAAATTGCTATGTAAACACTGCATGTAAACCTCAAGTCTGTAACTGTTAGCGGGAGAGTCCTCTCGGTTGTTACCGAAAGAACAAGGGTTCAGCACTACACGCACATTGGAGAACAGGGGATCTAACTGGTACGGGGAGAGGTGCCGTACCTGGAGCTCACTGGCAGCGAGGTAAATGGCCGGCCGGCGGTGAGAACGCCTGGGGCCAGCGCCGGGTCGGAGGGCTGGGAAGGCATGGCGAGGGGGTCTGCTGGGGTGTGGGCTGGCCCTGGCCGTTGAAGAGCGCATCATGCGCTCGCCGGCAGCGCCAGGTTAGGAGGGCGCGCGAACCCAGTGCCGGCGCCTCCTCCACATCTCACGGGATTTGTCGCCGTTGCCGACGCCGGCGCAGAGCAGTAAGGTGTAGCAGTCACATATAGTGAGTAGCGTTTGTACGCAAAAGAAGGTGCCTTTTAAGTTCGGATAATTATGTTAACAGAGCACTGAAAAGTCTGAACAAACACGAGAATATGTATTTTCTTTCACCACATTGCAGCGATTGAGAGTAGAAAGTCCTGAGCCTGGACCCAAAATCCCAAGAAAGTGTTGAGACACATCCAGCAACCCCACCTTAGTGTGACTTACTCCTCTGCCAAAATTCATATCCTCCAGTAGAAAAAACGGCTTGGTTTCTTTCCACTCCGTGTCTCATCCACCACACCTGTCAATATACGGATTGTATTAGAGAAGATTGATAACGTTAAATTCATATTATTGAAAAAGCTTTCTTAAGATTGTGATTTTAAGACTACCACGAGTTAAAGTTCAAAACTGAACAATGAAATATGAAAGGGTCATAACATCCTAAAAGTTATTCTTTCTTTCACACAAGAAAAAAAAAGAGGCGCACCACCTTCAAAACAAAAGAAAAAATGTGCATTTAAGGGGGTTAGTTGGCAAGAAATTTCCTAAACATGTGGGTCACCATCCAACTATCCCATCACCAAGTCATACTGAATATTACACCGGTATTTCAGTGAAGTTCCATGACATTCAAGAGTCAAGTCAGTGGAAGACTAGCAACAGCTCAATTCCACACGATAGTGAAGACTCTCACCTCGTTGGGCACATCATACCGTGTTGAGATACCGTGTTGATCCATCCAGCATTAGGTTCACCTTAAATTCAGAAACATCTCCGAGTCCCAAGTCAAAAACTGAGCAACACCCGAAACACTACTACTATCACTCCCTCTTCCATCGACGTGCCAGTGCTCGAGTAGAGAAGGTTTGCAATGGATATCCTGTTCTCTGCAGTTGTGGGCGACCTCTTCAGCATGTCAGCGTCGTTCGTGATTAACATGTACTTCCAGCAGCAGCCTGGCATCGGCATGATTCTCCAGAGGCTAGAGAGAGTCGGACTGAGAATTGACACCGTTGTCGAGGAGGCAGAGGGCGGCACATCACCAACCAGGGATGCTCCGTCAGCTCAAGCTGTTGAGGCAAGGAATGTACAGAGGCCACTACATTCTTGATGCCTTGAAATTTCGAGCCATTGACGATGACGAGGAGGAGAAGGAAGGGGGGGTCGAGCCACTCTTCTGCACTGACAAAATTCAGTCCAGACAAACGGCTCCGTTTCTCACGCACCGGCAGTGCTATCTGCAACAGAGAAGCACAGTTGTTTGGTACAAACAACAACATACAAGAAGAGCTCCAACGGGTGGTTGACACCCTTGAAGACACCATGGCTGGTATGAAGGAATTTCTTTTCTTCTTGAAGTTGTATCCTCGGATAGTCCGCCAACCTTATGGCGCATATTTGTTCTTGGATAATTGCATGTTTGGTCGCCAAACGGAAAAGCAACGCATCCTGAATTTTTTGCTGTGTTCCGGTGCTACTCCAGATTTTGCTGTACTTCCGATTGTTGGTCCTATACGAGTAGGGAAGAGCACTCTTGTTGAGTATGTCTGTAGGGATGACAGTGTGCGCAATCTCTTCTCGATGATCCTCTTCTTTGCAGAAGGTAGTCTCATGGATGGAGTAATCGACCTGAAAGGGAACAGTATTAATGGTCTAGTCAAACATCAGAATTGTGCTTCTCAAAACAGGTTGTTGATTATTGTTGAAATAGCTGGCGACATTAAGGAGGAAGCATGGAGAAGTCTGAAATCTTCCGCAGCCTGCATGACACCATGTGGTGGGAGTAAAATAATAATCACCAGTCGATCAGATAGAATTGTGTGTCTGGGAACAACAGAAGCACTTCGATTGGACTATCTGCCTCAAGAAGCCTATTGGTATTTTTTTAAGTCACTTGTATTCGGAAGCACAAACCCTGATGAGGAGCCAAAACTGGCAACGATGGCCATGGAGATCGCTTTGGAACAGAGACAATGTTTCACAATCGCGCGTATCATTGCTGGGATACTGCGAGATAATAACTTCAATTCTCGATTTTGGCGCACAATTCTTGAATGCATGAGAGCATATAAACAGACACACTTCCTTATGTCAGACAAGGACCCAATTATTTGTTTGCAGGAAGATGAACCGGTGCATTATTGGCGATTGGGGAGGAGCAGCAACTTCTTGGTTTGCAACCATCGTCAGTTAGATTCCGGTGAGGAAGTCCCCAAGGTCAGTGTGCAAGACATCATCTTAGGATGCGGTGGTACACTACCACCTGGGAAATTTGACGCTCTTGCATGGAGGTCTCACATTCCACCCTACTACAACTACACGATAAC
Source organism: Poa pratensis (assembly GCA_947311845.1). Classification (NCBI taxonomy): domain Eukaryota; kingdom Viridiplantae; phylum Streptophyta; class Magnoliopsida; order Poales; family Poaceae; genus Poa; species Poa pratensis. The sequence continues at coordinate 2,599,806 of CAMZMU010000093.1, read as the reverse complement.
CTGTGAGGTGCAAGCCCCACAACCAATGGCGGGCAGGAAGAAGCGTGAATCTCGGGATTAATGACGTTTTATTGGAGTAACACATTGTCTGAGTTTGTAACTAGCATCATATATCATATCATATGTATGCTACGTATTGTCTTCAGAATTAGGAATTATTATTGCACTGTCTTAGTTTAGAAGTCTTGCGGTTTTTGCCAAGTTAGTTAAGATATATGTCTGCTAATGTGAAGGCATAGAGGAGTACTATCCTAGTAGTTTAAGTTTGCGCGTCAAGTACACCGTGATTGTGTGTGGGTAAAGTACTCTCAGAGTCAAGACAACGTTTGAGTCGAAGACGAAATCTAGAAAGTTGAGTCAGTATCCTGTTGATCTGGAAAGAATGGGTACTATATAAACCCAAGCCTTGTAATGTATCTTGAACATGAAGAAAAGACTAGAGAAAATGCCCTAAACTCCTGTGTTTCTCATGTTCATATAGTTGATCTTGGGCGAAAGCCAACAAGTTTCAATCATCTGGCACTCATATTTTTTGACAATTTATTTTATTGCTAGAATTAAATATCAAGAATGATAAGCTGGAACGGGAGCAGCAGGTCTAACCCAGCAGCTGGCAAACTGATGCCATAGTTTAGCCTGGGAAGTGGTGTGCGGGTGTGCCAGCCTTGGAGATGCACCCGATGATGAAGAAGAAATAGGCTTTCGCCCCGCTATATTAATATAGCAACCACCCGATACAACTGTGAGACCACCGCTGGGGCCAACAACACAATACAGCCCAAAAGGAAAGAAAGAGAAAAAAGCAGAGAAAACAACGCCAACATCGGCGGATCAACGAAAACGAAAGTGACTCTCAACCGCTGCGTCCTCTCCGGCATATTCCCACCACGATCTTGGCGCTCTGAATCGCCGCGTACCAAACAGCACCTCCAAGAAGGAAAACGACGACGACGCTACTGCCCGGACAGGTCCTAGGGTTTCCCCCGGTACGCTCCAAGGAGTGGGGAAGGGGCACACCCGACGCCCTTCAAGAAGGAAGGGCGACACTCTCAAGCGTCACCGCGTCGGTGCCATGGCGAGGATTTCTCCCGACCCCCAAAAAACCACATCTCGGACAATCTGAAACGCTTCACCAGATCTTGCCACCCACCACCAGACGCCACCACGGTCTTGAAATCACGAACGCCGTCTCTCCATGGCACACACTGCGAGGCCAGACTGATAAGAGACAACCGTAGACAATGGATGACGGAACCACAACCACGCGGGAGGGAACAACCTCCACCGCCATAGACGGTAGCCGACCAGACACAACAACAAGAGCACACCAGACCAGTGGAGTCGGAGGGTGGCAGCAACACGGCCACCTGGAGGACGTCCTCCACCGCCACCTGCGGGTGCCGACCGGACGCGGTAGCAAGGACATACCAGGCCAGGCAGGCCCGGCCGGGTCCCATGAGGACCCGTAAAGTCCCCGCCACCACGCTGCTGCACATAGGCCACGCCGCCGCTACCCTCTTGCCCGACACCATAGGTCCGGCCGGACCCAGACGAGTCCGCGAAGCTCCCGTCGTCGCACTGCAGCAGGGGTGGTGTCGCCTCCGCCACCATGTCTCAAGCTGTAGCTCGTAGTCAATCTGGAGGCAGCCAGGCCCTGGCCCACCCGGCCCGACCCAGATTGGGCCCAAAAGGGCTCAGATCTGGGCACGAGGACCAGGCCGAGCCCAAGCCGGCCACCTCCTCCACCAACGGTGGAGTCGCCGCCATGCACGCCACCCGCACGGCCGCGGGTTGCCCCGCCGTCGCCTCGCCGGACCTCCGTGGCCTGAGGAGCACCGCCGCCGGGAGAGGGAGCCCCGCCTCCAGTCCACCACGGCGCGGGGAGGACAGGCCGCCGCCGCCGGCGGCCACCGAGCCAAGCTCGGCAGCCCAAGCCGGCGGCGGCGACGGGAGAGCTGGGTGGGGGAGGGCTAGGCGGGGAAGGGCGGCAAGCGCGCCGCCGCCACGGGGGCGACGGTCGCGCCGGGGAGGGAGGGGGGAGAAGAGGAGGGGGAGCGGTGGCGGCGCGGCTAGGGTTAGGGAGTCGCGAGAGCGAGGACGATTTCCATGCACCCGATGATCATACATCAAAACTTAATGATTTTGTGTTTTTTCGAAGAAGAAAAACATACCTTCGTAGGATTAAGCATGTAGGCCTAGTTAAATAGAGAGTTATCCTTCCAGATCATAGCCATGATCTTGTGCCATGGAGTAGGAGTAACCAGGTATAGCACTCTAGTGCTCTCAAACAGAGCATTCGGGTATAGACCTGCAAAAGTACGATCAACGTTGTTATTAGCAGCAATAACAAGAACATTCCTTGCAACACACAAATTATTGGTTGCATGCGTCTAAATAAATCATCCAATTTGCACTAACACATGAAACATGGCAAAGATACGATGCTTCAGCATATGTGTGATACAATTACCAAGTTTCCTATCTGGCTCCAAAAAGACAAAACAAGATTGCTGAAGGAAAAGATGACAAACAGCCTACATTTTAGCATCAAAAGATACATGGGATGAACAAGTAGGCCGAATTCGAAGCAGTTACACAAGTAGACCAATTTGTACAAACAACTTTGAAGAATGATCAACACTGTGAGCTAGATGATGGCACAAGGTCATGCTATGTGTACAGACAAATCATACAGACAGTTTCACTACTGCTTCCTGGAAGTGGTAGACGGGCTAAGCAAGCTAGGAGGCGGAAGAAGGCGCGGATGCGGAGAGGTTGGCGAGGAACGGCGCCGAGTAGTGCCACGTCAGGAGGAGGTCCGCCCACGCGGGAGGGAGCGGGAACGGCGGTCCCAAACGAGCGCGCCCCGGCGCATCAGGGCGTTGGTGGCGCCCCACACCAGGCCCACCGCCGCCATGATCGCCGCTCAAGGCCGCCGTGGCCATGCTCGCTCGGACGCGACGGATCTGGGTGGCGCTGGCAGACAAATATTGCTGTTTTTTCTTCTCAGAATTATGATCCCTCCGAAAAAAGAGTACTCCTACATACTATGATGGCAGGATTTGATCTTGTGTCCCTTCTTTTCCACTTGAATGATTTGCTCTTTTGAACAATATGGTCTTTTTGGAAACTTGGAAATGCTTTATACAAAATTAAATTTAATCCTTGTCCGAAGTGTGTTTCAGTGACGTTGATTAGGTGACTAATGTTACCTCTAAGTGAGTACTCGAGTTTTAATCCCAAACGATGGAGTGCAAATATGGAAGGAGAAAATGAGCAAAAGTGTTGGCGATGCAGGTTCAAGTTTTTATCTTTACTTCAGTTATAGATGGTTGTCTTATTGAGACAAGAAATGCGTTACAACTTACAAAGAGTCGTAGGGGCAATTTTTTAGGAAAACACTACCTACCAGCCGGAGGATCGCGCCCCGCGTTCTCCGGTTTGGTTGTGCGACACGCGTCCCCGCGTGGGTCCCAGTTCCATGCCTTGTCGTTCTAGCAGGGTCATCTCCACTCGTTCCTCTTTCCCAGAATTTCTGTCCACATCGCGAATCATCCAGAGCCGCCGGCAGCCGTGCGTCGCTGCCACTTTCTCCGCCACGCTCTGGTCGCCTCCTCTCGCGCGCCGCCGGCGAACAAAACCGCGGCCGCCCTTACTCCCTACCTATGCGTTGGTGAGGTACCTGTTCCGTCCGCGACCAGCTCGCCATGGTCGCCCGCCCTCGTCCGCGTCGAGCTCTACAACCCCTCCCCCTATCTTCCCAAGCTCCGGCGACCTCTGCGCCGACGAGCATCCCTGCGCCAACGAGCTCCTCGCCAGCACACCCTGGCATCGCTCCAACGTCGAACGATGCGCCACCACCGGCATTGCTGCGGCGGTGTGCGTCCAAGGTTGCCGCCATGGACGTGGAGTGGTGTTGCCAGCGACATGTGGTGGTGCTGCCTATTGTGGCCGGAGGTGCTACTATCGGCAGACGGCGTTGCTACATGCGGGAGGAGAGCAGAGCTACATCTAGCCGGAGGTGGTGCTGCCGTAGGAGCGCGGCGGTGCTCCCATGGGAGGGCGGTGGTGCTGCCGAAGGAGCGTGGTGGTGCTCCCATGGCGTCACGGCGGTGCTGCTGAAGGAGCGCGGCGGTGCACACATGGCGTCGCGGCGGTGCTACGAGTGCTCGGTGGAGATGCTTCCAAGGGAGGGCGGTTGTGCTGCCGAAGTAGCGCGGCGCTGCTACCGGGCGTCGGTATTAGGCGCTCCGGCGATGGGGCTACGACAACGTCTTCTCCGGCGACGGTGCTGCGACGAACTCTTCCGGTGACGGCGTCTTTTCCGGCAACGGTTGGGGATCACGGCGGAGCGACATGGACGGTTCCGAGGAGCGCGGCCATGGGTGGGCGTTGCGGTGCTGTTGGTTTTCTTTTTCTTCGTGGGGAAGGGAAAAGTGAAAGGTTCGCACGTTGACCACGAAAAAGGACATGTGTCGCCTTGTAGTGGCAGAGGATCGGGGGAAATTATCCTCCGGAGGACGCTCAGCGCTGCCCATTTTTTTTTATCTCTACAAAGAAATATGTGCTTTGGTTAATTCAGAAACATAACTTTCATATCCAAGTGTCACATACATGATATGATGTGAATGACTTAGTTTTAGACCCATGTATATTACAATGCAAGTGTACCTTAATTTTAGATAAGGATTACAATGTAAGTTTATTTAAATCTTAAAAACAAGAAATAAAAAAAACTAACAATGGAATATACAACAGGTTGAAGGCCCGCACAATATAAATCGTAGCTTTAAATGGGACATTTTAGTAAAAAAACAAAAGAAAAAACACAACACAAAGACACCACGAAGTTTGTTTTTGTGATCAAGATGAAACAATACAACATTTGTTCATTTCGTGCCCACTTGCTCGGGTGATTTGGCGAATTGTTCACATGGCTTTCAATATTATACCTCCAACTAATATTACAAATTTGTTTGGAAATTTGTTGAGTGGAGTGAGCAAGAGTGACAAAACCCAAATAAGAGTGGGATTTGTGCCTTGCTCTTGGCCATATGGCATGTTCGGAATGATTTTGTTTTTAACAAAACCAAAAATATTTCTTTCTTGCAGGTTATTCCTTTGGCCACGCACTGAATCCGTACGTGGTCCTTTCTCCAGTCAGAGGACCGAAGGCAGGCCACGGATATTGGGTGCAACCGTTGGAGATGGTCGCACAGGAATTCTTCACCCAGTTCAGCTGGGGATGTGCAAACAAGATAGCATGTTGATGCATAGGCGTTTCATGATATTCTGTATTTTTCGCTAGTTGATTCATGTCTCAACCCTTTGTGATCCTTAAATTGTACTCACTCCGTTCCAATTTAATTGACTTGCTATGCACCACATGTGGATGTATCTAGACTTGTTACAAGTCTAGATACATCCACATGTGGTGCATAGCAAGTCAATTAAATTGGAAGTAAGACTTTTGGTACTCTTGAATAAATGAAATAAAGCCCGTATGGATAGGACCCCCTTTCTAAAAAAAAGAGACCACGAAGCCACCTCCGGCTACTACAAGCACCTGGGAGATTGCATACACCGACAATACGCCCTAGATGGGACAAAGGAAATGCCAGCACAAATAGAGAAAAGCCACGTAATGCTGGAATTTTTTTTAAATAATAATTTTTTTTAAACAGAAATTCGGAAAATAGCGCGTGTTTTTCAGAAATTCGGAATCTAGCGCGGCGTCGGCACGGGCCGTGCCGAAACCTGGGTTTCGGCACGGGCCAAACCGAAACAAGCCAGCTGCATGTCGGCCTGCGCAGCGGCTGGCGTGGCCCACCTCTTTCGGCGTGGCTCTTGCCGAAACCGAGACTTTCGGCACGGGCCGTGCCGAAAGAAGGCAGACCAAAAGAGGTGGCCTGTCCTCCTTCGACGCCCATCTTCTTCTTTCTCTCACTCGACCAGTCCTTCTCCTCTCCTTCTTCCGTTTCCAGGAAAACAGCAGCGATTCTTACCCCCAAAAATTCCTTGCAAACCCATATTGAAGAAATAGAGTAGAGGAGGGTTAGGGCATCATCGATCTACTGATTGGATAGTTCTTCGTGGAGGCGTTTGGGGAGTGGAGGTGGAGCAATGGTGGTCAACCATGGTGGATAGTGGTGGTGCGGCGGTGTTGGGGAAGCTAGCGCCGTGGTGCGGCGGTGGTGGTGCTAGATTGAAGCCGGGCAGCGGGAGCTACGCACGCGTCAAGGGTAAACCCTAATCTCTAGATTTTTTAGGATTAGTGTATGTTGTCAGTTAGATGTATCGTAATATTTAGATATATCCGCTGTGGAGTATTTAATGATTGAATAAATTTGTTTAGATAATGGAAGTGGTCAATGTTGTTGTGCACTACGGTGCCGGTACAGTCCGTACATCTGAGTCAGGGGTTGATCTTAGTGAATTTGAAAATGTGGAGATTCAGTTGACAGAGCCAGAGAAAGTGAAAATCGGCGGTGTCCAGTGGTATTTTACGGTGAATTTTGGGTATGATCCTAATTACTGGACTGTTAGGATTCAGTCGGTATGGACCAAATCCCGGTCAATTATTCGCTGGGACTTGTTGCCGCTTGATCGGACAAGTCAGTGGGTTTCTTGGCTAGCATCATGCAAACGCCGAGGGACAAAACCAAAAGTCCTAGTGTCGTTTGTTCTGAAGCAGAATAATTTTGAAATAGGTGGCGGTGCTGTTCAGACTGGAGAGACTAGTGAAGCAACTAGTTCGCATTGTGCCCAAATGCCTGGTCATTATGAACCATCACCGTCAGCAGGACATGCTCAAATTCCTGCTGGCTATGAACCATCACCGTCAGCAGGACATGCTCAAATTCCTGTTGGCTATGTACCATCACTGTCAGAAATTCCTCTTCATTATGAACCAGCACTGTCAGCAGGACCTGCCCAAATTGGGGAGGCTGATGCTGATGAGCACGAAGGTACAGTACAGGCTGAGATATTGGTGGAAGACGAGGATGGCGTCGCAGAAGATATTGATTCTGATGATTCAAATGAAAACAATGATGAAGATGTGCCTATTCCCAGTTACTGGAATCAGGACAACTCTGCCATCACGGCCGTGCCTGATGTCCATGAATCGTCCTGGGAGTACCACATGAATAACATTCAAATCGGGGCTCAGTACAGCACGAAGCAACAGTTAAGGGAAGCCGTGATTCAGTGGGCATTGTCCACGCAAAGGGTTTTCCGCACTGACGTGTCAAATAGGCAATATTTGACAATGAGCTGTGTTGACATTGGTTGTCCATCACGGGTGCATGGTCACTTGCCGAAGTATGACGTGGTGTGGGTGGTGACAGACGTCGTGCCACACACATGTGAAATTAATAGTTTGCTGACAGATCACCCAAACCTAACGTCAACTCTCATTGCACGTCTCTTGTTCAGTGAGATAGTGAACAAGAAAGACATGGTAGCAAAGCACATCATAGATACAGTTCAGGCAAGATGGAATACCACCATTAAGTACGGAAAGGCCTGGAGAGCTAAGCAGAAGGCTCTAGAGGAGAGGTTTGGGTCTTTCTATGACTCTTATGATAATGTTATTCGTCTTGTTAGCACATTGAAGGAGAGGAATCCTGGCACATATGCTTTAGTAGAATTACAACGGTTCCCGGAATTTCCTCAATATGGTGTATTCGGCCGACTGTTCTTCTCATTCGCTATTTGCATCGAAGCTTTTACCCATTGTCGTCCAGTGCTCTGCGTGGACGGCACGTTTCTCACAGGCAAGTACAAGGGGCAGATCCTGACCGCAATAGGTGTGGACGGCAATGGGCAGATCGTCCCGATTGGCTTCGCCTTCGTCGAGGGTGAGAATTATGAGAGCTGGATATGGTTCTTCAGGCAATTGAAAAAGGCAGTTGTGAAGACTCGACCAAATGTGTGCATCCTTCATGACAGGCATGCTGGTATGCTTAAGGCTATAAAGGCACTGCAGCACCCCGCCGAGGATGAACCAGCACCATGGACTGACATGTAGAGCCGCTGGTGTATGCGTCATCTCGGCGCTAACTTTTACTCATGCTTTAAGAGTAAAAGGCTGATGAATCTGTTTAAAAGACTGTGCAATCAGAATCAGGAGAGGAAGTATCAGTTTCTGTGGGAAAGACTGACTGAATTCACTGGGCAGCAAGTGAAGGAAAGGAAAGTTGCACAGGCACGAGCGGTAGCTACACAGCTTGCTGCGGCGCAGGCAGCTGCGGCCCAGGTTGCTGCGACAAATACGACAGATTCAGAGCCTGTTGGGCTGTGTGACTTGCCTGGAATTGACCCTCCTGGTACGAAGAGAAAGAAGGGAAAACGAATCAAAAATTTTGAAGAGTGGATAGAGAAGGAGCCTCCCGTGCAGTGGTCTCTGTTGCATGACCAATATGGAGCAAGGTACGGCATCATGACTACCAACCTAGCTGAGGTGTACAATTTTGTACTCAGAGGGAATAGGAGTTTGCCACTGACAGCACTGGTGGAGGGTATTTTGCACGGAACATTGACGTATTTCAGAGATAGACGTCGTGAAGCCGTCGAGCATATTGAGTATTACCCCAACACACCTTATTGCCGCAGCCTGGTTTCGGCCTGGCCCGTGCCGAAACCAGCTTGTTTCGGTTTGTCCCGTGCCGAAACCCAGGTTTCGGACCCAGGTTTCGGCACGGCCCGTGCCGACGCCGCGCTAGATTCCGAATTTCTGAAAAACGCGCGCTATTTTCCGAATTTCTGTTTAAAAAAATATTATTTAAAAAAAATTCCCGTAATGCTGTCCGTGCAGTCCGTGCACAAATCTCGGCACAAACGCACAGTTGGAGCAAATTTTTAATGCTGACGAAGCCACGTAATGGGCGTGGCTTCTTGGAAGCATTTTTGGAACCTGAGCATGGCATCCCGCGGCAGCGAGATGCCCACCTCTATGCCGCCGGCGGTGCCGCTGCTCCGGTGGCTCTCCGCCACTGCCAGTGCACCAGTCCTCGCCACGGACACGGTGTCCACCTTGGCCGGTCGCCCGAACCCGAAGTCAACGTCGTAGAGCTAGAGCCGGAACCTCGGTGACCCCGCCACGGTGAGCCACCCGCCGCCAGACGTAACGGCATATGTTATCTTCTTCTTCCATAGCTCCGGTGACCCGATGCCGCCGTCTGCCAGGGCCTGCTCGATCGCCGCAGTCACCCCCGTGAACGCGCCGAGGATGCCATCGGCGCCGGCAAGGGCGAGCCGGTCGTTGGGCGCGGCGTGCATGGCGGGGCTGATGCAGCTGCCGAAGTAGCCATCCGGGATGGGAGCAGGCTTCATCCGCGAGCGTTGGTCGACGGGGATGCCGATGTAGGTCTCGCCGCGGCCGTTATCGTCTTTAGCTCGCTGGTAGCAGGACCAGACGAAGGAGAAGGTGGCAACCAGCGAGGAGCGTCGCGGCGCCCTGGCGCCATCGGCCAGCTGCACGACGACGTCCTTGACGCGCTGTATGTCTTGCTGAGAGAGCGTGAAGGTTGCAAGCATTTGGTCGTCGGCCATCTTGGCGTACTCCCGCGTGTAGGTGCTCGCAACGCCATGCCTTTGACGAAGGCGTCGTACATGCAGCTTGCGTCCTCGACGAGGGCTCTGTTGATGACAGGGGGCGGCGAGGCGTCGGCGCCGGTGCTAGCCGCCGCCCAGGTGTGAAGGAAGTGCGTAAAGGACGCCCCGTCACAGGCGGCGTGGTGCACGACCAAGCCGACGGCGAGGCCGCATCCGCCTCGCAACACGGTGGCCTGCACGGCGGGCACCGCGCCGTCGTCCGGGAGCGTCGGCACAAGGGGAAGGAGCTTGGTGAGCTCCCTAGGCTCATCCGTAGCTAGCTCGTCCACGTCGCCGTCGTACTCGGCGACGGCGAAGGTGACGCCGTCGCCCGTCTGGTAGTGGAGCTCGTAGCATCGGTCCCGAGGGTGAGGCGGAGGCGGCCAGCGAGCGGATAGAAGACGCCGAGAGCTCGGGACAGCGAGGACCTGAGGTTGGAGAGGATAGTGGTGGTGTCGTTATTGGCGTCGGAGGTGAGGCGGTAGAAGAAGACGCGCTCCACCGGCTTGAGGTTGAGCCAGAAAACGTCGAAGATGGTGAGCGGGAGGGAGGCCGTCTCGGGCGCCGACGCCGAGGGCGCTACTAGGACGCTCTCGAGGATGCTGAGGTGCGGCGCCGAGCCTTCTTGCTGCAGTGTTGTCACCACCATTGCTCCTACGTCAGGAGAGCTTGAGATCTTACGAAGAGATCAAGCAGCTTTCGTGTTGGCAGCAGAGACGAGAGCTTTCAGCTTAGTACATATGGCTTGCTTACGGTAGCTCTGATGATAATGTGCCATTTAACGTGGCCACATGGCTGCAGCCTGCAGGCATCCATATCTCAACATGGGTTTTTTTGTTATCGAAAGTATCTTGCATGCATAAATAAGAGATGTGGGGGAAAGAATCATGCATATGTCGCCAGTTGCTTTGCTGCTCTAGGAGAACAACACGGAAACTGTGTTTTCTAACGGAGCCGCGTCATAGCGGACTTGCATACGGCCAATTAGCAGCTGCCACCTATGATCATATTTAAATACGTAGATATGTATTTCACTCGTATTTTAATATATTATATCAAAAAATATTTTTATTAACAAAATTCCAAAATAAACTTTCAATAGATTTCCACGAATTATTTAGAATAATATTTTAAAAATTCAAAAGTTCAGTTTTCTAGTTAATTTTCTTATTATTTTCACCGCTGTGTTATTTTTATGAAAAGTTCAGAAATTCCAAAATTAGCCACTAAAATTTCAGTTATTTGAGATACATTCCATGCAGATTGCCCACATATTGCGCAATATTTCATTATACAAAATAAATTTAAATAAATTCTGAAAGTATATACAATTTCAATAGATTTGTATAAGGTATGTTCAAAACATGACAGAAACTTTTTATATGTGCAAAACCTTGATGAAATATATGTGGTGCCACGAGAACATTAATGAAAATTGCACGAAACCTATATTATACTCAAACATGTCATATCGATGTGAAATAAGTCAATTATGATTTTGAAAGTAGATACAATTTTTATTATAGCAAAAAAATTCAGATAAATTTTGAAAGTAGATAAACAATTTTAAATAGATTTATATAAGGTATGTTCAAAACTTGACATAAACTCTTTATATGTGCAAAATCTTGATGAAATATATGTGGTGTCACAAAAAAATTAATGAAATTTGCATGAAACCTATATTATACTCGAACATATGTCATATCGATGTGAAACAAGTCAAATTTGATAATTAATTTTATTGAAATTACATTTTAATTTCAATACACTTTCGTAGTCAAAATTTAAACTTTCCAAAATGTGTCCAATACTGATCTTGTTTCGAATATGTCGTCCCCAGGAACTCAATTTTGTTTTCAAAAATCGGACATTTGGTTCAAAATACATGACCTATACAAAATTGACAAAATAGACTAAAAAGGATGGGTGGGTAGGTAGCAAAAGTACACTTTTCATTGCAAAAGTACCCGTCACTCACTTACGTGTGGCGCACAAACTGCTCGTACCCACAGGTCATAGAGGGGGGAAGGTAGGTGCGTAGGGAACAAGTGAATGGTAGCATTTAATCTGTACACAATTCTGTATAAAGATAAGTGCCAAATACCAAAAAGTAAAGCACAAACCGACGGTGCGCACACGGCCGGTAGGGCACGGTTCCGCCAGAAATCCGCGTTGAAGAACAACATTCACTTGTATACGAAATGAAAACCTACATAAAACAGCACATGGAACTTGAATTAACTGGATCCTGAATTTTAAGAGCAAACATGGAACTTGAATTAACTGGATCCTAAATTTGGAGAGCAAGAATTAGACGACTCTTTTCTTTTTAAATGAAATGAAATGTTTGTCGAGTACATACAGAAAAGACACAAATATTTCTATTGTAAACCCCTTACCTTTTTTTCTTTTCGTCCAAAACCATCTAAATCTATTGGATTAGATTTCCTGTCTTTTCATCCCCGCCACTATTTCCCCCCGTTTATTCCTCGCCACTCTTTTCCCGCCCTTTCTTTCTCGTCACTGCGTTCCCACCCTTTCTGTTGTCGCCATTATTTTACCGCCATCTCTCTCGACACATTCTCCTGCTCATTGTTTTCCTGGGCTCTTCTGCCTCACTTTTCCTTATAGCCCCATGACACTATATATGACGGGGAATATCTAGTCGGGGCATATGATATCCTAAATGGCAATCTCAAGCCTTCGTTTGATGTACCTCGTCTCAACCGTTTATTTTATTTCATCTATGTTTGAGGTGGTCTTTCTGTTTGTCAAATGAAAATCATACGGATAAGACTGAGCATTACCCCCTCCTCGATATCCCCACAATTGCGATTAAGCTGGATTTTCACAAATCTTTCGACTTCATTAACTCGTCCTCCCTCCTCGATATCCTTCGACACCGTGGCTAATTCCCTACCTGCTTCAATGTGTGTGCATCTCCATATACTCTTTTTATTAATTTACCAATGAATCCGCTTGACAGAAATGACGTGCAAAGAAGACAAAAGATGCTTTCCAACCTCCACTCTTTTAGATAAAGGGTGAAGATACAAATTACACCCAGCCTCTGCACCAACAAAATGTCACAAACCTCCACTCTTATAATTAGTTTACCAGTAAATTCGCTTGGTTGCAATGACATGCTGGCCGTCGTGCACCTCCGCGATGTGTGGAAGATACTGGATGCATATATTTTAGAGCTGACTACAGCGTATATTGTCCTGGATTAGTCTACAAAATGATTAATGTACATATGCATGGTCCATGATGGACCAGTCTTCTAAGGTAATCATGTTGCTTGGCGGTATTTTTGCAAATTACTACTCCATTTGTTTTTATTTACTTTACCTTTTGGGTTTAGTCAAAATCAAACTTTGTCAAGTTTGATCAAATAATTAGAAAAAACTATCAACATTTACAATATAAAATCTATAGTATTAGAATCATCATAACATATATTTTCATACTATATGCATTTGGTATTATGGATGTATTTTTTTACTACATTCTTGATAAAACTTGATAAAAATTGACTTTGACTAAACCCATAACGCGAAGTAAATAAAAACAAAGGGAGTACATCCGTTTCATACATAAAGTAAGAGGCGTATATTTTTCGTAAAAGTCAACAAGGCTAATTTGACCAATCTTATATACAAAAATATCAACATTTGTAAAATTTGATAAACGTATAATGAAAATATATACTATGCTGAGTCTATGCTGAGTCTATTGATGTTGATTTGATATTCAAAATATTCATATTTTTATAAATAAAATCGGTCAAAGTTACGCTCTATTGGCTTTTGACTAAAAATATATGTCTTTATGAAACGGAGGGAGTATGATTGCGGAATTTTATACAGCTTGGGGGCTGATTTGCCTTCACCAAACCCCAAAACTTTTTTCGCTTCTCCTGCAATAATTATAACTACTTCATGAAAAAATGATAAATTTTAATCTAAATGCTTAATACTAGCTTGAACGTTAATTTCGTTTCTTGTCGAAAAACATAGCTAATGTATAGAAAAAGGGCTAATTATAATTTAAAAGCTTAATACTAGCTCAAATAGGAACTCCCTCCGTCCTAGTATCGAAGACATAATTCGAAATCCTTGTTGTCCCATAACCCATTTCCTCCTAGGCGCAATTTACATTAAATGCATGTTAATTAGACCCTGTTTTCTCTCCCCCTAGCCAATCACGTTTAATTCTGCATGCACCACGAACATCCATTGGTTTAATTCCCGCATGCATTGTGAGAGGGAGAGAGAAGTCAGCACCAATCACATTTTGCCTTGGGCTAAGATATTCAAAAATTATGCCCTGGATACCAGGACGACGGAGGGAGTACTGTGTATTCTCGTTAAAAATATAGGTAATGTATATGGTGACCTGGACTTTTGGTTCCTGACAATGCGCGCAGATGCAATCTAAGGGCTCGGAACCAAGTCATGATTCGTAATCAAAGTAGCAGTAATGACGTGTGAAAGAAGCAGTAATTACGAATAAGCGTTTACTCCCTCCGTTCCTATGAACAGGGCGTAAAATTTCAGGCTCGCCGATTAAGGAGAATCAAGCGTGGGCAAAACTTTCCAAACGTACCCCTATTATATCGTGAGTTCTGTTCCGTTCACAGTGAGTCAGCGAGCCATGCAAGACCAATCAGTGCTGGTTTCATCGTTTCTCTCATGCATCTAACGCACGCCTTCTTTCTCTCTCCTACATGCATGGCCAATAACAGGGCTACATTAATGGCTGCTCTCCCGATTTTCCTGCTTATCTCCCCGCGTGCGCCATGCAAGGCCAATGGCAGGGCAACAAATAACTGCTCCACTCCGGTTTTTCAGGTCGACGAAGGGGTAGTTTTGGGAGAAAAGGGGTAGACAACACCCTGCGCCTTAATTTGTGGTGAAATTTTGAAAAAATATATACGCCTTGTTCACAAGAACGGAGGGAGTATACGTGAGAAAATACTAGTTGTGTGGGCCAGCCGTGTAGTTAATGGCTGAGAAATAAATGCAGTACAATAAATAGCATTTAAAGCACTCTTAACTTTCTCGTGCATGCATGACATCCAAAAAAAACTTGGTCCAAAATAGCAACGGTAATATAAGGTGATTTTCTCTCTCCATATATAAGATGCATGCGCCTTCTCTCTCCTACATTAATTAGTTAATCTCTATCTTTATATATACTAGTTGAATGCCCGTGCGTTGCTACGGACACCCAAGTTTCTTTCCTATCAGTCATTCTGTTTATGATTTACCCTACTCCAATAAAATCGCCATTGTATTTCATAGTCATACCACTACATTGTTGCCATTGTACTTCGTAGTCACCTTTACTCCAATAATGTTGCGTGGTTACTCCGATAATATGTCACTCGCTGCTTCGTGGCAACCACTCCGATAATATGTCACTCGCTGCTTCGGGGCAGTCTTTTCTCCAACTCTAGTAAATCGTCAGTTGTTCCATAGCTCATGACTTCAGAGTTGCTACGTGATGCCATATTAGAAGTCTTATCTACACATAGATGCACCACTTTTAGAACAATGTTTGTCCTTCATTATTCTTTGACGAGAACAAATGTGTAGCGTTTGCCCAAAAAGTTAATAATTTTTTTTGTAAAGCACACCATTAATTTGCTACGGAGCAATAAAAATATGGTACCAATGATTAAGAAGGCATTCATCTTGTTCCCAATATCATCTCTACAATTGCCTATGCTCTTCACTCTGGTGCAGCGTGCTCATCTGAACTTCTTTCTCCACTTCTTTGTACCCCACTACTTTAAGATATCAATCCATCTCCCTCTGTGTTTCCATCCACCCTTCGCCTTCCCACCCTCGTATCTTTCCTGGGCAGCTTTGGTCCACCTTTGATGCCCCGAAGAACCATTTTTTTCCTTCACATTTACAGTGTAGCCTTGTTCATTTGTTGTAAGAAAAAATATAGGCCTACATTCAATATATACACAAAACTCACAAAAACAGTGCGCCAAACAAATTGAAATTTGCAAATCCTCTTTACATGGCATCACGTATTCTTTGACAGTACAGTGTAGCTTTCCAAGGCAAAGTCCATCCTGCTGTACCATCATGCCAGATCTGAAGGTAGGAGAAAGGCATCATTGTTTTGTTCACTCAGTTAAAAGGTAGCACAAATGCTCATCCCAGAATATTTTTAATTGCACTATCAATTCTAGTTTCACATTTGTGGTTTACAAACAATTAAAATAGCTAACAATTTTGAGATTCTGAAAACATAGAAAAATCCGTTCCTATATTTTGAGCTTGACCTCTACCCCACCATATTCTAAATATTCAAGCTGCTACAAGGTGCAAATTAAATTTAAATACAGGAATGAAAAATGTGTAAATATAAAGTTATACCTTATCAAGTTATCATGCATTAGAGATAACATCTTCTCTATCATATATACATACATACACTGCTTAATATTCCTCTTTGCATCAAGCATCTGCAACTTCATTAAAATCTGAACCAATAATGTGAGATATATAAAATTAGAATAGACTAAATCAAGAAAGGTGAAAATGGTTCACACAGTTTTTTTTTTGTGTTGTACATTTTCTTCAAACAAATTCTTAAAGTAGACAAGTAACACTCGAAGAGCTGCGTAAATGCTTGAGTCAAATGACTAACCAACAAATCCCACAGAATTCAACATATTTTAATCTCCTACAAGATTCGGTACCTTCAACCTGGTATATATAGAGCGAAGGACAAAGATGCCAATGCAAATGACAAGCTCCAGTACCTGCAATTTAGCATATTAATTATTTGATTAATATTTGAGATGAGCTAAAGGAAGATATTATGTATTCCTAAATCGTTGTTCCAGACTTCCAATGCCACTACGCATTAGGTGTATTGTACCTTTCATATGAAGAGTTTTGAGCACATACACTTTATGTAGCTCATCGAAATAATTTTTTTTTTTTGAAAGGCTCATCGAAATAAATTATCCAAACACCGTCATAACAAAGATCAGAAGTAGATGATCGGTATTTCAGCATGCAATAAATAGAGTGCATAACATGTTGATGGTCAAGAGGGAGTGTGTTTTCACAATCTCACCTTGTAATTAAAACTTTCCAGCGCTCATTTATATATGTATCCTGGGAGTAATCCACACAAGAGCACTGAAGGCAAGTGAAACACACATTTCTTCTCTCTATTAAAAACGGAAACTACTCATTTCTCTTCTCCTCAATCGACATAACCCTGTGGTGATGCAGCATTAGAGTATGGATTAGTGACCAAGAATTAGAGTATTGGACAAACATGCTCAAATAATATTCATCCATATACAAGATCTACATAACGAAATTTCTACACAATACATACATATCATGATACACTTGGTACAGTACAACAAATACAGTATCTATACAGCAAAATATGCACAAAATCATGCAGATCAGCAACTCACGGATCTACAAAAAACCATCTGTAGAGCAAAGCATCAAGCAGAACCTTGCAAAGGAAGGCCAAACGTGGTGGAGCACCCTGCGCTGGATGTAGCTGAAGCACGGATGCACCCGGGCTGGATGTAGCTGAAGCACGGCTTGACAGCAGCGGTGGATGTCCGATGGTGCAGTTCTTGGGTGCCACGTCCACGGCGACCTGGGCGACGAATTGCTCCATCGCCAGGGCATGTACCACAGGGCCTCTCCTCTTCCTCATATGGATCCCATCACCCACCCTCTCTTCTTCCTCATCAATCCTTTTTTCTGCCTCGATCTAGATCCTCATAGCTTAGTGTGAGAAGAGGCGGGCGAGGGTGGAGGTAGATGTGGTCATGTGGAGGCGGCGCGACAGCTAGGCTGGGAAGATCGAGGCGATGGATGGTGTGGGAGGCTGGCTGCGGCTGCGGCGGCGACGGCGGAAAGAAGGTGATCCACAAATAGTTGGGCAGCACCTTATGAGATCATGGAATACGACGCCCATGGACGACCGCGGTCGGAGCTTGCTGGCGAGGTGCACGGAACGGGGACTGTGACGGGAGGCGGGGTCGGAGAGGCGAGATGACGACGGAGGGAGGAAAAGCCGCGCTCCCCGTCGACAGGAAAGATGGTGAGGCGGGAACGCGCGGTGGAGGCCGTCGCTGGCCGGCGGCAATCAGATGCGAGCGCGGGGCGCGTAGGAGAGCCGGTTCGACGGCGTACGTACGGCGAATCTGCCGCCGGTGGTGGCTGGCAACACCCGCTGCCGCTGAGAAGGGGACGAGGGAGGCTGACCAAGAGATGGGTTGCGAGGGGAAAAGGATAGCCTGTGCTGGGCCAGGCCAAGTGATCATCCGAGATGGGCTGAGCGTGAACGGGCGATCGAGGGAACGACCTGCGGGCAGACTATGCCGATGGAGAGATGGTTCGCTCGGCGACGTACGAACGACCAACTCCCATTTAATAGTAAAGACTATCTAAAAACAAAATTCGGTTCGTTAGTCTGCCACTATGTTTCGTCCTTCGTCCAACATCCTATCCACAACGCCCCGTCCCTAGAAGAAAAAAAAACAACCGCGACATGCCACGCCCTCTTCAACCCACGCCGTAGCCGCCGCTCGGACGCATCCTCCCCCTTCGCCTCTCACTACCGGCGTGCGCTTCCACTCGAGCTCGACGCCATCGACAGTTCGTCCGCTGCCCATGCCACCGCCCCACCTCCGCCGGCCACGCCCGGACGGGAGAGGAACCGAGGAGCCGATGTGGAAGACTAATAAGGGACGACAGAGGCCTTCTCCGATTGTTCCCATGGCGCAGAGCAACTGGGAGGCCGACAAAATGTGAGTCTATCCAATCTCCTCCCCTTCTTCTGCAAATCTGGAGCCCTCAGGGCCGCATCTTGATATGATTTTGTTTGCATCGGAGCTGAACATGGAGAACGCACATAAGGTGTTCGAGAGAGTTCTTGTCCGAAACGTAGTGTCCTCGATGTCGATGCTGAGCGGGTCCCTTCAGAATGGTTTCGCCCAAGAAGGACGGGTGATGAGGCGAGGGCACCTACTGCCGAGCGAGCACACAATGGCAAGCGTGCTCACTGCTTGCACCATGCTGGGTAGTTTACACGAAAGGACTTCCAGGTCAGTGATCAAACAAGCTTCTCGAAAACTCACACAACAGAAATGACCTTTGTGGGGTGGCATTTGTGGATGATCACTAACCTGTATGAAGGGCATTTGCTTTACCAAATAAGGTATAAACCAATAATTTTCGCTCACTGTTATACCTTTTATGGTGCGCACACTGTGCCGATTTACCAAATATCATATGAATACTATGTTACCGGCTTGCTGCGTATGTAATTTGAAGTCCAGTACTTTTTGGCACTACAAGTTCTTTCTACCTAAAAGTTGTTTTCATTATGGATGTTTCAGTGGAAATTGATTCATTTAGATACCTCTGTAGATGGTTCATGAAGCCGTACAAAGGCTGGAAAGAACACATGATTGTTCATATTTTCTGAGAGGTGATTGATTTAATCCACAGTGCATCATATTTACGTACATTTTTTCAAGTTTTTGCTTGATAAATATGTTTCTCACTATACAGTGGTCGTTAATTTGTGATCCAGCGCTGCTTTGATTTTACGGTGCGCATGATTTCCAAAACTTAAGGAGTTTAAGTGAACCACTTCACATAGTGACAATTTACTTGTTGTCGTAGTTTTAGTACAATTTTCTGTTAGGGCAATAACTTTGAACGACCTATTTCCAGCAGCACCTGTTTTCCAAGGTACAACAGCCCAAAAATCCTAATCTTGCATGGTTTGTTGAGGCATGTGTAGTTATGTAATGATGACTATTGTTCTGCCGTATGAGAAGACCTCCACTGAGAGAATCAAAACGTTGGTTTGGATGCAGTAATTTTGACGATCTGACCAAAATAATCATTGATTCATCTTAGTCAAACAAGAAAATGAAATAATCAATATGGACATGGTAGATAATGATTTGACCAAAGGTTTCATTGATTCATCTTCAGTCAAACAAGAAAGTGAAACATATGCATAATCATGGTTAAACGTTTGTTGAAATCACCTCCTGTTTTTACTGTTCTGTTCCATCATATTTTTCTTCTTATTTATCGCCTACACATTGTACAGAACTACAGATTCAAACCGCCTTCCGAACTGATGAAAGCCGTACGACACCTCCCACTCCCCAGGATGAAATTCGTGCTGGGATGAGTTACTTCCATTGAACTATATGGAAGGGTGTACCAAAATTCGTGCATCGTATTGACATTTGTCTGAAAAAAGATGGGATTAATGAGCTGCTTCTTTACAATGCTCTTCTCATTCAGTTCTCCTGGGTGGGTGCTGACCGTGATGGTACTTTCTCCTATCCCACTTTATGAACCAGTAATTTTTAAGAAAATGATGATTATGTGAAGAGTTTCTGCCACACATACCAAACTTGGTAATGGTACATGTTAAAAAAGATTGAGTCGTTCTCCTCTAAATAACACTGTTGTATGTTCTTCTAGCAATTATTCCTGTATGTTATCCGTTCTCCATTTGTAAAGTTAACTGAACTTCCTTTTATATTTACGTCCTTGCAGCCTGCTGTGCCCAGCGATGCCTCTCCTCATGTATGTACTGCCACTTCCCACCTCTCTCTACCCCACGCGCTCAGCGACTGACGCTGCCAGTGTCAAGGCTGACAATAGTGCTTATGAATTATGATGGTCTCATCAGTGACACTCAGGAGGGACGTCTTGTGCGCCAAGCCGCCGTCGCTCCTCTACATCACACGGTCCCCGTGTCACCGTAGCGTTCCGCTGCATTGATGCGTTCTGCTCCGTGGAGCTCGTCCTCCAAATCACCGTACTCGATACATGTGCTCTTTATTTGCGAGATAGTGTAAGATATGCCTTTTTAACAAGCTCAGCAAACATCCACAATAAAAGGATATAGGTCTACGAAGACATCTTTTGAATTGATTACTCTGTAAATTTTTATGCTTCTTTTCTCTCTATCTTGCGTCTCCCATGTGCCAGCCCCAATCATCAATCAGTATAGCCTACAGGTGCTATAGATCCAATTTTCTGTCCAAAATCCTTTGCTCCATCCTCTCCTACTCTTATGACAATTAAGCGGAGATGTATTCAGTGTATTGTCGATAGAAGCAACAAGGAAGAGTAGGAGTGATGGAGGCGTGAAGAGAGGTCAGAACATCCGTCTCATTAGGCATTAGGATTATGGACTGGTCCAAAGAGTTTTCAATCACCAAATAGGAAGAAATAATCAAGTGTAAAGGTTTCTTCATTTGTCTAAGTTGTTTATGCTCAAGAAAACAGGTGGAAATTTAGTGTTAACCAGATCAAGTTCATCTCAGTAACAGTTTTATTGATAATTTTATTGATATTATCCAGGTTTGTGAATTTTGCCTGAGGATTTACCCGAGTTGCACGTCATGTCTTTAATTTGATGATAGTTCGGTCTTCAATTTGATGATAATTAGTCGTGAAGGCTTCGGTGTTCGTCGGCGTTGGAGCTAATGATCGAATGGATGTCACACATCTACATCCCGAATCCTTCTCCAACGATTTCTCCGGGTTCCTCTACTCGCTGACTGAGAGAGGTGAATGCCTTCGCGAAGTGGGGTAGGTTAACGATGGTGACAGATGTCTATCAGCGCACACAAACTAGCTGAATTCTATGACAAGTTGCAGTTGTACCAATGTGTAAGCGTGACTAGGAATATGTTTTCGCACCCGTTGCAACGCACGGGCATTTAGCTAGTTAGTACTAATAAAATTAGAATTACATGAACTTTTCTCTCCCTAATGAGAAAATGACCCAGCTTTTTGTTTCATGCGGCTAGTGAAAAAGGATCCGTGCATTTGTTAATTACATTTACCACGAAGTAAAAAAGTTGAATAGTTAAGTAAAACACAATCTATTATAAACAACAACAAAATTATATTTGTATCGTAGAAAAAATTATATTTGTAATTACTGTGACATGGCATTGCCGAATGTCGAATCTACATGGGTGTAAAAACTTCATTTGAAAAAATTACCATATGTGACAAGTGAAAAAAATATAAAAGATTCTAATTAAATACTCACATATGTTTTGATTTTATCTTTTTATGTGGTGAAAAGAAATCATATTTGTAAATGTTAAGATATGGAATTGCCAAGTCGAGTTTAGATGGGTGTAAAAAACAATTATTCGATAGATTTACCATATGTGGAAAGTGAAAGAATGTAAAAGAGCCAATTGAATAGTCACGCATGTTTTGATTTCTTTGATCTTGTAATATCATAGAAAATTTCAAATTTGTAAATAATACGATATGGCATTACCGATGTCGAGTCTACATGTGTGTAAATCATTCGAAATAGATTTACCATATTGTCAAGTGAAAAAATATAAAAGAGTCAATTGAATACTCTCACATGTTTTGATTTTTTTATCTTGTAATATGGTAAAAAAATCATACTTGTAATTATGATACGTCCAAAACGTATCTACTTTTCCGAACACTTTTGCTGTTGTTTTACCTCTAACTTGTATGATTTGGATGCAACTAACATGGACTAACGCTGTTTTCAGCAGAATTGCCCTGGTGTCTTCTTTTTGTGCAGAAAAGTCAACTTTCGAAAAAAACTACGAAAACAATTGCGATCGTCATATTTCACCGGAAGACCCACGGAGCCAGAAGGGGAGTCGGAGAGGCCACACCAGGCAGCCACGCCATAGCTGGGCGCGGCTGGGGGTGGGGCCGCGCCCAAGTGTGGCGTGGCCACCTCGGTCGCCCCCCGACGCTCCCCTTTGGACTATATATTGCCCTTGACCTAAATATCGAGGGTGGTTCGACCATATTTCGCGAAACACATCCACGCTCCGCCGCCGCCGCGATCTCTATTCCGGGGATCAGAAGTTCCGTTCTGGCACCCTGCCGGGACGGGGATTCGGAGGAGATCATCACCATCGTCATCACCACCGCCTCTCCATCAACCATCAATGATTCCCCCATCCATGTGTGAGTAGTTCCCTGCTGTAGGCTGAGGGGATGGTAGGGATTGGATGAGATTGTTCATGTAATAAGTTGCCAGATTGTTAGGGTATGATGCCTAGTATCCATTGTTAGTGCTATTTATCATTGTTGCAACTTGTTGTGCTTAATGCTTGCCACTAGGGCCCGAGTGCCATGATCTCAGATCTGAACATGTTGTTGATGCATGAGAATAATTATGTTTTAGATCATATCTGCAAGTTGTTTTCACCTGTTATTGTCCGGAACCCGAGGCCCCGGAGTGACAGCAACCGGGATAACTGGAGGGGATGGCTTTGACTTGAGGATTACGTGTGTTCACGGAGTGTTAATGCATTGCTCCGGTACTTTATTAAAAGGAGTACCTTAATTGCCAGTAGTTTCCCTTGAGGCCCCGCTGCAAACGGGCTGGCAGGACAGTAGATGTTGTGCAAGTTTCTCATTGCGAGCACGTACGACTATATACGGAACACATGCCTATGTTTGACTAGTACTAGGATGCTTTTATAATTGTTTACCTGCAAATGCCCTGAGTTATGATTATTACATGAGCGCTCTTATCCATGCAACGCCCGTACATCCGTCCATATGCCTACAGTACTTTTAATCCTGCTATTTACTGAAATTACTGCTGCTGTCTTTGTTACACTGTTGCTGCTATTACTTTGTTACTACTGTTGTTATATCACCGTTGCTACTGATAATCTGTGTCGAGGAAGTCTACTTTCAGGTGCAGCTGAACTGACAATTCATCTGTTAAGGCTTATATTTATTCTTTGGCTCCCCTTGTGTCGAATCAATAAATTTGGGTTTTACTTCCCTCGAAGACTGTTGCGATCCCCTATACTTGTGGGTCATCAAGACTATTTTCTGGCGCCGTTGCCGGGAGCATAGCTTTATTTATAAGTTCATCTGGAAGTGATATCCTTTGCTGCAATCCATTTATCGTGGGGAAAACTCATGACAAGAAGGTGGCTATTCTGCCATCCACTACAAGGAAAGGTACGGCTCTGAACTCCGCTGCTGCTCTTGATTCACCATCTGTTATTAATCAACTGGTTACACCGCCACACGCATCTGCTTCGCGTGTTGGCACTACTGAATCTGAAACTGTTTCTGATGAATTTGATGATGCTTCTACTGTGCTTAGTGAAACTGGTTCGTTAGGTCCTTTTCTAGATGCATTAATCAACTGGTTACACCGCCACACGCACCTGCTTCGCGTGTTGGCACTACTGAATCTGAAACTGTTTCTGATGAATTTGATGATGCTTCTACTGTGCTTAGTGAAACTGGTTCGTTAGGTCCTTTTCTAGATGCTACGATTGCTAGGTCTAGACTTATTGAAAATTCTGAAATGCCTAATGAAAATGTTGTCACACCTGTTGCTTCTCCTGAGTCGAGGGAATTCATCGATGATGATGACCCCGAGGAAGATTATATAGAAGTAGATGAAGCTTTTGCTGAAAAATGCAGGAATCTTGACTCTTCTGCTGATTCTGCCACTATAATGGATTTTCTGAAAAAACACACTGTTAGCTACAAATTGTCTGCTGATCCTGAGTTTGCAACATCTCCTATTCGTATAACTGATAAGGATTATGACTTTTCTGTGGATTTGTCCTTTATATCTGTGGTAGAGAAAGATCCTTTTTGTGGTGCTGAAGATGAAAGTGCTATGGAACATATGAACAAGTTATCTACTTTAAGTAGTTTGTTCTCTGATGATATTAAATTGCGCACCTATTTTGTTACCAAAATTTTTCCTTTCTCTCTGAAAGGCGATGCTAAAGCTTGGTTTGGTAATTTGTCTCCCGGTTGTATTAAAAATCCTTTAGGATTGGTTGATGTTTTCTTCCATAAATATTATCCTGCTAGTGTTCAACATGTTGCTTTGCAGAGAATTTTTAACTTCAAGCAATTGCAGGAAGAAAATATTTCTGAAACTTGGTCAAGGTTTTGTTATTTGCTTAGAGTTCGACCTGGACATGATATACCTAAAAATGAACTTCTTGATATATTTTATAATGGACTAACCGATGAATCTAGGACATTCCTGGATAGTTGTGCTGGTTGTGTTTTCAGGAAACGAACTCCAGATGAAGCTGAGGAATTAATGGCTAAGATTAGCCAAAATTATGAAGATTGGGTTATAGCTGAACCCACTCCCACACCAGAGCCTGCGCCAGTGCCTACACCAAGAAAGAGAGGTGTTATTGAACTTGATAATGAAGGAATGAGAGAAGCCAAGAGGACTCTCAAGGAGAGGGGTATTAAATCTGAAGATGTTAAAAATTTACCTCCAATAGAAGACTTATGTAAGCCGACTCCTCCACCTTCAATTGAGGTACACTCTCTACAATATTTCGATGCTGGTGATATTCCTTATGGTAAGCCTCCTGATCAATGCTTAGATGAACTTGATAATTTTATTGTTAAGCAGGAGCATTTTAATATGAGAGTAGAAAATCATCTGTTAGAAAATTCTCGTATTATTAGTAATTTGCAAGATGTTTTGGTAAGAACTGTAAATGACATTAAAGGTCTAGTTAAACATCTTAGTATGGTTCAAACTCAAATGGAGCAAATTACTAAAGTACAAAAAGACTTGCTAGCTAAAAATTCTAATAGTAATGGAAAACATGCTTTTGGAATAGCAACTAGGAGTGGAGCTTCCACTCAAGATCCTTTGTATCCTGAGGGACATCCTAAAAGAATTGAACAAGATTCTCAATTAGCTGAAAGGCCCAGCTCTCCTTCTAAGAAAAAGAAGAAGAAACATAAACCTGCTGTAGAGTCTTCTGAAACTATTAAGGAAAAAGAACCTGCTAGTGATCCTAATAGTATATCTGTGTCTGATGCTGAAACTGAAAATGGTAATGAACCTGTTAATGATAATGATAGAAACAATGCTAATAATAATGAAGAGGTTGAGAGCGATTCTGATAGTGACACTGAAAATAAAAATTGCACTAAAGAGGATTTTGTAGCTAAGAAACATGGTAAAGAAAGAGAACCTTGGGTGCAAAAATCAATGCCTTTTCCTAATAAGAAACATAAATCCAAGGAAGAAGAACACTACAACAAGTTTTGTGAGTGGATGAAACCTTTGTTTTTGCAAATTCCTTTGACTGATGCTATTAAGCTGCCTCCTTATTCGAAATACATGAAGGATATTGTTTCTAACAAGAGGAAAATTCCTAATGAGGAGATTTCCACCATGCTTGCTAATTACTCTTTCAATGGTAAGGTTCCAAAGAAACTTGGAGATCCAGGTATACCAACTATTCCTTGCTCTATTAAAAATAATTATGTTAGAACTGCACTTTGTGATCTTGGAGCTGGAGTAAGTGTGATGCCTTTCTCTCTTTATAAGAGACTTTATTTAGATAAATTGATACCAACTGATATATCTTTGCAAATGGCTGATAAATCTACTGCTGTTCCTGTTCAAGTTACTACCAACTGTTTGATTTTGACTGACTTTGTTGTGTTGGATATGCCTGAAGATGATAATATGTCCATTATTCTTGGTAGACCTTTTCTTAATACTGCAGGAGCTGTTATTGATTGCAATAAAGGGAAAGTTACTTTTAATGTCAATGACAAAGAGCATACTGTTTATTTTCCCAAGAAGCAAAATGTATTATGTGGAGTTAGCTCAATTGCAAGTTATAAAACTATCAAAGTTGGAAGTATTGATTGTCCTATTTATGACCACCATGAAGGATATGAAAGTATTATGGTTGGGACAATATCTATTCAATATAAGGTAACATAATGGTATCATGTAGTTTAATTCTTTTATGTCAAATAAAATATATTTGGTGGCAAGACTTGATCAACCTTGTTGACAAATACATTTTAGTTGCATAAAATTGTTAAACCACATTCTCTCTTTCTCATCTGTTATACCTTCTGTTATATTGCTGTCTTTATAAATTTTTAGAATGTTGTTTAGTGTGGTTAAAATTTTGCTTAGCTGCTGTTTAGAATTTTAAGTGCCCAGTTTTTGCTCGAAATTGAAAGTTGTCAGAAAAATCTGAAAATTTTACGTAAATTCCTATTTTGAAAAATGCAACGTGGTAGTACCTGGGGCTGACCAGGGGGACCCACCACGCTGCCACGCCATAGCTCGGCGCGGCAGGGGTGGAGGCCGCGCCCCCTGTGGCGTGGGTCCCACCTGAGCCTCCACAAGGTGAGATTCCTCCCCTTTCTTTCTCTCTCCCGACCAAACTCATATCCATTGTTCAAACTCGTGTTCCTGCTGCTCTTGAGCTCGAATTTTTCGATCTCCTTGCTCAGCCCATTTCAGTTGCTGAAACTTTGCTTGTTTACTCACCGGTATGTGACTCCTTCGATTATCCAAGTAGAATTTTGTTTAGTGTTGTATTTCTAGAGTATTTTGCTGCTGTATGTTGCTGGTTAAGTGAGCTTGCATGCTTGTTCTATGCTTAGATTAATTATCCTTGATGCATGTGTAGCCCTCTTGCAAGTTTCTATAGTAGTTGCCTTGATTTTATAGTTGCAAAATCATTTTTTATGAGACTTGTTGAAAAATTTCAGAGAAGGAAGATGGATGGAGATGTGGTTGGACCAGCTATTGACCCTAATGATTTAGTTGTGGGAGAAGTGATGGAGGTTAATCGTGAAGATTCCGTGCATTCTGCATATTATCCTTGCCAAACCTTCATGGCTGCTGCAGGAATCCTACAAGATTTCAACACACTAATTTCTAATGCAGGATTGGAGAATTTTACCATTGGGGAACCTGCCCAATTTGTTAAACTCACTATGTCTGTAGTACAGGATTTTAGATTTACCTACTCATCTGATAACCCCATGGTCCATTACAAAATTTATAATATTCCTATGGATATCTCTCTGTATGATTTTTGCACAGCTATCAAAGTGCCATATTGGGGATCATATGCGAAGATTAATGGTCAGCCTAGGCATCTTGTAGAACTTTATTCGGAGATCACCAAAAGTAGAGGTTTGTTGAAAGAAGGTGGTAAAATTCGGCTCATTTTATTCCCAGCTATTCGGTATTTCACCCATTTCATTGCCAAGTGTGTTCTAGCTAGGAAAAATGCTAACAAGCTTTCTGTTTATGACTTGGCATTCATTTCTGCTGCTTTGAGAAGTGACAGGACTTATAACTTGGGTGCTTTGATTGCTCATCGCTTATCTACTAATCGCGAAAAGGGTGGTGTTTGTGGTGGCCTCATTGCTTCTAGGCTGTTAGCTTACCATCAGTTGGTTCCGCATCCCTTTGACATAGAGTTGCCTGTTTTTAGACTTGATATTAATTCCATGATCAGGCATCATTCTGTTCCTAGCTGGGCTACTCTCGATAATTTGACTTATAATTTAGTATTTGTTACTAAATCTAGGATTGCATCTAAGACTTCCGAGCGATTGGTTTGTTTGCCTGCACCTGTTTTGTTTAACCTGGATGGCAGGGAAAATTGGGCATTCTCGGAAGAAGACTTGGATGCATACATGAGGGAGCATGGACCCCGGGCCGAGCCGGAGGAGGAGCGGCCTGAGCCGCATGATGAGGGGGCGAGCTCCTCATACCAGTTTGACTATGCAAGCGGAACCTTCCCCGCTTTACAGAGTGGTTCTTACGAACACGCCAGGGACGATGCACCGTCCTGGAGCTATTATCAGCACCCATGATTGTCTCCCAATTAGGCCAAAAGCCTAAGCTTGGGGGGAGGTACGCGTATACTGACAGTTCGCTCATTTCTATATTCGCTCCATGTCAGTTCTTTGTATATCCATATTTCGCTTTCTTTTATTTGTTCTTGCTTGTGGTGTTTATTTTCTCAAAACCCAAAAATACCAAAAATATTTTCGTTGTTTCTCTATGCTTTTATTTTAGTAATTCGAGTTGTAGTTTTATTTTGTCTTTTTGATTTTCGAGTTGATATTCAAAAAACCCAAAAATATTTTCCTTTTTATTTGCTTCTTCCTTGCTTTGTTTTAAAATTCGAAAACACCAAAAATATTTGTTGTTCTTCTTGGTTTTGTATAGTTCTTTTCAGATTCAACAGCCGTCTGTGACTCCACCTGGAGCTTGGTTTTCATTTTATATCATTCAAGTCATGCGAGCGAAGGGCAATAATGACGATATTCGACAACTTGATGTGGTGAGAGGCTGGTATGAACCGTATTTGTTTTCATTTTTGTACACATACCTGTCCATATGATTGCGCTTAGTAGTTATGGTATGGGCTATGTTACTTGATGAATGCTTGATAGCCATGTTTTCTCATGATTAATCCTAATCTCCTGAAGGTGCACCATATGTCATATAGTTATTTGCATGCATTGTTTTATTCGTAGAGTGGTATTGTAGTGTGGTATCCTCCTCTGAATGTTTTACTTGATTCGACTTGGCACATGCTTACACATGTTTATGACTCAAAACAAAAGTCAAGCCTCGACGATCTATTGTGACTCAGAGTTTCTGTATCACTTTTATGCCACTGCTAATTTTATTCTGTCGCAAGTATGATTATGACAGTTGTGCTCTCTTGTTGTCGCTTCCCCGTCTATTGCTAGCCTTCACCTGTACTAAGCGGGAATGCTGCTTGTGCATCCAAAATCCTGAAAACCAAGTTATTCCAAAGAGTCCACTATAAATTCCTATGCATGGTTTTAAACCATTCCAAGTAAATTTCTTCGTGTGCTATCTTTAACTATTCAAAATTGTACAATCCCTTTTTGTGTCACTGCGTGTAGCTCATAAGGATGTGGTAGTAGAACTTGTCATCTTCCATGCTAAATGATTTCCAAGGACAAGTAGCTTCATCTGCTTGTCCACTTTTATTTTTGCAAAAGAGCTGGTTAGTCCACCTATCATTTAATATTAAAATAGACACTCCTCCACGGTGATTGTTGGTCGGCACCCGAGGATTCGGTTAGCCATGGTTTGTGGAAGAAAAGGTTGGGAGGAGTGTCAAAAATCTGTAAGCATGATATAATGCAAACTATATGAATTTTCGGAACCGCTCTAAAAGTTGGTTAGTTATGGAAGATGACAAGAACTCTATCGCGGATTTGTTGACACTTGCAACCACTTCTCAAAATATTATTTTTACACTCTTTATATGCCTTCGGGAACTAACAAGCTCTAGCACACGATTTAATCCCTGCTTCCCTCTGCGAAGGGCCTATCTTTTATTTTAATGTTGAGTCACCATCCTTCTTTAAAGCACTTCTTTGAGAGCATGACTGTCATTCTTAGTGAAATGTGCTTGTCCCAGAATAGGTTAGTAGTGACATAGCTTGATGCTTTTATCTTTGATAAGCTTTATTTCTAGTCTGCCTGTAAACTTCAGAGGTGCCTGGGCATTTATGTTTTGCTGCACACATTCGGGCAAGCGAGATACCACTTTGCCATACCCAATTACGAACATTGCAATCCTGCACTTAGTTATATGCCATGTTGTTTACCTTTAGTATGTTAGAATCTTTTCATGGCTGCATATTTATCAAGCTTTTATCTTATGCATATCTCCTATCATGAGCTAGTAAGTATAATCATAATTCAAGTATGTATACATCATATGAAGCAATTGTGTTCGTAAAAGTTTCTTTATCGCGTTCAGTTTGTCAACTGAATTGCTTGAGGACAAGCAATAAGCTAAGCTTGGGGGGAGTTGATACGTCCAAAACGTATCTACTTTTCCGAACACTTTTGCTGTTGTTTTACCTCTAACTTGTATGATTTGGATGCAACTAACATGGACTAACGCTGTTTTCAGCAGAATTGCCCTGGTGTCTTCTTTTTGTGCAGAAAAGTCAACTTTCGAGAAAAACTCCGAAAACAATTGCGATCGTCATATTTCACCGGAAGACCCACGGAGCCAGAAGGGGAGTCGGAGAGGCCACACCAGGCAGCCACGCCATAGCTGGGCGCGGCTGGGGGTGGGGCCGCGCCCAAGTGTGGCGTGGCCACCTCGGTCGCCCCCCGACGCTCCCCTTTGGACTATATATTGCCCTTGACCTAAATATCGAGGGGGGTTCGACCATATTTCGCGAAACACATCCACGCTCCGCCGCCGCCGCGATCTCTATTCCGGGGATCAGAAGTTCCGTTCTGGCACCCTGCCGGGACGGGGATTCGGAGGAGATCATCACCATCGTCATCACCACCGCCTCTCCATCAACCATCAATGATTCCCCCATCCATGTGTGAGTAGTTCCCTGCTGTAGGCTGAGGGGATGGTAGGGATTGGATGAGATTGTTCATGTAATAAGTTGCCAGATTGTTAGGGCATGGTGCCTAGTATCCATTGTTAGTGCTATTTATCATTGTTGCAACTTGTTGTGCTTAATGCTTGCCACTAGGGCCCGAGTGCCATGATCTCAGATCTGAACATGTTGTTGATGCATGAGAATAATTATGTTTTAGATCATATCTGCAAGTTGTTTTCACCTGTTATTGTCCGGAACCCGAGGCCCCGGAGTGACAGCAACCGGGATAACTGGAGGGGATGGCTTTGACTTGAGGATTACGTGTGTTCACGGAGTGTTAATGCATTGCTCCGGTACTTTATTAAAAGGAGTACCTTAATTGCCAGTAGTTTCCCTTGAGGCCCCGCTGCAAACGGGCTGGCAGGACAGTAGATGTTGTGCAAGTTTCTCATTGCGAGCACGTACGACTATATACGGAACACATGCCTATGTTTGACTAGTACTAGGATGCTTTTATAATTGTTTACCTGCAAATGCCCTGAGTTATGATTATTACATGAGCGCTCTTATCCATGCAACGCCCGTACATCCGTCCCTATGCCTACAGTACTTTTAATCCTGCTGTTTACTGAAATTACTGCTGCTGTCTTTGTTACACTGTTGCTGCTATTACTTTGTTACTACTGCTGTTATATCACCGTTGCTACTGATAATCTGTGTCGAGGAAGTCTACTTTCAGGTGCAGCTGAACTGACAATTCATCTGTTAAGGCTTATATTTATTCTTTGGCTCCCCTTGTGTCGAATCAATAAATTTGGGTTTTACTTCCCTCGAAGACTGTTGCGATCCCATATACTTGTGGGTCATCAAATTACTACGATATGGCATTGTCGGATGTCGAGTTAACACGGGTGTAAAAAACAATCATTCGAAATCGAAAGATTTACCATATGTGGCAAGTGAAAATATATAAACGAGACGATTGAATAGACACACATGTTTTTGATTTTTTTTATCTTGTAATATGGTAGCAAATTTCAAAATAATTACTGTGATGTTTTATTGGTGGATGTCAAGTTTACATGAGCGTAAAAAAATTCATTCGAAAGATTGACCATAGGTGCCAAGTTAAAAGTTTAAAAATGCCAACTAAATTTGTAGTGTTATATTTTGTTTAGTTTTAGTAAAGGTTATGTGTGAATTAATTAAGCTATATGGATAAGGATGACATTTAATCTCCGCCAGGTTAAAGTCAGTAGCATTAAATGCCCTGTGTGGGACCTTGGACAGTTATACCATAGAGATACGGTCCTAATACAAAAAAGAATACAATATAAAGGATAGGCATAAGGTGGGTGGAACAATCAAGAGTCTATGGCTAGTTAGGAAGGGGATGGTCGGATATGGGGGAGGGGTGTCTCCAGGTTCTCCTAGGCATTTTCGATATATATGGCTGTTTTATGTGAGTCGCCGTGTGGTGTAGAGGCAAGGCATCACTTTTTTTTTTGACAAGCAAAATTATCATGGCAAGGCATCACTTTAGCCTGCGAGGCCCATTTCAGGAAGGAGAATTCGAAGTGACAATATGGAACATGCATGGCTTTCAACCTCAGTACACGTCAGCGTTGAGGTAGAAATTATCTTTGCCGTCTCTTACGATTTGTCCTACATCTTTCGAGATCACTGCACTCAAGTTGCTTCTACTTGTTCTTCAATTTTTAGACCTACGAATGAAAAAATTGACCAACTGAGTGTCCTCTAATATAAACCGATGGAAATCAGATAAAGAACTAGTATTGAATCACTCACGACTAAGTGTCTCACTATCCGAATACAAAAGCACTGAAGTATTAACTTGGTCTCTAAATGATGTGGGATTGTGGCAGGGTGCCCCGCGATGCAGGCCGTGCAGATTGATCTGTCCCTACTTCTGCTACAATGTCAAGCGCCACCGTGCCTGTCGGCTACCTCTTCTGAGAGGATACGGGTAACCTATAGGTTCGGCCCTACCATGTGTCTACAGCTGTTGAATTCCAAAAAACCACCACAATTCGGCTAAAGTTAACAACCATGTAGAAAAAAACCAACACAAATCACATGAAACGGTGGGTGTTGGACACCATTGCCCCAATTGTGGTGGTTTTTTGGAATTAACTCGTCAACGACACAAGAACGCGGACGGAAGACAGGGAGAAGACGAAGCCACAAGCCCCAGCGAACTCGGGCGGCGAGGGCACCACGGTTCCAGCTCTTCGACTTGACGTCGAACACCCAAAGCGCGTGCCCTCCCGACTCGAGGACGCCGGTAACCACCACCCCGCTCGCCGCCTCCGACGGCGACCATGTGCGGCGTACCGGCCTTCAGCCCCGGCGGCCTCCGCCGACATGTCCAGCAGCGGGTCACGGTCGCCGGCCACCGCATCGTACGCCTCCGCTGTCTTCAGCACGTCCTTTAGCTTGTGGAGCTGTGGCGACGGTCGGGCGCGTGTCTGCGCGGCGGCCACGGGGAGCGGCGAGGCCCTAAACCGGGCGCGGCGGGCGGCCAGGAGCTGGTGCTGCTTGGTGACGGCGATTGGCGGCGAGGGAATCGGTGGAGAAACTCCAGTATGAACGTCATGGTCGGGACTGGAGGTGCTGGTGCAGTGGCGAGTGGCGGCGAAGGACGGCGATTGGCGACGAGTGACGGCGAGGGACGGAGAGGGGCATGGGCTTTGCCGTCGACCCCAGCATCTCCGCCTGGAGCCCCATCGCCGCCATCGGGAGGAGGTCGGCAAGCCCGCGGCCGCCGGTGACGGTGGCGGCGAGGATCTCCCTGCTACGCGTTGTTCCTCTCCAGGTCGTGGCGATGTAGGTCTGCGGCTGTGTGGCAGGTCGCGAGATCGACCCGCTTCGGCCCGCTAGGATTCACGTGGGTGGCCCGCTAGGCATTTTGCGGACTCAATTTGCGGGGCGGCGTCGCGGCGCTGCGGGAGGCCCGCGCCACTTGAAACCTGACTCAGCACCATGGACCGGCGGGTTCCTCTGTGGACAGTCTATTCGGCCGGCCGGGGGGCGTCTGAGTGAACTACAACTTCTATCTTTCGGTCGTGCCCTAGTGGCAGCAGGCAAATGGGATGAAAACGAATCGAGTAAGAAGAACGAATATAGGATGTGTGTGTGTGGTGTAGATGCTCTAAATAACCCACACCATGCATCATCCAGTTTGGCTTTCAAACCACAAGCATGTCCAACTATAAGTAAGCTAGGTAGTCTCACACAGCTCTGACTATCCCCGAGAGCTAGTACCTTGCTAAGTTAACCTTTGTACTCCACTACTCCTCCCAGTATGGTGAAGGAAGCCGCCCAAGTGCACGATGGTCATGAGCTAGTGCTCAGTTTCTCCACCACGACGGTTAAGCCGGCGCTGCCGATGCACGAGCACCACCGCATACCGCTGTCTAACCTGGACCTGCTCCTCCCGCCGCTCGAGGTGAGCGTCTTCTTCTGCTACCTCGACCCGGCGCCCGCTGCAGCGGCGCTCAAGGAGGGGCTGGCCAAGGTGCTGGTAGCGTACTACCCGCTCGCCGGGGAGATCGTGGCCAACGCCGCGGGGGAGCCGGAGGTACTGTGCAGCGGTCGCGGGGTTGACTTTACGGATGCGAGCGCCGGCGACACGATGCTGCGGGAGCTCCGGCTGGGCATGGTGGACGACGTCGAGATGCTGGTTCCCGCTAAGAAGGCCCATCTGATATCTGTTCAGGTATCGTTAGCTCGTAAAAACGGTGAAATCCACTTTGGCTCTAATTGCATATGCAGCGGGGGTATTTAAAAAACACATTTAAAAATGTCAGAAAATTTTAGAAATAAATTTTTATGTATATATCTACACAATCTGTGTGTCCACGTAGTCGCGTTTCGTGAAGCACAGATGTTTTATGTGGGATGTGTAACAAGACAAAAATGTCTAATGAATAACCTTATTTTACCACCAAATTTTGTCTTCTCTACACATGCCACAAATAAATATCGGTTTTTGGTGAAACAAGTTTGTGAACGGATAGAATGTTAAGATCTATTCACGAACATCTTTTCTATTTTTTTTTACATTTTAAAATACATTTAAAATGTATTTTAAATAAAGGATGCATATGCACAGGATCAATAATTTTGGTGGCTTGTATAAAAATATATAAAATATTTCATGAAAAGACTTATTTTAACACCAGTTTTGTCTTTTTACACAATTAAAAAATGGCGGGTTTTCATCAAACAATTTTATGAACACGTAGAAAGTTAAAATTATATTTTACAATTCTTTTAAATTTTAAAATTATTTTAAAATAAAGAGTACATATACACCCGAGAGTCAAAACACCTCTCTAATGTTCTTTTTTTTTGTGTTTTACTGCATTTGCATTTGTGGGTTGGACTTTATAGATGTCATGTTTATTATAGATGTTTGTTTTCGTTACAGGCCTTTTAGCTTTTCCGGGTGTATTTTTTTGGAAAATGAGAATGGACATATATTCATATGCAAATTATAGTAGCCCTCAAAAAGAAATGCAAACTATAGTTTTTTCTAAAAAAAAAGGTTCGGTTTCTCCTTAAACCCTTTTTCTATATCGGAACAAACAACTTTAAAAAAAAAAGGATAATCTCCGGCATTGATGCACACAAATATATTAGAAATTCAAGCAAAGCCAGGAAACGGAGCAGAACAAAGTCACCGAAAATTAAAAAAAAGAAGACGATTGTACCTTCACCAGGCTACTACTGACCCTATAATATAATCTCAAAACATACAAAAAGTACACAACTTTTAGTTTAAGCATTCAAAAAGGAAATGCCTCACGTACAACTCCGCATGTCGGGTTTTGAGCCACCACCTTCAACAAGGCACCACACAGACGCGTGTCGACATTAGCTGATGAGGGATTTTGTGTTTTCACCTGAGTGTTGGCATACATGTTATCGAAGCCGCCTCTATCATCATCAGCGCTAACGACACGTCGACACTTCGTTAGCCGGAATGTCTCATACTGCCCCGTTTCCAATCACTGTTGCACAACCTTCTCTGAAACATCAACATGCATGACTTGGCGCCTCCACAAGAAACACTATGTGTAGCACCTCGTGGAAACAAGCATGATTTTGTAGCGATATGGGTGGGCCACGTTAGCGCAAACCAAAAATTTCTACCGTGTAAACAAGGAACTTCTGGAGTTATACATCACGGAATTACCACTAGACGTGCAGGCGCTGATCTCGATGAAGCACGACAAGGCAGGGTAGGCGTACAATCCTCCTTAGCCATGTCGCTCCCACAAACAGCTTCTCTCATGCGGCTCATCAAAGCGCGACAAGTGCAATTTCTCTGCGATATAGATACATGCAGAGTGGAAATGTCACATGCTAGACTCCTAGGTCCACACGGATGGCTAACGCGTAGGAGGGCGGCGACTGCATACGAGGGAGGTGCAGATGAGCAATCATAAAACGCGCAGCCCCCTCTCCTTTATATAGACCTCCCTGGCGGGTCTCTACCATAGAGCCCAATTAGCACACTATAACCAAATCCAGTTTGGATCTGATCCAAATTAGACTTCCATCACTTAATTTTCATAACGTTGCTAATTCCGTTACGTAATTGCACAGGTCACCAAGTTTAAGTGTGGCGGCGCCGTCGTTGGCTGCACTTTCGACCAGAGTCTGTGACGCCTACTCCTTCAACATGTTCGTTGTCGCGTGGGCCGCCGCATCCCGTGGTGGCTCTGTGACCCCGGTCCCGTCCTTCTGTCGCTCCCTAGTCGCCCCGCGCGATTCATCGCCGCGCACACCGTCCACTGACGCCCTGATCGACCGCCTATTCTCCCCTCTCGGCTCCACGGCGCCTCTCCCTGTGGCCTCCGCCTCCGCGACCGCTGTGAACCGCATCTTCCATATATCAGCTGATGATGTTGCGGCACTGCAGGCCTCGGCCGGGCCAGGGCGCACGAAGCTCGAGGCGTTCACGGCAAACCTTTGGCAGCTCTGTTCCAAAGCGGCGGCGCCGGCGGCCGCGCGTCAGCGTATGTGCTGCATGGGCATGGTTGTGGACGGGCGCACCCGCATGTCCCCGGACGGCGCCATGAAGGCCTACTTCGGCAACGTGCTGACCATACCATACGGTGTCATCAGCACGGACGATCTCCGCGGCGGCATGGCACTTGCCGATGTGGCCGCCGACGTGCACCGTTGGGTGCACGAGGCCGCCACGTGTGAGCACTTCCGAGGACTGATCGACTGGGTGGAGGCATTGCGCCCCAAGCCTGCGGCGGCCAGAGCCTACTTAGGTGGCACCGGCGGCGTGGAGGCGATGGCGTGCATCGTGTCGTCGGGGATGCGTTTCCCAGTCGGTGAAGCTGACTTCGGGACGGGCATACCGGTGTTTGCATCGTATCACTTCCCTTGGCCCGCCGGCGCCGCATACGTAATGCCAATGCCGAGCGCGCGCGGGGATGGCAGCTGGGTGGTGTACGTGCACGCGATGCCAGAGCTGGTGAACGTGATGGAGGAGGAGCCAACTGTTTTCAAAGCCTTGAATAACAGCTATGTGTTCGGAAGATCATAAAGGGCCCAGCATCTTACTCGGCAGGTAATTTACGACGAGAGCAGAAGCCTGGCTGTTTTCATTGCTTGATCGAGCAACTAATATATTTGTATGTATATATGGCGTACCATCATGGTGCATATATATGCATGTGTCATGCCCATCATTGTGTTATCTAGTGTTTCTTTTTTTGACCGGCACTACGGCGGGCCAAAGGCCAACCTGAACAACTTTTATTACTCATCGAATTATTACATTGCGTGGATTACAAAAGGGGAAGGGGGGAGCAAACGAATCAAGAGAAGGGAATATAAACGGATCACGGTGGTTCAAAGGTGTTACACCAAAGAGTTAGACGAGCAGCAACAGCACTAGAGTTACATCTATTAGCCCACAATCTAATGTCCTCGAGGCATCTTCTGACAACCACGGGAAGTGGCTCGTCCACATTGTTGAAGAGGATGGAATTGCGACGCTTCCACACATTCCAGGAGATCGCAGTGCAGATCGTGGCTTCCGCAAAGCCACGGCATCGGGCATTCCAAAGAGTAGGCACATCGTTGATGGCGAGGAGAGCATCTTGAGGGAAGAAGAAACCCCAGACTTGACGGGCGCGGTGACAACGGACGAGCAGGTGGTCAACGTCTTCTGGCTGAGCACATGAGGGGCAGTTCGGCGAGGCTCCAAGTTGATGCCGAAAGCGACGATCGTTGGTAGGCAAGCGCCTACGTCTCGTCAGCCAGTTGAAAATCTTGCACTTCAGGGGAGCAGCGTTGCTCCAGACCTTTGTAGCTTGGTCATCAGCCGGAAGCTGTCTGAAAAAATTAGCATAGAAACTTCTATTTGAAAGGCAATTGTGCGAGTATCGGCAACGTCGGGTATCCTGCATATCGGGTTCGAGATGAATGTTGGTGAGGGCGGATTGAAGTGCTGCCAGTTCAGAAGAGGCAGCAGATGTCAGTCGAGGGACAAGAGCGGCAGTGATGGGGAGTCAAGGGCAAGAAAGACGCTAATGTTTTGGCGGGTGGAGTGAGAGAACAGTGCGGGGAATCGGTCAGCAAGGGGAGAGGAGCCGATCCAATTATCTTTCCAAAAGGAGGTGCATCTCCCATTTCCCACAGTGACCGAAGAGTGAAGGCGGAATGCGGGGAGGCAAGAGGCGATGTTTTTCCAAATGGGGGTGTCAAGATGGTGAGCATCTCCTAGGTCATGTCTTGGCGACCAACCATAGAACCGGCGGAACCATGTCACCCAAGGGACATCCGAGTCGGAGAGGATTTTCGTGAGAAATTTTGAGAGGAGGGCAGAGTTTTGTTTGGCAAGGGAGATAACTCCAAGCCCTCCAAGCTTCTTGGGTTGGCATACCTCCTCCCAGGCAACCTTGCAATGGCCACCCGTGCAAGTTTCCTCGCCAGTCCAAAGGAAGGCCCGACGACGTTTGTCCATAGCCTCAATGACACCGACGGGAAGAAGGCCAGCACTCATGGCATGAGACAGCTTAGCAGTCAGGACCGAGTTGACTAGAAGCAGCCGACCGCCAATAGGCAGGGATCGGCCTCTCCAGCCCGAGAGCTGGAGATCACATTTAGCAATGACCGGGCCAAAGTCAGAGAGTTTGAACTTGTATGGAGAGAGTGGTAGGCCAAGGTAGGTTTGCGGAAAGGAGGAGATCGAGCATCCAAAGGCAGCCGCCATATCCTGGGCCAGAGTGGGAGTCGTTTTGATGGGAACGAAGGTGCTCTTGTGGAAGTTGATGTCAAGGCCGGTGGCTTGAGAGAAGGAGTCCAGGATTCTTTTAAGGTTAGTAACATGTTGGGCGTCAGCCCGGATGATGATGAGAGTATCATCAGCGTATTGGAGGACCGGGCAAGGAAGGTCATCCACAAGAGGGTGCAAGAGGAGCCCATCGCGCGAGGCCTGAAGAATGCTCTGCTGCAAGACATCAGCAACAATGTCGAAAAGGAAGGGGGAAAGCGGGTCGCCTTGCCTGAGCCCTTTACGACACTGGATCCAAGTGCCGGGATGTTGTTTAGGAGTACACACGTTTGACTGGATGTGTTGAGCAGACGAATCCAGTCTCTCCATAAGTCAGGGATGCCTTTGGCTTGGAGAATGCGGTCAAGAGCATCCCAGCTAATTGAGTCAAAAGCTTTGCGAAAGTCCAACTTAAAGACCGCAGCAGGAGCTGAGCGTTTGTGGCAAGCTTGGATGATATCAGAAGCATAGACAAAATTTTCCGCAATGGAGCGGCCCGAGATGAAACCTGTTTGGTCCGGGTGCACAAGGTAAGGCAGCAGTGGACGGAGGCGGACAGTGAGGCACTTTGAGATGATTTTTAAACTGAAGTTTTGAAGGGATATTGGGCGGAAGTTGTCCGGCCGGTTTGCCCCAGTTTTCTTTGGTAGGAGTATAATGTAAGACTTGTTGATGGGCCGAAGATCACAATTAAGAGAGTGGAATTCGTGGAGTGAGTCCAGCAGAGAGTGCTTCACCAAGTCCCAGTATTTTTTGTAGAAAGCAGGACCGAAGCCATCGGGTCCCGGGCTAGAGTTGTCTTTCAAGGAAAGAACAACTTGTTTGATCTCGTCCAGAGTGAAAGGCTGGGTGAGAGGTGCGGCCTGAGAAGGGGTCAAAGACGTGGACACCACAAGGGTGGTCAGAGGAAGCGAATCAGAGACCAGCCGAGGTACCCCCAGAAGCTGCTTGAAAAAACGATGGAGAAGTTGCGCCTTGGCCTGGTGTGAAAAGACAGCATCTCCGTCATCGTTTTCCAGCACTTTTATTTGGTTTTTCCGCAAGCGACCCGACGCACAGAGGTGGAAGTACTTTGTATTTTCGTCGCCAAGGGTACAGTGCTTGATCTTGGCCCTTTGACGCCAGTAAGTTGCTTTTGCAGAGTTTAGGGTGCTTAGATGTTTGCGAGCCAAATGACGGAGGCTGTTTTCCATGGGGGAGAGGAGGCGAACTTCCTCAAGGCGGTCGAACAGGGAGATGACAACCCGGCAGTTGGAATGAAGGGTGGAAGGGAGCCGGCGTTCCCGAGCCCATGCCCGCGCAGCAGAGCGAATGCGTTTGAGGCGGAGGTTGAGCAGAGTAATGGGTTTTTGCGAGCCTCGAGAGGAGGGGACGCTATCCCAATTGGCTTGGACAATCGTAGAAAAGGAGGTATTAGATAACCAAGAATTTTCCATGCGAAAAAGGTTGCTATGCGGAGCTTTGGAGGAGGCTTCGAGATGGATGGGTACATGGTCCGAGGTGGGGCGGACAGAGGAGGTAAGAGTCGAGTCTGGAAGAGCGAAGCTCCACTCCGAGTTGACCAGCAATCTATCAAGGCGAGCCAAAATGGGAGGAGTTTGGTTGTTCGTCCAGGTGAATTGCCTATCCAGTAGAGGGATCTCAATAAGAGAAGAGCTGTTAATGAAGTCATTGAACAAGGTGGCTTCAGCTAGATTAAAATTGTCATTAGATTTGTCCCTTGGAGCCCTAATGAGGTTGAAGTCCCCAATAATAGCAATGGGACCGTGAAGGGAGGAGACCGCCGTGGTTAAGGAGGTGAGAAAATCAGCTTTGAGATCATGAACGCAAGGCCCATACACGTTAATGAGGGAGAAGGACAAATTGTCCGAGCGAAGGGCGAAGGTGGTTGTGATGGAGAACTCGCCGATTTCATGGTGCGTGAGCTGAAGGAGCCGGTCGTCCCAAGCGGTAATAATTCCACCCGAGGCTCCAATCGACGGTTTGTAAACAAAGGAGCGGAGAGAAGGCGGAAGGAAGGAAGAGGCGAGGAAAGGGGAGACGTCCACAAGTTTGGACTCTTGGAGGCAGAGAATAGAAGGGAGGCGCGAGCAAATAGCA
The DNA here is from genome assembly GCA_947311845.1 of Poa pratensis. Taxonomy (NCBI): domain Eukaryota; kingdom Viridiplantae; phylum Streptophyta; class Magnoliopsida; order Poales; family Poaceae; genus Poa; species Poa pratensis. Next base: position 2,558,535 of record CAMZMU010000093.1, on the reverse strand, counting down.
GCACGCACATCATCGCGTTTGATTCGACGCCCAAGCCCACGGACATTCCAAGAATCAAGTAGAATTTTAACTAACATAGGGAATCAAGTTCAACAAGTAGAAAGCCCACATAGGCAGAACAACGAAGGAATTAAGGTTCAGAGTTACAACCATTACAGAGTTGGCATCGCAGGCCCGAATTGAAAAAATAGAGTCTAAATGGAAAGGAAAACCACAGGAGCGAGGATGGGCCGCATTGATCCAGAGGTGAAGCCCATGCAAAGGAACCACTTCAGGAAGCCCAGGTAAGATATCACAGCGCTCCCAGGCCAGAAGGAGAGGGCGGTAGACAGCGAAGTCGGCCAGCAAGGCCCAACACAATGGAGTGAGCCGCATCATGGGGAACCAGAGGACTCCTCAGCAGGTCCGGAGGCGGCCGCATCCACCTCCGAAGCAGCAATGTCGCAGGCGGCCGCCAGCTCATAGATGTCAGGCGCCGGCAGAGGAGCGGCGTCCTCCAGGGCGACCGCCACCAGATCCTCTTCAGAGAGCACACCACGGCGAGAGAGACGCGATGGGGTGTAGCCCTCATTCTTGTTCTTTTTCCTCATGGCCGCGCGAGCGACAATGGACAGGTACGTAGAGGGCACAGAAGAGGCGATGCGAGGGCTGCGCCTTGGTCCAGACAGGTGGAGCTGAGAAGGAATAGGGACTGGGTCCTGTTCCGCAGGGAGCGCGGCCTCAAGGGCAGCAGGAAGCGGCACAGCGTCCATGGGGGCCTCGGCAGCATCGAGGATAGGAACATCAGCCTGCGCGCCACCGTCCAGGACAGGAGCGTCCACAGCCTCAAGGACCGGCTCGGCAGCCGCGGCCGCCGGCTCAATTGCTGCAGCAGGGGGGCAGCAAGGACGAGCTGCATCGCGTCGGAGATGGGCACCTCACGGCTCGTCGAGGGAGGCGTGCCGTAGACGAGGATGTCCGCCGTGAGAACCGGGCGGTGAAGAGGGCCCACGGTGGCGATGGAGTCAATGATACCCACGGAGGCGGTGGCGAGGTTGACGACGAGCATGCCCTTGCTGCCCGAGTCCGGCGCAGCACGGCGCATGGGGACACGGTAGAAGGCCCGCTCGCCCTTGGAGCCGAGGACAAAGATGTCGAAGAAGCCAAGGTGGAGCTTGAAGACGATGCGCTTAGGCTTGGTGCTCAGAGGTGGGCCAGACACCAGTGGCGTAGGAGGAGCACATGCCACAGCCCGGTCCACCAGGGGGGCCGCCGGCGCGGCATTGGAGCTGGTGCCGCAGGCCACCGCAGGCGGGGGAATGCCGAGAGCATGAAGGACGTCCCCAAAGCCAGCGCCGCCCTCCAAGTTCACCTCCTCCCAGTCCTCATCATCAGAGTCAGCCTCGGGGATGGAAGAGTCAGGGTCGGAAGGAGGGTCCGAACCAGTGGTGCCAAGGTTGTCATACCCGATGATGGAAACACGGCTGATAGTGCCCGTGCTGCAGTAGTTCTTGACATTGAGGTGTGCAGGGATGTCAGAGATGGACTCCGCCTTCACCGTGACCAGGACAGCCGAGTAATCGATCCCCATGAGGCAGATAGGGTCGATGGCGTGGGGTTGGCGTAGGGGCCAGTGGAGTGGATGATGTGAGCCCGCCGCCAGTGCTCGAGCGGGTAGTCCTCGATGGCGAGGGCAGCAAGCACCTCGTGCTCAAAGAGGAAGCGGTTGTCGGTCTCGTCATGACGGATGAAGTGCACGGACGCCTCACGCCCGATGAACGGTCCATTGTTGACCGCGTTCTCTCGGTCGTAGGGCGAGGCGAACACGGCCAACTTGGCGCCCATGGAGGAGGAGAGAAGGGTGGCGCGACGTGGGCCGCAACCGAGAGCAACAGCTTGGTGAATGAAGGGGGCGGGTGAGGCCAAAGGCGGGGAGACGAAGGCGTAGGCCAGATTATCGAAGTGGGGCATCTGGACAGCCGGCATGAACGCATCAACGTAGTCAGGGCGGAGAGGGTCCTCCAAGTCCTCAGCATCAGGGAGAGGGGCATCCGGGGCCGGGAGGTAGTCATCCGCATCAACGATGGGGATGAAACCGTCGCTGTCAGCCCCAGCAGCAGCATCGCCATCAGAGGAGTCATTGGCCTCGCTGTCGTAGGGAGGCTCTTCCGGATCCTCTTCTTCATCATCCTCAGCCTCAATCGCGGGATCCTCCGCCGCGGCCGGCGCCGCCATCTCCACCTCGTCTTGCAAGTCGGGGAAGGCAAGACGGCAGGTGGCGCGCGTGTGGTCGGAGCTGAAGCACAGGGCGCAGAAGAGCGGCGCCGCAGCAGCGCCCGCAGCGTCGGAGTCAGAGGAAGCCATGGGATCGCTGGAGGCAAACCAAGAGTGAGTGCGGGACAGCGGAGGAGGAGCAGAGTGACAGCCGAAGGGAGGTAGCTTACACTTGCGTTCGATGTGCCCCGAGCGGCGGCACCGCCGGCAGCAGATGGGATCTCGACAATCAGCGACGAAGTGGTCAGTTGCAAGACGCCGATGGCAGCGGGCACGGAGAGGGCTAAGTGGAGGTGGAGTACGGGAGGAACGGGTGGGGTGGATTTTGGAGGGAGGCTGCAACCTGAGAGTAGGATGGCTCCAATCCGCCATCGCCGGAGGCGCAGGTGCCCAGGAGCCCGGAAGGGGAAATTTGACCAGTGGATGCAGAGGAGAACGAAGAAGGAAAGGAGCGGGGTAGGGGATGAGGGCTAGGGGAGGAGGCCGTACCGGCAGGGGAAAGGGGGGCACGGGAGCACTGCTAGCGTGCACAGGCCATGGGAGCGGACCATGTGGGGTGGGAGGATGCCGGGCATCAGGAGAGAGAGGCAGAGAGGGCGAGAGCGGCGAGCCGGATGTCGTCTCTTGTTTCCATCAGCCGCAGCAGCAGGATTCGAGGGGAAAGTGGAGGAGCAGGCTGAGGTGGCAAGGCCAAGGTCAACAGGCACGTCATCTACCCGAGGCAGGGAATCCAAGGCCACGACAGCGCAAAGTTGGGCAGAGCCCGTGAGCAGCCCCTGAGGCAAAGCAGTGGCCGCTAGCGGCCCGATTGGCGCGTGTGGGCTGGGCCTAGCCCAGTCCAACGTCAGCAGAGGGGGGAGCGAGAAGGAAGCGAGCAGACGGCCATGGCGCAGGCGACCAAGGGAGACAACGAAGGAGGCTAAACGTGGTGAAGAAACGGTAAGCAGGAACGCGTTGGAGCCTAAATCCTCTAGCACAAGCCTTTCAAACGAAGATCCTAGCCAAAATTGCAGCATGCTACGGACAGAAGACGAAGGAACAAGGTTGGCTACGGCCGGCTCGACCGCAACGTGCACCGGGGATGGTGCAAAGAGCTTGGAGCCGGCAGCAACGGGGAACATACCAGCGTATTGAAGTTCTCCAGCACGAATTGGAGGAAGGCGTCGCCAGGGGTGGCGAAGGGTTGCGGCAGCTCCGCGGGTTGAGGTTCAGCATCCATGGCAGCGAGGACGCGAGGAAACCTTGCCGCTCCGGGTCGCCAGGAGGGCGAGGGGGCGGCGCCGCGGCAGCTCCAGCGACAGGGGCAGAGGCTTGGGGCTGGTGGGTGGACCTAGGCTGGGGAGGTGAGCGGCGGCCGCCGGAGTGGTTGCCGTCGCGGGCGTGGTGGCGTCGCCTCCTGGGTCGCCAGGAGCGACGTGGGAGCTATCCATTGTTATCTAGTGTTTCTGTTTGTGTACCCTACAAATGTACTGTAGTACCACCAATGACTATTCGATAATAAACACTCCTTGCCAAGAAACTGAATGATGTAACAAAGCCTTTTGTGTGTAATGGTGTGAATGTTGATACAGTGTCATTTTTGTAGTTCACAAATTATTTTATTTTATTTTATTCGATTAAAGGTGCTACCGGCCTCCCCCGTTTCACTGAAATCAACCAGAGAGTAACATAGTTTTCACAGCTCCCAGTCTACACAGAAAGTGCACCAGCCAGGTTTTTAGTCAAAGACCAAACTACATGACCAAAAGAACAGACAAAGCGACTCGAGGTTTTAAATTTTGACACATGACAGCCACTACAGGAGAGGGATCAAAGGGAATCTCTATCCGATCCCTCAAAATCGGTTAGAGCAGTAAATAATTTGTTTTACGGCTCTAAACCGCACATAACCGATCCGTTAAAAAGTTTAGAGGAGTAAAATTTTAAGAGTCACCACTAAAAATCAGCCTATCTCTTATATTCCTCCTCGGTGGCAGCGGCGTAGTTCCCTTCCTTTTCTCCCATCCGCCGCTGACAGAAACTACGCCGCTGGCCGTCGGCCGCCCCGGTGACCGGGAAAATGAATCCCCTCGCAAGTCCAACGAACCTCGCCGACGATGAGGAATGAGATAAATAATACTCCCTCCATTCCAAAATATAAGGCACGCTATTTTTCTGCGGGTATTCGATGCTCAATTTTGTCCACTAATATATACAAACTTATATGGATTGAAAATGTACAAATGGTACCGTTGGATTCGCATTGAAAATGCTTTCATTTCCTATACCATTATACGAAAACTTTGGACATATTGTAAGTACAAATCATGGTCAAAGTTATAAGTCGTTGAACAGCGAAATTTAAGGGCGCCTTGTATTTGGGACGGAGGGAGTAACATTTATTATTACTTGTAGGGCATATCTTCTTCACGCACCGGTGCACATGGCCACAAAAAACCTTCTTAAATGCGAGGATGCCTCAGGGTGCCGGACAGGTTTTTTGTGGTGCCGGACCGTGGGTGCTGCCGCTGAAGTTTTTTGTGTCCAGATCCACATTGGAGCTTTCGGGGTGTCTTTAGAGACGTTGGTGGAGATGCTCTAAGTGAATCAAATACAAGTCCGGTTGGAGAGATGCGCTCACCAGAGCTTGCATCTTAGTGATGTACCGTTCCATGCAATAATGTACGGTTCGATGGATATCTTCCATGAACGGGGAACAACCATGCGTGCGGTCCGTGTGTTGCTTTCCCGTACGTTGAATGGGACAAAATAATCTTCGCGTGGTCCGCAGGAGATGTACGGCTCAGAAAGACACAATGGATGGACACTTGCCACTCTCAAGAATCTTTTCTCTGCGAATCCTGTTTTCGAGCCAACGCCAGGCAATTGTTTTCTCTCACGTTACCCGTTCTGTTCTTCGCGTGGTCCCAGCCCGGCGACGGCTACATGCCCCAGCCCAGCGACAACATCTAGGCGGCAGCGACATCCGCCGGCGTATTTTGGTATATTTTGATGGCCCAACTTTCGAATTTGTGGCCGAGTGTGGCCGAAACTCTGAAATTATGGCCGATCGTGGCCGATGGCGGCAGAAACTTTGAATTGTGGCCGTTATTTAAGTTTCTCTCATTTCAAATTGCAAAAAAAAAAAGTCGTTTGGACCGATTTGGACGCCTCTAGTGGGGAATGATGCTGCCCATTCCTTTCTACTCGTCCGGACGGCGCCCGTTGCGCTTGTCCGGACGGCTTTTGGGCTGTCATTTGGACGCCGCGAGTGGAGATGCTCTAAGTCTAAGTGAGTCAAATATGGCAAGTCCAATTGGTTGAAGCGTCCCGGGTCTGCTCCTCCCATAGCAGACGCGGCTTCTTCTCTTCTGCAGCGGTGGGAGTTCGTGTGGTCTTTGAGGTGTCTTCGACGGGTGTGGGCATTGCCCTATGTTGGTGTTTGAGTGGGTTTAGCTCTGTTGTATTGGTTTTAGCCCGGTTTTCCACTAATTAACCGGGCATCTTCTTCTTAATTAATGAATAAGGTAAAGCGTTTGCCTTCGTTTCAAAAAAAAAAATTGGAGAAGCTGTCACCAGAGCTTGCATCTTAGTGATGTACTGTTCCGTGCAATAATGTTTGATCCATGGATATCTTCCATGATTTGTTCCAACCATGCGTGCGGTCCCTTCAAGTGTGTGTTGCTTTCCCGTACGTTGAATGGAACAAAATAATCTTCGTGGGTCGGCAAGAGTTGTACCAATGGATGGACACACTTGCCACTCCTCAAGAATCTTTTCTCCGTGAATCATGTTTTCGAGTCAACGCCAGGCAGTTTTTCTTTCTCACGTTACCCATTCTGTTCTTCTAAGAAAATTCATGATACTACAGAATTTGTCTGCTAGTATTTTGGTGGCTTTGGTAAATTAGATCTTCTCCAATGGTTGCACAATCATTTGCCCCTGCCGTAAAAGAGCTCTCATTTTCGCCTGAGAGCTGAACTCTGTTGCTCCGTCTTCGGGTGAATAAAAACATGGTGTAGTCGCATGCTTAGAACACCCAGTGGGCTTTAGGCAGTAGATTCTAGGATGGTTAATGCCAGGTGGACGGGACACTGGACCACGGCGACGATGGGAACGACCACAATCACGAGGTCCAGGGCGACGGGACACTGGACGACGACGACGACCTGACCCAGCCCGGCGACGGCTACGTGCCCTAGCCCGGCGACAACATCTAGGCGGCAGCGACATTCTGTGGCCGGCAGCGACATCCGCCGACGTATTTTGATGGCCCAACCTTCGAGTTTGTCGCCGAGTGTGGCCGAGCGTTAACGAAACTCTGAAATTGTGGCCGATGGCAGCTGAAACTTTGAATTGTGGCCGTTATTTATGTTTTCTCTCATTTCATATTGCAAAAAAAAATTGTCATTTGGGCCAATTTGGGCGCCTCGAGTGGGGAGCGGCGCCGCACATTCCTTTCTACTCGTCCGGACGGCGCCCATTGCGCCTGTCCAGATGAATTTTGGATGGCCATTTGGACGTCGCGAGTGGAGATGCTCTAAGTCTAAGTGAGTCAAATATGACAAGTTCGGTTGGAGAAGCTGTCACCCGAGCTTGCATCTTAGTGATGTACTGTTCCATGCAATAATGTTTGATCGATGGATATCTTCCATGATTTGTTCCAACCATGCGTGCGGTCCCTTCAAGTGTGTGTTGCTTTCCCGTACGTTGAATGGAACAAAACAATCTTCGTGGGTCGGCAAGAGTTGTACGGTTCAGAAAGAGACAATGGAGGGACACACTTGCCACTCCTCAAGAATCTTTTCTCCGTGAATCATGTTTTCGAGCCAACGCCAGGCAATTTTTCTTTCTCACGTTACCCGTTGTTTTCTTCTAAGAAAATGATACTACACAACTTGTCTGCTAGTATTTTGGTGGCTTTGGTAAATTAGATCTTCTCCAATGGTTGCACAATCATTTGCCCCTACCGTAAAAGAGCCATCATTTTCGCCTGAGAGCTGAACTTTGTTTTGTTTTTTTTTTTTTTTTTGAGATTGAGCTGAACTTTGTTGCTCCGTCTTCCTGTAGCATCTAATCATGTTGCCTCTGTTAGATTAATGCGACACTAGGGATGAATAAAAACATGGTGTAATCGAATGCTTAGAACATCCAATGGGCTTTAGGCAGTAGATTAGGGGATGGTTAATGCCAGTTGGAGATGCCAGGACCACCTGCATGTGTGGTGCAGGCGTGAGGAGGGGTTGCAGTAGTCGTAGTCGGTAGTCATAGCAAATTATGGCTTGGTGCACGGAATCCCTTTCTTGAAATTCTCTTCCGCTATAGTCAGCGACATTGCGACAAGCCTCCGAACGTACGGTGACTGGACAGAATCCCTTTATTAAAATTCTCTTCCGTTAACGCTGTCTCAGGTAAGACTACCTATAATAAAAATAACATAAGCATGTGGCACATAAAAAAAGGATGATGTGCCAATAATTAAAGAGGGAAGAGATAAATGGAGTACTAACATAGCACTTGCAAAGAAAGAAAAAGACCCTACATGGTAATAAATGAAGATGCTTATGTTACGACACTTATATGTTACCACTATGGAAGTAATAACATGCAGTAATTGCAATGTATGTCACTACTGTAAGTTACTTAGTTACTCTCCACCACAACAAGACTAAGCAGGGAACCAATCAGTCACGGTTCGTGAGGTTGATGGGAGCGATAATGAGGTTTAGCCTCAATTTCCACGTGCCGAATAAACCGGCGCACCAGACCATGACATGCATATATGCCATATTGATGATGCTATTGATTTGGGGTATATATATGTAACAGTTGCGCTTATAGTGACACCCTATATGTAACAAAAATACATTTTGTGTACTTCCTCCGTCCATAAAAGAGTGCACCTTCCAATTTTCTTGGAAAGTGAAACATTTTTATGTTTATCCTCGTTTATATAAAAAAACATAAACAATTATGGCACTAAATTAATAGCATTAGATTCATGAAAAAATGTATTTTCATCATATATCTATTTGATTTCACAACCACTGATGTATTTTTGTATAAACTCGGTCAAACTTTGAAATAGTTTGGCTCTTCAAAAATGTTAAAAGTAGACATTTTTAGAGAGGGGGAGTAAAAGAGAGTTTACGACTGTGGTAAGCTTAGTCTGTGTATATATAGCGTACACCCCAGTGCCCCGGCGCACTGCCATCACCTTCAGCCTCATCAGCAACTACATACACACAACTACTATCGTCATATTCTTTTGGTGCCGACGATGAGCAAGATACTAGTGATTGGAGGAACGGGGAACATCGGGCAACACCTCGTGATGGCCAGCCTTAACGCCGGCCACCCAACAGCTGTGCTAGTCCGCCCGACCACCGTGGCCTCCGATACCGGCAAAGCCAAGCTCTTGAATTCACATAAGGCTCGGGAGCCAGCATTGTCTATGTATGTAACCTTATGTACTACTCCCTGCTTATGAGATTATTATCAGGCCCACACTTACTTTAAGAAAATTTTGGCCATCAATATGATATGCAAAATACATGTCCAATATGTATCACACAAAAATTATTTCACTAGAAACTTAAGAAAAAATATGAATCCCATGATATACTTTGTGCGGTGTATTACTCTTATGGTACTGCTGATCAATTTTTTCTTAAAATATGTGTGAGCCTTGCGGAGGGAGTACCTAGTACGTAGGAGATAATCACAGCCACCTTGATCACATCAAAAATCTTTTACTCAAATATGTACTGTACTTTTAGTACGTACTCAAACTTATGTTATTGCCTGCAGGGGGACATGAACGACCACGCCAGCTTGGTGGCGGCGATCAAGCAACATGGAGATGTGGTGATCTCCGCGGTCGGACACGGCAGACCCAAGGAGCTGGACGGGCAGCTTAAGATCGTCGAAGCTATAAAGGAGGCTGGATGTGTGAAGGTACATGCATATACAAAAATTCATTTAGCACGTATTTTTTTGGCTTTAGAATATCTTAAGGCATCTGGTTTATTTTCTTCTAATCTCTATCGTTTTTCTGTCCGTTTGATTCATTATAAGACTCGTAGGCACGCTGCTACTTATAGGTTGTGTGAGTGAATATCTAATAGGCAAATCTAAAAAGCAGCGAGTTGTTGTGTTTTCAAGCCTTCAATATTCGTTTATGGAAAATGTGTGAATGAAACCTGGTGCACCTACACCAACTATATAGTCATCTATTTCTTCATCGTGGTGTGCGCATCGTGAATTGACAATATACTGCAGCGCTTTATGCCATCAGAATTCGGTTCTGATGTGGAGCACGCCGAACAGACTCTGGAGCCGGCGAAGAGCATGATGGAATCCAAGCTTCGAGTTCGGCAAGTCATTAGAGCCGATGGGATTCCTCACACTATCATATGCAGCAACTGGGCTATAGGCTTGTTGTTGTCTGGCCTCGGCGACTCCCTAGAAAATGGCCCTCTTTCTACCGGGGTGAACATATTTGGTGCTGAAAAAACACGAGGTAATCACCTCTTTGAACATTGCTTGCACTTTAATTCCTAATATATATTAAGAAATAATTTACAGAAAATTAATTTATGTGCCCGGGAGCATATGTTCCCAGCTGTAAAAAAAGTATTTCAACTGTTCAATTTTTTAATTTTTTAACGTGTGTACATATCCATGTTCTATTTGCACACGTAAATTTTCATGGAAAGAAGACAGTTTTGTGGACCGTGAAAAAAGAAAAAAAATTGTTTGCCCAAATATACTTCTTGTCCTCTAAAATAAGTCAATTCACATTCTAGTCATTAATTTATATTATGAAGATATGACCGTGTTTTCATGTTGGCACTACTTTTTCAGCGATCTTTATAGACGAGAAGGATATGAGCATGTTGGCTATAAAAGCGGTCGAGGACCCACGGACACTCAACAAGATCTTGTATGTGCGCCCTCCCACGAACCTATGCTCCTTCGGACAGCTCGTTCATCTCCTCGAAAAGAAAACTGGCAGGACACTCGAGAGGAGCTACGTCTCCGAGAATGAGCTCACAAAGAAAATCAAGGGTTTGTAACCTCCAAAATAAAATACTAAATAGGATCAAATCAGGCGTAATTAATGAGTACTCTATATCCATGGTGTAGAGGCTCCGTTCCCCCTCAACTTTCAGTTGGCGATGATTCATTCCACGTTGGTTCACGCCGGGGCATTCACGGGAAAAGTGGACGCATCCATTGGGGTAGAAGCAACGGAGCTGTACCCAGAGATGAAGTTCGTCACGGTCGAGGAGTACCTGGATGGCCTTCTACTCTGAGCTGGTGTGTGTTGTTTGACTGTTCATTTGTTCGGTGTAGATTAATTGCTCCATCTGTCTCACCCTCTTATAATCCTATGTCATTCTGAGAGAGAGAGAGAGAGAGAGAGAGAGAGAGAGAGAGAGAGAGAGAGAGAGAGAGAGAGAGAGAGAGAGAGAGAGAGAGAGATTATGTATGTATGTACATCAGTCTATTGTTATTTTGCTACTTGTTGGATTCTCGTAATTGTTGGCTTGTGGGATTGAGTTACTTCAGTTAGACTAGTAATGGTGCACGTGCAATGCACGTATTGCCTAACATAACATTTCCTAACAAAAAAAATACTGACATAATTTCAATTTAAAAAATTGAAAGCATAATTTGAATTGTTGTCTTACTATTGTCAAAATTTCATCATAGAAACATTGGCTTTCCAGTAAAGGCAGCGGAGCTAGCATGGTTGATCGAGTACCCCGAGCAAGCAATAGTTATAAGGTAGTGTCATATCCATTTATTCCACTTTTTTTTTAAATATCAACGTAGAAACATTGGCTTTTAAGTATGATACGGATTAAAACCGATTTAAACTATGCTTTGAGGATGCATAGCCATTGCATCATCTAGTCCAAACAATTTGGATGAGTTCATCCGAATACCTATTACTGAAGTGTCCTCGGGTATAGTGGGGCGCCTCATAGTACAAAATACCTGCGGCGAGAAATGAAGCTTGCAAATCTCTGTGTTGAATCATAAGTGACGTGAGGTCGAACCTTGCGACTCTACAAAAATTCCCCAGTTCATCTTCCATTGTCGAGCACACAGCAAGACTGTAACACCCCACTTTTGGGAAGCCAGAAAAACACAGTTGTTAGAGAGCCAAAATTCAGGGCCAACAAAAACTTTTTAAAATGCTTCACGAATGATAGTGTTTTCCTTCCAATTGCTCTGTCTGACCTTGTCTGGTTTGCTGCTTGTGTTAACAACCTCATGAATACCAACTTTTGGAAACACAATCTAGTTAAAATATCTTTAATCTTGGTGATCATGTCATGACAGGAAAAATAATTCATATATCTTCTCCAATCTTATTTTGGCCAAACTCTTTTTCATGATGCTTTGATTATTATCAACTACCCAAAGGGTTAGGATTTGAGAAAGTCTAGTATTTCAAAAATTTCCTGTTTATAATCTATGGAGATCTATATAATATCTTCTACCTATTTTCAACTTTATGATTTTGCAAGTATCAATATCTCTTATTTTAAAACTCCTATTTTCAATCCCCTTTGGAACTAATGCAAGTGGGAAGTATATTACCACATATATTCTCTATATCAAAACCTTCTGAAAAACTATCATGGTATGAATTGAACATCTCTTAGCATCATATTGTCATGATCTTGCTTGATCATCAACTCACAAAAATACTTGGGAAATTGGTTTGTAAACACAATTGTTTGAGTGAACTTGTTGTCTTGTTGTGACTTGCTAAGAGTGTGGTCATTTCCTATGTTTACTTGGAATGATTTTACTTGTTTGTTTGTGAGTGTGTGTGGACTTAAATAATTTGAAACCTACAAATAATAGGACTTTATAAAAAGGATCAGGTTAGAATCCTATCTTAAGCTATCTTTAGCTATCTTCCAACTTTGGAGACATGCCATGCTGGCAAATCTTGCTCTTCTCCTCAATGCACCATCAGGGAGCTCATATTCCATATCTATACTTTCCATCCAAGCTATGGAAGTGTATTATGAAACTCCCAAGCATCTTATTTCAAAATCCTTTGGATGGCATTCCAAATTAGTGGCTATATCCCTCTTATCTTGGCAACCTTTCTAAAATCACTCCTTATTCTTTATGAGCTCAACCAAACCTTCCTTTCCCATCCTCATGACTTGTGTTTTACATCTAATATGGCCAATGTTCTTCTCTTGGCCATTAAACCCATTTTCTCTCCAAGTTTTGGTGCCTACTAAAAAGCTTCTTGTTCTCCCTGTTTTCACAAGAAATCTCAAATATGTTTCAAAGGAGTTGCTTATTAAAAATCACTTCTGTGATCCATATTATATAACCTCTCATCTCAATTCAAAAATATTTGTTTTGGAAGCATTTTATTATTTATTATAATTTATTTTCCAAAAGGCCAGGAATGGATTTTAAAATATTTTGTGAATAAAAGTATTTCCAAAATTCTTTGAAAAATTACCCAACATTCCTATGGTCATATGTGAGCCTTTTATTAAAAAATATTTGCAAATATTATTCAAAATCTTGATGAACCTTGACAAAACCTTCTCTGGACCTATCTTCATTTCTGTTAAAAGATAACATATTTGGAGCCTTACCATTCTCTTACTTTTGGTACAATTGGAAATGCATCAACTTGGATCTCCTCTACTCTATCTTGTCTATCTATCCAAACATAGGTTGTTTTATTTGGAATTTGTGTGCTTAGCTTTCCATGATGCTTTTTTGTGCTAGTCAAAGCAGTGACCATAACTCTATTATTGTTTAGCCTTTTGGCATTTTTGTTTTAACACTCAAACTTAACCCTTTTGGAAATGCACCACCACCCCATCCATCCTTGACATCTTGTCTCTCATCCTAAAGTTTTGTTTGAGCTTTTCATGCTTTAAACATTCTTATTCCATGATGGTTTTGTTACCACCATAATAACAGTTTTTCTGAAACTGTTATTTTCTTCTCTCTTTTTGTCTCCTTGCAAAACCATCTTTATCTTAGGTTTCATAGGTACATGTGTGACCTCTGTGATCAGCATAGATAGTACTTCACCTCTTATCTGTTGGATAAATTTTTCGAGATCACGTCATCCATGTTCCCATGAGCTCTTTATGCCTAGTCTGTGCTAAAATTCCTGAAAACTGTTTATAACCAAATCTCAACTTTTAATCGTCAGAAAAATGTGAGACAAAGATCTCTAGACTCAATTTTTCACCCTCTACCTCTTTGGCATCGTCCTGGCAGTGCTTGACACAGCAGCATCGAGGGAAAAGTGGTTGGTTGTGGCCTCCAATGTCAGCTCGGCCATCTGGATCCCTGCACCACACTCCCTCTCACCCTCGATGTCTTGGGCGTGCTATGGAGCCCCACCATCTCCCTGGCCCCTCTGTCATCGCCTCTAGCCTCCCTAACCCCCCTTCCCTCTCTTTTTCAACCTCGGGAGCCGGCGTCTTGGACAGCCCTCCCTCTCTTTTAATCCTGCCGCTGGAGTCAAGCCAATGGGCGAGACCATTTCCCTGCAAAACCACCTGCCTCCTAGACACCGCCTCTCCTGACCAATCTCCCTCCTCCGACCTCCCCACGCGCCCGTGCACGCGGTGCACCGTGCACCGGCCACCCCTCTGGTTAAAGCCTCTCGAGGCCGTTCCTACCTTCCCCTCCTTGCCATTCTCACCTCCCTCACTCTCCTCCACCTCCCCGAGTAGGTCAAGCCGAGCTCCGCGTCCTGTGTTGCCTTTGGAACACGGAAGCGCCCAGATCGGGCCGTGAGCTGACCGTGGAGATTGCCGCCGACCCCGACCTCCTCTGCTCTTCATTCTTGCTCCATCGTTTTTCCCACCCCGAGACCTAGCTAAGAGACATCTCTTTTTGTTTATAGGACACCGGAGCCGCCGTGACCCTGCCGTGGCCGTGGCAGACGTTCTCAACGCCGCCGTCAGGTGGAGCTTCGCCGACAAGATCTGCTGCTTCCCCCGACCTCTCCAAGCTCTCCCCATCACCCTCGACCTCCGGATCTTGGCTCGCTGCGGCCCTAGGTGAGCTGTCCATGCTCGACCCCGTAGTTAGGTTTTTCTGATCCGCTCTGGTTATCGCGACGAGGACGACGACCTATGGCCGTCGATCTCCAAATCCACGGCGGCCTTTGAACGCGCCTCCGTCTAATCTCAACCGTCAATCTGCGGATCGACGAAGACTTACCCCTTCGGTCGCGCGCGCAGCGCAGCGGGCCAGCCCAGCACTGTGCTGCTTGGCCCAGCTCCAGATCCGGCCCATTGACATTTTTGTTTTCAGTTGATTTTATTCTTTTACCTCAGATCTATTTCTGGCACTTTGGATTAAATCCAGTTAAATTAGTTTAAGTTTGAATATCCAGTTAAAAATCACAGAGGTATCTGGACCAGTTCTTAACCACCCAGTGAAATAAAATACCAAAAATGTGTTTAGGATTAATTCCTACAAATGTTCTTACAGAACTGCTCGAATTCAAACAAAATCTGTTTGATTGAGTTTTAAGTCTCAGAAAATTGCAAACTAAAATTCCCTGGGTAGTCTGAGATGATACCTTCCTATATCAGTTAGCCTTGCATGCAAATGAATCCTAGAACAAGAGTTCTATTCATTCTCCCAAAACACACCAGGGAGTATTTGGGGATTTTTGTGAATTTTTGTGTGAATATTTTTGGAGCAAATCCAATTTTTCTAGGTTCCTATAGTAGCACTCCATCATGCCCTAGCTTGGTAAAACGTTTTGACTTGCATAGAATATTTGGTGAATTATTGCTTGCTTGTAGTATTTTTCTGCTCTAGAAAGATGTTTACTATTTGTTGTTAATTAAAAATATTTGTGCTCTGTTATGTTAGAATGATTGGGATGTTAGTACTCTGTTAGTATGATACTCTTGTGTTAGTAGCATGTTTGTTTGCCTTTTTGGTTAATCGCTCGTTAGTTAATAGTTACGCTTGTGGTGATTGATGTTTAGTGGTTGTATTAGAACTCACTTATGCTTTTAGTTTATTTTGTTGCAGCATGATGTATTGACTTGGCCTAAGCTTGTGGTTTAGATAGTTTCTCTGTTGATAATAATTTCCTTGTTATAGATTTTAGCATGCTACTAGTTAAGTGTATGCTTGACTAGATGTTAGTTTAGCTTTGATAGTGGGACTAGTGTCTACCTGCTTTGAGAATCATGTTTAGTTGTTTGCTTGATAAATTAGAGTTATGCTTGTGGTTTGATACTTGTTTGTGTATCATTTGTGGATTTGTCTTGTGTACTGAGTGTTGCTTCTTTTTCCTTTTTGCGACGCTAGAAAATAACGCTATCGGAGTGACCATTGGAGAGGATTTACTGAAGAAGGATGGGAGTTTATTATATTGATTCTAAGAGGAGAAGTCCAGGGACATATTGCTGAACCAGGCAAGCCATTATAAAAGCTTGTTGTTTATAATACTTATCATTATATATCATGCATGTTTTTACTTTAATGCTTTTCAAAAAGTAAAACCTATTTTTGATGTGGTTATAGTACTATATTATAATACTACTATATATACTACATAAAGCCCTAATGTGGCATAGTGCCAAACCCCTAGCCAAATCCTTTATACACCACCACCTATACTAGCCACCTACAAAGTCCCTATTTGGACACTCTAAAAAGTTGTTTTTGGAAAAACAAAGGCTTTGTGAAAAACCTTTTGGAAATGTGGGATCTTGTCCATGGGAGGTTACAGAAAGAAATGTTTTCAAAGATGTTTTTCTAAAAACGACACATAACCTAGTCTTCGCTAGACAGCCTTACCGTACAACCACATTACTCCAAAATGGGCACGGGGCTTAATTGAAGCTTGTATGTATTAGTATGTGATTATACCTCAAGTAGCGTAAGGGTTAGAGTCCCTTCATCCGAAGTGTCGCCAGGAGAGTGGAACGAGACATACAAAGAGGGGATTAAGTTTACCCCCGGTGGCAACAGTTGGGTCTCCTGCCATGGCGGTGTGATGCCTGGGATAACCGGATCGATACGGCCAGCTCACTCGGTGCCGGGGAGAACAAATCCACTGAAGAGGTAGTCATATACTAGCATAGACATAGTGGAAGTTAGGATTGGTCATCTGATATGTGCATGTTGTCCAGGACAGTCCGTGGTTAATTCACGGCGGATGTACTAGATCTTGTGGTGAAAGTGTACAAACTCTGCAGAGTCAAAACTATTCGAATAGCCGCGTCCGCGGTCATGGACAGTTGAAAGGTCATGTAGCTAGTATTGTGTCGGTGTTTTCAAAAAGGATGGTGGATGATGGAAAGAGTTGGAAAACAAAGAGTACCTGGGAGGTACTTGAAAAGGAAATGATGTACCTTTGAGGTACCGGAGTTATGATAAGACTGACAGTGTTTTTCTCCAAGAAGTTTTGCAAAGAAATCTTTCCTTTAAATGCTTTTACTAAAACCTTGTTGATATGTGATATCTACGAGAGAAAACAATATTATATTTGAAGTATCTTTTTCAACAAAGATATAGATAGACTTTGCAACCATGATGAATCTTCCATCCATCATGGGTAGTGAACCCTACTTAAAACCTACCTACCACTGCCATATATGCATACCTGCATTCTATTAGCTTTCTTTTGGGGTGTCTTGCGAGTACAATTCAAAATGTACTCATATTGGTTTCGTCCCTGGCTATTGTCTTAGCCAGACTTCGGGGAGGAGGAGTTTACTAAAGATGAGGAGTTCGTCGACGTCTGTGCGAACTAGGCCGTCTCCCAGTCAGCTGCCTGTAGAGTTATGGCAAATGACTTGGCCTCCACGTTGTTTGGTGATTCTGCTGCAAGTACCTATTGAAGATTATTACTTCAGTCAAGTAAGTATATTTATTCGGTATTTATGGATATTCTTTTGATACAAGTTTGATTGTGCTCAGCGACACACTGATCATGGGATCGCTGATGTTGTAGGCACAAGGGTATTTCGGACAGCTAGTCCGGGGTCCCCACAAAGACGCCTCCATAATTTTTGATTAATATAGCTGAAATCTTTCAAGGTGCAAATGACTCCGTTGTTAAAATATAGCTAGAGTTTCTATATGTACACCGAGTTCTACCAATAGATAGACTCAAATTTTTGTATTGTTGCTGATCCAATGGTACCACTGATAAGAATCTCAGCCCAAGAATTTTGACATATGCACTGCATTGTACATATTTTCAAAAGGCTAATTGTATTGATTGTTAAGCATAACTTACCTATGCTCTCCACTTCTTAATCACATGGTGATGCATAGCATCGGTCAGAGTTTCTGAAACATCCATCCGATTCTACAAAAAGCATTTTGGTTTTCACGACCTCAAATCTGCGTGCTCTAAATGTCTGTCAGATTGCAGAATATACATGTAATTTTGAAACAAATCCATTGATCTAACAATTGTACAAACTGCATGTTTCAAGAAGTATAAAGTCATGTATCACTTGATTGTCATTCTATATATATGTTTAATACTGTGTTGTATTAAATACAATATTAAACATTAAATGTTGCATGCTTTGAGAAATTTGAGAAATCTAAGTGGTAAGTTAGGCTCAGTGAGGTCATAACTTTCATAGATGCTTATTAGAAGGTTGAATATTTTCCTTCAAAATTGTTTGAACCACAGCAGGGGTTCACTTAATTGTGATATGTGCATGCAATTCAAGAAAGGTTTAGAAATTTCGCACAACAAAGCATTGAGTCACACTGTTTCCCGCATCTTACAAGTGAAACTTAAATTAACAAAGAAGGCGTGATGTAAATTAATCGAAGTTTCAGAGCCAGATCCAGCAAATATGGGATACACAGTTGGAGAAGTTCAGGGCTGTTGGCCGGTGATGGTAGGCACATCAAATTAGCCGTGCTAACGATTATGATTGCTTTTGTTTGGGTACTACTGTAGTAATGATTCTACTGCTAATCGACCTGAACGAATGCAAGAATCGATGGCCACAATACATGCAAGACCAGCGGCACCTTCTTGCGTTTGCGTGCGGCGGCACCCATTGCAAGATCAGAGGTTCTAAATATTCTGCTTGCTAAAAAGAGAAAGCATACTGCCTGCATAACACAACATATCTTCAGCAAATTGCTTTATGGAATAGTTTAATGATAGCAACATAATTGGTCGTGGAAGAAGGATTTATACTTCTCATCAATCTTTGGAGGTGCACAATGTTTATATCTGAAAGTGTCCAGGTGCTTTTCTAATGGTAATAATTGTCCAAGTGTCTCTGTTCTTCAGTAAACATCAAAGATTAGAAGCAGTCAAACAGTAAGATCAAGCAAGATAATGGTACGTAGAAATTTCCTGCGAGGAGTCCGGAAGACCTAGCAGCACGCCGTCGAGTTGGGTGCAGGGACGGGCGGGTGTAGGCGGACGGCAGGTGCAGACGGCGGCGTCTGGCTCGCGGCGTCCTCGAGCGGGCAGTTCGGCGACGGGACCCTCCCGTAGCGGCGACGCACTCGCGTATGAGAGGGCGGCGCTGCGATTCCTCGCGTCGGGCAGGGCATTGCGGCGGGGCGGGGCGGCGTGCGCAGGTCGGCGGCGGTGTCTTGGCGTTGCGCATGGGAAGGTCGCGGGAAAACGGGAGGATTGGCATCGTCGACGGGGAGAGGAATGCAGGGCTACGCGGGCTGCGGAGGACGATGGCCTATGAAGGCGCGACGGAGGCGATGACATCGGCGGCGGAGGCGTGGATGGTGCGGTCGTTTGATGGTCGTAGCCTCCTAGGGCGATGCGATATTTGCGTGATGGGCGGTTTGCGGGACGTCGGACAGTGTTTTAGCGCTAAACATGAGTGCGACATGAACCATTGGATGTAAGTTAGATGGTCCAGATCTGCTGGATCTGCCCCCTCTGTGTCTTTTTATATTGGTATAGATTCAGTATTGGATTCTGCAAAGTTGCCCCACTCGGCAAAAGGCACTCGCCGATAGTTTGCTCGGCATATACGTGTTTGCCCAATGCCTCCACATCATGAAAATAAAGAAGGTATAGTGCCTGGCCACATAATACTAATGTTCTCACAAGTACAGTATCCGGCAAGAGGCGAATCGCATAATTAGTTTTCTGATCAGATCAGTGCATAAATTGGTAGAGCTTGGCTTTCCACCAATTGATAGATTATATCATTAAAATTCCAAACACTTCTGGGCGAATTATTATCATTTTTGCTATCAACTAGTACACATAAATGGACTCCATGCAAAGGATTTTTTTTTTTTGAGTATTTTTCACTTTCTTTGACTTTTTAAAACAATAGCCAAAGTGGCCACCATGTCTATCCATTGAAAAGGGTCACATTTTTCAGAACTATCGACGGTTCTGTGATATAATCACTACTTGTGTACTTAAAATGATTTTGTGAAAAAATTCAGACCAAACTATCACATAGTAGTAGTTTAAATTTGAATTACTTTCGAAAAATTGACATAAAGTCATTTAAATAGGGGGAAATAAGTAGAAAGCGAGAAAATTCCTACTATTTTTGGATTATCCATCATTTAAAATACATCTTGCTGAGAGGGGCACTCGGCAAAGATATCTTTGCCGAGAGGGGCACTCGACGAAGATGTTCCTCCGTCACAGCGCTGTCGGTCTGGTCGTCAGGTGCCACGTGATTTTCGTGCATTTGCCGACAAAATGCTCTTTGCCGAGTGCCAAATCAGGTTCTATGCCGAGTGGGCGTCACTTCGCCGAGTGCTTTTTTCCTGCCCTCGGCGTAGAGGCTCTTTGCCGTGTGTCACGTGTTTTTGCACTCGTCAAAGGCCGGACCACTCGGCAAAGATCAATTTTCCAGTAGTGAACTATATAGTCATCTATTTCTTCATCGTGGTGTACGCATCGTGAATTGAGAAAATACTGCAGCGCTTTATGCCATCAGAATTCGGTTCTGACGTGGAGCACGCCGAACGGACTCTAGAACCGGCGAAGAGCATGATGGAATCCAAGCTTCGTGTTCGGCAAGTCATTAGAGCCGTTGGGATTCCTCACACTATCATATGCAGCAACTGGGCTATAGGCTTGTTTGTTGTCTGGGCTCGGCGACTCCCTGGAAAATGGCCCTCTTTCTACGGGGATGAACATATTTGGTGATGAAAAAACACGAGGTAATCACCGCTTTGAACCTTGCTTACACTTTAATAACTAATATATATTAAGAAATAATTTACAAAAATATAATTTGTGAGCCCAGGAGCATATGTTCCCAGCTGTAAAACTAATATTTCAAATGTTCAACTTTAAAGAAAACTTAACGCATGTACATATCCATGTTCTAGTTGCACACGTAAATTTTCATGGAAAGAAGACAATTTTGTGGACCGTGGAAAAAGACAATTTTTTGTTTTCCCAAATATACTTCTTGTCCTCTAAAATAAGTCAATTCACATTTTAGTCATTAATTTATATTGTGCAGATATGATCATGTTTTCATATTGGCACTACTTTTTCAGCGATCTTTATAGACGAGAAGGATATGAGCATGTTGGCTATAAAAGCGGTCGAGGACCCACGGACACTCAACAAGATCTTGTATGTGCGCCCTCCCACGAACCTATGCTCCTTCGGACAGCTCGTCCATCTCCTCGAGAAGAAAACTGGCAGGACACTCAAGAGGAGCTACGTCTCCGAGAATGAGCTCACCAAGAAAATCAAGGGTTTGTAACCTTCAAAACGACGTACTAAATAGGACCAAATCAAGCGTAGATTATGTTTAAGAATTAATGAGCACTTTATATCCGTGGTGTAGAGGCTCCGTTCCCCCTCAACTTTCAGCTGGCGATGGTTCATTCAACGCTGGTTCACGCCGGGGCATTCATGGAAAAAGTGGACGCATCCGTTGGGGTAGAGGCAACGGAGCTGTACCCAGAGATGAAGTTCGTCACGGTCGAGGAGTACCTAGATGGCCTTCTACTCTGAGCTGGTGTGAGTTATTTGACTGTTCATTTGTTCGGTGTAGATTAATTGCTCCCTCTGTATCACCCTCTTATAATCCTATGTCATTCACAGAGAGAGAGAGTATGTATGTACATCAATCTATTGTTATTTTGCTACTTGTTTGGATTGTCGTAATTGTGGGCTTGTGGGATTGATTTACTTCAGTTAGATTCACTATTGGATTTGGCAAAGTTGTCCCACTCAGCAAAAGGCACTCGCCGATAGTTTGCTCGGCATATACGTGTTTGCCCAATGCCCTCCACATCATGAAAATAAAGAAGGTATAGTGCCTGGCCACATTACCTAAATATATTAAGTTCGTGCAGATTCACGCCCTGAGAGCGCCCGCGCGCTCGCGCACTGTTCCTGGAACAGTAACTCGAATTACTGTGCCCGCTACAGTACGTGGCACATCCCCGCCGCCGAAAGTCCATCCAACGATCCAGCAGCCCTGCGCACTGGCTTTTCCAAAAAGAGACACGTAAGGCGAGGAATTGTCCCGCAGTCCAGAAATCAACACGGCGAAGGACCTAAAGGAAATTATACGAAAACACAAGGACCTCAATGCAAAATTACCCACACATCCCCTCCCTCCCTTCTCGCTCTCGCGCGACCGCGCCGTCGCCGGCGCCGCCGACACGCGCTGCCGCACCTCCGCTCCTCCTCCGGCAAATCGACGAGCGCGGGGAGCATCGCCGTCATCCCCTCTCCTTACACGCCGAACATCGGCTGCCAGGATGGCCGGAATCGCCGCCTCCGTCTCCTTCTCCTTCTTCGTCGCCTCTGGCCGTCGGTCGCCGCCGTCGATTTCGACGATTCTGGCGACCATTTGGCCACATCTCCGCCACCATCCGGGTCGCCGCACACCGGCGCGTCAGATGCGCGTACGCGCGCTGCCCCGCTCGCCCTCCTTCGACCCCTGCGTGCTCGAGATGGCCGCAGCGCCATTGCTGACGTCATTTTATGACGTCAGCACGGGTCCCTGCCAGATTTTCCAAAATTTCCATAAAAAAATATTTCTAATTAATAAATAAAACTGCATGTGGAGCCCACTGTCAACATTTTTGTAATTACAAAGCATCCTAAATTTTTTTAAATCCATATGTTTCGAATTACAATTCAAAAATATTGCAAACAAAACGTCACGAATAGTTCTTTCACCAAAAAAAATTTTCCTACTTACAAATTCCACAATAAATTCCAAAAATTCACATAATTCAAATCTCTTAATCTATGGATTAATGTAATGCAAATCATATATCACAAAAAACAGAAAAAAAAATATTTCCAACACGTTCCAAATAAGTTTCAAAGCAGATTCCACCAATATCATACCATAAAAAAAACTTTTAAACTGTGATTTACAATGATCTTTCAAAAAAAAATATAAATCATAAATTTCATGAAAAACAGGAAAAAATCAATACAAAGATTCATGTTTTTACGTTCTACACTTAAATGCATTTTTGTTGTTGCACATAAATTTGCTTTCGATATAATTTAACTTCTACCAAAAAATATCTCCACTCTTTCTCACACCTTTTTAATTATTAAATACATTTTTTTAATTTACCCACATATATTTGATTCCAACATAATTTAACTTCTACCAAAAATATCACTACTTTTTCACACTAAAGGCGCGGCGTGACGACGCGCCACATTTACCTAGTACTAATGTTCTCACAAGTACAATATCCTGCAAGAGGTGAATCACATAATTAGTTTCCTGATCAGGTCAGTGCACTAAATTGGTGGAGCTTGGCTTTCCACCAATTGATAGATTATATCATTAAAATTCCAAACACTTCTGGGCGAATTATTACAACCCAATAGGTATTAAAACTTTGTCGCTACTTTTTTAAAAAGTGGAACCTATAACGAAGGCCAAGAATCACATCTCACTACAGGAAAACGGCTCAATGCTGATGGCTTTCTATATGCCGCCGGCTTTTTATCTGGGCCGTCGGTGTACAAAGACAAATGTCGAGTGCCTAAAAAATACCGTCGGCAAATTGGAACCGTTGACATATAGGTAGGTATGTTGACGGTTTACCTCGCATGGCCACCGGCAATAGGATGGTGTGCCCTCGAGGATGGCCTTCGACGTATACCAGACCGTCAGCATAAAGACCTGCCACGTGGCACTTCCGTTTCGCCGTGCGACGGAACCCTAACGGCGCTAGTTGTATGCCGAAGGCCATGTCAGAGGCCTCGGCATACACCATATGCCGAGGGTGGACAACGTCGGTATACACTTTTTTTTTACTTGTATCCCATGCTGCTAGACGTATGCCGATCCTGACGCTACGGATTGACCCTAGCTTCTAGCGCCTGTGAAGGCAGTGTCAATCTGGTCAAATTCGGACGTGTTGCCAGTGGCTATGATATATATGATCGACGTCGCCGCGAAGCGTGTAGCCTACTTTCGTTATCCATCCAGTGGTAACTTTTGCGGCCACGTGGATTAGGACTCGAGCGATGGGTGATTGATGGCCTGTTGCACAATCGATGCGACGTACATGCATGCCTAAACCATTTAATGAGAAGTATTTTCAATCTTTTTAGTCAAACTAGAAAGATCCGATAAATCAATAGGGAGAAAGAAAAAAAGTTGATTGAATTTTGCAATCCGTTTTCTATTTCCAGTAGCAACGGTCGAAGGCCAAAGATGACATACTCCCTTCGTTTCTTTTTACTTTGCGTTCTAGGTAAGTCACACATACCAAGGAGAGCTTAGGCAGGGCTAAAGTATGGAATAGATAGACTAATTTGCCCCGTTCAGCCCCATGTCCATGCGCGCTGGCCCAATAAACAATGCAGCCGTTGGCAATTACACTCATGCATGCATTGGCCTGCGTCGCTTTGGCTCTTTCGCATGCAAGTTAATTTCTCTCTGTAGCGCCAGCTGATTCCACGCGGGGGAGAGACGAGGATAGCACCGCGAGGGTATATTGGGTAATCAACAGCAGAACGCAGTGTAAAAGGGAAAATTTGGAAAAAGCTAAAACGCAATGTAAAACGAAACGGAGGGAGTACAAGCAAACGACACAGCAGCTTCTCTAATGTGCAATAATGCTAGCACGGATTCAGGTATCCAACTCTCGTGTGATTTATTGGAAATAAAGAAATCTCTGCGTTCATTTAACTTGGACGGTCTACAAATGATCATGTTTCCCATAAAATATATAGCACAAGCTCAAACAAGAATCACTGATTCAGATATTTAGGTTGAACTCATGCTATATGCTGATGTGGGAACAGAGACTTTATTAATAGTGGAGAAGGTGAAAAGGACAAAATTCAGTTAGCACTGCATCTGTTTTTCCTACTCCATCAGATACTATACTTAGATGCTATTGCTAAAATTTGGAGCCGACATTAACTGCTGATCCATTATGATTCAAGAAAAAAATCTACAGTACCTGAATCTACCACGAATACGTACCGGCTATGCCTATGGACCTACTCGGAGCCAGAGGAGTCTACATAGATAATGTTGTATCTTAATAATTCCTAATGTTGTATATTCCCTGGTCAACAGTGTAAAAACAAAGGTGCAATATGCTCTGCACCCAGTGGCAAAGAAGTTTCCGACAAATGTGTGACGATATAGAAACTGATGGTAAACTACGAGCTTATCAGAAATTGCTATGTAAACACTGCATGTAAACTTAACTGTTAGCGGGAGAGCCCTCTAGGTTGTTACCGAAAGAACAAGGGTTCAGCACTACATGCACATTGGAGAAGCAGGGGATCTAACTGGTACGGGGAGAGCTGCCGTACCTGGAGCTCACTGGCAGCGGGAAACGCCTAGGGGAAGTGCCGGGTCTGGGTGTGGGCTGGCCCTCACTACGGGAGAGCGAGACGTTGTCGTGTGCCGACGAAGTCTTTGTCGTGTGCCGCACACGGCAACGAGCATAGGGCAACGATTTGCACACGGCAACGTCTCGCTCTCCTGTAGTGCCTGGCCGTTGAAGAGCGCATGTGCTCGCCGGAAGCGCCATGGTTAGGAGGGCGCGTGAACCCGCTGTCGGCCAGGGGCGGAGCTGCATGTATTCACCCTGATGCACATGCATCAGGGCAGGAAACATTTTTCTTTGTACTCGTGCCAAAAAAACAGCCTGTGCATCACCTTATAACATGAAAAATACACCATGGTGACTAAAAATTTGGCATGCAAAGAGTGACATACACTCCAGTGAACCACGGTCGACGTCCGTCTAGCTCCGCCCCTGCTGTCGGCGCCTCCTCCACATCTCACGGGATTTTTCGCCATCGCCGGTCGGAGGCGCAGAGGAGTAACGTGTAGCAGTCACGTACAGTACAACCATCTGACACTCAAATACTTCAATTTTTTAATACTGTAGTTTTAAGAAAACTGAGCTCCCAAACTAAGCCTGACCTAGGATTTGTAATTAACCTTTTTTTGCTGAGTAATCATTTGTTAGGACTGCATATTTTGAGTGATTAGTAAAGCTCTCTTCATCGAGAGGAAAGAACATAATTCAAAGGAACAATATTACTCCCTCCGATTGGAAATGATTGACACACATTTATTTATATACGAATGTATCTAGACATATTTTAGTGTTACATTCATATTTTGACAAATCTATGTCAATCATTTCTGATCGGAGGGAGTATAAACTAAAACCGTGGCTGGCCATGGATATGTGGCGTATACATAGGCCACTTTGAGTTGACCGAGCCTAAGGAGGTAGAGCTACATTCATGGTATTTATAGTGATCCATATGTTATTTATTACACGTAAATCAACAACAATATAAACAGCTTTCCGTGCACAGCAGCACACCCAGCCCAAACATACACACCCTCCGTGTCTCATCCACCACACCTAGTAATATACGGATTGTATTAGAGAAAATTGATACGGTTAGATTCATAATATTGAAAAAGTTTTCTTAAGATTGTGATTTTGAGACGCCCAACAAAATATCTTAGAAGGAAATGACGAGTTAATTCAAAACTGAATAATGAAAACATGAAAGTGTCATAACATCCTAAAAGTTATTCTTTCTTTCACACAAGAAAAAAAAGAGGCGCAACACCGACAAAACAAAATAAAAAATGTGCATTTAAGGGGGTTAATTGGGAAGAAATTTCCTAAACATGTGGGTCACCATCCAGCCATCGTTCGCAATGGATATCCTGTTCTCTGCAGTCGTAGGCGATCTCTTCAGCCGGTCGGCGTCGTTCGTGATTAACAAGTACTTCCAGCAGCAGCCTGGCATCGGCATGATTTTCTAGAGGCTAGAGAGAGCCATACTGAGAATTGACACCGTTGTCGAGGAGGCAGAGGGGCGGCACATCACCAACCAGGGGATGCTCCGTCGAGGAGGTAGAGGAGCCATTGACGATGAGGAGGAGGAGAACGATGGGGCCAGTGTCGAGCCACTCTTCTGTACTGACTAAATTCAGTCCAGCCAAACGGCCCCGTTTCTCTCGCACCGGCAGTGCTATCTGCAACAGCGAAGCACAGTTGTTTGGCACAAACAACAATATACAAGTAGAGATCCAACGGGTGGTTGACACCCTTGAAGACCATGGCTGGTATGAAGGAATTTCTTTTCTTCTTGAAGTTGTATCCTCGGATAGTCCGGCAACCTCATGGCGCATATTTGCTCTTGGATAATTGCATGTTTGGTCGCCAAACGGAAAAGCAACACATCCACACACTATTGCTACTAAGTAGTACTCCCTCCGTTTCGAATTAATTGACTTCTATTTATCCACACATTGATGTATCTAGACATGTTACGCGTATAGATACATCCACATGTGGACAAATGGAAGTCAATTAATTTGGAACGGAGGGAGTAATAGCGTGCGGCACCGCACGTTACCAGTATATGGTTACTAGTAGCGTGCGTTTCGCACCGCACGCTACTAGTTGTTGTCCCGAGTGGTAGCGTGCTGGCTTCCTTGCACACTACTACTAAAGTTTTGGGGAAACAAAAAAAAACCTAGATCTAGCAACTCCGGCGGCAGGAACATCGGATGCTCAGCCTCGTCCATCTGGCAGTCCTGCAGGGTGTGGGCGTCGTAGGAAGGGAGCGCGCCGGAGCCTGAGCCTGGGCCGGTGAGGCACGAGCGCCATGAACTCGTTGGGCTTGGTGTGGATGATCTTGGGCGACGGGTCGTAGATGATCACCGGCTCCCGCGCCTCTTCACGCACGTTACTACTACTTAGTAGTGCCGCACGCTACTACTAAGCAGGCATTTATAAGCTTTTCTCTACTAGTGCCAAGATCAGTGTGCAAGACATCATCTTAGGATGTGGTGGTACACTACCACGTGGGAAATTTGACGCTGTTGCATGGAGGTCTCGCATTACACCCTACTACAACTACACGATAACCTGTGAGGTCCAGCAAACGAAAACCAAACCCGTCGTTGACAAAGCTAATCGACCTCCACTAATTGCCCAACCCCCACGTCGTGGACAGCGTCTACTAGTACTATTTGAAGTACAACCATCCTCCACATCGCGTCTATTATTATTAATAAAAAGAACTAGACCCAGCCCCCAGGCCTTGCTAGATCGTGCATACCGTCTTTTCTCTCCTCCCGTCCGATACATTGCTCTTGCATTGGGACAGGGAGAAGGTGAGAGCTGAAGGATTAATCATGGCATCTGATGGAGCACCGCAGGCTGGTCCTATGCCCTCCAGCTCCTGCTCTAGCTCCAGGTTAGTAGTACTTCTTCCCGATCTGCGATATTAGCTCAACCTGATATCATTAATTCTCGGCTAGCTCTCTTACCCCGTTATAGATCTAGGACATTTATCATGTAAATTGGTGATATGCTTGAAGATATTTATCATATAAGTTCAGCATATGTACATGTAATAAACGGGTCTAACTATTGGTTTTCAAGTAGGTGCAGTAGGGACACTGAGATGGCTACCAAATTGCAGAGCACAACAAGTGTAACGATCCGAACATTACAAAAAATCACCGATAACTTCTCCGAGCGGCGGAAAATTGGTCAAGGCGCATATGGAAAGGTCTACGTGGTAAGATTCCTACCATGGTTGGTTAATTATTATTATTTTCGCTTTGGTTAATTTATATCTCCTTACTTAACTTGTGTGGCCAACACAGTTTATAATGTGTTAAACTAATTAAAGAACAGGAATTCTAGTGCTCCCTTAGTCCCTTACCTGCAGTGTACATGATTCATGAGTTCGATAACCATGCTCGGTCTGGAGACCTTGCTTGGTTCGGCTAGATCGAATTGATTTGGTGTTTTAGGCCTTAAAATTTAGGGTTTTTGTTTCGGCTTGTTTCGGTTAGAATTTCCGGTTGCTTACCAAAAGAGGTATTACGGTCACCAAAGGTAAACAACAGTGTCGGACGGTATTTACCCGCTTTGACCTAATTTTCTACTACTCAACACAATTTATTGAAATTTGACAAATTTTCAAAGTTTTTTTAACAATCTTATGTGCTATTTTGACCGGTATTACCAGTATTTCTGAAAACAGGTCATACTAGTAATGTGCATTACATACCCTTTTACACCTTGCTTATCTCATATGGATCCTTGGCATCCGAAAGGGAGCTCGGAGAAGATTGAACCAGTTCCACCACTGCAGTAGAGTAGAGCAACGTTTCTAGTTTCTGGACGCTTTGAGCTTAGTATATAGTTACACGATTCCGAAATAAGAAGGTACATTCTGTTTGGGAATGACATATTTCATAAATTACCTAACTATTATCAATTTCAGAAGCGCCCGTAAAGCAAGTTCATACCACAACCAATGTTTTGTTCTATCTTTTTACCCAGCTTTACTGATTCACTAATTTTTTATTGGGATGATCCAATGGCAAGTTATTCTGTTAGAGAAAGGAGTCTATTTTGATCGATTGGAATCACTAGTTATAGGCTCCACGATTAAAAGTATTAATGACCACATGTTAACACCTATCAGTTTATAATACTTGGCCCAGGAGTGTCAGGAATTTTAACGATATAAATTTCTCAATTGGTAGAAGCCAAGCTCCACCAATCTAGTGCCTCGGCATGATGAAGGGAGCTAATTATGTGATTCACCTCTTGCAGGATAGTGTAGGTGTGAGAAAATAGTAGAATGTGGCCAGACAACATGCCTTCTTTATTTTCATGTTGCAGTTTTAAAACTAAATGCAGCTTGCTTGGTAAAATGTCACTTATTGATGATGATGATGATGAATAAAGAGCACCTGAGTGATTTTAAAATTTGTCAAAATAAAAAATTTACAGGCAAAGCTTGAAAATGGAGAAGAGATCGCCATCAAGATGCTTTATAATAACACGCCGGGGATTGATGATGAACAATTCAAAAGTGAGTTCGAAAACCTTATGAGGCTCGAGCATCAAAATATTGTCCAGTTAGTACGATATTGCTATGAGACACAACATGAACCTATGCGGTGGATGGGAAAAAACATTTGGACTGAAAGGACATACAGAGCACTCTGCTTCGAGTATATGCAAAATGGAAGCCTTGAAAAACACATTTCTGGTATGGTGCATGGTCTCTACTTTATTTAAGTTTCTTGCCATGTGAAAAAGGAATGAGTGCGTATATTTGCATTTCCTTTGATGCCCTCTCTAAAAAAATGCAGACGAATGTGATGGGCTCGATTGGGTCACACGTTACAAAATTATCAAGGGGACATGCCAGGGTTTGAAGCACCTTCATGGACTCCGTGAACCAATTTACCATTTAGACCTAAAACCTAACAATATATTGTTAGACAAGAATATGGTGCCAAAGCTGGCAGATTTTGGTTTATCCAAGCTTTTCAGTGATAAACATACTATGATCACACACAGTCCTATAGGAACAATGTAAGTTAATGTGCCTTTTATGAATAAATACATTCCATAATATACAATCTGTTCAATTACTTGATGTTTATATTATTTAAATTTTGACCTGCAGTGGATATGTGCCAATGGAATTCTTACATGGAAACATTATCTCAAACAAGTTCGATGTATTCAGCTTGGGCGTTGTAATGATAAAGATAATTGCAGGCCACGGAGGCTACTCCAAAAGTGCCGAAATGCCTCGCCAAGAGTTTCTTGATCTCGTAAGAGAAGTTATCTCTTCACTTCTGGGAAAGATCGATTGATATTTCTAAGATTAGTTATGCTATGTCTTACTGTCGTATACATCACTCACCCATTTCGAAAATATGGGGTGTATATGTTGCTCGGTACTTAGGTGTTTCTCCTCTATATATGCCTTAGTAAATATCTAGCTATTGTACTATATGTAGTATGTACTAATATGCATGTACTGAATAAAATATTTTAATTGGATAATGAAGGGTAGTTTATTCATCTTCAATATCTTCTTCACCGAAATGGAGGGTTTATCAATTAAATATATGATTTATTCATAGGCACAAAAAAACTGGAGGAACAGAATGTTGGAAACAGGTCAAGTTTCTTGGCCACTGGAAGCATACTGTGAACAAGTTAACATATGCACCGAGATAGCACTGAGTTCCATGGAGATTGATAGACACAACAGGCCAACAACAGCAGATATCGTTCATCGACTGAATGACACTGAAATTGCGGTAGAAAAGGTAAATAAGATCATTACTGCCCCCCTTGCTTCTTCAAAAAAAAATATCAATGGTAATATGACATATTCATCTATAGTCATAAAGAATACTGCATAATTTTCCTTGTTGATGGTTACTGATTTTCCAAAATTAGCACTAAATTTTATGGTTGAGTAGGCAAAGGATGATCTTACATGTTTTCTAATACATGTACTTATCAGTGACGAAGCTACACAAAAAACTACGATTTTGTTACCCTCTGTTTTCTTCCCTAAACTTGGGGAATTTCAAGCCAGAAGACTCATCCGCATTGACCCTGTGTCTATCTGAATTCAGCTTTAATTTTACCATTCAGATTAGCTATTTTATTGCATGGTCAATCTTCTCTCATCAAACAACTACTGAAAATATATGCCAAACTATAGTCTTTTTGACAACAGCTTCGGTTCTTGGGCTGTCTAACTTCTCCCATCAGAGGTGGTATAGATCATGCATCAAGGACCGGGATCCACCCAATGCATGAATTACAACCGATGAACGGTTATCTTCTTACTGCACTACAGGAATGGCCGGCTGTGCCGAAGGCCGGACGATGTGCCGACGGCATTTTGTCGGGGCCGTCGGCACAGAAATAGACGAGGCCGGCCCATCAGCCTGGCCGTCGGCACATATTTGCCCGTCGGCACAGCCACCCTATGCCGACGGTGACCGTCGGCACACATCCAGCCGTCGGCACAGACTACCGGAAGCGATAAGGTGACGTCGACGCCGAGCTGTGCCGACGGCAAAGCCTTCCTGTGTCCCACCTGTGCCGATGGCTTTGTCGTCGGCATAGATGCCCTGTTTTATTTTTCCATGTCATATTTTGCTTCCGTGCGTGTATCTGTGCCGACGTTTTATTTCAAATTTTCATTTTTTATGTTTTTATAACTCTCAATTAAGTTTAATATGTTTAAAATATTTTAATTTATTTTTATGTATATAGTCATCATGTTTTTTCACCCTAATATTCATTTTTATGTATCTATTTATTACTCTCAATTAAGTTTATTATGTTTTTATTCATTTTCTATGTATATATCTACGCCGAATAGCGGTCTCCATCCACATAAAGTGACGTCACGAATCTTGTATCTCGGAATTATTATATGCGAATATTGGTTTGTGTTATTGCATGTGTGTAAATATTATTGCAAGTGTTGGGGTGGATGTTGGTTTCCCATGTTCCTATGTCCTAACCTAACACAACCAAGGAAAAAAGTCCACTGGGCTACCCCCTTTCGTCGCCGTTCAAGGTGGTAGACGAAAACGTTAGGGTTTTTTCAGCGGATCTAGGGTTTCGTCGGAGCGGGGCACCGGAGCGTCGGAAACCCACCCAAACCTAGGTTGTTCCATACCATGTGTATACAAGTGTGTTGGGTGTTGTAAATGTCCAAGATTTTACTCTGGGGTATGACCGTCTTCACCGACCGCACTCTTTGTCTAGTGATTTTCAGCACTTAGAGGTGAAAACTCCTGTTTCGGGCGAACCGGGGGCAATCTTGTGTTGACTTGTGATAAAAGCTGGTATCCCATGTTCCCATGTCCTAACCTAACACAACCAAGGAAAAAAGTCCACTGGGCTACCCCCTTTCGTCGCCGTTCAAGGTGGTAGACGAAAACGTTAGGGTTTTTCCAGCGGATCTAGGGTTTCGCCGGAGCGGGGCCCCGGAGCGTCGGAAACCCACCCAAACCTAGGTTGTTCCATACCATGGGTCCCTAATATATGTATAAGAGTTTGTTGGTAGGTTGTGGGAACCAAGATACAGCTCCGAGGTGCGACCCCCTTCATCGACCCCACTTACTCCGTAGTAAGTTCCGACACTTAGAGGTGAAAACTCCCGTTTCGGGTGCCGGGCACGGAATCATGCGACGGACCACATGAAATGTTGGTTCCCCATGGTCCCATGTACCAACCTAACACAACCAAGCAAAAAATTTCATGCGTCTACCCCCTCTCGGCGCCGGTCAAAGGGGTAGATCGACAGGTTGGACTTTTTTCCAACGGGCGTAGGGTTTCGCCGTAGCAGGGTCCGGAGCGTCAGAATCCCACCAAAACTTGCATGGGTCCCGAATATATGTATAAGAGTGTGTTGTAGGTTGTGGGAACCAAGATACAGCTCCGAGGTGCGACCCCCTTCGTCGACCCCTCTTACTCCGTAGTAAATTCCGACACTTAGAGGTGAAAACTCCCGTTTTTGGTGCCGGGCACGGAATTATGCGACAGACCACATGAAATGTTGGTTCCCCATGGTCCTATGTACCAACCTAACACAACCAAGCAAAACAGTTCATGCGTCTACCCCCTCTCGGCACCGGTCAAAGGGGTAGATCGACAGGTTGGACTTTTTTCCAGCGAGCGTAGGGTTTCGCCGTAGCAGGGTCCGGAGCATCGGAATCCCACCAAAACTTGCCTTCTGCCATCGGCATAGGCCTCATTGCCGTCGGCACAGGGCTATGCCGACGGTGGCCGTCGGCACAGGGTCGTCGGCATACCCCGCTGTAGGCACAGCCTCTACAGCCGTCGGCACAGGATAATGCCGTCGGCACAGGCTATACCGACAGCCGAAAATGGGCCGTCGGCACACAGTTCGTCGGCACAGGATAGGTGGGTCCCACTGCGGCCGAGCACACTGGCAGTAGCTATGCCGACGGCAATGCCGTCGGCACAGCATGGACACGTGGAGCGTTCACCTGGTCGAGTTGTGCCGACGGCATTGCCGTCGGCATAGCTACTGCCATTTGGTCACATCGTGGTAGCTGTGCCGACGGCAAGCTCGCCCCAGAATTTTTTACCCAATTTTTTTGCAGCAGCTCGCTTTTCCTACAAAAATAGCAGAAAATAAAATCTAAAAATAGGACAATATTATCACAAACAAGATCTCATATAGGCTGCATATATCATCCGGCATAGGCCACAAACAAGATCAATATCATCAAGTAGGTACACACATAGGACCATCATTATACATAGCTAAATGTCTTCAGGCGGGAAGCCACGTCGCCAGAAGCGGAGGGCAACTCGCCAGAAGCGGAGGGTGGGTGGTCCACGTCAACTCCACGTCATCCTCCGCCTCGTCGCCCTCCACCTCGTCGCGCACCCTCGTCTTGGCTCATATTGTTCAATCAACTGTATTGAGAAAGAAAAAAGAAGTAAGCATAAAGATCAATTGCATTGAGAAAGAGAAAACAAGTAAGCATAAAGACATAATAAAATGTAGATACTAAGCATAAAGATGTAATGCAATGAAGAAGCATGTTGAATAATAAATAATAAAGCATAAAGACATAAAAGACCGTCACCTCGATTCATCACTCTCATAATTAGGTTGGTTCTCACAATCACTATCACTATCACGTGAGATGTAGTTTGGAGGCTCCTCGCACGGTGGAGGCTCGTCATCGTTTTCATTGGCCTCATTTATCTTGGAGAGCATATCTATTTCCTTCAGATCCACCACTGACTCACCACGAATGTGTGCATAGTTCTCGAGGTCCTCAAGACCACCCGGTTGTAGGGCAAAGTCCCCGAAGTCCTCTTGCTCTTGATAGAAAATCCCCTCGTATGTTTTATGGTCAATGTTGTTGTAATCGTCGGCAGAGGGCATGGGTAGCTTACCATGTGGCGATACTTGGAACACGACTTCCCAGCCCTTGAGGTTCTCTTTCTGGCATGGGTAGGGCAAATAATAAACTTGCTTGGCTTGGTGAGCCACAACAAAGTTATCGGCTCCGCTATAGGTGGTTGAAGGCTTAATTTCAACTAACCCAATGGAAGGTCACTTCTCGTTCCACCGTGTGGTCCAGTGCATGGGTCGAACCAGTGGCACTGGAACACAACGAGCTTGAGTTCTATGTTCGTACGATTGAATGTCAGCTCGTATACCTTTTCTAACCTTCCGTAGTAATCTACGTAATTGGCTCCATCGGCTCCTCTGGATCCTTTGGTGAAGACCCCAGTATTTACAGTTTTTGCATTCGGCCGACTTTTCTGGTGATACTCTGTATGGAAGCGGAACCCATTCACATCATACTTCTCATACTTCATGACATTACGGTTAAAACCTTGGGAAACACATCTCAACTCATCCGTCATCTCAACGTTGGGATCAGCTCCCTACAAGTACGGTTTAAATTGTTTTCTGCATTAGTTACGTGTAATAAAAGGGACAAGTCACAGATTGCAAGGTAAGAGGGACAGGTTAGAAATTACTTTATCCGTGAACCAAGACACAAAATTTTTTCCTTCGTCAGCACCCTGTTTCAAAAGAGTGTCCAGCTCCGCGGGAGAGGGATCCTCCATTCCCGACCACTGTTCATGCTTGAATTGGCTAAAAGGAGAAAATACGTATTAGACCCAAACCGAGTTATTAGTTGCAAAGTAATTTGTTCACCATTTTACCTGATGAAACCGGCCATTTCCTTCATGTTCGTAAGCACATAGAGCATTATGCAATCCTTCTCTTCCTTGGTCAAGGTATATTTTGCACCGGCACCGGCCTTGCCACCGGGACATTGGAAGAGGAGGAGCTTGGGGTCAAGCTTGGGCTGGTCGACATTGTACCGAGAGAGCGGGTTATGCTGAGTGGGAACCTCATAGGGATAGTACGTTGTCACGGCGTCTGCCATCTCCCGAATTATTGTTGCCTCAGCTATGCATGCTTCAATCCTAGCTTTGTTTCCAATTATGTTTCGAATATACTTAAACTCTCTCTCAATACAAAACTGCCAGCGAAACTGCACCGGTCCACCCTAGAGTGCCTCGTTCGCGAGATGCACAACGAGATGTGCCATCGGAACAAAGAAGTCTGGCGGAAAGATCATCTCTAACTTGCATAGCAACTCCGGCACAAGATCCTGCAGCTTCCCAATAACCAGGGGACATATCTGCTTTGCACAGAGCGTGCGGAAGAAATGGCTCAACTCCGCAAGCACTCGCCAGATAGGATAGGG
This sequence comes from Poa pratensis, assembly GCA_947311845.1. Lineage (NCBI taxonomy): Eukaryota > Viridiplantae > Streptophyta > Magnoliopsida > Poales > Poaceae > Poa > Poa pratensis. The sequence continues at coordinate 2,522,710 of CAMZMU010000093.1, read as the reverse complement.
GAGATACCCTCGAACCATCACCGGCATCAACCGCTCAATCCATATATGATAGTCGTGACTCTTGAGCCCAGTGACGCTTCCCGTTTCAAGATTGACTCCTTTACTTATATTGGAACAATAACCATCGGGGAACATCACGATGTGTTTGAGCCACAAGAATGACTCCTTCTTTTGGAGTCTATCAAGGCAAAAGGGGGCATTCGGCTTGAACCAATTTTTTTGACGTGCGTTAGGAGGCTTCATGTGTAATTTCTCCCTATCACAGAGATTCTGAACATCGACTCTAGCCTTGACATTATCCTTTGACTTACCAGGAATGTTCAGGACTGTGTGAAAGAGCATCTCTCCGACATTCTTTTCGGTGTGCATCACATCGATGTTATGGGGAAGTTCGAGGACAGAATCAGAAAAGTCACAATATTTAACTTCGACAAAACTGCAGAACATGAAACAGCTGAGATATACAAACGAGGATTCAAATTGAGACACCATGTTTAGATTAAGAATATGCATCATAGAAAAATTAAATGCAACTTATTCCCGTTCAGCTCAAATATCTAAAATATTGAAGTGTTTGGTCAACATGTTTGCTGAAGTTGTGCATCGACGAGTGAGGTGTGCTATCACTTTATTATTTTGAGATGACTGAATTGAGTGAATTCGATAGCACACTAGCAGGAACACCGTACACATAGGACTCATAACCCCAGCAAGATTGCTAAACGGAAATGACAAACAATCTACAGATTGGCATCAAGAGGTACACCGTACACATTACGAACTGTGACATTTCTACAAGTAGACCAAATTCGAACTCATTATGCAAGTAGACAAAATTACGTTAGGCGATCGTGAGGTCGTTCTATGTGAATTACTGAATTTCTCGACAGTTCCAGTACTGAACGGGCTAGCTAGTAGATGCAGACTCAGACGCCGAGGATGGCGCTGGAGCCGGCAGGGAGGGAGCGGGAGCGGCCGTCCCAGACGAGCGCGCCCCCGCGCATCAGGGCGTTGGTGGCGCCCCACACCAGCCCCACCGCCACCACGCTCGCCGCGTCGCCGCCAACGCCGCCCGTGGCCATGCTCGATCGGACGCGACGGATCTGGGCACCTCGATTTAAGCTAGACTCCTCAAGTTGCCAAAGGCCCAAGCATCACACAAGGGCATCCTAGTGTTTCATATGCATGTTAATACGATCGATGCTAAGAGACAACAAATCAACAATTATGAATGGCCTAAGACAAAGAGACAAACATCGGGATTGCACTAAAAGGTTAATTTAGTACGGGCGGCGCAAGATCCAGTTGGGCGATTCCTTCACAAATGGCGAAGGCGCCGACGCCGGCCAGATTTTTGAGTTATTTCTAATTTTTATCTATGTTTTAAATAGCCGGCTATTGTGTTTAGCACCGACGATTTTAGAATCTATGAAAGGCTACAGCCAGGCTATAGCGCAGCTATGGCCTTATAGTCGTTTTTGTAAATAATGAAAAAAAACAATATTTGGGCAGCATGTGTTTGTATATATATCAACAATTCACATATGCATAGCATAGTCACTAATAGATACGAATAATCAACAGTTCTGGACATGGTTCTGTCCAAATATTACAACATTAAGTAGCAAAATCCAAATATTAGCATATTACATAACCGGGTGTAGCAAAATGAAGTTCAGGACATGATACATGATTCTGTCCGCATAAGCGGGATAAATTTGGCTCGAGCGCGAAAAATTTTGGTCTAAATTTTTTGGATCCACTGAGCGGGAAAATAGCGGCTATGGGGCTAAATTCACATAGTCGGGCTATTAGCCGCTAATACCATTTTAACCTTATCTATAGCGCCGACCCTCTCACAAGGCTATAGCCGGGCTATAGCCAGGTGATAGCCAACTATTTAAAACAGAGATTTTATAGACTCCCAGGAGTCTTTGGTCTTCCATCTTCAGTTCTTAAGCCAGCCGGCTGACCTCGAACTAGGATGTGGTGGTTTCTGCTGCGTATACGTAGCTGTCGTATAGTTACTACGTATCTCCACTACTAATAAACACCAAAACTGGCGTTCGGCTAAAGTCACACCAATACATGCACCAACCACCGATCAAATCCTGCCTCACTCCCACTAAACAACTAACGATGGCCCCACAAAACAAAACTCCGGGTGCACTTAACAATTTCCAACGACGGAATAGTACTTCACCCCGAGTCACCACGAGCGGAAAATCACCACGAGCAGAAAAATGAATAAAACACGAATCCCTGCAATCGTGCCTTTGTTCACGCCTTCAAATAGGAAACCGCTTCATAGCTGCCGTTGCCACCAGGATCCTTGGATGAACGGCGACTCCGAGTGATACGTCGCCACTTCGACGACGACCTCTCCGCCTGGGATCGCCTGCTCTCCGTCACGCCGACGAAGATCTCGCCGACGGAGCCCGGCGCCGACGAAGGCGGGAATCACGTGAGCAAGATCAGTCTCCTAAACCGGCAGCGCAACACTCTTGTTGTACAGCACCATCGCCGGCTGACGGAGGCCGGGGCCGACGAAGGCGGGAACCACGTAAGCAGGATCAATCTCCAAAACCGGCAGCGCAGCACTCTTACTGGACAGCACCATCGCCGCCCTGCCGCAATCACCTGGCCGGACGCAGCTTCACCAGCAACGAACGAGGTACCCCAGCCCTACAGGTAATATAATCAGAATCAGAAAAGTCACAATATTTAACTTCGACAAAACTGCAGAACATGAAACAGCTGAGATATACAAACGAGGATTCAAATTGAGACACCACGTTTAGATTAAGAATATGCATCATTGAAAAATTAAATGCAACTTATTCCCATTCAGCTCAAATATCTAAAATATGGAAGTGTTTGGTCAACATGTTTGCTGAAGTTGTGCATCGACGAGTGAGGTGTGCTATCACTTTATTATTTTGAGATGACTGAATTGAGTGAATTCGATAGCACACTAGCAGGAACACCGTACACATAGGACTCATAACCCCAGCAAGATTGCTAAACGGAAATGACAAACAATCTACAGATTGGCATCAAGAGGTACACCGTACACATTACGAACTGTGACATTTCTACAAGTAGACCAAATTCGAACTCATTATGCAAGTAGACAAAATTACGTTAGGCGATCGTGAGGTCGTTCTATGTGAATTACTGAATTTCTCGACAGTTCCAGTACTGAACGGGCTAGCTAGTAGATGCAGACTCAGACGCCGAGGATGGCGCTGGAGCCGGCAGGGAGGGAGCGGGAGCGGCCGTCCCAGACGAGCGCGCCCCCGCGCATCAGGGCGTTGGTGGCGCCCCACACCAGCCCCACCGCCACCACGCTCGCCGCGTCGCCGCCAACGCCGCCCGTGGCCATGCTCGATCGGACGCGACGGATCTGGGCACCTCGATTTAAGCTAGACTCCTCAAGTTGCCAAAGGCCCAAGCATCACACAAGGGCATCCTAGTGTTTCATATGCATGTTAATACGATTGATGCTAAGAGACAACAAATCAACAATTATGAATGGCCTAAGACAAAGAGACAAACATCGGGATTGCACTAAAAGGTTAATTTAGTACGGGCGGCGCAAGATCCAGTTGGGCGATTCCTTCACAAATGGCGAAGGCGCCGACGCCGGCCAGATTTTTGAGTTATTCCTAATTTTTATCTCTGTTTTAAATAGCCGGCTATTGTGTTTAGCACCGACGATTTCAGAATCTATGAAAGGCTAAAGCCAGGCTATAGCGCAGCTATGGCCTTATAGTCGTTTTTGTAAATAATGAAAAAAAACAATATTTGGGCAGCATGTGTTTGTATATATATCAACAATTCACATATGCATAGCATAGTCACTAATAGATACGAATAATCAACAGTTCTGGACATGGTTCTGTCCAAATATTACAACATTAAGTAGCAAAATCCAAATATTAGCATATTACATAACCGGGTGTAGCAAAATGAAGTTCAGGACATGATACATGAATCTGTCCGCATAAGCGGGATAAATTTGGCTCGAGCGCGACAAATTTTGGTCTAAATTTTTTGGATCCACTGAGCGGGAAAATAGCGGCTATGGGGCTAAATTCACATAGTCGGGCTATTAGCCGCTAATACCATTTTAACCTTATCTATAGCGCCGACCCTCTCACAAGGCTATAGCCGGGCTATAGCCAGGTGATAGCCAACTATTTAAAACAGAGATTTTATAGACTCCCATGAGTCTTTGGTCTTCCATCTTCAGTTCTTAAGCCAGCCGGCTGACCTCGAACTAGGATGTGGTGGTTTCTGCTGCGTACACGTGGCTGTCGTATAGTTACTACGTATCTCCACTACTAATAAACACCAAAACTGACGTTCGGCTAAAGTCACATCAATACATGCACCAACCACCGATCAAATCCTGCCTCACTCCCACTAAACAACTAACGATGGCCCCACAAAACAGAACTCTGGGTGCACTTAACAATTTCCAACGACGGAATAGTACTTCACCCCGAGTCACCACGAGCGGAAAATCACCGCGAGCAGAAAAATGAATAAAACACGAATCCCTGCAATCGTGCCTTTGTTCACGCCTTCAAATAGGAAACCGCTTCATAGCTGCCGTCGCCACCAGGATCCTTGGATGAACGGCGACTCCGAGTGATACGTCGCCACTTCGACGACGACCTCTCCGCCTGGGATCGCCTGCTCTCCGTCACGCCGACGAAGATCTCGCCGACGGAGCCCGGCGCCGACGAAGGCGGGAATCACGTGAGCAAGATCAGTCTCCTAAACCGGCAGCGCAACACTCTTGTTGTACAGCACCATCGCCGGCCGACGGAGGCCGGGGCCGACGAAGGCGGGAACCACGTAAGCAGGATCAATCACCAAAACCGGCAGCGCAGCACTCTTACTGGACAGCACCATCGCCGCCCTGCCGCAATCTCCTGGCCGGACGCAGCTTCACCAGCAACGAACGAGGTACCCCAGCCCTACAGGTAATATAATCAGAATCAGAAAAGTCACAATATTTAACTTCGACAAAACTGCCGAACATGAAACATCTGAGATATACAAACGAGGATTCAAATTGAGACACCACGTTTAGATTAAGAATATGCATCATAGAAAAATTAAATGCAACTTATTCCCATTCAGCTCAAATATCTAAAATATTGAAGTGTTTGGTCAACATGTTTGCTGAAGTTGTGCATCGACGAGTGAGGTGTGCTATCACTTTATTATTTTGAGATGACTGAATTGAGTGAATTCGATAGTACACTAACAGGAACAGTTGTGTATTAGTAGTGGAGATATGTCTTATCAGTTTGCAATAGTCCACAAAATTCCAATGCATTCAAAACTAAATGGCAACTCTAGCTTACCTTGTGGCAGCATTCAAGCGCAGCCCTCATGAAGGAAATATTTCCAATGCTTACAAAACTAAATGGCATTTCTAGCTTACTTTCAAATTCATTCACATCTTATTATTATATATTTACATGCTGCTGACATGAATATTGACAGGAAGTCGACCACATGTCATCTCCCAATGGCACGGGTGCGCGCACACCATTTCAGGATATACGTAACACCCACTCCTTGGGTAAAAAACTGAAACCACTACCCACTGTTTTTGTTGCATATTTTGTAGGCTATTGCACAGCTGCTAAATTACTTAATGTATCTACATACAGACCCTACATATTCACAGCAATGCGACGGCACGTCCACTCCCAACGGCGCGAGTGCTCACACTCCAGTACATGACAGTTGTAACACACGCTCCTTGGGTAACTATCAGAAACATTCAGATAGTCCTTAAAAACAGGAAAATGAACAATGCTATTACTCATGTGCCAACTTTTTGAATGTTTCTATACAGACCCTAAAGAGTTGAAGAGGCAAAGGGACAAAGAATATTATGCACGAAATAAAGATGATATTATGAAAAGACGTCGTCAGGCCAATGAAAACCAGCTGGCCATGTCCCTGGAAAATGATACCCAAACACCGGTATCCATAGCCATTGGTAATGATGATCAGCTAATTACATACATTGCTACTCCATCCTATTAACCGTATTCTTTTGATACAGACCCTAAAGAAAGGAGGAGGCAAAGGGACAGGGAGCGCTATGCACAAAATAGGGTTGGGATACTAAGCCAACAACGCCAATACCGTGAGCGGAAAAGGACAGCGTCTGCCCTCCAGAACATCACTAACACTGTGACACAAACACCAGCTACGATGCAATCGGGTGTCACCCAACTACAACAAATATCTACTGCAGGTGGTGTTGCACCATGAAGTAATAGATTGCATGTTCAAACCTTCCAGGAAAATTAAAATAATATGACTAATAGTGAGATGCATTTTTCTTACAGGCTTATCAAACAGACAAAGTTCATCTCGATCATATTATTATTACTTATTCATTATTGTTTACTTAAATAATTGTTTTTGGTTTCAAAAAATACAGACGTGTCACACAATGGTATAAGAGTTAATAGGATTGATATGATAGTATTGACAACCAGGTACAATCAGATTCGCGGGATCACAGCAGGAAGGAACAGAGAAGTTAAGCGTGCTGAGGATGGAGTAGTGTGAGGATGGGTGACCGACCGAGAAGTCTGACCAAGACTAGAATATGACTGAAGTTTAAGTGTAATTAGTGTTAAAAATGGTCCAATTGAGAGAGTAACGAGTCAAACAATTCGAAAAAATAAATTAGAGGCGCTAAGATTAGGAGAGCATTCACAACACGATGCTTAGTTAGAGGCGCCTCTAATTAGAGACTCTAACTAAGAAATTGAAAAAAAAATGTTGGAATTTTTTTTCGGAAAATAATCTTTAGTCCCGGTTGGGCTTACCAGCCGGGACTGAAGGTCCTTCAGCCCAATCGATGTATCGCGGCCACGTGGAGAGACATGTCACACAATGGCGAAGGCGCCGACGCCGGCCAGATTTTTGAGTTATTTCTAATTTTTATCTCTGTTTTAAATAGCCGGCTATTGTGTTTAACCCCGGCGATTTTAGAATCTATGAAAGGCTATACCCGGGCTATAGCGCAGCTATGGCCTTATAGTCTTTTTTGTAAATAATGAAAAAAAAATATTTGGGCAGCATATGTTTGTATATATATCAACAATTCACATATGCATAGCATAGTCACTAATAGATACGAATAATCAACAGTTCTGGACATGGTTCTGTCCAAATATTACAACATTAAGTAGCACAATCCAAATATTAGCATATTACATAACCGGGTGTAGCAAAATGAAGTTCAGGACATGATACATGATTCTGTCCGCATAAGCGGGATAAATTTGGCTCGAGCGGGAAAAATTTTGGTCTAAATTTTTTGGATCCACTGAGCGGGAAATTAGCAGCTATGGGGTTAAATTCACATAGTCGGGCTATTAGCCGCTAATACCCTTTTAGCCTTCAAAGACGTTATCTATAGTGCCGACCCTCTCACAGTGCTATAGCCGGGTGATTGCCGACTATTTAAAACAGAGATTTTTATAGACTCCCAGGAGTCTTTGGTCTTCCATCTTCAGTTCTTAAGCCAGCCGGCTGACCTCGAACTAGGATGTGGTGGTTTCTGCTGCGTATACGTAGCTGTCGTATAGTTACTACATATTCTAATTAAGGCATGCATGTGGTGGTTCCTGCTGCAAACGATCCATTCCCACTGCTTGTTACATCGCTCCCTAGACTCTACTTTCCTCAACATAAATCGCTAGATTGGATGACGGGGCCGCTTGTCGGCACGAATCTGAACTAAACTTTATTGTAAACAATGACAGTCCCCCTCGTTTCTCATGGGTTTTGGACTTTGGATTTGACATTCATTTTCACACCGCCTTGCTCGCTGCCTAACGTCGGCAACTAAAACTGTGCATGTCAACCGTAGCGTCTTGTCCTGTGGCAGCAACCTTGTGCTTGATCAACCCTTTTTTTTTTCAAGTTACTTCCTCCGTTTTTTAATATAAAATATTTCAGCTTTTGTCCACATGCACATGCACACAAATGTATGTAGACACATTTTGTGTGTGTATGTTCATTCATTTTAGTGTGCATATAGACAACATGTGTACCATCTAAAATATCCTATATTTCAAAACGGAGAGAGTATTAGCATAGAATTACCACTTTTGAAGTCAAATTTACTGAATGGTACCACTTTAAGCACCACATTTTAAGCAAGAATTCACAAAAAAGACTGATCCTGGATTGAGCGCGAACTGACACTGCAACTGACCGACGTGACACGGGCAGGATTTTTTAGCTGAGGTGGATGTTGGTCCCACATGTCATTGTCCCATAACTCAAAAATCATTGTCACGTTGATTTTCACTCTTCCTTCGTGGGACGAGGCGCGGGCGCAGCGGCTTCTCCATGAAGCAGGTGAACCCGCGCTTCTCGGCCAAGTCCACCTCGTCGCCGGCGATCTCCTTCCACTCGAACTCCCTCACCATGTTGGCCACCAAGTACTCGAGGTGGAGCATGGCGACGCCGAGCCCGGGGCAGATCCTCCGGCCGACACCGAAGGGCATCATCTTGATTTCCCTGCTTCCCGTCACGTCCACAGCTTCGCCGTGCAGGAACCGCTCCGGCGCGAACTCCGTCGGGTTCTCCCATTCATCCGCGTCCCTTCCCATCTCGGCAACCAAGAAGTTCACCGTGGCGCCCTTGGGGATGAGGTACGTGCCCACCTCCACGTCCTCCGCCGCCATGTGCGGTAGCACCAAGTGGCTCGGCGGGTGCTTGCGCAGCCCCTCGAGGACGACCGCCCTGAGGTACGGCATGCCGTGGATGTCCTCCTCCGTGACCTCGTCCTGGCCATCATCAGGCACGACGCCTTTGATCTCGCTGTAGAGCTTCTTCTGGATTTCCGGGTTCTTAACCAGCTCTGCCATGATCCACTGCATCGCGGAGGTTGTGGTGTCGGTCCCGGCGGTGAGGAACTCGGTGCAGAGGTTGACCACCTCTTGCTCGCTGAGCGGCCGGGACTCCTCCCCGCCGGCGGCCGGGAGACTGACGTCCAGCAGGGTGTCCACGTACGAGTGCTCCAACAACGTGCTGGTCTCTGCTGCTGGTTTATTATTATTCTTGATGTACTCTCGTCGCGCGTCGATGAGCGGCACCAAGAGCTCCCTGTGCCGCCGCCGCAGAGCGCGCGCCGTCTCCAGGCGGCCGCGGAAGAGGTGCCTGGTGACCGACGGGAGGAAAGCGAAGACGGACATCTTGCTCCCGAAGTAGAGCTGCTGGTCCCGCTGCGCGGCAGCAATGGCGCGCACCGCGCCCTCGTCGAGCCGCTCGCCGAAGCACATGGCCGTGAGGAGGCAGAACACGGCGTGCCGGAACGCGCCCAGCACGTCCTCCTCTCCCGCCAGCAGCAGCAGCTTCTCGGAGAGGACGCGGCGCGCCCAGGAGCGGGCGGGCGCGTAGGCCAGGCGGACTCGCGACGGGTGCAGCGTCCCGGCGACGAGGTTGCGGCGAAGGAGCCGCCACGCGGGCCCGTGGCTGGAGCGCGTGATGGTGTTGTTGTTCTCGCCCAGGAGCGCGGCCGCGACGACGAGCGCGCCGGGGCGGTCCGCCAGCGAGGCGCCGTGCTCCACGAGCGCCGCGTGCGCGACGCGGCGGTCGGCGACGTAGACGAAGAGGCGGGACCCCACACGCAGCGACACCACGGGGCCGTAGCGCCTGAAGAGGCGCTGGAGGAGGGGCTCCGCGTCGGCGGGCGAGTTGGTCAGCCACACCACGCTGCCAAGCAGCGGCAAGGACGGCGGGCCCGGCGGGAGGCGGCGACTCTTGCCGCCATGCTTCTTCCCTCGGAGGAGGAGCAGGAGCGGGAGCGTTACGAGAACCACACATAGGAAGATGCTCCAGTACATGTCCATTGACTCGATCGTTTGGCTGGCGTTGCGTTGATCTATCTGGGCTCAATCATATAAGCGTGGGAACGAGGAGTGAACGGTTTACAGTGTAGAACTTCAATCATATAAAAAAACTATTTTTAAAAATAATTTGGACTAAGCGTGAGTCATATGTGGAAACCTCTCCATAAGTGCACTAAGAGACGGATTTGCCGATGTCAGCCAAATTCTTTCCTATTTGGAATATTCAAATTGTTTTATCTTTCCAACGACTAATCCGATTACAAAAATATGTTCTCACGGCTAATCTGTCGAGACGAGATATTCAAAATTAGATCCTAGTGGTGTATTCCTCAACCATTTTATTTTCTTCGAACTTCACTTGAGAGTTGAGAACCATCTTCAAGATGATTATTATTTTTGCTCAACCTTCATCGATCTAGCCCCGTATGAATCTACCAGTTTCCAGTGAATCTGGAAAACGTTTCCGTACAAATATATTTATTCCACAACAGATTATGGCACACTTCATCCTCACTTCTTAAGTTTTTTTTATATAACCATTTACTCAGAAGCACAACAGTTTCCACCTCACGGTCTTGAATTCCCAAGGCATCCATATATTTTAGACCACACGAAGAACCATTCATCTTAATTAACTCGGTTCTAACAAGTTTACCAATGTTCATGTTATCTTTTCTTGAAATGCCAAAAGGGGTACGGAAAAGATTAAATTTTTATCGATCACGCTTCTTTTGGCAGAGTGTTGGTCATAAAAAGAAATATAGACTTACAAAACGGAACATTATTTGTAGACCAAAACATCAAAAGGGTCTCGGTGTAGAGGTGTTAGAGTTAAAAAAATGTTTGCTATCCAAATGGTTGTTTAAACTCCTAAATGAGGAAGGAGTTTGGCAAGAGATTATTACAAACAAATATCTGCGCTCTAAATTACTTTCTCAAATTCAAGCAAAACCAACAGACTCAGGCTTTTGGAAGGGACTTATGCGAGTTAAGGAAGAGTTATTCTCGAGAGGTTCCTTTAAGGTAAGCGATGGGCTGAATACAAAATTCTGGGAGGATGTTTGGTTAGGCGATTCATCTCTTGCTCAACAATATCCGACGTTGTATAACATAACCCATAAAAAACAAGTTTCGGTGGTACATGTTTTAGAGCAGGAGCATCCGAATATCCCATTTAGACTAGCTTTGACTGGAAATAGATGGTTCAGTTGACTACACTTGGCAAGCCGGTTGATGGATATCCATCTAACTGACAATAAAGGTTCTTTCGTTTGGGGGTTAACTAACTCCGGAGTTTTTACAGTCAAATCAATGTATTTTGATTTTATGAATGGTCATACTAAATACCTTCGTAAGTATATTTGGAAAATTAAGGTGCCACTAAAGATAAGAATTTTTAATAAATTCTTACATAGAAAAGTTTTGTTAACCAAGGATAATCTGATTAAACTTAACTGGACCGGTAGTACTAAATGTTGTTTTTTTGTGATCAAGATAAATGCTCATGTGATCTGGCGAATAGTCACATAGCTTTCAACATTACACCACCAACTAATATTACAAATTTGTTTGGAAATTGGTTGAATGGAGTGAGCAAGAGTGACAAAACCCAAATAAGAGTGGGAGTTTGTGCTTTGTTTTGGACTATATGGCATGTTCGGAATGATTATGTTTTTAACAAAGCCAAAAATACTTCTTTCTTGCAGGTTATTCCTTTGGCCACGCACTGGATCCGTATGTGGTCCTTTCTCCAATCAGAGGACCAAAGACGGGCCACAGATATTGGGTGCAACCGTTTGGAGATGGTCGCACAGGAATTCTACACCCGGTTCGGCTGGCGATGTGCAAATAGGATAGCATGTTGATGTATAGGCGTTTCATGTTATTCTATATTTTTCACTGGTTGATTCATGTCTCAACCCTTTGTGATCCTTAAATTGTAAGACTTTTTGACACTCCTAAATAAATAAAATAAAGGCCCTATGCATCATCCTGATGCAGAGGCTGGGCCCCCCTTTTTCTAAAAAAAAATTAGCAGGGCGATATTTTTTCTAAGTATTACTTTGGCAGAAAAATATAGAGCGTGAAGTAATCGAGTCTATGTTGTACACCTTTTAAAACCTAGAAGAAAATCACCATGTAAGGAACCATGTAGATTAACACAAAGTTGATCAGGGTCAAGTCGTCCTCCTAGGACAAAAATTCCCCTTTCCAATTACACAATCATTTTAATCTATTATCTCCTCCATATGTTTCCAATCAGTATTTTAATTTCCAAAGCTTTCGGAAAAGAACTGAAATCCACTTACATAGTCTCGCAAACAAAATAATTCACTCTTGTGGTCATTAATCTTTTGGCGCAGGCATGAACGTTCCAGCCAGGTGGTGTCAGATTCTGTGGAAAAATCCGATTCTGTGGAAAAAATCTATCAATGATATTCTTGAGTGAACCATTTTTTTGTTGAAAAATCTATCAGTGGAAAAAGTCTATCAATTAGTACAGGCGTTGATGCATCCATCGGCAGTAGTAGACGCATTGGGCAATAATTTCAAGGCATCGATAGTTCAGCCAAGTTAGGAGCACGTGAAGTAGATGCTATGTTCACACGGAGTACATCAGCTCAGTTATTTCTGCGCAGGTCGGCCGTACGCTCGTACCAGAAAATTTCGCGTTATGGAAAACGAAGGTGAATTGCTTGCTGGCACAATAGGGATGCTTGAAAACATTGCGGAATAATAAGCCCGATAAGATGAAGTATGGTGTGACTCTTGATAATTCTCAGGAGATGGTTTGGAAGCCTAGAGAACTCGATCGTGCAGTAATCCGGTTGCGGTGAAACACATAAGGCGAGTAGTCTGTACCGTCCGGCGGATCGGTAACAGGTCGGTCGGATAGAAGAGGACGGTGAAATAAGTGACGACTTGCGTAAGGACTTGATGCAAAGGGCTCATGAATTCTGTGGGGTGCCAACATGCGGCGCATAAGTATGCACGGATAGATTGAAACCGACGGGAGCGAAGTAGTGTGGCCAGCTACATGGAGTCATGTTGAAGGTAGACTTGGTTTCCGATAAAAGATTCAACTCGGTTGATTAGTACTATGGTGTAATAATTGGGGAGCCGAAAGCTAATTCAGCGGAAAAGCGGGCAGCATGTTATTCGGACTGGGTCCTAATGGCTCGAATGATACCGAGTGGCGTGTTTTTGACACGTCATTCCATCACTGCTGGACCGGTTTGTATTCCTGGTTCATTGTTGGGGGTTTAGTTGCGGCCTTTGATTTTAAATGATGTGTGTTGATGTGAGGTCCGGACACACCACTTCGATCAGGTCGACCACCTTCATCGTGTAGGTGTAGCGACAGTTATCGTCAGCAAGGTGGTTTCCAAGTTGATCAATGTATTTCTTTATGTTGCTTTGTGATTTTTTTTATAATAATAATAAAAAGGATGTGGGCATCATTTTGATTCCGAGAGTGTAGGTGTATTTCTTTATGTTGCTCTGATTCTCTTTTAATCTTCGGGGTCCACATTTCTATTTGCTTTATCTTTAACATGATCTTAATAGCTCAAGGAAAGGATTAGACATCGTTATGTTGAAATTAAACACCAAAACTCATTTAGGGGATGAAATGACCTATCACATATGGACAAAATTACCGCTCTTGGGGCCATGGCTCGGCGCCATTATTGCGTCCAGCGCCCCAATAGCCATACTGGGAGGGCGCCTGTGGAGATGTTGTACAGCATGTCACATAATCTCGCACATATTAACACAATCACAACTTCGAAACCAGAAACAGTCATAAATCTCAACCATGAGACGCAGATTTAGGATCTGTTTTCTAAGAGAACAAGAATGCAAGTGAATATATATTAACCTTCCATACAAGATAACACAAATCCACTAAAAAGCTCTCGTCATGCAAAATAGAAAGCTTAAACCAGCCGGTCAGAATATTTGGGGGACAAAATTAGCCATTTTTAGCCTGTAAAATCTCCTTGAATCAATCAATAGTTCCTACACATTTGGGGGATCTAACAAGTAAATTGATTAGTAACAAAAAAAAAGGTAATGATAATGACCTATATATTCAACTAATTAAATGATAACTCATGTTAAATAGAATAAGAAGCGAACACAGTTTCTGTTACACTTCCGACTGATGAACAAGACAGAAAGAAAGAATCACATATATTTACCTTCCATTATACTCCCTCCGTCCAAAAATAAGTGTCTCAAGTTTGACAAAAAACGGATGTATCTATACATGGTTTCATGTCTAGATACCTCCACTTTTGGGCAAACTTGAGACACTTATTTTTGAACGGAGGGAGTACAAGAAAACAGTAATCTTGTTCAATACTAAAGTAGTACATCCGTACCTGTACTCTTTAAGTGAATATGGACTAGCTTAAGCCAGACGGATAGAATATAACAAGATTGGCATTGAACAAAGTTAGCCATTTTTTAGCCTGTAAGATCTCCTTGAATCAAATCATCTGTTCGTACACATTACATTAGTAACGAAAATCGCAATGGTGATGACCTATATCTTCAACCAATTAAATAATAACCTCTGTTAAATATAATAAGAAGCGAACACAGTTTCTGTTACACTTCTCATCGATGAACAAGAAAGAAAGAATCGCCATGTATACAGCTAACTAACTCATTGCGGTTCAAAGCCACGAGGACCGGGTCATTTCTCTAATCTATGATGGTTGCTTGGGATCCTCCTTCCTTCATGGTCATACTGAAGTCTAGTTCTTGTCCCGTTCCGCCAGCTCCCATCTACTCTTCCGCCTCTTCCTCGACATCCTGAACTCTTGCGTTCCATGGTGGACGATACTCCATCACGACGAGACGTCGGAGTTGACAAAGTGGACGGGCAAGGACTCCCTCGGGGACAGGCCAGAACCGGTGGAAAAGGATTGAAAGGCACGCCAGGTGCGACTTTCCATTTCTGGGTTCCTTCAGCTCCGGGAGTCCCCAAGTGCTGAACAAGAGCGACTGGAATTCCATATGAAACACTCAAGTTAGGCAAATACCTCCCCTGGCAAAATCCTGGAGCAACCCCGCCAGAGAGTAAACACCAAGCTTGTGCAGGCTGTCGAGGCTCAAACCCTGGAGGCGCATCATCCCCATCAGAGTGTAAACAAGCTTGTGCAGGCTGCCGACGTTCCTGCTGCCGAGGCTCAAACCCTGGGGGCAAATCATCGTCTGCACCATCTGTTGAGCTTCCCATAATGTGAACATCGTTATTATTGCTGTTTGCTACCCAATTCTTTTTCATCGAACTTGTCTCAAGATCCAGTTCTCCGTGTCCAGAATGTACTTTCGCAATTTGTAACCCGACCATTTTATAATGGCTTTCTGGTTGATAATCCCAACGGCTCTTGCGCTTCCTTCTAGAGGAATATGAATGTCCATCCATATAAGGAAGGATCCATTTATCACAGAATTTTCGAGCAATAAGATGAACCTATTAAACATTAACATAAAAATTAAGCAGGTCACATTACATATTGGGAAAATTCATGAATTACATAGCCTATGCCGAGTAAAATAAAATAAAATTTCATATTTGAAAACCTAAACTGAATGTAAACAGGCCTGGGCAAGAGAAAATAATAAATAATGAGAACTAGCAAAGATTCAAGACCGAGACTTTTTTTCTAGAAAACGCAAATCTTGCATTTAATTATTTGAAAATGTACAGAATTTAAGACAGGGACTGGCAAACCTTAGACCATTTTTGAATGGGGTGTGCTGGGAGGCGCTGTAACTCACTTATTGCTAGGATTTGTTTTGACCAAACAAGGCTTTGCAGAAGTAGCTACCTCTGTTAGAAAGTCAGGACATAACCGGGGAATTGGAACCTAAACGATTCTATGAACAGGAAATAATCTCACAAGTATGGTAACATCCATGTACGCTCTTCTTTTCTATAAAGACTTCATTGGAATCCACTTATTTATGTTATTCTTTTACAGTAGAATTTCCCTCCCGGATTATCTCATTTATTCATTCTATATGTATGTATGATTACGCCAGAATATCGACTATGTTTAATCCATTAGGCCATTAATCAGCTACGCATTCTAACAAATAGACGACATACAAATGCATATCCAAAGTAGAAAATGAAAAGCATGCATGGTAATTAGTACATTACATGTCTGTCACTATGCCGGGTCAACTTCAACATCGAGTCCCTGAAGCTGCAACAATAGAAGGTTCAGAAGAAGGTGATTAAATTTTGTGTAAACGAAGCTTCAAAAGGTGCAAAATATAGAAAGCTATTAGGGCAATTCAGATTTTTCTTGCGCATAAGGCTTAGTAAAAGACTACAGGGTCAAGGGAACACAGTACCAAAAACCTGTAACTACATATAACTTTAAATCAAGAACTCACTCATAGAAGCTCTACATGCATATGGTTCACGCAAGGCAGGGTTAGGAAATAGGTCTAACAGGACTTGGGACATGAGCACTTACAAGGCCATACAACAAGATGCTTTAGGAAACCAGAAAGTTCAATTATCTAACATACAATAGAAATAACTCAATTGCTGTCTTTTGGGGAAACCCTATGTAGTAGTCTACTCTAGAATAGGTAGTCCTTACACAAAGCAAAATGCAAAAACATATAACATGAACCTAAAAGATAGACAAGGGCCCAACCAGATATAAAATACTTTAATTAGTAGATAATAAAGTAGAATAAGAAGATAACAAAATTGAGCAAATCTAACCTTTCCATTTCAGCACATCGAGGGCTCTCATTTATTTTTTCAGCTGTCAGGATTCCCCTCAAAGCTAGAAACTCTAATACCTGCAGGAAGATGCCACTGTTCATAAGGACAAGGTGATGGAATAATAAAGCTCTATTTCTACAACGCTGAGACAAAAATGTGATTCTCAAAAGAAATGCACAGCAAAAAATCACCAGGAAACCATACAAAGGTGATTATCGTTGAAACCATACAGCAGGGTGATTATAGTAACTGATAAAATCAAACCAGTGTCATACCTTGAGAAGCTTCCTAATTATGGGTCTTCGAATGAAGCGTCTCTATTCTGCTTCAATATATTATGAAGCATTTGCAATCCTGCCATAAGAACAAAAAAAATCAGTTTGTAATTATTAAAGATTTATCTTCATAGAAAAGTTGCAGAAAGGCAAGGAAACATACCATTCGTGTTGATGATACCCAAGAGGACGGTTCCTGATTTTGTTTGCAGAAGTGCTTCAAGAATCAATGCAAGATCCCTTATGCTGAAAGAGATAAAACAGTAAAACATTTAGACCAAACAAAAAGTTGCTAGGCATGACAACCGGCAACTGCTAACCAAACCTTTTAGATGTGCCCCCAGCATCACCGTCAGCTGCGGTCACAAGCAGAAGCCTCAAATATTCATTTGTCGAATCCTGTTTAGAAAAACACGTTATTTGGATCACTAGTTAGGGTATAATAGAAACAAATATTTGCACTAAAGAAGGTAGAGCCTTTCAAGTTCAAGCTATGCCTTGTCATCCACGTACATGACCACAGGCAATGAAGAAGCATTTACAACCTAAGAAGGTTCAACAATCCGAGAAGTTCAAACAATCATAAGTACTGTTTTACACAGTATACTCCAGCTTTTGTACTGCAGAGATGCTAGTACCACTATAGTCTAATATGTCTTCCATACAATATGTTCTTCACCATTTGTTCTCTGGATTTGTTAGGCAACCAAGGTATCTAATCTCCTACACCTTCCCAACTTTCATCGAGCAATGGCATATCTAATTATTCCCTATGTTTCACTATGTGCCCTCGGCCTTGAGGGGACTTTTTCTTCCCGGGCATACAGGAGTGCTACATGTATCTTTCCATGCATGAATTTTTTTGTATCATTTTCCCTCTTATACCCTAGCAATAGCTGTTGACTATCCCCCTATTAAAGAAGCCTCGTTCCATGCAAAATTTGGTCTACCGAACATCTGCAACTATGAGGCTACTTAAAGTGCTGAACAAAATTCACTCCATACTGAAGTGCATCTATGCATGTACTTTAGTTGGTAGAGTAAATGTGCAATGGAGTAGCATGCTACCTTTGATCAGGGAAAACAATGGTCTATATTGAACGTAGTTGATTATTTTTATTGGTATGTGTGCATGGTGGACTGAGGACAGATACAGTGAAACAGAGGGAGTATGTTGTTTTCCATTTAGCATACTAATTACAAGTCACCATGACAAGCCATGGTAAAATATTCAGTCCAAGTCAGAAGTTATACAATAATAAAATGGATAAAGGTACATACTTTTCGCTTGCTGATACCTCCATCTTTATCCAGCAGGCTGTTTAGTCTCCCTTCAACTGCAGATACCGGTGAGACATCAGACATCATTAAAACTATCATGTCAGGCGGCAAGAAAGATATATTTCGCAACAAGGTTTTACCTCCCGGAGTATGCCCCTTGCCAATAGGACATGGTGGTTTTACATTTCTATGATCTTTTAAACTGTTTTTCTTCTTAACATGGAAACCGGGTACTAGGCTGCTCCCCAAGTCAGAGCTAGGTGTTGATCTATTCATCACATTTGGAGCCGTGAATTCAACAATCGCGTTGGGAGTCTTCTCCAAAAGCTCTAATGGCTGAGTTCCATATACTGGAAACTGCTGCAAAGGACTCTCTATAGTTCGGGACACATGCACAGGTGTGCGGGTAACGTCTTCGGCATCCTGTGGGCTCCATGCTTCGATGGAATTATTGGGTTCACTAGTGTCAGATAAGATAGGCGAAGTTTGTTGGTAAGGTTTCGAATCTGGGGTTGCAGGTGGGCAAATATTTGAGTCTTCTATTTTGATGGACGTTTCATGCTCAACAATGTTTTGATTTGCGCCATCAGAACAGTACGCACTTCCTAGCATTTCCTCAGCATCCTTGTAAGTGACCATGGGTTCAAAATGCTCTGCTTCTGCATTATCTTGGGAAATGATACCAGACCCTGATACGTCTCCGCCAATGTAGCCCCGGCATTTGGCAGTCCCGCAAAAACATTTTTGAGGAGCAGCACCAGATACACGGACATAGTTGTAATCAAACGTTAATTCTTCACCCTGTGAGACAATAAATATCCATGAATGCAGCATAAAGATATGGGCGAGTACAGGAAAAAGTCTGATAATGCAATAGGACCTTTGATTTGTACTACTTAAGTTATAAACAGAGTAAATCACCATTTCCTTATGAGCAAACCATCATCAAGAGTAAACAGTTAAGTTTATAACATCTAAAAAGACGCTAAGTTTCTTGATGATAGCATTACCTTCTTGATTTTCCTCATAGCAAAGATTCCAATGCAAACTTCTCCGTTGACCATCCACTATTTTCAAGGAAACAAGGAGAAATAATTTAGTAAAATCACGTTGTCAATAGAATACTATTTCAAGTACCATCAGTATTTTGATTTTGTGCGAGTAGCAGATACTAAGTAATATCGAAGAAAATCAGGATACTTAAACCGACAGGGCAAGAAACAGGGCATAAACCGAAGTTTTACCTTTTCTGTACGACAATTAGGACTGCAGCTATGATTGATGAACCGGCCCAAGTTTCCCTTCGTGCAGGCATCTATTACCTGGAAGAATTCAAACAAGGATTTATTTGTATATTGGAACCATGATGAATGACTTGAGAAAAGTGGGTGGAACATAGGATTGTGTACTTATGTGTGTGATATCATCTATTAAAAGGAAGGGAGAAGGATATAAAGGGAAATCTAGAATAAGAGAATATTGTGAAAGCCTGGAAATGGAGGGTTGACATCTAATACAATAGAAAAGATTTGGTGGGCAAACTGTAATGACAGGAAATCAAAAAGGTATACCTCGCCTCCATTTAGTGCCATGAAGTAGAAATGCTTCTGCCCCTTAGAAGCATAATAGCTTTGGCGGGATTCATAAGCCGTTATATCAAGGACCTGAGATATTAACGTAAAAAACAAACCAAATAACGTTATCTTTACAGGTACCACAAATACTTTGTAGAAAAGAAACGAGGTACATGACCATATTTTTGGTTTTTTAATGGAACGAAAGAAGGAAGATTTGTATCCCTGGTGAGTTGTATATCTGGCTTAGAAGTGTGGAGCGGCTAGTTGTTTGTGTTCAAATGGATGATGTGCATATAAGCACATATACATGGACGGATTTGTATGATGCTAGCATGAAAGGACTGTTTATGTTGAATCATTTTACCTTTGCTAGAATTAAATATGCGCTAGAAAAGTGAACAGAATTTTTTTTATTGCTACTTAATTCAGAAGTAGATTAAAGTTATATACCTCAATATGAACCTAAATATTACAAATAGCATAAAGTTAACACAAATAAGTCTATAAAAACAGGGTATTAGCAAAACATGTACAAAAAACGCTTTTGTGCGATCAGCACAACCATGGTATCAGCAACACCAGACAACAACTCATGTGGGGAAGTACCAATGCCACCACCAGGAATATAGCAAACCACACATGCAGTCATGCACCCAACCCATCCCATAGGACGAGTACCACCAAGAGAAGGAGGAAAAAATAGAGGAGATAGGCAGTTTGAACTGGTACCTCTCCAACATATTCAATAAGGAACCGTCCTTCGGATACTTCTTCTTGCAACTCCAGTCCATAGCCTTTCTTGCCTGAATGGAACCAGCTAATTTTTGCATAGCTGCGCCTTTGAAACTGTTCCCCATATTTTATAAGATCAATACCAATGTAATACAAAAGCATGCATTAAACAAAGAAAAGGCATAAAGATGACCTGCTGATTAGAACATTGCTCCCCACATGGACATGTACGTTTTTCGCATTCGATATTGAGCATTCTGTTCAAACAGCCATCTCTACACCCCATTCGGCCATCTTGAGGGGGCTTGCAGTTGCATACCATGCTCTGATAATATTGAATGGAAAACAGCATAAGATGAAAACAAAATAAGCCATTCTTTTAAAATGTTAACTGGTCACCAAGCCCGTGAATCAAGAATCTGTGATGGTTCAAACAGTATAATCTACAACGAATTAGAAGAACGGCAAAATGATAGAATGTATTTATTGGGAAGAGGATTGGGCAGATTAAACAATTATAAATGTATTGTAAAACAAACTGGAAAAGGGATTTAGGGTAAAAACAATTGTACACTTAACGTTTCCAACTTCCACTATTAATTCATCCTATATATAAGTAAAGGTAAGAAATGTTAATATTTAAAAAAAACTTCTAACCACACTTTTGTGTAGTTAATTTATGTAATATAGCCATCCCCCATCCCTGATTTAAAGTGACTATGGTACAAGTGTTATCATTTTATTTATTTAACAAGTGCACACCACACTCATCCACATTAAGATTGACAAACTGTCAGGTACTGAGTCCAATAGAATAATAACTATGAGAATCTATACCGGCTTAAGAAGTTAAAAACCACTGTAGACAGAAAAGTAGATGAATATTACTTAAAAACACACTGTAACAAGAAAAGTAGGTTAATATTATCAATACAGAAAGAAGTTAGTGAATCAGTAGTTCAGCACATACCTCATCAATGGACTGATTCCTGCGATTACGATGTGGAAATGAGTTTATCCTAGCATGTGTCCAGGATGGTGCTTTAGAAGCTACACAACAGAAAAGATGCATAAGAGCATCATACAAAACATATATTATAGATGTGCATTGCACTATATGACTAGAAATTGTACTAAAGAAAATGAACAAGACATTCGAAATTCAAAACCTTTAGAGTTCGACCCCTTATTGTCAGCTTCATCAGCGGAAGCATCCGAAAGATCCAGCTCAGCATTGATCTCAGCGTTTGTCTTCTCTTGTGGTATCGAACAAGCAGCAAATGTCTTGTCTTGGTTGTCTTTGCAAGTCCTTCACAGTTACAACGATGGATCAGAAGCATAAATAAAACATTTAATATAAGAATAAGTATTAAAATTAGCATGCAAGCACAATAATATATCACAAATGAACACAATATAGAAGAGCCAAAAATAAACGAAGACCTAAATACAGATTTGAACAGTGTGGCGGAGTAACATGTTAGGTTATGGGGTTCCCACATTATATTTGCAAAGCTTAATATGTAGGAGAATCCTTAGAAACACCCTTAGAAAAACAAACTGTCAGAAGAACAGACCAAAAACGGATATGTGTAGCTATATATTAGAGCCTAAGCCACAAAAAACTATCCAAACAAAAAATAAGAACTAAAAAAATCAGATTCCTAGCAGAGTGGAATGACACAGTATCAGACCCCAGTACATGGTTTCTCAATTACATTAGCAGACTGGTGCAACCACGAAAACTGAACGAAAGGTAAAAGGAAGGAAAACTATACCATCTGCAATTTCCAATGTTATCTGCCAAGTCAGCTGGTATGCAGCGCCACTTTTGACAATCATCACAACATACCCATGCAGCACGTGGTGGTTGTGATACAGATGCCCCATCTGTTATGCAAGCAGAATTTCCAGGTATTCCAGTAGATATAACGGCAGAGTTCTCGAATGAAACTTCAGTAGGTGGACTACCTATATAGATTAAAAATGCCAATCTATTGAAGTTACTTGATACATGATGGTTAAAAACATTTAATGATAAAATTCAAATAAGAGGAGACCTACTATGTTCATTCGTATGAGATGCTGCCAGGTCAATAACCAACTGAGAATCTGAAGTTGACAATCCAGAAACATAGAAAATGTCACCAGCTATCTTTTTACTCATGCTTTTTCCCTTCACAAATGGATCCCGCATCTTACCCTTCCCTCCAGACTGACCATTTTTCTTCCGACTCGGTGATTTCACATTGTCAAGAGCATTAGTTTTCTGTTCACCAATTATGGAAGGACCCTTCATACTGTCGTGTTCATGCTTAATAATGTTGCTTTCAACAAATGAGCATGGACTCTTGACCTTCTTAGATTTGCATGTACTATTGCTTCCTTTGCATATTTGATCATGTTTCTCAGGAGTAGGATTCTTTGCTGAGGCAGATCTTCTTGGATTCCTACGCCTGGAGACATTTGATGATTCTGACTTCTGATTTTCCAATTCTTCATCTTTGACATTTTCGACAAAGACAACAGAGCGAGGTATGTCAACGACAGATTTACATGCATTGAGCTCTAGTGCCAAATGATTTGGACAACCCAATTCAACACCAGAAGAATCTTGATGGCCCAAGCCCCCATTCTCATGACATCCATCCATCCTAGAAAACTGAATCTCGTCTCCAAGAGCCTCCTCCTTGCAAGATCCACTATCACATGACAGCATACCTCCTCCCAGTGAGCAAGAAACCACTTTCTCCATGCCTGTTTTGTGTTCAGATATTTCACCGATCTCACCAGCCTTGTCATCTAAAGAAACAACAAGGTTACTCCCAAATGATGAAGGAACTGAATCTTCAGGCGCAGGACTAAAGACCTTGGCTTCAATTTTTGGCACCAAAACATCATTTTCCGTCTCACATTTAATATCTTTCTTGAAAAGCATGGCACCCATGTCATGTGGCAGCTGCTGGATATCAAACTTCAAACTCAGACCCTTTTCACCTGCAGATCCGAAGCCATGGCAGCATCAGTATGCATGAACATGAGAGTATGCAGGGTCGTAACCTCTGCCACACACGGTATCAGTATGCATGAACATGACAGTTATTGGCAAGGAAAAAACTAGTGCACTTGACTACATGGGAACAACAGCGAACATGAAAATGTTGGGGAATTTAGCCTGGTACTTTGGTAGCAACGAACTTGGCCATCAAATTCTTCGCAGCCACATCACTCGAAGCAAGGGTGGGTCTAACTTTACAAAACTTTACGTAAGATGAACTAGTCCTCTATTTTCCATTCAGATAGGTATCTGAATGCCGTTGGAGCCACGATAACTCGTGGATGTGGTGGATCTAACTTTACAAATGTGTATGCACTCTTTTTCCGTGGTCTTTCTACCAACGAATTTGGATGCTACATTCATACATGTCTTATCGAGAATACTAAATCATCTGTGTGCTACCATCTAAAAGGGTGATCATGCACAATTAACATCTCTCCAATGATCTTACGGGTTCCCTCATGATTATATTCAGCCTCCTCACTTTCCCTTGGCTCCCAAGACACCTTCAACTTTGATAATAGTAAAATGCTGCCAAGATATGCAAGCCTTACCTCTGCCTCTCTTTCCCTTGGCTCCCCAAGACACGGAAAGAATCTTCGTCCTCTTGCGGCTCTTTGGCTTGACCGACCCATGTCCAACCTTGCTTCCGGAATAAACCGACGCATGGGAAGAAGAAGGTAAGCTCTCCGGCACTTGACTTTTCACATCAACCACGTGCCCGGGATTATCAAACAGGTGCCCGGGATTATCCTGCACATATCACAGAAACACGCGAAGACAGATCAGAAAATGCCTTCATCACTGTCCGGACTATACAGAAACGTGGAAATATGGTACAATTGAGATTGAATGCCAGATCCTGAACAGTTACAACATACTTTACTGTGCAATCAAGATGCAGCGTGGCAGCATAAGAGGAAGCTTATGCTGCACGGGAACCGTGCATCTTTACAGGAAGTAAAGCGGCAGAGGAACTCACCGATGCGGGAGCCGGAGCGGCGGCGGCAGGAGCAGGCGCATTGGCGGGTTGACCGGAACGCGGGGGGCTGGAGGGCGTGGCGTGTGGCGACATAGAGGCGGGCGGCCGGCTTATCCCCATGGCAGTCGACTCCAGGCTCGGCTGCTTCTCCAGGTCGGGAGCCGGCGAAAGAACCGTCGTCGGCGGCGGCGGCGGTGGGCAGTGACCGTTGGGCATGGAGAAGACGCGGCGGTCGGGGTGGAGGATAAACGGCGCCGGGGACGGGGGTGAGGCGGCGGCGGCGGTCGGCGAGTCGCGGCGCCGGCGCCACATCGCCGAGGAGGAGCGGATCGGAGTGGATGGGGATCGGCCGTTGGAGAGTCGTCGCGTACTACGCGGTATCTCTTTCACCAGACGTGTCTCGCCGGGTCTGGTCTTGGCTTTTCTTCTCCGGTTTTCTTTCCGGTTTCCTTAGATTCTGTGCGGTTTTTTGGCAGGTTTTTTTGGAAGGTTATATATAACTTTTTATGTTTTCCATTTTTTGTTCCTCTTTTTCCATATCAGGATCCATGCAACGGTTTCAACAAAATAACGATGTGTAGTCATTGTCAGGTGCAACCTGGCCATGGGCCGGCCTAAAAAGGCCCATGGTCAAAATCTCAGGCCCGGTCCCATCCGACGTTGGGGCCTGTATTTCAGGCTCAGCCCGCCCATGAGAGTAAAATCCCATCGGCCTTTCGGGTCTCGGGCCGGGTCTCTTCCTTAAAACGCCAATATGCAAAGCCCAGGCTCAGGCCCATGCGACCTTCGGGCTGAAATCTCAAACCCAGGCTCGGCCCATGGACAAGCCTAGGCCCTGGAATTTCGGGTCGGGTAGGGCTTCCCATGGCCAGGTATATCCGGTACTAAAGAAGCACTACCAAATCACAATCACCATGCGTTGTCGCCTCACATGCCAAGTCGCCGCCTTCATACCTTCTAACATGAAAAGATCGAACACAAACTGACCTCCGGAATACGAGCCTTTAGCCATGAATTAGCATAAGCCTCGCGCACAAGATCCACGGGACACGCCTAAGCTTTATCGGGAATCGTCATTGTGTTGATTGTTCATCCAACTAATCCGATGGACAAGCACAGGCCATAGACACAAGAGATGGGAATGGGGAACCTACCAGGTCCATAGCCTACGCAAGCGCTTTGGCAAGCGACAACAAGTTCAGCTTCCTGCCTTCGACGAATAATCTCGTCGCAAGCAACGGTGAGCCTGCAGAACAGCACGGGTATTTTTTTTCTCCGGTTTTCTTTGCGGTTTCTTAAATTCTGTTCAGATCCTATTTGGATTTTTTGGAAGATTTATACTTTTTATGTTTTTCTTTTTATTTCCCTCTTTTTCCATATATTTTATGCTTTTTCTCATGACTTTCTTCTCTTTTCTTTGTTTCTTGTGCATTTTTTATTTTTTTATTCGATTCCTTAATATGCATCACCCCTCGTTTTTGTCTGATTAAAACCTTATAATTTGGTGGTTTGTCATAAGAACTGAAACCCTAGATCTTTCATTTGGGGGCAAACGTATGGTTTGTTCTTGTTGAATTGGCGATGGTGACAGTAAGCACTAGAGTTGTTGTTTCTAGGTTACTGAAATATATGGTTTGTTCTTGTTGAAATATGTTGCAAATGACATAGTTTGCTAAAAGGTTTGTTATTACATTGGTGCAAAGTTGAAAACTTATGCACAACAGTATACCTTTTTATATTATTTATAACAATATGTGTAGTCATCTTAGCAATAGAATGTGTTCGTTTGGTTGTGTTTCTCTGTATGGTTTTGGAGGTTTTCTATTTCTGCAAAATTTCACTTGGTATCAGTGTCCACGTTATATTCACTCTGCAATTATCTGTGGCAGTGTCTGCTTCTGTTTTGGTTCCGTGTTTCCATGTTCATTTATGCTTCCGCCTAAAATACAAAAACAAATCATGACATGACTTAGTTCCTTCTGTTTTGACTCAGTTTTCATTCGTAAGTACAATTGTTGTAACCCAAACTTGTGTAACCTACAAGGCAAATTTTGCATTTGTTTATAAAATTTGCATAACATTGACACGGAAATTTTAGAATGTGCGATGCATAATTTAGCCATTTAAGAGTTACGAATATTTCCAAGAATCGTGAATTAGCAAAAGTAAAGTTACACGTAAGACTAGAAATAATAGTAGAACCAAGTAAACCACCGCCAACAAATTTTCTATGGCAAGTTACACATATGTTAGGTTGGTATGCAGGAGAATGAGGCACAAAATGACACAAATTGATGGAGAGCGGGAGGGGTCGACTAGAAAAATAAAATAGCAATAGTGTAATTGCACAAAAAGTATGTAACTTGATGAATCTTTTTTATTCATAGCACATATAAACCATCACGTTCTATGCTTGTGATGTCTTTATTCACTCCACTAGTTCTTAGGGCACTCGTTATTTCACTTGGACGCCTTGTCGGTTGAAGATGACTCCTCATCGTTGTCTGGGTAACTCTGCCAGCTCGTTTGGGTAAATTTAGGAGTGAAGGCGCCAAACTCTTGCCCCCTGTTGTTTTTAAGGTTTTGGGCTTCTTGTCTAGAAATATGGTATGCACTGGCGATGACATCGACCGGCAAGGCACGCATGATAGAGTTCTTCCCTGCGATGTGACTAACCATGGAGTTTGGGTTGGTCTTGAATGAAATATACTGGCATCCTTCACGCTCTGCCTTTTTTAGAACAACGTAGTGTTGTGGTATGATTAACAATTGCCCTTTACGAACAATGCCATTGAATACATTCTGACCATAGTTATTGACAACCTGAACCCGAGCATGCCCTTGTATCATGTACATCACACTGTGCGCATTAATGTTCCAGAATGGTGAAAGGATGGCATTCTGCAACAACAATTACTTGGTGAGTCATATTATTGAACTTGCGCTACAAAGCTCATAATATATATATATACCAATATGATTGTGCACAAAGTAGCATCACATATACCTGGTAGAGATTTACTCTCGTAGCACTCATTTGCACAAGGTGAAGGATGGGGAAATTATTGCTAGTGAGGCGTGTTATCCAGCCAGCACGTGGGTTGTATGTGTCAGCATGATTGGGGTTTTCGATGTTCTTCCTTGCCTCTACTGAACAAAAGTTCTCCTCTAGACCATTGCGACTCCCACTCGTTGATTGACCAGCCTGGTATTGAGTCGATTGTCCTCCCTGGTATTGAATTGATTGTCCTTCCTCGCGTTGAATTGGCAGGTAGGCTTGCTGCTCTACCTGTTCTTGATGTGGCTTCAAGAAATGAAGGCGTTGACTAACACGAATAATCTCGCCTCTTTGGTCACTTTGACTCTGAATTCTTTGTGTCGTCTGTTGACCGATACCAAAGACCTCACTAAGCAATTGGACACTGAATCCACTGAATATGTTTTGTCCAAATTGTTGTGCTCTGTTGTTGTTACCGGCCAACAAGAAATCCTGGAATTTCATATTATCAGTTTAAAAAGTTGAATATGATACCACTAATATGAACTTTAAACATCATAGTAAAATTACTTACAAAAAATATATATCTTCTATGCGCATTAGTTGAAAACACATATTTAGTTACCTTTTGTCTTGGTTCAAGCTGATTAGCATTATTGTTTACATCAAAGACATAGACAGCTACAATCGGCACATCACCATCATTGTAGCACCAATGTACAATGCCAGCAGGCAACGCAACAACATCTCCTTGTTTGAAGTGGTGAACTCGTTGGTGCTCATCGTTAAACTTCTGTCTTTCGCTTTGACCCTCCGCAAACTCCGCTTGACCAAAATGCCGGAATTGTTTTTGGAACGTCTCTGGGCATCCAGGGAAATTCAACCCTATGTAACCGCTACCTACAAAAACAAGGTTAATTTGTTTCAGTATCGAGAACTTACAATGTTGGTGTAACATTCGGTGGCTACAAAATCCTAAGTGTTGCACAACGATGCAATTACCCTATTCAGTTTAGACACCAACCTTGGAGAATGTACACCAATCCATGAGTGTTGTGATATTGAGGTAACAAGAGACCTTGAGGCTCAATAACACGTCGGATGATGGATACGCCGGTACAACGAAATTGATCATTCTGCTCGTCAAAGTATTCAGCGAGTCCTGCTTGTGACCTAACTTGTTGAATCGGTTCAAATGTTTGTAGCCTATCAAATCTGCACCCTCTTAAACCTCCTTGTCGGGTGCTCTGCCATGGAGTAAAGATTTGGCCAAACAGCTGAGCCATGGATCCATGGCACAAGAGAAATACACAAAAGTAAAACAAAACTGTTGGAAAACTAGTAGTTGCCATGGTGTTGTTTGAAGAGATTGGATATGGGTGATTGATGCTAGTCTTGTTAATCTAGGCAGTTTTTATAGACATAAAAAGTAGTCTAGGATGCATATGGTGACATAATTTGAGAAGATGATATCCATGATGACTCAGACATTGGTTTAACATGTGAATAGGCATAACTTTCTCTAAAAGGTATGTTTTGCTTTTCGCTTACAACTAATGATGACTCAGCCTGATGGTCCCGTCTTATAGATTATCGAGCTCTAGGTCATTGTCTCACGACTGATCAAATACTTGCACTTTCCACCACTATGTATTTCAGGATATAGTAACAACTTTTGTGGTTTGTTTGTGCTTTGGTCTATGCACGACGACATATGTTGGATACTTTTGCTTGTGTGGCCAAAATTTCATGACTCAGATTCTCTATACAACACAAAGTGGATGAGTCATGTCCATGTCAACAAAGATATACATGTAAAATTGTAGATAAGATATAAAGGTAGTGTACAAACAAAATTTGTTGTTTTACTTGATGCCAACATTGATAAAGAGAATATGCACGAAAATGAGTTGGAACCTTTTGGGCTCTCGGCCCATCGTTATTACTATTTAATTATCATGGTCTTTTCCTAATAATCATCTAGGGGAGAGCATCCCCACTTATATTGTAGTTAATTTTCCTACTATGCTTTGGTGTCGGTTAAAGATGGCTTCAAGTGATCCAGTAGCAGGGAGAAATATAAAACAAAACGATAGAAATAGTGCGTGAAGGGGTGCCTTTGGTGTGGTCGTGCAACATCACACTACCGAGTCAACATATATTACAATTTACAATAGCTCTACCTTCTTACTCAAAGGTCCATAGGGACGGTCCCAAGCACTAGCATGTCAAGATATCAACCTTGCCCAAGGTGGCGCCCCTTGTGTGGAATCAACGTCGAATTCGACATTGCCACGGGCCAATCTAGAATACTAAGTAAACAATGTTGCATTCTACATTGCCATCGCCACGATGTTCTCGCCCTTCGCCAGCACATGTTGCCTATATTAAAATTTACTGTTTTGATTATTAAGAAAAAACTAGGGTGAAATCCTTACGAGGCCTCAATGACCATATTGTCGCGTCCTGAAAAACGAAGGGGCGCAACACGAACCAGACTTTCGCCGGAGATTATCACTTCTCTCTCGCTATCTCTCTTTCTCACCGAGCTCACACAAGCATGCAATAGGACACAAAGATTTTACCCAGGTTCAGTCCGCCAGGAGACGTAACACCCTATGTCTTGCTTGTCTGTTTTATGGTGGATATGGTGGAGCTTACAATGAGTGAGTCTCGTTGCTGGGGTAAAGATGCAACACTATTTATAAGCTGCGAGGATGAGCCTGCCTTAGCGAGGAAGGGAATGTAATGATCGATCCTCTAATCCCCTTTACCGGTTGCCATGGACCTCCTTTTATAGTCATAAGGGGTAACTACATGGTCTTGATTACCAACACAAAAGGAAGAGCCGCATCAGGCCAGACAAATTCGAGCACACTGAATCCATCTGACCCGACCCAACCCGAAAAGGCGCCGCCGACAGGGAGAAGATCCGGGCGCGCCTGCCTGGATCCGCCACCGCCACCTGCGGCCTAACGCGGCATCCGCATCACCTGCGCCGGTGGACGAACATGCCATGATGCCCAGCAGCACCATGCCCCGGCCCGCGGTGGCCCCGCGTTCGAGAGGACAGTCGATCAGGGGGAAGAGAGGAGGGGGAACGGGTTGGTGGCGGGATCTAGATCGCCCTCCCCGTCGCCACGTGGGGGTGAGAAAGGAGGGAGCGGTTCTATTTTCGAGAGCATCTAAAAGAAAAGGAGATCTAAGAGATCGAGCGCATAGAAAATCATACTAAATTTGACGAATTAGGAAGATTTTTGTTTCTCTTTATGTTCATACAAGAAGTCAAGAACCGTACAAGAAAAATGCTCGAATAAGAAGACGTGCAATCCCATCTTCTTGTGTCATAGTAGTGTGTGTTCACCAATAGCTTAATTACTAACCTCTGGTCGCTGATGAGTGAATTTGCATGCAAAATTTCTCTGAATTTACACATAAAATTGGGGGAAGACAAGAACAGGAAAAGTTTTTCAAAAAATCACAACTGGCTTATCCGAGAGCTCTCCTCAGTCCTCACTCTCAGCCGAGCTCATCCATGGCCACCGCCGTGGCCCCACCGGCGGCCCCGCCTCCCACCTCCACCACCATCCGCTCCCTCACGGCCGCTGGACACCACGCCGCCGCCCTCCGCGCGCTCTCCTCCCTCGCGGCCTCCTCCGCCTCCATCGACCACTTCGCGCTCCCGCCGGCCATCAAGTCCGCGGCGGCGCTCCGGGACGCCCGGTCCACGCGCGCGCTCCACGCGGCTTCCCTCCGCCGCGCGCTCCTCCACCGCCCCTCCCCGGCCGTCGCCAACGCGCTGCTCACCGCCTACGCGCGCTGCGGCGACCTGGCCGCCGCTCTCGCCCTCTTCGCCGCCACGCCGCGGAGCTCCGCGACGCCGTCTCCTACAACTCGCTCATCTCCGCGCTCTGCCTCTTCCGCCGCTGGGACCACGCGCTCGACGCGCTCCGCGCCATGCTCGCCGAGGGCCGGCACGACGTCAGCTCCTTCACCCTCGTCAGCGTCCTCCTCGCCTGCTCCCACCTCGCCGCCGACCACCGCCTCGGCCGCGAGGCCCACGCCTTCGCGCTAAAGAACGGCTTCCTCGACGAAGGCCGCGAGCGCTTCCCCTTCAACGCGCTGCTGTCCATGTACGCGCGCCTCGGCCTCGTCGACGACGCCCAGAGGCTCTTCCGCACCGCCGCCGCCGCCGCCGCCGCTTCGTCCCCAGGCGACGGCGATGTAGTGACCTGGAACACCATGATCAGCCTGCTAGTCCAAGGCGGGCGGTGCGTGGAGGCCGTGGAGGTGCTCTACGACATGGTGGCGCTCGGCGTGCGGCCGGACGGCGTGACCTTCGCGAGCGCGCTCCCGGCGTGCTCGCGGCTGCAGATGCTCTCCGTGGGCAGGGAGATGCACGCCGTCGTCCTCAAGGACGACGACCTCGCCGCCAACTCGTTCGTGGCGAGCGCGCTGGTAGACATGTACGCCGGCAACGAGAAGGTGGGGAACGCGCGGAGGGTGTTCGACATGATGCCGGCGCCCGGCCGGCAGCTGGGGATGTGGAACGCCATGATCTGCGGCTACGTGCAGGCCGGCATGGACGAGGAGGCGCTCGAGCTCTTCTCCCGGATGGAGGAGGAGGCCAGCTGTTCGCCCAGCGAGACCACCATGGCCGGCGTGCTGCCCGCGTGCGCGCGGTCGGAGGCATTCGCCGGCAAGGAGGCCGTGCACGGTTACGTGGTGAAGCTCGGCATGATGGGCAACCGGTTCGTGCAGAACGCGCTCATGGACATGTACGCGCGCCTCGGCAAGATGGACGTGGCGCGCGGGATCTTCGCCATGATCGACCGCCCCGACGTCGTCTCCTGGAACACCCTCATCACCGGCTGCGTCGTGCAGGGCCTCATCGCCGAGGCGTTCCAGCTCGTGAGCGAGATGCAGCAGCTGCC
The DNA here is from genome assembly GCA_947311845.1 of Poa pratensis. Lineage (NCBI taxonomy): Eukaryota > Viridiplantae > Streptophyta > Magnoliopsida > Poales > Poaceae > Poa > Poa pratensis. The sequence goes on along the minus strand of CAMZMU010000093.1, from coordinate 2,490,202 downwards.
ATCAACGGAAGAACAGAGGTGCATGCCGAACAACATCACCCTGATGACGCTCCTCCCGGGCTGCGCGGTCCTGGCGGCGCCGGCGAGGGGGAAGGAGATCCACGGGTACGCGGTGAGGCAGGCGCTAGACTCGGACATCGCCGTGGGCAGCGCGCTGGTGGACATGTACGCCAAGTGCGGCTGCCTGGCGCTGTCGAGGGCGGTGTTCGACCGGCTGCCGAGGAGGAACGTCATCACCTGGAACGTCCTGATCATGGCCTACGGGATGCACGGGCTGGGCGACGAGGCAGTGGCGCTCTTCGACCGGATGGCGGCCAGCGGCGAGGCGACGCCCAACGAGGTCACCTTCATCGCCGTCCTAGCCGCCTGCAGCCACTCCGGGCTGGTGGACCGTGGTCTGGAGCTGTTCCACGGCATGAAGAGGGACCACGGCGTCGAGCCCACGCCGGACCTCCACGCCTGCGTGGTCGATGTCCTGGGGCGGGCGGGCAGGCTCGACGAGGCATATGGCATCATCACATCCATGGAGCCGGGCCAGCACCAGGTGTCGGCGTGGAGCAGCATGCTGGGGGCGTGCCGGCTGCACCGCAACGTCACCCTTGGTGAGATCGCCGCCGAGCGGCTGTTCGAGCTGGAGCCCGACGAGGCGAGCCACTACGTGCTCCTCTGCAACATCTACTCGGCGGCCGGGATGTGGGAGAAGTCCACAGCGGTGCGCGGCAGGATGCGGCAGCGGGGCATCGCCAAGGAGCCCGGTGCAGCTGGATCGAGCTCGACGGCGCGGTCCACCGGTTCATGGCCGGAGAGTCCACCCACCCGGCGAGCGCAGAGGTGCACGCGCACATGGACGCGCTCTGGGAGCGGATGCGGCTGGAGGGGTACGCGCCGGACACGTCGTGCGTGCTCCACGATGTCGGCGAGACGGAGAAGGCGGCGATGCTCCGGTACCACAGCGAGAAGCTCGCCATCGCCTTCGGGCTGCTCAGGGCGCCCGCCGGCGCCACCATCAGGGTGGCCAAGAACCTGAGGGTGTGCAACGACTGCCACGAGGCGGCCAAGTTCATGTCCAGGATGGTTGGGCGGGAGATTGTGCTCAGGGATGTCAGGAGGTTCCACCATTTCAGTGATGGCAAGTGCTCCTGCGGGGACTATTGGTAGCATACAATTTTGTGCTATATATACTCTCAAAGGAAAATGTTCAATTCATATAGAATTGACTTGCTACAAATATTCTTTTGTGAATATCTCAGTGTGACTGGAGGCTTGCGAATTTCCTCTCAATTATGGACAACTCAAAAAAATAGATCACTCAAAAAAAAAGTTGTAGGAATACGCGTTACATGTTGAACAGTCTTCCAAAATCCCAACATGACGGAACTTGTTTTCTATAAGTTATCTGTATGCATATCGTAGTATCGTATTGTGCCATTTTTGGTGGTATATACAATTTTGAGATCATTTAGTTGCATATGACACATGTGGAGACGGCAAGTGAAAGACACATCATCTATTTTGCAAAGTTGTATGAGATTCTGCCATGAAATCCTCAAGTCACAAAGACCAAAAGGAGATATGGAGAACCGTCACAACTGAACCCAGAAACGCAAGCATGAAACTGGAGCAACACAAATCACTTGGGAGAACACATAAGAATCACAGGAATTGACACACAGGGCAATCTGAAATCTCTGAGACACAGACACATAGCAGATCTTCAAGTACAGGTCCAACTTATAATACACCAGTTCATGTTACCTAAGCGATATAAGGTTCAGTACAGGCACAGAAGTTCTTGTTTGTTTACTAGTGCTGGAGCTAGAATGGCAAACGGGAGCCGCCTCACTGCAACCTAGATAATCCTTCATCAGTCATAAGCTCTTCTGTTAGCAGCTGGGGACCTTGAGCGCTGGACAGGAGATCGGCTGCGATTGTACAGAAAGATTTCATGAAACAACAGGAAATAGATACTGTGAACAAATGAAGAACTGGATACTCTTCCTTGAAAGAAAAAAAAACTGAATACTCAAGCTTATAAGAAAACTTCTACAATGTTGGTGTCAGATGGGATCCAAAACAACCCGAAAATAGCTTGGAGGGTAATTTGAGGAATAACCACTGAATTCAAAAGAGAATCATATAACATAGAGGAAGCAGATGATGTAAAAAATCCGTAAAGTTTTAAAACAAAATAAACAATGCGGCAACTAATCAGCTTAAAGTGCTATGGCTAAATAACTAATCAGCTTAAAGAGTTATTGCTAAATCTAATGTACATACTACATACTGATGAAAACATCTGCCAACAGGACTAAGTGCAACCTAACAAAAGATCAAACAAAAACAACCAAAGTGCAATACCTCCGATAGCGATCACGAACAGGGCTTCTGCTCCTGTCATATGAACCATATGCAGGGCTCACAGGAGGACGGCCATAGTCAGGGCTAGGTCGTGACCTTCGGTAAACTGGGCTAACAGAACGGCGATATGAACTATCATCCTGCCTTCCATAGCCGCCACCCCTACTTGGCTTGTCATACCTGTCACCTGGTTCACTATCGTCCCTGAAGGCATACTCAACAGAAATAACTCTGTCCAGTAACTTGCTGCAGAGAGCAAAATAAATCATTAAGATATATTGTTACACAATCAGATTATTTCAAACAATCAAAAGTCAAAACCATAGAGATATTCCAGGCCAGGTACTGTTGGAAAGTATAATCTTGCCTAATCCATGGTTAAGGTTCAGCAGTTTAATTAGGTAGGTGTTTTCCGTACGTGAGCTTCTAGGCTTGTACTAGTCCGGCTGGAGTTCTAGTCGTGTTGTACTAGGATTAGAAAATCATGTATGTGGAGTCCTTAGCTTGTTTAGGAAAGTTTGGCGTGAGTCAGAGTAGGTTGTGTTAGTTCGGATGTAATCCGAGTAGGTCTAGTCCTTGGTCCGGCTATGCGTGTATTTATACACATCCAGGCTGAAGTTTTGTAACACCGTGTGACATTGAGAAATAAAGATAAAAATAACGGGTGCGACACACACCCTTGGCGATAGATTTTGTGTTCACGTGTCCTCGTCTAATTTGATGTGATCGATCCTGTGGGCGAAATCCAACAATTGGTATCAGAGCAAGGTCGAAAATTTGAAGCCATGCTTGCCCCGGGGAGGCGGCCCTACTAGCACCTCGGGGCGGGCGATTGTCGTTCTCGAACGACACGGAGGAGGCGACATGGAATTGTCGTCGGCATGCTGGTGGAGGTGGATGATTGTTAATGGAGCGGTGGTGCCAAGGTGTGGTGCCGGGAGTCTCGTCAAGATCGTCAACCCGGGTGCTAGATGAGTCAAAGTGTGTGCATGTTTGCACGTGTGGTCGGCGTCGTGTCGGTGAGTCGTCGGTGTGTCCAAGTGCTCGTCTCTGTGAGGATCCGTTGCAGTGAAAGCGTGGACGTCTAAGTGTCTCGACGAGAGGATCAAGTTCAAGTATGAAGGGGGCGGTAAACCAGAGAAGGTGAGTCTCTTCAATGAGGCCATGGCTCTACGTGAGGCGGTGTGATCATCCGTCGGCATGTATCGCGCTAGGTGGATGGTATGATCCCTGGGTATAGCATGGCTGGGTAGTCCAGGTCATATTTGGATTGGTCCGTAAAATTCGCCAAGTCAACATTGGGAAGAGCCAATAAGACTTGTCGTGGTGCGAGGCTCGGACAAGATGAAGATCTGCAAGGAGTCAAGATCAGAGGAGCATGAAAGACCAGAGTCAAGATTAGGGAGAGATTGTTGGAAAGTATAATCTTGCCTAATCCATGGTTAAGGTTCAGCAGTTTAATTAGGTAGGTGTTTTCCGTACGTGAGCTTCTAGGCTTGTACTAGTCCGGCTGGAGTTCTAGTCGTGTTGTACTAGGATTAGAAAATCATGTACGTGGAGTCCTTAGCTTGTTTAGGAAAGTTTGGCGTGAGTTCTAGTCAGAGTAGGTTGTGTTAGTTCGGATGCAATCCGAGTAGGTCTAGTCCTTGGTCCGGCTATGCGTGTATTTATACACGTCCAGGCTGAAGTTTTGTAACACCGTGTGATATTGAGAAATAAAGATAAAAATAACGGGTGCGACACGGACCCTTGGCGATAGATTTTGTGTTCACGTGTCCTCGTCTAATTTGATGTGATCGATCCTGTGGGCGAAATCCAACAGGTACAAGTTTTAGAAACAGCATACAATATATTCCTCAAAAGCCAAAAATGTATATAAAATCCTATATTAGGCAGTGCCATTCCCCAATGGCTTTAACCATTAAACAGAACACTTGAATAAATCTTACATACTTACAGTGCATAGCATAAATAAGATATCAAAAGGCAACGGTAAAATTCTGCTCATTAAATAAACTCAGGAACAGGTGAAAGTGGTACTTACGTCAAATGAGTAGCATCTAGGGCTTTTGAGGCCTCTTCCAGTGTTTCGAATTGCACAAACGCAAAGTTCTTCCTTATTCGAACATTTGATATCTTGCCATATGGATCGAAATGCCTTTCAAGATCAGTGACTCTTGTGTTGATTGGGTCAAAGTTAATGACGAACAATGTCTTAGTAGGCTTAGTATTCACTGGTGGTTTACTATAGCCATCACGATCATCACGTTTGGTTCCACGGTCACCCTGTTACATGAATCACCAGAGAAGAGTTAAAAAACAAACTGAAGGCAATATTTTTTGGCACCCATGATGTGTCCAGTCTTTGATGTGTTAAGGTTTAGTAGGTTTACAAGAACAGCAAGAGAAATTACCCGTGACCACTCCACTGAAAGTCTGCGTCTCCCAGGGCCAAAGGGATAACCATCAAGAGCCCGTATGGCATCATCACCATCACGCTCATCCTCAAAGTAGACAAAAGCAAATCCTAAGAAAAGGGTAAATCCAAAAGTAAGAACCATAGGAAACTTAATTTCGCGCCACACTGTTCCATGAAAACATGATTTTTCATTAGGACAAACAAGTAAACACATCAGGCTCAAACCCAAGAGAAACAGAAGAATACTGCACCTGCACATATCTGATCAGTATCTGATGGTATCAAGAGCTCTAATGCGGTTACTGGTAGATTCCATTCATGATGAGGTTAAGCATGGTGTTGTGCAACTTATACCCAAAGTTCCAAAGTAAGAAGGTACGACTTGAGACATTGAACATGCTTCACCATTCTACAGACCAAGATCCTCACAGACATTGCTTATTCAGACAGGCACACATAGCAAGTTATCAAGTTGATGCGAGGATGGCTTGGTGATACTTCTAGTTGTGGCATGGTATGGCATGATGGAACTGATGGCATGGCAAGAAATCGCATGATGGTTGATGTCAGTCCCGGCAAAACATGCTTGGCAGTGGTAACAGATTACAGTACATCATGAAACGGATGGCCAAGTGCAGGGAGTGGTGGCCGGATGAGGAATGGAGGGTGAGTTGAGGAGCCCCTGGGGAGCTATGTATGTTTGCCTCAGTAGTTCCTGCGCCAGAGTAAACATTTAAACATCTTGCTGCCTATTATACATACATTGCTTGCATTGTGGTCTACATGACCTGAACCACCATATCAGATAGTGTTCCACACCATTAAATTTTACAGAAGCTTAACTAGCAGGGATTAGTGAAGCAAAATACATCAACTGACGATTCAACACAGATTAATTTGAATAATATCCGATTGTTGTAGAAAAAACATGAGCAAATTGAAATTTTAAGCGAGCCAGAACAAATTATTCCAGGATTATATTCTCTAATAACCAGTCAGAACTAATTACAGACTATACTGAGACACTCATGAAGGATAGATAGTATCCAGCAGTCTACCGTAAAAAATCGTTGGTCAATTTTGTACCCAGGAAACTCAGCACTAGAATATTGATATCAGACCCCAAACAACGAACAAATTGGCGGTGCCCGCGATCATTTCAGATCAGTAGATCATAATACAGCACAGCGGAATAGAACAGAGGCGTGACCATAATAAATTTTACAGGAGCATAACTAGTTGGGGATTAGTGGAGCAAAATACATCAACCTATGATTCATCACAGATTAAAACGACTACCATTCCGATCCTCCGTAAAAAAAACATTAGCAGATCGAACTAACTAGTTGTTACTCCAGGATTTTTGTTTTTGTTTTTGAAAGGGTCTTACACTGCGTACTCAATCACAGGAAAACGCAACAAAGAACAGGAATACGCAGAAATAACAAACCGCAGAACACAACGCAACAGCAACAAGTGCTGAACCACCGCAAGAGCCTGAAGAAGACCTCCATCGCCGAGCACCGCCGGAGAAGAAGTCGCCAGGCCGCCGCACACCCCAGGAAGGAAGCATCCCACTCATGTAGAAGCCGCAGAAGCCGTCCGCCGCAAGCGACGGAGTCGAAGGACGATGAACGCGCACGGCCATGCCTTCCACCTGCAACCACCCCTCTTCCATCCATCCCTGCGCTGAGCTCGAGCACGGCTTGCCGGAGTCGCCGCCGAGAGCACCTCGACCCCACCTTCTCCCCTCGCCACCACGGCCGGCCGGAGAAAGCCAGGGAAAGGCGAGGGCGCCAGCAGCGACCACCGAGACCCAGAAGAGCTCCTGTACAAGCGGAGGAGAGAACCAGTGGCAAGCACCGGCACCCCGCCGGTCCACCCCCAGCACCCCCATGGCGTGGCCAGGAGCAGCCACACCAAGACGAAGAAGGGGGCGAGGGACAAAATCTCCGCAAGCCAGCTGTCACCTCCGCCGCGACGACCGCCCCTAGAGAACGAAGCCCCACCAGATCCGCCGATCCGGAAGGGAACCGCGCTGGAAGCTCGCTGGCACCGCTCCGTAGAACGCCGCCAAGGAGGAGATCGAGCTCCAGAAAACAACTCTCCTATCGGCGGTGAAGTCCTCCCAAATCCACCACCGAGGAGACCTAAAACTACCCTATCTACACGCCGGGAGACCGAGAGCGCGACCCCCACCACCCCCCGCCGCCGCAGCGACGAGAGGCGGCGAGGATCTGCTCCGGCTCCGGCGGAAGGAAGGGGAAGACTTTTTTCTGCCCTGGTCGCCTCTCTCAGCACTGTAGAGAGAAAGGGAAGGAGACGGGGGTTAGGAGGGATTTTTTTTATGACAGAGCAGTAAGATATTACTGATTTTCTACTCCAGGATTTTATTCTCCAGTGATCAATCGAAACTAATCGCAGGTTGTATTGTGATACTTGTGGGGGAACAGATTGTGGTATCCAGTACAACTACACTCCATCTGCCCGCAATTGTGTACCACTATCATGAAATAGGACACCCCAAGTGACTAACAAATTGGCGGAACATATCAGATCAGATGCGAAGCAGTAGCAAGACAATACGGCGGGGGGAGAAGAACGAGGGGAACACGGTGGGGTGGGATTAGGGCAAACGGCGGGGACCTGACTTCATGTCGATGCGGTCGATCCTGCCATAGCGGTAGAAGAGGCGGTCGAGCTCCGAGTGACGGGTGTCGTAGTCGAGGTTCCCCACGAACACGGGCCTCATCCTCGCCGAGATCCGCGCGCCGGAGAACCCTAGCGGGAAGGGGAGGGAGCGGGTCAGAATCGGAACGCCGGGGATGGGAATGGCGAAGGGAGAGAGAGGTCAGTACCTTCGTCGTCGATGGAGGGAGGGGCGTGGCTAGGTCTAGGGTTCGAGCTTCTGCTTCTCCTCTTCTTCTGCGGGTCGGTTAGTTGGGTATTTTTTGCCAAATCTGGCCGTTTTCGTGAACTAATAACGTATCTGGCCGCTCGCGAAAACTATTTGCAAATCTGGTCCCCTGAGGTCGGCGCCAACGCAAATGGAGCCGAACTTGTGCAGTTCGGCGACGCGCCATTTCGCCGAACTGCACAAGTTCGGCTCCATTTGCGTTGGCGCCGACCTCAGGGGCCAGATTTGCAAATTTTTGTTGGCGCCGAACTGCACAAGTTCAGCTCCATTTGCGTTGGCGCCGACCTCAGGGGCCAGATTTGCAAATAGTTTTCGGGAGCGGCCAGATGCGTTATTAGTTCACGAAAACAGCCAGATTTGGCAAAAAATACGTTAGTTGGGGACGAGGCTCGTGCCGTGTTGGGCTTGAGAAATCCTGCCTCCCGATCGTTGCCGGCCCATTTACCAATTCTGTTTTTCTTACTGCCTCCAATCCAAGTGTCGCGGCTTTAGACCGACCTCAGTTCAAACCCACGACACTTATTTAGAATTGGAGGGAGTATTTATTTTTTCTAATGTATCTCTTGTTTGTATTTTTACTTCTCTTTCTCAAGTTTTTTCATGTGTTCCACATGTGCATGACCATTTGATGATGTTTCACAAAACTGTTTAGGTACTAGTTTTTTTTCGCCGGTAAGGTCACACTCTCATTTCGTTGGAGGGTATGGTAACCAAAGTTACAAACAACTACCTGATGCATTGCATTATGGTACATTATTTAATGATCTATGCATAGGTTTATGTGAAGAGGCCGTATCTATGACATAAGATTTCTTTCGATGAAGCTATGGTAAGGGATGGCATCCTCTATCCCCTTCAAATTATGTGCCACTCATGTGGCGTGCGAAGAGAATGCGCCATGGTGGAGCATTGGAGAAGACTTATGTTTTCCTTATATAGCCGAAATGTCTCAAACTAATGGATTTTAAACCTTAACATAACATCCCAGGATATGCACACAATTACGAGTAGTTGAGTCATGTGTGATACGTGTAGCACCTAGAGATGGAACTAAGAGGGCAAGATAGGGTCAGGGCAAACATGTTGAAACCTTCTATATCTAGTTGAATGGAACTAGACTCTAATTTCAATTGTATGTCCCCGCCAGTACCTCGTACATGGGTTTTGATATTATACAGCCAAAAATCCAGGACAAGTGCCCCCTTCGGAAACTAAGGTCTTATATGATTCACGTGTTCACCAAAAACACGGGATAAGAGTGACATACTATCTTGAATACTAAATGAATCAAAGGATGCTTCGTTGTGCAAACGGGAAACTTATGATTCTTACTAAGAGGTTGGTGTGGATTATTTTTTCCTATGAAAAAATACATCACAAATGAAGCATATGGCAAATTTCATATAGTTTATAGCCCTAGGAATAAAACAACCCATGCCGGTAAAAGTATTTTAGCCTCCAAACTGTAGGAATTTGTGTCTTGCAACATTTTATTTGTACACTACATTCTCCGGAATTAAACTTCATGTGGAAGTATCATGGAAATAACAGGGAACTAATGATGTGGAATTGTACTTAAGAAAATATACTTAAGTAAGCCGATACGTCTATACTGGAATACAGTGTATGTGAATATGCTGGAATTATACCCGGGACAATATAGAGTCGAAAGCCAGGTTGTTCATATGTTGGCTATATGAATTGATTAAAGCCTGCGAATTTGAATTATTCAAATTCGACACGTGACTCACACACGTGTGCTCGTGGGACTAATTACAGATTAAAACTCTTAGATGGTTACTGATGATCGTGATTGGTTTGGTTAACCTGGAGTTTCTGAAATAAATATCTGTGGAATTACGGTTTAAATAAAACCGGAATTAGCACTATATAAAGGTTCCTAATCCCTAGCCTCAAATTGATCATTGTGAGCGGCACCACGAAAAAGGATTGGAGGAATAGGGGTTAGACCGGATTGTGCTAAACCTAACATTGGTATCAGAGACGAAAGGTTCGCCGTCGCCGGAATCCATCCGCAGCAAAATTTCTCGTCGACAACCGTGCGGCCGCCTCGATGCAATACTCCATATGTGTCGCCCGAATCCATCCACGTCGCTGCGCTGGTCGCCATACGCGCGCGGAATCGATCGCCGCGTGTTGTATCGGCCGTCTAGCGTGGATTGTTGCTGCTGCCCCGCTTTGGGTTGCGATCGGAAGAAGACAAGGACGCATGCACTTTTGGTTACCAATCCATGCCAGGAACGAGTACTAGTAGCAAGATTTGCTTGCTATCCTTCACATGAAGCTATTTCTTTAATTCTGATGCAACGATCGAGGAAGACTGTCGGGTTCTGGCTCTGGCTCTGTTCATTATTCGTCCCGACAGCTCGTGGAACCAGCAAGCTAGGGAAGACACCCAGGAATAAATTTCGTTCGTCTGTGCATCAACTATTCCGCTGCGAGTTTCTGGTCGTTTCTTTTGTGGATTTAATTTTCCAGTCGATCGCATCCTGCTGCACTCTGCCGGAAACCTTAATCCGCTGCAAATTTTTCCACTCGGATCCAGGGATCGAGGAAATCTTGTACTCCTAGCAGATCAAATTTTGGCGCACGGAGCGATGAAAATTAAGCTAACTACACGCTGCTGCTTTGGTGGCTTAGATCAAGGAAATCTGGAATTGAACGGTCTGGCGATCTGCACGTATCGTCGTCGCCGGAAACTACAGATCGGTAACCCTTAAACTTCGCAATGGCATTTTTTTTTTGCGAGGAAATTACAGATACACCCAGCCAAGATTCTTACAGAAAAGTCCAGAAAACAAAGGAAATTACAACGAGGTCCTTCTGAACTCTGGCGTCGTCGTCTTCAGGCAGACCGCTGCGCCGGCGAAACCCGCCGCCGAACCTCCATGACCTTGGACTGGGAGGCCTCCCCGAGCGACTGGGAAGTCGACGCTCCTCGGTGCCCACTGGCCACCTCCACCCTGCAAGAAGAACAGCTGCGCCACCTCGGCCTTCCGCATCTGCAACTTCGATGTCAACCACCGGATTCGCCGTCTCTCGAACTCCGGTGAAGGGGATGCCTTCTCGAGAACTCCGGGGAGCCGTGAGCAAGGCCTGGGCAGCAGATCTGCGGCGGAGCTCCGCGGAGCCGCGCCGACAGAGGAGAAGTCCACCGCCACCAAAAGCCGCACCGGCGCCACCGCATCCTCCCCAGCGCCGCCGGCAGGCACACCACCACGCACACCTAGCTATGTACATACCTGGATCCGTCGATCCCCCGCCTCCCGCCGCCGAAGCGGCCGCCGGAGACGAGGGATCTGGGAGATCTCCGGTCGCGAGCTGCTGGCGCGGTGTCTCCAAGAAAATCGCCTCTACACTAGACAGGAGAGGGGAAGCGGTCCGAGCTCGCTATTGTTCGCGATGGCATCCCACGTTATTATTCAGGATTATTATGAAGATTGATATGATTGTAGTTACACGGTTCAGAAAGAAAAATATGTACTCGTTAATTATCTGTCAAGAATATTGATTATGCCAATGAAAAAATCTGACCGAAAAAGCTAGAAGATTCCACTATTGAGGAAAAGGAAATTTTAGTAGCATTGATATGCAGTATCACTAGTACCTCCATCGTTGCTGCCCAATTGACCAAGGAAATAACGGGATATATTAATGTTCCTAGTGTGTGTTGAGCATGCAAGATCTGAACGCAAGGATTCCCACATTTGGATCGGAATATTTATTTTTGATCGACGTTACGAAATGACAGTTTACTCCAGAACTTTGTACTTTACAAGTTATTTTTTGATCCGCTGGGATTTCCTGGTCAACAGATTATGCGGAAATTATGCACAGTCTGGAAAGGAATTTTGGACATATTTTTGATTGGACATCACTCGCTTTTAGAGGAAATTCGATTGCACTCCAAGGAATATATTTGGAACTCGTCGGAATATAATGGAACCTATTGGAGTACATACAGATTTGCTGGAATTTACCGGTGTAACAACGATGAGAAAGCATCAATCATGTTTATAATGAGATTGGCATCACTTATTTTTGGAGGAATATGTGGAGCACTCCAAGGAAAAGGAAATCAATATTTTACTCAACGGTATGTAAATGTTATTTTTGCACTAAATACTGGTTTATGATTACTTCTCCATATAGTTTGGATTTTACTTGTACGTCATATTTTGATGGAACACAATAGCAACTTATTTATATGCAAACAATTCCAAGAGGAAATATATATGTCTACTTAGGCATTATTGCTAAACTGGATATACTTGGAATTTGGAAATATTGCTATCAAACTGCCCCGTGGAGGAAAAGTATTATCATTCTTATATTCACCTACGATGAGAAGGAATTTAATTTATACTTCTCGATCGGAATTTGTTGGTTATGTATGCTATTTGGAAAGAGAAGAGTGGAATTATTGCTCAAAGGAAATTAGTGCATTATGAAACTTAACACAATGGTCTCATTTATCTTGATAATCCATTGGAAGTTGGCTACCAAAGTGTTTATTTGGTTGATGAAGAGAACTCCATATGGAGGAACACTTGTAATAGGAACACATGCTCAGATTTTTTTATTGTCGATGGAATTTACGACTTGGCTTATCTTATAAACAGAATTACGTCTTTTGTTAATTCTGGAATTATAAACTTTAAGTGGGAGGACTATCAGTTATGGATTTCTCTTCAATGTGACATTTGGTTTTACACTCCCATTAGAGGTTCAATTATTTTATCTCATTTACAACTTGGTCACATATCAAGGAACATAATTAGTGGATTATTAATTCTGGAATTCTATGCTTTAGTGGGAGGATTATGATACTTTATCAACACATATTTACGGTATTTTTGAACACTCCTACTTGAGGTGGATATATATTTATTTCATGATTCACTTGATATGGTTATTAATATATTTGACAATACAAGTCAGAAGGTTTTTGTTGTATTAATATCTCATACTGAAGTGGAAAATCAGTTCATCAAAGGATTACAAGATTTGAAACTGATTGGTGGGGGAAGTACACTTCAGGAATATTAATTGAAACTAATTTGATGAGCATGGAATTATTCACCGCTGTCTTATGTCATATACTCCATGGTTGAATGGAGGAATACAACTCTTGGTTATTCACTGGATTATGAAAGCATTACATACTACTATTTGTTGAGTAAGTCATTATTTATCACAGTCACTGTTTATATTTTGTGAACTGGAAGGAAGTATTCTATTTATACTTTGGTAGTATGGAATTGGAATCATTGCTTACTACATAGCACACCAAGATTTTATTTTTAATGTCTATACTCTAGTGGATCGAATGGTATTTCGTTTTTGATCTGGAAAAAGGAAAATTGGTGGAAAGTAGGAATTTGATACTAATGAAGGGTGTTTATTAATAGTCACACCGAAATATATGTGCTAAACTCATAGGAAAACACCAAGTTACACTCCCAACACTAACATGCTTAGGAAAAGTGGGAGGAATTAATTTGGGCAATCATATCTTGCTACTATTGTGTGTTATTTGAGAAAGTTACTCTATATCTTAGAGGAAAGAAAAATACTAAAACTTGTTGCTAATGTTAACTATGGGTGGAAACATTGCGGGAAGGAATAAACTCAATGAGGAATAATAAAAGTTTGGGAACTTGTTATTTTACCAAACAACCGCATGCCTATAGATTGTTATTGGATTTATTTATAAGGAAGTTTAATGCAACATGCTTAGTGGATTTTAAAATTCTAAGCTTGTTATTTAATTCTTAACACAAAGAAAAAATTTATACTTTGTGGAAACTCTGGAATTTAGAGGAAGGTGTTTTTTGTTTGATTCTTTACACAAAGAAAATATTTATACTTTGTGGAAACTCTGAAATTTAGAGGAATGTGTTGTTGTTTTATTCTTTACACAATGTAATTAATTATACATTGTGGAAACTCTAAAATTTAGAGGAAGTGGGAATAAAGATATGGTTTGCTAACTGATTAGGTTCATTCATGTTCTTGGAACAAGCTTCACATCAATGGTATATCAGGTCATACGGTTTTATTACTGATGGAAGATATTCATATACAAAGGTTAGTGTGAATTGTTTTTGTGTTATCATTATATGTGCTAACTATGTTCTTATTGATTTTAAAATATCACATTGATGGAAGTGAAAGCTTGGTTTGGTTCTAACTTTCTTATGAAAGGAATGTTCAAAGCTTCCTGCGTTTTGGGAGTGGAATTACATAGTGAATGTTTTGATATACTTTTCTATGGAAAACTGCAAACCTGTCAAATACCTTTGGTAAAGGGAATGATACTCTGCGAGGAATTATACTTTAACTCGTGAGGAAAAAGGAATAGTAATTGTCATACCACTATTATTGTGGGACATTATTTGTGCGACCTGAACTTAGCCATTCCGCTATAATTGTTGCTTTTGATTAGCACGGAAAATGATTTGCTGGAATTATTAGCAAATGGAATATGAATCTTGGAAAGATAGCTGCAATCAAATAAAAGACTTGTTGCTCAATGCCAAGGAAACGTGGATTATTCATTTTTTGGCGATCTCAACCTTCAACCGCGTGGATATATTGACGCTACTTTCGAAAATGGGATCTCACTAAAAGGTAATTTTTTTATGTTATATATTAATCTCTACTTTTGTAGGTCTTTATGGCGTACAAAGGAAACATGATTTAGATACTCGTTATTTACGAAATATGAATACTTCAATGCATCTCAAGCATTGAAGGAAGGTCTATGGTTAAGGAATTTTCTTCGTAAACTTGAGGTCGCGGAAAGACGCATCATAACCTGTTACTTTGTGATAATATAAGTGCTAAAGTCACAAAGTTTATATGCAACATGAATACACTGAAGGAAGGAATTATTTTATAACCATGCTAATTGTGTGGGAATTCACTTGTTGAAATAAAATGTTTTCAGTCAAGTGGGAGATGTAGGAATTTGTATCTTGTAACATTTTATTTGTACACTACATTCTCTGGAATTAAACTTCATGTGGAAGTATCATGGAAATAACAGGGAACTAATGATGTGGAATTGTACTTAAAAATATACTTAAGGAAGCCGGTACGTCTATACTGGAATACAGTGTATGTGAATATGCTGGAATTATACCCGGGACAGTATAGAGTGGAAAGACAGGTTGTTCATATGTTGGCTATATGAATTGATTAAAGCCTGCGAATTTGAATTATTCAAATTCGGCACGTGACTCACACACATGTGCTCATGGAACTAATTGCAGATTAAAACTCCTAGATGGTTACTGATGATCGTGGTTGGTTTGGTTAACCTGGAGTTTCTGGAATAAATATCTGCGGAATTATGGTTTAAATAAAACCGGAATTAGCACTATATAAAGGTCCCTAACTCCTAGCCTCAAATTGATCATTGTGAGCGGCACCACGGAAAAGGATCGGAGGAATAGGGGTTAGACCGGATTGTGCTAAACCTAACACAAACATCTTTTGGAAAACCTTTGTATTCCTAGGAATCAAACATCTCGTGCAGGATTTTTTTTGTAACGATTAAAATCCTCCAAAAACAATTACAACAAGTATGGGAACTAGTGCACTTGGGGACGTGGTGTAGCCATAAAGTTGTAGTAAAATTTCAGGAAATATCATATGACCCAGCTATTTGTTCATGATCATCCAATTTTCCTTGTGGTCGCCATCTATCACCTATCACGACAAAAGAAAAAGGCAAAAAGTGCACAACCCTTAGTTGTTGTGGTGTGGATAAGATGATGTATGTGATTACGGACACTGTGGCAAGTGAGCTACGTGGAGCCTATGACACCAGTTAAGGCTCTCTCCCTAGCTCTGTTACCAGAGATAAGCTAGCCATATCCCCATGAATCATAAGCCATTGGAACTACGAGTACCCGATCTATCCCAACAGTGATTTAGATTCGTTGATTATATATAGGTATGATCAAATCCGCATGCAGCAACAGAGCTAGCCGGTGAGATTCAGATCAAATCTCTACACAAGTTTAAGTGGTGATTAGTTCAGCACCTCCTTCTGCTCTTAGCTCATGGGCTCCGCAGAGGCCATCTTGTCCGCGCAGATGGCCAGCAAATGCTTCAGCATCAACAAGGTACAGATTATAATAAGCTTCACATCTCTTCCGCATGTTTTTTAATGCGTTGTTTGTGTCCTTAAGTTCTGCAGTTTTGTACTAATAATTACCTTTTCTCATGCTATTCATGTTTGTAATTTGCAGTTCATAACGAGCCCCGTACCACAAATGCAGACGCAACCCGATGGCAGCAATGCTAGTGGCAGCAGTGGACAAGTGGAGAAGAAGGAGACGAACAGCCCTGCTGTCAAGATTGTTAGCAAGCAGCATCAGCGGCAACAGTTGAAGCCACGGTTCGCCCTCGAGTTGGATGGGCTTAATTGCTTCGAGACCATTGTTCCTCTCTAAACTCTGGACCACTATACGTTTTCAGCAGATAGGTTTTTGTTTGTGAGAAGCTCTTTGTATGTGAGCTGTGTTCAGTTTTCGGCCAATATCATGTTGTTAAATGTTGAGCACTTGAGCCTTGCTTATGTTTGCAGCCGGGCCGGCGTGTGTCCATGAGGTGCCTGTCAGTACTTGGAGCCTTAGGGCAAGGTAGGGCGGCCGCTCAACCTTGACTTTTGGTGAAAAACGTTTAGATATATGTGTTTTTCTAAACAATTTGATTGGTCGTACGTAAAAAAGGACTATGTATGGAAAAAAAACTATGCTTATTTCGATGAACACTATGCAAAATCAACTCTGAACCGAAAACAATGGCTACATCTAATCTAGTAAAAAACAAACTCTTACTCTTTTCAATACCTAATTATCAATCCAAGAAAACCTGACACAAAAAAATATTGGTGTGATTTTTAAGGAAGACTTGAGAGTATTTTTGCTAGCTTATGGGGGATGGCCGAACCTGTCTCTAGGTATGCGATATATTATGGGTTATGGTTCTATTTTGGATTTGTATATTTTATTGACTAAAATTATAATTGTATTATCTTGGTCAATATGTTTTTTAATGATGCGAGGTCATGTTTGCTGAATTGAATAAATGATGGTTCATAACCCCTCTTGAGAGATGTCGATCTGCATAGAAAAGGACATCAAAGTTCTAAGCATGGATGAAATAGTGAAAGAATATGAAAAATCAAAAAAAAAAGGGATGACATCACGTTATTGTTGATTATTTTTACAGTGTGGACACATTCGATATTGCTACAGACTCTACAACAATTTCAACTTCATGCATGACTTAACTAAATATAAATAGCTTACCTCTTAATTAGATTAATTTTACAATGTTTATCCAATAGGTTATACAACCTTCTAGATTATTTAGACAAAAGGTTCTTCTGTCAAATTAAATTAAACCATTGTGAGAAATATACTTGCTCTAGCCATTAACATTTGTGAAGTATAAAAAAATCACAAATCATAATTTTCGCAACAAAATAACCATGCCGGCCATCACCATCTATCAATTATTTGGATTTTTGGGGAAATAACTTTCTTTTAGTAGATTCCAACGCAGAGTCACATTGTAGGGTTTCTCAAGACCTGGTCAAACTTCACCCCGATTCACTTTTTATAAATACATTTTCAGGAACATAGCGAATATGAATCTTGTAGGGTTCAAACAACGAAAAATAAACAACCGCCACTCACAATCAACATCATCAAACAACCATACAACGCCAACAAACAAGCAACTAAAGATATAACTCTAACCTTTACAACATTCCATGCACTGTCTACAGAGCCACTGAAGGATACAAAGTGGGACTTTTTTGGATTCCATCTTAATATAAATGCGGCCACAATCCGTGGTGTGAGCCGAAACATTCTGTTACCCCGTAAGGCCACATCATCAAAACTATCATGATGTCTAAAATCATTACAAACTAAATATATTTGTACCATACTCTAAAGCTATTTCAAGATGCAGAACTCTTGCAGCCTTAGGGCGTAACAAAATGTTTCAGCTCACACACCCGGATTGAGGCCAAATTATAGCATTCATAAAAGAAACACAAGATAGCATAAATGCGGCTTCCAATTCATGGCATGAGCTGAGACATTCAGTTATTCCCAAGGCCGCAAGAGATCGGTAGTTTCTACATGCGTGTCACAAATAGCTCTTTTTTTACCCAGCAGAGGAGGAGCTCGTCGGTTTTTAATTAAAAGAGGCGAGACACCAGAGAATTCGCCCAGACTGGGATCGAACTCTGGTGGACTGCCCGCCTCACGGCAGTGCTATACTCGGTTCTCATGTCACAAATAGCTTTTGAGTATCGTAACACACACCATACTCAGTCTGGTGTCAAATCAGGTGTGATCAATGTATTGATGACATAACCGAATGCTCTGCGCCAAGAAAATAACCGTCCAACAAATTCTATAGCCGCGATGTTAACATCTTATCTACACAATGGTTTCCGTCTCTTATGGTGATAATTTACAAGAATGAATAAACTCGACATGATACAACAAGCTAGTTCAAAGAAAAAAACATGGCAGGAATAAAAATCTCTTAATATTTTTTAGTTGCTGCACATTGGTGCAACAAGAATTTGCATCTAGTGAACAATGTCAATTCCTTTTTTTTTTTTTTTTTGCGAAACACAGTACAACGCAAGCGCTCATATACACGCGCACACACTCACCCCTATGAACGCACGCACGCACACCCTACCCCTATGAGCACCTCCGAGAGACTGAGTCGGCGGGTCGAGTCTTGAGATTGACGAAGTCACCACGGGCGCCTCGCTGTCGACGGGAACGTCGCCTCCCACTGAAGAATATTCCGCCTTAAATGAGAAACACCAGCGTCAAACCTGGGGTTTGAACTCTGGTGGGCTAGGGGTACAACCACCCAACTAACCATCTTGCCCAAGGCAAGTTCTCAACAATGTCAATTCCTTGGATTTCCTTTTTCTTGGCGGCGTGGTAGGACAATTGGACGAACAAACAAGAAGAAAAACCATCTGTCAGCCGCCAGCGAGCATCGCAATTGCATCGCATCGCATCGTGTGGGGTTGGGCTGAGGCGGATCCTCCCAAAGCCCTCTCCATCATCTTCCTCGTTCACTCCGCCCCTCCCCTCCTCTCTTTATACGCCACCGCCCCCACCGCTCCTCCCCCATTCCGCCGCATTGCAAGCCGACGCAGGTGGGGAAGGACACCAGAGCCGACCGGGAGAGGCAGAGGCAGAGGAGATGGCGGCCGCGTCCTTCACCGCCGCCAAGTTCTTGGCGCCGGCGGTGGCCGCGAGATCCGGCGGCGACAGGGCGCCCTCCTTCCCCGCGGCGGCCTCCGCGAGGCCGCTCCGTAGAAGCAGGCCGGCGCAGCGCTTGCTGGCCGTCTCCTCCGACGTGCTCGCCGGGAACAAGGCCGCGCCCGCCGCTGCCGCCCAGCCGGTGAGACATCACTCCGTCTCTCTCTCTCTGCCCCTAGATCGGAGCGATCTTGCAGGCCCCGAGCGTAAAAATAAGATCTTGCGCCGCTTTTACCTTAGATTGCATCCTGGGAGCCGCCGTGTGTAGATTCAGTAGGCGTTCCAGATTTACTGCAGGATTGCGATAACTAAGTTCAGATTGGAAGTTCACCCAATTCTCTTCTCCAGATTGGATAGTAGTTGAGCTACCCAGATATGCTAGCCAGTAGCCTCCCGACTCTTCAATTGAGAATTCTCCTGTAATTTTGGAGCACGTCCCATGCTTGAAAAGTTCACTTTAGGATTTGAAAGTGCTGCATATGTTCTCTGTCTACCAGTACTCTCATCTCATCCTTGTTAGCAGCAAAGGCAGCACCAGTGGCGACAGATAGGGATACTCATTAGCAACTAACATAGTAACATGTATGTACTTGCCTTTTTTTGCATGATCATGAAATTTCAGAAATTGGACATTGTTTTGTTGTCTAGATCTAGCTTCAAGTGTTGTAACTGCAATGGCCCAGCTATGCTTGTATGTGGAAAGTTTTAGAACGTTAGATCATCAATTGTCAAATATTGGGAGCCTTTTCATGTTCAGAACCAGCTAAGCTTGTATGTCAAAAGTTAGGTTCTCAATTGTAACTATGTGTTCTTAATTCGAAGCGTCTCGCTCTATGCAGGCAGTGACACGGGAAGAGGCGTTGGAGCTGTACGAGGACATGATCCTTGGACGTAACTTTGAGGACATGTGCGCACAGATGTACTACCGTGGCAAGATGTTTGGTTTTGTCCATCTTTACAACGGGCAGGAAGCCGTTTCCACTGGTTTCATCAAGCTGCTCAACCAGCCTGACTGTGTTGTCAGCACGTACCGTGACCATGTCCACGCGCTATCCAAGGGTGTCCCAGCACGTTCTGTCATGGCCGAGCTCTTTGGCAAGGCCACTGGCTGCTGCCGTGGACAGGGTGGGTCCATGCACATGTTCTCTGAACCCCACAATGTCCTTGGAGGTTTTGCCTTCATTGGAGAGGGCATCCCCGTCGCCACTGGTGCTGCCTTCGCTGCTAAGTACCGACATGAGGTGCTCAAGCAGACTAGCCCTGACGGTCTTGATGTCACACTTGCATTCTTTGGGGATGGTACCGCTAACAACGGTCAGTTCTTTGAGTGCCTCAACATGGCTCAGCTGTGGAAGCTTCCTATTGTGTTTGTTGTGGAAAACAATCTATGGGCAATCGGTATGTCGCATCTTAGGGCTACTTCGGATCCTGAGATCTGGAAGAAGGGCCCAGCATTTGGAATGCCTGGTGTACATGTCGATGGGATGGATGTCCTCAAGGTCAGGGAAGTCGCAAAGGAGGCAATTGGCAGGGCAAGGAGAGGTGAAGGACCAACTCTAGTAGAATGTGAAACTTACCGGTTCAGAGGTCACTCTCTTGCTGATCCTGATGAGCTCAGGAGGCCTGGTAAGATGATCTTCCTGTTTATAGTTTTTTACTTTGCTTTTATTTCTGCAAATAGCATGCATTCAGGAGGTTCAACGAGTGATACTAAGATCTCGACAGCTCTTACTAGGATAATAGCTCATACAAAAGTTGCTTAGCATATTTACCTTATCTTGTAAATTTAGGTTTCACTTGGCTGATGAGATGGTCATTATGGTGATTTGACTTGAAAAAAAACTGGTTATCAACTTATCATTCGATATTGCTATAGACCAATCTTCTTTAGAAATACAGTTTTGTGGTGCCAATTAAACTATTGAACGCAATACGTTTGTTCTTATCATCATCATAGTCATCTTATCTGACATGTCAACATCATGATAGGTATGACTAGATTGCCTCATAGTCACTTATTATATATGGCACCAGTTGTCTTACTGTTAATTCTGAAGAAAAACAGCAGCATATGGAAAAGCATGTCTTGCTGTCCTGGACTTCTATTTTTCTTTACTACAATTCCACTTGATGATATAAGTCTGCCCTTGTGATCATGTGCCACTTGATGAACAACAACTTAGTTTGCTTGTTTTTGGAGTATCTTTTCATAGGATGTTTCCACATCAACTTGATAAACCCTACCAACTTGACATGTAGTCAGTCATAATCTTTTGTCCCATGATGAATTCTTATGCAGTTATTCTCGTGTCATTTTTCCTCAGCTAGTAACAATATCAGATGGATTGTAAGTCATAAAAATGGAAACAAATTAGTTAACTAAGATTGGATCTTCTTACATGACCTAGACCCTGAACTTATTTTCATGATCTATTTTCCTCAGCTAGTAACAATATCAGATGGATTGTAAGTCATAAAAGTGGAAACAATATCAGATGGATTGTAAGCTAGGATTTTTTTCATGATCTATGTATCTTATATCAAAAATATTACTCTGCTAATCTTGATTTGTAATTATTATTGTATCTCGCATTTTCAGTGTATATCTGCGACTGGATTGTATCATTTCTAATGGAAAACTCAGTTATTATGTCCTGAACTGTCAAGCTGCACATATTTCCTCATTTCTTTGCTAACATGCTCTGACTGAATCCTCCCATGACCTCGTCCACAGATGAGAAGTCCCACTACGCCGCAAGGGACCCCATCACGCAGCTGAAGAAGTACATCATCGAGCAGAACCTCGCATCCGAGGCGGAGCTGAAGAACATCGAGAAGAAGATCGACGACGTCGTCGAGGAAGCTGTGGAGTTTGCGGACGCGAGCCCGCTCCCTCCACGGAGCCAGCTGCTGGAGAATGTGTTTGCCGACCCCAAGGGCTTTGGCATCGGCCCCGACGGCAAGTACCGGTGTGAGGACCCCAAGTTCACCCAGGGCACGGCACAGGTCTAAGCCACGTGGAAGCGATGTTGGGCCTGTACCGCCCCTGTTTAGCTGTGCGCCTAGTTTTGTCGAACCAGCTGTCCGTTTCTTTTGTTGTTAGATGTCGTAATATTGCTGTGTAATACTGTAATTCATTGTTGCTATGCTTTCTGAGCCGTTTTTTACCCAAAAGAATGTTCCCCACTCCAGTTGTTCTATAGTGATTCTGCATCTCGTACGGTTTGTAGTAATTGGTACAGTACTTATATTGGAATGGATGTGACATATATATCAGTTGAAGCATCTGGCTGTTTTCGTCCTTAGAGTTGTGTCCGTCGATGTATATGAGCATGTTTTGGCGTCACTTGTAAAACAGTGACACATCATTACATCCCCCGCTGACTCCGACGATTCCGACACCGCGATCCCTCACCTTATTAGTTTCATTTGAATTTTGTACGTAATGTTTGATTATGCGCCGGGTGATTTTTAATTATCTAAAATTCTGTTTATTTTTTTTCTATTGGGAGCGTTGCTGAGCCAGTCGATCCTAATTCTATTGGGAGCGTTGCTGAGCCAGTCGATCCTAATATAGCATCAACGTGTATCGACGCTTTCGACAGCATCCACCCGGCAGGTTATTAGGATGACTCCAACGGGGCGACCCAAACGGATCGCGATTTATCCGTGTTTTGTTTGTTTGGGTCGGCAAACGGACGCGCGTCCGGCCCATGTCCGCCCCTTTCCGGCCAGTGCACCCAACGGGCCGACGCATTGAGTCCGCCGGCCAGGGTTTTTGATCATTTTGATCATCTTCGTCCATTTTGATTACATTGCAACAAAACAAAGATATAGCAACCAAATGAATCCTAATAAAACATAATCCCGGCCTCATCGGCCATGTCTGAATACATACCCAAAATAACACATAGTCCCGGCCTCATCGGCCATGTTTTTCCGGCCATCTAGGCCATAGTTCAACGTCGGCATTAACCATTACTAAAACGACCGAGAAGTGATCAATCTCATCCATGTAGTACCTTTGCTTATTGAGGTAGTAGGCCTTCTTCGTAAGGGTGAAGGCCGAGAGATCCATGTCCATGATCCTGGCCTTCTCTTGGCGTAGGGCGAGCTCAAGGTCCTTGCCCTTCACATCGGCCTCCTTTGCTCTTGCCTCAGCCTCCTTGGCCCTAGCCTCGGCCTCCTTGCCTCTTTCTTCGGCTTCCCTTGCTCTTGTCCGGGCATTTTCCTCCTCGATATCGAGCTTCTTCTTCTGCAATTCAAAGTATAGCTTGGAAGCCGCTTCTCTCTCTTGGCGTTCCCTCTCTTTCCTCTCCTCCTTCTTATCACATGACTTGTCCTTTTGGGATAGGAACCCGTTTAATGTCTCTTGCAACGCAAGGGTTGTTGCATCGCGTTTCAATTCGGCCTTCGAGTTGTTCTTCCCCCTTGGCCTCCCTCCCTTCTCCGATGGGTCATCTCCCTTGGCAACTGGCTCCCCACCATTTTTGAGGAGGCGTAGAGGTCCTTCCATTTCTGCTGGTCCTTGAGTACCTTGTAGCAATGGGTCAAGGTGAAGGCCTTCCCATGTTGAGCCTTGAAGGTTTCCAACGCTTGCAAGACCTATGCATACAAGTGTATGTCAATCAAAATCATAAGATGACAGTAAATAGGAGGGCAATGCATAAGAAGGGAAGAGGAATTACAAATTCCTTCATTCCATAGCCACTTTGTGGCCGGGCTTCAACGTTGTCAACGGAGCCGCAAAACTTGCTCATCTCCCCTTGTATGTGGAGCCACCTCTTTGAGATAGATGTATCGGTCCGCTCCGTTTGAATGTTAGAGGGCGGAAGGATTCTACTTTCATTGTAGTGCTTGCTGAACCGGCTCCAATAAGCAGTCCCTTTTTGCTCGGCCCCGATAATCTGGTTGGTTCCAACCTCGATCCAGGACTCGCAAATGAGCACGTCCTCATCCGGCATGAATGAGGCTCCCCTTTGGCTAATCTTTCTCTTCATGGCCCGGGCTTGGGTCTCGAGCTCTTCTTGGAAAACCGGCTCAACATCGATGTTGATCACATCGGGGGCGGTCGGCGGAACTTCATCTTCTCCGGCGTTATAGTCGTCATTGACATACACATTGTTGTCCCTGATCATGTCCTGGAGGAGGTCTTCCCTTTCTGCCTCCTCGTAGTACCTAGCGTCCCCCGGCGACGGCCTGGGCAATTCTTCGAACAGGTTACGGCCGTGGGCGACAACTGCCGGGGCAGCTGCACACGCGGCTGCAGTCTGCGGCACCGGCGAGTGTCTGGCGAAAGGTGTAGCGGGCGTGTTGAGATCAAAGGTAGGTACCTCGACGGTGGCGGGCGCGGATTCCCCTACCTCGGGTGAAACCCGCGGCGGAATGGTTCCCGGGAGGTACCCGTACGCAGGCGGGGGTGCCGTCGCTAAAGTTCTAGACCTTGGCGGTCGGGGCGCCGAGCCGTTGGAGCTGGCCGCCGCAGTCGCGGCCGCGGCCGCTCCCGCAGGCGGGACAATTCCAATCAGAAGGAGGGCAGCGGTCGCGGCCCTGGACACGAGGTCAGATTCCTCGTCCTGGCCCTGCTGCTCGGCGGCGGCCTTCTTGGCCGCGGCGACCCTGTCCTCCTTTAACCTCCTCCTCCGGGCGCCCCGCTTCTGGGTCTCCACGGCCCTCTGCTCTGCCGTGAGCTCCTTCTTTGGCTTCTTTGGAGCTTCGGGCGCGAAATCGAGGTCGGATGGCTTGTCGGCGGCAGGTCCAGCGGCGGAGCCGGCGGCGGCGGCTGCGTCGGCCATGGCTAGGGCTGGAACTGGAGTGGGGTTTTGGGAGAGAAGAGGCCGGAGTGTCGATTTTTTCCTCTGATACGCGGGCCAAGGGCGGACTAGGGGAGGACACAATAGCGGTCCGCGCGCGTCCGCGGCCGACGCAAACCTGGCCCAAATTTGGGCCAAGAATGGATCGCAGCGGACATGAAAACGGACGCGCGGTCCGTTTACGTCGCCGCGTTGGGCCGTGTTTTTTGCTCCCGCGGAAAGGAATGGACACGCGTGGACTCGATGCGTCGGCCCGTTGGAGTCATCCTTGATCCTTATGCTGTTAGAGATATGACGTCGTGTTATGCCGCTAATACGTGTCGAGACCATGCATCATGTGGACGAGACGACACGAGTCACGCAAGGTTTTATTCCTCACCCAGGGCACCACTGCTTTTGGGAAAGCTGTCGAGAGAAAGAGTGAAACGGGAAAGGGAAGAGGAAGAGCACGCCAAGTATATGAAATGGAACCGGGGCGAGGCCCTTTTTATCTAAAAAGAACACGCCAAGTACTACTCGCCATCTGTTCCGTTTTGGGCGAGCTCGCTCTTATCCTAGCTGTGCGTGTGGTGCGTGCTAATCTGTTGGTGATATTCTTGAATCTGTTCGGTATCCGTATGTGTTAGCTTGTCGCTGAAAGTGGTTTCGCAGCATGTGAATTTGTTGGGTACTATAAATGTGCTGCGACGATAATTGGGGATTCGTCTTCTTTGGTCGGGGTGTCCGAGAAAACGAAAACTCTGCCGAGAACGGTCTCAATGTTACAACATCTGGCGGGCCGCCGGCGCCGTGTGTTTGCGGGGGGCGTGAGCTGCTGGTCCGTGCGTGGAGGTGGGCAGGTCTGGGTGGCTGTGATGCGGCTCTCGACGGTGGAGGCGCGTGGGTTCCCTTGCCACGGCGTGCTCCAGGTGGAGGCAGCAGATGGATGGCGGCGGCGGTTCTGCGTGGAGGACGCCGAGTTCAGCGCAACAGGGGAGGGTGGAGGCTCCCGTGCGGTCGGAGGCGGAGGCTGCGCGTCAAGCCCGGCGCCAGGGAAGGGGAGGGAGGTGGCAGCACCGGCGCGGAGGGGGGGCGACCGATGAGGCGCGGGCTGGCCACGGAGGCAAGCCGGGGCGGCGGCCCCGGATTCGCGGCTGATTCGAGGATCAACCGCAGCGGTCATGGCGGCTGCCGTGGAGGGAGGTGCTGCGGCGGTGACAGCGTGCCATGGAGCTAGGTGGTTGACGACATGGCCAGGATGCCATCCTGTGGCTCCCGAAGCTTTGCGGACGGGTTGAACTCCGGGCGAAAGCTCGCACGGACTTCGGTCGGTGCCGACGACGGCGGCGCCCTCGGGTGTCGTTCTCCTTCTTGATCGCGTCGTTGTGGAGCTTTTCGACCTCGTCTAACGCGTGTGGATCCAAGAGCTCCGGGTGAAAATCTATGCTCTTCGGGAGCGGGCGGCGGTGACGATCTCGTCACTACCTTGTTGGAGGCGCTGCTTTGGAGCTCTTGGCCAGCGCGGTGCGACGGTTTCGCGGCGGATGTGCAGAGAGGACATGTGGTCGAGGGTGGTGGACGTCGGGGCGGCGGCTCCGGAAGGTGGTGGTGCACCGAGGCGGCGGCTTCGGTCCCTGTTGCAGTGGCGGTCCTATGGGGCAGGACCGTGACCTTACACAGGCTTGGGTGGCAACCTTGGACTGCGAGGGTAGCAAGTTTGTTGGCTCGGCTGGATCACCTCCGGGCGATGCGAAGGTTGATCTGGTTGTTACGCCGGGGCGGCGGCCCCGGGATTTGGCGCGACGTTGAGGTCTGTGGGCGGTCGTCTTTAGCGAGGGTAGCAAGGGCTACGAGACGGCTGGTCTGTGCGGCGTTGTGGCTCGTGTGCTTTGGTGCCGAGTGGTGCACGCCGGGGTGGCGGCCTCGGGATCGGTGGTGTGTTTTGTGGCGTTCGGTGGGCTTGCGTCGTGTGGACGACGGTCCCCTCGCTTGTGCGGTTTTTTGGCCCTGTTTCCCTCATAAACAGGGTATTTGTATGGTTTTTGGACCCGGTTTTCCTTATAAACTGGGTCACCTCTTTCTATCTATTCGAGCAGTGGTACGACCACTTTGTCCTCAAAAAAAAAAAAAAAAAAAAATGTTACAACATCTGCTCGCTCCCGCGTTGTTACGTGTGATAATTTATTTGTCAGAATGAACACAGGTTAAGATGATAGATCGTTTGTGAAAATAGAATGGAAATTTATGATGATTTGGTTGCAGCGGAAAAACATAATCTAATTTTAGTGGGAGGGACGAATAGGTGGAGCGAAATGACCATTTGATATAATTTCAGTTATTCTCTCTAAAGTCACCAGTTTACTGAAATTTACATGGATGTGTATGTCCGTTCTCTACGCATGGATCTTATATTTCACTATTTTTATATAACATAGAAATATGATTTGTTGCCAAGTTACAAATACCATGGTCATACAATGCAAGATCAGTTATGCTATTTTCTCAACTCAAATCACCCCTTTGGCGAAAGCATTGGAAATGGATAACTGTGAACAGTAACATAACACATTTTAGTATCAAGCCGAAAATTTTGCAGGTTTATAGATGGACAATCCAAATTGGACACAGATGTCTGTCTCTGAAGAATATCCAACAACAAATGCCAATATGCCAGCACCAACCATAGGTAAAAACGATGAGTGTATCAGCGAGGATAGCAAGAAATTCTTATCAATAAACAGCTAACACAAAGCACTATATTTTATATAGCACTCCCAGAGCATGAGCCTTGATACATTGTACATCATCTTATGGCATCGTCTCAACATCCAACTGTCTCATAAATCATTATCATGGTCTACTCTAACCTTGCTAGCTATGAGCCGCACAAACTGCAGCTACAGATTCTTCCTCCTGTTTTCCCTTTTCGCACTGGGTCTACTTGGCAGCAACGATTGAACACGAACAAACCGGTCTTCATCTGCAAACACGACCGTTTCTAGACCAAAACACCGAATAGCATCGCCCGGTTCTGCTTGCATCGGAACAATGTGCAATAGCATCGTGATGATGATACGCACGTCGGCGCCCGGATCCTATCTCCTTCCCGGTCCTGCAAACCTCCGCGCCGTACCGAATATGACCGCCTTGGTCAGTAGCCCCTGGTCGAAGGAGCAGGCCAGGGCTACCGCGCCACCGATCAGGAACACTTTGGGTAGGTTCCCTGTCCAGTGCTTGGGCTTCTCGGCCACAGCGTTCTTGTTGCTGCCGCTTGAACCAGCCTCGCTGTTGCCTTCTGAGGCGGTGAGCTCGTCAGCGACAAACTTTGTGTTGACGTGTGCCATAGCAGCGTACTTCGACATGGGCTCGCCAGCGGCCCTCGCTGCTTGGTATGCCCTCAGGCCGGGCTCTATCCGCTTGACGCAGCCCCACATCCCCTGCTGCACACCGAGCTTCGCGATCCCCCATGGGATACCCATGTCTTCGTGGTGAAACAGGAGCACCTCGCATGCCGTCATCGCACCATTTCTTGATTCCACTGATGTAAGAAAGAAGAGTGTAAATTCACTGGCCTGGCAAAATTTGTTATTGCCGAGGAAACTGTGGTGGAACTGCTATAATACCTGGACGGATGCACCAGCTAGAGTAGTACAGGTCCACACGGCGAGGATTGCTGCTCCTTGGAACAGAGGGACGAGGCACGCTCTGAAAAATTACAGGTAGAAGCTTAATGATCTAATTCACCTAGATTAAGTAAGCAACTCCTATCTATAAACTAGAGATAACCAATATACCTCTGAGAAAACAAATCATGAATGCGTACTCTAGTTTAGCATCTTAACGATAAAGCTAATACTGTTTCATCACATACCTTGGTTACGCAGTAGTACGTCTTTCCAGATGCCCATATCCTGCGTCCAATAATGTACTCCCGGTTGCTGCAGAAGAATGGAAACTGCACAAGCAAAGCATCCCGTATAAGCAAAAAGATGTAGTTTCACATACTTTCCACAAATATTGCCAAAGTTATCACAGAAATAGCTCACCTTCCTGACCCAGCGAACAACCATCGTTCCAGTCTCCGTGCACTCCTCCAGCGTGTCGTGCTGCAGCAGCATGTCGTCCCAAGTGTTCTTCGTCCGGAACTCGTCATCCCAGAAGAAATCCCTAACAACATCCGGTGATGCGTCCTCAAAGATAGTGCTGCTGCGGTACTGCGGCGGGCCATTCTGGAATGAAACAAAAGGACCAACAAATTAAAATCCCGAGCTATAGCATTCCTCCATGTCTCGAACACTAAATCAAATGTCATAATCTCACGAAACCTATGTTCTGCAATATTAGAAGTTGATATAATTTTAGAAGTTCGCACGACTATGTTGTTGAATTCTAAGGCAGTGTAAACATCCAAACCTATGACTGAACCAACTTTAGAATGACTATGCACACATACACAAATTCTTCAATTCGACAAACAACTGAACTGAACTCTAGTTGAGAAGGTTTGAAGAGTACACACCTCGGGGTCTCTCCGCCATGCCTGATACCGCATATTGGGCAGTGTCCGGTCCATCATGTGTATCCATGCCGGCGCGCCGTCCTTCTCCTCGACAACCCTGCGTAGGTGCATCAAGTCCGCGGTGTTCACCGGCAACTCGTCCTCGGCCGGCGCCGCCAAAGCCACTCTACAGCACACAACAAATGACACACAATTCAGTACAACCGAACCACAAACGAAGCCCAGTGCAATTGGGCGCAAGATTTCCACAGCCAGAAACCAACAACTCACCTAGGCATGACGGCTGAGCCCTTGGCGACAGCCACGGCCTGCGGCGGCGCCGGCAGCACAGGTGCCTGTGCCGGCGCCACCTGCAGCTGCGGGGCGTCGACGACAGCGGCGGCCCAGCGCGGGCGCCATGCCCAGCCGACGAGCAGCCCGACGATGGCCGCGAGCCAGAGCGGCGCGGCGAGGGTGGCCAACTCCCGGGCGACCCCGGCCAGCGTGGGCTCCCGGAAGACCTCCGCCAGCAGATCGGCCAGCACCGACATCTTCTTCTTCTCCCGCGGCCTAAAGACCCGTAATTTAATCGATCCAAAACCTTGGGCACAGACGAATTCGCTTCCAAAACCTCGGAATTTCCGCGGATAGGAGCTGAGCTCTGGGTATATGACGAATCGGGGTCTTCACCCGCAGCGAAGGAAAATAAAAATCTCGACTTCCCTCTTCCGGCGGTGGCCCTGACGCCTGGCTAATGCGTGGACAGGGCGCCTCCTCGTTGGAGCGGTACTAGCCTATAAACAGCGCGGCGGCACGCACCACACCACGCCGCCGGAAGAATCCAAAGCTGAGAGAGTGTAGAGGGTTCCAGCCCCGCAATCGGGAGGCGAGGAACGTGTGGACGACGAGATGCGCCCGGGGGATAAGGCCGGCGAGTCCAGACGAGACGGATTTTCTTTCCTCCCTCCACCACAGCCGGAAAGAAACAAGAATCCGGGGGAGGAATTCGTGTGGGGAGAGGAGGAAGGGGACAAGCGCCGCAGCGGAGCTGATGGAGAGACGGAGGGGATTGGTGGATGGGGATCACGGTGGGCGGGGCGCCACCGATATATAGCGCCGGTGGACTAGGAGGACGGACGGACGGATGGATGGATCGGTCTCTCTCACGCGTCGAGCGAGGTTGGATTTTTCTGGGGCTAATCAGCTCGTGTTCCGCCTGGTGGGTTGGGGCCTGGGGAATTTATCTTCGTTCTTGTACTCCGTACGTGTGACGGCTCTGCGACGGGGATGGACGGTGGTGGGAGGAAGGTGGCGATGGAAGGGTTCACACGGCTGACCAGCACGGCCACGAGGAATCCATGGCCACGGGTTTTTGAAGGGAACGGGTCGACGGTTGATTAACGTTGTTTAGTGCTCCCTCTGTTGAACGGAAGGGAGGGAATACTCCGTAGCAACACCCACTTATGAGCTGCGACTTGTGCTAACCAAAAAAAGACTTGAGACTTTCATGACTTTGTTCCCCTAGCAGATGATTTAATTTTGTTATTACATAGTGGGATGGTGTGATCTTATCATTTGAACGGCAAAAAAGAATGTCGCGGACAATTTGATGGCTAAAGAAAAATATGATGTGCATAATTGGCTGGCTAAAAGAGTACGTGATATAGATAACTTTCATGTTGAGATAGAAACATTAATTGCAGTTAGTGGGGTTTTTCTTTATAAAAAATATAGATATGTTTGTTGGACCGTGTTGCGCTAAGAGCAAGCTATCAGAACCCGTAAAATAACCGTGAGTTTATAGGTTTTTTCTGGGTAAAACATACAGTACCATTCTAGATACTATAAACGAGGTTGTCCCGTATTTTTATACTGTAAATGCACAACTCCTGGAGTACATGCATGTTGTCTCTTGTTTAGATTATCCTTGTCAAAATTTTATATTACCAAGTGTCCAAGTTCATTATGAAATATATCTTTTATGACATATATATATGTACGCTTATTTTCGTTTGAAACGACGAGTTCTCATGCATGGAAACTGATGGTCAAAGTTCCGCTATAAAGACGGGGTCGACATTTATAAAAGGATATGCATTTACAATCGGGCCGGAGTATTTTTTTTAAGCATTATCAGTGGAGTTTCTCTTTTCTTAATAACTGAACGATACTCCAGTATGACTTTATTTTTTTATAACTGAACGATAGTAGACTTTGCACGATATAAAAACGCACACCTTTTTTTGCGGGTTAATTATAAAAAAATGCGCACACCAAACGTCACGATCGGTCCATCAAACAACGTGTTCCGGCCAGGGAATGGGCGGAATGTTTAACGAGGTAGACGTGTCATCCTACGTACGGGCCACACAGTGACGGGCCGTACGTTCGATGGATGTACGCACACACGGTGTGAACAATTTGTGTACAAGTAGAACGACCAAGGCAAACGGAGCTTGGCTCTGATGGTTGGGTTCCCTGTGGTGGAACCAGCCCACCCAGGTTCAAGTCCTAGACTTGGCATGGGCGTTTGCATTTACCTGGATTTATTCCAGGATTATCCGGCGCTATTCTTTCAGTGGTAGGTGACGTGCCCGTCAACAGCAAGGCGCCTGTGGTGACTTCGTCAACCTCAAGATCTGCCGGCTCAGTCCTTCAGAGGTGCTCATAGGGGTAGGGTGTGCGTGCGTGCGTTCATAGGGGTGAGTGTATGTGCGTATTTGTGAGCGTCTGTGTTGTACTGTGTTCTCAAAAAAAAGTAGAACGACCAAGGACGTGGTCGTGTTTTACTTTTGGAACCAATGACCGGATCGCCTGTTTCTCGAGCGCGCGAGCGCTCGCGCGATCTGACGCGTGTGGCCCCGCTCCATCCACCACGTCATGTCTATTCCCTTTCCATTTTCTTGAGCGCGGTTTATCTCTTCGCATTTCTTCCCCCTTGCCCTTTTTTTCCATTCCCTTTCCGGCAAAGCCTCGCACCCGCCCAGCAATCCTGGCCGCCGCCGAGCCAACCTACTCCTCTCCGCGCCCTCTCCTCCCGGCGTCCTCTCTGCACCCCCTCCCTGACGGACACCTCCCTCCCGAGGAGGAGGAGTGGAGCCCTAGCCGCCGCCCCGGCAAGCCGTCCTCCTCGACGTCTTCCCCAGCCCCTCGATGACCACCTTCCCCGAGCCGTGCCTTCCAGAATCAGCAGGAGGAGCGGAGCCCTAGCAGACGCGATGGAACTCGACCTGCCTATCCAGCTCCGTTGGCATCCGGAGAGGTCAGAGATGGCCACGCTCCTCCCCAATCTCGCTCCTAATGACGACTTCCAGAGCTTCTCCACTAGCTGGTGGTCGTGGACGCAGTCCATGAGCTCCTCCAACTGCAGCTGTCGTCTACAACCAGCTCCATCTGGTTGACTGGTTCCCCTTAAGTGTATCAAGGTAAGGACCCCATATCCTGTAATTTCAGTCCCAAGTCCCAACGACATAGATTTGCTTATAATTGCAGGTTTATCCTCGTTCTAAGCATGTAAATTTTGTTACCGGTACACTACACAAGATGGCAGTTTCACAAGTGCGAAGCTGTTGTTTCTCTTGCTCGTGTATCTTTACTGTTCATGCCTACAATTATACTCTCCATGCATATATATTTGATATGCCCATTGCAGATGACATGTTTCAGTATTTATGTCTGTTGCTAAATATGTAATATCTTGATTGTCTGATATATCCTTGTTGTTCTATGTTAGCCTACGGATAATCATATGTTCAACCCACGGTCCTACATTTCCAATCTTACTCTGACGCTCTAGGTTTCATATTGATGATTACTGACCATGAGTCCTCGAATTTATATCAGTCTATTCAAAACTTGACTTCTTCTTTACTTACTAGTATAATTTAAATCAAGTTTTTTGTGTTAAAAATTTGATATCTTTGTGGCTACAGATTTCTAGCAAGGCAAGCCTATGAATAAATGATTTGTTAGCAAAATAGGATCATTTCCGATTTTCAGATATCTTGATGTATGTACCAATCATTTCTATTATATATCAGTGTCAATTTTATTTCTACTTGGTGTAATTAACCGTGCTTTCATGATGTTTCGTTATACTGCAGGCTGTAGTACCTCCTTTGGTCAGTGATTATGACAATACACTCGTTGTGTATCACTTGTTTGACAAAGGTATCTCGGACAGTATTCTAAAAGTCAATAGGCCCGAGTGGGAAGAAGTAATGCGTTTGAATGTGTTTGAGAATCTACATGGCGATTTTTTTCAGATGTATGAGAATCTACGTGTAGGTTTCCGATGTCTGCTGTATCGGCTACATTAATTAGTTTCTATGGAATACAGTGTTTTTAAACATTTAGATTCTGGTTAATATACTTCAGATCCGTTCTTCTACAGATTAAAGTTGCCTATGTATGATATGCATTTTTGGATTTTCTATTCGTGCACTCCAGGTCTACACCAAGAAGAACTGAAATCATAATCTTCATTTTCTATTGTTTGCAGGTTAGTTTGAGCTAGAGTACCGGTGTTGATGCATGCATGTATGCGATGTGGTTCAAGGGAGGAGAGCGACAAGGAGATAACTCATCGATGCTTGTTATGCGACGGGTAATTAGTAATAGTTGCATCTGATTGATAACTTGTATGATATAGTGTTGGTAATGATGCTTTCAAGTATGTTTTTTGATAATTTGTTTGCTATGTGAATGATAACTAATATTAATTCTTCTTCCGTTGGTTACATTTAGAGTATAGTATTGGTAATAAATCCTCAAGTAACCCTCCACTCTCGATAATTTGTGTGTTATAGCCTTGGTGATAAACGTTTTCACTATCATTCCTGGTTCATAATTTGTATTAAGTTTCGTAATAAACCTCAAGTCCCACTTCCCACCACCATCGATAACTAGTATGATATAACCATGGTAATAAATGCTTAATATTTCATGGTCGATAACTTTATAGATACGCGTATGGTAACATCTATAGATATGTTCCGCTAAACCCGAACTGATCACTACCTTTTGTGTCTGTAGTCCATCGACAACTTGTTTGATATAACCTTGGTAATAAATGCTTAATATTACATGGTCGATAACTTTATAGATACGCGCATGGTAACATCTATTGATTTCTTCCGCTAAGCCCAGCTGATCAATACCTTTTGTGTCTGTAGTCCATCGATAACTTGTTTGATTTAACCTTGGTAATAAATGCATAATATTACATGGTCGATAACTTTATAGATACGCGCTTGGCAACATCTATAGATTTCTTCCGTTAAACCCCAAAATCATCATTACTTTTTGAGTCTGTAGTGTTAGAAAATAATGATGAAGTATCCCACACTTGATAAGTTGTTTGTTATGCGACGGGTAATTAGTACTAGTTGCATCTCATCAATAACTTGTATGATATAGTGTTGGTAATGATGCTCTCAAGATTTTTTTTACTAACATTGTGTGTACTTTATTTTTTGTTCAAAGACACCTGGATACACCCCGTGTATGCATGAGCAAAGTGGACAACTACCTGGAGATCCAATAGAGGCGATGCTCCTCTTCTGAAACCAAATGGAAACCACAATGCTTCTTTTTTCACTAAAGATGTATAGTCCTTATTATTCCTTTTCTTCAATCATTTCTTGGTCCTGGTGTTTCTCTAATTAAATTTCGCTTTGAGTAACATCTTCTTTTGCTTTCATTTTATTTATTTCAGGTCAAGACAGCCGTCTAGTTATGTCTACAGGCACGGCTTTAGTAACATCTTCTTGTATCTATATGTCTGGAGTTTGTTCTGAGAGTCTGAAATACTTCTTTTTGTAATATCCATACGGCATTTTCATAAGATCATTTTGTATTTGTTCAGACAATACAACTCGTATAAATGCAACGCTATATGTTTGAAGTTTGTCCTGAGAGACTGAAATACTTTTTTTTTGTAATATTCATGCTGCATTTTTCATAAGATTGTTTTGTTTTTATTCAGTCAATACAACTCATATAAATGCCACGCTATTATTATCTACACTTCAACTGATATTTAATATATCTGGGATCAAGAGAGCCGTTTAGTTATGCCTTTTTTTTCAAGTCTTAAGGGAATATTATTTTAATCCAGGTTGGTTTTGCATTTTTGTACTAGTTGAAGTGGGAGATTTTCATCTGAACAAATAATTGTACTAGTTGTTAGTGGAGTTTTTCATCTTAACAAATAATTGTACTAGTTGGAAGTGGAGTTTTTATCTCCCTCCCATTTTTATTACCCTAAAATATCACTGGCCCAAAAAGGGAATTGCAAAAAAAAAAAAGCTGCGCGAAAAAGCCTGTAAAAATGGGAATAGTTTTTTCCAGACTGTTCAATTTTTTTGGCGCAAAATAACCTGCACGAAAGTGGATTTATAATATTCCCCACCTTTTTTGAACTAGTTGGAAGTAGATTTATAATATTCCCCACCCTTTTAATTTATCCCCAAAATAACACAGTCCCTAAAAGGGAATTATCAGGAAAAGCGTACAAAAAATTGCAGTAGTATATAGCGTTTGTCAAAGAAAGGGAATAGAGGTGGTCCGACTTGAAAAAAAAAGGGAATAGAAGTGACCCATAGGAATTAGCTGGTCCGATCGATATGATCAGCCTGCTTGCCTGCGCACGGAAAGGGAATAGGTGGTCCCGCGCGGAATAGTCTCCTTTCTTAATACGGCAGCATGCACGCACCTAATCTTACCCTAATTAGCAAAACTGGCATGTCGGAAACCGATCGACGATTCCGTTCGTGTCGTGTGCGCGCAAGATAGCCTAGCCCACCAATGACCTTATCAGGGGACCAACCCTTCTTCCTTATCCTCAAGTAACCCCCACTCTCGATAATTTGTGTGTTATAGCCTTGGTGATAAACGTTTTCACTATCATTCCTGGTTCATAATTTGTATTAAGTTTCGTAATAAACCTCAAGTGCCACTTCCCACCACCATCGATAACTTGTATGATATAACCATGGTAATGAATGCTTAATATTTCATGGTCGATAAATTTATAGATACGCGTATGGTAACATCTATAGATATGTTCCGCTAAACCCCAACTGATCACTACCGTTTGTGTTTGTAGTCCATCGATAACTTGTTTGATATAACCTTGGTAATAAATGCTTAATATTACATGGTCGATAACTTTATAGATACGCGCATGGTAACATCTATTGATTTCTTCCGCTAAGCCCAGCTGATCAATACCTTTTGTGTCTGTAGTCCATCGATAACTTGTTTGATATAACCTTGGTAATAAATGCTTAATATTACATGGTCGATAACTTTATAGATACGCGCATGGTAACATCTATTGATTTCTTCCGCTAAACCCCAACTGATCAATACCTTTTGTGTCTGTAGTCCATCGATAACTTGTTTGATGTAACCTTGGTAATAAATGCTTAATATTACATGGTCGATAATTTTATAGATACGTGCATGGTAACATCTATAGATTTCTTCCGCTAAAGCCCAAAATGATCATTACTTTTTGAGTCAGTAGTGTTAGAAAATGATGATGGAGTATCCCACACTTGATAAGTTGTTTGTTATGCGACGGGTAATTAGTACTAGTTGCATCTCATCGATAACTTGTATGATATAGTGTTGGTAATGATGCTTTCAAGTATGTTTTTTGATAATTTGTTTGCTATGTGAATGATAACTAATATTAATTCTTCTTCCATTGGTTACATTTAGAGTATAGTATTGGTAATAAATCCTCAAGTAACCCCCACTCTCGATAATTTGTGTGCCATAGCCTTGGTGATAAACGTTTTCACTATCATTCCTGGTTCATAATTTGTATTAAGTTTCGTAATAAACCTCAAGTGCCATTTCCCACCACCATCGATAACTAGTATGATATAACCATGGTAATAAATGCTTAATATTTCATGGTCGATAACTTTATAGATACGCGTATGGTAACATCTATAGATATGTTCCGCTAAACCCGAACTGATCACTACCTTTTGTGTCTGTAGTCCATCGATAACTTGTTTGATATAACCGTGGTAATAAATGCTTAATATTACATGGTCCATAACTTTATAGATACGCGCATGGTAACATCTATTGATTTCTTCCGCTAAGCCCAACTGATCAATACCTTTTGTGTACGTAGTCCATCGATAACTTGTTTGATTTAACCATGGTAATAAATGCTTAATATTACATGGTCCATAACTTTATAGATACGCGCATGGTAACATCTATTGATTTCTTCCGCTAAACCCCAACCGATCAATACCTTTTGTGTCTGTAGTCCATCGATAACTTGTTTGATGTAACATTGGTAATAAATGCTTAATATTACATGGTCGATAACTTTATAGATACGTGCATGGTAACATCTATAGATTTCTTCCGCTAAAGCCCAAAATGATCATTACTTTTTGAGTCCGTAGTGTTAGAAAATGATGATGGAGTATCCCACACTTGATAAGTTGTTTGTTATGCGACGGGTAATTAGTACTAGTTGCATCTCATCGATAACTTGTATGATATAGTGTTGGTAATGATGCTTTCAAGTATGTTTTTTGATAATTTGTTTGCTATGTGAATGATAACTAATATTAATTCTTCTTCCATTGGTTACATTTAGAGTATAGTATTGGTAATAAATCCTCAAGTAACCCCCCACTCTCGATAATTTGTGTGCTATAGCCTTGGTGATAAATGTTTTCACTATCATTCCTGGTTCATAATTTGTATTAAGTTTCGTAATAAACCTCAAGTGCCACTTCCCACCACCATCGATAACTAGTATGATATAACCATGGTAATAAATGCTTAATATTTCATGGTCGATAACTTTATAGATACGCGTATGGTAACATCTATAGATATGTTCCGCTAAACCCGAACTGATCACTACCTTTTGTGTCTGTAGTCCATCGATAACTTGTTTGATATAACCTTGGTAATAAATGCTTAATATTACATGGTCCATAACTTTATAGATACGCGCATGGTAACATCTATTGATTTCTTCCGCTAAACCCCAACTGATCAATACCTTTTGTGTATGCAGTCCATCGATAACTTGTTTGATTTAACCTTGGTAATAAATGCTTAATATTACATGGTCAATAACTTTATAGATACGCGCTTGGCAACATCTATAGATTTCTTCCGTTAAACCCCAAAATCATCATTACTTTTTGAGTCTGTAGTGTTAGAAAATAATGATGAAGTATCCCACACTTGATAAGTTGTTTGTTATGCGACGGGTAATTAGTACTAGTTGCCTCTCATCAATAACTTGTATGATATAGTGTTGGTAATGATGCTCTCAAGATTTTTTTACCAACATTGTGTGTACTTTATTTTTTGTTCAAAGACACCTGGATACACCCCGTGGATGCATGAGCAAAGTGGACAACTACCTGGAGATCCAATAGAGGCGATGCTCCTCTTCTGAAACCAAATGGAAACCACAATGCTTCTTTTTTCACTAAAGATGTATAGTCCTTATTATTCCTTTTCTTCAATCATTTCTTGGTCCTGGTGTTTCTCTAATTAAATTTCGCTTTGAGTAACATCTTCTTTTGCTTTCATTTTATTTATTTCAGGTCAAGACAACCGTCTAGTTATGTCTACAGGCACGGCTTTAGTAACATCTTCTTGTATCTATATGTCTGGAGTTTGTTCTGAGAGACTGAAATACTTCTTTTTGTAATATCCATACGGCATTTTCATAATATCATTTTGTATTTGTTCAGACAATACAACTCGTATAAATGCAACGCTATATGTTTGAAGTTTGTCCTGAGAGACTGAAATACTTTTTTTGTAATATTCATGCTGCATTTTTCATAAGATTGTTTTGTTTTTATTCAGTCAATACAACTCATATAAATGCCACGCTATTATTATCTACACTTCAACTGATATTTAGTATATCTGGGGTCAAGAGAGCCGTTTAGTTATGCCTTTTTTTCAAGTCTTAAGGGAATATTATTTTAATCCAGGTTGGTTTTGAATTTTTGTACTAGTTGAAGTGGGAGATTTTCATCTGAACAAATAATTGTACTAGTTGGTAGTGGAGTTTTTCATCTGAACAAATAATTGTACTAGTTGGAAGTGGAGTTTTTATCTCCCTCCCATTTTTATTACCCTAAAATATCACCGGCCCAAAAAGGGAATTGCAAAAAAAAAAAAGCTGCGCGAAAAAGCCTGTAAAAAAGGGAATAGTTTTTTCCAGACTGTTCAATTTTTTTGGCGCAAAATAACCTGCACGAAAGTGGATTTATAATATTCCCCACCTTTTTTGAACTAGTTGGAAGTGGATTTATAATATTCCCCACCCTTTTTATTTATCCCCAAAATAACACAGTCCCAAAAAGGGAATTATCAGGAAAAGCGTACAAAAATTTGCAGTAGTATATAGCGTTTGTCAAAGAAAGGGAATAGAGGTGGTCCGACTTGAAAAAAAAAGGGAATAGAAGTGACCCATAGGAATTAGCTGGTCCGATCGATATGATCAGCCTGCTTGCCTGCGCACGGAAAGGGAATAGGTGGTCCCGCGCGGAATAGTCTCCTTTCTTAATACGGCAGCATGCACGCACCTAATCTTACCCTAATTAGCAAAACTGGCTTGTCGGAAACCGATCGACGATTCCGTTCGTGTCGCGCGCGCGCAAGATAGCCCAGCCCACCAATGACCTTATCAGGGGACCAACCCTTCTTCCTTATCCTCTCCCTCTCCCCACCCCGTTGAGAGTTCGCCGCCGCCTTCGGCCAGATCCGACCGTCCTTGCCGTTGGCGCTTGCGCTGGCTGGCATGGTGCTGCTCTAGGGTGCCGGCCCGATCTGTAGAGCAGTAGTTTAGAGAGTAGGTTAGGTTTCCTTGCCTATATGGCGACGTTCACCTTTTGGCGTCTTTCTCCCTCCTCGGCTGGACTCCGGTGGTTCGCAACGGCGCCGGAGCCTGTTCTTCTTTCTTTTGCAGGTTGAATCTATGGTGGATTACTTGCAGGGTGGAGGAAGATCAAGGCCGTTTCAATAAAGCCGTTTGCCGTATCTCCTGCTTCGTGAATCGGGAGTTAACCCATGTTCCTCTGGCTGGCCGTGGCGGCGAGGGGAGGAACTGGTGCTTCTGCTTAGCGAGGTGGTTTGTGCTGCAGAAAAGAGCTTCTCACGCGGTGGACAAGCTCGCCGTCGCGTTCTATGGCCAGAAAGGTGGTCGATCTTCAACCTCCAAGGCGGAGGCCCTCTCGATCCAGCACCGGAGTTCGGCGTCTCGAAGCAGTCAAGTGGTTCGTCCCCGACTGCGACGAGGTTGCCGGTGTCTGAGATCGCTCGCCGGCATGGAGAGACCGAGTGCCTCACTGTGCTCCGATCTCGGCGTTCTGCGTGCCTGGAGATCGCCGGCGACTGGTGGCAGAGAAGACCTAGGACCTGATTGCATTTCTTCTTTTAGTTCTAGGGTCTATAATGTAAAAGCACTGGGCCTTTCTTCGAATTTTAGGTCCTCCTGGGCAATAGATGGAAAAGGCCTAAGCGAATTTTGTACCTGCCCCCCTGAATTATAATGTTGCAGCACCGGGGTCCTTGGACCCCAACCCTTGTACAAAAAAAAACTCGATCAATGGTTAGAGCATCTCAACCGGCGTTATCAGTAGCGCATTATTAATTCGACGGGCTGACACGATTTTGTTGCCCAATCACGGTCCTAAGGCACCTCCAACGGCTCAACGCAAAACGGACACCGAATGTGTTTGATTTGGTCTGTTTGGGGCGGTCCGCGGATAGATTTATTTTGGGCTTCTGTCCGTTTGGGATGGGGGTGCCCCCAACGGCCCTGCGCATAAAATAGGGGACACAAAAAAATTGAAAACGGACACCGAATTTAAACATAATATATATATTATGGCCCCACGGGACCATAGAGACAGAGTTCACAAAATATATAACAAAAAAAAAGAAAAAAAGGAGCCCTATGCTACTGGGCTCCCGTCGGTGGGGAATGGGCGGCGCTGGCACCGTCGCGGCGGCCTCCTAGTCCTCATCGTCGTCGGAGAGGACGATGTAGGGGGGCGGCGCGTACAGGTGTGCAGGTGGAGCGGCGGGAGGAGGCGTCGCAGATCCTGTGGCCATGCGGGTGCAGGCGCCCAGACCTGCATGTTCCCTCGCGCATGCCACGGTGACCATGGCACCGCGAGCCTGGCCGCCGCCTGCTCCGCGGACGCCCGGAGCGCCACGACGAGATCCGGCCACCTCGCCAGTTCGTCCAGATTGGACTGGTCGATGGCGGCCTAGAGGTCGGTGTCCTTGGGGTCGTCGTCGACGGCCGGCGCGGGCTGGGCGCCGCGGTAGTCCGCCCAGTTGGGGAGTGCCTCCTCCTCGGCCTCCATCTTGACGACGGCGCCGCTGTCCTCCAATGCGCCCTCCTCGTCGTCGTCGAGGTCGGAGTCCTCGTCGGCCTCCATGCCAACGAGGGCGGGCTCCTCCGGCTCCTAGTAGCCCTCCGGCGTGACCGCGGCGTAGTAGGACCGCCGCCGTTGGTCGTGCTCGACCTCGAACCACCGATCCCACAACGACGAGTTCATCGCGTACGCTGGGTCGTGGAGGAGGTCGGGAGGGAGGAAACTGCGGCGGCGCAGTATCTCGTTCGTGCGTGCCCTGCCGGAGCGAGGGACGGGAGGCACCGGGATGCGTCGGCGGCTGAGGTGCCAGCCGTCGGGCAGGTGCACGTCCCCCACGGGAGGGGCGCCGCCACCTCCCAGTACAGTTGGGCGACCTCCGTTGACACGCGCGCGCGGTTGCGCTGGAGGCGGGCGGCGCGATCCCTAGCGAGCGCG
Source organism: Poa pratensis (assembly GCA_947311845.1). Lineage (NCBI taxonomy): Eukaryota > Viridiplantae > Streptophyta > Magnoliopsida > Poales > Poaceae > Poa > Poa pratensis. The sequence goes on along the minus strand of CAMZMU010000093.1, from coordinate 2,448,037 downwards.
GCGCGGCGGTCCGCATCAGAGGGACCCGAGCTCGACGCCTCCTTGTCGTCGCGGCCTGGCTTGAACCAGCTTGGCCGCTTCATCGTCGCCGAGCTAGGGTTTCGGTCGGTGGCTAGGGTTTGGAGCGAGTCGGGACGGAAGCGTGGACTGAAGTGGAGATGGGGACGGATCTGGTCGCCGGTCCCCATTTAAGAAGGACCCAGGCGAGGTAGATGAAGCGGCTGCGCTCGCTGCCAAGTGTGCCAGGGGCGGACACCAACGGACACATGCTGTGTCCGCGGCTTCCCCAAACCACGACCAAACTTAGGCCGCGTTTGGGGCGAAACGCGTGTCCGCGCGGACACTTGTCTGTTTGCGCTGGGCCGTTGGAGCCTACCCCGTGTCCGTTCGGACAAAAACGGACAGGCACAACCCTTTTGCGAAGGCATCTCCAACCATCCTCCGCGAACGCACGGACCCTGTCCGTTTTTGTCCGAACGGACATAGGGCATGCTCCAACGGCACACCGCAAACGGACACACCAGGGCGGACATGTCCGTTTCGCCCCAAACCTAGACCAAGTTTGGTCTGGATTTGGGGTTGTCCGTTGTCAGGTTTTGTCCGCCTCTTGTGTCGGCTTGGCCCACTGGCAGCCACACATCTCCACTTCCCCACCTACCACGCCTTCTCTCTCCTCTATCTCACCACTCCGGCTGCGTGTTCGGTTAATATGGTTAATTCGGTTCGGTTTATACGTTTTTTTGGTTTATGCGGTTTGTATACTTCGGTAAATATGGTTTTGTACGAGAATACGGTTCGGTTTCGGTAATAACCATTTAATTTCGGTTCGGTTTCGGTAATAACCAAATTAACCTAAGTTGACGCGAATTTTCAAATGACAATTTCTTTTTGTGGCCATATATTACAAAATAACGGAATAGACTACAAAATTAATAGGCATATGATCCAATGTAACCAAATAACCCATAAAGTCAATAAAAGTCTATACAAGTAGCAAATCACATGCTACAAGTAACCCATAAAGTTAATAAAAGTCAATAAAAGTAGCAAATTAATAAAATTTAATAGGCATTTCGGTTTTTTTGGTTAACCATTTGGTTTTCGGTTATTAACCGTATTAACCGCAAGGAATATGGTTAGCTATTTTACTAACCGTAACCTTAACCGGAAACCAAAATAACCACAATTTCGGTTCAGTTTCGGTTTTTTCAGTTCAGTTTCTCGGTTTTTTCAGTTCAGTTGCTCGCTCAATCGGCAAAACACTGCACCCACTACTTCCACAAGCATCTGATCTCCCCCTCCATGTTTCGCGCTGAGCCTGTCACTGCACCGACAGTGCTCGCCGACTAACCGGGCACACAACTCTGGCCAGAACTATGACATCAACGGACACCAATACGACAAGGAGTCCTAAATAGAAGATGACATCTATCCAAAATGGTATACATTTAAGAGCAAAATCTCCAACCCTCGAGATCAGTTCCAGCCTTGGTTTACTTCAGAACAACAGGGTAGCAGGAAGGATGTCGAGCGGGCATTTGGTGTGCTCTAAACTCGCTTAATTTGCTATTGTCCGGTACCCTGCTCTAACCTTGTCGAAATAGCATATGTGGGAGGTCATGATGACTTGTATTATCATGCACAACATTATCATCGAGAGTGAGCGCGCTGCTCCATTGGACGATGAACAACCGTATTTGCAGGCACCTCTTGCCCAGGTTGATCATGATGGGCCAAGAGAGTTTGCCGATTTCCTCGTCATGCATGCCGAAATCCGAGACGAACCTACTCACAACCAATTGCAAAATGATCTAATTGAGCATGCGTGGGCGCGGAGAGAACAACTAGCAGCCGGCCCAGTTGAGTGTCGGATTTAATTTAATTTGAATTATTGTATGAATTATTTTATTTCTTGTCATGCAACTATTTCATGTGTTTGAAACTATATGTTATATATATAATTTTATGCTAAAACGTTCCCAAATATAAGATGTTGTAGGTGTTTCACATGTTGATGAGATGTGGACCAAAATGAGTGAACATTTTTTTTTTCGAAATGGGGATAAAACCCCAGCCTCTGCATCAAGCGATGCACACAGCCATTTATTGCATAGTTAAAAAATATTCAAGTTTTACATCTCACGAATCATTCAAGTTTGAAACATGAATCAATCAACTAAAAAAGAGGACAACATAAAGCAATTAGGCATCCCTAATTCGACTAATATATCCTGTGCGACCGCCAGGAGCCGGACACAACCAGTAGCCATAAATTCTCGCGTATCTGGCGAGAGGAGAAACACCCATAGCTGAATCCAATGGGCAGCCATGTTGATAACCTGCAAAACATGAAATGATCCTTTTCTATTAAAAACAAGGTTGTTCCGACAATTCCATATTGCCCAACATAAAGCTGAAACTCCAATACGAATTATACCCTTTGTTTTTTTATCAATTCCATTCAACCAATTACCAAACATATTAGTTATATTGGTTGGGGGCGGCATATTATAAGCAATATAGACCACACGCCATATAATTTTTGCAAATGGACAGGAGATAAACAAATGTTCCACCGTCTCTTCAGAACTACAAAAAGAACATTTTGTACATCCTTGCCATTGTCTTTTAGCCGGGTTATCTTTTGTGAGCAAAACTTTCCTACTAAGGAACCACATAAAAACTTTTATCTTAAGTGGTAGTTTAAGCTTCCAAAGATATTTGCGAAGATATATAGTGTGTCCATTCATGAGATCCTCATACATAGATTTCACTGTAAACACACTGTTATTAGTAACCTTCCACGCAAAAGTGTCACGCTCATCTAATAAAACGACCTCCATTAAACGTGAACATAAGTGTGACCATGCGTCCCACTTATCCCCGGTGAGTGCCCTTTTGAAACTCATATTCAAAGGAGGAGCACTAGCTAACACATCATGAACAGAAACGTTTTTCCGTTGCGCAATGTTATATAAGGATGGATATTGAGAAAGTAAAGGAGAATCGCCTAACCAGGTATCTTCCCAAAACTTATGATTTTACCATCCCCAAGTTTAAAACAACCCTCGTTAAAGAACTCCTCTTTAACTCGCATAAGGCCTTTCCAAAATGGGGAGTCCGTCGGTTTAGCCTCAACTTGCGCCAACGTTTTATTCGAAAGGTACTTGTTATGTAGCAATTCTTGCCACACCCCTTCTTCATTTAATAATTTAAACAGCCATTTGCTGAGTAAACATTTATTTTTCAGCTCAAATACCTAAATTCCTAAGCCACCCTGATCATTTGGTCTACATATAATATTCCATGTTGTTAACCTATATTTACGTTTGTTCTCATCGCTTTGCCAAAAGAAATGAGATCTGTAAAAGTCAAGTCTCTTCCGTACCCCTATGGGAATTTCGAGAAATGACAACATAAACATAGGTAGACTTGTTAAAACGGAATTCACTAAGACAAGTCGATCTCCATACGAGAGCAACTTACCCTTCCAGCAGCTAAGTTTTCCTTCGAAACGATTCTCTACTTGATACCACTCAGCATTGAGAAGTGTTCTGCAATGGATGGGAACTCCTAAGTACTTAAAGGGTAAAAAGCCAGATTCGCAATCAAAAATTTGTTTGTACTGATTCTCTACCTCCTTTGCCTTCCCAAAACAGAATATCTCACTCTTATGGAAGTTAATTTTTAGACCTAAGAGTTGCTCAAACATACATAGGATCAGTTTCATATTTACCGCTTTATCTAAATCATGCTCCATAAAAAGTATCGACATATTGTAGAATAGAGATACCTCCATCAACTAGATGAGGCACGAGCCCCCCTACTTGACCATCCTCCTTTGCCCTTCCAATGAGAATAGCCAACATGTCGACAACAATATTAAACAACATCGGAGATAAAGGATCTCCTTGGCGAAGACCCTTCCTAGTTTGGAAATAATGACCAATATCATCATTTACTCGATTTCCCACACTCCCTCCCTGAATAAAATGCATAATCCGTTCGTACCATTGTTGTGCAAAACCTTTCACACGCATTGCTTTATGAAGGAAAGGCCATTTAACTTTATCGTAAGCCTTCTCAAAATAAATTTAAAAAATGACCCCATCCATTTTCTTCCTATGAAGTTCATGTATGATTTGATGGAGTACAACAACCCCTTCTAAAATGTGACGGCCTGGCATGAAGGCCGTTTGTGTAGGTCTAATTACTTTATGGGCAATTCCCGTCAAACGATTAGTTCCTACTTTAGTAAATATCTTAAAACTTACATTACGAAGGCAAATAGGTCTATATTGTTGTATTTGTACCACATTTTCTTTTTTGGGTAATAAGGTTATAACCCCAAAATTCAATTTAAACAAAGGCAAATTCCCTTGTTGAAATTGAACGAACATATCCATTAAATCATTTTTAATGACATGCAAAAACTTCTGATAAAATTCAGCTGGGAACCCATCTGGTCCAGGCGCTTTATTCAGTTCCATTTGAGAAATTGCCTCGAATACTTCTTCCACTGAAAAATCAGCGGTAAGAATATCATTCTCATCCGAGTTAAGCTGCGGTATATCTTGATTAAACTCTTCCATAAGTGTAAAGTTGTTTGGGACCTGTGCCCCCAAATAATTTTTTATAATATTCAGTAATATAGACCTTCAAATTGTCATCTCCCACTATGGTTCCTTCATCTTGCTCTAATTGAATTTTTTTCTTTTTCCTATGTTTCCTGTTAGCTATAAGATGAAAATATTTCGTATTATTTCCACCCTCCTGGACATGTTTAACCTTAGCCCGTTGAGCCAATTTTGACTTCTCGTCCCGTCTAAGCTTACAAACACGTTCATTAGCATCCCTTAATGCAGCCTGTTCGGCTGCAGTAAGAGGCAAGCTTTCAGCTTTAACGTCTAATTCATCAATTATTTTGAGCAATCTTTCCTTCTCTTTCTTATATTTTACGCACTAAAACGTGTCTAGATACATGTGGACACATTTGAATATGGAAAAATGGTAAAACATCTTATATTTAGGAACGGAGGGAGTAGTACTCCCTCTCTTGAATGGAGGGAATACTCCGTAGCAACACCGACTTATGAGCTGCGACTTGTGCTAACAAAAAAAGACTTGAGACTTTCATGACTTTGTGGCCGGGCAATGGAGCTCATTGTGACGATGATGACTATGTATAATGTGTTTGTTGGACCGTGTTGCGCTAAGAGCAACCCTATCAGAGCCCGTAAAATAACCGAGAGTTTACATGTTCTTTCTAGGTAAAACATGACCATTCTAGATCCTATAAACAAGGTTGTCCCGTATTTTTATACTATATAAATGCTAATAAGTAGCGCTCGTGCTTTATATTTGCCTCGATGTTTTCATTATAGCCAACAACCAAAAATATTGGGGGCGCGTACTTTTAGGACTAGTCCACCATAACGCCGCCATCAAACCAGACTCATTTTTGACCGAATTCCGCCACAATATTCCGATTCCATTATTTTTGGCAAAAACCTTGTATACCTATGTCCAATTCACATGCACAAGAATTTATATCAGATAAAATAGCAAAAACTCGAGTGAAATTGTGATTTTAGTGGACCCATTGTTCAGATGCTGGCTTCGCCACCGCCGAGCTCTACAGAAAAGCGACTCCCGACCGAGCGGCTCTGCTGCCACCACTATAATCGGGCTTGTTGCTGCTGCGGGGGGAGAGGGGCCGACTGGTTTAGGCTCCGATGGCCGGGTCAGCGGCGTCTAACCATGCAAGTTAAATCAGCTACATGCATGTTGTCTCTTGTTCAGATTATCCTTGTCAAGATTTTATATTACCTGCAAGTGTCCAAGTCCAATATGAAATATATCTTTTATGACATATAAGTATACGCTTATTTTCGTTTGAACCGACCAGTTCTCATGCATGGAAACTGATGGTCAAAGTCCCGCTATAAAGACGGGGTCGACATTTATAAAACGATATGCATTTACAATCGGGCCGGAGTATTTTTATTTTGTAGCATTATCAGTGGAGTTTGTCTTTTCTTAATAAACTGAACGATACTCCAGTAGACTTTCTTTTTCTATAACTGATGAACGATAGTTGACTTTGCGGTCTTCTTCTAGCCTTTGCACGATATAAAAACGCACACTTTTTTGCGGGTTAATTATAAAAAAGATGCGCACACCAAACGTCACGATCGATCCATCCATCACTGGGTACGTACTACTACCAGCAACACGTGTTCCGGCCAGGGAATGTTTAACGAGGTACACGTGTCATCCTATGTACCGGCCACATCTTCCGGGGTAATAGGGACAACATACGTTGAGATGACCAGCGTGTTTTTTTTGGGAGACTATGTTTATTGAAGCTATATATAATTCTATAACAATTTTGTTAAAAAAATTAGATGCTAAACTCTATGTTAAAGTACTTCGTAAAAGAATTGACGTCTTACCAGCGTTTTGGTTACCGGTCGGTAACTGGATATCCCGAGCACCCACGGAATTTGGTCATACCGGGCAAAAAAAAATCCTATTTTTTTGAATTTTAACGAAAACTCTCGGTAAATTGTCATACTGGGAACCAAACTTTTTGAATTTTTGAATTTCGGTTTTCAAATTCGTCCGGTAACCGGTTGGGATTTTCCGGTAACCGGAAATCCCGACCCCCCGGAAATTTTTCCTACCGGTAACCAAAACCTTGCTTCTTACTACCTTGTGAATCCTACAAAGTAGTAGATGCTAAACATTATAGCACCTTTTTTTTGTAAAAACAATTTAGTCTAGTTGTTTTGTTACCACAAACTCGCATGCATGTATTGTTCTTACCTAAAGGTGCCTGTCATGTCGTGGAGCACGGACACCGAGAGTAACGGATACCCCCTTTTATTTGGTTCGGCACGGGGCGCGAAGGAGGCTTGGAACGGTTCTTCCCGGACGTGAAACTCAGGGACACAGGGGGTTACCTAGGTTCAGGCCGCCCGGAGTTTCTCAAGTGCAGGTGGGGGTAAAGCACTCCGTCATCCGCCAAAGCATGGGCACGGTGCTTCTGGTCATATGCATCTTGTAGAAGAAAATACCCCCATCCTGCAAAAGCAATAAAAGAGATACAAGCATTATTATAAATCAATCTTTTACCTACTCCCTTCGTATCAAAATATAAGACTTTCTACCTTTTTTGGACATGTCCTGATTCGTACGTATGTAGACATGTTTTAGTGTCTTGATTCACCCATTTAGGAACGAATCAGGACAAAGTCAAAAGGCTAGAAAGTCTTATATTGTGGTACGGAGGGAGTACACCACAAATTAAAATTAAACTATAATGACAATCATACTCATTTCAATTATAAATAAATACAATATACATACACAAAAACCTAATTTCATTATCAAAAACGGTACAACAAAGGCTAAAATAAATATCTACAAATAAATGTGCTACTGCCATGTCAAATTACTACCAAAAAAAGAAGTGAGCCCAGCTCACTTGGTTAGGGAAGTGGATGTACAACCCAGCCACCCAGACTCAAGTCCTCACGGACGCAGATTTGGGTTCTTATTATTTCCATAAAAAAAATCCGCTGTAGGGGCTTCCCCTACCGCATTCCTTTCAAAAAAAAAATTACTACAAAAAAACTAACTAACATGTTCCTCAACTAGTACACCTAATTTAGCACAACATTACTAGTACAAATTAATCTAGTACTACACAAATCGAATATCTATTACAAATATATCACTAACATTACACAAATAAGCTACAGATCTAAATTGGCTACAAATGCTACTTTATATTTATGATACTTCATCAACCAGTGCGGTGAGAGCAATAGAAGGATGGGGAACTATACCTTGAACCGGCAGCAGGCTGCAACCGGAGGCAGGAGGTTCGGCAACAGGCTTCATAGGAGACGCGAGCTATGTCAGCCAACCTCCATGGCGACAGGAAGCACGGAGGGGGAGGTGGCGGCGACGGGCTTGTGGTGGTGACGGAAAAGGCTTCGGGGGAAGGGGAGGGGACGGGCGGGGGAGGCGACGGGCTGGTGGTGGCGACGGCAAAGGAGTCGGGGGAGGGGACGAAGGTGGCGGCGACGGGCAGGGCAGGTGGTGACGGCGACGGGGAACTGCTCGATTTGATCTGCGATTGGGGAACCGCACGGCTCGCTCCGGCTGTACTAACCCTAGGCGGCACGGCGTCCTGGCCCGGGGCGCCATGGTCAGTAGCACAGCGCCCTAGCCTGGGGCGCCGTACTTGCGACCTGTGGGACCAGCCTGTCCGACGTGGCGCGGTCCACAACGCCTTTGATGGGGCGTTGTGCAGCTGAGCACGGATCTTGTTGATATTGATATTCAAAATGGTACCTAGCTATTGTGGTAGTATGTAATTTCCATAGTTTCAATCTTGTTGTAGTACATAACTCGGATCATTGAAATATTTTTCACATATGAAGGATGGAAGGTGAGACTATTCTCAATGACCATTACGATAAATGGCACCTGGTCCTCAATTCGGGCCTTCGCTGGACTTGTTCCCCTCGACGCTCGACCCCAACCAGTCGCGGCAGTTCCTATTTGCTGCTCTTTGTGAGGCCTCCCGCTGCTCACCCCCGCGCCACACTGGGCCGGCTCATTTTATCTTTTTCAGTTCTTTTTGTCTTTCACCTTTCTTTCTGTTTTATTCTTTATTCTTCTTCTTATTCTCTTCTTAAAATGTATTTTTTTAAATGTTCAAATTAAAAAAATATTTAGATCTGAAAATGTTCAATTTGGAAAACTACTAAGATGTTTAAAATACCAGATTTAAAAAATGTTCAGTTTTTTGAAAAAGTTCATGTTCAAAAAATGTTCAGATTTGAAATTTGGTCAGATTTTGAAAAACGTTCAGATTTTGGAAAATGTTCAGATTAAAAATGTCAATTTAAATTTGTTCAAAATTTCGTGAGACGGCTTAATTGGTACCTAGATCCGTACATTGGGAGCAGTTGGGCGACAAAAAGAAAAAAACAACGAGCTTGCTAGCTTTTGTTTTGAGTGAATCGAGTTGGGTAGCTAGATTCAATCAACTTTTTTTTGAGCGGAAGCTAGATTTAATCAACTGATTGATTGGTGCCAAAGAATTCGAACACGCGCGTACCTTAATGGGCCCGTCTCGAATCGCTTAAGGCGACAGTACGCGCGTGCCGCTAAGAGCGGTGTACAGGAGCACCGCCGCCGCACGCCTCCTTTATTGCCTGGCTCACTGTGTGATGCAGCAGTGAGCTAGTACTTTTGTCGAATAAAATTGAGTGAAACCGGCCTGTTTGTAAACCTGTGACAATGTTTACTTCATTTAAAAAATTCGACTGCAAACAATTATAAGATTTTTTTTCTTTCTAAAACACATGTATCTAGCTGCATTTCAGTGTGTAGATTCACTCATTTTTGCCCGTATATGGTCCACATTTAAATTTCTAAATATCTTATAATTGTGAAAGGAGGGAAGTACATTGTGTTAATCTTACCCCATGATTTTTTTCCCAGATTCTTACAGGCCGAGCTGACTTGCTAGACCAACATGGTTGGTGACTAGGAAGCATATCGGTGTGGCACGGGTGATGTGGGTGTGGATTGGACCGGGAAGCATATCATCCATGCGGATGATGATGATGATGATCGTGATGATAATAATGATGATGATGTTGTGTGCAAAGTCGATGTACTGTTATGTCTTCCATCGGTGTGCTTTGAGGTTGTTTGTGCATGTGCTTTCTCATAAGTGGGCAAGTCGTATTCTTGGCCTTTTTTGGAACTTCGTTTTTGCCGAGTTTTTCTCTAATGAACCTGGCAACTCTATTCTACTACATTCGACTATTATTGTATGGAGGAGCTCATGTCCTTGATTAGCAAAAATAACCGAAGCCACTACGCGTGAACGAAAGAGTTAATTCATTTTATGAAAGGACCCTTCCAGGAAATATGATTGATCCTGTAAGATCCAATGATTTTTTTTTGTAATAGAAAAGAGCACACTTTTATAGTTTTAGGTACCCGGTACCTTAGTCTCAAAAAAAAAAAAAAAGGTACCCGGTACCTTGCGACTTCCTTTTTAACTCCGCCAAAAATCGGAATCTTACAATTACTTCAAACGATAGACATCCTTCACCAACAAGGCGTTATCCTTCAGAGATTAGAATTTGCGGAATACTTGACAAACAAAAGTATCATCCTAGACACTGAACGCTATAACTAACCACACAACGAGCAAATCCAATTATACCAACGACCACTGGGACCAATTTTCCTTTTTGGGACCAAGGTCCCATTGTGGCTTCGTTATTTTGTTACGTTGGACTCTATCTTATTCTCCTCCAGCGCGGTGCTAGAAATTATACATAGGGCGGTTCATATCATGAGCGCAAAACTCAAGATCGTAATCGTCGGTTGGGTCAAAGGTAAAGTCTCAGCTTATCAAACCTAGAACACCTTGCCATCATCTCATCGCTCATATCTATGTTGAAACAATGGCGGATGTCTAGAAACTCTAGTTGCACGCAGCTGTCGAGGATGGACGTCAAACCACCTGTGCTAACCGTTTGAATAAAGAGCTGCAACAAACGCAGCCCACACATCCTTAGTGATCCCCCCGACTTCACTATCAACTTCAGCATTGATCGATCGTGGCGTCCATCTGTAGAAGGACAGGCTGTGTTAAAATTTGGGCCCAACATGGGGCAGCCCAAATAGACAAATTCTGAAATCTCAAATGGTCCATGTGCATGGCAAGTGGTGGGAGGTGAGTTTAGTCCCACATGGAAAGTTGAAGGAGAGTTGCACCACCTTATAAGGTGGAGTGTTGTGCTACTTGGTGTGTTTATGAGAACAGAAGGCTCTCTCTCGCGCACTCCTCCTCCTCCTCCGCCGCGTACAGTTTTGCGACTCGAACGTGTGCGACGTGATCAGCCCACGATGTATCCGTTAGGGTTTCCCGAGCCGCACTATATATGGCCGTGCACTGCGTGCGTCGTCACGCACCGAACCAATCTAGGTTTTGCCAACCCTTGCGCCGCCACCGTAGTCTATTCCATCCCGAACGCCGGCGTGCACCGGAGGTTGGGAGAGCAGGTCTCCGAAACCAGTCGCCTTTGTGATCCTGTACGGGAGAGGGCGAATTAGGTTTTTGGGAAGCGCCTCGCGCGACTGCTCGCCGCTTCCACCACGGGTCGTCTACCAGCCGGAGCTGCGGATCGTCTCCGCATACGTCGTCTTCTTCGACCCGTCTTCACCAACGTCATCGTCAACAACAGCACTGCTGCTTTGGACACGGTGAACCTGTCTGCATCGACAACCGTTTCCACTACAAACGTTCGGTACGTGCGACGTATTCCGAACTGCGTGTTTACTATGGATATGTTGGCGTATATGTTGACGTTACTGTTCATGTTGATTAGTACGTCTAGTGTGTTCGTATTTCACATGCTAGTAGCTGCTGTTGTCATGTTTAATATTTTAGAATTAATCATGAAATTATTGCCTAATTATCCAACAATCCAAAAACCTAATTGTAGGCAATTTCGTGATTTAACTATGACTGGTTATACCGATGCAATGAAACCGGAGAAGTTCACCGGTGGTATGGGCCTTAAGAGATGGCAGATCAAGTGCCAGCTCTGGCTTGAGGCCATGCAAGTGTGGGAAGTTAGTAATGGTCTTCCTGAAGGAACTATATTTGAGGAAGCTCGGAATAAGTTCAAAGAAAGACACTACTATCTTCCGAGGCTGCATTCTGAGTGTTCTTGATGGTCGTCTGTGTGATGTGTATATGCACATAACAGACGACAAAGAGCTCTGGGATGCACTGAATGCTAAATTAGGTGCAACCGATGCAGGCAGTGAACTGTATATCATGGAGAGCTTTCACGACTACAAAATGGTGAATAACCGTGGAGTGGTCGAACATGCTCATGAGATACAGTGCACTGCGAGGGAGCTCGATCTCCTCAAGTGTGCCCTACCTGACAAGTTTGTGGCTGGATGCATTATTGCAAAGTTTCCTTCTTCATGGAGGAACTTCGCCACATCTCTCAAACACAAGAGACATGACATATCGGTTCAAAGCCTGATAGCGTCTCTTGATGTTGAGGAGAAAGCTCGGGCTAAGGACACTAATGAGAGAGGTGGTGAAGGTCAGTCTAGTGCCAACATGGTGCAGAAAAACCATCACCACGGAAACAGCAAAGGGAAGAGCAAGCCTGCTTTCAGTATGCCTTCCAAGACTACTTTCTTCAAGAAGAAGAAGAAGCTGAACAAATCTGAGCTAGGTTGCTATACCTGTGGAGAGCTCGAGCTCGGTTACTTCTCTGTGGACTGCCCAGATCGTGCAGACAAGAAAGGGAAGAAGGCCAAGACTGTCAACGTCGTGACTACTAGCAATACTGATGGGTATAGTAATTTACCGTTTGTGTTTTCAGTATTTCAATCTCCATGTTGGTGGGTTGATACGGGTGCTAATGTTCATGTGTGTGCTGACATTTCTATGTTCACTGCTTATCAGGTCGCTCGGGATTCTTTCGTCCTAATGGGGAACGGGTCGCATGCTACCGTTCGTGGTGTTGGCACGGTAGATCTGAAGTTTATTTCGGGGAAAATCGTGCAGCTGAGGAACGTGCAGCATGTCCCTACTATGAACAAGAATCTCGTTAGCGGCTTTCTTCTTTGCAGAGATGGATTTAAGTTAGTTTTGGAGTCCAATAAAGTAGTAGTGTCAAAGTTTGGACAATTTATTGGTAAAGGCTATGAGTGCGGAGGCTTGTTCCGCTTTTCATTATCGGATTTTTCTAATAAGTCTGTAAACCATATTTGTGGCAGTGTGGATTCGGATGCCAATGTGTGGCACTCTCGTTTATGTCATGTTAATTTTGGTTTAATGAGTAGGCTTTCCAGCATGAGTTTAATTCCTACTTTCGCCATTGCCAAAGGTTCTAAGTGCCATAGTTGTGTGCAATCTAAGCAACCTCGGAAGCCTCACACGGCGGCCGAGGAGAGACATCTGGCACCTCTAGAACTCGTACATTCTGATCTATGTGAGATGAATAGCGTGTTGACAAAAGGTGGAAAGAAATATTTCATGACTTTAATCGATGATGCTACTAGGTTCTGTTATATATATTTGTTGCAAACCAAAGATGAGGCTTTAGACTACTTTAAAATCTATAAAGCGGAAGTAGAAAATCAATTAGAAAGAAAGATCAAACGTCGTAGGTCGGATCGTGGTGGCGAGTATTTCTCCAAAATATTTTGATGAATTCTGTGAAGAACACGGCATTATTCACGAGAGGACGCCTCCCTATTCGCCCCAATCAAACGGGGTTGCCGAGAGAAAAAACCGCATGCTGACCGACTTGGTAAATGCCATGTTGGACACTGCTGGTTTATCTAAGCCATGGTGGGGGGAGGCTTTGTTGACTTCGTGTCATGTTCTTGATGGCGTGTTAACGGTAGAGTGTTTTATTACTTCCCAGCAGCAGCACCAGAAGATCTGCTTGTTGACCGTGACAACACACGTTGGTTGGGAGACCCCAAGAGGAAGCTATGATGTAGTGCAGCAGCAGTTTTCCCTTCAAATATGACCAAGGTTTATCGAACCAGGAGGACACGAAGGTTCTTCAGAAGGTTGTCAGCGGCGCAACTGACGTGGAACCTGCACACAATACAAACAAACTACTTTGCCCCAACGAAACAGAGAGGTTGTCAATCTCTCCGGCTTGCTGAAAACAAAGGATTAAACGTATTGTGTGGAAAACAGTAATTAGTGCAGAAAGTAACAGAGAACAAATGATTGCAGTTCGTGGTTTTATTAGTATGAGAAAATTGACCGGGGTCCACAGTTCACTAGTGGTGTCTCTCTGTAACATCCCAGATTTTTGGAATGTTTTAAAAATCACTAAAAATTGAAACTTGTGTTTGAATAAAATAAATTACTCGAAATTGAAGTGGAATCCAATAAATTACTTCAATTACTTGATAACCCCTATTTACAAATGGTTTTGAAATTATTTCGACATATTATATTTTCAAATGGGTTTATCCATCCATGTGATTTTGAAATGAGTTTGTTGCTCCTTTTCAAAATTGTATTTATTCTATTTTGAGATCTATAAAGCCCATGATATGAATGGATATTTGTAAATTTAAATAATTCCTTGCCTTCTATTTTCAAGATTTAAATGTTTTGAAGTGAAATGTCTATTTTGGTATTTCAAATGATTATTTATATTTAAAAGGAATTATCAAACTATTTTAAATAAAATGTTTTGTATCAAAGTATTCTTATTGAGTTTATCATATTGAGTGATATTACTCATATCTTTTGTTTCTAGATTTTAGGTTTAGTTCAAAAGGAATTTTATAAAACCCTATTTTGTGAAATGAACATAAAGAATTCTAATAAACCTTTATGCATTATTTTGAATTTTTCAATTTAAAAGTGTTTGGAAAAGTGTGTTTGTAAGTTTAAAAAAAGAAAGTTTTGATTTTACAAATCTATAGAAACTAGTTTGATTTGATTTGGAATTTTTAAAACAAAAGATATAAAGGAAATAGGAAAAACAGAAAAGAAAAAGAAAAGGACAAAAAAAAAGAGTAAATGGGCCGAGCCCCTATCTACCGCGCGCGCAGCAAGCAACCCAGCCCACGCGCGTCCCCGCTCTCGCAGACAGGTGGGGCCCACCTGTCAGGGTCGTCCCCTTCCTCAACCGCTCCACGCACGACCACGACGCCCACGACCGCGCCGGAACCGCCGCGCACGCACTCGCCCCACTCGCGCCGACCCGCGCCCTTAAATCCCCGTGCCATCCTCTCCCTTTACCCTCTCACGCCCCTCCACATCGTGCCCCGCGGCTGCCGAATTTCGTCGCCGAAGTCCGCCATTTCCGCCGGCCATCGAGGTCCATTCCGGCGAAGTAAGTCACCCCCTAGGCCCGAGACCGCACCCATCTTCTTCCTCTACACCTTACGCACCCCCTGAGACTCTCCTTTGATTTTTGTGTGCAGTTAAAACGAGCGGAGCAAGCTCGACAGAATTCGCCGGCACCACCGCGTCCACGTCCACACCACGCCGTCGTTCCGGGACGCCCAAGCCGACGCCGCAGCCTCCATCATCTTCCCCGTGTCGCGCCGCACCTCTTCGTCTTCTCCCCGAGCCCGGAGCACCACGGGAACGTCGTCTCCTTCCACGACAGGAGCTCGCCGGAGCCGCGGCAACTCCGTCCGCGTCGCGTCGCCGCCCCAGGAAGCGCATCTCGTAGTCGACCACACCATCAAGTTCGCCGCGACGTGCCGCACCTCGTGGTGGTCTTCCCCGCGCCCGGGAACCACCGGAGCGCCCCCTCCGTGCACGCCCGAGCCGCCGGTCGCCGCATCTCCATTTTCCGGCGAGGTCACCGCCACGGTAATGGTCAAACCTCTCTCAGCCGTCCGATCTGTGTCCTACGGCCAGGATTAGATCCTTTTAAAACGAAGGGGTACGACGATTGTCAGCCGTTAGATCCAGATCTAACGATCCAGAACAAATCACTTAAACACGTCAGCGCCCAGTCAGCGTCCAGTCAGCTGCCACGTCAGATCCAGTCAGCGCCCGCGTGGAAAATGATTTTCCTATTTAGATTTAATTTGCAGTTTTGCAGAAAAGCCCCTGCATCTTAGAATCATCATAACTTTTTACTGGTTTGTCCAAATTTAACAAATTTTATATTTTTGAAAAGCACTGGACTTGTAGAATCTTTTAGAATTATTTGTTTTCTGTTTTGCCAAAGTTTAAATGATTCAAATTTCAAATGAGGGATTTGAGTATATTTGGCATAACTTTATTTTTACAAGTCCAAAATTTGCAAATAAAATATTTTTGGAAACCTTAGGTTCTGAAGAATAACTTGGTCACTTTTAAAATATTTTAGGAGACGTTCTAAATAATTTAAAAACCAGATACTCAACTGGAGTATTTTGGTTATAGCTTAAATCCTAGAAATTATTTTAATATGGTTTCTTTTTGAAAAGTGACCCAAATAGTTGCCTCTGACCAGAGAGAACAAAACCCATACTTTATAATCGTTTGTCAAATCAATTATTAAGGTTTGTGTTTAAGATCTTTCTAAAAATATGGTGTTACAAAAATCCTTGTTTTTAAATATGTTAAACCTTTTCCAAAATTCCTTGTGTGACCATGTTGATCAAGACCAACCTTTTAGAACCCTTGGAACACCACAGCAAGTTATATATGACAACTATGATGTTCATACATAGTTTCTTGACCATCCTTTAACCAAAATGGCAAACCCTAAACCTAATCATAATAATTCTTTTTGCATATTGAATTATGTGATGAACCTCGACCAAAGTTTTGTGAAGACCCTGATATGCATGTTTGCTTTTGTATGTGATGATGTTGTTGAATTGTTTGTTTACTATTGTGTTATCTCTATGTTTAGATTGTACGGAGTGCTTTACGTGTTGTGAAGAGTGTAACTTCAACTCTTCAGTTGGCCAAGGCAAGTGACACCATAAAAGTCCTACTACTTTTACTACTATGCACTTAGTGTTTTCAGTAGTATGCATGATAGGCTTGTTGTTGAAATCTTATATTATGCTATGCTCCTATTAGTGTGTAGCCATCCCCCACCCAGAGCTTTGTAGTATGAAACTTAGTATTTAAGATGCTTAGTCATGCTATGAAAAATGTTTTGATTAGTTCAATAGTGATGAAAATTAATAACTAATCAATGAACTACCTGGGTGCTGGTTGGTGGACCATGGTGGGTGACTACTCAGGGGGTCCATGTCTATGGTTCATGTCTATGGTAATTTGCCCTTGGTGGAAGTGCACACTTGTGGAAAGTCACCCAGGCTTAAAGAGATTGTAGACTCTCCTTGTTCAGTAGCTTCTAGTGCAGCCACATGTCATATGGGCTCTGTCTTGATCAATTAGGTTGTGAGACCCTGGTTCTGTCGTGACAAGCAGATGTAGGGGATGATAGGTTGGAGTGGGTCCGACGTTGACTCCGGGGAATTACTTCTGAAAGATCTCGTCTCGGTCTTCTCTTTTCCATTGCATAATTGGTTGCAATGGAGGATGGAAAGATTGGGTCTTGTGGTGAAAGTGCACACCCTCTCGAGAGTTAAAACTAAGTATACTTAGCCGTGTCCCCGGTTATGGACAATTTTGAGCAACTAGACCGGGAAGCTGTTGAAGATCTCCTCATCCCAATTTCTTAATTAAAACTTGACGGGTGAACAAGGGTTGGGAGCTCACTGATGTCTATCGGTGGTGCTTGTTGTGAGTAGTTGTCAAAGGTGTTCACTGATGTCTATCAGTGGTACTCTTTGTCTAAGATGAAAATTGTTTTACAAATGATAGGATAAAACTGGCTCTATGCAAATCAGCCTCAAAACTCCACTTAGCCAAATATTCATGTAGAAGATAGGTTGCCATTTATATCCACATAAGTGTCATCTTGCCATCACAATTCAATTGTGCTGACCCATATAGTTGGGCTGTAACTCACCGTTGCAGGTCCGTCAGACGATGAGTGAGGTTGCGACAGGGTTTCGAGTCTACAACCAACATGCTTGCCTGTGGCACATGAAGATGATGGGCTCACTGTACCATTTGCTTTCCGCTGTGTGTTTACTTTGGTTTGAGCTAGCCTTCGGCTATGCACCTTGTATCGAATCTTTTAAATTCTGGATTATCGTGTAATATACTTTGATACAATGTTATGGTATTGCATCTCAAACTGTGTGTGCTAGCAAGTCGATCCAGGGACTAGCACGTTACACGGGGAATCCCAACTTTTGTTAAATGGTGGGGTTCTACACTCTCCATAAAAGATAACTAACATGTTGGGTAAACAAATTACAGCTGGGCAATTGACAAATAATGAGCGCATGACAATGCAATATATGACAAGATGATTATTATGAGATTTAATTGGGCATTACAACAAAGTACATAGACTTGCTATCCAACGCATCTATGCCTAAATAATCCACCTTCCGGTTAGCATCCGCACCCCTTCCGGTATTGAGTTGCAAACAACAGATTATTGCATGAAGTAAAGTGTGTAATGTAAACAATGCAAATGACACGTAGACAATGCATCATTGTTTTATCCCTAGTGGCAACAGCACATCCACAACCTTAGTCGTTTCTGTCATCTCGAGCCCAGATTACTGGAGGCATGAACCCACTATCTAGCATAAATACTCCCTCTTGGAGTTACAAGCATCTACTTGGCCAAAGCATCTACTAGCAACGGAGAGCATGCAAGATCATAAACAACATAAATAGATAGATTGATAAACAACTTGCTCATAGTATCAATATTCATCGGATCCCAGCAAACACAACATGTAGCATTACAATAAGATGATCTTGATCATGTTAGGCAGCTCACAAGATCTAAACATGGAGGTACAAGGTGGAGAGACAACCATCTAGCTACTGCTATGGACCCGTAGTCCAAGGATGAACTACTCACGCATCACTCCGGAGGCAGGCATGGCGGTGTAGAGCCTCCGGTGAGGATCTCCCCTCCGGCAGGGTGCCGGGAAGAGCTTCAGAACCCTCCCGATCTAGGGTTGACGACGGCGGCGGCGACGGAACTTTTCGTGGAATATGATGTCTTTTTAGGGTTTTCGGGACATCGGGAATATATAGGCGAAAGGGCGGCGTCGGAGGGCACCCGAGTGGCCACGCCATGGGCACGCCCCCTGCCGCGCCCTAGGGTGGCGTGGCTGCCTCGTGGCCCCACTCCGTCTCCCCTTCTGGCTTCTGGAGTCTTCCGATGAGATATTTGCACACGTTGATTTTCGTCCAATTCCGAGAATATTTTGCGACTAGCTTTCTGAAGAGAAAAACAGCAGAAAACAGGAACTGGCACTTCGGCATCTTGTTAATAGGTTAGTCCCAGAAAATGCATAAAAATGCTATGAAGTGTAAATAAAACATGTAGCAATTGGTATAATAACAGCATGGAACATCAAAAATTATAGATACGTTTGAGACGTATCAAGCATCCCCAAGCTTAGTTCCTGCTCGTCCTCGAGTAGGTAAACGATAAAAACAACATAATTTTTGAAGTGACATGCTACCAACATAATCTTGATCAAATAGTAATGCAAAGCACATGAACTGAATGAAGTGATCCAAGTCAATGGTCTATAGTTTGCTAACAAGTAAACAAGGAGTAAACAAAATGAATCATACAAGTGCAAACTTTCATGAATAATACTTTGGAGACAATGGAGCTATAAGAGTTTGCATAAAAGTTAGCTCACAAAGCAATAGATTCTAAATGAAAGTGTTTGACTAACACAAAGGAAGATTTAGTTTCAGCACTGGCTTCAACTTTAACATATTTATCTCATGGATATTGTCAAGGCAAAGTAATGCAATAAGTCAAACATATCATTATATAACAACTGTTGTACCAAAGTTGACACTAGTGTTTGCTTGTGGAGATAGAAAGAAGTAGGAAAACTGACTCAACAATAAAGTAAAAGAAAGGCCCTTCGCAGAGGGAAGCAGGGATTAAATCATGTGCTAGAGCTTTTTAAGTTTTTGAAAGCATATAGAGAGTATAAAAATATATTTTGAGAGGTGTGTGTTAGTGGTCAACGAATCAGTAAATAGACAATACTTTAAGTCACAAGTTAACCAGACCTTACAAGAGCGGCTCCCATGAAGGACGTTATTTCTACCAGCGGGTAGATCATCCCTCGTTCTCTTTTGTTTACACACTTATGAACATTGCTTGACTGATTTCTCAGGGGCAAAAAGATGTGAAGAGAATTAATGGTTAAAGTTGTAATTAATTGGGACTGGGCACCCCGTTGCCAGCTCTTTTTGCAAAATTATTGGATAAGCGGATGTATATGCCACTAGTCCAGGTGTAAAGTCTGATCAACAAGTGAAATAAAGACCATCTACCACATCCTCATGAGCTTGTAAACAGTGACACAAAAAGGAGTTGTAACAGTTTTGAATATTTTAAAGGTAGCACATGAAAAATTTACTTGGATGGCAGGAAAATACCACATAATAGGTAGTTATGGTGGACACAGATGGCATGGATTTTGGCTCAAGGGTTTTGGATGCACAAGCAGCATTCCCGCTTAGTACAGAGTTTAGGCTAGCAAGGTTATTTAAGCAAACACAGACTGTCAACCGGTACAGCAAGAACTCATATAAAAAACATGCTTGAAAAATTACAAGACTCCACATTGTCTTCCTTGTTAACCAAAACCTTTCACTAGAAAATATCTAGACTTTGGAACTACCAATGATACAAATCAAATATCAACAAGCTTTACAGTAGTTCTTCACTAATAGCCTTTACTTACATGATGCACAAGTCTAAACATTACTTACTTGGTAACTCAAAACAATTGACAAGTATCAAATTACTCAAGACAGTGATCTACAAGACTTATGTAAGCATTTTATACCACTACCACATGCATAGCATTTTCTGTTCCAACCAAACACCAATCAACTTATTTGAACAACTCTCCAAACAAATATAAGTGAAGCAAGAGAGTACTTTCTTCAAAAGAAACTAATAGCTCTGACAAGAGATATATGAAAACAGAGAGCTAGAAGCTTTAGCAGTAGCTAGACAAGAATACTCAACAAATATAAGTGAAGAACAAGAGTATTCCAATGAAAAAGCGGAGCGTGTCTCTCTCCCAAACAAGAGTGCTAGGATCCAACAAGTATAGAGCAGCAAACAAAACAAAAAAAACTGAAAACAAAAGCACACTGACGCTCCAAGAAAAGTACATATAATGTGAAGAAATAAAAATATAGTCTCACTAGAGATGACCTGATAGTTTGTTGATGAAGAAGGGGATGCCTTGGGCATCCCCAAGCTTAGACGCTTGAGTCTTCTTGAATATATTGGGGAGATCCATGGGAGCTTCCCCAAGCTTAAGCTTTTCACTCTTCTTGATCTTATAATATCATCCTCCTCTCTTAACACTTGAAAACTTCCTTCACACAAAACTCAACATTTTTCTCATTAGCGGGTTAGTGCATCAAAACAAATAATCTCACTTGTTCTGTAAGGACACAAATTCATAAGCAATCATTTTCAAACATTAGCTACTGTTACTAGGCTTAAGTGATGCTCTTTCACCTTAAAAGAAACCACTCAACACTTGTAAAAGAGAGAATGCAAAACAAAGACAGAATCTGTCAAAACCAGAACAGTCCGTAAAGATGATTTTTTCGGGACACTTACGTCGCTCAAATCGAAAAACTTTAGTCGTACGAAAGTTGCGTACATATCTCAGGAACACGCACAAAAATTGGCAGATTTTTCAAATTTCTGATTTTCTACGGCGAGAAACGGTGACGTTCCAGAAATCTGTTCCTGTGCAGTAATCCAAATATAGGTACCATCTTGTCATAAGAGACTTTTCTTGGCACAACAAAACAGCAAATAAAAGATACAAAGGAGTTGTTACAGAAGTAAACATGCTCCTTGACTCATGGGTTGCCTCCCAAAAGCGCTTTCTTTAATGCCTTTTAGCTAGGCTTTAAGATTTTAATGATGCTCTCATAAGAATAAGAGTTGAAAAACAAAAGAGAGCATCAAGAGGCAAATATCAAACACATTTAAGTCTACCCACTTCCTATGCAAAGGAATCTTGTAAAACAAATCATTGAACATAAAGCATAAAGCAACTAGCATAGGAAGATGCAACAAATGCAACTTTAAAACTTTCAACACAAAGAGAGGTGTTTTAGTGACTTGAAAACTTTTACAACCATATTTTCCTCTCTCATAATAACTTTCAGTAGAATCATGAACAAATTCAACAATATAACTATCACATAAAGCATGCTTTTCATGATCTACAAACACATAATTTTTATCAAGCTCCAAGATAGTGGAATCAAAAATTTCAAACCCACTTTTAAACATATTAAAACAAGATGATTGATCACTCTCAATAGTAGAATGCATAATATTATCAAGCAACATAGGACCATCATCTAGAGCTTTATCATAAACATTTTCTAAGCAAACTTTCTCATTACCATGCATTTCGAAATTAGGCATAAATAGAGGATTATCATAAGACTTATCAAAATAGCATGGATTTTCATAAACAACAATAGGGAACACATCTTTACGTCCTGTTATTTCATTTTCTTGAGTCAAGGAGTTGTTACTTCAAATTTATCAAAAGGAGTTATTTCAATAGAATCATTACCAACTTCCCAAGCTTAAGATTTTCCATAGCATTAGCAACAACCATGTTCAAAGAGTGCATACCAATAACATTGGTACTATCATGCAAATAAAGTTCCATAGGTTTTTTAATTTTCTCTTCAAACACATCATGTCCTAGCTCAAGATAAATTTCATAAAGCTTTCTCATGTTGTTTTCAGCCATAGGACTAGTTTCAAGAAAAGTCACCATTGATAGCAAGTAAAGAACTAGACATAATATTTAAGCAAGACAAAAACAAAGTAATGAGATTGGAAGTGTGAGACTCCCCTATCTGGAGATTCCAGTATCCCCGGCAACGGCGCCAGAAAAATGTCTTGATGGCGTGTTAACGGTAGAGTGTTTTATTACTTCCCAGCAACAACACCAGAAGATCTGCTTGTTGACCGTGACAACACACGTTCGTTGGGAGACCCCAAGAGGAAGGTATGATGTAGTGCAGCAGCAGTTTTCCCTTGAAATATGACCAAGGTTTATCGAACAGGAGGACACGGAGGTTCTTCAGAAGGTTGTCAGCGGCGCAACTGACGTGGAACCTGCACACAACACAAGCAAACTACTTTGCCCCAACGAAACAGAGAGGTTGTCAATCTCTCCGCTTGCTGAAAACAAAGGATTAAACGTATTGTGTGGAAAACAGTAATGAGTGCAGAAAGTAACAGAGAACAAATGATTGCAGTTGGTGGTTTTATCAGTATGAGAAATGGACCGGGGTCCACAGTTCACTAGTGGTGTCTCTCCATAAAAGATAACTAACATGTTGGGTAAACAAATTACAGCTGGGCAATTGACAAATAATGAGCGCATGACAATGCAATATATGACAAGATGATTATTATGAGATTTAATTGGGCATTACAACAAAGTACATAGACTTGCTATCCAACGCATCTATGCCTAAATAATCCACCTTCCGGTTAGCATCCGCACCCCTTCCGGTATTGAGTTGCAAACAACAGATTATTGCATGAAGTAAAGTGTGTAATGTAAACAATGCAAATGACACGTAGACAATGCATCATTGTTTTATCCCTAGTGGCAACAGCACATCCACAACCTTAGTCGTTTCTGTCATCTCGAGCCCAGATTACTGGAGGCATGAACCCACTATCTAGCATAAATACTCCCTCTTGGAGTTACAAACATCTACTTGGCCAAAGCATCTACTAGCAACGGAGAGCATGCAAGATCATAAACAACATAAATAGATAGATTGATAAACAACTTGCTCATAGTATCAATATTAATCGGATCCCAGCAAACACAACATGTAGCATTACAATAAGATGATCTTGATCATGTTAGGCAGCTCACAAGATCTAAACATGGAGGTACAAGGTGGAGAGACAATTAACCATCTAGCTACTGCTATGGACCCGTAGTCCAAGGATGAACTACTCACGCATCACTCCGGAGGCAGGCATGGCGGTGTAGAAGCCTCCGGTAAGGATCTCCCCTTCGGCAGGGTACCGGGAAGAGCTTCAGAACCCTCCCGATCTAGGGTTGACGACGGCGGTGGTGACGGAACTTTTCGTGGAATATGATCTGTCTTTTTAGGGTTGTCAGGTGATCGGGAATAAATAGGCGAAATGGCGGCGTCGGAGGGCACCCGAGGTGGCCACGCCAACCCTGGGCACGCCCGACATGTGGGCCACGCCCTAGGGTGGCGTGGCTGCCTCATGGCCCCACTCCGTCTGCCCTTCTGGCTTCTGGAGTCTTCCGATGAGATATTTGCACACGTTGATTTTCGTCCAATTCCGAGAATATTTTGCGACTAGCCTTTCTGAAGGAGAAAAACAGCAGAAAACAGGAACTGACACTTCGGCATCTTGTTAATAGGTTAGTCCCAGAAAATGCATAAAAATGCTATGAAGTGTAAATAAAACATGTAGCAATTGGTATAATAACAGCATGGAACATCAAATATTATAGATACGTTTGAGACGTATCAGTCGTGAATAGAGTTCCTAACAAGAATAAAGAAAAGACACCTTACGAGGAGTGGTCTGGGGAAAACCATCACTTTCTTATTTACGCACTTGGGGATGCTTGGCGAAAGTCAACGTTCCAATTCCTAAGAAACGTAAACTCAGACCAAAGACAGTGGACTGTATCTTTCTAGGCTATGCTCAGCGTAGCATCTGCTATAGATTTTTAGTGGTGAAATCTGAGGTTCCTGATATGCATGTTGACACTATTCTGGAATCTCGTGATGCAACACTTTTTGAAAACATGTTTCGTATGAAGGATATGCATAGCACTGCTAGAATTTCTTCTGAGATATTTACTGAATCTAGTACATCTGTTGATCATTCTGAACAACCACATGTTGAGGAAGTCCTTGAGAAGGATGACAATGAAGCTCCCAAAAGGATCAAGAGACAGAGGATTGAAAAATCATTTGGTGATGATTTCATTGTGTACCTTGTGGACAATACTCCCACGACCATTGCTGAGGCATTTGCATCTCCTGATGCTGATGACTGGAAAGAAGCTGTCCATAATGAGATGGACTCGATTCTTTCTAATGGAACTTGGGAACTATCTGAACGACCCTACGGTTGCAAACCTGTGGGTGTTCAAGAAGAAGCTAAAGCCTGATGGTACGATTGAAAAGTACAAGGCACGGCTTGTGGCCAAGGGCTACACCCAACGAGAAGGCGAAGATTATTTTGACACCTATTCACCTGTTGCTAGACTGACCACCATTCGTGTACTACTTTCCCTGGCTGCCTCCTATGGTCTTATCGTTCATCAAATGGACGTAAAGACAGCTTTCCTTAATGGAGAGTTGGAAGAGGAAATCTATATGGATCAGCCTGATGGGTTTGTAGTAAGAGGTGAAGAGAGAAATGTGTGCAAATTGCTGAAATCTTTGTATGGGCTGAAGTAAGCACCTAAGCAATGACATGAGAAGTTTGACAAAACTATAACTTCTGCGGGCTTTGCCATTAATGATGCTGATAGGTGTGTTTATTATCGCCATGGTGGGGGCGATAGTGTCATATTATGCTTGTATGTTGACGACATACTAATTTTTGGTACAAGTATGATAGTGATAAATGAGGTCAAATCTTTTTGTCAAATAGTTTTGATATGAAAGATCTGGGACAAGCTGATGTAATCCTGAACATTAAGCTGATTAGGGATGAGAGTGGGATTACGTTAACGCAATCACACTATGTTGAGAAGATCTTGAACCACTTTGGTTTTAAAGACAACAAGCCTTCTCCAACACCCTATGACCCCAGTGTGACACTCAGAAAGAACAAGAAGGAAACGAGAGATCAATTAAGATATTCTCAAGTGATTGGTTCACTCATGTACCTTGCGAGCGCGACGAGACCTGATATCTCTTTTGCCGTGAGCAAATTGAGCAGGTTCATGTCAAACCCTGGTATTGATCATTGGCATGCACTTGAAAGGGTCATGCGCTATCTGCACGGTGCAATGAGCTATGTGATTCACTATTCAGGGCACCCTGCTGTGCTTGAGGGATATTGTGACTCGAACTAGATCTCAGATGTTGATGAGCTCTACGCCACAAGTGGATATGCATTCATACTTGGAGGTGGCGTAGTATCATGGAGGTCTTGTAAACATACCATATTGACGAGGTCAACCATGGAAGCAGAACTTACTGCTTTAGATATAGTTTCTGTTGAGGCAGAATGGCTGTGTGAGCTCTTGATGGAGTTGCCGGTGGTTGAGAAACCATTACTGGCCATCCTTATAAACTGTGACAATCAAACGGTCATTGTCAAAGTGAACAGTGCTAAGGATAATGCGAAGTCATCAAGACATGTTAAAAGACGTTTGAAGTCTGTCAAGAAAATGAGAAACTCCCGAGTAATAACTGTTTCGTATATTCAAACAGACAAAAACCTGGCAGATCCCTTTACAAAGGGACTATCACGTAATGTGATGGATAGTGCATCGAGGGAGATGGGGTTGAGACCCATGAGCGTTACATCCCATGAATTAGGACCTGAGAAGAACAAGCTAGTGGTTTAACAGAGGAGAGTTTTTATTTAACCCTCTCTATGTGAAGATGCGTAACTCTCAAATTCTGTAAGGCAGGTTGGCAACATGACTTAATGTGTTTCTATTGGCTATTCGTAGCAAAGATGCTGTCCTACAGAGCAGTCTTGAAAGAACATACCTATATGAGTCTGACTGTTAAACGTCGCAGTCTTTGAGATTTGGGTGATCTCTAGTAAGCTCATGAAGAGACCAGGGAGTATGACGCATATGCTCCACCCGCGGGGTAGGCTACTGGCAGCCACGTACTGGTTATGACTTTGAGTGATGTCTATTGGCACCAAACTTGCAATTCAAGTTTCGTCCATTGTTCAAGTTGCTGATAGATGTAACTTAAATCTCTAGGCGGAAGTTTAACTTAACAGTCTCTGCTGAAACATTGGTATATAAACAACAAACGAGGTTTGGCAAAATCTCTAAATGGGAATTTGAGATCTGGTGGGGATTGTTAAAATTTGGGCCCAATATGGGGCAGTCCAAATAGACAAATTCTGAAATCTCAAATGGCCCATGTGCATGGCAAGTGGTGGGAGGTGCTAAAGTTTAGTCCCACATGAAAAGTTGAATGAGAGTTGCACCACCTTATAAGGTGGAGTGTTGTGCTACTTGGTGTGCTTGTGAGAACAGAAGGCTCTCTCTCGCGCATTCCTCCTCCTCCACCGCCGCTCGCTCGCTCGTCACGACACGACACGCCGCGGGAATGAGCCGAGCCGATGTCTATATTTTTGCCGTTCGGGAAAAACGAGTCGTTAGCGTACGCGTACAGCTATATATGGCCGTGCACTGCGTGCGCCGTCACACACCGAACCAATCTAGGTTTTGCCAACCCTTGTGCCTTGCGCCGCCACCGTAGTCTACTCCATCCCGAACGCCGAGCTGCGGATCGTCTCCGCAGACGTCGTCTTCTTCGACCCGTCTTCACCAACGTCATCGTCAACAACATCACTGTTGTTTTGGGCGCGGTTAACCTATCTGCATCGACAACTTCTTCCACTACAAACGTGTGAGGACCCCTCCGACCGAAGTCCGAGATGCCCACGTTATGTAAACAGATCACGATCCCAATGATCAGTGCATCGTGATCACATAACCAACATGGTATACAAAGTTACATCATCCAACTCGATTAGTACAAGACTTACATAAATGATGGACACACGACCAAGCCTGCAACCATCGTCACGCAGGATGGAATTAACTACGATATAGCGGAAGCTTTCGGCTAGCGTCGGCCCTCGTCACAACCGGACGCATTCCCACAGAGCAGTTGACCGGTGACACTCAGTTGGCGTAGTCGTCGGCGTACTCCTCCTCCTCGTCGTACATCTCCTCGTTGTAATCTGGACGTTTGAATATCCAGGGACACAGCCATATGAGTACATTTACGTACTCGCAAAACCACCTCAAGGCTTAAGTTTTCATGGTAAATGCAATAAAAATGTTTTTCGAAAACTGGGATAGCTGCTGTATACGACTATAGGGCTTAGTTTTCGCAAACAATGCTTCTAGACGTAGAGAATACGTCACCTCTATATCTTTGTTGAAAAAGAAAACATTTAGAGATAGAATTATCTATTGTAGAAATAACATAAGCTATTTCCACGTCTTTAAAACATTTTCGTAACTTTCCAAAAATACTAGGATGGGGATACCCCTTTTTCTTTCCAAGAGAACAGACTGATTGTCTCCCCGAGACCAATCATCTTCTTCCAAGTCCGTACCTCCCAGGTACCTTTTTGATTCTCCTTTTAATCCAAAACAGAAACCAACTTTTCTTCTTTCACTAGTCGCCCAGTGTGGCCTTTGCAACCGTCGATGACCGCGGACACGGCTATTCGAATAGTTTTACACTCTGTAGAGGTGGTGCACTTTCACCACACCAAACGGTCATTCCGCCGTGTTCAGCCACGGACCGCCATACGACAGTATGCGGGGGTTCGGATACCCAGATCTAAGCTTTTCACTATGTCTACACTAGTACAGAGGACTCCCGATAGGTTTGTTCCCCTCAGCACCGTGTGCTCCACCAGACCTCTGGTCTCTCTTGGGACGCCACACCGCCACGACAGGCGACCCAACGTAATCGTCCGGCTGCGGGTCCCTCTGCTTGTGTATTGTCTCGTACAGACGACAACCCGGCTTCGAGGGCCTCGCCCTTATAGAGTATGAGATCTTCCGTACTAAAGTAGACAAGCTTCCGGCTAAGCCCTACCCATCTCAGGTAGTGTGGTTGCACGGGTTAATTGTTCAGGCGGCAGTAGGGACTTCGTAAACAAATCTCCATCTCCGACTGCTCCCAGCAGCTCGGGTTTTCGTAAACTCACCGAATGCTCCCAGCACTTTGGGTTTTCATAAACATCTCCATTTGCTCCCAGCAACATGGCTTTTATAAAACACTTTCTCGCCGCTAGCTCCCAGCGACTCGGGTTTTCCTTTAAAAACATTTCATCAAATCCAAGCTCCCATCCTAAAGTTTTGAGGTAAGAGTATAAGGATATGCTACTAGAAAATATAATTTTCTTGATAGCGCCTTCAGTAGAAGGCTTCTCAAGTAAATTCTTATTTTTATAAAACCTATTATATACTAGTAGATATATCTTTGGCCAAACAATCATTTTTGGAAAATAATTTTTGGGGGTGGCAAAATGCCACATAAAAGATAAAACATGCATTATTTTATTTTGAAAACAAGACATGCTTTGCACAAATAGTAGGAGTTCAATAGGGTGTTGAGGTGGCTTGCCTGGCTCAGCAATATGTCCTTGGTCTTTATCTTGATGTTCTTCGGGTTCACTCCTCACCTCCAGTTCCTTCCCGATCGTATGTAACGTCGTAAACAGGAAAATGAACAATACTCAAAACACAAGACAATACCACAAGGACATATCAAACAGCAAGCATTTGCACAAGACACTAAGCTAACAAACAAAAGCAAGCAATTCACTTAGTTAAACAACAACAAGCAACAAGTCCATAAAGCTAAGACAAACACACCTAAGAAAATACACATAACAACCCTAATTGTTAAAAAGGTAGTTTTTAACTAAACACTAAAGTAAAACACCTCTTATGGTGATTAGATCATTTAAAAGGGTTGCTATATTAGTTCAGGAAATACTTCAGACAAAAGTACCTTAACATGCAAGCATTAACACTAGCATTTAGCACACTCACATGCCAGCATGATTAAACAAGCTTTTCTAAACTTAAGCACTATTAGCATTTTACATCCAACTTCATTTTATCTTTACTTAAGCACTAACAATACTAACATATTACAAGTATCATTACTTAGTGAGCTACAGTACCAAAACATTTTACAATCAATTCTAACATGTTTATTGTCAAGAAACAACCAATTGTTCTATTAGTCAACAAGGCAGAAAACACTACTTTTAGTGATTAATTAACCTAGGATGTTCTGTTGGTCAAACATTTATGGAAAGCTAGGTACATGTTCTATATATGTATAATAAGCTACTGCAATTGGATTTAGTCCAAAATTTTATACACAGAAAATCATTTAAAAGCTAGAAAACCCTACGGGTCTAAACTACAAACACATGCCATTTCAAAACTAAACAACACAAACACAAGGGACTAATTTCTACTGAAATCTACACTCACAAGCATTCCAAAACAATTGGATTCATCAAATTTGGATTCATAAAACTCAAGATAAAATTAGATCTTTGATTTAGACCAGTGGCAGTGCAGTAATTATCATGCTCACACAAATTAATATTTTTCAGATCTGCAAGTTGGATGTGGTTCAAAACTTATTGCTTTACCACTGTGAATTTTAGTTTGCACAAATATGAAGTTTAACTATTTATTCTCGAATTAAATCTACAGGTCAGAAACAAATCTAGACAGAAAGGAATGAAGCTACCGAAAAAAAAAGATGAGTCGGGCCAGATCTGCATGACCTGGGCCGCATAGTGCTGAATTTGGCCCAGATCCGCACCCAGGCATGCGCGCGAAGTGAAAAAAAAATAGGGATTCAAAATGGACCGTCGATCTGCCAATCGACGGCTCCTGTGCGTCGCCTTCCTCTCCTCCCGCAGAATAGGAGCAGAAGCCCGCCCATGGCGTTCGAGCACGAATAGCTCACCTAGGGCGTGTGCAAGTCAACGGAGAGGACGGACTCGAGTTGTGGAGGACTTGGGGAGGTCGGGGATGGCAGACGTGCTTGATGGGGAGCCTCCAAGCGACGGCGAGGCCGATGACGTCCACGACGGGCTCGAGACGGCGGCGGTAGCTCCAGTGCTCCTAAAAATAAACGAAGACGTCTCTGAGACAGATCTCGAGAAGGGAAAGACGGTGGAGCAAAAATGGAGAGCAGAGAGGGACGACATCGTAGGCAAGCTTGCTCGCAAGCTCTCGGGTTCGAGCTGGAGACCTCGCGTTCCTCGCCGGCAGAGCACGAGAGAGCAAGAGCTCTAGCTAGGGGTGGGAGAGTGGAGGTGGAGGAGTGGAAATGACAAGGATAGGGAGGTAGGAACGGCCTCGAGAGGCTTTAACCCGAGGGTTGGCCGGTGCATGGTGCACTGCGTGCACAGGCGCGCGTGGGTGGTCGATGGAGGGCGATTGGGCAAGCAAGGCGGTGTCTGGGAGGTGGGCGGTGGTGCAGGGCTTCGAGGAGAGCCACTGGCTAGCTTCCTGAGACAGGGTAAAGAGGGAGAGAGAGAGATGGTCTTCCCCACGGGTTCCCGAGGTGGACGCGGTGCGTTTGGACAGCACGGTCCTTGCGCGTGCCCGGGGTTTCGGGGGTACGGTGCAGGGATGCGTGTGGTGCATCGTGACAGGGTTGGCGAGGCCATGGTCATGTGTGCGTGCGAGTCGAGTGTGTGGTGCTCACGGTGGACACCGAGCTGGCACGCTCGAGCACACCCTCCTGGCATGCCACAAGTGCACAAGGTGCACTAGGATAGATAGGTTAGAAAAAGGGTCAGGCTAGGTGAGCTTTTGGGTGTGTTTGAACCATGTTTTGAACCAATTTAAAATCTGTCCCAACGTGCAGTTTTTCAGAAAATTCAGACAAAGTGACTTAGAAAAATTCTAAGTCCTGAAAGCTGTTATTTTATGCATAAAGCAATAGAGGAATTGAGGGCTGAAATGCGTTCAAAATTTTTGGAGAAAGGCAAGGAAGTGAAGTACTATCTATGGCTAACACAATGGTCAACAAGGTACTCATTAAAAAGAAAGTTTGGATGGTTTTGTAAGGAGGAAAAAAAGAGAATAAAATAACAGATTCAGAATTTTCAGATTTAGGATTTAGTGAAAATTTCTAAGTCCCAGAAAACAGTTATCCTGGTGGCATCAAAACCAGCATGGAATATGGCCATTTAAAACATGAAAGGCTCAAACAAAGCTTTGAGTTGATACATAAGATGCCAAGAATGGATGAGGTGGTGCTGCATTGCCATAAAGGCAAGGTTTCAGTGTCAACACAAAATTGCCAAAAGTCTTAAAAATACTGGAGTTAGGGTCACTGTTTTGATTAGGCCACAAAGTGAACATGGATAGATAAGCAAATGAATTTGAAAGTTTCAAATTACATCTTGGATGTCAAGATAAGATGGATTGGATGAGATCTAAGAAGGTGCATTTCCAAATTGACCAAAGTTAAAGATTTGGTGAGGCTCAAGATGGGGTATCTTTTAACAGAGAAGAAGATAGGTCCAGAGAAGGTTTTTGCCATGTTTCTTCAAGAGTTTGAATTAGGCAAGGTGGTGGTGATGTTCAATTAGGTCACACATGACCATGCGCATGTCAGTGATTTATCTCAAGATTTTAGGAAAAACTTTTGTTCACGAAATATTTTAATAACCAACTCTAGTCTTGTTGAAAATAGTTAATAACAAAATTTTAACACAAACAAGTCAATACAAACAAGCAACTAACATCACCACCAAGATCACACAAGTCAAACCACAACAACTTGTCACACCATAGTCTTCCATAACCATCATCATCATCTTGTGAAAAAGTGAATCACACACAACCATGACAAGATGATGTTTAAAAGTATCTCAACTCATAACTTGATAGTTTCAAAAGGTTTGATAAAGAGAAATATAGGAGTAATATATGTCCCACTTGAATCATTTTAAAAGGTGTTGAAAATAGGAGTTTTGAAAAGGCTCTTGATACTTGCAAAATAACTGAGTTGGAAATTGGTAGGAGATATTATATAGACCTCCATAGTTTACAAACATGTAGTTTTGGAAATACTTTACTTTCTTAAATAATAGGTCCATGGGTTGGTGCTAAAATCAAAACATCTTTGAAAAAGAGTTTGGCCAAAATAAGATTGGAGAAGATATATGGATCATTCTTCTTGTCAGGACATGATCACCAAAATTAAATGATATGCTATACCAGTTGAGTTCAAAGTTTGGTGTCTTCGGTGGTTGTTAACTCAAACAAGAAAGCGATCAACGTCAAACAGAGCAATGGGAAGTGAAACACAAGCATTAGTGAAGCCTTTTCAAAAAGTTTTTGTTGGTCCAGATTTTTGGCTCTCTAAAAACTGTGTTTTTCTGACTTCCCAAAATTGGGGCGTTACAAAACGTTCGGTACGTGCGACGTATTCCGAACTGCGTGTTTATTATGGATATGTTGGCGTATATGTTGATGTTACTGTTCATGTTGATTAGTACGTCTAGTGTGTTCGTATTTCACATGCTAGTAGCTGTTGTTGTCATGTTTAATATTCTGGAATTAATCATGAAATTATTGCCTAATTATCCAACAGGCTGCTCAGTCGAAAACTCTTCAAGCGCGGACAAGAGTTCCCGATGACTATGCATGTCGACGGGAACTTTTCGGGGTCACAATTTGATATCTCTAGCTCCTCAAGCATAGGGAAATTTGCTATTTCGCCGCTGAGGTGCATCCTTTCACAACCGATGATGCGGAGACTCTTCAGCGAAAGCGCCCTGCACAATAATTAAAGCATATCATATTTCTTTCAACAAATAGTGTGTTGAATAACTTCCTTGTAAAAAAAGAAAGAGCTTGTCTATTCAATAATCAATAATAATAATAAGGAGTTGTGAGCATTGGAGAGGCTGAGAGAGAAATACTTCACCTCGATTTCTTTTTCTTTGTGTGAATTCCACTTTTTACCTCACATTTGTGCATTTGTGACCCATATTATTCCATTTAGTAAAAAACAAAACCAGAAATACACCATTTAGAAAATTGTGTACATGGTTTTACCCCCATTTAATTTAGCACATTAGAATAAATTGGCTTATTAGGATGATGTGGTGTGACAAAATATGTAAAGATCGGATGGCGCGTCGACGATTATGTCCATCCTTCTCTTCTATGTCTGTTCAATTTCTCGCCCTTGTCTATTTTTGAGTCTCAGTCATCACCTCACATCTTATCCAACAGACATGCATCAGAAAAAGAGTGTCTAAAATTTCTAAAATGGGTAATCTTGATGTTTTTCACTATAGGGTAAGTAGTGTCACAAATGCATAACTAGAAGGTAAAAAATGGAATTCACTATTTTTCTTTTTTACTTGAAATATAAGTTAAACGTTTAAGGCCTCCGCATCCTCACATGAACCCAAACATAATTTAGGATGGAAATTTAACCAACACAACAAACAAAAGTAGTGAGAACCAACCTGTGGTAGGATGGTTAGAAGGATGATTGTACCCGCAGCCCACCAGAGTTCAAACCCTAGGTTTGACGCTGTTGTTTCTCATTAAAGACGAAATATTCTCCAGTGGGAGGCGATGTTCCCGTCGATAGCGAGGCGTCTGTGGTGACTTCGTCAATTTCAAGACCCGATCCGCCGCCTCAGTCTCTCGGAGGTACTCATAGGAGTAGGGTGTGCGTGTGTGCGTTCATAGGGGTGAGTGTACGCGCGTGTGTATGTGTGTTTCGCAAAAAAGCAAAAAAAAAGTACTCCCTCCGTTCACTTTTAGAAGGCATGGTTGACATATAGAAATGAGTGAACCTACATACTTTTTACAGTATGTAGGTTCACTCATTTCCTTTTTACAGTATGTAGGTTCACTCATTTCTATATGTCAACCATGCCTTCTAAAAGTGAACAGAGGGAGTAATAATCTGGTTATGTTCTACTTATGTTCTACTAAAGTAATGAACTGAGGCTACAGTTTCGCCAGCTTCGCGCATCGCCTTGGCTTTGTCGCCTCGAAGTCGGATGTCTCCCTCTTCATCTACAAGCACGGACAGGACATGGCCTACATCCTCCTATACGTGGATGATATCATCATCACAGCCTCCTCTGATCAACTACTTCGGCGCCTTACTCAGCAGCTGCATTCCGAGTTCGCGATGACAGACCTCGGTGCTCTGTCCTTCTTCCTTGACATCTCGGTCTCTCGGACTTCCTCAGGCATGGTGCTCTCCCAGCGGCAGTACGCTCTCGATCTTCTCCAGCGTGCCGGCATGGTCGACTGCAATCCATGCACGACCCCCATCGATGTCCGTTGCAAGCTCTCCGCTGAAGACGACGCACTCCTTGCTGATCCCACCGAGTACCGCAGCTATGCCGGTGCCCTACAGTACCTGACGCTCACTCGCCCCGACATCACCCATGCCGTTCAGCAGGCGTGCCTGTACATGCACGCGCCACGGGAGCCTCATCTCAACTTGGTGAAACGGATTCTCCGCTACGTCAAAGGCACCATGGACTACAGCATGCACTTGTCTCGCTCCTCGCCATCGTCTCACACGGCGTACTCCGACGCCGACTGGGCTGGGTGTCCTGACACTCGGCGCTCTACGTCCGGTTACTGTGTCTACCTCGGCGACAACCTGGTCTCATGGTCCTCTAAGCGGCAAGCCACGGTGTCCCGCTCGAGTGCGGAGGCGGAGTATAGGGTTGTTGCTCACGCCGTCGCCGAATGCTGCTGGATCCGCCAACTCCTTGACGAGCTTCACCACCCCTTGGCTGCTGCTACCGTGGTTTTCTGTGACAATGTCAGCACCGTCTACATGGCATCCAACCCCGTCCAACATCGGCGAACCAAGCACATCGAAATCGACATCCATTTTGTTCGAGAGAAGGTGTCTCTTGGCCAGGTCCGGGTTCTTCATGTGCCCTCTACTCATCAGTATGCGGATATCATGACTAAGGGCCTCTCTCCGTCGCTGTTCAATGAATTCCGGTCCAGTTTATGCGTTCATCCACTCGACGCACAACCTGAGGGGGATGTTAACATATGTAATTATGTCACGTACATCTCATGTATAGCTGTACCTAGGCTAGCTAACCGAATCACCTAGATATGATTCGGTACTGATTCTGTTGAGATCATGCTTGATCTCCACGCCATGTACTCTATATAGTATCTATCTATAAAAGTTGGACAAGGCCGCGGCCTCTCAGGCCGCCTGTTACTGTAGCTAATGTAGCTAGGAACAGTAGCTAAAGTAACTGATCCTGGCCATCCGATCGCCAATCAACGGCTCGCAGCTGCTCTCACTTGGTCAACAGCCACACACGGTACTGCGTTCGCACGCATTTTGCCGCGCGGGATGCCACCGGTCAACCGGTCGCCTCAAGTTGCCTGCATCGCGCACGAAAATTGGCGCGCACCGCCCCCGCCGCTAGCCGGTAGCGCACCGTCTCGCACGATTCTTGACGCGCGCTTACCCGGTAACCCCCCAGAAAGGACTGATCTGCAATTTTGGGAAACCCTAGGGACCTAACTGGAAAAACGTCCACACACCTCCCCCTCCCTCTCTTCTCTCTCACGCGGCGTCCCGAGCTCGCCGCCGTTGCCGACGCGCGCCGCCGCCGCAGCGCACCTCCCCGTCCAGATCAAAGGTCCCGGCGAGCTTCGCCGTCGTCTCCCCTCCATCCTCACCGAGCGCCGCCTACCGGGACGGCGCGTTCGCGCCGGAATCGCCCCCGCCGCTCCTGTCAGCTCAATCCCTCCTCCTCCTCTCGCAACTACGAGCCCCGCGCCTTTGTAGTTGTTCTTGCCGCCTCCGCGCTCGAGGATGGAGGCGACCGCCTGTTACTGTAGCTAGAAACAGTAGCTACAGTACTGATCCTGGCCATCCGATCGCCGATCAACGGCTCGCAGCTGCTCTCACTTGGTCAACAGCCACACACGGTACTGCGTTCGCACGCATTTTAGCGCGCGGGATGCCACCGGTCAACCGGTCGCCTCGAGTTGCCTGCATCGCGCACGAAAATTGGCGCGCACCACCCCGCCGCTAGCCGGTAGCGCACCGCCTCGCACGATTCTTGACGCGCTCTTACCCGGTAACCCCCAGAAAGGACTGATCTGCAATTTTGGGAAACCCTAGGGACCTAACTGGAAAAACGTCCACACACCTCCCCCTCCCTCTCTTCTCTCTCCCGCGGCGTCCCGAGCTGCCGCCGTTGCCGACGCGCGCCGCCGCCGCAGCGCACCTCCCCGTCCAGATCGAAGGTCCCGGCGAGCTTCGCCGTCGTCTCCCCTCCATCCTCACCGAGCGCCGCCTACCGGGACGGCGCGCTCGCGCCGGAATCGCCCCCGCCGCTGCTGTCAGCTCAATCCCTCCTCCTCCTCTCGCAACTACGAGCCCCGCGCCTTCGTCGTTGTTCTTGCCGCCTGCGCGCTCGAGGATGGAGGCGACTCCGGGATCGGGAAGTGGAGCACCAACTTCTGGATCTCCAAGGTCTATTCCGTCGGTCTCCGGCAGCGCGCCGGCCGGAAATTGAGCCCCCACAGCCCTATGCTCCTTATATGCTCCTGGAGCGGCCTTACGCACCACCCGGCGCCACGCGCGAGCAAGCCCAGCCCGCTGCCACCTCCGTCGTTCGGCCGTCGCGCCGTGGCCTCCAGGGAAGCCGCACACCGCCGGAGATCGTACTGCGCCGCCTGAAGGTATGGTTAGCCTCTACTCTCTGCTCTCTTCTCCTCCTTGCCTTCTGCTTCCTCCCCCATCCGGTCCCCTGTCCAGTATTGCTTTTTCTTCTTCTTTTCTGAATTTTTTTATGTCAATAATTTCTTCCAGTTGGTCTGTGCAATTGGTATAAACGATCCATGAGCTCATGATCCTTACCATGTGGTGCAGCGAAGAGTCCAGATCTGATCTGTCTTGGGTTCTGTTTTTCCATCCAGTTCTCAGCACCGGCGCCCCCCAGCTGTTCGACACAATGCCTAAGGAGCAAGCAAAGGTTTCCTGCAGGTGGAAGGCGGCGCTTGAGGCACCTGTTGGCGATGGAATCGACGCACTGTCGGACACGGTACTGCAGCACGTGTTGTCGTTCGTGGGGACAGCAGAGGCCGTGCAGACTTGCATTCTTGCTAGGCGCTGGTGCGGCATCTGGAAATCCATTGCTGCGCATCACAAGCGAGGGGAGGACGATGAGCAGGCGGGGTGGTCAGGACTTCGTGCTTTCCTCCAGAGGTCAGCTTAGAATTAGAGCACTTCATGCTTTCTACCTTTGAGATTACTAGTTGGCATGTACGTGCAATGCACGTTTTCATAATTAAAGGGGGTAATTTAGAAGTAGAAAATATTGAAATTTCAATGTACGTGTCGACTAATACATATACAAAAATTAGTTTGGTTTTACTAAATATTGACGTACAAAAATAATTCATATGAAAAAAATAATCAATCATTTGCACAATGTTTTCATCTAGAATGACTGATTGTCAACAGCTCCCCGTACTATTTTGTACATTATTGGGAAAAAACATAATTGTTGCGTTCATAACATATTCATGTATAACCCGTCTTGTTCTTCCTATACATTGTTACTTACAATTCTTTTTCCCTTCAAAGAAGACATAAAGCGTGAATTGTACTACCGTTTTAGTGTGATTGCTCAAAATTAAATTTGTTATAGGATGGCACAAAGAACAACAACTAATTATGAATGAACCTGCATATGAACTTTCTATTGAGTGCCCTCATATATAAGTTTGTCTCAAATTAGAAGATCCATCAACCTTACTTTAAATTCTTATTACTGAAATTGCCAAAAGAGCATGTCATACCTAAGCTCTATACATCCACATGAATCCAGAAAGGAAAAAAATCCTAGCAAAATGCCCGTGCGTTGCATACCTAGCAAAATGCCCGTGCGTTGCAACGGGAACACATAAAACCGACCGGTGCCAAAAAAAAAGCAATTGGTATTGAATTTAAAGTGTCATTCTTTGTGTAAATACCATTAGTCCTCTAAAATAGCAATAGAAAGAACCTAGTTTCATCAAGATTATGGTTTATACTCATTGAAAGTATATATGGTTTCACCCTAATTTTAATCACCTATTTGTTCTTACGACCGGCTCTCCAAATAAAAAGAAGTAATCGCTACTGAATTTACAAGTTTTCAAGCAAGCTTCCTTCCATCATGGGCATTCAAAGTAAGAAACAAACCAAATAAATATGCTATATGAGACATAAGTTAATTGGTACCTATTTATTCCATCTTATGAAGAATTTTAAAGATAATAGATCCATCAAAGTATTAGGATCCGCTTGTTTTATAAATGATGACTGCACAAGCATGGCAATCAACCATACGTATTGGACAAGCATGACTCAAATATGTTAAAATAATAACAGTTAAGTATTTCAGAGCTGGTGAAATCGAGTAGACAAAAAGCTTGCAATATGTCCTATGGTTTTCACAGTATCAGTTCAGATTTTGCTTATTTCAAATTTTATGGTGCATGTACTGAACATATGTTATATTTCAGCAGTTAGAATTATGCAGAAGTAAATAAACCAAGACATGATATCCTTGAGTGTATATGTCAGTTAAGCCAGGTGAATCGTACTTCCGCAAGCACATACATGATATGCGCATACTGTCTTTTGGTTGATTCTTTTTCTTCAGTATTCTTTTCGCATTCAAATATTTGACACCATGATCTCAAGCTTAGCATACTTCCATTATTCTCCAATAGTAAATGGTGAATGTTATCAAATACTGCAGATGGAAAATCCTGATCATGCGGGGATGCAAGTAATAATTTATGGAGATGTGTCAATTTTACAGAGAAAGAAACTTACGAGGTGTCTTAGAGAGTTTAACGTTCCTGAACAGGAAACCAGCACATAATACTTGATGTCCTCCTGACATTTCTCTGTACAAATATTCGTCTCCATGCACTGAAATTGTTAGTTTAAAATAAGTTGCATTTCCAAGCAGCGAACAAATTTATAGCTAAACAGCCTAACAAGCTAATGAGCAGACAGAGATGAAGTAAATCTTAATCTTCATCTTATTTTTTTTCAAACATGAAACAATGATGTAGCAAATAATACTATAAGCTATAGCTGCTAATTTTATTGATTCTTCACAAATTGGTCGTTATTAGAGCTATCTTACAGTGAGCGTCCTGCTTGCAGCCTTGCACTGTTGGATACGACTGCAGGGTACTTCTTGGTGAGCAGATCTGCATTGCTCCTCACGTCTATTGCTTCCAGAAGACCAAAACCCAAATCGATCTTGCCTGTACCTAAGGGAGTTGCACGTAACCATGTCCCAGACTGCAGATACCAAATACTTAGGCCTATATGCTAAACTGCATCCAAGAAGTATCTCTCTCACTGAAAACTGCGAGCTCAAGGCGTAGGCGGGATGGACTTTGGTTTGGGAGTTGAAGGCGACCTGGTGATCTTCCAGGCTTCCCGCGGAGCGGCGCGCCTTCACGGCTCTCGCCGCGTGTGCAGCGCCTGGAGAAGAGGCGAGGGTCTCCGTCAGGATAGAGCAAAATCGGGAGGCGTCCGGGACGGAGGCGTCACATCGGGACGACCCAGGATCTCAGGGGCGAGGGATCGAAGGCGGGTTGTTCCGTTCCTCCCGCCGGACGGAGCGAGACGGCGCCGCTCAGCACAGATCCATGGGGGGCAGCGGGATTGGGATGAGCTGACCTCTGTTTTCCGTTCGTTCGGTAGGGGCAAGCAGAACCTAGCCCCGACGCAGCTCCAGTCCG
The DNA here is from genome assembly GCA_947311845.1 of Poa pratensis. Classification (NCBI taxonomy): domain Eukaryota; kingdom Viridiplantae; phylum Streptophyta; class Magnoliopsida; order Poales; family Poaceae; genus Poa; species Poa pratensis. The sequence continues at coordinate 2,407,777 of CAMZMU010000093.1, read as the reverse complement.
CCCCCGGCGCGAGAGCGCGCCGCCCACCGCTGCCCGGCGCGAGCCGACACGCCTGGACGCTGGAGCTTCCTACCTCGTGCGCCTGCGCGCCTCCCGCCTGGACGCCGCCGTCCGCGGACTGGAAGCCAAAGAAACGGCGACCATATGGTGGAAGCGTACATGAAATCGACCGCCGGGGATACCTCGGTCCTTGTCGAGTCGTCGTCCTTGTTGAGTTTCTCTTGATGGATACCTCGGTCCTTGTCGAGCCGTCATCCTTGTCTGTCGAGCCGTCGAGGGTCTTGCTTTTTATTGCCTTCGGCTTGCTGAACAGCAAAGAGTCCATGTCGGCCACGTCTCGCTTCGTGATCGCCGTCCCGGATCTGTTTTAATTCCAAGCATTTTCTTTTTTACGATGGCAATCCTTTGTAATTACTCATAACACGAAAATGTATGTTGAGTTGTCAACTGGTACGATGGCATTAGTAGTATTATGTGATTTGGTGAGAGGGTAAAACGGGCAAAAGTGGATTTGTGTTGAGTTGTCAAACATTGGAGCGATCTGGACCGTTGACCAAATATTGAAGGGCTCAGATTCAATGTATCAACACAAGTTTGCTCTTTTAATAGTAGTATAGATAAGTTAATGTATGATGTCTGCCTTTTGGTTCAGGCATGTGTATCGATTATTATGATTTTAGATACCTTGATAGCCTGCTCAGCAGCCAGAACGTGTACAACCTCAGTTGCGTCGGCGTGTGAGCGCCCAATCGCGGGTCTCATCGTTGGATGAGCACAGGTTGAGTTTATTTTTTATGAAATCATCTCTTCGAGATTTGTCCTTGCGTGCGTCCATTATTTGTTTGCTTTCTACATCTCGCTCTCTCAACTTAACCTCAAAGTTGATTGTCTTACAGTTTTTAACCACTCATTTGAAGGATCAGTTGGTTAAATCTGGTGAAAGCAACTAACAGGAATTAATATGTGAAGGCATCATCAAATGAAGGAAGAGCTAGGCTACGGAAATTGTAACGTTGATGTAAGTATATTGTTGTACTTAGTTGTTCAGTTATGCTTTTTGAGCATTAATTTCTATGAATTCATTGTGTCTACCTCTGAAATTTTTGACGTATTCAGTTGTTCAGTGAAAAAATTTATAATGGCGCTAGATCAAGACACCATAGGGAAATATCTGCTACAACACCAATAATAAATTGGGATGTAACAAAAATGCTCAACCAGTCCTTGATTTTAGATTTTCAACTGCTCCGGACATGGTCCTTGAAAAGCCAACACTCTCAATCTACAAAATAATTCTCAATTGTTGTTTTATGTTTCTTTTCACACTTATGCATAATGCAGTCCAACCGTTGATGCTTCTATGCTTCTTTTCGCACTTATGCAAGGGTATAGAAGAATACAATTTCTCAATTAATTAACTATTTGATATTGTTCACTCTATATAATTATTTTAGGACACTTTGCCACTGTATGATTATTCTTATTTTCCTACCTGCCTGTTGTATTGCCTCACATAGAATGAAGCCAACACCCTTAGACAGTTGCTGCTTATGAACTAGACGAGCTGAAACCGAAGGTCAAGGAAGAAGATTAAAATGATATTAGTAAGTGTTCATAATGCCAGTTTCCTCGGCGATGTCATATTTCAAATGTACCCCCTTGCCTCGCAATTATTCGGCTTACAAGATAGAAGAGGAATATTCAAGTGTAACATGTTTTCCCAATTTAAATAGTGTATTACCAACTGTAAAACAAGATTGCTGAATAATTTGTAAACATTATCTAGACACAGTTAAGTATGGTATCTTTGACATCTACAAGTTTCAGTTTAATAGCCTTTTATTTATGATTTCCCTCATGTAAAGATGGTAATGAATTTTCTCTTTCTTACAGCCTCTTTTCAAACACCACTCTTAATGTCGATTACATCATCCACATAGACCAGACCAATCCGTTGCCAAGTTGACATGATCAATTCACAGGGCGCGGCATGTTGCCGCGCCAGGTTGCCTAGTAAACCTAATGAGAGATCACCCCGATCGTGTGGTGTTTCCCAAAACTTGTTCGTTTTCTCCCACCTTGTACGTGTATATATACGATGCATTGCATAATGAAAAGTTCAGCCGTGAGGGCATAGGGAAAATGTAGTTCTTGTGTTTATCAGAGAGGGATGCATCGGCAAAGCTAGCTGCTTCTCTTCTCTGATGTGTGCGTGCGTGTGTGCTCTTGAGAGAAGAAAGTGAGACTGAGAGTAGAGGTAGAAGAGAAGGGAGCTGCCAGAGGCAGCTCCAACAGCCTTTGCCCCCCGGAGGACGTCAACATGGTGCAGCTTCTCGAGCACCAGCAGCAGCGCGTCCCGCGGCAGCTCCGCCCAGTCCCTGGCTTGCCGATCCTTCTTCGTCATCTTAACTCCGGCGGCCAAACGCCCAGAGGATGGCCCTCGAGGTGGACTTAAGATGAGGAAGATGATGTGGCCATCGCATGGACGAGGCGAGGGCCGGCTTGGAATGGACCAGGTAGTCGCGCGGCATCTTCTTGTACGAGCTGTCGAGCAGAATGGCCGGCCGGCTTCAGCGTCATCTCGATTAGTTTATCTTTGCAGACAGCTAAGAAATTCTTGTAGGAAGCTAACTAAGCTAAGACGGTGATCGAGATGGACAGAGGAATTAATAAGTCTACCTTACTCTCTCCATATCAAAACGTAAAGTCTTGTTTGCGTTATTTATTTATTTTGAACAAGGAAACAACATTATTTAGGTCGGTGGGGTTACAAAATACAAAGACGACACAAATAAAACATAAAAGTACAGAAAGTGCTTACATTTAACAAAATGAACAATAAAGTGAAGATACATATTACAATTGGGTCCTTCTTAACCGTCGTTGTGTTGACTTCAGACCACGACCACCCGCACCGTCCCTGGGGACGTAGCCACTTGGGACAGAACGAATCGAGGATGTCGACCGAATAGAATAGCCTCCCCATTGGCCCTCTAGCCGAGATGTTGAGAGAGAGATGGCACCTGGCAAGAAGCAGATGACCAAAATGTTAGCGACAGGACAACAAATGGCCGTCGAAGTGTCATTGAGAATGAGCTCCTGAAACACCACGCAGAAGCAGCTTTCCACGCAGAACTCAAGATCTGCGAGAGCAAAGAGTGGATCCAGTCCTCCCGTCACCTCCATCACTTTGATGACCAGAACCGAGAGGAACAACACTCGTTGTGGCTCGATCTAAGCAGCAAGCGCTCTTATTGAAGACCTCACCAAAATGACTCCCAACACTAGGCCTCCACCACGGAAGCCCAGTAGGAAGGGGCACTGACGACCACGCGACACTGCGCACAAGCACAAGAAAGTGGAGATCCCACGGCACCACGCCAAACTTCAACACGGCAACCAGACACATATTCTAGACCTACACCTACAACTACTTCCGGTATACAAAGAAGTGGCAGATGACTGAAGCCTCTCTCCCCGTCCATTCCAGCCGGCGCAGGAGAGAGGGAGAGTGGCGAAGGCGGAGAGGACGAGAACAAGGAGCGGGGAGCGAGAGAGTTGAGAGAAAAATAAAGAAGCAACATGATAATGTGTTGTGCGGTGAGGTTCTCCCGATTTCGCCTTTTTTGCTTTTGGACGGTAACATGACTTAGCACCTGGTGGATCTTTAGCTAGCGTGTATCATCTTACGAGAATACAATATGGTATAGATACCCAAAAGAAGTATGCATAAAATTATTTGCCCAAAAGGATAATCCTAGAATCCCTATCTGTCTTCTGGATTTGGAGAAGTGCCGATTTTTAAGAACCCGGATCTTATGATATGGTGGGAATCTCTTATGATAATCATCCACGCCTTAAACGTATCATAGAGCCTTAAAGTTGGATAGGCTGGCCCTTACAACGGGAAAAACCATCTTTACCGTGTGTGCGGCAAAGGCACTGCGAAACACGGCAAAGCCTTTGCCGTGTCTATACACACGGCGAAATAGACACGCCATATATCGGGACGGCAAAGTGGCTTTGCCGTGTGTATTGTTACCTCACACGGCAAAGGCCTTTGCTGTGTGTGTTTTTCACGTGTCTTGGCATAGTAAAGTAGTTGACGACGGCAGTGAGCTAACGGTGATCAATCCTTTGCCGTGTCAACGAATAAAACACACGGCAAAGTTTTAAATTTCACCGTGTTCTTTGAAAAGGCACACGGCAAAGCCTTACACCTTTGCCGTGTGTCTTATAAAAACACACGGCAAACGTTTTCGTCTACCCCCATAGACGTGCATCGAAAGGGGGTAGGACAGTGCACTTTTTTGCTTGGATGTGTTAGGTTAGGCCATGGGAAGGTGAGAAACCAAAGTCTACCCCAAATCAACACAAGATTCCATCCGGTTCCCCCGAAAGGGGAGTTTTCACCTCTAAGTGCAGGAACTCACTAGAGAGAAAGTGAAGCCGGTGAAGCCGGTCACACCCCGGAGTAGGATATTGCACATTTACAACACACTTGTATACATATGGTATGGCACAACCTAGGTTTGGGTGGGGTTCCGACGCTCCGGGGCCCCGCTTCGGCGAAACCCTGAACCCGCTGGAAAAACCCTAACGTTTTCGTCTACCCCCATAGACGTGCGTCGAAAGGGGGTAGGCCAGTGGACTTTTTTGCTTGGATGTGTTAGGTTAGGCAATGGGAAGGTGAGAAACCAAAGTCTACCCCAAATCAACACAAGATTCCATCTGGTTTCCCCGAAAGGGGAGTTTTCACCTCTAAGTGCAGGAACTCACTAGAGAGAAAGTGAAGCCGGTCACACCCCGGAGTAGGATATTGCACATTTACAACACACAACACACTTGTATACATATGGTATGGCACAACCTAGGTTTGGGTTGGGTTCCGACGCTCTGGGGCCCCGCTTCGGCGAAACACTGAATCCGCTGGAAAAACCCTAACGTTTTCGTCTACCCCCATAGACGTGCGTCGAAAGGGGGTAGGCCAGTGGACTTTTTTGCTTGGATGTGTTAGGTTAGGCCATGGGAAGGTGAGAAACCAAAGTCTACCCCAAATCAACACAAGATTCCATCCGGTTCCCCCGAAAGGGGAGTTTTCACCTCTAACTGCAACTGCTTGATCCAACGGCTCCCAAGCTCTCGAAGGAAACACACGATCCGCGTACTTGTTCCTGATTGGCTAGCCGAATGGAGTCATTCGCTTGATCCAACGGCTCCCAAACTCTCGAAGGAAACACACGATACGCGTACTTGTTCCTGATTGGCTAGCCGAAGGGAGTCATTCGCTTGATCCAACGGCTCCCAAGCTCTCGAAGGAAACACACGATCCGCGTACTTGTTCCTAATTGGCTAGCCGAAGGGAGTCATTCACTTGATCCAACGGCTCCCAAGCTCTCGAAGGAAACACATGATCCGCGTACTTGTTCCTGATTGGCTAGCCGAAGGGAGTCATTCGCTTGATCCAACGGCTCCCAAGCTCTCAAAGGAAACACACGATCCGCGTACTTGTTCCTGATTGGCCCGCACTCCGGCGAAGGAAACACACAAACTGCAACTGCTTGATCCAACGGCTCCCAAGCTCTCGAAGGAAACACACGATCCGCGTACTTGTTCCTGATTGGCTAGCCGAAGTGAGTCATTCGCTTGATTCAACGGCTCCCAAGCTCTCGAAGGAAACACACGATCCGCGTACTTGTTCCTGATTGGCTAGCTAGAGGGAGTCACTCGGAGAGGCGGGTCTATAAGAGAGGCAGGAGTACACTTCACATCCATCATTGGCAGTACACGGGTAGCAGAGAGCAAGATTTCTGAGAGGCAGGAGTTCCTAGAGCGGAGGCTGAAGGTGAACCCTACCCTCGGTCGGATCCAAGCAGCGGCAAGGATCTCTGATGATTAGCAACATTCCCAACACTTGTTACGACGGTTGCAGATCATCAGAGACGTCTTGCCGCTGTTTGGATCGAAGGCCGATTTGCCGTCTCACGACCACGCGATGATTTGCCGATTTGCCGGTCAGAGTGGCCACTGGAGAAGGTAGGCAACTTCGATCCGACGTGGTTCTGAAAGGGGCATGGTTAATTTAGGTAGTGCTTGCGCATGGTTACCATCACTGGATAATATAGTTAGAATAGTTAGAATATGATGTGCTAGAATAGGATAACTTAGTTAGAATAGCAAATAGAAGGTTGGTAGATGCCATATCTAGGTCCCAACCTTTGCTTTACAGATTTGGCCAGCGCTATAAGATTTTCTATTTTATGGCTCGAGGAGAGCGAGGATGAAGATGATATCTTCATGCCGAGTGAAGAGAGCAAGAAAGCTGCAGCAGCGGCGGCGGCGTCGTCGTCGAAGGGCAAGGGTGCTGCGTCGTCGAAGGACAAGGGTGTTGCGTCGTCGAAGGGCAAGGGTGTTGCGTCCTCGAAAGGCAGGAGTGATGCGGGAGGCTGCGTCGATGGTAGATGAATTTTCTTTTCTAATTTGCAGAGTACCATGTATCTTCAATTTATGTTGTGTTCTCGCTACTACCGATATTTTCTTCTCTGTGTAATTTATGTTGTCAATGTAATTTGCAGGGTTTGTTTAATATCAATGTGAAAAGTAGTCGAAAGGGGTAGCAAAGTGAAATTTTTTGGTTGCTTGTGTAAGGTTAGCCAAAAGGTATGTTATGATACATGCTAGCCCATGCATGCGGCACCTAGGTGTCGACCCTGTTATCGAAAGGCAACACTCGGCCTTGTTGGATATTTAAAACACAAAACACACTTGTATACATATGGTATGGAACAATCTAGGTTTGGGATGGGTTCCGACGCTCCGGGGCCCCGCTTCGGCGAAACCCTAGATCCGCTGGAAAAACCCTAATGTTTACGTCTACCCCCGTGAACGGCGTCGAAAGGGTAGGCCAATGGAATTTTTTGCTTGATTGTGTTTGGTTGGGACATAGGCACATGGGAAACCAACTTGTATCGCAAGTTTTTACAAGATTGCCCCCGTTTCGTCCGAAGTGGAGTTTTCACCTCTAAGTCCACACACTTGGTAGAGAGAAAGTGAAGCCGGTGAAGCCGGTCACACACCGGGGTAGATTCTTGGACATTTGAATCACCCAAAACACTTGTACACATATGGTATGCATCAACCTAGGTTTTGGTGGGGTTCCGACGCTCTGGTATAGACAATTATTCGCGACGTTATTTTATGTGGGTGGAAACCGCTATTCGGCGTAGCTATGTACATAGAATATGAATAAAACATATTAAACTTAATTGAGAGTAATAAATAGATACATAAAAAAAGAAGATTAGGGTAAAAAACATTATGACTATTTTAGGCGAATCTGTATATATACATATGGCTATTCGGTGTATCAATATACATAAAAATGAATAAAAATGGTAGAGGCCTGTGCCGACGGCAGAGTGCCGTCGACGTCACCTGATTTTCTGTGCCGACGGCTGCTTGTGTCCCGACGGTGGCCGTCGGGATAGAATGTCTGTGCCGACGGCCGTTTCTGTGCCGACGGCCTTGTCGACGGCTGGTCCTGGTACGCCCCTGTGCCGACGGCCCCGATAAATAGCCGTCAGCACAGGTTCTGGCCGTCGGCACAGTTCACCATTCCTGTAGTGAACACCAAATGCATAGATATCAAACGGAAGATGTTGGCTCTTCCGTCGTTGCCGGTGTTGGCTCGTCTGTTGCCGCCGGTGTTGGCTATCTCCTCTGTCGCCGCCGGTGCAAGCCCAATTTCATGTAAGATTTGTTTATTTTGAATCGTATACCAGGCCTTCACCGCCAGATCCTCTTTCATTTATTTAGCTCAAATTACCGCTTCCAAAATTTCCTTGATTCTTGCCATGTCGGCTATGATCATAGACGATTGGGTTTCAATCTTGGAGGCTTCATATTTTCCCCTCTCAAGTTAGAGCTTCTTCTCTTGCCTCCATTAAGGTCACCCACCTTACATCAAACTTTGCTCTCTGAAGCTCGAGTTCGATGAGACCTCGGCGGGGCACTTGTCAATCGATGCTTGCACCAACACCGGTGAGGATGTTGTCGCATTCCTTTCGGCCTTTGCCTTCCTGTTCACGGTTGGGCGTCTTGCGGAGGCCACCGGCCAATCTAAATCAATGATGCTTTCACCCTTGTTGAGAGTCCTCTAGACGATACCCCATTTTGCGCAATTTTGGATCCTTGTAAAACATTGCATCATGTTGAAGTCTTTATCATTGTTGTTTCCTCGAAACAACCTTAGTGCATCCTTCAACTAAGCAAAATTTACACACAAAGGTGATGAGTATGCCAAATTAAAGAAAGTTAGAGCATTGACATTATCCTCCAAAGTCTTTCCACTCTCATTTCTTCTGCGAACTTGCTCAAGATCTCCATGGAATTTGTTGCAAACCTTTTGTCTGTTTTTTCACCTATGCGACATAGCCGACTCGTTGTGGTCATGTGAATTTTGGCGAACAATCGAAGCGTCCTGTTTTTTCACCTATGCGACGTAGCCGACTTGTTGTGGTCATGTGTATTTGTTGGGCGGAGCTCTCGTGAGTGAATAGGCCCCTTAAGAGAGTGGACGTTCTGCACCTGTTTTAGAAAATGCAATTTAAACGTGTTTCCAAATGTAAAAAATCCGATAAATTCCACGCGTACATCTCCGTAAAAACGTGCGTGGCAGAAAATTTCGTGAAAACGACTTTTTATTGCCTCCGCAAAAAGGGAAAGTTTTTGGTGCGGGGAAAAACTTTTCACGGGAGATTTTTTGTCTTTTTACAGAGGCAAAGAAAAAGTTTTCCCGCGAAACTTCCTGTGCAGATGTAAGCGTGCAACTTATTTTTTCGATTCTTTTTACATTTACAAATTTGTTTTTCGAAAACTGGACAGATGCCCCATGTTCAAATATGTATTTTCCCCTAAAGAACACAATTTAAATCGTAGCGCTACACATCTGAATGCGTTAAACCGGTACATCATGTAACCAGGGCCCGCATGTACATATGTTCCCTCTCGGCTCTGTTCACTGAAAATATCCAACCAACCAGCGAATTAAGTCGCCTGTTCTCTCTCCCTATATAAACCCCCGTGTACTTCTCTGTTGTAACACAACATGGCCCTTCTTGGACACCTTTCAAGTTAATATATCACAAGCGGCGGGGACAATTTTCCCCGTCATTCCTGGAAAAAATAATACGTACTCCCTCTGATAGGGATTATAAGGCCCTTGGGCTAGTTTGTATGGACCAAGAAGGGCAATTACTTGATGGATAGTATTTACCTTACTTAAACCCATTAATTATTGCATGCATCAATTGTTGTGGGAGAAAACTACATGCATTCACTACCGGATTTTCAATCTTTACCGAGTATAAAAAATACCCAACGAAGTCAAAAAAAAAAAACTGGGCAGCCTCTTTGCCGAGTGTAGGGTCTCGGCAAAAATTCCATCGGCAATATTTGCCTCGGAACTCGGCAAACTGTTTGTCGAGTGTCTTTCTGACTCTGTCGGCAAAAAAAGCGACTTGACGGGGAGACGGCACAAACGGAAAAGCCACGTGGCAATCCGGTTTGCCGAGTGTATATATATTTCAACTAGTTGAATGCCCGTGCGTTGCTACGGGTTTTCAAAAAAAATTTAACGCACTTGTAAATATAATGCATGTCTAAACATTTATGTGTATGAAAAGATAGCTCTAAAAACCATTAAGGTAGGAACATTACCATTCTCATTGTAGGTTTCCGTATCCATGGTTAAATGTGGATTTATCGTATCAGTCACATTCTTCCTGCCACTTGCTTGGAATGCTTCGTTTCTTCGACACATTAGTGCATGCCTTTCTCCATGTGTTATGTGTTTTCTTTGTGATATCATACTGCTATCAATTGCAGCGGCATCCGCATCCGTCGTTTGTTCTGATGCAGACTGGATATAAACCGGGGCACCGCTGAAATCAGGAATAGTCCATTCACTCGTGGGTATGGCCCCACGAGGACCAGATGTATGCACGTTATCCAAAACAAGCTCAGGGATATACGATGGGTTCTCCATGGCTATGGATTCTGGGTTCAGAGTGTTGCATCGTGCTTTGCGTTGAGATTTCTTGGCACTGCTTCCTTCATTTTGTGCATACCTTTCCCTTTCGCGTTGCCTTTTTTTTTTGTTGTAGTACTTCTTTTTTCTCATCATCATCCATCCGTGCATAACGTGCCCGAGAGTTTGCACGCTCCTGGACAGCGTTCTGTGCATACCTTTCTTTTTTTCGCTGCCTATTCAGTTCTTTGGGACATGTGGATTGCTATTGAAATATGGGCATCATTGGTTGATTCTGATGGATGGATGTCGTTGGTTCTTCCTGAATGATGCACGTTGTGGGTTCATCATTACTGCATATGTTCACATTGACATCTACATAGAAAAGCATCAGACACATCATGTATTCAGATCCATATATAAGGCATAAAATATTAATAACAATAATTTACATTATATTTTATATAGTACTTTTGGACTTCGTACCCGTGAGGACATTTTTTCTCTCTTCAAACAAGGTCTGGATTGGTCACCTTTGGTATGTGTCATTTCTTCTTAGCCATTCATTATCTCCAACATGATCCACATTTTCCTTTTCCGAAGCATCGTCTCCTTGGTAAGATAAACGATTGGATGTTTAGGTCCCGGTAGTCATTAAAACAACAAGTGATATTTTTTGCAATTGAAATAAGTGTTTCATGTTCTAGCTCACCTGTACTTATTGGCGTGTTATCCAGTTGAGTGAGCACACCTGGAGTTGCTTCCGCATTTTGGAAACGAACATCTGGAGCAGTTTTCTTTCGCTGATAAGCTTCACGATGTTTTCTATTTTTTTCATCTTTCTTATTTGGATCCGTCTTCGCATATCGTTCCCTATCCCGTTGCCTTCTTTGTTCTTTCGGGTCTATAGGTGTTTGTTGCCTAATGCATGGCACATGTTCCCCTGCAGTTACAATGTAATTAGTTGTCGGGTATCAGATGGTGCATAATACATATACACAGCTGATCAGTATTACCCTGTGTGATGTTGTTGTTAGGTCCTTGAAAGGAGTTCGGTCCAGGGACCGTGTTGGTGACCCCATCTGCACCAAAAGTATTGTGTATTATAACAATGCAATTAGTATCTTGAATTTTATTCAATTCATCAATAAGTAGCATCAATAGCAATGTAAATTATTGTACTCAGTTTCTTATGGAATTTTATGCTGATATTTTCACCCGTTTTAGTATACATGTAAATGCACGCCTTGTAAGTTATTCAGATTTTTCGGTAGGAATGTAAACGGTGGCTGGAAAAAATAAGGTCTCAACACAAAAATATAGACCGATATCAGTACAATCCATAATTATATTTGAGCGATCTACAAGGGATTTTAGTCTGTTACTAGTTGAATGCCCGTGCGTTGCTACGGGTTTTCAAAAAAAAAAAATTAACGCACTTGTAAATATAATGCATGTCTAAACATTTATGTGTATGAAAAGATAGCTCTAAAAACCATTAAGGTAGGAACATTACCATTCTCATTGTAGGTTTCCGTATCCATGGTTAAATGTGGATCTATCGTATCAGTCACATTCTTCCTGCCACTTGCTTGGAATGCTTCGTTTCTTCGACACATTAGTGCATGCCTTTCTCCATGTGTTATGTGTTTTCTTTGTGATATCATACTGCTATCAATTGCAGCGGCATCCGCATCCGTCGTTTGTTCTGATGCAGACTGGATATAAACCGGGGCACCGCTGAAATCAGGAATAGTCCATTCACTCATGGGTATGGACCCGCGAGGACTAGATGTATCCACGTTATCCCAAACAAGCTCAGGGATATACGATGGGTTCTCCATGGCTATGGATTCTGGGTTCAGAGTGTTGCGTCGTGCTTTGCGTTGAGATTTCTTGGCACTGCTTCCTTCATTTTGTGCATACCTTTCCCTTTCGCGTTGCCTTTTTTTGTTGTAGTACTTCTTTTTTCTCATCGTCATCCATCCGTGCATAACGTGCCCGAGAGTTTGCACGCTCCTGGACAACGTTCTGTGCATACCTTTCTTTTTTTCGCTGCCTAGCTATTCAGTTCTTTGGGACATGTGGATTGCTATTGAAATATGGGCGTCATTGGTTGATTCTGATGGATGGATGTCGCTGGTTCTCACTACAACAGATCCGATCTTTTGTGACAAAAATCCCATTGACGACATCGAATTCGTCACTGATTAGCCTTAATAGGTGACGAAATTTTCATTTTTGTCACGCATTATCGTTAATGCATGACGCACAACTTTCTTGTCACAAAATTTGTCACGGATTACCCCTGGTGACGGATTTAGGGCGTCATGCAAGTGTTCGTCACAGATTTTGGGGAACCTAAATGTCAGATAATTAAATAAAACTTAAAAAAATTAGTCGTTCGATGTGTTTTGAACCCGCGACCTTCTGAAAAAATACAGATGCACTACCGCTGCGTTAATGTAATGTTATTGATAATTTCTATGAGCTTACAGTATTTAGTACGTAATTAATTTAGGCATGGTGTGCAAGGTGTTTCACATTTCCATTTCTTCGTGTCCACGGTTAAGCGACGAGATAATTCAGTTTGTATTTAAAATCATCAACACCAAATGATGTCCATTCGGTAGGGAGAAGCAATATAATAGTACTGTTTTATTTGGTGTAAAATGTCTTCATGTAATGGATCAAGTATTATGTACAACTGTTTGTCTTAGTGGTGAGCAGATTCAGTGAATTACAGTTTTTCTATCACGTTGGGAAGTTTGTATTAACCAGACTCGGGCAATCGCCCGATGCTTCACAGAGTCTGTTGCTACTACCCAACTGTCACCTTCCTTCGGTTACTCTGTTCCTTTCGGAAAAAATGAACTTACTGTCATGAAAGTTGGACTGGGAATGGTGAAACACATTAGAGATCTTGTGTCAATACAAAGGTCCAGGATGGGGACTTGGGCGGCTGGACTTGGACTACAGCTATGGTTCGCTGCAGTCTATGAATTACCTTGCATTGATTGGCTTTATTGCTTCAACAAAGTTTAGAGGAACCTTCAGAAGAAAAGGTTTAGGTACCATTTGGTATGATGATAAAGATTTCAGTATGTGAACTTCCATATGTTCTTATGATTTATCTGGCAAACATATTAGAACATCTATTTCTTGATTCAGTCATTAAGTCATGCAAGAAATCCTCAGATTGGAAATACGAACAAGGTAATGGGAAATTCTTTGTTTCTCAATTTTCCATCCAGAATAACCTACATTCATGTCTTTCTAAGAAAATCAATGTTCACAAATGAATAAGAATTCAGATTCTAGACTCCCAGCTACACGCACACCCAACAACAAACAATTGGAATGAATTACCTGTACAGTCGCGGCGATTTAGCTCATAGGTCTAGATACACCCATTACATAAATTTTTTTTAGTTTTTTTTCAAAATGTCAAAAAATTCCAGAAAAACATCCGGCTGTACATTAGAACATTATGTGTTAGCACAAAAAATGGCTCCCTCTGATATATATCACCTCTATCTGGTTTATACAACGATGGAGGTGGCAATGAATGACGCAATCACGCGATCCCGGCGGCGACGTCGTTCGTCTCCGGTGAAGCTGCGTCGGTTCTGATAACTCCTGTGCACCGGGTAATAGATTAACTACAAAACAGCGGATAAGGAGAAAAGATTTAGCGTAGATGCCGAAGCTGCCTTGCCGGACGCTCGGACCTCACCCAGTCCCACCCGTCCCTGGTCGATCGTAGGCGGGGAGCGAGGCGGCGGACCGGAGCGGGCTGGGCGGCGGTGGGAAGGAAGGTTGCGGCGGCAGCGCGCTAGGCGGGGAGTGGGCGGACTACGGAGGAAGGACAAACTGATTTTGTAGTCGATCCTCTCATAATCAGGCAAGTTTCTGGCTCGTCCATTGGGCACAATTAGTATTTAATGTCATCCAATGAAAACAGCAGGTACAATTAAGTCACGTGATTAGAGGAGTGAGTATGTGAAAACATAATGAAAACAGCAGGTACAATTAGCAGACCGGATGGAGTAGTACGTGATTAGAGGAGGTGCAATTAAGTCGATCCTGTCATAACCAGGCAGTTTGTGGCGCGTCCGATTTCGTCCGTGATGGCTCTGGATCGTCCGATTTCGTCCGTCATGGCCGAGACAGGACAGTTCGTTCTTTTGTAGTAGAGATATTTGCCATACACGGCATTGCGTCGTCCTACTGCTGGAGAAAAAAAAGACGCCGGTGAGCACGGCTCAGCCCTGCTGCCACTACGTGCTCGACTGCCTCCCTCGCCGGTGCAGCGAGCTCGACTGCCTCCCTCGCTAGTGCGCGGCGTGCGGATGCGCGCAGGTTGGAGGAGGCATGGCGCCGGCACGGCCGAGCGCTGGTGTCGGCGGCGGAGCACGCTGCAGCGGGACGACCAGCTCCTGCAATCCGCGGCGGGACGGCCGGTCTCCTGCGGCGGGATAACCAGCTCCTACAGCGGGACGGACGGGCGCTGGTGTCGGCGGTGGAGCGCGCTGCGGCGGGACGACCAGCGGTGGTAGGAAGGGCAAGGCGACAGTGTCGTGATAGAATTATACTCCGAAGGGAGAGAGAAAGGGGTTTTGTTTTTTTGCCACGTCATCAATCCGTGGGTCTGCTCTCCTAGCCAATCAGGACAAAGCACTCTATGATATGCTTGATTTAGCACCTTTGGAACACTGTTATTTGGATGTTCTCCTTGCTGATAATGCTATAAAGAAACCTTTGGGGAGAGTTGATGATGTTTTTATAATGGTTAACAATAACCTTGTCCCCGTTGATTTTGTTGTTTTGGATATTGAATGCAATGCTTCTTGTCCTATTGTTTTGGGAAGACCTTTCTTAGAACTGTTGGTGCTATTATTGATATGAGAGAGGGGAATATTAAATATCAATTCCCACTCAAGAAAGGTATGGAACACTTCCCTAGAAAGAAGATGAAGTTACCTTTTGATTCTATTGTTAGAGCAAATTATTCTGTTGATGCTTCATCACTTGGAAACACTTGATTCTTACTTTCTGCGCCTAGCTGAAAGGCGTTAAAGAAAAGCGCTTATGGGAGACAACCCATTATTTTATTTCTGCAATTTTTCTTTTCTTTTTGAGTCAAGGAGTTGTTTACTTCTGTAACAATTCCTTTGTATCTTTATTTTATCGCATTGTTGTGCCAAGTGGAGCCTCTAATAGGAAGATGATGCTAGATTTGGATTTCTGCGCAGGAACAGATTTCTGCTGTTCACCGTTTTACTTCTGTAAAATCACAGAAAAATTATTTAAATCTGCAAATTTTTGTGCGTGATCCTCAGATATGTACGCATCTTTCGTTAGTTTTGTTTTTCGATCTGAGCAACGTAAGTGCCTCGAAAAAATTCGTCTTTACGGACTGTTCTGTTTAGACAGATTCTGTCTTTTATTTTTCGCATTCTCTCTTTTACTAGTGTTGAGTGGAATTCTTTTTTAGGGTGAAGAGCTTCACATAACATCAGTGGCAGTAGTTAATGTTAAAAGTAACGGTCATGTTTGTGTCCTTATAGAACATGTGAGTTTTTGATTGTGCACTAACCCTCTAATGAGAATTACTCTGAGTTTGGTGTGGCGGAAGTTTTCAAGGGTCAAGAGAGAAGGATGATATAATGTGATCAAGAAGAGTGAAGAGCTTAAGCTTGGGGATGCTCCCATGGATCACCCCAGCATATTTCAAGAAGACTCAAGCGTCTAAGCTTGGGGATGCCCAAGGCATCCCCTTCTTCATCAGCAACTTATCAGGTCATCTCTAGTGAAACTATATTTTAATTCTTTCACATCATATGTGCTTTACTTGGAGCGTCTGTGTGCTTTTATTTTCAGTATTTTATTTTTCTTATGGTCAACTTGATTGGACCCTAGCATTCTTGATTGGGAGAGAGACACGCTCCGCTTTTTCATATGAATACTCCTATTCTTCACTTATACTTGTTGAGTATTCTTATCTAGCTATTGCTATGCTTTTAGCTCC
Source organism: Poa pratensis (assembly GCA_947311845.1). Taxonomy (NCBI): domain Eukaryota; kingdom Viridiplantae; phylum Streptophyta; class Magnoliopsida; order Poales; family Poaceae; genus Poa; species Poa pratensis. Next base: position 2,391,719 of record CAMZMU010000093.1, on the reverse strand, counting down.
TGTTTTGCATGCATCTCTTATTCAGAGCTGTTAGTTCTTTTAAAGAAAGTACTCTCTTGCTTCACTTATAATTGTTTGGAGAGTTTATAAATTGATTGGTGTTTGGTTGGAACAGAAAATGTTGCATGTGGTAGATGGTATAATGGAAAAAGCTTACATATTCTTGTAGATCACTGTATTGGATAATTTGATACTTGTCAATTGTTTTGAGTTATCAAGTAGTTCATGTTTAAGCTTTTGTATCATGTAGTTAAAACCTATTAATGAAGAACTACCGTAAAGCTCGTTGAAATTTGGTTTGCATGATTGGTATCTCTAAGGTCTAGATATTTTCTAGTAAAAGGGTTTGGTTAACAAGGAAGACAGTGTAGAGTCTTATAATGCTTGCAATATGTTTTCATATAAGTCTTGCTGTGTCGGTTGATATCCTGTGTTTGCTTCAAATAACCTTGCTAGCCTAAACTCTGTACTGAGAGGGAATGCTTCTCGTGCATCCAAAACCTTGAGCCAAAATCCATGCCATCTGTGTCCACCATAACTACCTATATGTGGTATTTCCTTGCCATTCCAAGTAAATTTTTCATGTGCTACCTTTAAACTATTCAAAAATTATTACTCCTTTTTGTGTCAATGTTTACCAAGCTCATGAGGACGGGGTGGATGTCTTTATGTCAACTGTCAAACAGACTTTACCACCGGACTAGCGGCATATACATCCGCTTATCCATTAATTTTGCAAAAAGAGCTGGCAAATGGGGTGCCCAGTCCCAATTAATTACAACTTTAACCGCTTAATTCTCTTCACATTTTTGCCCTGATTTATCAGTCAAGCAATGACAAACAGTGAAATATCTGCATGTGTAAACAAAAGAGAAGAGGGATGATCTGCCTTGCTGGTAGAAATAACGTCCTTCATGGGAGCCGCTCTTAAAAGTCTGGTTGGCAGGGGTCATATTGTACTTTCCATTTTCTGATTCGTTGACAATTAACAAACACCTCCAAAACTTATTTTTACTCTCTATATGATTTCAAAAACTTAAAAAGCTCTAGCACATGATTTAATCCCTGCTTCCCTCTGCGAAGGGCCTTTCTTTTACTTTTATGTTGAGTCAGTTTTCCTACTTCTTTCTATCTCAGAAGCAAACACTAGTGTCAACTTTGGTGCAACAATTTTTATATGCTTGTATATTGCACTTATTATATTGCTTTGTGTTGACAAATATCCATGAGATATATATGTTGAAAGTTGAAAGCAATTGCTGAAGCTTAAATCTTCCTTTGTGTTGGTTAAATACCTTTTACTTAGAATCTATTGCTTTATGAGTTAACTCTTATGCAAAACTCTTTGATGCTTGTCTCGAAAGTACTATTCATGAAAAGTTTTTGCTTATATGATTCAGTTGTTTGCTCATTATCTACTTGCTAGCAAACTATAGACCATTGACCTGGATCACTTCATTCATAACATGTGCTTTACAATACTATTTGATCAAGATTATGATTGTAGCATGTCACCTCAGAAATTATTTTGTTTTTATCGTTTTACCTACTCGAGGACGAGTAGAACTAAGCTTGGGGATGCTTGATACGTCTCAAACGTATCTATAATTTCTGATGTTCCATGTTGATATTATACCAATTGTTACATGTTTTATATACACTTCATAGCATTTTTATGCATTTTCTGGGACTAACCTATTAACAAGATGCCACAGTGCCAGTTCCTGTTTTCTGCTGTTTTTGTATTCCAGAAAAGCTAGTCTGGAAATATTCTCGGAATTGGACGAAACTTGGACAGAACCTCCTATTTTTCCAACACGTACACGGAGTCCAAAGGAGAGACGGAGGGAGCCACGAGCCGCCACACCAGGGCGGCGCGGCCCCCCCCCGCGCCGTGGTGGTGTGGGCCCTCGGGTCGCTCCAGCCGCCGCCCTTTCGCCTATTTATTCATCTTCACGGGAAAACCCTAAAACCCGAGCCATTATCCACGAAAAGTTCCAGAGACGCCGCCGCCGTCAACCCTAGCTCGGGAGGGTTCAGAAGCTCTTCCCGGCACCCTGCCGGAGAGGGGAATCATCACCGGAGGGCTCTACATCACCATGCCTGCCTCCGGAGTGATGCGTGAGTAGTTCATCCTTGGACTACGGGTCCATAGCAGTAGCTAGATGGTTGTCTCTCCACTTTATGCTATCATGTTTAGATCTTGTGAGCTGCCTATCATGATCAAGATCATCTTATTGTAATGCTACATGTTGTGTTTGCTGGGATCCGATGAATATTGAATACTATGTCAAGTTGATTATCAATCTATCTTATATGTTATTTATGATCTTGCATGCTTTCCGTTACTAGTAGATGCTTTGGCCAAGTAGATGCTTGTAACTCCAAGAGTGAGTATTTATGCTAGATAGTGGGTTCATGCCTCCGGTAATCTGGGAGAGTGACAACAACTTCTAAGATTGTGGATGTGTTGTTGCCTGTGAGATTGACAACCTCACTGTTTCGTTGGGGCAAAGTAGATGCTTGTAACTCCAAGAGTTTTCCACACCATACGTTTAATCCTTTGTTTTCGGCAAGCCGGTGAGATTGACAACCTCACTGTTTCGTTGGGGCAAAGTAGTTTGATTGTGTTGTGTGCAGGTTCCACGTCAGCGCGCCACTGACAACCTTCAGAAGTGATTTCTTGCTCCTACTGGTTCGATTAAACCTTGGTTTCATACTGAGGGAAACTGCTGCTACACTACTTCATACCTTCCTCTTGGGGTCTCCCAACGAATGTGTGATCCACGTCATCAATCATCGCCATCGTCATCACCAACGCCTCTCCATCAACCATCCATGATTCCCCCGTCCATGTGTGAGTAATCCCCGCTGTAGGCTGAAGGGGATGGTAGGGATTGTATGAGATTGTTCATGTAATAGATGTCAGATTGTTAGGGCATGGTGCCTAGTATCCATTGTTAGTGCTATTTATCATTGTTGCAACTTGTTATGCTTAGTGCTTGACACTTAGGGCTCGAGTGCCATGATCTCAGATCTTAACATGTTATTGAATCATGAGGATAATTGTGCTTTAGATCTTACCTGCAAGTTGTTTACACCTGTTATTGTCCGGAACCCGAGGCCCCAAAGTGATAAGAATTGGGATAACCAGAGGGGGTGGCTGTGATTTGAGGATCACGTGTGTTCATGGAGTGTTAATGCTTTGCTCCGGTACTTTATTAAAAGGAGTACCTTAATTGCCAGTAGTTTCCCTTGAGGCCCCGCTGCAAACGGGCTGGCAGGACAGAAGATGTTGTGCAAGTTTCTCATTGCGAGTACGTACAACTAAATACGGAACACATGCCTATGTTTTAACTAGTACTTGGATGCTTTATTATTATTTACTTGCAAATGCCCTGTGTTATGACTATTACATGAGCTATCTTATCCATGCAATGCCCGTACATCCGTCCCTATGCCTACAGTATTTTAATCATGCTGTTTACCGAAATCACTACTGCTGTCTCCGTTACACTGTTGCTACTGTTACTTCAATACTGCAGCTGTTATATCACTGTTACTACTGATAAGTTGTGTCGAGCAAGTTTACTTTTAGGTGCAGCTGAACTGACAATTCATCTGTTAAGGCTTATATTTATTCTTTGGCTCCCCTTGTGTCGAATCAATAAATTTGGGTTTTACTTCCCTCGAAGACTGTTGCGATCCCCTATACTTGTGGGTCATCAAGACTATTTTCTGGCACCGTTGCCGGGGAGCATAGCATTATTTATAAGCTCATCTAAGGTGATATTATTCGCCGCAATTTATTTATCATGGGGAAGGCTCGTGATCAGAAGGTGGCTATATTGCCATCCACTACAAGGAAAGGTACAACTCTGAACAATGCTGCTGCTCTAGATTCACCGTCTGTTATAAGTCAACTTATCACACCACCTCATGCACGTATTTCACATGCTGTTACTGCTGAATCTGAAAATATTTCTGATGAATTTGATGATGCTTCTACTGTTCTTGATGAAAGTAGTTCACTAGGTGCTTTTCTGGATGCTACGATTGCTAGGTCTAAACAAATTGAAAATGATGAAATGCCTAATGAAAATCTTATTACACCTGCTGATTCACCTGGGTCGAGGGAATTCATTGATGATGATGATCCCGAGGAAGCCTATATAGATCTTGATGATGATTTTATTGATGAATGTATGAATTTTGAATCATCTGCTGATGCTAATGCTATAAGAAATCTTATTCAAAGGCATGCTGTTAATTATAAATTGTCTCCTGATCCTAAGTTTGCTACGTCTCCTATAAATATAAGAGATAAAGATTATGATTTTTCTGTGGATTTGTCTCTTATATCCATTGTTGAGAGAGAACCTTTTCGAGGTGTCGAAAATGAAAGTGTGTAGAACACATGAACAAGCTTTCTACTTTAAGTAGCTTATTTTCTGATGATATTAAAAAACGCAGCTACTTCGTTACTAAAATATTTCCTTTCTCATTGAAAGATGATGCTAAAACTTGGTTTAGTAATTTATCTCCTGGTTCTATTAAAAGTCCTCTAGGTTTGATTGATGTTTTCTTCCAGAAATATTATCCTGCTAGTGCTCAGCATGCTGCTTTGCGGAGAATTTTTAACTTCAAGCAATTACAGGAAGAAAACATGTCTGAATCTTGGACAAGGTTTTGCTATTTAATTAGGATTCGACCGGGACATCAACTAGCTAAAAATGAACTTCTTGATATATTCTATAATGGACTAACTGTCGAATCTAGGACTACCTGGATAGTTGTGCTAGCTGTGTTTTCAGGAAACGAACTCCAGATGAAGCTGAGGAATTAATGGCTAAGATAAGCCAAAATCATGAAGATTGGACTACACCTGAACCTGCTCTGGTACCTGAACCTGCTCCAGTGCCCACACCGAGGAAAAGAGGTGTTATTGAATTGAATGATGAAGGAATGAGAGAAGCCAAAAATCTCTAAAGGAGAGAGGAATTAAATCTGAAGATGTGAAGAATCTACCTCCAATAGAAGAATTGTGTAAGCCAATTCCTTATCCTTCTACAATTGAGGTACACTCTCTCCAATATTTTAATTCTGGTGATGTTCCTTATCGTAAGCCTCCTGATCAATGCTTAGATGAGTTGGATAATTTTATTGTTAAACAGGAGCATTTTAATATGAGAGTGCAAAATCATCTGTTAGAAAATTCTCGTATTATTAGTAATTTGCATGATGTTTTGGAAAGAACTTCTAATGATGTTAGAGGCCTTGTTAAACATTTTAATATGGTTCAAACTCAAATGGAGCAAATTAATAAAGTACAAAAAGATCTGCTAGCTAAGAATTCTAACAATGATGATAAACATGCTTTTGGTATAGAAACCAGGGGTGGTGCTTCTACTCAGGATCCCTTGTATCCTGAAGGACATCCTAAAAGATTGAACAAGACTCTCAATTAACTGAAACCTGGTACTTCTTCTAAGAAAAAGAAGAAGAAACATAAACATGTTGTAGAGTCCTCTGAAACTGCTAGGATAAAGAACCTGTTAATGATCCTAATAGTATATCTGTGTCTGATGCTGAAACTGAAAGTGGTAATGAACATGCTAATGATAATGTTAAGAATAATGCCTTGATAAAAATGAAATTGAAGAGGAACTGAGAATACTGAAAATAAAAAGTACACTAAAGAGGATTTTATTGCTAAGAAACATGGTAGTGAAAAGGAACCTTGGGTGCAAAAACCAATGCCTTTTCCTAATAAGAAACATAAATCCAAGGAAGAGAACACTACAACAAATTTTGTGAGTGGATGAAACCTTTGTTTTTGCAAATTCCTTTGACTGATGCTATTAAGTTGCCTCCTTATTCGAAATATATCAAGGATATTGTCTCTAACAAAAGGAAGATTCCTAATGAGGAAATTTCTACTATGCTTGCTAATTATTCTTTCAATGGTAAGGTTCCAAAGAAGCTTGGAGATCCAGGATACCAACTATTCCTTGTTCCATAAAAAATAATTATGTTAGAACTGCACTTTGTGATCTTGGAGCAGGAGTAAGTGTGATGCCTTCTCCCTTTATAAAAGACTGTATTTGGATAAATTGATACCAACTGATATATCTTTGCAAATGGCTGATAAATCTACTGCTGTCCCCGTTGGTATATGTGAGGATGTTCCTGTTCAAGTTGCTAACAATTGCTTGATTTTAACTGACTTTGTTGTGTTGGAAATGCCTGAAGATGATAATATGTCTATTATTCTTGGAAGACCTTTTCTTAACACTGCAGGAGCTATTATTGATTGCAATAAAGGGAAGGTTACTTTCAATGTCAATGATAAAGAGCATACTGTTTATTTTCCCAAGAAGCAGGATAAAATATATGGTGTTAATACAATTGCAAATTTTAGTACTGTCAAAGTGGGGAGTATTGATTGTCCTATATATGATCATCATGAAGGATATGAAAATATCATGGTGGGATCTATAGCTATTCAATATAAGGTAAAATGATGGTTTCATGTAGCTCAATTCTTTTATGTCAAATAAAATATATTTGGTGGCAAGACTTGATCAACCTTGTTAACAAATACATTTTAGATGCATAAAATTGTTAAACAATATTCTCTCCCTCTCACCTGATCTACCCACTGTTTTACCTCTGTCATTACAAATTTTTAGTGATGAATAGTTCAGTTATAAAATTGTTTTTGCTGCTATTCATTGTTTTAAATACCCAGAAATTGCTCGAAAATAAAAGTTGTCAAAAATTTCTGGAAAAATTACGTAAATTCCTAGTTTGAAAAATGGAGCGTGGGAGCACCTGGGGATGACCAGGGGGACCCACCAGGCCACCCTCGGGGGCAGAGGCAGGGGCGCGCCCTGCCCTGGCGTGGGCCCCACCTGGCCATCCACATGGTGAGTTTCCTCCCCATCCTTTCTCTCTCCCGACCAAACTCACCACCATTGCTCAAACTCGTGTTCTTGCTGCTCTTGCTCGAAAGTTTTCGATCTCCTTGCTCAGCCCATCTTTGTTGCTGAGATTTGGATCATTTGTTCTCCGGTAAGTGACTCCTCCGATTATTCAAGTAGAATTTTGATTGGTTGAGTTTATCCTGAGTATTTAGCTGCTGTAGATTGCTTGTTAAGTGAGCTTGCATGCTTGTTCTATGCTAGATTAATCAACTTTGATGCATGTGTAGCCCTCTTACAAGTTTCTATAGTAGTTCTCTTGCTTTTAGTTGCTCCAAAATCATTTTTTATGAGAGTTGTTGAAAAGTTTACAGGAAGAAGATTGTCACATCCCAAATTTTGGAACTAAGAAAAACTTAGTTTTACCAGACCCAAAATTCAGAACCAACAAAAACTTTTTGAAATACTTCACTACTGATTGTGTTTTCCTTCCCATTGCTCTGTCTGACCTTTAGGTAATTTGCTTGTTGCAGGAATTTAAATTCAAATATAATATTCAAATAGTTGAATCCATAAAATAATTCAAAGGGAAACATTGAAGTAACTAAAATAACAATTAGGTAAATGATTTAATAAATGTTTGAATAATTCAAATCTTACAATAAATATTACAACCTATTGAATTCTTGCAAAGACAAACAAATCTTCTTATTAAACATAAATTACAACGTCTTTACAACTCTACTACAAGAAACTGAATTTCGAAAAGGAAATTACAATTGTTTGCTAAACTAAAATGTCTTGTATTCCTTTCTTCTCCTTTTGATCTTTATACCAATATTGTTTCCCTGCAAAACAAATGAAAAGCAAAGACAGAAATAAACAAAAGGGATTAGGGTTAGTATTATCCTCAGTTAGGCAGTGTGATGCACTGCTAAACATCACTGGATATTATTAGGGACTAAGCGTTGTATCTGTTCTTAATCAGCACAGTTTGCCTCAGTACAACATCATAGGCCATAAATCCACTTGTCCAGTGAAAAGAAATGGAAAATCTGTAGATAAGCTCAACCCATCGATGCCAGCTCTCTGAACTGAGCAAGCAGAGGAGCCCACAGCACACATAGTCTTGTGTTGCCATCATCACACTGCAATAGACATGTGATTAACAAGGGCAAAGGGAGTTGTAGGACACAAGCCACACAGCCCTGTTTCACCCACCACCAGAGCATTCACTACACATGCACAGCTACTCACTCCCAGGAGGAGGATAAGAGCAAGGGATAGCAGTAGCAAGCAAGGAGCAAGCTCATTTCACTCAGCTCAAGTTCATCACCCACACAGCCCACAGTTCATCACTAAACCACCAATCCCTCCACTTTTCACCACTGGATCCTTGCCAAGCAAGAGCAAGATGGAGTCGAAGCTCAAGGCCAAGCAGGAGCAAGGAGAAGGCCAGAAGCTAGGAATAGCAAGCTGGAGCAGGAGGAGCAGTCCAGCAAGCAGAGCAAGCAACAGATCCACAAGAACTACAAGCAACAGATCCACAAGAACTACAAGCAACAGCCCCAACATCACCACACTTGAGCACAGGTTGATATTCTATCTCTAGCCAAATGATCTGCTAGATGCACATGGTGTGGTGGAGTGTTTCCCTCAGCTAAGCATAGAAATGCTATGCTAAAATCATCACAGGGAGTTAAATCAAGCAAAGCATCTGTTCTTATTAAATCAAAAGCCTCAGCCTATGCATCATGGGCAAGGGACATAAATCCATCAAATTGAGCAAAGGCACGCAAGCTTTTGTTGCTTGAAATCATATTCCTGTGAATCACACATCCAGCATATGGATTGCTGGGCACAAAACCCACAAAGGGGAGATGCACCACAAGCACAAACATGCACTAATAACACCACTGGGTAGTACAAATAATTTTTCCCTAGGCTAAAATAATTAGAATGCTTCTGTGTAACTCGAAGGAGGCATCACAGCAAGCAAAGCTAAATTATTTAGCTCAAGCAAATGAGATATACTAGCACAGGGCATTAATAGAGCATTTCATGAAAGGAACAAAATTATCAGAGCAAGACATCACACAGGTTTCTAGCAGAAACGCATCTTGGGTTCAGAGTAGCACACACCAGCATCACCATCACCTCCAACAAATAATATCAGTGGCACACAAGGGTGCTCAGAGAGCAACACCAGAGCAAGAACATCGCCCAACACCTAAGAACCGCAAAAACAAAAATTAACCCAACCTGCTACACATCACAGAGCACGGGCTTAGACCAGAGGAGGGGAGAAGAAGGAGAAAAGGGAGAGAAACCTTACCTCTCGCCCATGGCCGTAACTCCACGGCGACGGGGCAGTGCCCGTGTGGCCGATGAAGGAGGACCACGGGAGGAGAGCACACATCAACTTCCCACGCCACGGCGGCACGGGATTGAGTTCCACACCAGCCACGGCCGAGCAGCATGGGCCGGGAGCACGGCAATGCCGCGCTGCCACCGGAACCCTAGGCGTGGATACGGGTCGCGCACGGCTGCATCCGGCAAGGAGAAGTGAATCGCCGGGGTAGATAGGGAGAGGACCGAGTGGCGCATCGTTTGCGCCACGGCACGGTGGCGGAGACGACCGGACCTCGCCGGATTCGTGCGGCGACGGCGGTGGCGGAAAGAGGAACTGCGGGAGGGAGAGAGTTCGGGGTCGTGAGAGAGAGAGGCGAATAGAGGGTGTGGCTCGGTCGGGTTGACCACCGACCCGAGCCAGGTTTTGGTCTGTCTCAACCCTGTTGAACCAGGGGCACTTTCGTCTTTTCACTTTTACAGAAAATTTTATTAAAAAGAAAAATTCTGAGAAAAAGATTTATTCAGTAAAATTAGAAAAACAATGCTGTAAAATAAATAAAAATATTCAGAGTAATTTTATGAACTCAAGGAAATTGTTTTGTATTATAAATTACTTTATCTTGATTTAAAATATAAGATATACCTTTATATCTATAAAACTTATTTTAAATAAGAATTTAAGTTTGAAAATTTAAACAAAATTCAAATAAATTAAGAAATAAATATATTCTTAATTCCTCATATAATAAAATAAAATTATGTTACATAAATGATTCCTCCTATTATTTAATAAATCAAAATTTAAGTTTAATTAGTTAAATACTTTCTTCAAACCTTAAATATTCTAAAAAGGGAATTTAAATAAGATAAAATTATTAAAATTCTCATTAATGAAAAATACAAATAATATATATAAAAATGAACAGAAAAAATAAAATCTATCTGTTTGTATAAAGCAAACACCTGTTTGACTAAAATTGAATCACCCTAACATTGAAACAACACTTTACTTATTAATTTAAATATTGGTTAATTCAATTAAATTGAACCCAATTGGTTTGCCTTGTGTGACTACCGTAGTTATTTGTAGAGTTTAATATTGTAAGGTGGCGATGTTTGATTGAGTAGTTTAGTGATTGCTTGTATTTGTTTGTTTATCGATTAGACGAGAACGTTGCTGGAATTATCGAGGAGGGGGAATTTGTTGAACCTGAAGATCAAGACCAAGGTCACTTTGCCGAGCAAGGCAAGCTACTCTCTGAGCTTGTATCTATATACATCTATTTTGGTTTACATGTTTTACTTATAAAGAGCATATGTTATTTATGTGGTGTTAGCCACTAAAGTTATGAATTTGAAAACCTTTTGTTTTCAAAATACGAGTATACTATTTTGACACCTCTACGGAGATATTAGATGGAAATTCTTTTTCAAACTATAGGATGGGAAAAGGTATTGTTTACTCCAAACTCCTTTGAAAATACTCGTGTGGTTGTGGAATACCGAGATGTCGGTGTGGAAATGGAGAAATGGTGAATGGAGATGTTTATGAAAAATGCACATTGTGTCTTTGTACTATGACGACCAGCCAATAACCTGTGCGACCACATTTACCCACATATGGGAAAAGGGCGTAGTCATATAGTTTGCTCATATTAGTATGGGATGCCTCAACAACGAGGATGACCTCGTTCCATGAGGGGATGGTTTGGTGACCTACCCCCTGACCTGGGTCCTCTTAAGTGAAGTCTGCCAACAGAGTTGGTATGAGTGTATTGGAGAAAGAGGATTGAAGGTTCCACCATAAATCGCCGGGCAGAACTACGAGTCCTCACACTTAGATTCCGACGGGCTGGGTTAAGTGTGTTGGAAAGCTTCGTAGCGGTAGGGTCCTATACTAGCATGAGCAAAGGACAGGCTATGGTCGGTGACTCAACTTCGCATACACCTTGTATGGCGGGACGTGGCTGACACGATGAGTTACCGGATGGGTGTGGGAAAAGCGTGCTACCTCTGCAGAGGGTAAAAACTATTCAAATAGCCGAGTCCTCGGATATGGACAGTTGGGAGGCTGTCCTCTGACCATGTGCAAGTTTTGCAAAGTTTTGAGATTTGAAAATAAAATGGAGATGTGTGGTATCTGCAACTCTACCGACGGGCTGGTATGAGGTTGCTGGAGAATGATTTGACCATGACGGGCTATGGTCGTGAAGTGAAGAGTTTTGTGATTTGAAAGTGGAAAATGTTTTATGCAACTATACCAAGGGCCGGTATGAAGTTGTTGAGATTGAAAGACCATGAAGGGTTATGGTCGAAAAAGGAGGAGATTTGGGGAAATAAACAAAATGGTGATTTTCCGAGGAAATGTTTTAAAAGAGATTTCTTATCATTTTTCAACAAAGATATATTTCGGGAAAAGTTTTAAAGAGATTTTCTTACAAAGTCAGATTTATGGGGAAGAGTTCTAAAAACCTTCTTTTCTTTTTCAAGAAAGATATAGAGATTTCAAAACAAAGTTTTAATAAACAAAAGTATATCCATCTCTTTTTAACAAGAATATAGAGTTTTCAAAGCAAACGAAGTTTTATTTAAACAATAAAAGAGTAGTGCATGCTCATTCCGGGGTAGTTTGCGAGTACACTCAAATGTACTCATATTGGTTTCGTCCCTGGCTATTGTCTTAGCCAGATTCTGAAGAGGAGCAGTTCGAAGAAGAAGTGGTTAATGACGTCAATGCGAACTAGGGCGCTTCCCAGTCAGCTGCCTGTAGGGTTGGCAAGTGACTTGGGCTCCACGTTGACTTGGTGATTTCCGCTGCGAGTACCTGATGAAGTTATGGCTTCAATCAAGTAAGTAAATTTATTCGGTATTTATGGGTGTTCTGTGATACCAATTCGAGTTATGTGCAACAACAGACTGATCATGGGATTGTTGCAGGAAACATAACGAGTATCGGATACCTAATCCGGGTCCTCACAAAGATGGACAAATTTGTTTGAGAGGCAAACACCATCCTCTTCAATGGACACCAGGTCCTCAAGGTCCAAAGTTCCTAGGCAATCCTACATTGAAGACCTTATGACGCCAAATATTGATGATACTGAAGATTATGGGGATCCACATCCATCTGTTTTCCCATGTACTCAATTTTTGCAGGATGCGGGATTCATGATGACTTCATGAGTATGATCAATAGTGTGGGTCTGCATGTATTCATGGAGGATAGGAGTACTCAGTATTCTAGGCTCACTAAAGTTTTTGTTGAGAGTTTTAGATTTAACAATAAAGCATTTAGACCAACTATTGATTTTAAGATTTATGATCATGCATGCAACATGGATTTGGCAAGATTTTGCAGGGTCATAGGTGTTGCTCCATCCGGGACAGCCAAGAAGATCAAGGAACAACCACATGAACTATCTACACTCTACCAAGAGCTGTGCCATGGAGACAACCATTCAGCCCACCGTGGTAAGATAAGGAGCATTCAGTTTCCAGCCATAAGGTACTTCTTATACTATCTATCTAGAAGCATCCTTCCTAGGGAGAATACTAGTGATATCTCAAACTACCATCTAGCATTTCTCTCTGCTGCTTTGAAGGGAGATAAGACCTATAACCTTGGTGCTTTAATTGCTCGCCGCCTCGCTACTAAAGGCCCCATTGATGGAGGCATTATTGCTTCACACATTTTAGCTGATTCTGGTTTTTCTGTTGATCCTAATGATGAGGTTTTAGCTCCTTAGAGGCTTGATCTCGCTGCATGAAAAGGCATAAATTTGTTACAGCCAGATCAACTCTTGGGAATTTGGTTTGTAGAGTTTTATTTGCTAATGAAACTGAGCGGGAGGTTCCTTTGCCGCAACACCATTTGTTTAGTATTCGCAGGACACCTCTATCATTTTCGCAGGATGAATTGGATGCGCAATTGGTGGTGCCCCAATACCACGCGCAGTTCTACCCCGAGGAGCAGCAGGAGTACCCCATGGCTCCACCAGCAGATCATGGCACACACCGCTATGGCGGCTCATCCTCGTATTCGTACCAGGAGGGAGGCCCCTGATCAATGCAAATATAGCAGTAGGTATTTCACCATAAACTACGAGTGTCGTGTTCCCCACAGAGACTAGGCAAACAACACACAAGTTTCGGCTAAAGCTAGATGGAAGTCTAAGCAGCAAGTTTTTAACTAACCACAGGGTTTAAGCAGTGTTCACACAAGTGAGATCGACATCCAAATTCAGAATTGAACTTGCAGCCTCCTGGTTGTCAATCAGGAGTCTAACAAGGATCCAAGCAATTTTAGACAGGGAACAAGATTTTGGTGCTCAACTTGCAGAGACTAGTCATGCAAGGAATGGTTTTTAGTAGGTTTTAAGAAGGAGAAAATACAAAACACGAAGATCACAACTTTCTGGGTTGTCAGGCCAAATCGCTGTGAGTTAACAAGCAATTGGGGCAAGGGAAAGATGTTGCAACAAACCGGCGTGCAGGGACTAACCATACACGCCACAGATCAAACTACACATGAGCATAACAAGCAAAATCTCAGAATCAACAATTAGTTGTGTCACTCAACTTACGGTAACAACTGAAACATGCAAGAATTACACACACATGTATTTAATCTGAGCAAATTACTACCAAACAGTCGCAGGTCTAGCACAAGTGACAGAATAAGTACACACACTAGCACACGTACTTGTTCTGAACAAATCACTACAGCCAACGATGGTTCTTAGCAATTGCAAGGAAATAGAAAGGGAAAGGAGGAGGGGGTCGATTGGAGTCAACCAAGGAGATGCTTCAGCCTTGGCGTTGAGGAGCAGCAAGTGGGGCGCTTGGAGAAGAGCAGCAGCAGGTTGCAGCGCTTGGTCTTGCGGAGGAGCAGCACGGGATGCAGGAAGAAGCGCATCAGGTCGCCCGTCCTCTGCTGGAGTTGGTGTCGAGCAGCAAGTCGCAGGGCAGATGGCGAGTGGTGGTGATGAAGTAGCTCGTGGTGGTGGTGCTAGATGAGTGGGGGCGCGGTGGCTCGCCGTCGCGCCTGCCTGGCCGCGGCGGTGGCCGGTAGTGAGGAAGATAGGGATTGGGGAAGAGAAGCCAGGCCTGGGCTGCCGATTGGAGCTAGCTGCTCCTTATCTTCGATCTGATCTGCACGTTTTGCATCTTGGTCCCTCCACTTCTCTTCCTTCTGCACAAGTTGGTCCCTGCAGCTTTATGTCCAAGTCCTCACTTGTTTAAAGGATGTTGCTAACAAGTCCTTGATCAGCCCTTGAGTAGAATTTTGGTGCCTTTCCACACCCTTCCTGCAATTATGCAAACAAGGCTATAAAATATCTCATGTAAAGGATATAGCATCTTAATTATATTTTCAGTGGCATAATTAAACAAGAAAGATCAAAATGTGGGTGAATTATGCACATAAACATGCTTGCAAATAAGATACAAATGCCACTGATCAAATCCCCCGCACTTAAATTTTTGCTTGTCCTCAAGCAAAATCAAGATATAACACTAAAAGAAATTGAACAGTAAGCAATCCCAAGAATATATCAGTCCATTTGACTGCGATCTTAGTTCCAATGATTATCTATTAGTTATGCAAAATGGTTCCTGGGTAAACATTCAGTTAGACATTCCAATTTTTCTCCAATTAAAATGAATTGCAATAAAAGAGATACAAATTTTGAAGTAAAATCAAATAGCATAGTCCAGAATTGAGCCAGGAGACAAAAGTTAGAGCTTCACATATCCAATCCAGAGATCAACATATGCTAATGCTTATGCAAATGTTAGTATGCAGATGCTTTTAGTTAACTTTTGTTAGTGCTTCACATATCCAATCCAAAGATCAACATATGCTAACGCTTGATAGTGTAGTGCTTCATCCTTTTTTTAAAGGGATTTCTGCCAAAACTTTCCAAGTTAGTGCCTCACGTATCCAATCCAGAGATCACGATATGCTAACGCAAACAAAGTTAATTATGGTTATTTACAAAATGATACATATGCAAGGAGGTTAGTGCTTCACCTATCACTGATCCCGAGATCATGATAGGCTAATGCGAAAAAGTTAGTAGCAAGGCTCTCAAGTGGATTATGAAATTCGAGTTCATTTCAAAAATAGGCATCCCAAGTTTTACAAAGCTCTTTAACTGGAGAAATAGAGGAATTTATGAATGAAAGATTACACGAAACACAACTTTGCACAAATCATATATAGTACTAGAAATAGTTTCACAGAAACATGGAGTCATATATAAAAGGTATTAAAAACCATGCAATCTCACATAGCGCAGTAAAACAATATATCTTATGCAGCTTATCATGCAATGAACAATTCCATAACTTCAGTTCCAATAGTGTTGCCTGAATGAATATGTTGAAACGTTTTCACTTGGTAAGTGTTGACAACTCTCCTCTTCTAAGCTCACTCCTCCTCCTTGCCTGCATGCTCCTCCTAGCTCCACTCCAATTATTCTCCTCAACACCATTCCATGAATCCACCAGGATCCCATGGAATGTCGACTCGAACCATGTACTGCCTCAATGAGTGGCGCAGAGGTAAAATCCTGAAAGTCCACACAAACAAAGTACAACTTGCACAAGTGATAGGGTTCACACCCACAAGATCATCAATTGAGTAACCAATGATGTAGGTATAGCAATAAAGCACATGGTTATAATGATAAGCATCCACAGGAGAGTTATAAGCAATTTTAAAGCATGCATCCTTCAACATAATTCCAGCATATGAATAGTAGGTGTTATGGTCATGAGCCTGAGAAATGTTGCTTAGAGAATGTGAATTATCAAGTTTAGGCAAATCATTTTTTATTTCTTCCATTAGAGATGGTATCATGCATTGCAATGTAATGGCAGAAGGTTCACAAGGAAATATATCATCAAGAGGGTTAGATAAACCTGTTTTGTCACCCTCTTGTATGACAACATCTTTGTCCACTTGAAGCTCTTCTTTATCTTCAAGTTCTACTGCAGCAGCTTCTTTGATTTCTTCTGTCTTGGGCTCAGGTGTTGCTAATTGTGAAAGTCTCTCATTCAGCTGCAACATTTGGGAGTTTACCTGGTCCAGCAACTCTTGTTGTTTCTTCCTAAATTCTGCTACCCAAGATGAATGCTCTTCTTGAGGAGTTGACTGAGCACTGGACTGAGGACTGGACTGATGATGTTCTTGATGATTCTTCTCTGGACACCTAAATTCCTGCACTGGATAACTAGGAGAAAATGATGAGATAGGTGGGCTGCTGTTCCTATATGGCATACTTGGGTTTTCAGGCTATCCAGGAGAATAATTGTTGTGGTATGAACCATGCTGTGGAGCAAAGTTCATGCCAAAACAATCTGGAGTGGGTGCATAACCACCATGCTGACAATCAGCAGGTGTATGGCCATGAATACCACAAATGTGACATATAGGGACAACATGACAATAACCATTGTAATTGAAATGATCAGAATGCATAGGCCCATCATCTAAAACTATACCTCTCTCAAGCGCCAATTGATGCAATCTTTGAAAAAGCTTACTTTCATGTTCTTGAATTTTTTCCATAGTAATGGAGCAATCATTCACCTGTCCATGATGATCTGAATAGAATGCCATATCCAAGGTGAAACTTGTTCAACTACAATCTGCACAAAAGAAAAAAGAAACAAAGAGAAACACAGAAAATAACTAGGACAAGGGTTAGAGGTTAAAAATATGCACACAAAAGACAAACAAAGACCTAGTCTATAGCCTAACTCAATTGTTCGACGCTAGTCCCCGGCAACGGCGCCAATTTGATCAATGCAAATATAGCAGTAGGTATTTCACCATAAATTGCGAGTGTCGTGTTCCCCACAGAGACTAGGCAAACAACACACAAGTTTCGGCTAAAGCTAGATGGAAGTCTAAGAAGCAAGTTTTTAACTAACCACAGGGTTTAAGCAGTGTTCACACAAGTGAGATCGACATCCAAATTCAGAATTGAACTTGCAGCCTCCTGGTTGTCAATCAGGAGTCTAACAAGGATCCGAGCAATTTTTAGACAGGGAACAAGATTTTGGTGCTCAATTTGCAGAGACTAGTCATGCAAGGAATGGTTTTTAGCCGGTTTTAAGAAGGAGAAAATACAAAACACGAAGATCACAACTTTCTGGGTTGTCAGGCCAGATCGCTGTGAGTTAACAAGCAATTGGGGGCAAGGGAAAGATGTTGCAACAAACCGGCGTGCAGGTACTAACCATACACGCCACAGATCAAACTACACATGAGCATAACAAGCAAAATCTCAGAATCAACAATTAGTTGTGTCACTCAACTTACTGTAACAACTGAAACATGCAAGAATTACACACACATGTATTTAATCTGAGCAAATCACTACCAAACAGTCGCAGGTCTAGCACAAGTGACAGAATAAGTACACACACTAGCACACGTACTTGTTCTGAACAAATAACTACAGCCAACGATGGTTCTTAGCAATTGCAAGGAAATAGAAAGGGAAAGGAGGAGGGGTCGATTGGAGTCAACCAAGGAGATGCTTCAGCCTTGGCGTTGAGGAGCAGCAAGTGGGGGCGCTTGGTCTTGCGGAGGAGCAGCACGGGATGCAGGAAGAAGCGCATCAGGTCGCCCGTCCTCTGCTGGAGTTGGTGTCGAGCAGCAAGTCGCAGGGCAGATGGCGAGTGGTGGTGATGAAGTAGCTCGTGGTGGTGGTGCTGGATGAGTGGGGGCGCGGTGGCTCGCCGTCGCGCCTGCCTGGCCGTGGCGGCGGCCGGCAGTGAGGAAGATAGGGATTGGGGAAGAGAAGCCTGGCCTGGGCTGCCGATTGGAGCTGGCTGCTCCTTATCTTCGATTTGATCTGCACGTTTTGCATCTTGGTCCCTCCACTTCTATTCCTTCTGCACAAGTTGGTCCCTGCAGCTTTATGTCCAAGTCCTCACTTGTTTAAAGGATGTTGCTAACAAGTCCTTGATCAGCCCTTGAGTAGAATTTTGGTGCCTTTCCGCACCCTTCCTGCAATTATGCAAACAAGGCTATAAAATATCTCATGTAAAGGATATAGCATCTTAATTATATTTTCAGTGGCATAATTAAACAAGAAAGATCAAAATGTGGGTGAATTATGCACATAAACATGCTTGCAAATAAGATACAAATGCCACTGATCAGCCCTCTTCGTCATCCACCGATGACGCTCCCGCGTGGCGGCCGTGGGGATGATTGACTCCCAATTAGGCCAAAAGCTTAAGCTTGGGGGGAGGTACGCGTATGCTGACAGTTCACTCCTCTCTGGATTCATATCATGTCAGTTCTTTGTATATCCATATTTCGCTTTCTTTTATTTGTTCTTCCTTGTGTTTGTTTTATTTTCTCAAAACCCAAAAGACCAAAAATATTTCTGTTATTTCTCTATCCTTTTACTTCTGTTATTTCGAATTGTAGTTTATTTTGCTTCTTTAATTTTCGGTTCAATATTAAAAACCCAAAAAGATTTCCTTTGTTTATTTGTTTCTTTCCTACTTTGCTTTAAAATCGAAAACCCAAAAATATTTGTTGCTTTTCTTGTGTTTTGTATAGTTTTTCCAGAGTCAACAGCCGTCCGTGACTCCATTTGGGGCTTGGTTTTCATTTCATATCATTCAAGTCATGCAAGTGAAAAGCACTAATGACGATGTTCGACAACTTGGATGTGGTGAGAGACTGGTATGAACTCTATTTGTTTTCATTTTTGTACATATACTTATCCATATGGACATGCTTAGTCTGTCATGGTGGTGGTTATGTTATTTAATGTTTGCTTGTTAGTTCATGTCTTCTTATGATTAATTCCAATTTGCTAATTGTGAATAACATGTCATATAGATATTTGCTTGCATTGTTTTATTCGTAAAACGGTATGGCATTGTGGTATCCTCCTCTGAATGATTTACTTGAATCGACTTGGCACATGCTCACACATGTTTATGACTCAAAACAAAAGGTCAATCAAAGCCTCGATGATTTATTTTGCCTTAGAGTTTTAGTATCACTTTTATGCCACTGTTAATTTTATTCTGTCGCAAGTATGATTATGACGGTTATGCTCTCTTTGTTATCGCTTCCCAGTCTATTGCTAGCCTTCACTTCTACTGAGCGGGAATGCTGCTCGTGTATCGAAAATCTTTTAAACCAAGTTATTCCAAAGAGTCCACTATAAATTCCTATGCATGGTATTTCACACCATTCCAAGTAAATTTTCATGTGCTACCTTTAAAATCTTCAAAATACTTCTCATTTTGTGACACTGTTTTTAGCTCATGAGGACGTGGTAGTTGGGATTATTATCTTCCATGCTAAATTTAGTTTCTCAGACTAGCAGCTTACATATGCTTATCTATTTTTATTTTGCACAAGAGCTGGTTAGACCACTATAACATGTGAAAAGTAATGAAAAAAGACACTCCTCCATGGTATGTGATTGTTGACAGGCACCCGAGGATTCGGTTAGCCATTGTTTGTGAAAGCAAAAGGTTGGGAGGAGTGTCAAACTATATAAAACTGCATGCTATAAATGCCTAATATCAATATCTCGGAACCGCTCTAAAAACCTGTTTTGCATGGAAGATGATAAGAACTCTATTACTATTCGTTGACAGGAACAACCACCTCTCAAAACAATTTTACTTCTGTTTTATAAATAAAAAGCTCTAGCACATGTTAATCTCTGCTTCTGTCACGCCCCGAGACCCGGCCCGGTAGAATGACAGCCGCCGCACGCCTATAGACCCGAAAGCCTATACACGCGCAAGGCGTAGAGAAGCAGGATAAACCAGCACAGTGGATCTCAAGAAGCTCTTCTATTAATTTTACAAGATTATTACATTTACATAATAACAAGTTCTCTAGTCGCATCCCACCCACTGGTCCAGCCTATTCCTCGATCACCACGTATTTCGCTGCGCACTCTGATAACTGCAACTAAAAACAGAGGGTGCAAGGGTGAGTACAACAAAAGTCATACTCAGCAAACAATTCATACACTTTCATATACTTTGTAAATTACACTAGGTTTTCGAAATACAAGTAAATCAATCATTGTGTGGTTAAGTTCTTAATCAGGTTAAAACACATGGTGCCACACATGAAAGTGAGTTTCCTACCCGGGAATCACAGGGGTGAATATTCACGCTTTTACACTCTTAAGAGGGGAACTCCGACATCGACAGCCTCGTCCAGAACCACATAGGATCCCAGAACGAGCAGAGCTCTTTTATCCGCTCGGACACCGGACACCCTGGCCTACTCGTGTCGATCGCTCCTACGGATCCATCACCGACACTTTCCATTCAAGGCCGCCCCTCACGGAGAGCTCAGACAGTCCCATACCTGTACTGTGACCGGTACAATACGATCACCTTCGTAACACCAAGTTTTCTTTATAAAAACATTCAGTTCATTTCCATGTCGAATACACGTGCTAAGCCCGGTTCGTACCAGTGGCTCCTACGGATCCATCACCGTAACGACACCAGCGCATTAGCCCCGTATGCCAACACAAAGCTCGTACCACTCTGGGTAACAATCATCTTAACAGCAAAGTATACTCTACAAAATAAAGAGAGTGATAGGAATCGCTTGCCTCAGTTAGCTATGTCGTAGCCATCAAAGAATATCCACGTCCGATTCAATAAGGTCGACTGCTCCGGGTACTGATACGATCGGCATACTGAACTCACACGCACGGGAGCCTGGCCGTGCCGTAGCCGAAGGAACACCAGCATACACTCCACTCGCTGCCTATTTGGACAAGAAATGATCGCCTCGATCCTCTGATACGATTGATCGGCAGCATCTTCAACCATCTACCATCGCGAGGACGCGCTGTAGCGCAGTGGCAAGGCCTGGCAGGGGCCAGCCTGCCCGCCCACGGTTCGACTCCCAGGGGGAGCGAATTATGGGTGTCTCACGGGAATTAGCAGCCAGGCACTGGTTTGCTCCCAGGAATAAATTGCAGGTGTCTCTCTTCGTCCACGTGCCACAGGCGAGGTCGACGTGCCCGTCGGTCCCGGAGCGCTGGTCTTCGGATAAGTACTCTCAAGAACGTATTAGGGATATAGGTTGTAGGTCTAGTTTAGACATATAGGTAGGTGTGTGTGCGTGTGGTGTGCGTATCTGTGTGTCTGATCAGATACTACAACTTGTATTCTCAGGAGAGAGGCTTTCAAAAAAACCATCTACCATCGCCGCCTCCTCTTCAGCAATCTACCGACGCCTCCTCCCGAGTACGTCTCCGTCGGCATCTCTCGAGTCTCACTGGAAAGCTCACTCTCTCTCAGGACGCATGTGATCTCTCTCTCTCTCTATGGATGTAAAGGAATGGAAGAAGTACTGCTGGCCGTAGCAGCGGACCAGCAGCTCAAAGGTATTCATAGGGATCACTAACAGAAATATCTGGGTCGCCGCTTCCCGCTGCTGAAAATATCTGCCGACATCCGTTGACGTGAGCAAGCATGTCATCTGCTGTAGCTGGCCGTCATGCAGAAGTCCACGGAGAGAGAGCACGGCTGACTCAGCCCCTGGGTGCTGCCAGCAAACCAACGATAGCCACGTTGGCTCTTGCTTGCCTAATCCCTAACGTCATGCATGGTGCAGATCCTCTATGCATGCATGCACGTACTACCAGCTCCAATCCATCGATGGATACAAAAGTGCTAGTATTAGCTAGTGGTACATGCTCAAGCAAACAACCAATCAACATGCATGCACAAATTAACATCTAATTTAAACTCAAGAGATCAGCAAAATTAGAACAATCAAAAGCAAATTTCATTTTAATCAAATTAATTAATCTACCGAAAATTCAGGGTATCACATCCTCCCCACCTTATAAGAATTTCGTCCCCGAAATTCCTCTAAACAATTTTTTTTTTCAAACTAACAAGTAAGATTTTGAAAGAATTAGAACCAAAATAATTTTGTCATGCAATCAAACCACACCAATCTAACAAATAATCTAGATGTTAGAACAAGCAAACAATCAGCAAAGTTAGTCGCAACTCTACCATTAGTGTCCCGCGTGTCCTAACCTGAGCTCTGATAGCACTTAAACTGTCACGCCCCCGAGACCCGGCCCGGTAGAATGACAGCCGCCGCGCGCCTATAGACCCGAAAGCCTATACACGCGCAAGGCGTAGAGAAGCAGGATAAACCAGCACAGTGGATCTCAAGAAGCTCTTCTATTAATTTTACAAGATTATTACATTTACATAATAACAAGTTCTCTAGTCGCATCCCACCCACTGGTCCAGCCTACTCCTCGGATCACACGTATTTCGCTGCGCACTCTGATAACTGCAACTAAAAACAGAGTGTGCAAGGGTGAGTACAACAAAAGTCATACTCAGCAAACAATTCATACACTTTCATATACTTTGTAAATTACACTAGGTTTTTCGAAATACAAGTAAATCAATCATTGTGTGGTTAAGTTCTTAATCAGTTAAAACACATGGTGCCACACATGAAAGTGAGTTTCCCTACCCGGGAATCACAGGGGTGAATATTCACGCTTTTACACTCTTAAGAGGGGTACTCCGACATCGACAGCCTCGTCCAGAACCACACAGGATCCCAGAACGAGCAGAGCTCTTTTATCCGCTCGGACACCGGACACCCTGACCTACTCGTGTCGATCGCTCCTACGGATCCATCACCGACACTTTCCATTCAAGGGCCGCCCCTCACGGAGAGCTCAGACAGTCCCATACCTGTACTGTGACCGGTACAATACGATCACCTTCGTAACACCAAGTTTTCTTTATAAAAACATTCAGTTCATTTCCATGTCGAATACACGTGCTAAGCCCGGTTCGTACCAGTGGCTCCTACGGATCCATCACCGTAACGACACCAGTGCATTAGCCCCGTATGCCAACACAAAGCTCGTACCACTCTGGGTAACAATCATCTTAACAGCAAAGTATACTCTACAAAATAAAGAGAGTGATAGGAATCGCTTGCCTCAGTTAGCTATGTCGTAGCCATCAAAGAATATCCACGTCCGATTCAATAAGGTCGACTGCTCCGGGTACTGATACGATCGGCATACTGAACTCACACGCACGGGAGCCTGGCCGTGCCGTAGCCGAAGGAACACCAGCATACACTCCACTCGCTGCCTATTTGGACAAGAAATGATCGCCTCGATCCTCTGATACGATTGATCGGCAGCATCTTCAACCATCTACCATCGCCGCCTCCTCTTCAGCAATCTACCGACGCCTCCTCCCGAGTACGTCTCCGTCGCATCTCTCGAGTCTCACTGGAAAGCTCACTCTCTCTCACGACGCATGTGATCTCTCTCTCTCTCTCTATGGATGTAAAGGAATGGAAGAAGTACTGCTGGCCGTAGCAGCGGACCAGCAGCTCAAAGGTATTCATAGGGGATCACTAACAGAAATATCTGGGTCGCCGCTTCCCGCTGCTGAAAATATCTGCCGACATCCGTTGACGTGAGCAAGCATGTCATCTGCTGTAGCTGGCCGTCATGCAGAAGTCCACGGAGAGAGAGCACGGCTGACTCAGCCCCTGGGTGCTGCCAGCAAACCAACGATAGCCACGTTGGCTCTTGCTTGCCTAATCCCTAACGTCATGCATGGTGCAGATCCTCTATGCATGCATGCACGTACTACCAGCTCCAATCCATCGATGGATACAAAAGTGCTAGTATTAGCTAGTGGTACATGCTCAAGCAAAACAACCAATCAACATGCATGCACAAATTAACATCTAATTTAAACTCAAGAGATCAGCAAAATTAGAACAATCAAAAGCAAATTTCATTTTAATCAAATTAATTAATCTACCGAAAATTCAGGGTATCACATCTTCCCTCTGCGAAGGGCCTATCTTTTATTTTAATGTTGAGTCACTATCCTTTCTTTGAGCACTTCTTCGAGAGCACAACTGTCATTCTTAGTGAAATGTACTTGTCCCAGAATACGGTTATTTGTGGTATAACTTTGATGCTTTTATCTCTGATATCTTTTTATCTAGTCCTCATTTAAATTTCAGAGGTGCCCGGACATTTATGTTTTTCTGTACAAATAAAGGCAAGTGAGATACCACTTTACCATGTCTTATTACGAACATTGCAATCCTGCACACAAATATATTTCATGTTATTCATCCTCAGTGTGTTGGGATCTTTTCATGATTGCATAATTATCAGGTATCATTATTTGCATATCTCCTATTATGAGTTGCCTAGGATTATGATCATAGCATAAGTATGTATGCATTATATGAAGCAAATGTGTTCGTAAAAGTTTACTTTTATCGCGTTCAGTCTGTCAACTGAATTGCTTGAGGACAAGCAATAAGCTAAGCTTGGGGGGAGTTGATACGTCCAAAACGTATTTACTTTCCCGAACACTTTTGCTGTTGTTTTACCTCTAATTTGTATGATTTGGATGCAACTAACACAGACTAACGCTGTTTTCAGCAAAATTGCCCTAGTGTCTTCTTTTTGTGCAGAAAATCAACTTTCGCGAAATCCCCGAAAATAATCGCGAAGGCCCTATTTTTCCTGAAAACCCACGGAGCCAGAAGGGGAGTCGGAGGCGACGCACCGAGACGCCTCGCCAGGGCCCGGCACGGCCAAGGGTGGGCCCACGCCCAGGGGTGGCGAGGCCACCTCGAGCGCCCCCCGACGCTTCCCTTTCGACTACTTATTGCCTCTGACCTAAAAACATCAAGAGGAGAGTCGTTCTTTCGCGAAACACATCCACGCTCCGCCGCCACCGAAAACCCTAATACGGGGATCAGAAGTTCCGTTCTGGCACCCTGCCGGGATGGGGATTCAGAGGAGATCATCGCCATCGTCATCACCAACGCCTCTCCATCAACCATCCATGATTCCCCCGTCCATGTGTGAGTAATCCCCGCTGTAGCTGAAGGGGATGGTAGGATTGGATGAGATTGTTCATGTAATAGATGTCAGATTTGTTAGGGCATGGTGCCTAGTATCCATTGTTAGTGCTATTTATCATTGTTACAACTTGTTATGCTTAGTGCTTGACACTTAGGGCCCGAGTGCCGTGATCTCAGATCTGAACATGTTGTTGAATCATGAGAATAATTGTGTTTTAGATCTTACCTGCAAGTTGTTTACACCTGTTATTGTCCAGAACCCGAGGCCCCAAAGTGACAAGAATTGGGATAACCGGAGGGGATGGCTGTGATTTGAGGATCACGTGTGTTCATGGAGTGTTAATGCTTTGCTCCGGTACTTTATTAAAAGGAGTACCTTAATTGCCAGTAGTTTCCCTTGAGTCCCCGCTGCAAACGGGCTGGCAGGACAGAAGATGTTGTGCAAGTTTCTCATTGCGAGCACGTACAACTAAATACGGAACACATGCCTATGTTTTAACTAGTACTTGGATGCTTTATTATTATTTACTTGCAAATGCCCTGTGTTATGACTATTACATGAGCTATCTTATCCATGCAACGCCCGTACATCCGTCCCTATGCCTACAGTATTTTAATCCTGCTGTTTACCGAAATCGCTACTGCTGTCTCCGTTACACTGTTGCTACTGTTACTTCAATACTGCTGCTGTTATATCACTGTTACTACTCATAAATTGTGTCGAGCAAGTTTACATTCAGGTGCAGCTGAACTGACAATTCATCTGTTAAGGCTTATATTTATTCTTTGGCTCCCCTTGTGTCGAATCAATAAATTTGGGTTTTACTTCCCTCGAAGACTGTTGCGATCCCCTATACTTGTGGGTCATCAAGGATGGAGGGCGTTGGTTGTGTGCGGGGGTCTGGTGGCTGTTTACTCTCCCTTTTATAATAGCAGCGGACGGAATTAGGTTTTCGAGAGTCTTCCGTCGCGAATTAGCTCTGGACCCTTTGATGACTTTAGGTCGGTTTGATCAGATGGTCATGATGGCGCCTGGTACGGTGGCGGGTACGCCGGTCGTTACGCGTGCTGCGAGGACGGCATGACTTGGCATTTTCTCATTTGATCTTGTCCTTCCTTTTAGTCCTGATTTCCAGCGATTTCCACGTCCAAAACTGCAGGCAAAAATAATGACAGAGTGATTTGCAATTGATTGCTTCATTAGTGATTAGTGGCAGGTATAGAGTTAATATCTTGTCATAAATATGACAAAGATACGGTTTAAACAATGGATAAAAATGCGTATAAAATACACGCATTAGCCGGCCATGGTCGATCCTAGTGGAGTGGAGAGGACGGGGATCGGTGGAGAGTGAGCTAGGGTTGGATCCTAGTGGAGAGGAGAGTGGAGTGGAAGGGGATCGGTGGAGAGTGAGTTAGGGTTTGATCCGGGTGGGGATGGAGTGGTATACATGTGGGGTCGGACACGCCCGGACAGCCTCAAATCCTCCCCACATATGGGCTGAGTTTGAGAGTTGCTGGACAGCCCGGATGTTTGGGCTGAGTTTGGGGTGGGGAGGGGGGGGGGGGGGGTGGTTGGGTGCGTGTTTTGTGTCCGGGCAGAAGTTTGCCCACCCCGGTTGGAGATGGTCTTATGCACTTAATTTGTGGGCGTCTGGAAAGTTTCGGCGGCGCTGCCGCAGATTCTTTAACTACTGTCAGAAAATGGGACCGGCCTTACAATCCATGTCTAATTAATGAGACGCTTGGTTGTCTGACCTGGTTAATTAGATCTGACAGCCACTTACACGCAAATATACGTATAAGTAGGTCTGCTCCGTGCCATCAATCAATATCTGCTCTGAGCTCGATCGATGTGCTTACACTAGTGGAAAACGTTGCCAAGTGTCGTAAAGGGCCATATATACCGAGTTTTCTGAAAAAGACACTCGGCAAAACACAAAATACTCGATAAAACCGTACCGCCGTACATATACCGAGTGTCCCGACAAGTCACTCGGCAAAGTTGTTATACTCGGCAATGAACCTAAAAAACACTCGGCAAATACGATGGCCACGTTTCCCTTGTCAGCTGGGTGGACGGCGCCGTGATGGAGCTCGGTAGTTTGCCGAGTGTCTAACGGCAGATACTCGACAAAATTTATGCCCAAATTTCTTTTTGCCTCCCTGCTGTTTTTTCCCGCATAATTGAAAACTTTGCCGAGTCGTTTTTGAGTAATACTCGGCAAAGAAAGAGCGGGAATTTTTTCCCTCCCGCCTCTCCTACCCGCCTAGTCGAGAAAGTTTGCCGAGTGTCGCTCCTCCAGATACTCGGCAATTGGAGGACATCTTATTATGTGATTCTTGGATGGCAATAAGCCTAGACCCCATTGTTTGTGCGCAACAAAATCGTGGAACGTATTGGGGGAGGATACATGTTGAATTCACTGAACGGAAACACTTACCTCTATACGATAAAATTATGTATGGCCGAGGCTTGCAACAAATACCATGGGTACTATGACAACATTGCCGCAAGGAACGAGAGTGGCAAGTCTCACAACAATCATGTAAGATTTCTATAACTATGTTCAATTTGGTGTGATTAATTTCTCATATATTGACATGCACCTTCTTTCCTTAGGTGCAAGATGCGGGGATTATGTACCAAGAACTCAACAGAAATAAAGCTTTCAACTTTATGCGTTGTTGGCAAAAGATCCAAAATTGCGCAAAGTGGTCAACCCTTCGGGCATCTCTCATGCATCTAGAGGTGGCGGCCAAGGGCGGCGATCCAAGCAACAAGCGTGATGAGACCATTGAGTTAGAAGGGGAGGCACCCTTGGCGGCCTTGGAAGGCCCAACCCGGACAAAGAAAGCAAAGGCAGCAAGGGCGGCGGCACCATCTAGCTCGGTGCAAGAATCGATGGCCGAATTGGTGAAGGAGGTAACCTCGAGTGGGTTGAGAAATGAGTTGAGGGCGCAAAATTTTGATGAAAGGTGGATGACCTAAGTTGAGATGCAAAACGAGAAGATTAAGATCGAAGCGGCAACGGTTGAAACGGACAAGATCAAAGCGGAAGCGGAAAGAATCATGGCGGAATCGGAGGCGAAGCAAGCGGGGGTTACAAAAATGGCGAAGGAGGCGAAGATCCTGACAACCGACACGAGCAAGATGGACCTGAAGAGTAAGGCTTGGTTTGATCAAAGCTTGTGCACGAATCTTGGAGAGCCAAGATTGATTAATTACATGTACTTGTGATATGTTTTGTGATGGCCGGACTTGCGGGCTGATCATGATTTTGGTGGCCGATACTTTGATTTTACGGCTATATATTTTCTGTGTTTTTATTTGCCAATATTATGTGCTCAAAACTAGTAAATAGCAAAAAAATTGCTGATATTAGAAAATAATAGTCAAAATGCAAAAAAAGGGCCAAAATAAATAGGACCGACCGGATGGGGGAAGCGCCGCTGGGGGCAGCCGGCCCCCATCGGTTCGGACATGTGTCCAGGACGCCCCCATAGTGGCCATCGTTTGGGGGTTGCCGGACACTTTTTCTGGAGCGCCACCGGAGATGCTGTTACACATAAATGTTCTGTTCTTCTAATATTGATTGTCAGAATTCTTACAGTTCCGGGGCAAAAAACAAATTCTGCCTGGGTCACCTGTAGAATAGACTTGACTGCTTTACTGGTCCTGTGGGGTGGGGGTGTGTGGTGACCATCCTCGAGAGGAATGCCACATAACAGACAGACTTGTATGCTGTGGTCGATGGTGCAGCCAAGTGTTGTGCCGCTGCATCCTTTTTAATATACAGACTTCTTCTTCCTGGCTTCCTCTGCCTTTTTCTGGTTAGCAAGTCTCCCGCGGATGAGGGTAAGAAGATGATGCATATGTAGCTGCATAATTCATTTATTCTTTTGGATTGTGATTTGCGCTTCAAACTAGTCCGTTTCTTCTTGTTTATTCATCTACTTCATTTCGTACCTAGCGAATAGATGGTCGTAGTAAATCGGTTGCAACTAACGATTTCTGCTCTGTACGCATGAAATTGACACGTCCGTTTTCTTTTCTTCTAACTCTGCTCTGCAGAGGAAGATAAGGTAACAAAATTCAGCCAGAGTTGTGATTAGCTAGGGAGCTGTGCAGGGCAGATGCCGACCATCATCATCAAGGTAGACCTGGAATGCCGCCGCTGCCACGCCAAGATCAAGAAAGTGCTCGACAGGATCAGAGGTACTCACTTACGAGCTGTTCATGTTTCTTGATTGCAAGGAGGCTGACGAAAATCTTGGGTGCAGACAAGGGTGAGTTCGTCATCGACGACATCGAGTACGACGACGAGAAGAAGAACCGGGTGATAGTGTCGGGTCCCTTCGACGCCGACAAGCTCGCCGACAAGCTCTGCTGCAAGGCCTGCAACATCATCAAGGAGATCGAGATCGTCGAGCCGTCCAAGAAAGAGGAGCTCCAGCCTCCGGGGATGGATGAGAAGGTGAAGCCCCCGCCGCCGCCGGGAAGAAAAGCGAAGAAGAAACAGCCGCCACCACCACCGCCGCCTCCGCCGAGCAAGGTCATAGAGGTGCCATACCCGTGTCCCTACCCCTACCCGTTCCCGGCGTGGCCGTCCGGCTGCTGCTGCCACCACGGACACGGCGGCTGCCACTGCTGCTCCTGCGCTAGGCAGGACCCTCCGCCGGCGCCAGCGCCACAGTACCTCATGCTGCCGTCGTATCCGTGCGGCGGCTACATGATGGTCTGCGAGGAGGAGCCGTCCGCCGCCTGCACCATCATGTGACTCATTACGCTGTATCTCCTCTCGGCGGCGCTAGTGAATTCCAACTGTATAAGCATCGTACAGACGCACATGTACGAGCATTCCCAGCGAAAAATATGCAATTAATCCACAGCAAGGAGGAAGACAGAAGCAGTGTCGACTCACTGTCGGTGTCAGCACTCCCGCTTTATTTATGTTGCATTCTGTTACTTTGTTCGGATAATCATGTGGAGTGATAATGCGGCATGCTGCTTTTTCGTACATTAATTTGTGGTGTAAAGATGGGACGAAAGAGACGCTTGATCAGATTGGCTCAGTCTCTCGGAGGTGCTCATAGGGGTAGCGTGTGCGTGTGTGCGTTCATAAGGGTGAGTGTATGCACGTGTATATAAGCGTCTGCGTTGTACTGTGTTTCGCAAAAAAAAAAGACGCTTGATCAGATTGGAGTGAATGAGACTAGACAGAGGTGAACTAAATCAGCGTCAATTAATATGGAATGGAGAAAGCATGTGATTTGGACGTGCACAGCCATACACACGCTTTCTCCACATCTGATTTGGACGTGCCACCACCCTCTTTTTGCTTGCCTTCTGCTCTCGTGGCCCTTTTGAGCTTCGCCTGTCCCGACTTCTGCCACTCAGGCTGTAAGTGGATTCTCCCCGTGGCTGCCCACTTCTGCTCGTGTGAATTAAACGGGATGCCCACTTAAGTTTGTTGCTGTTAAACGACGTCCGCTAGTGCGTAGCTTGAGTCGGCATGACATCATGATGACACATGTGGTGTGTTTGTTAGCCGGTTGAGTCCTTGCATGTACGTGTCTACACACGATGCATGGAAACCTAGATGTTTGCACGTGGTCCTTTTGAGCTTCGCCTGTCCCGACTCCAGGTGATTACAGTGGGACGTTCGACCTTCTGGGGATAATGTGTTTAAAGTACGGTTTCCCTCCAAGCTTGAGCTAACTCGTATGGTCACAATTGGGCAGATTGATGCTTTAAAAATTGAGGAGTTGGCAGTTAAGGAGGAATCAACATGTGGTTTAACATGGCTGACATTCCTCCTTTGATGGCGAAGGATATCGTATTCAGTTCCAGGTGGAGGGCTTGCCATGTCTTGAACTCCAAGTCATCAGGCGTCGCGCGGCAGGCTATCTCCTTAGGGAGCCGGCTCGGGACTTCTCGTGACGCATGGCCTTCATCTTTACTTAGCTGCCCAGGGCCACCCGGTACCACCGCTCGTGGGCCACCCTGGTCTGATTGATTATGTCCATGCCGTGGGCCTACCTATTTGGTATTCCCCCAACATTAGCCCCCGGAACGCTTCAAGGTCTTCGGCTGGCCATCTCAGTTGAAGTCGAGTTAGTTGAAAACATGTCGGCTCGAATTGCCGACTGAAGATCCTTCAAGTGTTCCTGAAACAAATAAAAGAAGACAAATGATTCGAGTTAACATGAGTCGGCGTCCGGCTTATTCAACAAAACTCATGTCGGCTCAGTTCCTCAGGGAAACGTTTCGTCATGTTATCTCGTCTTTCATTAAGCCAGACTCAGGTCCAGGTCATCCCTTAATGAAATATCTTCAGCAAACCACGCACGAGTCAGCATCCCTGTGAAATGTCACGTCCTCTGTCAGTGATGTGACAGCTCAAAGTAGTGGCGGCGCTAGGAATTGGTGGCTGGGTATTCACCCAATTTTTTTTCCTGTAAATCAATATATGAACCAAACAGTACGGAAATCTAGGGGAAATTTTTCTTCATCTAGAAAATTTTCATTTAGGAAATTAGATAGTGGCAAGCGCGGGAAATAAAGAACTTGCTGGCTTGTTCTGGTACCTGGCCGCGCGCCGCGGGGGAAGAAATTGCTGCTTCAGAGGGGGCCTCAGCCCTCAGGCAGCCGGGCCTCGGGGCTGCATCTTCTTCGTTGTATGCTTCAACTCTTGGTGCGTTGAACCTTACATCTGATGGCAGAATTGCCTCTGCACCGTAGACCATGAAGAATGGGGTGAATTGTGTTGAAGCGTTGGGTGTTGTGCGTAAGCTCCATAGCACAGATGGGAGTTCTTCGACCCAAGCACCCGCGGCCCTTTTGAGTGGCACCAGAAGGCGCTTCTTGATTCCGCTCGTCACTAGTCCATTGGCCTTTTCAACCTGGCCATTGGACTGCGGGTGTGCGACTGATGCGTAGTTGAGCGTGATATCTTGCTTTTTGCAGAAGGATCTGAATTCCTCAGCCGTGAAGTTTGTACCGTTGTCAGTGATGATGCTACTTGGCACACCAAAGCGGTATATGATGGATTTTATGAAATTGACTGCTGTAGTGGCAGTCGAACTTGTGATAGGACTGCTTCAATCCACTTGGTGAACTTGTCGACTGCCACCAGAAGGTGAGTATGCCCTCCATGGGAGGATTTTTTGAGTGGCCCAACCATATCGAGCCCCCACTGGGCGAAGGGCCAGGCCAATGGTATTGTCTTCAACGCCGATGCGGGTGCGTGCGGCTTTGTGGCGAATTTTTGGCAGCCGATGCACCTTTTGACTATGTCCTCCGCGTCTTTGAGTGCTGTGGGCCAGTAGAAGCCTGCGCGAAAGGCTTTGGCTACGAGTGATCGACTGCTGGCGTGATGCCCGCAGGTACCTGCATGAATATCACGAAGGATGGCTTGGCCATCTTCAAATGCTATGCAACGTTGGAACATACCTGATATGCTGCGTTTGTATAGTTCACCGTTGATGACAGTGTATGCTTTAGATCGTCGAGTGACGCGTCTTGACTCTGTTATGTCTTCGGGTACCTCGCCGCGGAGTATGTATGCGAAAAGGTTGAGTCCATGTTGGCTCGATGAGGAGTACCTCGACTGGCGGGTCCTCTGTGCTAGGTGCTTTGCTCTTGGCTGGTGCGGCTGTGTAGGGATGCTCGCTTCTTTTTGATGGATCTGTGCTCGATGCGCTCGAAGAAGACACCAGGTGGCACTGGTGCTTTGGTCGCGCCAATGTTGGCTAACTTATCTGCTTCTTCATTGCTCTCGCCCTATGTGCCGCAACTCGCAGCCTTCGAAGCTGCCCTCCATGATGTTGTACAGGTCACGGTAGGCGATCATGTTATCTGCGATTGCGTCGCAGGCCTTCATTGTTTGCTGCACCACAAGATTCGAGTCGCCGTAGATCATCAGTCGAGTGCACCCGAGGCTTTGGCCATCCTCATGCCATGGATCAGAGCCTCATATTCTGCTTCGTTATTGGATGGGAACTCGAACCCCATTTGTAGGATGTAGCGGAGCTTGTCGCCTTTTGGTGATATGAGGATGACACCTGCGCCTGCGCCTTCGTTTTTCTTCGAGCCATCAAAGTACATAGTCCATGAGTTGGACACATCTGGTGCTCCTGGAGCTGAGCTTCAATCCACTCGGTGTGGAAGTCAGGTAAGACTTGTGCTTTGATGGCCTTCGGGTAATCATACTTGATGTCTCGGTGCTAGCTCGATGAGCCATTTTGCTACTCGCCCAGTTGCATTGGGGTTTGTGAGGATGTCCCCGATCCCTGGTGCTGATTACAGTGATCGGGTGCTCGGAGAAGTAATGCGTCAGCTTCCTTGAGGACATGAACACGGCGTAGGCCAGCTTTGATAGTGCGGGTACCGCTGCTTTGATGTGGAGAGCACTTCACTCAAGTAATAGACTGGACGTTGTATGCTTTGGGCGTGTCCCTCCTCCCTGCGTTCGACTACCAGAACAGTGCTCACCACCCTGTTAGTTGCGGAGACATATAGGTATAGTGGCTCGCGTTCCCTTGGTGCGACGAGGATTGGAGGGCTTGTGAGGACTCGCTTGAGGTCCGTGAAGGCTGCTTCGGCTTCTGGCGTCCACTCGAATTTATCTGCTTTCTTCATCAGTCGATAGAACGGGAGTGCTTTTTCGCCTAGCTTGCTGATGAATCGACTGAGTGCTGCCACTCGACCCGCTAACTTTTGCACGTCATGGAGCTTTGAAGGCCTTTGCATCGTCAAGATGGCCTGTATTTTCTCCGGGTCCGCCTCGATTCCTCGAGCTGAGACTAGATACCCGAGGAGTTGCCCGGCTGGCACGCCGAACGTGCACTTCTTCGGGTTGAGCTTGATGTGGAAGCGTTTGAGGTTTGCGAACGTCTCTCGCAAGTCATCGAGTAGTGTGTTTTCCTCCTTGTGGTGATGACGATGTCATCTACATAGACCTGGACGTTTCGCCCAATTTGCTTCTTGAGGCAATCTTGCATCATGCGCTGGTAGGTTGCGCCTGCGTTCTTGAGCCCGAAAGGCATTGTGTGTAGCAGTAGACCCCGAGTGGGGTTATGAACGCCGTTTTCTCTTCATCTCTTCCTTCATCCTTATCTGGTGGTAACCCGAGTAAGCATCCAGGAAGGAAGCGAGCGCACCCGGCGGTGGAGTCGACGATCTGGTCGATTCGAGGTAGTGGAAAGTGATCCTTTGGACAGCATTTATTGAGTGCTGTAAAATCTACGCACATCCGAAGGATATCTGTGTGCTTCTTCTCTACGAGTACGGGGTTGGCCACCCATTGTGATTTCTTGATCTCTCTGATGAAACCTGCTGCGAGTAGTCTGTCGACTTCGGCTTCGACTGCAGTTCTTTTGGGCCGGATATGCGGCGCATTGTTTGCTTGACTGGTTTAGCATCTGGAAATAATTGGAGAGAGTGCTCGGCGAATTCCCTGGGAATACCTGGCATGTCGGCTGGACACCACGCAAATATATCCCAGTTCTCACGGAGGAATTCGACGAGCGCGCTTTCCTATGCGATAGGCAGACTCGACGAGACATTGACTGTCTTGGTCGGGTCAGTCGGGTGCACCTGATGCGACTTGTGTCATTGGTGGCATTGAATGCTCTGTCGACTGCCACCTTTTGTGCTCTGGCATAAGTGTTCGATCGTTGGAGACCGCTAGATCAGCGAGTGTTGCTTCCATGCCAAACATCTCAGAGATTTTGCTGAATTCTCGGTCGCAAGAGTCAGACTTTTGGAAGTTCCCTTGACTGTGATTACTCCTTTTGGTCCAGGCATCTTCAGCTGGAGGTATGCGTAGTGTGGCACCGCCATGAATCGAGCGAACGTCGGGCGTCCAAGTATAGCATGGTATTGTGACTTCCAGTCGACAACTTCGAACTCAATCGACTCTGTCCTGAAGTGGTTCTTGTCCCCGAACGTTACGTCGAGTTGTATGGTGCCTTCTGGGCTTATTGCTTTCCTGGACGATACCGTGAAAGGTATTTGAAGATCTTGGCAGGTTTTCGACTGACCTGTTCATTTTGCGGAGCGTATCTGCGAAGATGATGTTTATGCCGCTGCCACCATCCATGAAGACCTTGGACATGGCGTAGCCTCCAATTTGTGCGTCGAGTACCAGAGCAGAGTGCCCTGGACGAACAACCGATGGAGGGTGGTCCTCTTTGCTGAAGCTTATTGGTTTCAGATCCCTTCAAGTATTCAGTTACAGCAGGAGGTGACATGACCGCCATGTTTACTTGTCGAGTGCGAAGTTTTTGCTCCCTGTTGGAAGGCGACCTTTCTGTATCATGTACATCTGCCCTTGGGGCGGAGGGTATGTGGTTCGTCCACCCGAGGTACGGGTGTATGGCACCCGCGGTTTCCGCCTGCGCAGGCTGTGGTGGGGGGTGGTGCCATCAGAACAGGCACGTTGTTTGGCTGAGGCACGGGTGCAGGTGCTTGTGTGCGGCTGCTGCCTTTCTGCGATTTACGTAATCAGTCGCCATTTGGTCGAACTCCCTGCAGTTTCTCATCGAGTGATTGGATCGCAGTTTTCCGTCGTCCCCCTTGTACAGGTGGAATCTGCAATCAGCGTCCATCTTTTCTTCGAATGATCGCTCAGATTGTGCCCGTGACTTGCGCCAGTCCTTCCTCTTGTAGCTATCACTGCGTTGGCCGCGGTCTCGACTGTCCCGACGATTCTCGACTGTCCGCGATCATCTCGACTGTCTCGCCGATCTTCGACCGTCGGTCGCTTCTGTCTTGGTCATTGCGGGGTGTAGAGAACCCAGCCGCCATGAATTCGGGTCTGTCGTCGTCGTAGTGACGTTTTGAACGTTTGCGCCTTCGGTCGTCTCTGTATGAGTCTCTGCGGCTTCGACTGCCGCTTTCATGATTGTCACGGGGTGAGGACCCGCGTGTGTGCGCGCCATATTTCTCCATCTGCCCACTCAGTCGTCATCAAGAGGTTAGCCACAGAGGTTGGCTTTTTGCGACCAAGTGCTTCTTTGAAGTCTGCCTGGCGAGGCCCATGATGAAAGCATCCATGGCCATATCTTCTGAAATTACTCCGACTGAGTTGCGTATCTCAGTCCATCGTCTGATGTATGACCTCAACGTTTCGTCTGACGTTGAACGCAGGCTCGCAGCTCTCGAACGTTTTTGGCGCTCACATAGAGGCTCGAAGTTTTTGATGAAGTCGCGCGGAAGTGATCCCACGAGTCGTATGTTGATGGAGGTAGAGCTTTGAGCCAGTCGCGGGCTGTGCCTTCGAGCATGAGTCGTATGTATTGCATGGCTGTGGTGTTTGTGCCTCGCTGGCACGCGACAGCCAGCCTGTAGTCTTCCACCACCCGAAGGTTCCTGTCCCGTGTACTTGGGTTGCTTCAGATGTGAGTTTGAACCCTTTGGGCATCCGTGTCTCGCGGACGCGTCGAGTGAAGCACAGAGCTCCGTGTGGCTCAGGCTCGATCAGAGTATGATCGCTACTGTAAGATCTGCGTGATCTGCTCCTGGACCTGCGCCTGCGCGAGCTGCTTCTTTCCTTCGAGTGGTGCGGCGACCACTGTGATTGATGCTCTTCCGACGCGTGTCACTATGGCACGATCTCGACTCCCTCCTGGAGCGTTTGGGATTTGGCGTATGGCCTTCGCGCTAAGGCGAGTGATTTGATCTGCTGGCGATGCAGTTTTGCATTGGGGTCCGCTGGAGGCTTGATTGCTTCTATATGCGCGGCAGTGAAGAGCACCCGCAGCTGTTTTGGGTACTGGCACTCCTCCTCGTCGTATGTCATGAAGGAGTTGCCAAGTTGCGGGTGAGCGCCGCTCTCTCGTCGGCGAGAGGTGTGACAGCCTTGATCTGGGTCTTGTATCTGCTCGCCCGGTGGAGCTCAGGGAGAGCTGTCTTCTTCGCGCACTCGACAAGCTAGCTTGCTTTTTGCGTTCTTCGAGTGTCGCTCTGACCTGCGCAGTCGAAGTGATTCCTGCCAGTTGAAGTACTGGAAGGTCAACATCTCCTCTTGTGTTGCGTCTGCTGGCATCATTGTGCACTCCTGATAACTTTATCTGCTTTTGCTGCCATCTCAGCAGTGATTGTGAGAGTTGTGACTCCGTCCGGCATAGTAACTGTGCACGGGAATTCTGTAGGCCTGCGGCTGGCCGCAGCGTCTGATGATTCTGCGGCGATGGCGACGTAGACCTGCTGGGGTATCACCCGAGGGTATGTATATGTGTTTCGAGTCCCGTCATGGACTCGATGTCGTCATCAGCTCATGTCGAGTCGATATGCTCGTCGAGTGGTCCTCCTGGATGGATCTCGCAGTCGATGCCTTCATCGCCATGCTCATCTCGGCGTCACGAAGCTGTTATGAATCTCGAGTCGAGGTTGTTGTTGGTGCAGATCTCGGAGTCGACGTGGTTGTCGATATGAGTTTCGGGTCATCGAAGTCGCTGAAGGAGATCCCGCAGTCGATGCTATCCTCGAGTGGAAGATCGATCTCGGGGTTGTTTATGCGGTATGCTGACTCGGCCTCCTCACCTTCGAGCTCCTCCATGAGCTTGTTAAGCTCTCGAGTTGATGGTTGTTGCAGACGAGCAAGATGGAGGATCGACGATGGTATGGACGGTTGAGGATCCGCAGTCGAAGGAGCCGCAACCGATGGAGCCTCGGGTACGAGTTGGCGTGGATCTGTCAAGTCCTGCACACCAAGCTTGTTGACGAAAAAATTGAACGAACCAACGGTTAAACCCAAACCTGACTCGAGATCGGAAAGGTCTCCTGGAATTCTGGCGAGTGTGGCTCGAAATCCATCAGAGGATCTGATGTGCTTTTTGCGGGTGAAGCTGGCGTGCTCGTTTGTCGAGTGAGTCGGCGAGTTGCCGTGTTGCCCGAGTAGGCGAGTTCTGGTTTGTGATGCAGCCGGCGAGTTGCCGTTTGTAGATCCGATCGGCGAGTCGCCGTTTCCGATGGAACCGAAGGAACCGTGAGTCCAGCACTATTCTTTCCCACAGACGGCGCCAATTGACGAGGTGTACCCTCATCAAATCCCATGGTTAAGGACCTAGGGTTGAGATTATGGGGAGAACGTGGTAGTACTGGTAGTTTCGTCGGCTGACAAGCAGAGGCAAAGATTTACCCAGGTTCAGGCCCCTCGGGTGGAGGTAAAGACCCTACTTCCTGCTTGTCTGTTATTGATCGTGTGAGATTATGAGGTTACAAGGTGGCTCCGGCGAGATGTTGATCTCGCAAGAGCTATGGTGGTTCTGGTATGGCTTGGTCCCTAGATCGGCACCCCTCCCAGCCTTTAAATAGGCTGGGTCTCGGGAGTACGTAACCGACCTAGTTTACACGTAAGAAAGTTTAAACCGACTATGCCTATGTCTAATCTTGGAGGGTACTCCATCTTCTTGGGCCTCTTGTCTTGAGTCGAGTAGACTCTTTATATTGGGCCTTTAGTCGTCACGTGCACCAGGTACCCTCACGGTAGGGTACCCGAGATGTATACCCATGTCAATTCTACAACTTCCATACAGGATAGGAGGCCCAACCTTGTCATGACTGTTCTTCATCTCAGGCACAAACCTTCGATTTTATTCCTTCTGGAAAAGAACAGTGGCATGAAACTAGGCGAACTACTGAGTCCAGGAACACACTCTAAATCATGACCATTGCCAACATTCAACTCTGTTCAAGAGGATATACATGAGATGCAACATCAGTTAGTTGAACTTGAGGTGCATAACTGAAACAAGTTGAAGGATGTCATTAAAGAGGTAAAAGCTTATACACCATGTCATTTGTGTTGAAGCTAAAGTTGGGGGAGAGAGGCACCTAGCTGACAACTACAATGCTTCTAGTACATTTCTTCACCGTCATCCTACGAAAGAGCCCACGAGCTGCAGCACGACCACATCGTCAGAAAATATCAGAAAAAATGCTTCTAGTACAATGGAGAGTGAGGGACACAATCAGAAAAAATAAATGAGTAACATTATTGACCAATTTCACTACCATATAGGCATAAATAGTAGATAAGTAATCTGCCGGAGCATGGAGATGTGCAATAGAAGATGGGGCGGTGGCAATGAATCCATGCAGAGATGCAGATTCGTCAAAAAGGCTATGAGAGCATGGGAAAGTATGGCTTGTGTAGCATGTCTCGGCTAGGCAATAGCGCAAACTCGTTGCGAGCAACCAATTCTCACCAAACGACGGTTCAATTAAACGCATGAAAGAGTGTAGAATAAGGTCTCCTAGCAATTTCACTCCATTCTCTTCTAGAGGCGATTTCAGTTCTCTTATCTAAAATACTCACCATCGGCACTCAAGTAAGAGCCCAAGTAACTGGGAATTCGGCAATCATCATCCATGAAACAACAGCAATACACACGAATCGACCACTGAACCCAATGTCGCAGTGTCGGTCCATGAGTTAGGGTCATCATAGCACGAACCTCTTGACGACGAAGAGCGACCCCTCCACGCCCTTGCCACTACAGGAATGGCCACCTGTGCCGACGGCCGCAGCCGTCGGCAAAGGACCCAATGCCGTCGGCACACACCTATGCCGTGGCCGTCGGCACAGGGTGGTCGGCATAGGGCCCCGTAGGCACAGGCCACCTGGCCGTCGGCACAGAAGAAAACCGTCGGCACAGCTTTTCCCGACGGCCAGAGACGCACCGTCGGCACCTAGTTTGTCGGCACAGCGGCGGGTGGGGCCCACATTGGCCGGGCGAGGTGGAGGGTCCTGTGCCGACGGCCGGCCGTCGGCACAGCGTCGCCACGTGGACGCAGCTGGGCGCTCCAGGGAGGTGCCTGTGCCGACGGCAGTCCCGTCGGCAAAGGTGTGACCATTTGGTCACATTAAGGGGTCTTTGCCGTCGGCACAGGCTTGCCCAGAATTTTTGATCCAGCGGCTCGTTTTTTGCAGCAAAAATAGCAGAAAAAATAATCAAAAATCACGACAAATTCACAACAAACAAGATCACACAATGGCTCCATATATCATCAAGTAGATACACACATAGGACCATCATCAAGTAGATACATACATAGCTAGATGTCTAGACGTCCAAAGCCCTACATCTATTGCGCCGACGGCGACGGGGTGAACCCCATATCTCCCGGCTGATAATAGGTGAGCGTCGGATCGGCGCAGCAGAAGCACCGGAAGAAGGCGAAGCACCAGGAGAAGCTGAAGCACCGGGAGAAGGACCACCAGAAGCGCTTTCCTTGCCCTGGCTCATATTGTTCAA
This sequence comes from Poa pratensis, assembly GCA_947311845.1. NCBI lineage: Eukaryota > Viridiplantae > Streptophyta > Magnoliopsida > Poales > Poaceae > Poa > Poa pratensis. The sequence continues at coordinate 2,351,258 of CAMZMU010000093.1, read as the reverse complement.
TCAACTGCATTGAGAAAGAGAAAACAAGTAAGCATCAAGACATAATAAAATGTAGACACTAAGCATAAAGACATATGCAATGAAGAAGCATGTCGAAAAATAAATACTAAAGAATAAAAGACATAATAACATGTAGATACCAAGCATAAAGACGTAATGCAATTAAGAAGCATGTTGGAAAATAATTACTAAAGCATAAAGACATTATAGACCGTCACCTATCGTCATCACTCTCCTCATCAGGGTGTTGGTTCTCATTCTCACTATCACTATCACTATCACGTGAGTAGTAGGGCGGAAGCTCATCGCCAGGCTCGTCATCGTCGTCATTTTCCGCATGAAACTTCGAGAGCACATCTATGTCCTTCAGATCCACCACTGACTCACCACGAGTGTGTGCATTGTTCTCGAGGTCCTCGAGACCACCTATTTGTAAGTCAAAGTGCCCGAAGTCCTCTTGCTCTTGATAGAAAATTCCCTCGTATGTTTTAGGGTCAATGTTGTTGTAATCGTCGTCGGAGGGCCTGGGTAGCTTACCATGTGGGGATACCCGGAACACGACTTCCCAGCCCTTGAGGTTCTCTTTCTGGCATGGGTAGGGCAAATAATAAACTTGCTTGGCTTGGTGAGCCACAATATAGACATCGGCTCCGGTATAGGTGGTTGAAGGCTTAACTTCAACTAACCCAATGGAAGGCTCACTTCTCTGTCCACCATGTGGTCCAGTGCATGGGTCGAACCAGTGGCACTTGAACACAACGAGCTTGAGTTCTATGTTCGTACGATTGAACGTCAGCTCGTATACGTTTTGTAACCTTCCGTAGTAATCTACGTAATTGGCTCCATCGGCTCCTCTGGATCCTTTGGTGAAGACCCCAGTATTTACAGTTTTTGCTCCAGGACGATTATTCTGGTGATACTCTGTATGGAAGCGGAACCCATTCACATCATACTTCTCATACTTAATGACGGTACGGTTAAATCCTTGGGAAACACATCTCAGCTCATTTGTCATCTCAACGTTGGGATCAGCTCCCTACAAGTACGGTTCAAATTGTTTTGTGCATTAGTTACGTGTAATAAGAGGGACAAGTCACATATTGCAAGGTAAGAGGGACACGTTAGAAATTACTTTTCCCATGAACCAAGACACAAATTTTTTTCCTCCGTGAGCACCCTCTTTCAGAAGAGTGTCCAGCTCCGCGGGATCGGGATCCACCGTTCCCAACCAGTATTCATCTTGGAATTGTCTAAAAGGAGAAAATACGTATTAGACCGAAACTGAGTTACTAGTTGCAAAGTAATTTGTTCACCATTTACCTCATGAAATCGAGTACTTCCGTCATGTTTATAAGCACATAGAGCATTATGCAATCCTTCTCTTCCTTGGTCAATTTACATTTTTCACCGGCACCGGCCTTGCCACCGGGACATTGGAAGAGGAGGAGCTTGGGGTCATTCTTGGGCTCGTCGACATTGTACCGAGTGACCGGGTTATGCATAGTGGCAACTTCATCGGGAAAGTACGTTGTCACGGCGTCTGCCATCTCCTTGAGTATTGTTGCCTCAGCTATGCATGCTTCAATCCTAGCTTTGTTTCCAGTTATGTTTCGAATGTACTTAAACTCTCTCTCAATACAAAACTGCCAACGAAACTGCACCGGTCCACCCAAGAGTGCCTCGTTCGCGAGATGCACAACGAGATGTGCCATCGGAACAAAGAAGCCTGGCGGAAAGATCATCTCTAACTTGCATAGCAACTCCGGCACAAGATCACGCAGCTTCGCAATAATCAGGGGACATATCTGTTTCGCACAGAGCGTGCGGAAGAAATGGCTCAACTCCGCAAGCACTCGCCAGATACTATCGGGGAGATACCCTCGAAGCATCACCGGCATCAACCGCTCAATCCATATGTGATAGTCGTGACTCTTGAGCCCAGTGACTTTTCCTGTAAGAAGATTGACTCCATTACTTATATTGGAACAGTAACCATCAGGGAACATCACGGCGATGTTTTTGAGCCACTTGAATGCCTCCTTCTTTTGGATATTATCAAGGCAGTAGTCGGCATTTGGCTTAAACCAATTTTTTTGACGAGGGTTAGGAGGCTTCATGTGTAATCTCTCCCTATCACAGAGCTTCTGAACATCAACTCTAGCCTTCACATTGTCCTTTGTCTTCTTAGGAATGTTCAGGACTGTGTGAAAGATCATCTCTCCAACATTCTTTTCGGTGTGCATCACATCGATGTTATGGGGAAGTTCGAGGTCCTTGTAATACTCTAGCTGCGTTAAGCCTGCCACATGAGTCCAGTTGTGCGTTACACCATACCCTCAAATTTCGGATAGATCCCTCAGCAGGCACGAGAGCACGTAGCTCGGCATCAACTTTTGCACCATCGAACTTCGGTATCGCTTTTTCTTCACGCACAACTATGCCCTTCGTGAAGTTTTTTTGGTCTTCTCGATAAGGATGCCTTCCTTCGAGGAACTGTCGATGCTTGTCAAACGCGACATACTTGCGACCTGACTTTAGCCAAAGGAACTCAAGTTGGTTCCTGCACACTGGGCATGGCCATTTACCAGCTGTACACCATCCGCAGAATAGGGCATACCCGGGTAGGTCGTGCATGGAATAGTGGAACCAAATTTTCATCGAGAAGTTTTTCTTTGATGCTCGGTCGTATGTCCACGTCCCATTGTGCCATGAGTGGTGCAAATCATCCACAAGCGGTTGCATGTAGACACTCAAATTCTTCCCCGGGTATTCGGGCCCTGGAATGATCAGCGACAGAAACATGTGCTTCCTTTGCATTAGTACCCCAGGAGGGAGATTGAGCGGAATAACAAACACGGGCCAGCAGCTGTACGACGCAGTCGACATCCCAAATGGATTGAACCCATCTGTTGCTATTGCAATTCTGACATTCCGAGCATCTGCTGAATTAAGGGGGTGTTTCAAGTCGAAGTTCTTCCATGCCTCACCATCAGATGGATGTCCCATCTTTTCCCGTCCTAACTCGTCGACGTATCTCTTCCCTTTCCTGTGCCAAGTCATTTGTTTGGCAGACTCCTCGGACATGAAAAGCCGCTGCATTCTTTTTATGAATGAGAGGTACCGAAGAACCTTCACAGGGATTTTTCCCTGCGTCTTCCGACCATCAGGCAGCGTTTTCTCCTCATACCTAGAGGCCCCACAAAGGCTACAGTACTTGTCATTCGCATATTGTTTCCGGAACAACAGGCATCCTTTTGGACAACAATGAATCTTTTCATAATCCATGCTGAGCGATCCCAATAGTTTCTTCGTCTCGTGCATGGATTTTGGCAGACAATGCCCTTTGGGCAACATGTTACCAGATGTTGTCAGATTAGCTTCAAAGCCTGCACGGGTGGTGGAGAACTGACACTTGTCACTTAGTAGTTGAGCTACGGCATCGAGCTGAGAAACGTTTGCACCCTCGTATAGAGGCTTCGTAGCCGAGGCCATCGTCTCATAGAAAGCCTTCGCGGTTGGCTCTGGTTCCTCCGGTTTCCGGTTCACCCGGTTCCTCCTGTTCCTCCTGTGGAGGTGGCGAATCCGGCATGTAAGCAGCATGGTGATCATCTAGCATGTTTCTCAACCCATCGTACTCATTGCCATCGATCCGCTGCCGCATCACCCCAACTCTGAGACGTTCGTACTGATCAAATTTGACATGCGTGACGTAGTTAGGCGTATACCCATACAACCAAAGATGTTTAGTCATATCTTCCTTTCCTTGACGGTCACGATTCTTGCAATGAGTGCAAGGGCACCTTCCACGAACTCCTTTTGCCTTTGAACCACGCCCTAACTCCTTCACTAATATATTGGTCTTCATCTCCCACTCCTCTGTTCTTTTAATCTTATCGACACGGCCACTGTACATCCACCCATTATCAGCCATCCTCTGCTTTATTGGGAGCGAAACAACCACGCAGTCTTTTAATATGCACCAAGTAATAATAAAATGATTTAGTGTCACCAGATTAATTACGGTCAAATTTTAATCTTTACATCATGCAAGGGTTCACCTACACTTCTAATAGGAGGGCCTATCCCGCCCGAGTACGTGTAGATCGAGCCGTGTTCCATGTTCTACCCCGACCCGAGACGGAATTTCGGCAGCACCTCCCCGCTGTTCTTCAGAATACACGTCTCGAGCTTGTCAAGCCGAGAGGGTGTGCATCCGAAGAACAACAGGGAGGTGCTGCCGAAATTACGTCTCAGGAAGGGGTAGAACATGGAACACGACCCGATCTACACGTACTCGGACTGTCCAACAGGACAACCCGGAAGTGTTACGGTTATAAATATGCAAAGATGGACAATCCTGCATATTTATAAATTTGTAACCCTTCCGGATGGGATCTGACTCGGGTTACGCGACTGACTTGGTGATCTAGACCAAAATAAACCTATGCAGCAAGAGAGGCGAAAGATTTATACCCTCGAAGCGTGATCGGTGGCCGGAGAAGGTCGAGGACGTGCTCCGGAAGAGGGCGACAAAACAAAGGGCACCGAGGCGGCCCCTCCTCAGCTGGAGAAGCCGCGACGACGCGCGGGACCGACGGTGCTGGCTGGCGGGAAGCTACGTCATCTAAAAAGTACAAACAATCGAAATATATAAGCAAATATCCCTCCATTTTACCTAATAATTAAACATAAAACAGAATAAACCATAGAACGATGTAACCATATTAGCTAAACATAACACATATAGACAAGTAGCACAATAATACATAGGTAGCATGTATGATAAGTCTAGCAGTACAACAGGTAGCAAGATAAGTCTAGTAGTACGACAGGTAGGATGATAGACATCCTAAACTCGACTCGCGCCGGTGTCAGTGGCGTCGTCCAAGCGGTCCCAACAAGAGGACAGGCTGCTGCTAGAGTCCTCGCCCTGCTGCTGCGTGCCGGAGGGGCCGGCCTCGCCCTGCCCGCGCTGCTGCCGGCTCTCGCTGAAAACCTGGTACTGGACCGCCATCACCTGGGGATCAAGGAGGAGATCCTTGACCAAGGGGTCATCCTCCTCGCGCTGGTGGCGCGCCCTGAGCAGCCTCTCTGCCTGCCGGTGCTCCCTCTCCTCGGCCTTCGTCGCGATCCTCATGCCATCTGGCGCTAACATATGCGCCACGCTCCGCTCATCCTCAAAGTTGAGGATCGCTCTCGCCCCAAAGTGCTGGACCGCCGCGCAGTCGTAGGCGCGGGCCGCCTGCCACGGGCACCTGAAAGTACCAAGCTGGATCTTCCTGTGATCCACTGTGATCTGAGCTGCCCAAGTCGGGATCTTCGTGGGTCTCCGATGAACACCACGAAACTTTCGCTCCGGCTCCGACATGATACTTAGTTAAGTAAAAGCATTTGATACACGGGTTAGTCAGGGTTAGTCAAGGAAGCATAGATAAAAAAAGCAGGCCTACGTGATTTCTTACCCTCGAAGCGTGATCGACGGCGAAGAAGATCTTCCGCCGACACCCTCCGTCGACAATCCCCACTCTCACGCTCCACATGGAATCGGATCAGCGAGGTGGTCACGACGGGGCCTAGTGTACAAAATGAACAAAGGTTAGCAATTATTGTTCTTACACAAATTCACAAGTTTGCCTAGTAGCTAAACAACCGAAAATTAATGCAAAACATGATTTTTTTTGTCCTAATCTAACTATATTGCTTAACTAACATGGTTTATAGCCATCCACTACCACTAACATCTACTAACAGTACCACTAACACTAAAACTACCACTAACATCTACTAACAGTACCACTAACACTAAATCTACTAAAATCTACTAACAGTACCACTAATTAACCCTAACTAACAGTATCACTAGAACTAACCTAACTAACAGTATCACTAGAACTAACCTAACTAACACTAATTAACGAGACGGAGCAGGAGGGCGCGCGAGGCGGGGATGGCCGGAGACAGAGCAGGGAGGGCGTGGAGGAGGTGCCGGCGTGGAGGAGGTGCGGGGTGGGGACGTGAGGCGCGGCGGCGGGCCGGCGTGGAGGAGGTGGGGGTGGGGGCGTGAGGCGCGGCGGCGGGCCGGCGTGGAGGAGGTGCGGAGGAGGAGGCGCGGCAGGGGACGCCGGCGTGGAGGAGGTGCGGCAGGGGACGCCGGCGTGGAGGAGGTGCGGGGAGGAGGCGGGACGGCCGGGGTTGAGGGGCGCGCGGCGATGGCGGAGAGGAGAGGGAGGGGTGGGACGGCCCGGGGCGAGGGGCGGCCCGGCGCGGAGGAGGCGGTGGCTGACCGGAGAGGAGAGGGAGGGGTGGGCCGGCCGGAGCGGAGCGCGGCGGCGGCGTGCGTGGGTGGGAGCGTGCGTGCGTGGGTGGTGGGAGCGTGCGTGTGTGGTGTGGAGGAGACGAGTACGCGGGGAGATAAGGTGAACACCTGTGCCGACGGTTTTACCGTCGGCATAGGTTTCAAATTTTTTTCATTTTTCATTAATATTTAAAAAACATCATAATTTATTTCATTATAATTTTATAGAGTTTTATTTTAATTTATTCTATTATATGGTAGGTCCACAGGCGAATTATATTTTATATTTTTCTTTTTTTAGATTATATGGTAGGTCCACACCCTGAATCCGCTGGAAAAACCCTAACGTTTCGGTCTACCCCCATACACGTGCGTCGAAAGGGGGTAGCCCAGTGGATTTTTTTGCTTGGTTGTGTTAGGTTAGGCCATAGGAACATAGAAAACCAACTTTTATCACAAATCGACACAAGATTGACCCCGTTTCGCCCGAAACGGGAGTTTTCAGCTATAAGTCCACACACTTAGTAGAGAGAAAGTGAAGCCGGTGATGTCGGACACACCTAGGAGTAGATTCTTGGACATTTGAAACACACAACACACTTGTATACATATGGTATGGCACAACCTAGGTTTGGGTGGCGTTCCGACGCTCTGGGGCCCCGCTTCGGCGAAACCCTGAATCCGCTGGAAAAACCCTAACGTTTCCGTCCCCCATAGACGTGCGTCGAAAAGGGGTAGCCCAGTGGACTTTTTTGCTTGGTTGTGTTAGGTTAGGCCATACAAACATGAGAAACCAACTTTTATCACAAGTTGTCACAAGATTGCCCCGTTTCGCTCGAAACGGGAGTTTTCAGCTATAAGTCCACACACTTAGTAGAGAGAAAGTGAAGCCGGTGATGTCGGTCACACCTAGGAGTAGATTCTTGGACATTTGAAACACAACAAACACTTGTATACATATGGTATGGCACAACCTACGTTTGGGTGGGGTTCCGACGCTCCGGGGGCCCGCTTCGGCGAAACCCTGAATCCGCTGGAAAAACCCTAACGTTTCGGTCTACCCCCATACACGTGCGTCGAAAGGGGGTAGCCCAGTGGACTTTTTTGCTTGGTTGTGTTAGGTTAGGCCATAGGAACATAGAAAACCAACTTTTATCACAAATCGACACAAGATTGCCCCCGTTTCGCCCGAAACGGGAGTTTTCAGCTATAAGTCCACACACTTAGTAGAGAGAAAGTGAAGCCGGTGATGTCGGTCACACCTAGGAGTAGATTCTTGGACATTTGAAACACACAACACACTTGTATACATATGGTATGGCACAACCTAGGTTTGGGTGGGGTTCCGACGCTCCGGGGCCCCGCTTCGGCGAAACCCTGAATCCGCTGGAAAAACCCTAACGTTTCCGTCTACCCCCATAGACGTGCGTCGAAAGGGGGTAGCCCAGTGGACTTTTTTGGTTGGTTGTGTTAGGTTAGGCCATACGAACATGAGAAACCAACTTTTATCACAAGTTGTCACAAGATTGCCCCCGTTTCGCCCGAAACGGGAGTTTTCAGCTATAAGTCCACACACTTAGTAGAGAGAAAGTGAAGCCGGTGATGTCGGTCACACCTAGGAGTAGATTCTTGGACATTGAAACACACAACACACTTGTATACATATGGTATGGCACAACCTACGTTTGGGTGGGGTTCCGACGCTCCGGGGGCCCGCTTCGGCGAAACCCTGAATCCGCTGGGAAAAACCCTAACGTTTCGGTCTACCCCCATACACGTGCGTCGAAAGGGGGTAGCCCAGTGGAGTTTTTTGCTTGGTTGTGTTAGGTTAGGCCATAGGAACATAGAAAACCAACTTTTATCACAAATCGACACAAGATTGCCCCCGTTTCGCCCGAAACGGGAGTTTTCAGCTATAAGTCCACACACTTAGTAGAGAGAAAGTGAAGCCGGTGATGTCGGTCACACCTAGGAGTAGATTCTTGGACATTTGAAACACACAACACACTTGTATACATATGGTATGGCACAACCTAGGTTTGGGTGGGGTTCCGACGCTCCGGGGCCCGCTTCGGCGAAACCCTGAATCCGCTGGAAAAACCCTAACGTTTCCGTCTACCCCCATAGACGTGCGTCGAAAGGGGGTAGCCCAGTGGACTTTTTTGCTTGGTTGTGTTAGGTTAGGCCATACGAACATGAGAAACCAACTTTTATCACAAGTTGTCACAAGATTGCCCCCGTTTCGCCCGAAACGGGAGTTTTCAGCTATAAGTCCACACACTTAGTAGAGAGAAAGTGAAGCCGGTGATGTCGGTCACACCTAGGAGTAGATTCCTGGACATTTGAAACACACACACACTTGTATACATATGGTATGGCACAACCTAGGTTTGGGTGGGGTTCCGACGCTCCGGGGCCCCGCTTCGGCGAAACCCTGAATCCGCTGGAAAACCCTAACGTTTCCGTCTACCCCCATAGACGTGCGTCGAAAGGGGGTAGCCCAGTGGACTTTTTTGCTTGGTTGTGTTAGGTTAGGCCATACGAACATGAGAAGCCAACTTTTATCACAAGTTGTCACAAGATTGCCCCCGTTTCGCCCGAAACGGGAGTTTTGAGCTATAAGTCCACACACTTAGTAGAGAGAAAGTGAAGCCGGTGATGTCGGTCACACCTAGGAGTAGATTCTTGGACATTTGAAACACACAACACACTTGTATACATATGGTATGGCACAACCTACGTTTGGGTGGGGTTCCGACGCTCCGGGGCCCCGCTTCGGCGAAACCCTGAATCCGCTGGAAAACCCTAACGTTTCGGTCTACCCCCATACACGTGCGTCGAAAGGGGGTAGCCCAGTGGAATTTTTTGCTTGGTTGTGTTAGGTTAGGCCGTAGGCACATGCGAAACCAACTTTTATCACAAATCGACACAAGATTGCCCCGTTTCGCCCGAAACGGGAGTTTTCAGCTATAAGTCCACACACTTAGTAGAGAGAAAGTGAAGCCGGTGATGTCGGTCACACCTAGGAGTAGATTCTTGGACATTTGAAACACACAACACACTTGTATACATATGGTATGGCACAACCTAGGTTTGGTTGGGGTTCCGACGCTCGGGGCCCCGCTTCGGCAAAACCTTGAATCCGCTGGAAAAACCCTAACGTTTTCGTCTACCCCCATAGACGTGCGTCGAAAGGGGGTAGGCCAGTGGACTTTTTTGCCTGGTTGTGTTTGGTTAGGCCATAGGCACATGGGAAACCAAATTTTATCACAAGTTTTTACAAGATTGCCCCCGTTTCGTCCGAAGTGCGAGTTTTCACCTCTAAGTGCAGAAACTCACTAGAGAGAAAGTGAAGTCGGCGAAGCCGGTCACACCCCGGAGTAGGATATTGCACATTTACAACACACAACACACTTGTATACATATGGTATGGCACAACCTAGGTTTTGGTGGCGTTCCGACACTCCGGGGCCCCGCTTCGGCGAAACCCTGAATCCACTGGAAAAAACCCTAACGTTTTCGTCTACCCCCATAGACGTGCGTCGAAAGGGGGTAGGCCAGTGGACTTTTTTGCCTGGTTGTGTTAGGTTAGGCCATAGGCACATGGGAAACCAACTTTTATCACAAGTTTTTACAAGATTGCCCCCATTTCGTCCGAAGTGCGAGTTTTCACCTCTAAGTCCACACACCTGGTAGAGAGAAAGTGAAGCCGGTCACACACCGGGGTAGATTATTGGACATTTGAATCACCCAAAACACTTGTACACATATGGTATGCATCAACCTAGGTTTTGGTGGGGTTCCGACGCTCCGGCATATACAATTATTCGCGACGTTATTTTATGTGGGTGGAAACCGCTATTCGGCGTAGCTATGTACATAGAATATGAATGAAACATATTAAACTTAATTGAGAGTAATAAATAGATACATAAAAAAGAAGATTAGGGTAAAAATGTAAAAAAACGGTAGAGGCCTGTGCCGACGGCATGGCCGTCGGCATAGATTGCCGTCGACGTCACCTGATCCTCTGTGCCGACGGCTGCCTGTGTCCCGACGGGGGCCGTCGGGATAGATCATCTGTGCCGATGGCCGTTTCTTTGCCGACGGCCTTGCAAACGGCTGGTGCTGATACGCCCCTGTGCCGACGGCCCCGATAAATAGCCGTCGGCACAGGTTCTGGCCATCGGCACTGTTAGCCATTCCTGTAGTGTGCGCCTCTGCACAAACGCAAATATGCCAAGTGGTTGCAAAAGTTGGTTCAATTGCTTGGAGACTTGACGAACTTGATGCGAGATATTCTTGTTGATCTTATATATTCTCTGCACGTACGTTTAATTTGTGTTGACGATCGATCTAAGCAAACAAACGGAAGAAACAGCTAGCTGTAGTATTTTCCAGGGAAGAAACAAACTCGGGCGTGCGTACGTGTTTAATTTGTGCGTACGGCGATTGGTTTTTTCTTTCCGAACGCGAGCCCCGAAGCAAGCAGAGTAGCCCTCGCTCGGCTGTCACGTACTCTCGCGCTGTGGTACGGTGGACTCGGCTGGACCAAGTATGGCCTCGATCGAGTTGGTTCTGCGAGTCGGCTCAACCGATCCATCACATGCCATATAATGATGTTGGTATCTGTCTAGCTTTTGATAGACGATGGAAGCTAATTAACGATCAAAGTGCATCAAGGTACTAGCTAGAGCAGTTGTTAGAACCAGGAGCATGCACATGCACTAATGCTTGGACGTCTATATAAAACACACACCCATGCACGCATCGATATCATCACTGTGAATTAATTAAGCTTCAAACTTAGCGTCATACCGTGGAAACCATGCATGGAGGTCCTAGCTCTCCTCACCGCCCTACTCTGCCTAGCCGCCTTTCTCCGGCGAAGCGCCATGCGGCACCGTGCTCAGACGACCTTCCACTAGATCGTGGACACCGCCGCCGCCGCCCACCGCGCGCTCAACGAGAAAGCCAGCGCCTTCTCGAACCGTCCCGCCGCCATCTTCCCCATCGTCCTGGCCACCGGGCTCCGCGGTAAGAGGAACGAGAACATAACCACGGTGGACTACGGCTCGCACTGGCGCGCGCTCCGGTGCAACCTCATGGCCAAGATCCTCCACCCATCACGCCTAGGTTCCCTTGCCCCGACGCAGCGTGAGGCCACACGGGCCCTCGTCGCCGACCTGTCTGCGCTGGTCCGGGAGGGCGGCCGAGAGGTGCTTGCCGTCCGTCAGCCCATCACCGCCGTGTTCGGGCTGGTCGCGCGCCTGTGCTTTTGCGACGGTGTCAACCGGCGCCACATCCACGCCGTGGAGCTCCTCATACAGGATTTCATCGTCTCCATGGGGAGCTCAACCCCGTGTTCGACGGCTCGACGCATTGCAAGATCATGAACTGGAGGCGGCTTGGCCGGCTCTTCACCTTCCTCGGCCGGCAGACAAAGCTGTCACTACTAGAAAACTAGCTATAGATAGAATTGGATTATGTGGCACATACAAAAGTACGTGGGCCACAAAAATATTTCTGTGGCGCATATAAAAATATGCTCCACAGAAATTTTGGAATTATGTGGCGCGCGTAAACCACATGCGCCATATGCGCCACAGAAGTACACATTTCTGTGGCGCATGTGGATATGCACCACAGAAATACACATTTCTATATGAGCCACAAATGTTTTTTTTTTGTATTTTAAAATTCTAGATTTTTTAAAATTTTAGTTTTTTTGAAATTGTAGAATTTTTAGAATCTTTTCCAATTTGAACTTCTAAGATTTTTTTGATTTTTTTAAAATTAGTTTTTTGAAATTTCTAAAAATTTAGTTTTTTTGAATATTTTTATATTCTAGTTTTTTTTGAATTTTTATATGTTAGATTTTTTTTAAATTTTAGTATTTTTTAGATTCTTTTCCAATTTTTGATATTTTTGAAAAAAAATGTTTTTTAATTTCTAAAAATTTAGAATTCCTCGAATTTTTATTTATTTTATCTTTTTGTCATTTTTAAAAAATTACATTTTTCTTAAATTTTCAATTTTTTTTGATTTGTTTATTTTTTTTGATTTGTTGAAATTTTCTGGATTTTTGAATTTTTTGGATTTTTAAATTTTAATTTTTTTTTGAAATTTTTGAATTTCCTTTTGAAACTTTTGAAGTTTTTTATTTTTTTCAAAATTTAAAAACACACATACACATCTAAACACACATATATACACATACCACACATAAATTAACTACACACATCTACACATATATACACATTACAAGGCTTAAGAGGGTTAATATGATACTAATATCAATAAGAACTTTAGTAGTATAAGGGTAGCTTAATTAAATAGAACTTATAAGTTAAGCGTGCTTGGGTTGAAACAATTTGAGAATGGGTGACCTAGTGGGAAGTCATCATTTGAGATATGTTTGAAATGTTATTAGATGTTCAAAAAATTCAAATATTTGGTTTTTCCAGATTATTTTATTTTTTGATTTTTTCAGATTTTTTTTTGAATTTTTTAACTTTTTTTAATTTTTTGAGAATTCTGTGGCGCATACCGTGTAGGTGCGCCACAGAAATGTGAGAATTCTGTGGCGCATGTAGATATGTGCTATAGAAATACAATTTAGTGTCGAGAATTCTGTGGCGCATCCAATATGCGCCACAGAATCCAAAAAACGTGCGCCACTTATAAGCTTTTTCCTAGTAGTGTGTTCCTCCCGCTCATCGATGCACAGAGGCAGCGAGTCCCCAGTGCCGTCGAAGATATCGTCGATCCGTACGTCGACTCGCTGCTTGACCTACGCGTCCCGGACAATGACGCCGACCGCCGGGCGCTCCGAGACGACGAGCTGGTGAGCCTCATTTCGGAGTTCCTCGGCGCCGCCTCGGGGTCGGTAGTTGCTTGCTTGGAGTGGACCCTCGCGCACCTCGTGGACAAGCCGGATGTCCAGGATAGGTTGCGTCACGAGATCGATGGTGCCGGCGTGCTCTCCACTAAGACCCTCTGCGGTATGCCGTACCTTAACGCCGTGGTGCTCGAGAGCCTCCGCGTGCACCCGCCGGTCCCGTTTATCCTACGAGGCGTCCACGGAGGCGAGGCGGAGGGCATTGGACCGACGTCGGGCCCCAAGGAGATCAGGATGATGCCGTTCGGCGCGGCGCATAGGCATTGCCCCGGCACGAGCTAGGCGATGCTGAACATCAAGTGCTTCCTGGCTGCGCTCGTCCGGGAGTTTCTTCAAGGTGATGAAGAAGCCGCTTTCCGTGCGCGTCACACGACGCAATGGAACCGTGTAGATCTCGACGATGTTATTGTGCCTACAACCAGGGGCGGAGCCAGGCCCCAGGCCACCCTGGCCATGGCCCTGGGCGTGATGCCTAATTCTTTTGAGCACTGTTCATACTGTAGCAATTTATCACTGTTTGGCACTGTTCCTACGGGCTTTGCCCGTGGCGTGGCTCGATCCTGGCTCCGCCACTGCCTGCAACTGATCCGCATCTCATTTTTCATTTGCATGCGATGAAACACATGCATATAGTATGTACCATATGTAAGAATAAGATGACATTGGTATGCGACTTTTAAACCGAAATAACCGAACGTTTTTCCGCTAGCCATTTTGCTTACTAAAACCTAGCTTACTTTCCAAAAAAAAAACTAAAACCTAGCCACACTGACCATAGAAATCGGGAAATTCGGTTGCGGTTAGGTTCTTCCGTTCGATTTTCGGTTCGGTTACAACATCCTTTGCCCAGCTCTCTATAAAGGGAACTCGGCAAAGACACAGACACGTGGCACATTACCAGGTCTCGGAGTGCATACTGCGTAGCTGTGGTTTTGTCAGATTTTGTGAATTGTGAGATGATAGTTCGCATGTAAACATCAGGTCCGTTTCTTTTCTAGCATCAGTATTGCCCACGACAAAGGTGGTTTAGTGATTGTGCATCAGAGAATGTTTGGATCAGCTGGTGATCACATACTACATTCTTTGCAAATTCAAAAAAATATTTAACACAGTGTAAGTGGTTTTTCTAGACTTCGATTGTGGGATTATAGTTGTCAGGTCAACATCAGGCCCGCTTCTTTTCTTTACGCATCATTATTGCCCACGCGAGGTGGGTTAGTGTGGATTCGGCAGCAGCATTTTTTTTTTGTATCAGATGGTCATCATACATATATATATCTAGCTTTACTTTCCAACCGATAAAAACACTAGCAGTTCAAAATATATGTGAAAATTGTAAACAAAATAAGATACCGGTAAAACGGATGTTCTCATGATCCGTTTATCACTACCACATCGGGCGTCGTTTTTCTTGTCCCGTCAGAATAAGTTTGAAAAGACAATTCTCAAAAGCATGTAAACTCTTCAAATAGAACAGGAAATGTCAGCAAAGACACATGTACAATTGCTCGTTTTTCTTGTTCCTCGTTTCAGAGTCTATAGTTGCAAAATCTTCTCCTTCCAATGCATCCATTGGTGATCACCATTCTAAATCTATCACTTCCAAAACAACATTTTGCATCTACTTGGCAAATCGATCTCCACATGTTGAAACCGAGGTCCATACATTTCTACCACTACGCCTGACCGCCTGTACCAAAGATGGTTATGATCCCTTACCGTCTAGGGAGTAATGAGCATGAACTCACCTTACTGTGTATTCACTATTCTGTTCTACAGCAAACAAGCCACAGATGGCATCCTACTCATGCCGCAACACATCTCTCCCACCGGCCAAGTATGGAGCTGACCGTCCCTCCGCCGTGCCGCTGCGCAAACTCCGTCACGGCCTTCCGCACGCACGCATCCCACGTCCTGGCTGTCTCCATGATTGACCGGGGTTCCAGGAGATCACCAAGGACGTGCCGGAACGCCGCGTCGACTGAGGCCGAGATGGCACAGGAATTTTTCCTGCAGGTAGCGGAAGCTATTGTGAAGCAGGGGCAGATTCGGATGATCGGTAGTAGTACACAAGCATGAACAGGCTCAGCTCACCTTAGCACCTCATCCCCTTCGCGGTTGATAAGCACCGGAGAGCTACTCGGGTAATCTGGAGGAATGAACAGCTTCGTGGGCAAGACAAGAGACTGCATCAGTCAGAGAGTCAGTCAGTGCATTGTGGTAGGTACCTACATGATGTGGTGTAACGTGAAGCAAGTGTCTGAACTCTGAAAACAAAAATACCGTTTCAGATGTTGTAAAGAGTGATTTCTCGGTAGGTGAAAACGACACGGCGCTGTAAGAAAGTTTGATCGTTGTCCCGCCATTGCATGAGGCAATCCCATCCGTTCTATAGTCATCACATATGCTGATCACTGTATCGATCAGTGTGCTGTTAGCAGATTTAATCTCTTCCAACAGAGCATCATTAACATTCTGCAAAGAAATATTCAAAGCATGTCAGACTGTTACAAAGTGATGACAAACAGAGAAGAAATGGCACTGGATTGGCAACTTAAGAACCAAATGATCAATCGTGTTACCTGTGTTTTCTGCCTCTTGATGCTTATTTCGCCGCTCGATCCAGAGTCCGAGGTGTCGCACTCAAATGACATGCAACTTCTATCAATACTTCCTGATAGTAGCGATTCAGAACATGATGATGTAGTATTGAAAACACGCTTCATTTTGTTCACATTTTTAGATCCACCAAACTGCTGCTGTTGAGAGGATTTGCAATCCAAAATTGTGCCAATTTTCCCAGGTGGTACAATGTCACTGATGCTAAGGACAGACCAGATTGAATTAGCTGATTTACGTAGCGCTGCCGGTGATGAAGACCTCATCTGATGTTACATACAGAGAAAAGCATGAAACTGTCAGTATAAAGGGTTGCAACAATTCAAGAACTGCGACTGACCTGGGTAATCTGGTACACTTACCGCGTCAATTAGGCGATCGATGGGCTTCTTAGTCACCGATGTTTTGTCTCCACCCCGTGCCTGACCCTCTGCTTGACCAGCTGCTATCTCTTCCTGAAGTGGTGAAGCTGACGTTGTCTGTTTAGTAGGAGTGACTTGGTTAGAACTATTTGCTTTTGGTGGTGCTGCTGCTACATTGTCGTGCAACAAGGGAGATATGCTGTCAACGTCCTTTGAGAATGTGGACATCATTGGAGCACAGGGTGAATCTGGTGCAACCATTGGCCTCGTGACTGGTGAGGGGGTCAAGAAATCAAGCATACTGGTAGACCAAGACTGCGATGTTCCTGGTGAACTGATCGAGGAAGAAGGACTTGCTATTCCTAACAATTGGTTGTGATTGTTATGCTGATGAGCTGGTGGTGTTCTAGCCGTAGTTGTTTGCCTTGACTGCAAAATGCTTGCATCCGCAGATTGCTTTTGCTGTCTACTGTAATGGAGAAAGGATAAACATATTAAATAATGGGCATTACGCACATATCTCATGGTTACTTCTGAAAAATGGGCATTAAACATATTAAATAATGAAAGAGTGAACATAATTATAATCAATAATGATCACTACAAAATGAAAGTTACTATAAGAAGAAATGAAACATTTGATTACTAGTACTTCATTTTATTAAGGATGACATGTTCTATAGATTCAGAAGCAAAGGTAGCAGTCGGAGCTGTCTGATGGAGTATTTATTAGCGTTCTATTTTGATATTTGAGGGGAAAATACATAGAATTGCATCAAACAAAAGAGTTGATCGTGTAATATCTCCACTTTTGTCAAAGCTATCACTATTACCAACCTTTTACCACCAGGGATTGGGGATGCATTGCCAGTAAGATTGATGACTTGAGGCTGCTCACCACAATTCTGCAACTGATATCCTGTATTCACCTTTGCATTGCAAGCTTTAGTCTTCTCCATAAAACCCAGCAAATTATTTATGTGCCTTTCGTACTTGCGGAACTCCAACTTGAAACCCTCGTGCATATCACTTTTCCTCAGCAGCAAGAAATTCAATATAGTTCTGATTCCTTTGACGAATTCTGCTCTTTTTCTGTAATCATTAGCTTCGGCTCCTGGTAGTGATGACAATTCTTCCTGAATGGAGATGGAACAAAGGGTGTAAGTGACAGAGATTCGCTCCAAATTATCAATGGATGAAGATCATCATAGAAAAGGACAGATGACCTCTGTTAGTGTTCGAACAGCAAATCTCCGACCCAGTTCCACAAACTGCGAATAATAGGCATCCTTCCAAGACTTGATCTGCAATGGAATATTGCAGCAACATTATTAGCCTGAGCTGTTCAAATTTAACAAAATAATCATCGAAAAAACTCAGTAATGAGATTCAGTCATCCAGTTAGGGCGTGTTTGGTAGCCCGGCTGCCCTCAGAAAATCTCCTCTGACCCCGCTTTTTTCTGTTTGGTAGCCCGGGTCGTGCGGCTACGCCCCTGCCCATCTCGCCCCGAAAAGGCTCTCAGCCCTGCCCGCGAGAGAAGCTCAGATCGAGCTTCGCTACTCGGCAGGGCTGAGCTCGCCCGAAAAATCCCGCCGCGCGCCTCGCACCTGCGCCGAAACCAACAGGGGTCAACCGCCCCCACGCTCATTCCCCCCCCCCCCCCCCCCCCCCCCCCCAAATCGCTCCTCTCTCACCCATCTCCTCTCCACCAGACCAGCACGGGAGCTCCACCACCACGATTGGCCACTGGCCACCACCGCCGAGCGCCGCCGGCGAGCTCGTCCTCCCGACCTTCACCTCGCCGGCTGCACAGTTCCTCGAGCTCCTCGCCGGCAGCACAGTTTCTCGCCGGCAGCACAGCATGCGGCAACACTGCTTCCTCGAGCTCCTCGCCGGCAGCACAGCAGGCGGCGCCGCGTGGAGGAGGACACCTCAGGACTCCCGGCAGCCGCCCGTGGAGGAGGACCATCTCGGCTTCCTGGCGGCGGCGGAGAAGGTCAAGCTCGACGCGTGGAAGAGGAGGGCGCGGCCTCCTCGCGCTGCCACCCGCGCCAGCCGCCTCCGCGCGTGGAATAGGAGCGCGCTGCCTCCCGGCGGCGGCCCCTCTCGCCGGCGGTGGCCCTTCTCACCGGCGGCGGTGGCCCTTCTCGCCGGCGTCTCGCCGGCAGCAGCAGCGAAGGCAGAGCACAACGCTTCTGGAGCTGATTGCTTTTTAAGTTTTATTTACAGGACCTGATTGCTTTTATTAAAAGTCTGGCATGGCTCTGATGATACAGGCTACCAAACATGGTTTCAATGCAGCACTGCTCAGCTTATACAACCCACCAAACAAACGGAGTAAAACAAATTTGTATGTAGTGAGCATAGCTAGAGTGGGCATGTATGGGTTGAGATAGACCATACGGGCTACCAAACACACCCTTAGTAATGCTTCTGTGTCGAAATACATGGACAATAAAACTGGCACTTGTTATTTCTACAAGAATCTTAGAAGACTAAACTGTTTTTACGCAACAAATTATGCATAACTAATCCATACTAGGATATACTTAAAGATTAAGTGACATATATAAAATAACAGATTCTCACCTGGCAAAACATTTTCTCCATTATGTCACATTCTGTAGCACTCCCCATGGTAACTGAAATAATAAACACTGTAACTTGCGAAAAATATAAAATAAAAGGCAGGGGCAAACATTGAATAAAGTTTTATGACATTCACAGTTTTTGATGAATAAAGCAGCTGTCAGTACCTGGAATCTGAGACTTCTGACAAAGGAAAGAGCTTTGTTGAGCACCACTAATCTTTTGAAGAGGTGGGGTAATAGGCTCAGATTTACATGCCTTGAACGATGATTGTAGTATATCTGTCTGCCTACCATCCTGCAGAACATTCCGTCCTCCAAGCTGACTGACCTGTATCTTAGAGGCATCGCCTTGTTGGGCTCCAAGCATGTGGTACCTTTGCATGTCCATCTCTTGTTGTTTGGCTCCCAAAGTTTGCTGATTCATCCTTGTCAGTTGCTGCTGCTGCTGCTGCCTACCAACGTTTAGAGCCTGCGGTTGCCTGGCTGGATATTGAATCTGACTCTGAGTAGCAACTGATTGCATCGGCTCTGGACCAGGTTGGACACCTTGCCCTATTGTAGCAATCGCTGTGCTGGGCTGAACGTTTAGACATCGATCCACATTTGCCATCATGCCAGGGTGCTTTTGCTCAATCTCATTCTGTGTGTTTGGCGTGCAAGAGTAAACCATGTGCTGGTTTGACACTAGGCCTGAAGTTTTAGGTGTCATAGGCTGAGAATTTGGCCTTGGACTAGCCACCATCGTCGCCTCTGGCATTACAGAGGAATTGCCTCCCGGTAAAGCCTGTGCTGCATTAGTCCGTTGCAATTGGCTACGTGACTGCATTCGTCGTTTTAGTGCTTCACTTCTTGTTCTCTCAAAACTGAGCAACTTGTCTGATATATTTTTTATGTAGTCGTCCTGGACATTTGAAAATCAAATTAAACAATGACAGCATGACACAAGAACGAATCAAATTCAACTGTGAGCCAAGTAACAAAAAAACCAATGCATAGCTGCAGCTTTATAACATTGCTTCCTTGAGTTAGCAGATTAAATAGCAGAAACACATAAGTGTATACATAACATGGAAATGCTAGATATTCTCCTGTGAAACATCACAGGAAAAAGCTAATCGACTAGTGCATCAAACCACGATTGGATAAACACACCTTACTGTTGGTCCCACTGAATGCGTCCTCCTCAAATTTAGCAACGATAATTTGGGCCTCCTGGGAATAAGGCTCATACCTAGGCTGATAAAATGGGGCCAATCTGATGGTTCTGAACAGAATTAGAAAGAAATGGGGTTAAGATCATACATCCATGCAGCAGTTTGTATTATAACAACACTCTGTGCTCAACATATGTATTTGCGATCCGGACTCACAATTAACCATTAATACAAAAATAACTCATTCATGACAATGCACACAAAATATATTATAAATGTGATCATGGCACCAAGTAGCATAGAAAACTTACAAATTTTCTGAAAACCCACCTTTGACTCGCATTCATATATATAAAAATGTGTGACGACAGCTGAGACACATTGTCAAATTAAGAAAGAACAATCTATTTACCATATAGAGGTAACCAGCTAAACCAGTGTACCAAATTAGTAAGAAATATTTCCTCCAAGAACAAACTTAGCCCCAGTACTACTTGCGAACCCATCTGGCTACTCACTGAAAGATATCTCGATCACCGCAACCAGTTGATCCATCCACTGGTTACCAATTTTGGAGAACCAAAGCGTACCAAAACAAATGTACCTAGCCTGCCTGCAGGTAGGGGCATCCGGGCATGGACTGTTGGTCAATCGAATTAAGCAGGGACACACAAATGCAGTCTGCTGCCTGCCCATCTTAAATAGCATTGAGTCAGCAGCCAGCAAGCAGGAACGGTGAAGAAACGGGTAGCCTAGCTTGAACCAACCCCCGTCGGCTGTGCGGAAACCCTAAGCCCTGACCAAATCCGCTAAATCCTTTCGATCCAACCACCGGGCAGAGCTGAGGGTGGATCCGGACGGAAACTGAGAATCCGCCGGAAATTCGAGCTACCAGGTTGATGATCGCGCGCGGGAACCAGTCGGGAAAGGATGAGCCACGGGGGCGCGGACAAGGGGACGGGCGGAAGGGAGGGAGGAGTGGGAGCATGGGGTCGCTTACAGCTTTTCGAGCATGCCGGAGCGGTAGCCGGGCGCCTCATCCGCCAGCCAGTGGCGGCCTCGGCCGCCGCTTCCGCCGGCGGCGGCCATCGGAATCCCTCGCCGCGTCGGTGGCGTGCGCGGAAAGGGACCGTGTGGGATTTGTGGGGGCGGACGCGGTCGCTTTCTCGCTGGATCGGATGCGACCGATAATTTATACCTCGCCGCGTTCACTCGTGCGCTACTGCATATTATTTTATTTTCGATTATATTTTACCATTAAAAATATAATGTAATGTAGCTGGTGAAGTATTTTACTACTCGGTGGTACAACAGATATGATGCATCGTGTTGTTAAAAAGAAATATGCGAATTTCAATTGGTCATAGACTCATAGTGAGTGAGATATAAAAATGTTAGACATGAATGAATGTGTATTATAAATTATTTAACAAATGGAAGGTTGAAGTAGGTTGAAGTAATGGATGATGTGTAGAGATTAATAAATATCAGCGGATGATATGGATAATTGATTGAATAAGAAAATGGATGAAATGGATAACTAGCATTCATGTTGAGATAGACAATCATTAATGTATATTAATAAGGTTTTGCTTTATAAAAGATATAGATACACATTACCACAGAATCATCTATCCATGAGAGGAACGGCTCTCCCGGGTAACTGTGGACATGGTTGACGCAACAACTCACGTGGGTTCCATCCTCACATGTTCTCATTTTACTTCTCTTCTTCTCCTTTTATCATCCTCGGCGTAGCCAGGCCCCAGACTACACTTGTGATTGAAGCGTTGTAGCTATTGTTGTGTAATGTTCGACATTGTAGCATGAGCTTGGCTTGGGGCTTTGCTCTATCTTGGCTACGCTACTGATCTTGATCCCCTTTAAATTCCCACATCCGACGGTCACCAGCGACATTGCTCCTGCGAGAATCCTCCCACTACAATTTGTCGGTGCTCCTCTTCTCCTTATCCCCGTCTCTTGCCGCCACCACCCACCAACCGAGAAGGCGTCGGTGAGATGGAGCGAGCCGGTGGAGAGCAATGCACTTCGATACTCCGATGATTCTAACATGTTGAAATCTACAAGAAATATTTTAGAATCTTAGATTTGTTCGAAGGTTTTTAGGAGATCTACTAAATTCGTTAATAGAAAGAAGATTTGGTCCATTTTATAAGGGGAAACGGACCCAAAAACCATACAGGAACTCAGGCAACGCCTTGTAGTTTACAATTCACACCCACACAAGCACATCATCTCATTTTTTACAGTCTCCAACCAATAATGGCGAGCGCAATAGGGTATAGTCCCTCTAGACCACGTGTCAACCAGAACAAGATAACTCTGATGCACGACCCGGAGTCCAATATGACACGCATCGACGTACCGCCCACCCTTAGAGCCTAGAAAAAGTGGGTGAATGGACGGCATGATCCAGTAGCTGTTGAGAGAGACGACATCTCTAAAATGCTACAATAGTGTACATTGTGCATCGGAGGCCCATGGTCAACGTAGCAACCAACACCGACGCGAGCTGCCAACTTAGAGCCCCACTAGCAACCAAGACAACGTATCCAAGGAGGACACAAAGCCGTTGCGTCAGTGCTTCATGATCCAACGTGCTAAATCTAGGGCCGGTGGTCGAAAGTGGGCAATACAAATAGTGCATCAACGACGCTTCCAAAGACGTGACAACGCCAACATGCGTCGGCATCATCAGTGACTGCGTGGATTTATCCTAGCCGTGACGCCGTCCCCAAACCAGAGAGGCACAACGGATCACCCGCTCGACATGCCACCGACGAGAGTACCTCCCTTGACAAAGGTGCGGGAGGAGAGCGAAGACAACCTCCAGCGCCATTCCGGACATCCCTTCACGCTACCAGCCTATGTTCCTCCTCTCTGAACGTCTGTTGATGTCATGCCCTCCATCCTCCTTCCCGCTTGGCCGCGAGGCAATATAGCCAACTTAAGGAGAAGGACCAACGCACACCGGACTTGCCTGTCGAGGCAAATTTTCGTTTTTTTTATTTTTTCTATTCTTACTTGTTAGTAACCATATATACACACATGGCGCTCGGCATTCTTACTTGTTACTTGGCAAACTTTTCCGAGTTTGGTCTGTTAGTCACTCTTCGCAAACACACGAGCCCGTCACGGAGTCGTCCACCGGTTCTGACAAGGGACACGTGGCCAACGTGTTTGCTGAGTAGGTAGATTTGCCGAGTGTTTTTGGCTTTTTTGCCGAGTATTAATTTATCGTTTGCCGACCCTTTTTTGGACAACACTCGGCATAGCTGGTTCTTCGCTGAGCATAGTTTAGTTTGCCAAGTGTTTTTTAGGACACTCGGTATATTTACGTTTTGACACTTGGCAAGCGCAGAAGATGTTGGCAACAACTCGTTAGTGAGATGGCCTATATCAAAAAAGCATATCGTCTTTGTGACTTAGAACTTTGTGTCAGCATCACTCCAACGACGACATATATAGGATATCGCAAAACAGTCGAAAGCTTTATCCTACGGGGCTACGGGCTACGAATAAGAAAATTTCTGCCGATTAAGAGGAAGAGGTTCCAACTAATTATTTCGTCCATGAATAACCACAGACAATGCTTTTTATGGGAATATGAGGTAGACCCACACAAGTCACTCCACACAATGGTAGATGCTTCAGTTCGCCGGTTCCACGTCATGCAACTTAGCATGCATGCATACCGTTGTGATCTTATTCTTATGGCACTATATGCATATGTTTCATCGCATGCATGATGCATGCAAATGAAAAACGAGATGCTGAATTGCACACACAATAATAACAATGTCGAGATCTAGTACACGGTTCCAGTGCGTCATGTGACACGCACCGAAAGCGGCTTGTTCATCACCTTGAAGAACCCATCCAGCTCCGTCAGGTCAACGCCGCCGGCGCCGGTGCAATCCTCCGCCCACTCGAACTCGCGCATGAGCGCCGCCAGGAAGCACTTGATGTGCGCCATCGCCTGGCTCGTGCTGGGGCAGTGCCTATGCGCTGCACCGAACGGCATCATCTTGATCTCCTTCCGGCCTGGCATTGGGCCGACGCCCTCCGGCTCGCCTCTGGCCAGGAACCGCTCAAGCCGGAACTCGTCAGGATCCGTCCACGTCTTGCTGTCCCGTCCAATCTTACCTGCATTGAACAGTACCCTCAACCCGTCGGGCGGCACGGTCGTCACGCCAATGGTGGCGGCGCCCTCGCCGTGGACGCCTCGTAGGATGAATGGCACTGGCGGGTGCATGTGGAGGCACTCGAGCACCACAGCGTTAAGGTACGACATTCTATGGAGAGTCCTAGTGGAGAGCACGCCGGCGCCATCGATCTCGCGACGCAGTCTATCCTGGATGTTCGGCTTGCCGATGAGGCTAGTTAATCTATCTATTATATATTAAAAGTGTACTCCTGCGCATGAGATCCGCATGGCTAGTTAATCTATCTATTATATATTAAAAGTGTATTATGGGCTAACCAGAAATTAGAGAATTACCGTAGAAATTACCACAATAATCAGAAACATCTGGCCATTCATTAAGTGGGTCCAGATCTCGAAACTGTATTATGACCGTAAGATTTTAATCTAATCCCGCAATCTCACCTCGCCTGGCGCCTGGAGCCGGAGCGCCGCAAAACTTTCCATGCCGCTAGAAAAAAGAACGTCTTGAGTCTTAACCTAGGGTTGCCTAGGGTATCGAACTGGATCAGAGATGTCTTTGATGGTGCAACTTTGCTAGCGGAACCACAAGAAAGTCCGTTCCATGGAGTGTGCTGCATGTGCGATGAGGAAATTAGGACTCCATATGCAAGATTTGATTCCCGTGGATATCATGTCTTCAGCGACAAATCCATGTAGGTCTCCTCTCCCTTGCGCCGTCATGCCAATTGGAGCGCCTCGATCTACTCTGATCGTCTGAGATCGATCTGCGGAGGTGGGAGGCCATCCCTGTGTGAGATCTCTGCCAAAATTTAGGACCTCGGAAGCATCTGCCTCCATGCCATACAGAAGTGGCCAGGTTTGGTGCGTTCCTGCACGTATGATTTTAAAGACAGGTGCAGAAGAATCGATCGGGAAGATGCAGCGCTCATGTCAGCGAGAAATTTGCATGGATTAGGGTCCTGTCACGGGATTGTGGTGCAGCCTAACATGCAGCCGGTAATTCCTTGGCATACAATTGATTTGGAAATTTCACTATCAATCTACATATATTGGTGCCTAGAGAAAATGAGAAATCAGTACGATGATTTCCTTCTTCTGATGCACCTTTTTGTCCTCTTGATTTCTGACCTGCTTGATGATTCAAGCTGTTCTTATGCATTAGCAGGAGATTCAAGGTTACGGACATGCAGTGCTGCCGCCGCCGGTCTGCCGGGGTGCTGACAGGTGGAGTTGTTGCACTGGTATATGTTAGCTTTGCCGATTAGATCTTCGGTTTCAGACAGTTAGGGTTACTTACTTTCTTCCCCGTTATTTAGGTTGCTCGATTGTATGTAACATTACCAACACGTGCATATGTGTCTGCCTCCTGTTGCATCTTCCAGGACCAAAAGGTTTAATATTTCATATGCGCTGCTACAAATAGAATTAGATTTCCCAAGATAATCCTCTATAGTTGATTGCTAGCGTTTGAACCATTAGTAGTCTGACAAAGTTCTATGTGTTTTATCAAGATGAGCTGTTGATGATATGAAAAGACACCAAATTCTTGACGACAGTCTTTCTTTCAGGTATTTGTTTGCTTACCCCTTGGATTTTGGCGATTGATTTGCAGTGAAGGAAGTGCCATTGTCGACAGGATTGAGAAACGAATTCGGTAATTTCTGGTCGTCTTCAGTGACAGGGATTTCTCTGTCCGCGGAGAGCTCCGGTTCCTGTCCCCTTAATTTAGTTTTGTTGCATTCTCTGGTCTATCGATAGTTTACCATTTGTAGATGTACGAATCGATCTAGAAAAAACGTGCAGATTTGATAAGACGAAGCAATTAATCAGGCCAATAATTGACAAGTGTAAGCGTTGTTTTCAGCTACCAGTTTTCCTCATGATGTGGTTTAAGATTGTTATTAGCTTTGCCGATTAGATCTTCGGTTTCAGTCAGTTAGGGTTACTTACTTTCTTCCCCATTATTTAGGTTGCTCGATTGTATGTAACATTACCAACACGTGCATATGTGTCTGCCTCCTGTTGCATCTTCCAGGACCAAAAGGTTTAATATTTCATATGCGCTGCTACAAATAGAATTAGATTTCTCAAGATAATCCTCTATAGTTGATTGCTAGCGTTTGAACCATTAGTAGTCTGACAAAGTTCTCTGTGTTTTATCAAGATGAGCTGTTGATGATATGAAAAGACACCAAATTCTTGACGACAGTCTTTCTTTCAGGTATTTGTTTGCTTACCTCTTGGATTTTGGCGATTGATTTGCAGTGAAGGAAGTGCCATTGTCGACAGGATTGAGAAACGAATTCGGTAATCTCTGGTCGTCTTCAGTGACAGGGATTTCTCTGTCCGCGGAGAGCTCCGGTTCCTGTCCCCTTAATTTAGTTTTGTTGAATTCTCTGGTCTATCGATAGTTTACCATTTGTAGATGTACGAATCGATCTAGAAAAAACGTGCAGATTTGATAAGACGAAGCAATTAATCAGGCCAATAATTAACAAGTGTAAGCGTTGTTTTCAGCTACCAGTTTTCCTCATGATGTGGTTTAAGATTGTTAAGCTACAGTGAGATTACTTTGATTCCATCGAGGTATGTGATCTGAGCAGCACCGTATTTAAGCTTAAGGTAAATTCCGCTTCATCTCAAGATCTTCACTGATTCATGGTTAAGAGTAGAACTTCAGAACATTGTATGATTTTCTATTGCTGCCATGGACGGGAAACAGTCCAAGTGAACAGACCGTCTAATTATCTTCTTTACTTGTAGTTTCTTGGATATAGAGAATGGAATCATAAGTACAAATAATACCTCAACGTTGTTGTTCCCTTCACTGCAGCTGCAAACATGTTCTAGATGATTTCCTGCTATTGTTTGTAATTTATCTACACCTATGAAACATGAGATAAGCCTGTCAAATTTGCAGATCACTTGCAGACTTGCAGTGAATG
The DNA here is from genome assembly GCA_947311845.1 of Poa pratensis. Taxonomy (NCBI): domain Eukaryota; kingdom Viridiplantae; phylum Streptophyta; class Magnoliopsida; order Poales; family Poaceae; genus Poa; species Poa pratensis. The sequence goes on along the minus strand of CAMZMU010000093.1, from coordinate 2,324,201 downwards.
ATGATATTATGAATTACTGGATCTATGCTTCTTCGAATAATGTTTCAGGTATCTCTAGGAAAGATTTGTAAGAGTCATACAAACTCTAACAATTCTTCTTGACTTCAAGCACATGATGTATTAACCTGTAGTAGTCACGGTAGTGCTGACAAGATAATGTCAGTCATAGATCTTTGTGAGGTGACTGAGTTATTTTTATTATACAAGCTTGATTGCTCGAGAGAGAGTTCACTTGAGATAAGTACCTTATGTGTCTGAGTGGTTCCTCCAAGGCCATTTTGAATTATTTTCATGTGTATATGTCATCTGGAGTGTAAATATTGTTCAAGCTTTGCTGCTACAATAAGTTCTAACATTTATGCATGCTGAGCGTCCCATTCTTTTTCTCAGCTTAAAATGATATACTAGCTGAAGTCATTTGTTCACTCTATTGTATATTCTAAAACTGGATTCTTACTAAGTTAGCCCTTGAACATGCCATGTCTGGTGATGGTAGCTTTACCAAGATAACATAATATTCCTTCCGTGATGCAGTTTGAATCTTCCTATAGCCCTGGAACATGCCTGTTATTCCTTCTGTGATGTAGTTTGAATCTTCCTATAGCGTTGTAGATTCTTTCAAGAATTTCCTTTGTGTTCCCCTAGGTTTTCCATTCTGGTAGGTAGACCACACGATGATTATATGAGCTACGATCCATTCAAAAACTATAGACAGCTACTCCTAAATAATTATCTTGAAAAGAAAGGTTTTCTATGACAATTCTAACAAATAACATCGTTCTCTTAAGATTTTATCCTAGCTTACTCGTGCGTGCTCCGCTGGGCGGCACTGACCAGAGGGTGTTGTATGGAAGGATGGAGATCTCGGATGGGACATCTATATCTATCGCCGGCTTCCTGTTTGCTGGAGCCTTGCGTTCTCTAGATATAAGTGCTTCTTGCTACAAAGGAAGTTGGTACTCGAGGACTTTTTGATTGTTCAATTACAGCCAGAACTACTTATGGGCATCAGATGCAGATTGGAAAGTTTTAGCAGTTGACAGTTGCTATTGTTCACTGCAGCATCTTTTTTAGATCCTTCGTGTTTTTCAAACACTTATACTACCTTTAAGACTGCATTATCCTCAGTGCATCGTATCCCTTACAAGTTACAACATCAATCTCTCATTGGCTCACGGCTTTCAGGTTTTATACATGCTGCAGCCGACACGCTCTGCATGCATCGCAGCATCGTGCCAGCGTGTATCTGGTGATTTCCATCAGTTGCTCCGCAGTCTGCACAGTGGTGTTAGCCACGCACTAAAGGTTAGATACTCAGGTTCGCCGTTGTTCAGGTGCATGGTAGTCTATTCGAAGTGTTTTTTATTCTGCTTCTTAGGTGTACTTTCGCACGAACACAAACTGCAGCAATTTCATCAAACCGTTATCAGACTAAGAAGTCAGAATGCTACAACCAGAATCAACTGGATAGATAGATATATCTTCTCTAGGATAAAAAAAACTTCAATGATCTTAGAAATATATCAACGATGTAAAGATTGCTTACAAGATGACTATGGCAGCAATTGGATTGACTTATGATTGTTAGAAGTCAGAATAATACAATTAGTTCTGACTCCACATAATGATTTATACCTGTCTTAAATGACAAAAGTGTATAATGATTGTAGGAATTTATGAACGGTCTGTAATGTTTGGTTCACAAGATGATCCATCATTTTGGTAACTTCAGGTGTAATGGTTAGCTTGCAAGATGATCCATCCTTTTGGCACCTTCGGGTTTTCAGTTAACAATTAGGAAAAGATTCACAAGGAAATAATGAAGAGGGAATCAGAAATAATTTATGAGTGCGTGCCGATCCAAACTTGGCAATATTTGCTAGAAACAATGCTTTATGTTCTTACTATTTCATCTCATTAATTTGTGGGGTAGTCAATTTCTTCTTGCTAGCGTCAGGAAATAAACAACTACTGAAAATTTGAATGTATTTACAAACAAAAGCAAGGAAAATCTGGCGTATTCTTTTTTTAACAGAGCATAATAACTAAAAGGAAACTTATCTACCAGAAACCAACATTTTTCTCACTGGTAACTCGGCGTGGTCACCTGCATCTATTACATTATTTTCCTTGCATTACCTGATTAGGTTTAAGTGTACCTTCCATCTTGATTCATCATATCCAAGTTTCCTTGCGGATAATTATTACACAGTTAATACTTCTAAGATGTTTCATCTGTTACTACGCGACATTGATCAATATATGTTGTGTAGGGGCTTAATGCTTTAAGTTGAATTCACGTTAGGAAATTTATCCTTCTCAATTGATCTCACTTATGTTGAAGCATCCTCATTTCTTCGTATCCTTTATGTGTTTCGAAATGTAGCGGATGAATTTACTGCAGAAAAAATTACCAAATCAGATATATACTTCCGCATTGTCTCAGACTACTACTATCACGTTTTTTTTCACTTTATTTCGGATGAAATGGCTCCCATATTTTCTCTATAGAACAACATCTTCTTGATGAATTTACAAAAACATATTATTTCAAGTATCATAATATTAAATATATGTAGGACCGTACTTAATTTGCTAATTTGAGACAAAGATGGTGTCTTCCTCCAAGCACACAAAATAGAAGGAATTTTTTAAAAGTTACACTTAGCTCGGAAGATAAGTAAGGTAATGAATGTTTTAGATACAATGCTATAGTTCGTCTTTGTTCGACCAAAGGAATATATTTGTTGCAATGGCACTGAAACCATCAAAGAACCTACGCAAGGGTTAGCCAAGTTATTTTCTGGTGAGATTTGTGGCGCCATGAGTAAATAAAATACTCCCTCCGATCCGTAAAAAAGTTCGGGACCAAACAACTACGCACATACAACTATATAGCAAAACTGGCGAATGTTTTTTCGGATCCGAGGGAGTAGTTTCTAGATACAAGGTTACGAAGACACGTATGTGAGGACATATTGCAAACCCACAAAAGAAGTATTTGAAATATCATATAAGAAAATAAGCACATGAAATTAATATGTTGCCCGCGCATGTGCGCGGGCCACCTTGCTAGTTACAGGCTAAAAGTAAGTTGCTACAACCTTTGAAAAAAAGTAAGCTGCTATAAAAGTGTTCTCGCTAGCACTATCGCAGTACTAGTCACCAAGCAAATGTATGCCACTATATGTTACTTGGATGCGAAAAAACGGGATGAAGTAGTTCAGTGTCGATCCAAGTGGGAGATGGTGCAAAAACATAGTATTGCATCAGCAAATAAGATAACGGTGCAGGAGGCTCTCTGCGAGCATAAGTGATAAGTGGATCAGGCATATTCGAGACAATCTTTCTGCGTATAGCCAGGGATGGTGCTAGACCTAATCTCTTCAGCTGGCCATGTTCCCCTAATGGCCAATACACGGCAGGAGAAAGTTTCAGTCTGCTATACCCGTTTACAGGAGGAAGATACTGTCAGCCACATCCTTCTGGGCTGTGTCTACTCTCGCCAAGTTTGGCTCGGGTGTTTTCACTTTTCAGAAGATGGAGCTTGTGGCCGAAAACCCACGAGCGAAAGGCTCGCTGCAATCTTGGTGGTTCAGAGTGAGGAATCGGTTTAGCAAGAAAGACAGGAGGGGCTTCGATACTCTCACGATTCTAACCTGTTGGAGGCAGTGGAAACAGCGCAATACTCGTGTCTTCCGAATATCTTTTTTTATTCGAAACATGCAGGAGAACTGCATGTAGATATTAAGAGAAGAGAGGTTCAGGTCAGAAGAGACCTTAGTACAGCGACCCACACAAACCTGACACTCAACGACCTACTGCAAGAAAAAAGGCAAAAAATAAAAGACAGCGACCAAGGAACCATTACAAAGCGTCTACTGAAAGGCTAAGCGACCCTTGCTCACGAACGCCAATTGGAGTGCCTCTGATTTGATGTTTTGAACCAGAGTTTGCATAGGCTTGGACACTTTGTCGAACACCCTCTTGTTTCTTTCACACCACACTGTCCAGGTAACCAACATGAAGATGGCAAGGAATTTTTTCGATCATTCCCTTGAAGTCTTCTCTCATTGTTTAACCACCATCTGTTCAGCGAGGTGCTCGCCCGTGGTTTGATGTTGCTTAAACCGGCCCATCCCAACACGGTGCACCAAAGGATGTTGATGACCACACATCCCATCACTACAGGAATGGCGAGCTATGCCGACGGCCGGACTCTATGCCGACGGCTTTTTGTCGGGGCCGTCGGCATAGGCTCCGACGAGGAATGTCCATCGACGCGGCCGTCGGCACAGGTTTAGCCGTCGGCACAGGGTCTATGCCGACGGCAAAGCCGTAGGCATAGGTTCAAAAAGCTATGCCGACGGCAAAGCCGTAGGCATAGCTATGTTTTTTTTTTTCTGTTTTGGTTTAATATGAAATAATTCATATCTTTAAATCTATAAATCGAAATTTAACAAATAAAATGTCTAAATCGATTAGAAAAATGAGAGGAATCCAAATATGACATCCATATCATCTTTTTCATCATGCATATGACTTTTTGCAACAAATTATGCCACGGGTCTATTTTGACCATTTTAAAAAAAAAATAAAAGAATGTGAAAAAATACCCAAAAAAACAAATCCTTTGGCATGGACTCCTTATATGTGTACTAGTTGTTAGGGAAAATGATAAACTTGAGTTTTGAAAAAAAATTCACAAAACTTCTTCACAAAAAGATCAATCATCTATAAACATGTATAAGTTTCGAGTCAAATGACCTAGATATGATCATCTATGAACCATAGTTTGTGATAATGTGCCCATATTTGACACATAGGTTTGTCTTGTTATGACAAATAATGTTGCAGAACTAAGTTTTTTCAAATTATGTTTATAAATATCATTTTTCATTTCTTAATTGTAAAAAATGACATTTTTTTGTGAAGCAAGTACAACAAATATGGTGCAAAATGGCACCCATTCAATTTCCACACAAAGTAGATCATATTTGATGGACAATCCAGAAATATTATGAATTTTCTCGGTTTCTAACTAATTTCGCCTACTTAAATGACTTTATGTCTATTTTCCGAAAGTAATTCAATTTTGAAGTACAAGTGTGTGATAGTTTACTCTGAAATTTTTACAAAAATCATTTTAAGATACAACAATAGTGGTTATATCACAAAACCATCGATGGTTTTAAAAAATGCGACCCCTTTGAAGGAATACACACGACGGCCATTTTGATCGTTTTTTCGAAAAATTAAAAGAAAGTGAAAAAATACTCAAAAAAACAAATCCTTTGGCATGGACTCCTTATATGTGTACTAGTTGCTAGGGAAAATGATAAACTTGAGTTTTGCAAAAAATTCCACAAAACTTCTTCACAAAAAGATCAATCATCTATAAACATGTATAAGTTTCGAGTCAAATTACCTAGATATGATCATCTATGTACCATAGTTTGTGATAATGTGCCCATATTTGACACATAGGTTTGTCTTGTTATGACAAACAATGTTGCAGAACTAAGTTTTTTCAAATTATGTTTATAAATATCATTTTTCATTTCTTAATTGTAAAAAATGACATTTTTTGTGAAGCAAGTACAACAAATATGGTGCAAAATGGCACCCATCCAATTTCCATACAAAGTAGATCATATTTGATGGAAAATCCACAAATATTATGAATTTTCTCGGTTTCTAACTAATTTCGCCTACTTAAATGACTTTATGTCTATTTTCCGAAAGTAATTCAATTTTGAACTACAAGTGTGTGATAGTTTACTCTGAAAATTTTACAAAAATCATTTTAAGATACAACAATAGTGGTTATATCACAAAACCATCGATGGTTTTAAAAAATGCGACCCCTTTGAATGAATACACACGACGGCCATTTTGATCGGTTTTTCGAAAAATTAAAAGAAAGTGAAAAAATACTCAAAAAAACAAATCCTTTGGCATGGACTTCTTATATGTGTACTAGTTGCTAGGAAAAATGATAAACTTGAGTTCTGACAAAATTTCCATAAAACTTCTTCACAAAAAGGTCAATCATCTATAAACATGTATAAATTTCGAGTCAAATGACCTAGATATGATCATCCCCGTGCCATAGTTTGTGATAATGTGCCCATATTTGACACATAGGTGTGTCTTGGTATGACAAACATTGTTACCAAAAATAATTTTAAAAATAATTTTATAAACTTCATTTTTCATTTTTTAAGTGTAAAAATAACTTTTTTTATTAAGAAAATACCAAAAATATGTTACAAAAAGTCATATGCATGATGAAAAAGATGTTATGGATGTCATATTTGGATTCCTCTCATTTTTCTGATCAATTTCGACATTTTATTTATTAAATTTTGATTTACGGATTTAAAGATATGAAATATTGCATATTAAATGTAAAAAGGAGAAAATAAAGTAAAATAAATTTTATTGTTATTTATTCAAATATTATTATTACATAATCATTGTTATTTATTCAAATAAATTTTCAAAATTTAGACAATAAAAGTGCAACATCATGACCCAGGGGTTAATATGTTCGATAGAATAATAACATCAGTAAGTTCTAACATCTCATTTGGAAGCTAATTTAGAAGGAACTCAAAAGTTAAGCGTGCTTGGGCTGGAGCAATCTGAGGATGGGTGACCGAACGGGAAGTTTGACCGAGATAAGTACTTTGACCTGAGATTAAGTGTCTAATATGTAATTAGAAATTGTGTGTGGCTAAGTTGGAAATTTCAAAATTAAAAAAACATAAATTAGAAATTAAAAAAAATAAAAAATTATTTTTTAAAAAAATGTTAAAAAATGAAAAAAATAATTTTGAAAACATATGCCGACGGCTCTGTGCCGACGGCTTTGCCGTCGGCATAGCCTATGCCGACGGCTAGACCTGTGCCGACGGGTTTCTAGGCTATGCCTACGGGCACCTATGCCGACGGTGGCCGTCGGCATAGCCTATGCTGACGGTAAAAAGACCTGTGCCGACGGCAAAAGGCCGTCGGCATAGGTGGCCATTCCTGTAGTGCATGAACAAATGCTTACCGGTTTCAACTTCCGTGTTGCAGAAAACACACTTAGGATTATGGGGGAGGCCTCTCTTAGCTAACCTGTATGCGGTCCAAATTCTCCTTCTGAACAACTATTAAATTGATGCACTAGCCAATTATCCCAAAAGTCCGAACTGATGGGAAATGGCTGTGCAATGTATATATATTATATTCTGACACTCCCTCTCACGTCCAGGCTGTGGACTTTTTCTCACGAGCCTAGGACGTGGAATTTAGGGTGTCCGCAGATATTTATTTTTTAATACTGTGTTAGCCAGGACTTGAACTCTAGACCTCTGGCTCTGATACCATATCAAGCTTCATGCGCTGACCACTATTCCAAAAGACCGATCTGATGGAAAGGGCTAGGCAATCCACTTATACACATCAACACCCCCCCTCACGTGTGACAGGAAGACAAGGGAAGACAAGTCAACACGTGTAGAGTCAGAGGCAGGCTCAAGAGGCATGACGTGCCTGTACGTAGCCTATACATGCCTATACGTGGACACCGAGGGGGCAATAGCAATTTTTAGAATAAAGTGCGGAAGCTAGGACTCGAACTCGAGACCTTGGCTCTGATACCATGTCAAATTGATGCACTAGCCAATTATCCCAAAAGTCCAAACTGATGGGAAAGGGCTGTGCAATGTATATATATTATATTCTGACAACAACCATGCAAAGAACTTGATCTTGAGCGGTGCGCTGGACTCCCAAATTGCCTTGGCGGCCTCACAATCTTTGTTGGTGGCGAATTGGGCAGCATAAACGGACTTAGCCGAGTAGACACCATTGGACTCCCAAGTCCAAGTCCAGACGTCCTCAGAATCTAGGTTTAAGATCAACGACCTTGTTTCTTCCCAAAGGGTGACGGCCTGCAAGAAAGTTTGAATCTTAAGCGGCTTCTTGATGTCTTTGGTCCAGTTGCACTCCGGGAGGCCTTCTGCAACCGTTCTAGTTGCTCTGGTCATGGGATTCACGGCGTGATAAACCTCCGGTGCTATATTCTCCACTGAACGACCCAAAATCCACTTATCTATCCAGAAGAACGTTTTTTCTCCGTTTCCAACTTCTACCCGAGCTGCAGCATTGAACAAGTGCCTGATTTTCTCATCGACTGGTGTCATCAGAGGGCTCCAAGCCTTGTCAGCCGTTCTAGCATTCCAGGCCCAGCTCACTTGGAGAGCGGAGTGCATGATCTCAAGGTCCAAGATCCCAAGCCCACCTTTTGGCTTCGGTCTGCACACCGAGGGCCATGCGACCAGACACTGACCTCCACTGACCGTCTCGGTTCCCTTCCACAAGAAAGCCCTGCGTATTTTATCAATTGCTTTGAAAAACCATGGTGGGGGGTTAAGCGACATAAGGTGGAAGATTGCCATCGCCGACAACACAGATTGAACTAGAATATCATAACAGTGAATATTTGGTGGAAGGTTTGATCAGCCAAATAATCATAGCAGATTGGAAAGCAGGTAATGTTTGGTAATGTTTGGTCCAAAACGAACGTGTTAACTGATATCTAAAGAGTTAAGAGATACAATTATATGATCAAACATACTGGAAAGCAGGTAATGTTTGGTCCAAAACAAACGTGTTAACTGATATCTAAAGTGTAGAATTTTTAAATAAATTGAATGGAAACAGTAGACCAACACAATTTTTTATATTAAAGGGTAACAAGAAATAAGGTAGATGAACTGAGTTAGCACATCATTTCAGAATGAGAAACCGCAAGGTGCCAAACAGAACCTCAAAAGATTGTTTTGTATTTAGCATAAGAACACATTCCATTGATGAATCGGCTAATATAAGTACCTCCAAGGGTACAAGGCTTTGGATTAACTGATATATCACCTTATGTCATAAGCACGTACAACTCAATTAGGATTTGAAACAACAACGGCAGGACTTCACTCATGGAATAAGGACTAAATGTACTACTGAAACGATAACAAATCATTTATGAAACGATTCCAATTTGAAGATAAAGGAAAGAGATGCACCTTAAACTCCAGAACGATGCAAGACAACTTCGAATCCGCATCCGTGATATAAAATTGTGCATTAACTAATATAGTTAGAAAAGGCATGTTTCCTGATTTTCTATTCCCGTTATATGAAAACTAAACTCTTGTTAACATCTAGTTCATCTTTGTTTTTACTTGATGTATACATACATGTCTGAGTACAAATGGCATTACATGTTTGATGGGTAGCAATGCACTCTGAAATGGCCATGAACAGAAGATGTGCATCGATACTTAACCCTTCCTTCAATTGCACAGATAGAACAACTCCTCAATTGCATAAGAAAAATTACACCGTACTATGAGAATATTGTTGCATGAATAGAAAGCCAAAAGTAAAACATACATCTTCATCCTCTCGACTAATGAATATTTCACAAGCTATAAAAGGGAACTTGCAAACCATGCACTAATGATGGTGAACAAAGTTCATGTTAGGACACAGCACAACATGTTTTTTTGTTAGCCTTGCTATACGTGAATATCCTCTTCTTTTCAGCATCTTCAGGTGTCTCTTCCACAATGTAGCGGAGCAGTAGCTCTACTTGAACTCGTAAGCTACAACATCCAGAATGAACAAGTTGTTTATTATCCAATAATCTTATAGTGCTATCATTATTCTAATATCTTAAACATATATGATTTTACGTTAAGGACATGTGACATTTCATCTTGTGGTGCATAAACATTGAGCATGTCCCGGTAACAAAAAAAGTGATAAACAATGGTACTCTCCGACTCACCAAACTATGAACGACACAATGGAATACCTTTCAAACATGACAAGCAACGGTTAGTTCATTTCAAAACAAAGAAACAGTAAGAAACTTTCAACTAAATGATTGGCTTGTCTCAAATTATTTTTGCAAAGAGACGCAATGAGGGGGAATCAGGTACCATATTTTTTTCCGTAAAGCTTACTTCTTTGTTCGACAATCAGTTCATCATAGCCGCGCATATCCGCATGATTTCACTCTAGAGTATGTCCTATAGTAAAAAATTGGATTAGTCCAGCTTAACAAATAATTAAATGGCCAAAAATATGCAACATGGTATATCCCATGTTTCGCAACATGACTTCGCTGGAAGGTGATCAACTTGGCCTCTCGAAATATGTGTTGAGGCCACTCCAATTGCTGACAACATGTTACATATGCATCATTTCAGTTACTATTTCTAGTACCGAATTGAGGAAATAAACATTCAGTAGGATAGTTAAATGAAAATTGAAACACTTAATCGACAATCTGCACTAAACTCACCAAAATCTGCAAGCTGCAATTATGTGCTGCCCCTTTTGTGGTGCTCATATGCAGTTATTTCTTTCTCGGTTGCCAATGTATCTTGAACTACATTCGGAGGTTCCATACAAAAGACATCAGCATGTACTGAACCATGAAAGGCATTAAAAAATAAGTGCCACAACACTAAACACGCCGAGTCGAGGTTTCATGTCGTCACGAAGCAGGGCACCAATTCAGGGTCAGTAAGGCTATGAATAATTCTTCTAAGAAATAAAACAAAACTAGCAGGATGTGCGCTATTGCGTGTCTGCTGGCGGTGTAATTTTCATATACAAGCACTATTTCTCCTTGTGTGCCTATCATCTCCAGAGTGATGCAATGCTGCAGATTCAATGTAAATAGGAAATGATTGTATTAAACCTCACACTAGGATGCATTTTGGAACTTACAGGTCATAGGTTATGACAATGTAGAGATGATACCCACCTAGAACGTATAATGACGATACGCACTGGACACTGCCCAAACCAACACACCCTAGAAAGATTACAGATAAATTTAAGACGGAAGTGGCACTTGATCGAGCACCTCCAGGTCATCGAGGATCAGGAAGACGTCGAGGCAGGCAAGGCAGCCGGCTCGCGTGCATGGCGGCGGCGGCGGGCAGGGCAATGCGGCGGCGGCAAGCAGGGGGCAGTGCGGTGTCGGCGGGCAGGGACAGCGCGGCGGCGGCGTGCAGGGAAGGGCGACGGGATTTAGATTAGCGGTGTGCGGATAGGGCAGGGCGACGAGATTTAGAGGGCCGCGCTGAGCGTCACCCGGGTGATCTATCCGAAAGATCCCCCGGGTCGGCAGCCGTACGATTGAATCGCGTGAGCCGTCCGATTCCTTCGTCCATCCCGCCACCCCTCCTATCATTTGGTTCATTGAAGCAATTCCTCGCGCGCGTAGCAAAAAATTGTAGCAACTTAAAAAGAGGCAGGGTTCGTGGATTGCGGAGGCGACTGCGAGGCGGAAGAGGCGACGGCGCGGCGGCGCGTCGTGTAGCTCCGCCGTTGCTTCCGCGATGCACCACCTCCGCGAACCCATCCTCAATCCACCCCCAGGGCATCCCCGCCACATGGATCCACCCTCCATAGTTGCGTCTACGTCGAGCTCTGGACCTCCCCCACGGCAACGGCGGCGGGAATGCGCGAACGGAGGTGCCGGACCATCCTTTATGCGAGGATTTCTGGCAGATCTGATGAATCCTTCAGTAGTGTTTGATGCGGATCCAGAGATTCAGCAGCCAGCATCTTCGGTTAGTTGCTACACTAAATTTCAGCTCTGAACTATGAGATTTACATGTTGCTTCATTGCTACTGCTGTGTTCTTACATGCTTCGATTTGTGATTAACATGGATTAGATGCTAGGGTAGCTGTGTGTTACAAAGCTAGCAGTAGCAAAAATTTAGATGCTAAAAATTCAGAAGCACAAATTCAGAAAATAGTTGCAGCAAAATGATTTTCAATTATGTAGCATAACCAAACATGAATTGTAGCACATTTTACCGTGTTATTTTGTACGAACGTTCGTTCAGATACAAAAATTAAAAATAGATAGTTGCTACATGAAAACCTTTGACGCTTCTTGAAAACCTTTGCTGCATTGAAAAACTTAGTTGCTTCGTGTGCAGGGATTTGTTGCGGACAACATTATAGGTGGGTTTGACCTCAACCAGCCTGGTGGTGGAGAAAGTTGTTATGGTGATTTGCAGCCTGACAATACACCCAATGGGTTTGCTGATGGACCAACGAGCGCAACAAGTGGTAATGCTCCCAATGCTGCTGAAGATGTTGGCGAGGAGGTTTGCTCTCAACTGGTGGTTCCTTATGTAGGTATGACATTTGACTCATTAGAGGTAGCGCAGCTAGTGTTCAACAACTATGCATGGAAGTTGGGTTTTGGTACACACATTGGCAACACCAAGTACAGCCAAGCAAAGAATGCACCCAAAGACACAATTCTGAGCAGACTGTTTAAGTGTGTGCACACTGGAAGACCGGCTGGTGCAAAACCTGCTGCTGGGAGCAAATCTTCTGTTGCTGCGACGATAGATGACGCAACAGTTGACATGAGCGCCTACGGTGGAGGACAGAGGTCTCGCAGCAAGAAAGCAGGGGTGCACAAAGATGCTCCTGACATGAGACAGCGTAACAAATTGCTCCGCCATGACTGCAAGGCGAAGATGCTTGTAGGGAATCGCGATGGTGTTTGGACTGTGACTGTTTTCATTGAAGAGCACACACATCCAATGGTGCAGCAAATTGGGAGACGCCGGTACTACCGTTCTCACAGGAAGGTGCCGGAGGAGGATTTCCAATTTCTGCAGACATTGCACCAACAAAACATCAGCACCGCACGAATCATGGGTTGCCTCGGAAGTGTGCATGGTGGTGACCCATGATGCCTTGGTTATGTGAAGAGGGATGTCTCCAACATCAGAACCATGCTGCGAGAGGAGGTTACGCTGCGAGACATGAGCATGCCCATTGATTATTTTAAGCAGCGGAAAGCCGAGGAAACTAGCTTCTTCTATGCTACGCAGGTTGATGCCAACAATGCTGTGAGAGCTCTGTTCTGGGTAGATGGGAGGACACAGGCTCTGTACCGTAAATACAAGGACTGTGTGTTCTTCGACACTACGTTCTACACAAATCGGTATAATATGCCGTTTGCTACGATAGTTGGCATAAACAATCACACCCACACTATAGTCCTTGGGTGTGCTCTGCTACCAGATGAGAAGGTTGAGACATTCAAGTGGGTCTTTGAGAAGTGGATGCAAGCAATGGGTGGGGAGCATCCGGAGCATATAATGACTGATCAATGCAGCAAAATTGCCGCAACAATCAAGGAGGTGTTTCAGAATATAATACACAGGGCCTGCATCTTTCATGTGCTGCACCTAGCAAGAACCAAATTTGGCCCTCGGTTGAGAGAAGGCAACCCATTCGCGGATGCTTTCTACGCATGCATATATGGCACGGACACGGTAGCAGAATTTGAGATATGTTGGCACCAAATGGTGCAAAATTTTGAATTCCAAGATAACACACACCTAAAAAACATGTGGAAATGTAGGGCTACATGGGCTCCTGTGTATTTCAGACAAAGTTTCTTCCCATTTACAAGCACAACAAGAAGATAAGAAGGCTCAACTCCTACTTTTAGACATTGATCAATCCTAGTGACTCGGTTTGGAGCTTTGTGCAGCAATACGAGCTGTGCCAGTCCTTGATGCTTGATGGTGAGGACAACGCAGGATTTGTAATGGAGACTACAACAGCACCACTGTGGGGAGGTGAAACCTTATAAATACATGTACCTCAAGCTCCTGTATATTTTGTTCATGATTATTGTTGGCAGCAAAAGGAACAAACAAAAAGCACAAACAGAACATATAAGTAGCATAGTAATCATTGTATTGAAACAACTAAAATAAAGTACTGTAGCACCTGCTAACATCTGTTGTAACATTCTGAAAAATTGCAGCTACGGCATTGAGGCACAGGCAGTTGCATTTTACACAAGGGAGGTGTTTGAAAGGTTCCAGAAAATGATAACTGTGTCAACAAAGTTTTATCCGCTGCGAGGAGAGGAAGACTTCGTGTGCTACGATCTTGTTCCAAACCCCGGGATTCAAATGAAAACATATCGGGTTCAGTTGGTGGTTGAGGATGGGCTGTATTCGTGTGGCTGCAATGGATTTGAGATGTGTGGTCTGATATGCCCACATATCATTGGGTCATGGTTCACATGAACGTGCAGGTTATACCAGATAGATACATGCTGCGTAGATGGTCTACTGCAGCATCAACACCCTCCCCAGAACCTGGTACAAACACCATCAGGTTTGGTGTCCCTCCGACAAACACTCTCAAGTACACTGCATTGAGCAGGAAAATGAATACTCTTGCATCCGATGCATGCTTCACAGATGCTACATATGAAGTGGTGTCCAAAATGGTTGATGTAGCAACTAAGCGGGTTGCTGCGATTAGGAGAGCATCAATTGAAGCAGATAAAAAAAAGCAGCAAGATGGCACAACAAATAATGCAAATACTACAGAAGCTGAGGGTCAGTGGACACAAGCACAACAGACTCAAGGTGTTGAAACCGAAAATGATGTACCTGGTAGTAGCAATCTAAGAAATCCAGCAAGGGTGAAACCTGCAGGTCGTCCAAAGTTGAAGGAGCAAAGGCAGAAACCATTGGTCGAAGTGCGCACGGAGGCAAATGCAAAAAGAAGGAAGAAGGCTAGTGAACCAAAGACAGACAATAAGAAGCCCAAGGAACCCAGGAAGAAGAGGGCAAAGAAATGTCCGTTTTGCAACGAGGAGGAGCATGTAGTGCAAGAGTGCAAATACATGAAAGCGAAGTTGGCAAGGGATGCTGAGTTAGCCGCAGGAGCAGAGTTGAGGCTGTAGATGCTATTGATAATTGCTACATACATTCTTATGTAACTACGTTTTGCACTTGGTTTTTGTCTGGAAAAAAAGACCACATGGTGATACTTGTATTTGATTTTTGCTAATCATGTAGCATCTGAGACTAAAACAATGCCAGAAAGCTACTTGCTGTCTTTGATTCTGTGTAGCAATATTGTGTTTGTAAAAAATCTTGTTGTCTGGATAAATGCTTGTGGTAACTTATTGTTGCTGTGGTAGCAACTTATTATTGCTGTTGTAGCAAATTGTTTGATGTAAACGAGCAACATATTTAAGCTACATATGTTACGATATCAGTGACAAAAAAAACTTGTAGCAAACTAGAATAATGTATGAACCAATCAGAAGCTTCATTTTTAGCAAATTTGTAACACATGTACAGCAACTGGTATCTGTTCCAGTTGAAAAACATATCCAAACCAACTCCATGTTCAGCAAAAAATTTGTGCTCCAGGAAACAAAAGCATAGGCTCATCTAGCCCCCTATTGAACTAACAGACATCATGATGTTTTTTTGAACCGCATGTTACAGATATCCGATTTTGCATTACATCTGGATGAAAAGTAGTGTCGTGGTGGGATCACGGCAGATGCCATGGGTATGGCTTAGTTGGGGCCGAACGGTCGTTGGGGGAATCCGGGGAGGGTTTATGCACTCAAGACGTGCACAAGCAAGAACATGCAAGAAACCACAAGAACATGAACAAGAAACCAAGAAAGCCAAGAACACAAAAGACACCACGATGTACCCAGGTTCGGGGCCTTCGTGAGGAAGTAAAACCCCTACTCCTGCCTTGCCTCTCTCAATATATCAGTGTGGTTCTCAATACAAGGTGCTCCTCGAGCTGTATGATGCTACCAAAGTGAGAGCTCGAGGTAGAAGGTGAAACTACGAAGGGGGAAATGAGCTAGGGTTTGTGCCTCCCCTCTCTGGAGGTAGAGATGCCGCATATATACACAGGCCGAAGTACATTTTTACCCCTGCCTACAACTGACAATGGCATGGCCAAAAGGTAGAAGACAAGCCTCTGCCTCCTGCCAGCCCAACGGCCGGACTGTCAGGCCAGCCAGGCCTAGCTTTCCTCTTCGGTCATACTTCAGTAGCCTGCCGAGGTCTAGCCTGTAGACCTTTCCCGAAATGGCCAAGTCAGCTCCTAGGCCCCCGAGCTTCCGGGAAACCCGTGGACGGACCTCGCCGTCCTCTGAAGCCTCGGGCTACGAGCTCTGCGGCACCCGTGACCTCTCTGACATGCCTCGATCCTTGCTGCCAACCTCGGATAACACTCCTGATCATATACCTCGGTAGAGAATATCTTATTCCTGTGGTAGCTAGCTGACTGCCCCGAGGTTGATACCTCGGAGGATATACCTCGGAAAGTATACCTCGGACGTACACCTTACGTCGGATGACGCCTCCTGCGTCCTTGCTCAATCGTTCCCTCGGACAGCTTACTGCCTTAACCTTACATGTCTTTACCTCATCATTACCCTACCCGGGGGTAACCCCCCGACAGTAGTCCCCGAAGCTGATGTGGTCTCGCAGCCTCGGATGAAAGGCCGCATCAGGTTCAACCCGAAACCACATGCGCTACGAATGTTTTGCAGGTCACCGAACCAATACCCGAGAAATCCATCGGTCTGTTCCTCGGGCCACGCTGCTTTTCCGAAGTATCCGCCGAGATCTCGGACGTCAACCCCTCGATTTCTGCATCCTTACTGACTTCGGTCAGAGAACACTGTTCACGTGTCCCATCCGTCACTTCCTGGTCCACGATAGTCAAAGCACTCGAGTGCTTTCCACCACGCGGCCCACGTCAGCGGAGGTTTCCCGCTTGCGCCGCTTCGCGCTCCAGTAACCGCGCCGCACGACGGTTTGCCTCCTGCAACCGATCCTGTGGCCTGCTCGCCCACCGCTATCTTCGTGCCACGTGGGCCATTGTGCACAAACGATCCCACTCGCCGCTCCGATAACCGCGCGGTAGTGCGCAGTTACCGCCCGCGGTTATAAATACGGGCCCAGGGCAGTGCTTCCCTCTTCTTCCTCATTCACTCGCCGTCTCGCCTCCATCGCCACCAGCGCCGCCGCTTCCGGTTGAGAAGAAACGCGTTCCGCCGCCGCCGACGAGCAGCTCCTTCGTCGCCGCTGCGACCGCGTCACCGGCGCCGCCCTTCAGCACCTCGTTTTCACGGTATGTACTCCCTTTCTTGATACCCTAGGCATTGCCCTAGGTTTCTTCCTCTTCGCGCTTTGGTTCTTCATATGTTCTTGAATAAAATTTATTTACCTCCTCCGGTAGATCTTACTCGCATACTTTTTGGGTAGAAATGAGTTTCATACCTCGGACAGACGTTCGCCTAGCATATATGTGCCTCTATGTACATTAGATAGCCGTCCAACTCCTCCTGAGTTAGCCAGATATAGCCTTAGATTCCAGATTTACTTTTTCCTTTGCTAAACTTCTGTGCATTCTCTGCAGATTGATTCTGCCGAGATGTCTCCTCCTGAGACTTCGGAACAAACCGAGGTTCCAGACCTCGAACTGGAGGTCGGAGAACGAGCCGGCTGGGAAGGTTCGGATGTAACTCCGGACGAAATCCAGTGGCTCAGGGCGACTCGGCGGATTCCCGCCGGGGTAGAGTGTCGCCTGCCAGAGGGCGAACTCGAGCCTCAAGTCAAGCAAGGGGAACGGGTGGTCTTCGTCGCGCACTTCCAGCGCGGCTTCGGACTGCCCGTTAGTGATTTCTTCCGGAGCTTCCTCGACAAGTTCGGACTCCAGGTTCATCACCTCCCCGCCAACGCCATCACCACTCTCTCCTGCATCGTTTCCTTCTCTGAGGGATACCTCGGCCTCAAAGCCACGGTAGACCTCTTTTCTCGCTACTTCCAACTCAAGCGGCAAGTGATCCCGGATCCAAAGAACAAGGATCTGCCCAAGCAATTAACCGCCTGCGGAGCTGCCACCGTAGCTCCTCGCCGAAACTCCATCTTCCCACGTATCACTACTCCGGACACCGTTCGCAAGTGGCTCCGGACGTGGTTTTACGTGAAGAACTCCGGCGAAGAGGACCTCCTCAACCTGCCGGCGTTTAACCTCAGCCCTCCTACAGAACAGCTCAACTGGGACTACACTCCCCCTCACAGCGGCGAACTCAAGTCCATCCATGAGTACATTGCGAAATGGCAGGACCCGGAGGACCCGGAAACGACGGGAAAGTCCTGACGGCTGATGACCTGGCCTGCACATTCGTGAAGCGCAGGGTCTCCCCTCTCCAGGCGAGGTCTCACAAGATCTGCCACATGAGCGGTCTTTATGACCCCACCCGCCATACGCACGTTGCACTGGACAACGCCGCGGTAGCTCGGCGAGTCCGAGCTATCACCAAGTCCAAGATCCCTGACGCTTGGACATGGGGAAGGGAACCCCACTACCGGACCAAGCCAGCGAAACAGGTACGCTATTCCGACGTTTTCTTCGTACTCCTTTACCACCGAGGTCTTGCTACCGACGTTCATCTTGACAATTTTCTTCCTAACTCCTTTTCATATGTCTGCCATACAGCTGTTCTCCCGCCAGACCGCCGAGGATGGAGTCCATCCTGCGGACCACTTCGGCAAGGATCTCCCTGTCGAGGACCCACCATCCAACGTGGACCCTGACGACGAGGATTATATGCCCATTGCCTCGGCCCGCATCACCACCGCGGGTAAGCCTCAAGCACAAGCTTCAGTTCAAGAGATTTCGGATGACGAGGAGGGGTTTCTCGTCATGGAACCAATAAACGCGGTACCTATCTCCTGCCTTCCTCACCTTCCGAACTTTACTCCAGCAACCAGCCGGAAACGCGCTGGTGCCGCAACTTCGGCCGCCGAACCATCCGCCACTGGAGCCTCCGGACCCACTGAGGCTCCGGTCAAGAGACGTCGGCTGAAGAAGTCCGGAAATCCTCCTCATGCCCGGGGGGCAAGAGGTTTCCTACCTCGGATGGGTAATGCTTTGCTTCTATAGCCAACAATGTTTGTTGCTTAAACATATTACCTCGGTATTAACACTTGACCATCTTCTTTTCGTTGCAGTGCCCCATAGACGTGGATCAGGAGGTATCCTCCATGACTGCACCCGTTGGTGCCTCTGAAGCCACGACCACCCCGACGAACTCTCGCCCCGGATCTCCTCCACCGAGGTCTGGCCCGGCCTTGGGGAAATCTGCCCCCACCCGAGGTCAGACTTCTCCGCGTCCTCAAACGGATGCGGGGACCAATCGCGCCAGAACTCCGGCTACCGCCTTGCCGGAGCCTCGACTCCCCCCGCAGCCAGACTGCCCGCAACCAACAGCAGCAACAGCAGAAGCATCAGCAGAAGCAACAGCAAGCAGCAGCCCAAGCAGCCCCAAAAACCAGTTCGCCAGACTACCTTGCCGTTGGAGAAGGGCAAGGAGAAAGAGAAAGAGACGGTGAAGTCTAAGGTCACCCCCAAACCAACATCTGGGTCTGGCACCCTGACTATCTCTTCTCCTTCAAGGATGCAACCGAGGTCTCCTCCCCCGGTGACACGCCGAATTCCTCCATTCGCCGCACCCGTTGATGAGACTGCCCCTCCGGCCGAAGAATATGCTCGGAGGGCATCTCTTATATTGGATAACCGGCCTGCTTCAAGCTCCGAGGCTGCTTTGGCCTTGGAGGCCTCGGTTAGGGGCATCGAGCAGGGCGGACCGTGGGGATTTCCTCCTCTGCGCACTGACAGTGACCAGAGCCTCGGCTCCTTGGAACACTACAATGCAGACTGGAATTCTGCAGACGAGGTCTCCTCGGCCTCCCTAGCTGCTCCGGTGGCTGAGCATCCTGCGGGAAACAGCGCCTGCGGCCGAAGCGTATATGATCTACAAACTGCTGCCCTGCGTGCTGCTCAAAACATCGACGTAAGTCCTATTCTCTTTACTTTCATGCAGTATCTCATCTAATATCCACCATTCCCAGTCCCCGAGATTCGAGGTAAACTATTGACGCTCCGCCGGAGTTAAAATTGTTTGGCTTGAATCTCAACTTTCCATTTTCATCCGACGTATCCAAACCATTTTATCTTACTTTAGCATGCACCTCGGGTACGAGTCCCCGAGACTCCTGTCGAGGCATACCCCGGCAACATTTTCCCAATGATTTGACTCCGAGTCCCCGAGACTCTTGTCGAGGTATAGCCTTTCTAACCGAGCTATGTTTTTCTTCCTTGCAGAATACTATGAACGTCCGCACGGATATCTTTCATACCCTCTTGTTTGACCACAAGAAACTCCACGACGAGCACAAGGCCGTCCTTGCAGAAAAGAACTCTTTGGACGAGAAGCTACAACAAGAGAAAGCCGAAGTAGCTCGTCTGGTAAAGGAGCTCAAGCGCATCACTGAGCTGCGGACGTCTGAAAAAGAGCAGCTGCAGGCGGAAAAGGCCAGTGTTGTCGAAACAGAGAAGAAACTTCGGGAGGATGCCGCCAAGGATCACCAGGAAGCGCTCCAGTTAGCCGAGACCCGCGCCACCTCGGCCACCGAGGCTTTGGAAGCTCTGCAAGCGCAGGTCAACCAGTTTCTCCCGACGCTGCAAACTATCAACCGCGAGATGGACGGTAAGTTTCTTGCCCCCTTAGCTTTGCTTTGTCCTCACATTGGCTCTGCCGAACTCTTTCATTATTAACATGCTATCCTTCTGCAGAGCATTTCACCTACACCCAAGTCTCGGCCCGCAGTATCACTGCTCGGCACAGGGAGAGGCGTAAGGAGACGAACCCCGTCTGGACCGTTGAGGACCACATCGTGGCCATCAAGGCTCGGATCAATCCCTTGAAAACCATTGGGTCGGAACTTCTTGATGCAGGTGCGTCTGCTTTCCGAGCCTTATGGCCTCTTGCCGACGCTCCCAAATCTACGCCCGAGCTCGCCGCCCAGCTTCGCGACACCGAAAGAAGATTGCGAGAGTGGCGCTCATCTTCAGCTCGCGCTGGAGCTGATGCCGCTCTCAGGTTTATCATGACTTGGTGCGAGAAGATCGACCTCGAGAAGATGAACACTCTCCGGCGAGGCTCCCTTGGTCGTCCGACCCGATCCTTGTCGCGCGCCGCCAAAAGATGGCCAACTACTTTGCTGGATATGCCACACGAAGAACTTGAGCGAAGGAGACACCTACTCCGACGCCGAGGATTACGAGCCAGAAGACGAGGAATACGAAACAGAATCCGACGTCGAGGCCGAGCAAGGTGACGGCGGTGAAACCCGCGAAGCAGAAACCGAGGCTTCTCCACAACCTGGTGCCGAGGTTACTGCCGACGTTGCCAGCACTTCCCAGGCTACCTCGGCTCCGGACGAAATCCCTGCTACATCGGCTGCTGCCGACGTAATTCCTGATGCCTCGACCTGAACTTATGCTTGGCCAAAAAACTTCATTAAATCCCCGGTATGCCGGGACGCAGATGTAATCAAACTTAAGTAGTTCCTTTGCTACCTCTATTACTATCATGCTCATTCGAACCATGCTTTTCTAAGCTTTATGTCGAATCCTTTTGAATGATTGCTCGAGTTTACTTTCGTGTTTACTATATTTGGCATTCTTTGCTCTTGTCTGCCATTCTGGCGTTCGACAGTCGAGTCACAAGATTGTTGTTCATAGCATACAGTACTTGGTAAATTCCGAGGTATGTTTCAAAGTCATCCGACATAAAAAAGAAGTAAAAACAGGGGTTAGTAAACGACATATGCCGAACTGTCTTTTTGGACCGAGTCCCCGAGTTCATTTTCATGTTTCCCATGTTCTTTCGTCTTTGCTCTTGACTGCCATGCTGGCGTTCGTCAGTCGAGTCACAAGATTAGTTACATAGCATACAGTACTTGAAGTTTGAGACGAGGTTCAAAATAGTTCGGCATACGAACGAAGAAAGAGTACAAACAAAAAGAAACATGCAATCATAAGAGCGAGGCAGTCCCCGAGCTCACTCTCGAGGTGCCGAAGTTTTTATTTAAAGATCAGCCGAGGTACATACATTACTTCCTTCAACAGTAGAAGGGTCGGAGTAGAGCTACATTCCATGGACGCTGAAGCTCCATCGGGTCTATCCAGCCCATCTCCCCTTGGCTCCTGTGCATCTATAAGATAGTACGAATCATTGTGCAAAGCTCGGCTCACAATGTATGGTCCCTCCCATGGAGGTGACAACTTGTGCCGACCTTTGCTGCGCTGAACAAGCCTCAGCACTAGATCTCCTTCATTAAACTTTCGGGGTTTTACATGCCGACTTTGATAACGTCGGAGACCCTGCTGATATATTGCTGACCGAGATAAGGCCAATTCTCTTGCTTCCTCGAGATCTACAGCATCTTCCCGAGCTTCTTTAGCCTCGGCTTCTGTGTACATTGCCACTCTGGGCGCATCATATTCAATGTCGGTTGGCAGCATTGCCTCGGCCCCATAGACCATGAAAAATGGCGTATAGCCAGTTGATCTGTTCGGTGTGGTCCTTAGACCCCACAGAACTGCTGGTATCTCATCGATCCAACACCCCGGTGTTTTCAACAGTGGTTCTACCAACCGAGCTTTGATTCCGGCCAATACCAATGCATTTGACCTCTCTACTTGCCCATTAGCCTGTGGGTGAGCCACCGAGGCTACATCAAGTCGAATTCCCTTACTCATGCAGAACCGAGCAAACTCTCCGACAGCAAAGTTCGTGCCGTTGTCTGTAATGATACTATGAGGATATCCGTATCTCAGGATTATTTCCTTCAAAAAGGTCACCGCCGTATGACCATCCACTTTTCGGATTGGCTTCACCTCGATCCACTTAGTGAATTTGTCCACCATCACCAGTATGTGAGTCATATTGCCTCGGGCTGGCTTGAATTCTCCCACCATGTCCAGACACCAAACTGCAAAGGGCCACGTGATAGGAATGGTCTTGAGCGCCGAAGCTGGCATGTGCTGCTGCTTGGCGAACCTTTGGCACCCTTCACATTTCCGAACTATATCTTCTGCATCGGCATTGGCGGTGGGCCAATAGAACCCGTGCCGGAACACCTTGGCCACCAGAGCTCTTGTGCTGCAATGATGTCCACATTCTCCTTGGTGGATTTCTAAAAGCATCTCCTTGCCTTCAGCTGGTTCGACACACCTCTGCAACACCTCGGTCACACTTCTCTTGTATAGCTCCTTGTTGATGATGGTGTATCCCTTAGCTCTCCTCTGGATTCTCCTTGCCTCGGTTGTATCACTTGGCAAACTTCCATCGGCTATGAAGTTCATGATCTGCTCCGCCCATTCCGGCACTGGATGCAGAGGAAAAAGCCTCTCATCTATCTCCATTGGTTCGGTCGCCATGATCTCCTTCATGATTTCCTCCACCATTGCTCGGCCAGTCCCCGAGTGTTGGTGCGAAGTCCCCGGGTCAGACCCGAAGTTCCCATCATCTATCTCCATAGGAAAAGCTCCATCAGTCCTCGGATACTGCGAAGCAGTCCCCGAGTCCGGCCAAACGCATCCGACGTCTACCTCCATAGGAATAGGCTCAGACTCCGAACTTGGCGGTAAGAAAATTGACTCGGAGTCAGGCGAGGGCTTGATTGAAGGAGTTCTCAAATGGTTCAGCGCTATCCCCGGTGGCACCGGTTCTTTGGATGAACCGAGCTTGGACAATACGTCGGCGGCTTCATTCTCCCCCCGAGGTATGTGCTTGTACTCACATCCTTCGAAGAACCCAGACACCTTTTGCACATGAAACCGATACAACTCCATGTTCGCATCCAACGCATCCCAAGTGCCGGTGGATTGATGCACCACCAAAGCTGAATCGCCGAAGCATTCTATACGCCGGACACCTATCTCCTTTGCCACCTTGAGCCCATGGATCAGGGCCTCATACTCCGCCACGTTGTTCGACGCCGAGAAATGGATTTGCAGCACATACTTCAACTGGTCTTGCTTCGGCGAGGTTAGGACTACGCCGGCACCTAATCCGACCTTGGTCTTGGACCCATCAAAGTGCATCTTCCAATAATTATAGTCCGGCAAGGGCGGCTCATATTGCATCTCGGCCCAATCGCATAAAAAGTCCGGCAGCGCCTGCGACTTGATTGCATCTCGCCTTTCATAATGCGGAGTGTATGGAGATACCTCGATCGCCCATTTGGCAACTCGCCCAGTTGCGTCCTTGCATCCGATGATCTCCGAGATTGGAGCATCACATACCACCGTCATGGGATGCTCTTGGAAGTAATGCTTCAGTTTCTTAACCGCCAGGTATACTCCGTACGTCATCTTCTGGTAGTGGGGGTAGTTTTGCTTCGACGTGGATATCACCTCGCTCAGGTAGTAGATTGGTCTCTGCACCGATTTGCCTCCTTCGTCTCGCTCCACCACCACTGCAACACTTACGACCGGTTTGTAGCCGCAATGTATATCAACATCGGTTCATTCTGCAAAGGGGATGCCAACACCGGAGCAGTGGACAACATCTTCTTCAGCTCATTGAACGCCGCGTCCGCCTGCGGGGTCCAAGTGAAACTGGTACTTTTCTTCATAAGTTGATACAATGGTAAGGCTTTTTCTCCTAGCCGACTTACAAACCGACTTAAAGATGCAAGGCATCCCGTGAACTTCTGCACATCTTTTAAACAGTTCGGCAACTTCATTCTTTCGATAGCTCGGATCTTAGCCGGGTTAACTTCTATACCTCGGCTCGATACGAGGAAACCGAGCAATTTTCCAGCCGGGACACCAAAGGTGCACTTGTCCGGGTTAAGTTTCAACCGATACTTTCTTAAATTTGCAAATGTCTCTTCGAGGTCTTCGATGAGAGTATGCTTCTTTTTAGTTTTGATAACAATGTCATCGACATACACTTGCACATTCTTGCCCATTTGAGAATGTAAGCACTTCTGCATACACCTTTGATAAGTTGCCCCGGCATTTCTCAAACCGAAACACATGACACGATAGCAATACGCCCCGTACGGGGTAATAAAGGCAGTCTTTATTTGATCATCAGTGTTCAGTGGGATCTGGTGAAAACCAGAATATGCATCAATAAAAGACAACAGCTCACATCCAGCCGTAGAATCGATCACTTGATCAATCCGAGGTAAAGGAAAGGGATCCTTCGGGCACGCCTTGTTCAGGTTGGTGAAGTCAATGCACATGCGCCACACCTTGACTACCGCCGGTTCGTCCTTCTTTTTCTCCACGAGGACTGGATTAGATATCCAGTCCGGATGCAGCACTTCCATGATGAAGCCTGCAGCCAGTAACTTCGCCAGTTCTTCGAGTACCACCTTTCTTCGGTCATCTGAGAGCCGCCGCGTCGGTTGACGCACTGGTTTCACCTCTGGCCGAACAAACAAAGAGTGCTCTGCCAACTCCCTCGGAACACCTGGCAGGTCTTTAGCCGACCATGCAAAAATGTCCCGATTCTCACGGAGGAAGTGACAGAGCGCGCTTTCCTATTTCTCGTCCATGCCAGTACCAATGATGGCGAAACGCTCCGGGTTCTCCGAGTCCAGCGGGATTTTCTTGGTCTCCTTGGGCACCTCGAATGAAGCGCTCATGTCCGGAGTAATTAGTCCGGACATGCCGAGCTGAGTAGACTGCGCCATTGCCACCACCTTCTGAAGTTGCTTCTTCTCCGCCGCGATCACCAAGGACTCGGCTAAACTGGATCCCGCCGAGGCACATTGCATAGCCTTCTTGTAGTCACCAGAAATGGTTATTATTCCCTTGGGCCCCGGCATTTTCATCTTTAGGTAAGCCACATGAGTGGAGATCATGAACTTGGCCAAGGCTGGCCTTCCCAGCAAGGCATGGTAAGGGCTCTGCAAGTCCACAACCTCGAACTCAAGACTTTCAACTCGGCTGTTATCTCGGGTACCAAAACCCACGTCGACCCAAATCTTTCCCATAGGTGCACAAGAGACCCCGGGCACAATACCGTGAAATGTACAGCTGCTAGGCTGCAACTGGTTCGGTGAGTATCCCAGCTTGACCATTGTGTCTCGGTACATGATATTTATGGCACTCCCATTGTCCACCAAGACTCGGGTGAATCTCACATTGTTGGTCGGCCCACAAAACGTCGGATCCACCACCAGTGCATAGTTTCCAGGGCTCGGCATGATCCGAGGTGTATCTTGCCTGCTCCAAGTGATCTCTTGCTCGGACCAGTTCATGTATTTCACCACCGCCGGAGATACTGCATTCACCTCCTTGGCACGCCTCAGCATACTCTTCTTATCAGTTGACTCAGTCACAAACACCACGTAGCTCTGATGTACTTCCCTATAATCATTACCGGGGTTCTCATACCTCTGATTCTCAAAGGACCACGTTTGGCTTTGGCCGGCACCACCGTTGTTGTTGTTGCCCTGGGCACTCACTGCATTCACCGGTTTCGCCTGCACCGTCTTCTGGTTTTGGGCCGCATGCACCGGGGTTGAATTTGCTCCGGTTAAGCTCTGATTCTGCGCCGCTATGGTCGGCTTATGCTGCTGCTGCGTGTTCGGATATTGAGGTCTACGCCATTGGTTCGGTGGCCCACTCCGGTTTGCCCCAGCTTTCGCCCCTTCTGCAGCGGTTCGGTGATGAAAACTACACTGCAGAGTGGTATGGTTGGGTGTTCTGCCATTCCTGCCATGATAGATACATGGTCCATTCACCAATGACTCGTAAGTCACAGGTGGTCCGGCCTCCTGCCACTGCTTCGCACCACCTCCCTGATTCTGGTTCTGGTTCGGAGTCCACGCCTGACCCTCAGTCTTCGGTTTCTGGGCGCCTCCAGGTCCGGACTGACTTGGGTTTACAGCATTGACTTGGAAATCTGGTTCTCTCCTCTTCTGCCCGAACTCTTGACGGTTATCAAACCTCGGTCCGTTGTTGCGGTTGTTCATCGGATTCCTCCTGTTCCGGGCATTCCCATCCAGCAGAGGCTGCATCGGATCGCCAAGGGCATAGGAATCAGCTATCCGAATCGTCTCGGCCAGAGTCTTTGGCATATCTCTCTGGAGCCTCTGCCACAACATGCTACCATACCGACATCCATCAGCAAACCACGCTATAGCCTGTGCTTCGATAACTCCCTCACAGGAGTTCCGAACATTGCTCCACCGAGTCAAGAATTCTCGGTCAGTCTCATTGTCCTCCTGCTTGCACGCCTGCAAAAGCTGAGGTCGGTTTGGCCTCCTGTAAGTGCTGGCGAAGTTGCTATTGAATGCCTCCTCTAAATCCAGCCAGCAATCGATGCTATTCTCCGGCAGATTGTTCAGCCAGATCCGAGCAGGACCTTCCAACATGTGCGGGAGATACCGGACCGCCCATCGGCGATTGCCCCCCGCAATGTATACTGCTGAAACATAATCAGCTAGCCAATCTTGCGGCTTGGTGCTCCCATTGTACGGCCTGGTACTCCGACCCAACTGAAACTGAGACACCGGTGGAGGTGGTTCCTTCATGATCCGAGGTCCAAAACACGCCGGACCAGGAGGGCCTTCCTCCTCCAACTTCTCGGACATGTAAATCCGATCTAGCTTGTAGCGCGCATCACCTGTAGGCAACGTCCGAGCTCCGATACGCTCTCCCAATGCACCATCCACTCTATAGAATCCAGCCCGCTCCATGGCTGAATTTCCATCATCATATCGGTCGCCACCTCGACCGACGTTCTTCGGCTGCGGAACATACTCCGGCTCTTGCTGATACTGCTCCTGCGGCCGGGGTTGCTGCTGATGCCTCGGGGGCTGAGGTGGTTTACCTCGGCCAGCCGACGCTGCTTGCCCACCGTTCTGATTTCCCTGAGCTGAACGGCCCTTAGCTCGGCTTGCATCACCTGGGCCGGGGTCTCCATTGGCTCGGCTAGCGTTGCCGACCTTTTGCTTCCCAGCTAACACCGGATCGTACACTTGCAGCTGCATCTCCTTGTTCCGACCTGAAGTGACACTCCGGGCACGATCGGCTCCTCCGACGTGTGGAGACGAGGCTTGCCCCTTGGACCCCTGGCTAACTGGCCTAATCGAATGGACCGCCTGCGAACCGCCAAGCCCGGCCTTGCGGAGGGCTTCATTTTGCTTGCTGGCCACATGCACTAACTCATTGAGCCGCTTCTGCTGCTCACGCCATGCATCTCCGGTCAACTCCGATAGCCCGGCCCTTACTGCTTCGGCTGCTCTAAGGTTCTTAGCTGGTGAACTATACACCGGCCTACCAGTAGCCGACCTGCTACTTGTTGCCTTACTCGAGCCCGAGACTGCAGCCCTAGCCATCTCCCCATAGAGGTCCTTGCCTCGGTTGAGCAGAGCAGCTTTCTTACGCCGCACAACCGGAGTAAAACCATCCTCTATACCATGTGCAGCATTGTACTCCTTCTGCTCCATATCGAACTGCTGCTTAGCCTCGGCCAGCAACCGAGCTTCTCTCAGCACCCTCTGGCGCTCTGCCTCTAACCCGGCCACCGTATGCTCCACACTTGCCTCTACTGCGAGTGGCCGAGCTAACCTATCAACGATAGCTTCTAAGGGAACTTCTTCCCTTGGCATGCCCAACTGCTCATTCTGACTAGGTTTCTCGTACGGAAACTTCGCCGTCCGACCTGATTTCTCAGGCAGCGCGGTTGGCGTCGCCTCCACCTCGGCTAGCGCGACCTTGCCAGCATCTGCCTTGCTAGCTGCAGGCCTGGTACCAGCCATCATCACCTCCACACACCTCGGAGGGCGAGTGACACGCCGACCCAAAGCCGCCAGGAGAGGAGTTTCGTCGTCCACGAGCACCTGCTCCGGGTACTCGCGAACCACCTCGACAGCAACGTATGTGGGGAAGCTGCCGAGCATCATGAGGAAGCCATCGGTGGGGAAAGGCTTGCCGGCGAAGCACCCCGCATTGTCGCTCACAAAGGCGAACTCGCCGATCTTGGTAACAAGGCCAGAAAGAACACACCCAGAGGAGCCCGTCCGGATGGAAACTCCACCCAACGCCTCAATCTGCCCCACGGTGGGCGCCAACTGTCGTGGTGGGATCACGGCAGATGCCATGGGTATGGCTTAGTTGGGGCCGAACGGTCGTTGGGGGAATCCGGGGAGGGTTTATGCACTCAAGACGTGCACAAGCAAGAACATGCAAGAAACCACAAGAACATGAACAAGAAACCAAGAAAGCCAAGAACACAAAAGACACCACGATGTACCCAGGTTCGGGGCCTTCGTGAGGAAGTAAAACCCCTACTCCTGCCTTGCCTCTCAATATATCAGTGTGGTTCTCAAGTACAAGGTGCTCCTCGAGCTGTATGATGCTACCAAAGTGAGAGCTCGAGGTAGAAGGTGAAACTACGAAGGGGGAAATGAGCTAGGGTTTGTGCCTCCTCTCTGGAGGTAGAGATGCCGCATATATACACAGGCCGAAGTACATTTTTACCCCTGCCTACAACTGACAATGGCATGGCCAAAAGGTAGAAGACAAGCCTCTGCCTCCTGCCAGCCCAACGGCCGGACTGTCAGGCCAGCCAGGCCTAGCTTTCCTCTTCGGTCATACTTCAGTAGCCTGCCGAGGTCTAGCCTGTAGACCTTTCCCGAAATGGCCAAGTCAGCTCCTAGGCCCCCGAGCTTCCGGGAAACCCGTGGACGGACCTCGCCGTCCTCTGAAGCCTCGGGCTACGAGCTCTGCGGCGCCCGTGACCTCTCTGACATGCCTCGATCCTTGCTGCCAACCTCGGATAACACTCCTGATCTATACCTCGGTAGAGAATATCTTATTCCTGTGGTAGCTAGCTGACTGCCCCGAGGTTGATACCTCGGAGGATATACCTCGGAAAGTATACCTCGGACGTACACCTTACGTCGGATGACGCCTCCTGCGTCTTGCTCAATCGTTCCCTCGGACAGCTTACTGCCTTAACCTTACATGTCTTTACCTCATCATTACCCTACCCGGGGGTAACCCCCCGACAAGTAGCAAAAGAAATAAAAATCATATTCCTATTCAGCTGCAAAATCTTCCTCCATAATCTTCATCAGATTCGCTTCGCTCTCCCTGTTGTTCTCCCTATTGTCAATGAGTGTTGCTGCGACAATCTTGCGAAAATTTGGCATACCATCAACGCTGAAATCCAGAATCGTCTTCCCGTTGAAGTGCTCCATGTACATCATTGAGTAGAATCCATAGTCACACCTGCAGCAAAGAAAATTACAAAAGAAAAAAAGTAGTTGTAAACCACAAACAAATAAACAACAAAATTAGGTTTCTGACTTAATTTCACATGGAATAAAATATGCACCGAAAAACTTACAGTGTTCTTTGCTGCGGGTGAGCGGGAGTGTAATCCGTGAAGCGTGACCAGTCGAATTTGGCACCTGAAGAAGCTACTGGCGTCTTGAAGTTTGTAAACTGTAGTAACACGAGAAGTGACATTGTTAGCGACAAAAAAAAAACTACAAAAATTGCTGCGCAAAAGATAAAGAATAGTTGTGCAGCAACTCACCAGGTTATTTGCTGCTTGTTGCAATATGGACGTCTTCTTTTGTGTCGTGATAGAGTCAAACGTGTGAAACTGCTTATGCAGCAAATTTACTGAACACACGATCCAATGATTGCTCTTGACAACAGGGAAGTGAAGCTACATTGCAGCAAAAAAAAAGGAAAAGGATTCAGCAAAACACACAGTAAAAAGAAAAATGTGATTTGTTGCTATATAAATGAAGAACTCACAAGGTCGTTCTTCAGAATGTTGAACTCCTCATTCACGTCATTGAACTCTCTGATGCATACTTGGGGGTTGAACTCTGTTGGATCCAAAGTTAGCCTCATCTTTGTTTTGTGAAGCGAAAAAGGTAAAAGAAAGTGGTAAGATCATGTACAAAACATAAAAAAGAGTGTGTGGTAGCAAATAAAAATCAACATAGTGGTATGATCAGGTGCATAAACTCACCGTTAGGTAACAAGAGAAAGCATACATCTTCAAGACTTTTTTGCTATCGTCAGAAGCTTTCTTTGATACCTTATTAGAATTTTCGGTCCAGACACCCATTACCTCGGAATCAAGAGGTTGGCGAGGGCGTAGAGAAGAATGGAAAGCCTTGTATGTGCAATGAGTACGCCCAATCAGAATGAATGGGGTGCTACAAATGAAAATAAAATGTTTGTACTGAAAAACTCGTTCGCTCCCGGAAAAAAGCTGTGTTGCTCATCATCAGCAAAAAAAAAAATCCCAAGTTTGTAGCAACTTTTCTAGTCTATAATAGCATTTGTACAACACTAAAGTAGCAAATTTACAAACAAAATGTTACGCATTGTTCAGATGATAAAGTAAAAACAGAGGTTCGAAAACTCACGGAATTGCATCCTTCTTCTTGTTGCGGTCAGACCCGAGTGTCCGAGTATGCATGACAAACTTGTCATATGTATGGGAAACGTGTTGAGGAATCTTCAGCTTCTTCATTTTGATAGGTGACATATCATCCTTAGCTTTCCTCTTGAACTAGTCCTCTTTTCAAGAGTTTGCACACCTATACTGGCATCTTTCTCCGTAGCAATATCAACATCTGAAAAATAAGGTTGAAAAATGTAACAGCCCAGAGTTCGGAAACCTAAAAACCAGTGTAAAATTTTCGCTTTTGTGTTGCATTGCATCATGGCATCCAAATTTAACTTGCAAAACCACACACAAATGGTTTTGGCACCATTTAAAAACAAATGCCAAACTGTTTCAATTACAAATTCAAATCAATGAGAGAATTCAAACCTGCAAAGCAAAAATACTTTGACTTCTTATAATTGTCAAGGAAGTTCCAAGAGCTCAAAATAATATTTTGCCCTTGATTCAAATTTCGAAAGTAATAACATTTGGAATTTGAGAAAAATGCTCTATATTAAGACTATGAACAAATGTTGTCAAAAACATTTTATTTGGAGACACCAAAATTTGTGGAGCTACTAAATGTTAAGGGGAGCCTCCCCAAATTATTTCATATTTTTCTAAACTGATTTAGTGCTCTAATAAAATCCCCAAAGCTGCTGGAGTTTTTAAAAGAAATAGAAAAGGGACCAATCGGTGAGGGAAAAGAAATTGCCAGGGGGCTATTTCCAAAATCGCCATCTCCATCTCTGTAGCGACCGAGCAGAGCTCGACCGCACCGCGAGCTCGCCGTGCCGCGCTCGCCTCGCACGCGCCTGGCCCCTCTCTGCCTCTCCCCTGCCAGAAGAGGAGCACGCACACGAGGCCACGCTGCTCTCTTCCCCGTTTCCCAGCTCTCTCCCTCTGTTTCTCCTCCCCATGGCCGACGAGCAGCTCGAGTCCGCCGCGTTCGTCGCCGCCGTCTGAAGTGTCCCCGTCCAAATCGCGGAGTACCAGCCGCTCCGCCCGCCGTCCTCTACGGCCTCGTCCAAGGAATCGAGACGGGCCGCTCGAAATCGGCCTCGACGACCTCTTCTTCCTCGCTGCCGTCCGCGCATCGCCGAGCTCTGCCGTGAGCGAATCCGCCGCCGTTCCGCCTCTTTCGGCCACCCCGACTTCCCCAACGCGCTCGTGGTGAGATGCCCGTGCCGTGGCACCCTTCCCCTCTCCTCTCTCGCGCTGGTTCGAGTTCTAGCCGTAGCCACCGTCGATCGTTGTGCTGCCGTACGACGTAGTCGTCGCCTCGCTTGCACGCCCAGTCGAGGAACCGGCAGAGCCGGGCTGGAGGCCGGTTCCCTCTGGCCCATAGCCGGCCTGCCAGCCGGCCCAGACCGGGCTGGAGACCGGACTCCTCTGGAGCTAGGCCGGCCTGCCAGCCGGCCCAACCGGGCTGGAGGCCGGCTAAACAGTTTTTTTCGCGATTTCTTTTTTTAATTTCCCCTCTTGCGCTTTGCCTCCCGCTACTCCCACGCGCAAGTAAGGGCATCGAACTTCGATGATCCTCCCTATGTTCTCTCTCTCGGATTCGTGTAAACAAAATATTATTATTGTTGTTGAAAATAAATTAATTAAAATCATAATTTAAAACGAGGAAGTTTATAAATATAATAACTTTTTATCGGGACCTCAGAAAAATGTGTTCGATATACCCAAAATGTTCAGAAAAGCATGAATTATCCAGAATCATCATCATCACGCATAATTGATCACAATTACAATAATGTACTTCTAGTAGCATTAGGAGCATTAAGTTAAGTATGGGGTGTTTTCCTCTCCGGTTGGAGTAATTATTCTCGCACCCCATTTAAATTGCTAGATAGCTAATAATAAGTTCAGTACATTAAAATGTCATGTCATCATGTGTTTGCGCATTGCATTTGCGAAAGCATGTGTGGTGATTGATTGCTCTTCCGTTGTTGTGCTTCGATAGATCAAGCAGCCGGGGTTACACCGCAATACCCCGAAGATCCGTACTACCAGCCGTATCAACAAGGCAAGCGTAATCCCCCCTCTGAGCATATCTTATCCTATTTTCCGCAAATATTTTCTCCACTATAATATTGCATGCGGTTCCAAATGTCATTTTGCTTGGATTAGAGTATCCTATAGTTGCATTAAGTTTCCAATGCCAATTACCTGTTTCCCCTCCTATTAACCATAGGATTGTATTGTTGGCCTGAAATACTTAACTATGCTATGTTGATGCTTAGCCATGCTTAGTTCAATGCTTAGCAGTCGGTGGATGTTTCATGGTTGGAAACAGGTGATGAGATGTACAGGTGATGGTGGAGAAGTTGTGGTGACAGGTAATAAAATGCTTAAAGGTGGGGATGAGAGGCCACTTGGTATGGTGGTGTTTTGTCTCACTCTCGCCGCCTAGGTGCGAGTTCTTTACCTCTTGAACCAAGAATGAGCGCGCTTCCATTCGGTGGGGTATATGGAGCCCTCGTCGACCGACTAACTTGGGCGGGACTAGCCAGGGTCCTCTAGTTTGAGCTTCCATTTGCGTGTGCGTGAAGATGGTGGCCAAGACTGAGATGAGGATGGTGGTGTTAGGAAAATGAGTGGCCACGAGGCAGGGTGTTGTGATCCGCTGCTCCGTCCTCACTGATGATCCTGGGTTAGTCTTTAACAAGGTAAAGGTTGTAACCGTTCCCACTCAGCCGGCTTTCCCCGGAAGAGAGCTAAGCGTAGGCAATGAGCCGGGCGGTACCGAAGGTAAACACAGTGCACCCCTGCAGGGTTAAATCTTTTCAAAAAGCCGTGTCCACGGTTACGGACGACTTGGGAAACGACGATAAGACCATAGAATAACTTGAACGGAATGATTAAAATTGGGTACTAGAGGTACCACTCAAGAATGCAAGGTTAGCTTCCTCGAGGGTGATTCGGGGAGGTGCCTTTGATGAACAGGTGCAGTGATGATGGTGATGGATGGTGAGAAATGTGATTCAGAAGAAAAGAGTTACTTCTTACCCCTTTTCAAAATACTCTGATTAGTCGATGCCATGGATTTATGTTTTGTTAAATAAAATCAGCTTTATGCAAAACAGCCATAAAACCTTGAAAGCCTCATCGAGCTAAAGCTCTATATTTAATCTTGCGAGTTCGTCGAACTCAACGTCGTTTGTTTTGTTTCAGAGGAGGACTTCACCGACCTCGAAGGTGGGTTCTTTGTGGACGTCGACGAGTAGTCTGGGGTTCCCAGGTGGCAGCTTGAGACATCCCGGAACAGCTGGCATTGGATGTTAATCTGTAGGCCTCTTAGGCCATATTTGGTTCTTGTTGTTTAGAACAACCTATTTCGCTTCCGCATGTTGTAATGTTGGGTCTGTGACCTCTGGTTGTAATTTGCTATCTTTCTCTATTATAAGAGTTGAACTATAATGTTTTGTGTCGTAGAGTCTGTGATGTGCCAGTTGTTCCACAAGTCTTGATCTCTCTATTATGCATTGAGGGCTGTGCCTGTGTTAAGGCATCAATCGGGGTGTTGTGTTGCCGATGATCCATACCGAGCAACACCTGCCAAAGGTTTTGGCCGGGGATTGGTAAACCCGTAACCTCCGGTTGTATCGCTTAACCGGTGACACATAGCATCACTGTGTAGCAGTCGGGTCGGGGCGCCACAAGTTGGTATCAGAGCAGGACTGCCTGTAGGAAACCCTTCTACTGGTCGACGTTGAGTCTAGTGTTTGTGAAAATATTTTTAACCTAAAAATGAGTTGTGAAAACCATCTTAGGATTCTTTTTACTCCTTATCTGGTTACCCTCTAATCTCGGAGCAATCTTACCTCGATTTGGGTTTAAAGTTTTACTTCTCATCTGTGACTTCAAAATTACTAGGATAACACTGAAGGTAGAACCCAATACTACGTGTTATGAGGACCCTTAGTGTTATGTGTCCAGTTGCTCCCGCTGCGTTGCAATCCGAAATCAACTCAGATGTTCCTAACGAGTCTAATCATTTGCTCCTCTGTTGGGTTTTAACCCAAGGTCTTGAACCGAAGGTCCCGGATTGTGCTGCGATTCTGGTATGATGAATTGTGTGGGTTGTTACCCATGGGATCGTTATGCTATTTAGGATTCTAGGCACATGAAGCTGACGTTTAACCCAAGTCCTTTATGTGGTCTGTGTGGTAAATGGTTGAACCTTAATTTCCCACACCTCAGCTGGCTATGGAACTTCAGCTCTTCCTTAGTCTTGCTTTAGGTTCTGTCTTGGAACCATCGGGGTTACGACAAGGATTCTACTAGCGAGTCTCCCAACTATGTTCGTGACTCCGCTGCATCTCTCCTTTTGGGCATGGTTATCACAATTGAGTAATAACCGGTGCATCTTCAACATCTTAGGATTCTCCTGAGCATGTTTCTTACTCCAATCTGCTTTCCAACCTCTGTCTGTCTGTTGACAGTAAAGTTTCATCGTGCGTTGGTATGCTCCGATGCAAGTTCCTCTTGTGGTTTGTCAAGACCCTCCACTTCGTTTTGTTAGGAGAAACAAACTCTAGTACCTTGTCCACTTCTTGGGCTAGGTCAAAGTTTTGTAGTCCACGGAATAAGAGGTTTATTAGTCTCTGTTTCTGTTCCATCTTACAGTAGCACGATATCTTGGTATAAAGAGTGTGCAATCGTGCTAGGTATCATGATCTTCTTGATGAAGTGATGCTCTTACACCTCGTTACTCTCCGTTTTCCGAGTGACTTGTTACTCGAGAATGATAAGTCTTGAGCAATGATGTGGCTATCGGATATTCTTAGCCGTTCTTACTGTGCGGAAATCCAGGGATATCCATTGCCCTCCTTAGCATGATTGGTTAGCCAATCAATAAGCTGAGTTTGACAGTGCTACCAAGTCTGTTGGCTCTGATGCACTCCCTCGGTCAAAGAGCTGGGCTTGTGCCGAAGCTCCCAAGACCACCTCGTTGTGCCTTGAAAGGAATGCTCCTCTCTCGAACTCAAGATCCACCGGTATGTCGTGATATCCTATATGTGGATCGTGATATTCTAGAGGTCTTTCCAGAAGTATCGCCAGGTTGTCACCTGACCGTGATGTTGAGCTTATGAGTAAGCTGGTTTTCTGAACAACCCCTTCTCCAAGAAAATCGTGCTAGATAACCAGAATTAGTCGGTTGAGCTTAAACGACAACTTGGAGAGCTGAAAGACAAGAGCTCTATCCCGATATAGTTCCTTCTCAAAGGGATGTCTAGTCTGTTCGTGTCGAAGCAAGGTGGTATCTCCTTTGTGGATATGCTATCCTACAAATCTTTGATTTGAATTGGGCTATCGTCAAATCAAACTCAGACCAACCTACCGGAATGTGTTAGTCTGACCAATACTTATGCCCCGTTCATGTGACATATGAATCTACCGTCTTGGAATAGCTGGATAAGTTTGTTGTTGAGCCCATCAACTACATTCTTATTTTCTCCATGTTTTAGGAGATTCATATTGGATACTGGGCATAGCATTGGAAATTTGTTAGAACGAACTTGTGTTGTCACAAGGTATGTGTTCTGGAAGTTATAAGTGACTTTCTCTGTTCACGTGCAATTGCTGAAAGATGTCGCCATGGATCTGAGTAATTGTCTGCGTTCCTCGGAATCCTCTCAACTCAATCATGCATATGCACAAGGTTCTTGGGATGGTATGTGGTTACCTCCATCCCTTGAGAATTCCATCTATGCATCCAAGCCACTGGTTGAATTGTTCCAGAAAGAGAGGAAGTCTGAGAACTTCTTGGTCTTCTATGGTGTTTCCCCTCAAGAACTCAATTGTGACTCGCTGCAAGATATTCCTTAGGGCAACTGTCTCCTGACAAGTTGCTAATCCGCGAGTTCCGCAATCTCGTTCCTCCTTTGGAGTTAGACCTTGTAGTCCAACTCCTGGGGTTCTAGCAAAAGTAATCCGGTGGTATCCGTGGCAAAGACTCCTGATTCATACATGTTGAGTCTGAAGTATCTCTACACCTGACCAGATCTAAATCTCATCAGAAACGATAGTTGGTGATCCTCAAGAAGCTTGACCCGATGTCTAGAACATCAAGAAGTTCTCCCGATACTATCGTCCCGGAGTTTCTAAAGTTCCCTCGGTCGATCTTCCCGACCCTTCTTTTGTGATCTGAAATGCTCCTCCGTGAGGAAAGTTCTACTCAAGCTGTTGGTACAAGTTTGCCTCCTCATCTGTTGGAATCTTGTTTCAACACTCTCCCTCAGAAATTCAAGGCCTTGTGCAAAGTTCATATTATGAATCTTTGAGAAACAGTTGTCTACCAACTGGAAACTCCTTGTCAATCTCCCGTCAAACGCATGTGTCTCCTAACTGTCAATCCAAGGGATGCTCGAAGTCTCATCCTAAGTTCTACTAGGAGGTACTCGGTCGTTCTATCCTTACAAAGACCCATCCTTCCGGAGAGGTTTCCTTCTTCCCTATGGTGTACGTTGATAGTGACCTCGAAGGGAAGCCGATGAAGATCTTCATGATGGCCGCGGTCAACCTCCTCAAGAAAGAAGCCACCTAAAGTGAGAAGATCGTGTAGTACCGTTGTAACCCTTTTTCCCTCTTTCCTACTCTAAGAATCTCGGGGCGAGATTCCTGTAAGGGGGGTAGAATTGTAACAGCCTAGAGTTCGGAAACCTAAAAACCAGTGTAAAATTTTCGCTTTTGTGTTGCATTGCATCATGGCATCCAAATTTAACTTGCTAAACCACACACAAATTGTTTTGGCACCATTTAAAAACAAATGCCAAACTGTTTCAATTACAAATTCAAATCAATGAGAGAATTCAGACCTGCAAAGCAAAAATACTTTGACTTCTTATAATTGTCAAGGAAGTTCCAAGAGCTCAAAATAATATTTTGCCCTTGATTCAAATTTCGAAAGTAATAACATTTGGAATTTGAGAAAAATGCTCTATATTAAGACTATGAACAAATGTTGTCAAAAACATTTTATTTGGAGACACCAAAATTTGTGGAGCTACTAAATGTTAAGGGAGCCTCCCCAAATTATTTCATATTTTTCTAAACTGATTTAGTGCTCTAATAAAATCCCCAAAGCTGCTGGAGTTTTTAAAAGAAATAGAAAAGGGACCAATCGGTGAGGGAAAAGAAATTGCCAGGGGGCTATTTGCAAAATCGCCATCTCCATCTCTGTAGCGACCGAGCAGAGCTCGACCGCACCGCGAGCTCGCCGTGCCGCGTTCGCCTCGCACGTGCCTGGCCCCTTTCTGCCTCTCCCCTGCCAGAAGAGGAGCACGCACACGAGACCACGCTGCTCTCTTCCCCGTTTCCCCAGCTCTCTCCCTCTGTTTCTCCTCCCCATGGCCGACGAGCAGCTCGAGTCCGCCGCGTTCGTCGCCGCCGTCTGAAGCGTCCCCGTCCAAATCGCGGAGTACCAGCCGCTCCGCTGCACCGTCCTCTACGGCCTCGTCCAAGGAATCGAGACGGGCCGCTCGAAATCGGCCTCGACGACCTCTTCTTCCTCGCTGCCGTCCGCGCATCGCCGAGCTCCGCCGTGAGCGAATCCGCCGCCGTTCCGCCTCTTTCGGCCACCCCGACCTCCCCAACGCGCTCGTGGTGAGATCCCCGTGCCATGGCACCCTTCCCCTCTCCTCTCTCGCGCTGGTTCGAGTTCTAGCCGTAGCCACCGTCGATCGATGTGTTGCCGTACGCCGTAGTCGTCGCCTCGCTTGCACGCCCAGTCGAGGAACCGGCAGAGCCGGGCTGGAGGCCGGTTCCCTCTGGCCCATAGCCGGCCTGCCAGCCAGCCCAGACCGGGCTGGAGACCGGACTCCTCTGGAGCTAGGCCGGCCTGCCAGCCGGCCCAACTGGGCTGGAGGCCGGCTAAACAGTTTTTTTCGCGATTTCTTTTTTAATTTCCCCTCTTGCGCTTTGCCTCCCGCTACTCCCACGCGCAAGTAAGGGCATCGAACTTCGATGATCCTCCCTATGTTCTCTCTCTCGGATTCGTGTAAACAAAATATTATTATTGTTGTTGAAAATAAATTAATTAAAATCATAATTTAAAACGAGGAAGTTTATAAATATAATAACTTTTTATCGGGACCTCAGAAAAATGTGTTCGATATACCCAAAATGTTCAGAAAAGCATGAATTATCCAGAATCATCATCATGCATAATTGATCACAATTACAATAATGTACTTCTAGTAGCATTAGGAGCATTAAGTTAAGTATGGGGTGTTTTCCTCTCCGGTTGGAGTAATTATTCTCGCACCCCATTTAAATTGCTAGATAGCTAATAATAAGTTCAGTACATTAAAATGTCATGTCATCATGTGTTTGCGAATTGCATTTGTGAAAGCATGTGTGGTGATTGATTGCTCTTCCGTTGTTGTGCTTCGATAGATCAAGCAGCCGGGGTTACACCGCAATACCCCGAAGATCCGTACTACCAGCCGTATCAACAAGGCAAGCGTAATCCCCCCTTTGAGCATATCTTATCCTATTTTCCGCAAATATTTTCTCCACTATAATATTGCATGCGGTTCCAAATGTCATTTTGCTTGGATTAGAGTATCCTATAGTTGCATTAAGTTTCCGATGCCAATTACCTGTTTCCCCTCCTATTATCCATAGGATTGTATTATTGGCCTGAAATACTTAACTATGCTATGCTGATGCTTAGCGATGCTTAGTTCAATGCTTAGCAGTCCGGTGGATGTTTCATGGTTGGAAACAGGTGATGAGATGTACAGGTGATGGTGGAGAAGTTGTGGTGACAGGTAATAAAATGCTTAAAGGTGGGGATGAGAGGCCACTTGGTATGGTGGTGTTTTGTCTCACTCTCGCCGCCTAGGTGCGAGTTCTTTACCTCTTGAACCAAGAATGAGCGCGCTTCCATTCGGTGGGGTATATGGAGCCCTCGTCGACCGACTAACTTGGGCGGGACTAGCCAGGGTCCTCTAGTTTGAGCTTCCATTTGCGTGTGCGTGAAGATGGTGGCCAAGACTGAGATGAGGATGGTGGTGTTAGGAAAATGAGTGGCCACGGGGCAGGGTGTTGTGATCCGCTGCTCCGTCCTCACTGATGATCCTGAGTTAGTCTTTAACAAGGTAAAGGTTGTAACCGTTCCCACTCAGCCGGCTTTCCCCGGAAGAGAGCTAAGCGTAGGCAATGAGCCGGGCGGTACCGAAGGTAAACACAGTGCACCCCTGCAGGGTTAAATCTTTTCGAAAAGCCGTGTCCACGGTTACGGACGACTTGGGAAAGGACGATAAGACCATAGAATAACTTGAACGGAATGATTAAAATTGGGTACTAGAG
The DNA here is from genome assembly GCA_947311845.1 of Poa pratensis. Lineage (NCBI taxonomy): Eukaryota > Viridiplantae > Streptophyta > Magnoliopsida > Poales > Poaceae > Poa > Poa pratensis. Next base: position 2,283,687 of record CAMZMU010000093.1, on the reverse strand, counting down.
GTACCACTCAAGAATGCAAGGTTAGCTTCCTCGAGGGTGATTCGGGGAGGTGCCTTTGATGAACAGGTGCAGTGATGATGGTGATGGATGGTGAGAAATGTGATTCAGAAGAAAAGAGTTACTTCTTACCCCTTTTCAAAATACTCTGATTAGTCGATGCCATGGAGTTATGTTTTGTTAAATAAAATCAGCTTTATGCAAAACAGCCATAAAACCTTGAAAGCCTCATCGAGCTAAAGCTCTATATTTAATCTTGCGAGTTCGTCGAACTCAACGTCGTTTGTTTTGTTTCAGAGGAGGACTTCACCGACCTCGAAGGTGGGTTCTTTGTGGACGTCGACGAGTAGTCTGGGGTTCCCAGGTGGCAGCTTGGGACATCCCGGAACAGCTGGCGTTGGATGTTTATCTGTAGGCCTCTTAGGCCATATTTGGTTCTTGTTGTTTAGAACAACCTATTTCGGTTCCGCATGTTGTAATGTTGGGTCTGTGACCTCTGGTTGTAATTTGCTATCTTTCTCTATTATAAGAGTTGAACTATAATGTTTTGTGTCGTAGAGTCTGTGATGTGCCAGTTGTTCCACAAGTCTTGATCTCTCTATTATGCATTGAGGGTTGTGCCTGTGTTAAGGCATCAATCGGGGTGTTGTGTTGCCGATGATCCATACCGAGCAACACCTGCCAAAGGTTTTGGCTGGGGATTGGTAAACCCGTAACCTCCGGTTGTATCGCTTAACCGGTGACACACAGCATCACTGTATAGCAGTCGAGTCGGGGCGCCACAAAAAAATCGCACACGAAGAAATGATGAGAAAAAGGAGAAACAACAAATATGTAGCAGAATCCATGTGAAAAAGGTTGTCGAACCTTTGGTATTGTCCTTTGCCGGTGTCATAGCCTGAGTTACATCGATGGATGCTTCAGAAGTCATCTGTGCAGCAACAAGATCAGATGCATCGATGGAAGCTTCAGAAGTCATCTGTGCAGCAACAACATCAGATGCATCAATGGTAGCTTCGACAGTGCTCTGTGCAGCAACAACATCAGATGCATCAATGGTAGCTTCGACGGTACTCTGCACAGCAACACGTTCTGTAGCATCAATGGGTGATTCCACAATGCTCTGTGCAGGAACAGAAACTGTAGCATCGCTGGTTGAACCCATTGCTACGGGTTCCTCTGGTCCTATGATAGAAGTAGCATGCAAACTCAAATATAAAAAGAGATGCATATAATTTGTACAAAAAACAACATGTAAAAAGCAAAACAAGTTGAAACATTAAAAGAAAAGGGTAGGAAACATACGTTCAGTATCACTTATCTCCGCGCATGGAGTATCAGCAACATCAGGTGGTGTAGGAGCATCGGATGTCTGCTTTGGTACTTCTTTGACAATGTTAAATTCAGAGTCTTGGATATAGTTCAAAATCTGGCTCCATATCAACCAATTCACCTGGTTGAAACACCCTTGGAACTGGATATATAATATGAAGTGGAGGACATCTGAGCGGGCTATTGATCGGACTATTGACAGCCTCGTTGTCCCCAACATCAGCACCAGTGCAGGCTGCAGACACAAAGGCAAAAAAAACAGCAAGCAAAACAACACTGAAGCAACACAAAAAAATTAGACACTAAAAATAGCACACAAAGCAACCCATGTAAACAAAAAACACAATGTAGCAGAATTTAATAAGCCCAATAACATGTGGTGCAACCTAATGTAGCAGAAACTATATATATAAACAACAAACAAAAGGATCGCTAATCAACCTACCCCATCTATGCAGCAACATATAACAAAATTACTCATGGAAACTACCAACCTACTAATGCAGATACATCAAAATCGTGGTCAAAACCCTAGAATTAGCAACGTGGATGAACTGAACATTCGTGGATGGACTGAGAAATCAACAAAAACCATAGAGTAAATGTGGTTCAAGCACTCACCGGCATGGTTCCGCAACGGTGGCAACGGCGAAATCTGCATCGGAACGGTCGTTGGAGCAGCTCCGGGTCGCCGGAAACCCTAGAAATCGCGCGGTGATTCAGAAGCAAAAAACGAGAAGACAAATCAAATCGATCCGTGGAGAGCGGGGGTTCGGGGGAGGACGAGGAACTCACGGGGAAGCGCGTGCCGCTATCGGGGTTGCAGCAACTCGCCGCCGTCAAGGAGCGCGACGGCGACGCGCAGGTCGAGGCGGAGAAGCAGGTGCGGGGCGGCGGACGAGGAACGCAGAAGGTACGCGAAGGGGTAGAGTCGAGAAGGCGTGTCGTGCGGCAAGACGAAGACGACGGCGGCGCGCGGCTGCGTTCGCGACGGCGGCGCCTCCGTACGCTCCAGCCGCGCCGCCTCGTGAGGTGGAAGCAGAGAACCAAAATGGACAACGATGCGGGGGCTGGGGGCACGGTTTGCTGCAGAGAATCAGAGACGTGTAAGGGCGTGACGTGGACCGTTGGCAGCCGCATGATTGAAACAGATCCGACGGCGCGCGAGGGGGAGGACAGGATGATAAGATCACCCGGATGATAACAAGGGTTTTCCTTTAGATTAGCGGTGTGCGGTTCGCGGACGGACGCTGTTTTTCCGCTAAACGCGGATTTGCCATGGATCGTTGGATATATTGGTTTAACGTACAACATTGTTTGGATCACTCCCTCTGGCTTGTTTTATATTAGTGGTGATGGTGACTAGGTGTTAGCAATGCGGGGTCCAGGCTCAAAGCAACTGTTGTTGCATTGCTGCAGCTGGGTCAATAGCTCACGTACTACATCTTTTCAGGGAATTGGCTGTGATGCGACATAGTTGGAGATAATAGCTAGGGTACTACGCGTGAGAGCAGCAAAATAGCCACGACCCACCCATTGTGGTTAAGCGGCCGTGTCACTTACCTGTGCTAGTTAAGGGGGTTAATTGCTTCTGTCGTTTGGTCTAAGATTCGAATGGTGCAAATTCGAATTTCAAGTTTGAAAAATTCGAAAATGTGAAAAAATTTCCAGGTGTTGCTAATGATATAGGAAACAACTTTGCCAAAGCGATTTTCCAAATTCTTATGTCGTTTGGCCTGTGTAAAAAAGACAAATTTCTAGATCTGACATCTAGATCGGAGATCTAGATCTAGAACAGTGCAGAATTCGAAAAAAGTCAACTTTCGAATTTAAATGTGAAAAAAATCTCCGATGTTGCCAATGATATAGGAAACAACTTTGCCAAAGCGATTTTACAAATTCTTGTGTCGTTTGTCCTGTGTAAAAAAGATAAATTTCTAGATCTGACATCTAGATTTGAACAGGGCAGAATTCGAAAAAAGTCAACTTTCGAATTTAAATGTGAAGAAAATCTCCGATGTTGCCAATGATATAGTAAACAACTTTGCCAAAGCGATTTTCCAAATTCTTGTGTCGTTTGTCCTGTGTAAAATGAAAAAATCGTAAAACATTGTGCTATACGTGAGTTGATGGGCCGGCTTGTTTTCCAAATTTGAATTTTTCATGTTTTAGATAAAAATGTGAAAAAAATCCTGTATGTCAACAATGAATATTTATTCTTATGTGCAAAATTTGAGTGTGAAATATTGTGCAGTTTGGTCTGTGTAAAAATGACAAATTTTTGGATATGAGATCTAGATCTAAACAGTATAAAAAAATCGAATTTTTTCAATTTTTGAAAAAAAATGTGAAAAAATTCCGAATGTTGATAATGATTATTTACAATAGTGTGCAAAATTTGAGTGTGAAATATTGTATAGTTTGGTCTGTGTAAAAATGACAAATTTGTGAATTTAGATTTAACGCTATTCAACGAGATTTAAACTACAAGTGTGTTATAATTGTCCCCAAAATCCTCAGTCTAAGTTTGAAGCAGGGGGGGTTTCGGACGGGGTTTCGGACGGGGTTTAGGGTTTCCGGGGGTTTCGGACGGGGTTTAGGGTTTCCGGGGTTTAGGGTTTCAGTGAGCTAGGGTTGAGCATAAATAATTTAGAAAAAATCAAATAAATATGAAACTTTCGCTCACTGTTTACTTATGCAACTACGTTGCTAAAAAAAAATTAAAACTTGTTATATCCACAGTTAAATGAAAACATTCACACAATTCAAGCTATCGATGGAATGAGCTAGGGTTGAGCACAACTAATTCAAAAAAAATCAAAACAACATACAACCAGCGCACATGGTCTACTTATGCAACTAAGTTGCTATAAAAAATATAAAACTTGTTATATGCACATTTCAATTCCAACATTCACACGTTCACGATATCGATGGAATGAGCTAGGGTTGAGCATAAGTAATTCCAAAAAAATCAAATAAATATAAAACCAGCGCACATGGTCTACTTACAGGACATAGTTATCAAAAAAAATATAAACTTTGATTTTGAGTCGGTCAACGGTTTTGTGCAAAGTTTGACCAAACATTCAAATGAGAACAAATAATTCAAAAAAAATCAAAATAACATAAAACCAGCGCACATGGTCTACTTACATGACATAGTTATGAAAAAAAAATATAAACTTGGTATATGAGTATTTTCAAGAGAAATCCTTCACACAAATGACTTACCACGAACGAAGTTGCAGAGAGTTCAAGGAAGTGAGAGATGGTTTGATGTTTTGAAAATTTAAAAAAATTGAAAAAATCACCAAATCTTCATTTTGGTGTGACTAAGAGTGACCCAGGCTTAGTTTTTCATTTTGGTATTTAAAACTTGTTTAAATGTTGGTCAAACTTGGGTTTGATCGATTTTGAAATAATCATAAAATATTCATAAAACTTCAAAAAAATGAAAATCCAGTGCACATGGTCTTAGTTTGTCATGTACTAACAGCTCCAACTGATAAATAAGGTCTAGATATATATCAAACAAGAAATGCTTCAATATGGTGTGAAATCTCACATCTCAAACTATGAACTCTCATGTGTGAAGAGAGGTGGTTTATGTTTTGAGAAATGACTCCATATTGGTCAAGGACACTATATTAGTGCAATAGATGTTAACCCTAGAGTTTGAGATCATTTGGAGAAGGTCGAAAAAATGACAGGATTAGAAATGGGGCTGTTCGAGCTACCTTTGGGGCTCTTTTGTAGCTCATTTCGGTGCATATTGATGCATTTTCATGCAATGCTTGAAATCTCACACCTTTGGCTATACCATATTGATGCATTACCATGAGTGTGTGAAATATACCATGAGTGTGTGAAATATGGCCTCGTTTCGACAAACTATGTCATGGTTTCCCATTTATTTGATTTTTTTAATTCAATTCAAATAGGGATTTACACCTAATTATCTACCTAAAAAGTGAACCCTTTTTCTAAGTGGGTAAAAATGGCATATTCTAGTAGCCCTCTAACTATTTGACAAGGTTTTACATTCTGAAAAATTCATTTGCCTACTCAAACATGGCAATGCCATTTGGACCAGAAATGTTTTTCACAAAATCGCAATATAGAAAGTTCCAAACTAGCGAAACCTTATAACTACAAAGTTGTAGTATTTCCCATTTGGCGCATAAAGATATAAAGTTTTCTTCCTAAATCGTTAGGAATATCCCGGAACGCATTGATGCCGACATGGCCATGTCCAGAGCACGCCCACAAGGTGCTCGACAAAATACCGACGGCGCCGCCCGGTCGTGGTCGTCGGATAAGCCATTCCTCGCGCATAAAACTTGCCCGTTAGGACCATAGGCTCTCGTGGAACAAAATAGAGTGGATTTAGAGGTCGGGGGAGGTCATAAGGAAGCGAATCGAGCACGGCGACCTTCGGTCGGAGGCGAGGAAGACGGCGTCGATCCCGACGTTTTAGTCCATCCCGGCTCGCGTCCTTTCACGTGGAGGAATAGTAGGACCCGACGGAGCCCAATGTGGCACTGGTTCGAGTTGGGGCAGTCGGAACCAGCTCGTCCCCTTCACCACCGGCCGAAGCTCGCCGCGGATGATATCGAGCGCCTTAGAGATCCTCCGCCCCAATTGATAATACTAGAGCGACTAGGGTGAGCAATTGATCTTCATATGCATCTTTTCCATGTCGCTTGCCTCCTGAGGTCGTCGTGGATGGCGAAGACCGCGGGGTGGAGCTCCGGGTGAGGGAGACGACCATGAGCGGATGGAGCGTCGTGGACGGAGAAGCCAGCACTTGAAGCGGCAGTTGGAGCAGGACACCACCGCGACGCACGCCGCCGCCGTTTCGGCCGCGCCGCCCTCGCTCCGCCGACGTCGAGGTCGGCTCTGCTCCGGTGTCGAGGGCCGTCGGCATGGCCAAGACTGTTTTTCTATTTCCCTTTGTTGCCTTTTTTTTACTTGCCTTTTGTTGCCTTTTTTTTACTTGCCTTTTTTTTAGCGATTTTTTTCATTTTACACAGGCCAAACGACACAAGAATTTAGAAAATCACTTTGGCAAAGTTGTTTACTATATCATTGGCAACATCGGAGATTTTTTTCACACTTAAATTCGAAAGTTGACTTTTTTCGAATTCTGCACTGTTCTAGATCTAGATGTCAGATATTGAAATTTGTTTTTTTTACACATGTCAAACGACATAAGAATTTGGAAAATCGCTTTGACAAAGTTGTTTCCTATATCATTGGCAAGATCGGAGATTTTTTTCACATTTAAATTCGAAAGTTGACTTTTTTCGAATTCTACACTATTCTAGATCTAGATCTCCAATCTAGATTTCAGATCTAGAAATTTGTCTTTTTTACACAGGCCAAACGACATAAGAATTTGGAAAATCGATTTGGCAAAGTTGTTTCCTATATCATTAGCAACACCTGGAATTTTTTTCACATTTTTGAATTTTTCAAACTTGAAATTCGAATTTGCACCGTTCGAATCTTAGATTCGAAATTCGAAAATCCAAACATTTTCCTGAAATTATTAAATCTATGACATATGGGTCCCTCATCGAATCATGACACAGAAGCAATTAACCCTTTAATAAGTGATTAAAGAGCCGTATCATGCCTTCACGATTTGGGCATGTCCATTTGTAGCCTCTGAGCTATTTCAACCAACGATGTAGTACCTGAGCTATTGGCATGAAAAGATGTAGTACCTGAGCTATTCGCCCGCTGCAGCTGCCCCTCGCGCATGGCATTGTCTCTCAGCACGAGCGAATGTTTCTTTTTCTGGGGAGATTTTCTTAATCAACGAGACCCGGACCATCTCCTTCCACCGCACAGGTGATGTCTTCCCCAAGGATTCGCCCATCGCCGCCTCATATGTCTCCACATTTGTATCTCCCATTCTGACAAGTTCCATAGCAGCAGAGAATGCCTGTAGCTGGAGCACGTTCCATCGGCAATCCTCCCTTTAAGTGATTTCAATTCATGCACGCTTGGTAAACAGCAAGTATAATTTCTCCGCATAATAATGCTTACAAACAAAGTTCTTTCTTTTTTCAATTACCCGATCAGTCATTCAACATTTTTTCCTTCCTTCCCAACAACCCTGCCGCCAATGCCATTCCAGGAATTAATTAATTGGTGTGTCAGGTAACGAACTCAGCAACTTAGTTTTACAAACATACCTTGGGTATCGGATTCTGCACCCTCGCCATCAGGCACAACATAATCCAGCCTTTTACGCCTATATATACTAATTACCATCTTCTTGCGATCCGTAACAATCAGCTGATCCTGCACTCACATACAGCAACCTCCCCGCCCCCTGCACAATTTGCATTTCTTCGACCCGGCCGTCATCGCCGGAACAGGAAATTGCCCCGGATCTAGGTTTGTTTGACCCCTCCTCCAGCACGGACCATGGCAATGACGGACGACAAGAACAACAAACTAGAGCTCAGTTTTCTTCCATGCTAGACAAATATCGATGTAATCGTGTACTCTTTGCTGGTTTAATATACGTGGAAATATTCAAAAAAAAAAAACTGTTGTTGCATTGCTGCAGCTGCCCCTCGCATGGCATTGTCTCTCAGCACGAGCGAATGTTTCTTTTTCTGGGGAGATTTTCTTCATCAACGAGACCCGGACCATTTCCTTCCACTGCACAGGTGATGTCTTCCCCAAGGATTCGCCCATCGCCGCCTCATATGTCTCCACATTTGTAACAAGTTCCATAGCAGCAGAGAATGCCTGTAGCTGGAGCACGTTCCATCGGCAATCCTCCCTTTAAGTGATTCAATTCAATTCATGCACGCTTTGTAAACAGCAAGTATAATTTCTCTGCATAGTGCTTACAAACAAAGTTCTTTCTTTTTTCAATTACCCGATCAGTCATTCAACATTTTTTCCTTCCTTCCCAACAACCCTGCCGCCAATTCCATTCCAGGAATTAATTAATTGGTGTGTCAGGTAACAAACATACCTTGGGTGCCCACCAGTATCGGATTCTGCACCCTCGCCATCAGGCACAACATAATCCAGCCTTTTACGCCTCACAAATTTGCATTTCTTCGACCCGGCCGTCATCGCCGGAACAGGAAATCTCGGTTTGTTTGACCCCTCCTCCAGCACGGACCATGGCAATGACGGACGACAAGAACAACAAACTAGAGCTCATTTTTCTTCCATGCATGCTAGACAAATATCCCCAATTTTAACTTTGATAATCTGACAAATCGCTAGGCGGCTAAGTAGTGGTGCTGGGAGATTATCGGTGTGTAGTACCTTTTATCCAGATCAGGGAAAATCGCCCTCCGGCATGTGTTAAATCACAATTATTAGTGCGATTCAAGCAGTGTGATGTTGAGGACACGGTGAGTTTCAGTATTGGTCCGACGGCTGGTAGTAGTTGGAAAATTAAATCGGGGTTATTATCGGGCAGTTGGAGAATTATTAAGACGGAGGAATTAAAATGGGCTGGGGTCCCAAGTCAAGTCACCTGCTTCCTAGCTAAGCAACACTTGTGGCCTATCCGACGTGGTACTAGTACCACTTTGTCTTCCGTGCGTCCAGGAAAGATTTGAATACGAGTTCAGCAACGTGCATCACAGCACTGGTATCGTCTGAAATCAAACAGGACGTGCCTGATGAGCTTCAGATCTGGAACCCGGCCGGTGTTATGACAGACAAGAAAACAGCAAAAACCGTGACATCAAAGTTATCAAACGCGCTGAGACCTTTTCTTCTGTGATATTTTAGTTGGGAAACGATTGAATTAGTAGCAGCACGTACTACTAATTCAAAATATTACCTGATTGATCGGTCACATCACACATTCAAGATCGCCTCAACTGCCAGCAGAACACGCAAGGGACAACATACTGAAAAACAACAAAAACTATGACATCAAATGGTGGGACCTCCGAAAAGATCGGGTACATGCACTTGCAGAATCGCGACGTTTGCCGACTGCAACGCTCCGCATATGAACTTGTATGCCGAGGGCAGGGGCGGACCCAAGTAGAGGCTTGTGGGGGGGCTGAGATCCTCTGCAGTTACTGTACGCCCAATGACAGGTGAGGCCGGGCCCGCTTGGCAGCGGCAGTAACTGCACTGCAGTTACAGCAGAGGATCCCAGCCCGCTTGTGGGGGCCTTGGCCCCCACTAAAAAATTGGAACTACAATAGAATTTGTTCATTTTTTAAAGAAAAATATTTAAATTATGTGAAGTTATACAAGAAATGCCCCTAGTCACCTCATGTGCCCCCTATCAAAGTCCCGTCTGGGTCTGCCCCTGGCCGAGGGGGGAAGGAAAGCACACGACAACTAACGGCGCTCGGCATATAGACTTGTATGCCGAGCGGGCCCACTCGGCATACAAAAGCTCTCGGAAAACACAGTTATATGCCGAGTGCGGCGCTCGACATACAGGTTGCGCTCGGCGTAGCCTCATGGCGTCGACGTGCAGTTGACGGCGGAGTCCTGTATGCCGAGCGCCACGTTAGGTCCGCTCGACATATGCTATATGCCGAGCGTGGCACTCCGCACATACACTTTTTTTGTACAATTTTTTTTATTTTTTGTTGCTACTTTTATTTCCTAGGCATTAGGTTTGTTTTCTTTTCAATCTATATTTTCTGCATTTTTTTCTGATAAATCATCCGGATAAGACTGGGTATAAATAAACTTAGTACTCACATGCATAAAAACACAGTTAAAAATAGTGCTAACTACATAGTTCACACACGGCAAGCCACACGACTGAACTCGAGTACAACTACATTTTATTCAAACTGCGAGGAGTGTCGTAGTTCATGCCCCTCGTGTTGGTACCTTGGACCAGCGTCTTGGCTCCTGGGGGAACTGTGCGGCAGCGACCTACTTGTCATCGTCGAAGTCGCTATTGTCTCGCTGGAGTATAAGGTGGTATTGCTCGTAGACAACCCGATTATAACATTCGTTCTCGTAGGACTCGTTCGATATTTGCTCGGCAATGGCCGTCTCCTCATCGAGCTTCCTCTGGGCCTCGCGTTCGGCCGCGTCCTGCCTCTTCTGGTCCTTTAAATTTCTTGCCTGCTTAGGAGAATGCCTCATAACATACTCCTCCCATGTCGCATTTGTCACCTCCAGCTTCGTGGCTTCCCGTTCCATAGGCTCCACCCGCGGAGTGGGAGGCGGCAGGAACGCTGATGAGGACGAGGAGCTCGACGAAAACTCGCTAGGGGGAGTATGACGGGAGCTCGACACCTACTCGGTGCGGAGTGGTGGCGAACGCCGGGAGCTCGGCGCCTCCGTCGGCCTCGAGGCAAGGCGGTGGCGCGAGCCTGAACCACCGCGGCCAAACCAACCGCACATGATGGCATGGCGGGATGGAGAGGTAGCGGTCGGCGTTGGTGTGTGGGATATAGGAGGCTGGTATGGAGGGCAGCGGGTGTGGATGAGGAGGAGGGGCGGGAGTGGATGAGGAGGAGGTGGATGGGCGACTGGTTTGGATGAGGAGGAGGGGTAGCGGCGGTGCCTAGGGCGGCGTGCCGGTAAGGATAAGGTGGTGACGCGGCGATGAGGATATGGTTCTGCACTTAGAGTGCGAAACTCCCATGTTGAGGCCACCGGAGAGAATCTTGGGAGAACTTGGCCTCAAATTGGGTTTTCCATGTTCCTATGACCTACCCTGACACAATCACGGAAAAAATTCCATTGGTCAATCCCCTTTCGATGCCGGTCAAAGGGGTAGACGATGCGGGGCCCACGGGTCAGGGTTTGGCCGCTGTCGGGCGAGGAGATGTCGAAAACCCTCCAAATCTTGCGCGGTGTCCTAATATGTGTATATAAGTGTGGTGGTGTTGGGCCACGTCAGATCGAGCTAAGCTAGCGAGTGGCACGCAAAAACTTTCACCAACGAGGCACCCAAGATCCGGCAGAGCAGATAGGCCACGGTTCTTACCACTAGACGCGCAGTTGCGGAATGTCGATGGCGCATCAAACTCAGGGCAGTGCAGCCTTGCAGTCCCGGGTCCGGCTCCTAGCGTCCAAGTCTGGCTGGTCGACGGTGAGCTCTCCTAGCGTTCAAGACTGGGAATTGCTCCTCTAGATAATAGAGAGATACATCCTGGGCCCACTCGGTATGAAGGTATCCATAATATGTCTGCGCAGACAAGGCATGATACGAATCATGGGGATACCAGAATACGGGAACGAGGAAAGGTGTCATACCAGTAACGAGGATAATCAGACATAGTGATCAAAGTGTTGCTTCACAAGATGTCGGAATATCTTGCCTCGGGTATTGATCGATATCGCGAAGCAATAGGAATACACATGGGAACCAACAGGTTCATATGAGCATATTTCGCATAACAGTGGGAAGCAATATGGGCGTCCATGGCTCCGCTATTGATTATTGACCAGAAGGAGTTCTGAGTCATGTCCACTTGTTATCGAACTAGTAGGGTCACACACTTAAGTTCACTATAGTCTTGTGTGTACATTGGATGGTTTGGAGTAGATAGAGAGTATCACTGGAATGGTTCTGACGTGATAGAAAATATTTATAGAAAAGATCGGAATATTCTGGGGTGTCGGGATGGTCCCGGAACAGCCAGAATGGGGCATCGGATTTTCTGGAACATCCGGAAAAGGTCCGAAAAGGGCAGTGGCCCACACCCACTGGGTTGAACCCATGTGGGTGGGACCACATGGGCCGAAAGGCCCACAAAGGGGCCGCACCCCTCTTTGCTTGCCCCCCAAGGCAACAAGGGGTGGGGGCGGCGGCGGCCAAAGGGGGCGGTGGCTAGGGCCAGGGTTTTACCCTTGCGCTAGGCCGGCCAGCGCACCAGGCCCAAAGGGCGGGGGGGGGGGGGGGGGGGGTGACGGCGCATGAGGCGAGGGGATCAACCCCTCCTCCAAGCCTCCCCTCCCCTCCTCCACCTATAAAAGGAGAGGACCCCTCCTCCCCTCTGACACACAACAGATCAAAGGGGTTTTGAGGAGTCCTCTCCCAGATCTTTCTCTCTCCCTCTCTCCCATGTGTTGGGAACATCTCCACCTCTTGTGCACCAGCAGACACTAAGTTCTGGACAACGAAGTTCTGCTGAACTTTGGCGGACGGACGTGTGCGAATCCTCAGAGGGATCATACGTTTGATCCTCGCTTAGCTGGACCCAGAAGGCTGGACGTGGGAGTCGGCGACATTCTCACCGCTAGGCTTAGCTGTGAGAATCTTCATCGGGCTTCATCAACATCGTCACCAACATATTCTTCCGCTTCAACGTGTTGGTAACGAACTAGATCCAACTATCACTTGTATCTTCATAGATAGATCTTGGTTGTTGCGTGTAAGTCGAAATTTTAAATTCCTGCACGTAAGCCTTCACCCCCTACACTTGGTGTTTATCGCCTGTGATTAGGCATCGAGGCAGAGCTGCCGCCTGAGCTCAGACCGAGCTCGCTTGGCCTCCCATGGCAGCGGCGACAAGATTTTCAGGACGGTTGAGGCCGGTTCCTTGCGCTCCCCGACCTCGCCCGCGACTTTCAAATGCGTCGGAATCGTCGTCGGCGGCGCTTCGATGGGAGAGGGAGGAGCCAGGGCAAGGGAGAGAGTTGATGGGTGGGAGAAATGGGGTTGTGTGGCTCTCTAGTGGGCTAGGCCAGTCAGCTTGAAGACCTGGAGGTGGACACAGACGAATTCCTAACGCCCCCAAACCGCCCAAAAGTTTGGGACCTATTTGGGGGGAAACAGACAAACCTTTGGTTTGGGGGAGATGGGGTGGTTTGTCTAGACCCCCCAACCGGACATTTCGGGACACTTTCGGGGGCTCCCCTTGGAGTTTCCCTAAGGGCCTCTTTGAGCCAAAGGATTTCTATAGTAATTTTTGGAGCATTAGATTTATTAGGATTTTTTCCTACATCAGTCCTTTGATTATTGGATTGAATCCTACATCAATTTTTCCTAAGGATTTCTTTATACTACATTTCATAGGATTAGACACACCAAAACTCCATAGAATTAAAATGTACATGATAGTGCAATCCTATGTTTTTTCTATTCCTACGTTTCCAGAGTTTCTTTGATTCAAATGATTTATAAAGGAATTTGTAGGATTCCAATCCTTAAGATTTTTTTCCTACGAAGATTATTTGATTCATAGGATGCAATCCATAGGATTTTTTGACAATATTCATTTGCACTGGACGTGTAGGAGATTTTACATCCACTCCGATCTCTTTCAAAGAATCCTACATTTTTTTCAGTGATGGAATCAAACAAAACAAAATCCTGTAGGATTCGAGTGGATATGACTTTGCAATCATGCGTTTTCCTATTCCTGCATTTTTTAGAATCTTGCGAATCAAAGGGACCCTCAGAATTCTGCGGATCAAAGAAGCCCTAAGTTATAGCTTGATCGTAAGAACGACTTGATTACTCTATCAATATGTAATCATTTTGACATAAAGTTACACTACATTTGTATTGAAAAGTTACTTATGATTTTAATGTTATATCACGAATACCATGTCATAATAAAATAGTTGTCCTCATGAATCGATAACTTTGAGACGGTGGAAGTAGAATTAATTTTGTTTGTGATGTTACTTTTTTGAATTAGTTGAACACAGTGTGATCACGTATGAGAACACGTACGTTCTGAACTGACGCGGCTTGGCTGTGCCCGCATCTGCCTCCGCGGGGCATAGGCGAGCACGGATGGGAGCAGATGCGGGGCGCAGGCAAGCCGCGTCCAGTCGGCGGAGCACGGATGGCAAGCCGACATACAGTACAGTACAGTCGAAACCTCCTCTAACCTTCCAGGCAGGAACTTGGCAATGGCATCCACTCCGTGGGTTGACGCCAAGTAAAGGGAGACCACCATCGCTATATAAACCTGATCAAACAACCTCGACCCACCAGAACTTCTCTTCCAAATAATCACGACCTCGACCCGCTCACCCACTTCTAGTCCACTCCGCTCCTCCCCCTTCCCTCCAGCCAAGGCACCGGATGGCCACCGGCAGCGGCCTCGCGACCATCCTCACCGCTGGCGAGAGGGATTATCTCGTCCGCAACTCCGGCGAGCAGGTCAGCCCCTTTCCTCCCTCTCTCCACCATATGCCTCTACGATTTCCCGATTAGTCCCTTCTCTTTGGATCGATGCTTTTGTAGTATCTCTCTTGTTTATTTCGTTTGAATTGGTGAATCTAGAGTTCGAGCTGTATTTATCAACAGCTAGCTAGCGCAAATAAGATGAGATGGGTGTCTCTTTTCTCACCAAGGATACTAGTATGGTAGAGTGACGATCAATTTCAACTGATTATATGTGTGCTGATATCTGTCAATCGGTGGTGTATGATTGGCTTGTTCTAACTTGAAAGAAATGTGTCAACTTTTTACGGTTGGTCTGTTATAACCTCTGTTCGTCTCTGTATTTTTTATCTTCAATCCAGACTCGAAAATCTATCAAAAAGTAATTCTCTATCTCTCCCAAAAATATAAGGCGTATTTCGATTCTTACTTTGACTAACAATTCCTAGAGTAATACGTGTGTATGTGGTTTATGTGATGTGGAATCACAATCATTAGTAGGTTATTTTTAATACAAGTCTAATGGAATCAATTTTTAATGTTTACAACTGGTGAAAGTTTTTTCTTAGCGACGCCTTACAGTTTGGGATGTAAAGTTTCTTGTATGGATACAAGCTTAGTAGTGTACAAGTAATGGTATGTCTTCCAGATTCTGTAAACAAGAGCAGAGAACAGCGACGGTTACATGATTTGAATGAAAACATGTGTAACCAACTTGTTTTGACGGACTAGTAGACTGTAATAGCTGAACCTGAACTGCTTTGCACCTGTTCCCTTTTGTCATACTTCAGGTGAAGATCAGCAGCATCGAGGGAGGCACTGTGGCACTCTACTTCTCGGCCTCATGGTGCCCGCCATGCAGGCGGTTCACGCCAAAGCTTGTTGAAGCATACGAAGAACTTGCCTCACATGGCAAGAGCTTTGAGGTGGTATTTGTTTCACACGATTGGGATGAGAAAGCATTCAATGCCTATTTTGCAAAGATGCCGTGGTTGGCAGTCCCTTACTCTGACTCTGAAAGCCGTGAAGGCCTTGATGAGCGGTTTGAGGTCAACGGCATTCCACACCTTGTTATTCTTGATGCAAAAACTGGTGAAGTTCTTACTGGAGATGGAGTCGAGATTGTGAGTGAACATGGCATGGAAGCTTACCCTTTTACACCCGAGAGGATCAGTGAATTGGAAGAACAAGAAAAGGCAGCTAAGGATAATCAAACTATTCATAGTGTGCTTGGTACTCCGGATCGCGACTACTTAATTTCAAACAAGAGGGGCAAGGTAACTGATCGACCACAGTTCTTTATTGTCTATTCACGATTTTACAGATCCAGACATTCTTATCTGCTATGTTGGGATTACTTGTACCCAGGTACCCATCTCTGATCTTGAGGGGAATTATATTGGTTTGTACTTTGTAGCGAGCGGATATGGTCAAGTTGAGGAATTTACCACAGTGCTTGCCGAGATATATGGAAAGCTCAAAGAAGTGGGGGAGAAGTTTGAAGTTATTGCTGTATCACTGGACAAAGTGGACAGTGATGAGGAATCATTCAATGACAGTTTCTCTAGCATGCCTTGGCTTGCCATTCCGCAGGGCGACAAGAAGTGTGAGAAGCTGGTCAGTTACTTTGAGCTTAGTGATCTTCCTACACTTGTGTTGATTGGTCCTGATGGGAAGACACTCAACAGCAATATTGCGGACATAATTGACGAGTATGGTATGGATGCATGGGAGGGCTTCCCCTTCAATGCAGAGAAGCTGGTAATTCTCGCTGAGAAGGCAAAGGCTAAAGCAGCGTCACAGACGTTGGAGTCCCTTCTGGTCACTGGTGATTTAGACTTTGTCATTGGGAAAGATGGAGCAAAGGTATTGTCATATGTATGCTTTATTTCGTAGATTAGAATCTCTTTTGGTTGGCAAGAGTGAACCAGGCCTATTTCTGTTTCAAGTAAGATGCAGCAAATTATGCTTGGTATCTTAGAAGATAGCATCGGTGTAGATTAACCATGTCGATCTAAATGTTAACGTAGCACAATTTTAAAGAGCAGAAATATCCGAAATTTTGTTAGTTGAATTTGTGATGAACATTTTTCATCTTTCTATTTTTCATGGCATCTTAATTATATTACGATCTGTAAAATATATAGGTGGAAATTTAGACACCTTATCATGTTCACCAAGATCCTACATTTTCTAGTTACTGCTAAATTAAATACAGATTTTTGCAACTAGTTTCTCGCACAGCCCTTTCTAGTTTGTTCATCTCAGTTTGTCCAAAAAAAAAAGTTGAAAAACAAGCATAGATGCTTTTAGACCCAAAAAAAAAGGGCAGGCCGGAGCACGTAGCTCCTGCTTGCGTAGGGTCCGGGGAAGGGTCCGACCACTTTGGGTCTTTTGTACACAGTCTTTCTCTGCATTTCTGCAAGAGGCGGATGCTTTTAGACCAAAAGAAAGACAAAAATCATAGATGTACCACATGCCATAACATGCGTGCTAGGTGAACCATACAAAAAGATAAAATTTGAAGGACTAGCATAGGAACTATATGCACAAATTAGAATGGAAAATCTATACTTTAGGGGCCCAGGAATAAAGGAAAATGAGGTGTGAACTCTTGTTCAGCCTTTTCCAACTTATGCTACTGATAGAGAGCCATTTATACTGGCAATGAGCATATGGTAATTATTTCACTTGTTCTTACAATTATACTGCAAGTTTTGGTGAGAGATGTTATGCTAAAAAAACAAAGCTGCACTTGCGGTGTGTTATCTAAGTTTGTGATGAGTATGAGAAGATTGAAATATACTTTGCACTGTATTTTTTCAGGTTCCTGTATCAGAACTTGCTGGGAAGACTGTCCTCCTTTACTTCTCAGCTAAATGGTGTGGACCATGCAGAGCCTTCCTGCCGAAACTTGTGGATGTATACAACAAGATTAAGGAGAAGAAGAGTGATTTTGAGATCGTCTTCGTCTCTAGCGACAAAGACCAGAGTTCCTTCGATGACTTCTTCTCTCTCATGCCATGGCTCGCCCTTCCCTTGGGAGATGAAAGGGAGGCATACTTGTCAAAGACGTTCAAAATCCGTGGGATCCCTTCTCTTGTCGCCATTGGTCCCACTGGGAAGACAGTCAACACAGATGCGAAAGCTCCAATCGCGGTCCACGGTGCGGACGCATTTCCGTTCACCGAAGAGAGGATTCAAGAGCTGGAGAAGAAGATCGATGAGATGGCAAAAGGGTGGCCTGAGAAGCTGATGCATGAGCTGCACGAGCATGAGCTTGTGCTGACGCGCCGTCCCTCGCCATACGGCTGCGACGGATGCGACGAGATGGGTACCTTTTGGTCCTACAACTGCGTGGAATGCGACTTCGATCTGCACACTTCGTGTGCACTGGGTGAGGAAAAGAAGCGTAAAAGGAGGCGTGTGGCCTAAGCGTATCTGAATCATGTGCCGTGTGCTGTGGAATAAATCTTGCATCCGATGGTTTTGCGTGTAGGTATTTATCCTGGTGATATTCCTGTGGAAAACCGTCCAAGTATGATTTCAGAGTCTTGAGTGAAATGGCTTGATATGTCCCAGTATTTTCAGTTGCTAAGCAGGGATTGTGGTAGTTAGGAACTTCACTTTGATCCAAGGGGCAAAGCAAAGTGTGGTAAATTATCAACGTAAAACAAAGTGGGGGCAAATAATCAATGCCCAAAGTAATACGTGTTATATGATCAAATTCCCTCGACCCGGACTGTCTGGGTGCCCCGATGGTCCGGGTCACCACCCGGCTGCTCTCGGTGTTGCTCATGATGTCCGGATAGTCCAGGGGTCGATGCTCGGACTCTCCGGCCTTTTGTAGGAGCATTCAATCATCTTCTTAACTTCGTGTTTTCCCTCATTCGTTGCTCCTTGTTTCTCCCTCCTATCGTCACGTTTCTTGCCTTGAATCCTAAGTGCACAAGGGATGCAAGCATTAGGTATTAACCGATTCATGACAGTAAGGGACATGCACATTACAAACGGATACACCTTGTGTTGTATCTTTGATAATGGATGAACCGAGGCGCTTGTAGACTTCTTTGACTCCGTTGACGTTGATGAACTTGATAGTGAGTTTAGAATGCTGATGTTGGAGAATACTACCATACCATCTCCCCTTCTTGGAAAGGAGTCGTCCTCGACTCTAAATCTTGGTCACCATGGAATGTGGAGCACCCGTATAACGGTCTTCGCATCACAACCGCCTCTGAGTCTGACCTCACCCCCACCCACTCCGTTGCACACGCCACACGCTCGCCCCTCGTGAATCAAGATGGCCCTCGCGAATTACCAAAAATCATATTCATGTACACATGTATAAATCTATGTAAGATCCATGTGGGTTTTGAAAACCTCAAAGACCTTCTATGGAAAGTTGTGCCGGCAATTTGCACCTTCCTTTTAGATAAATCAAAAAATATGATTAAAATGTAAAAAAAGGAATCCCTTGGCTTGGAGTCATTTTATGGCTACTAGTTGCCAGGAAAAATGACCCACTTCAATTTTGACATGTTTCGTCAAAAGGTTCTTCACAAAATGCCATTCGAGATATGAACATCCATGGCTTTCAACTCAAATGACCAAGTGCATGGCAATTTCCAGATCATCTTTCATGATAATTCCTCCATAGTTTGCACAAACATGCCTCTAACCATGATAAACAAATATGACAAAGAATATTCCACATTTAACTTTTGAAAATATCTTTTTCCATTTTCCAAATTCCTTAAAAGGCATGCTTTGTGAAGCAAGTACAATAAATATGGCCCTAGTTGCAAGAACTGCAATTTTCAAACTAATTAGACCATATTGAAGGGGTGCTACCAAAATATTTCGAATTTTCAAGCATTTCTACTTTATTCTCCCATTTAAATCGATTTCGGCCAATTTACTGAAAGTAATTAAAATTTGAACTATGGGTGTACTAAAGGTTGTTCTAGAAAATCACCAACAATCATATTCATGTTCCAAAATACGAATCTATGTAAGATCCATATGGCTTTTGAAAAAATCATAGACCTTGTATGGAAAGTTGTGCCAGCAATTTGCACCTTATTTTTTTTGGAAAAATCAAACAATATAATTAAAAGGTCAAAAAAAGGAATCCCTTGGCATGGAGTTCTTTTATGTCTAATAGTTGCCAGAAAAAATAACCCATTTCAATTTTGGCATGTTTTGAAAAAACTTCCTTCACAAATGGTGTTCGAGGTATGAACATTCATGGCTATCAACTCAAATGACCAAGTGCATGCCAATTTTAAACCATCTTTCATGATAATTTCACCATTCTTGACACAAACCTGCCTCTAACCATGATAAACAAATATGACAAAGAATATTCCATATTTCTCTTTTGAACATATATTTTTCTATTTTTGAAATGACTAAAAAGGACTGCGTTGTGCAGCAAGTACAATCAATATGGTGCTAATTGGAAGAACTACAATTTTCAAACAAATTAGACCATATTGTAGGGGTACTGCCAAAATATTTAGAATTTTGCAGCCATTCAGCTATATTCCCCCATTATAATGGATTTCGGCCGATGTACTGAAATTAAGTAAAATTTCATCTAGAGGTGTGCTAAAGGTTGTTCTAGAAAATCACAAAAATTGTATTCACGTTCCCATGTATTAATCTATGTAAGATCCATATGCGTTTTTAAAAGTAATAGACCTTGTACAGAAAGTATTGCCGACAATTTGCATTTTATTTTTTGAAAAACCAAACAATATGAGTAAAAGGTCAAAAAAGGAATACATTGGCATGGAGTCCCTTTATGGCTACTAGTTGCGAGGAAAAATGACCCACTTTAATTTTCACATGTTTTGAATGTTTTGTACAAAACTTGTGCAACTAAGAAAAATAAGCCATTATTTATGAGAACGATTGGACACGGTTTTGAACCTCGAAAAGCGTTTGCGATGTGAGTCATTATTATATAGCGGTGATGACGACGGACGACGAAGCCCTCGCCGACCTCTTCGTCTCCAAGTCTGAGCTCGTGACCTCAAGATTAGCGCTACAAAAAGCCCTCTTGCATGTAACATTTCCCTTTTTCCACTATATTTATCGTACCCAAATTGCATGGTTAATTATGGTTTTCATGGTTTGGTAATGAGCTCGTTATCGAGGTCACTTATCCTTTTAATCTAGATCTAGCAAAGTCTTGTTGTTCGTATATATCTTAATTTACAATTGAATGGATGTTGTTATTTAGGTTACTTAAGTTTTCAAATTGTAGGTTGTCTTGATCAAAGGCCAACCAGGGTGTTCACATCATCAGTAGTAGTGATGATGAGCGTGCTTCTATTCGAAGCAAGGTCATGAAATCCAAGCAAGCAAAAAGTTTATCTTCGAGGTTTAATTTTGATTCAACATTGTTCTTTTATTAGTTTATTGTATAAATATGGCACATTTTTTTAATTATAACTACTTCATTTATGTAGGTTCATGTAACAATAGGAGCGACACGTTTGACCCCCATTGCATATGGGACAATGACACAGAACTGACAAAGCCACAAATCAAGTTGCTTAGAAAGCGCGTGCATGAAGAGCTCCCGCTATTCCTTTGTATGTTTGCAAGATGATAAATTCAAATGTCATCATCAAGAGTAAGATGATAATCAACTGGTATTTATATTTTCCTACGCACAATGCACATTGAACAAGGATTGCTGATAGACGCATTCTGCATTTTCTTCAATGTCGAGTGAGAAGTTTGACTCAAGAAGGGCTAGACTGACAAGCGCGGGATCGTAATGTTGTCTGGCCTAATGTTGTGGAGGCCTTTGAACTAAAGGAGAACACAATATGTGTCTTCAGCTTCGTTGTCGAAACTAATGTCCTTCGCATGTCTATAACTCTTATGTGATGTTCATGGGTTAATTTCCAAGATGCATGTGAATTTTTCTAGTGTTGGTAGTTACTTGATATGAGAAACTTGTCTGTGATTTAATTGTCTTTGTGAACTGTTGGCCCTAGTTGGTTATGAGGTAGTAAATAATTTTGTTGTGAACTTCTGTTAGTTTATGAATGAACTATAAATAATATATGCCATCTATCTAATACTAGTTTTTACAATTCTTCACTAATTAACTGAACGTGGATGTTTTAATTATGTGGACGTTTTAATTAACTAGACGTTTAGTATCGCACAGGGTCAACTTCAGGAAATCGTTCACGAAGAACAATACTTACGCACCTAGTTTACTGTAACTTAGGCCCAGTTCTTTTGAGCTTCGGCTTGTGCATAAGCCACACCGAGTAGAGCTGCCCAGAGAAACCGCTGTGGATTTAAGCTAATCAGAAACTGCAGTCCAGTTCTTTTGGGCTTTTGCTATCCGAGCTTATTGTATGAGTTGTAAAATGAAAAGACTTAAAAGCCCTTGTGATAAATTTATGTTCCAAATAACAGAATGTTATTTCTTTTGTGTTGTTTTGGCATATATGATCACAAAATAATATTTCGAACACCATATTAATTGCTAGTTTTTTTTTTGAAATTCCATATTAATTGCTAGTTGATTACAACTCAAATAGAATGTCGGCCACATATAAAAAACATATAAATCCACATACATTTTGATACAAATCCACCATATTTGCTAAAAATGAATATGGCAGAGAGTTCTCTATGCAATTTACATCTTTTACTACAAATGGAAATACTAAATAGGCCAATTTTCTTGCTTCTTTATTTTCTTAGACATGCTATTCATCTAAAAAATGCAGAGCAGAACTCAAAGATGCGCTGGACCCCACGGGATGAAGGGGATGGTGGCGCGCCGGCGGGATCCACGGGATGAAGGGGATGGTGGGGCGTCGCCGGTGGAGCGCGGAGGCGGACCGCCAGCGGTTGGCCGCCGCAGCTAGCTGGCCTCGACCTGGGGCCGACGAGATGGGGCGTCGCGGTTGGCCGCCGCAGCTAGCTGGCCTCGACCTGGGGCCTCGACCTGGGGCCGACGAGATGGCACGGGGGCGGCTCGGGAGGGGCGAGGGTGGAGGCGATAGGCGGCGGCGGCGGTGACGGGTTGATGCTGGTGGCGGCGGCGACGGGTTGAGGAACCCTAGCTGGAGCTCGGGACTCGTTCGGGGAGAGCGAGAGATGCGAACAGGAGAGGAAAGAAAGAAATGAGCAGAGTGCAAAACTGTTCGGCCAACACGTGGCAGTTCGCTGTAATTTCCATGCCATCTAGGGGCAACACAAAAAACCCTTCGATTTCATTTGCGGGAAGCCACCGACTGTCGCGGGAAGTAGGGGTATCGAGGCTTTTTTTCCAATGTGAAGTATCTGTCGAAGCTGGTTGTCCACAAAAACGGCTTAAAATCCAATTCTTTTGGGCTTGAGCTTATTTTGACTGTTAAGCTGGCTAGAAGCCCCAAAAAAACTGGGCCTAACTGCTGGCCTAACTTTTATAGAGGGTCGGGGTTGTTATTAGCTCAGCCATGGAACTAGTATAAATCCTGAGCCCGGCAGAGCCCCTTGGACGCACAGCGCTGCCTTTGAGCATCCAAGTCACGCATACTATACGTAGATACCTAGCTACCGTGGGCCATGACAAAAGCCGAGGGCGACGGTGCGGTGCCCCCGAACATGCAGCAGCACGCGGAAGGCCCTGCGGCCATGCTCGCCATCGGCACTGCCAACCCGACCGGCGTCGTACTGCCCCAGGACGAGTTCGCTGACACCCTCTTCCGCTCGACCAACAGCGACCACCTCACTGAACTCAAAGAAAAGCTAAAGAGAATTTGTAAACACATTAATTTTTTACTAAATTCATTTCATATGTTTTCAAAAGCTAAAACAGTTTGTCAAAACATTTTGTATTCTTTTCCTTCCTCTTGCAGGCCAGAAAACCGGCATCCAGAAACGGCACTTCCATCTGACCGAGGAAACACTCGGCGCCCACCTGGAGTTCATCGACAGGGAGCTGCCATCCCTCGATGCTCGCGTAGAGATGGCCGCCACCGCTGTCCCGAAGCTGGCGCACACGGCCGCCACCAAGGCCATCGCCGAGTGGGGCCGCCCCGCCGCCGACATCACCCACCTGGTCTTCAGCACCTACTCCGCCTGCCAGGCCCCTAGCGCCGACCTCAAGCTCGCCTCGCTCCTCGGCCTCCGCCCCACCGTCTCCCGCACCATCCTCAGCCTCCACGGCTGCTACGGCGGCGGCAGGGCGCTTCACCTCGCCAAGCAGCTCGCCGAGAACAACCGCGGCGCCCGCGTCCTCTTCGCATGCTCCGAGATCACCCTCGTCTGCTTCGGCGGCCCCAACGGGAGCAACCTCGTCGGCCACGCCCTCTTCGGAGACGGCGTCGGCGCCGTCATCATCGGCGCGGGCCCCTTCGGCGAAGGCGAGCGCCCGCTGTTCGAGATGGTCTCTGCCACGCAGACGACGATACCAGGGACCGACCAAGTGCTCGGCATGCAGGTCTCGGGTGCCGGCGTGGACTTCCACCTCGGCATCCAGATACCGACGCTGATCGGACGGAACATCGAGCGGTGCCTCGCCGACGCCTTCAGCGGCAGCACCAGCAGCGACGATGATGCTCCGTTCTCAAGCTGGAACGACCTCTTCTGGGCGGTGCACCCAGGTGTGTTAGAATTTGGGCCCATTAGTGGGGAGCCCAAATAAGCAATTCTGAAAAATCTCAAATTGACCCATGTGCATGGCAGAATTTTGGAGGTGCAATGTGGTGCTAAATTTTAGTCCCACATTGCTAGTTGGAGGAGACAAACACCACCTTATAAGGTGAAGTGTTGTACCACTTGGTGTGCTAGTTGAGAACGGAAGGCTCTCTCGTGCGCACTCCTCCTCCTCCGCCGCCGTCCGTCCGTCCGTCTCGTCACGACACGCCGCGGGTTGCGGGATTGAGCCGAGCCGATGCCTATATTTTTGCTGTTCGGGAAAAACGAGTTTTTGCGTACGCGTATAGTTTTTGTCAGTTCGGGTCGCTCCCGGATCGTGGGCTGCTATCCAACTGGGACGTGTGCGACGTGGTTGGCCCACGTTGTACCCGTTAGGGTTTCCCGAACCGCACTATATATTGTCGTGCACTGCGTGCGCCGTCACACACCGAACTAATTAGGTTTTGCCAATCTCGTGCCTTGCGCCGCCACCGTAGTCTACTCCATCCCGTGCACTGGCGAACGGGACAGCAGGTCTCCGGAACCACTTGTCCTTGTGATCCTGTACGGGAGAGGGCGAATAAGGTTTTTGGAAGCCCCGCGCGACTGCTTTCAAGTTCTTCATCACGGCTCGACTTCCTGGACGATCTCCGGGTCCGCGGGCGACTCGTCTCCAACGTCGTCTTTTCGAGCTGCTACCGTCGCCGCTCAAGCTGCTGCCGTCGCTGCTCCAACGACTACTTCATCTACAATTGTTCGGTACGTTCGTCACGTTCCGATGGCTGTGTTCGTAGATGTCTTGCTGCTGTTCATGTTAATTAATACGTCTAGTATTTTCGAGTTTAACATGTTAGTAGCTCTTGTGATCATGCTTTATATTCTGGAATTAATCATGGAAATTATGCCTAATAATCCAACAATCCAAAAACCTTATATTTGTTATAGGCAATTTCCTGAGTTAAACATGGGACATCTATCTGATGCGCTGAGGCCGGACAAGTTTACCGGTGTGGACTTTAAGAGATGGCAGTACAAGACCACACTGTGGTTGCGATCTCTGAAAGTGTTCGAGGCTAGTGAGGGTTTACCTGAAGGAACTATATCTGACGAGGATCAGAACAAGTTCAAGGAAACCAATACTGCCTTTGTGGGACTCGTTCTGAGTGCTCTTAGCAACAAGCTGTTTGATGTGTACATGCACATTACAGATGCCAAAGAGCTCTGGGAGGCACTGAACGCTAAGTTCGGTGTAGCAGATGCTGGCAGTGAACTGTACATCATGGAGAGCTTCCATGACTTCAGGATGGCTAACAACCGTTCTGTAGTCGAACAGGCTCATGAGATACAGTGCATTGCTAAGGAGCTTGAGCACGCTAAGTGTGCCTTACCTGACAAGTTTGTGGCTGGATGCATTATTGCAAAGTTGCCCTCTTCATGGAGGAACTTCGCCACAACTCTCAAACACAAGAGACAGGAGATATCGGTTGAAAACCTGATAGCGTCTCTTGATGTTGAGGAGAAGGCTCGGGCTAAGGACACTGCTGAGAGAGGTGGTGAAGGTCAGTCTAGCGCCAACATGGTGCAGAAGAACTTTCACCATGGCAAGAGCAAGGCAAAGAGCAAGCCTTCCTTCAACATGCCTACCAAGACTACTTCTTTCAAGAAGAAGAAGAAGATGCTGAACAAATCTGAGCTAAAGTGCTACACTTGTGGAGAGCCCGGACACTTCTCTGTGGACTGCCCAGATCGTGCAGACAAGAAAGGGAAGGCGCCAAAGCATGTCAACGTCGTGACCGCTAGCAATGCTGATGGGTACGGTAATTTACCGATTGTGCTTTCAGTATTTCAATCTCCATGTTGGTGGATTGATACGGGTGCTAATGTTCATGTATGTGCTGACATCTCTATGTTCACTTCTTATCAGGTCGCAGATTCAAGCGTCTTAATGGGGAATGGATCACATGCTTCTGTTCGTGGTGTTGGCACGGTAGATCTGAAGTTTACTTCGGGAAGATCGTGCAGCTGAGGAACGTGCAGCATGTCCCTACTATGAACAAGAATCTCGTTAGCGGCTCCCTTCTATGCAGAGATGGGTTTAAATTAGTCTTGGAGTCCAATAAAGTAGTTGTGTCAAAGTTTGGACAATTTATTGGTAAAGGGTATGAGTGCGGAGGCTTGTTCCGCTTTTCATTATCGGATTTTTGTAATAAGTCAGTAAACCATATTTGTGGCAGTGTGGATTCGGATGCTAATGTTTGGCACTCTCGTTTATGTCATGTTAATTTTGGTTTAATGAGTAGACTTTCCAGTTTGAGTTTAATTCCTACTTTCACCATTGCCAAAGGTTCTAAGTGCCATAGCTGTGTGCAATCTAAGCAACCTCGAAAGCCTCACAAGGCAGCCGAGGAGAGAAACTTGGCACCTCTAGAACTCGTACATTCGGATCTATGTGAGATGAATGGCGTGTTGACAAAAGGTGATAAGAGATATTTCATGACTTTAATCGATGATGCTACTAGGTTCTGTTATGTATATTTGTTGCACACTAAAGATGAAGCTTTAGACTACTTTAAAATTATAAAGCTGAAGTAGAAAATCAATTAGAGAGAAAGATCAAACGTCTTAGGTCAGATCGTGGTGGCGAGTATTTCTCCAACGTATTTGATGAATTCTGTGAGGAACATGGTATTATTCATGAGAGGACGCCTCCCTATTCGCCCCAATCAAACGGGGTTGCCGAGAGGAAAAACCGCACGCTGACCGACTTGGTGAACGCCATGTTGGACACTGCTGGTTTATCTAAGGCATGGTGGGGGGGCTTTGTTGACTTCGTGTCATGTCCTGAATAGAGTTCCTAACAAGGATAAAGAGAAGACACCTTACGAGGAGTGGTCTGGGAGAAAACCATCACTTTCTTATTTTCGTACTTGGGGATGTTTGGCGAAAGTCAATGTTCCAATTCCTAAGAAACGAAAACTTGGACCGAAGACAGTGGATTGTGTCTTTCTAGGTTATGCTCAGCGGAGCATTTGCTATAGATTTTTAGTGGTTAAATCTGAGATACCTGATATGCATGTTGATACTATTTTGGAATCTCGTGATGCAACATTTTTTGAGAACACGTTTCCTATGAAGGATATGCATAGCATTGCTAGAATTTCTTCTGAGATATTTGCTGAACCTAGTACATCTGTTGATCATTCTGAACAACCACATGTTGAGGAAGTCCTTGAGAAGGATGACAATGAATCAGCTCCCAAGAGGAGCAAGAGACAGAGGACTGAAAAATCCTTTGGTGATGATTTCATTGTGTACCTTGTGGACAATACTCCCACGTCCATTGCAGAGGCATTTGCATCTCCTGATGCTGATGACTGGAAAGAAGCTGTCCATAATGAGATGGACTCGATTCTTTCTAATGGAACTTGGGAATTATCTGAACGACCCTACGGCTGCAAACCTGTGGGTTGTAAGTGGGTGTTCAAGAAGAAGCTAAGGCCTGATGGTACTATTGAGAAGTACAAGGCACGGCTTGGCCAAGGGCTACACCCAGCGTGAAGGCGAAGATTACTTTGACACCTATTCACCTGTTGCTCGACTCACCACCATTCGTGTACTACTTTCCCTGGCTGCCTCCTATGGTCTTATCGTTCATCAAATGGACGTAAAGACAGCTTTCCTTAACGGAGAGTTGGAAGAGGAAATCTATATGGATCAGCCTGATGGGTTTGTAGTAAAAGGTGAAGAGAGAAAGGTGTGCAAATTGTTAAAATCTTTGTATGGGCTGAAGCAAGCACCTAAGCAATGGCATGAGAAGTTTGACAGAACTCTTAATCTGCAGGCTTTGCCATTAATGAGGCTGATAGGTGTGTGTATTATCGCCATGGTGGGGGCGATAGTGTTATATTATGCTTGTATGTTGATGACATACTTATTTTCGGTACAAGCATGATAGTGATCAAGTCTTTCTGTCAAAGAGCTTTGATATGAAAGATCTGGGACAAGCTGATGTGATCCTGAACATTAAGTTGATTAGGGATGAGAGTGGGATTACGTTAACGCAATCACACTATGTTGAGAAGGTCTTGAGCCGCTTTGGTTATATAGACAGCAAGCCTTCTCCAACACCCTATGATCCCAGTGTGACACTCAGAAAGAACAAAAAGGAAACGAGAGATCAATTAAGATATTCTCAAGTGATCGGTTCACTCATGTACCTTGCGAGCGCGACGAGACCTGATATCTCTTTTGCTGTGAGCAAGTTGAGCAGGTTCATGTCTAACCCGGGTATTGATCATTGGCATGCACTTGAAAGGGTCATGCGCTATCTGAACGGTACAATGAGTTATGGGATTCACTATTCAGGGCACCCTGCGGTGCTTGAGGGATACTGTGATGCGAACTGGATCTCAGATGTTGATGAGCTCTACGCCACAAGTGGATATGCATTTATTCTTGGAGGTGGCGCAGTGTCATGGAGGTCTTGCAAACAGACCATTTTGACGAGGTCAACCATGGAAGCAGAACTTGCTGCTTTAGATACAGCTTCTGTTGAGGCAGAATGGCTGCGTGAGCTCTTGATGGACTTGCCGGTGGTTGAGAAACCATTACCGGCCATCCTTATGAACTGTGACAACCAAACGGTTATCATGAAAGTGAACAGTGCTAAGGATAATGCGAAGTCATCAAGACACGTCAAAGACGCTTGAAGTCTGTCAGGAAAATGAGAAACTCCGGAGTAATAACTGTTAGTTATATTCAAACAGACAAAAACCTGGCAGATCCCTTTACGAAGGGACTATCACGTAATGTGATAGATAGTGCATCGAGGGAGATGGGGTTGAGACCCGTGAGCGTTACACCATAGTGGTAACCCAACCTATGTGATCGGAGATCCCGTGAATTAGGACCTGGGAAGAACAAGCTAGTGGTTTAACAGAGGAGAGTTATTTTATAACCCTCTCCGTGGGAAGATGCATAACTCTCACATTCTGTAAGGCAGGTTGGCAATATGCCTTAATGTGTTTCTGTTGGCTATTCGTAGCAAAGGTGCTATCCTACAGAGCGACCTTGAAAGAACACACCTATATGAGTCCGACTGTTAAACGTCGCAGTCTATGAGATTTGGGTGATCTCTAGTAAGCTCATGAAGAGACCAGGGAGTATGACGCATATGCTCCACCCGCGGGGTAGGCTACTGGCAGCCACGTACTGGTTATGACTTTGAGTGAAGTCTATTGGCACCAAACTTGCAATTCAAGGTTCGTCCATTGTTCAAGTTGCTGGTAGATGTAGCTTGAAGCTCTAGGCGGAAGTTCAACTTAACAGTCTCTGCTGAAACACTGGTATATAAACAAGAAACGAGGTTTGGCAAAATCTCTAAATGGGAATTTGAGATCTGGTGGGGGATTGTTAAAATTTGGGCCCATTAGTGGGGAGCCCAATAAGCAATTCTGAAAAATCTCAAATTGGCCCATGTGTGGCCCATGTGCATGGCAAAATTGCTAGTTGGAGGAGACAAACCACCTTATAGGTGGAGTGTTGTACCACATGGTGTGCTAGTTGAGAACAGAAGGCTCTCTCGTGCGCACTCCTCCTCCTCCGCCGCCGTCCGTCCGTCCGTCTCGTCACGACACGACACGCCGCGGGTTGCGGGAATGAGCCGAGCCGATGCCTATATTTTTGCTGTTCGGGAAAAACGAGTTTTTGCGTACGCGTATAGTTTTGTCAGTTCGGGTCGCTCCCGGATCGTGGGCTGCTATCCAACTCGTACGTGTGCGACGTGGTTGGCCCACGTTGTACCCGTTAGGTTTCCCGAGCCGCACTATATATTGCCTTGCACTGCGTGCGCCGTCACACACCGAACCAATCTAGGTTTTGCCAATCTCGTGCTTTGCGTCGCCACCGTAGTCTACTCTATCCCGTGCGCCGGCGTGCACCGGCGAACGGGACAGCAGGTCTCCGGAACCACTTGTCCTTGTGATCCTGTACGGGAGAGGGCGAATAAGGTTTTTGGGAAGCGCCACGCGTGACTGCTTTCAAGTTCTTCATCACGACTCGACTTCCTGGACGATCTCCGGGTCCGCGGGCGACTCGTCTCCAACGTCGTCTTCTTCGAGTTGCTACCGTCGCCGCTCAAGCTGCTGCCGTCGCTGCTCCAACGACTACTTCATCTACAATTATTCGGTACGTTCGTCACATTATGATGGCTGTGTTCATAGATGTCTTGCTGCTGTTCATGTTAATTAATACGTGTAGTATTTTCGAGTTTAACATGTTAGTAGCTCTTGTGATCATGCTTTATATTCTGTAATTAATCATGAAAATTATGCTTAATAATTCAACAAGGTGGGCGTCCGATCCTGGACAACATAGACACGGTGCTCAAGGTGGAGCCAGGGAAGCTGGCCGCCAGTCGACACGTGCTCCGCGAGTACGGTAACATGAGCGGTGCCACCATCGTCTTCGTGCTCGACCAGCTGCGCCGCCGCAGCAAGGATCCGCTGCCAGAGTGGGGTGCCATGCTGGCCTTCGGACCAGGAATCACAGTCGAGCCCATGGTGCTGCGCTCTCCACGCGCAACGTCCTCTCTCAGCAAAAATTAACTACTACGTACTCCCGCGGCACCTTCAACACATTTACTACTCCGCGTACCTATATATATATACCATGCGTAAATAAATTCCAGGCCCGGGTATGCAATTAATTATTGTCTCCACATATTGTGTACACACGTCCGTATTATAAACACTATCGTGTTAACAAAACTCTTGTGTATTTAATAAAGCACCATGTGTAGCTAGGCTCTATTTGTCATGATTATTTCGACGGAATACACATGTGCAAATTAGTCTTATCATGCTGTCACTAGCTAGGAAGAATATATACGCGCACATATGTTGCCTCAGCTCACCCACCTTCTCTTGTGGATCAGGGTGGCGCATGAAACAAACGCGGGGCATCGCCATGCCGGTTGGCTCTTCTCTTGCGACCATGCTTCCGAGCGTGGTGGGATGCTCGCTTCGCGGCGGGCATTGCTCCACTGTTTCCCGGTGTTGTCTGGAAACGACGACTGCTGAGAGGCGTGGTCGCCGCCTCATGCTCTCGGCAGGTCGTCGAGCTCGGATTCGGCGGCTCGTACTCGTCTTTGTCGATGAAGGCTGACAGGGAGGTCTTTCCATCGGCATCCTTAGGCATTGATATGGCTTTAGGCAGAGGGCATGGTTGTGTAGATGTGATACGCCGAGTATCTGAAATACACTCGGAAGACAAAATATCTGGAGTACTCAAAAATACACTCAGCAAAAGAGGGACACGTGTAACACTCCGCAAAGGTTAATGCCACATGGCTATTATGTTTTAGTACAATACTCGGGAAATGGTTTGCCGAGATCTCGATATCGATAAACACAAGTTTGTCGACATGGTGTTTGCCTCGTGTTTTCTACCGATTGTAACACTTGGCAAAAAGAATGCCACATGGCTATTATGTTTCAGTACAATACTCGGGAAATGGTTTGCCGAGATCTCGATATCGATAAACACAAGTTTGTCGACATGGTGTTTGCCTCGTGTTTTCTACCGATTGTAACACTTGGCAAAAAGAATGTCGAGTATTAACTGGCCATAGCCGATTTGGGATACTCAGCATAACACGACTTTCCTGTGGTGGTTAGGCTAAATGGAACAAAATAAATAAATCATGCAAAATACAGTACATACCTAAGTTAAAGTTGAACCATAAGAAACTAAACTAAGATGAAAAAACTGAATAAAGGAAAGAATGTAAGAAAGAAAGCCAAAAAAGAACAATGAGACGTGGGAGAAAACACATAATCCATGTATTTTCTTGCGACGGGTGGAGAACAGTGAGGTTTTTTTTTTGTGGGAGGAAAACAGTGAGGTGGCCAGCTCGATCCTTGCTTGAGGCAGAAATCTACTCTCGTTTCATGGGCCACAGCTGCGGCCGATATCTGGGTTGAGCGACAGGGAGCATTTTTTCCCGATTTACTGGTAGGTGCACACATCGATGAAAAACATTAGGGCCATTGTCTGTTGGGCCGTATGGCGTTTCGTCTTGGGCCTAATTCTTGATTTTGTTCCGGTCTCCAACCGCGACAGAACCAGGCTCCGTGTGGCGGCGTGACCTCGAGAACCAACGGCCGAGGATTCCGGTGGTCGGCCACTCGCCGCCGGGCGCTAGGAGATTTAATTACTTGCATAAAAACGTTTGTGGCAATTAATGTTGTACAAATTTTGCGAAAAGATATCTTTTGAATTGGCCTTTTGTTGATGATATCTCTCTGGTGACGTGGAGATTTCAACTTTTATGAACAAGAAGACGAGATTACATTAGCTGTGGAGCAAGCATGCTGGCCTCACATGGAAATGCATACGATGTGTGTTTATATATGCGTATTCATGTGATTACTACCACTAGAATTCCCCCTAGAATCAATCTTCCCAGCTAGAAGCAAACAATGTCGTCCGTCCAGAATGCCGCTTCCGCCATCACCTTGGACTTCCTCGCGGCGAAGCGCGTCCCGGAGTCGCACGTGTGGACGGAGCAGCAGGAGTACCCGGTGGTGTCCGATCAATCGGATGTTGTGCCGGTGGTTGATCTGGTCGACGCCTCGGACGCTGCCATCGCCGCCGTGGCGCGGGCGGCGGAAGAATGGGGCGGATTCCTGCTCGTTGGACACGGCGTGTCCACCGAGCTCCTGGCGCGCGTGGCGGAGCAGATCAAGCGGTTGTTCGCGCGCCCGGCTCACGAGAAGGAGCGCGCCTCGCGCCGAGGCTTCAAAAACGGCTACGGCGTGCCGCCCTACGCGCTCTACTTCTCCAAGCTGATGTGGTCCGAGGGCTACACCGTCTCCGCCGACAACGTCCGCTCAGAGTTCCGACGGGTCTGGCCCAACGGCGGCGACGACTACCTGCGTTTCTGGTACGTATCGTGCGCACATATATCCATTTCCGTGAGTGCACTGCTGATGTCTGCCTTGATGCACGCTGTACCCAGCGATGTGATGGAGGAGTTCCACAAGGAGATGAGGGCTCTCGGCGAGAAGGTTCTGGACATGTTCTACAAGGCGCTTGGGCTTACCGCTGACAAGATCACCGGCGGCGAAGTGGAGCGCGAGATCCGCGACACGATGACGTCCACCATGCACCTGAACATGTACCACAATACCTAGTATTAATCAATCAACGTTTTATCACAATCAGTGGCACTAACCGCAGTGTGTCATTCCAAATTTTCGGTATGCAGGTACCCCAAGTGTCCGGAACCGGAGCGCGCCATCGGGCTCGCGGCGCACACGGATTCAGGTTTCTTCACCTTCATCGTGCAGAGCCTCGTGCCGGGGCTGCAGCTGCTCCGACGTGGCCCTGAGCGGTGGGTGACCGTGCCGGCCCAGCCGGGGGCGCTCGTCGTCGTCATCGGCGACCTCTTCCAGGTCCTGACCAACGGCCGCTTCCATAGCGTGCTTCACCGGGCCGTCGTGAGCAAGCATCACGAGCGCGTCTCCGTGCCTTACTTTCTAGGGCCGCCCAAAGACATGAAGGTGGCTCCGCTCCATGCCGCGATTCTGCCGGGGACCAAAGCTGCGTTCCGTGCTGTGACGTGGCCGGAGTACATGGTGGTGAGGGAGAAGATGTTCGGTCAGGACGCGCCGGCGCTCACAATGCTGCAGGTGACGGAGGATGGAGAAGATGCAGAGCTTGCCCAAGGGATCAATTGATCTTCTATTTATCTTTTGCATGAAAATAACGGAGATGGTCGATATGAACTGCATGCTCCTTGATTTAATCAGTTCTTGTGAGAATAGGAGATAAACTGGTCCATGTTGAAGACAAAAGCAACATTTATAAGACAGAATGATGAGACAGTTGTTTATGATTACGTAAAAGATGTCACACGAAAATTATCAAAATAAACCTACTTATACTATTGAAGTATAGAACAACAACTAAAAAAAATAGTTCAGATCATCGGATTCGAACCGTAGGTTTTGATACACTAGTACACAATATTGCTAAAACGACAACAATATTGCTGCTATTTTTGTCAGTAAGCGTGAAACGCTACGAGACAAGTTTCGGCAAGTATCAACGGTGGAGACAGCTTGATAACCCTTTGGCGGATTTTTTGTTTGGGCTTTTAGAGCTACTTCTTACAGCCGGAAGTCGAAGCCCAACCAAACAGCCAGCTTTGACCTGCTGCCAATCTACACCCTGAAGGACGTATTATATTTCATTGGTTTCCTTCAAAAAACGTGTTATATTTCATAAAAGAAATGCTAATTAATAGGGTCATACAACGCCAAGAAGGCTACAACTTCACACACCAACACGATACATTGCAAAGCGGTTTACAACGCACCCTCAATAACGACCCGATTATAAAGAACTCCCCCTTTCCCAACATCCTACCACGAACTCAAGATCCACGAACCCGGTTATGTCATACATTGTGCCTTGGAATACCATGCCCTGGGTACCTAGTAGCCAATACTGGAAGTGCTTTACTGTAGTTTTATGATGTTCCAAATTCCAGCGGTAGTACCGCTGGGTTAAGCGGTACTACCGCTCGGGAGCTGCCGCCACCGCTACCGCCGCCGCTACCGCCAGAATGGCCTTCTGACGCGCTTGTCCGGTACCAACTGGTACCGCTGGCGGTACCGCCGCCGGTACCGCTGAGGTGGGAAGAGACGAACCAGCCCACCCCAGCGGTAGTACCGCTGGGTTAAGCGGTACTACCGCCGAGGTGGGATTGATTCCGGGTTGGACTGCAGCCGACCTAGGGTTTGATGCTTCTATTTATTCCTCTTGTAAGCCGCCGTTTTGGGGTAAGCCACACATTGTAAACCCACGGCGTTTGTAACCTCACCCGATATAGTGAAGTATTGCTGGCTGGCGCCCGTGGTTTTTTCCTCTCCTTTGTTTGGAGAGGTTTTCCACGTTAAATCTCGTGTCCCCTTTGGTTTGATCGTTCCGCTCTTCGTCGTTTCTTTGCTATCGTTTATAACAAGTGGTATCAGAGCCCTGTTTCAGATCTGTTTTCAGATTAGGGTTTTGGATGGCATCGATGAAGTTCGATCTACCGGCGCTGGACTACAAGACGAGATTTTCGCTGTGGCAGGTCAAGATGCGTGCGATCCTCGCACAGTCCAATGATCTTGACGAGGCGCTGGAGAAATTCGGCGACAAGGATGCGGCGGCATGGACCGCCGATGAGAAGCGGAAAGACCGTAAGGCTTTATCGCTTATTCAACTTCATCTATCTAATGATATTCTGCAAGAAGTACTCCAGGAGAAAACCGCAGCGGCACTGTGGGCTAAGCTGGAGTCGATCTGCATGTCCAAAGATCTCACCAGCAAGATGCATGTGAAGATGAAGTTGTTCACGCACAAGTTGCAAGAAGGTGGTTCGGTAATGAATCACTTATCGATCTTTAAGGAGATCGTTTCTGACCTAGTGTCGATGGAGGTAAAGTACGATGATGAAGATCTAGCACTTTTACTTCTATGCTCGCTGCCAAATTCCTTTGCAAATTTTCGTGATACCATACTGTTAAGCCGTGATGAACTAACCACCGCGGAAGTATATGAGGCCCTGCTTGCCAGGGAAAAGATGAAAGGTATGGTACAGAAAGAGGAGACGTCGTCCTCCAAGGGCGATGCTTTGCAGGTCCGAGGGAGGCCTGAGCAGCGAGATAACCACTACCACAACAACAACAGAGATAAGAGCAAGGGTGACAGAAGTCGCTCAAAGTCCAAAGGACGAGACAAGTTCTGCAGGTATTGTAAGAAATCTAATCATGTCATTGATGATTGTTGGAAGTTGCAGAACAAGGAGA
Organism: Poa pratensis; assembly: GCA_947311845.1. Lineage (NCBI taxonomy): Eukaryota > Viridiplantae > Streptophyta > Magnoliopsida > Poales > Poaceae > Poa > Poa pratensis. Next base: position 2,247,738 of record CAMZMU010000093.1, on the reverse strand, counting down.
AAAGAAAAGGTACTTACCAACCGAAAAATAATGAAGGTAATAATACCGGTGAGGCTGATGTTGTTGATGGTAGTTCTGATGGCGAATGCCTAGCTGTTTTAGCTGCATGTGTTTCTCGTCAGGATGAATGGATTCTAGATACTGCATGTTCTTTTCATATTTGCTGTAACAAAGATTGGTTCAGTTCTTATGAGTTAGTGCAGACTGGAGATTTCGTGCGTGTGGGAACGACCACAATGTAACATTGTTGGCGTTGGTCGTTCAGGTCAAGACACATGACGGTATGACACGCACGTTGACGGGAGTGAAACACATACCAACCATGGCAAGAAATTTGATCTCGCTCAGTACCCTTGACTGTGACGGGTACAAGTACAAAGGAGGAAATAAACTCCTAAAGGTATCAAAAGGTTCTCTCATAGTTATGGTTGGTGATATGAATTCTGCTAAGTTATATGTTCTTAGAGGTAGCACGTTATCTGGTACTGTTGCTGCTGTTTCTCATGATGACGCTAGTAAAACTAACCTTTGGCATAAGCGTCTTGGACATATGAGTGAACTTGGTATGGCAGAATTGATCAAGAGAGACTTGCTGCAAGGATGCAGTTTGGGTAAGATGCAGTTCTGTGAACACTGCATTTTCGGTAAGCACACAAGAGTTAAGTTTAATGCTTCTGTTCACACCACCAAAGGTACACTTGATTATGTACATGCTGATGTTTGGGGGCCATCTCGTAAGCCCTCTTATGGTGGTGCTCGTTATATGCTTACCATTATTGATGATTACTCTAGAAGAGTTTGGCCTTATTTCATGAAAAATAAGGATGATACGTTTGCTGCTTTTAAAGAGTGGAAAGCTATGATTGAAAGGCAAACAGAAAGGAAGGTGAAATTACTTCGTACTGACAATGGTGGCGAATTTTGTTCGAATGCCTTTAATGATTATTGCAGGAAAGAAGGCATTGTCAGGCACCTCACCATCCCGTACACGCCTCAGCAGAATGGTGTAGCGGAGCGGATGAACAGGACCATCATCTCCAAGGCTCGCTGCATGATCTCCAACGCTCGCATGAGTAAGCGTTTTTGGGCTGAGGCGGCTGCCACCGCCTGCTACTTGATAAACAGGTCACCATCTATTCCCCTCGACAAGAAAACTCCCATTGAGGTATGGTCAGATTCTCCTGCTGATTATTCACAGCTTAAAGTTTTCGGCTGCACTGCTTATGCTCATGTTGATAATGGAAAGTTAGAGCCGAGAGCTATTAAGTGTGTGTTCATTGGTTATGGTTCGGGTGTAAAAGGATACAAGTTGTGGAATCCCGAAACTAAAGGCTTTTATGAGCAGGAGTGTTGTTTTCAATGAATCTGTTATGTACTTTGATAAGTTGTCCTCAGATGTTTTGCCAGATTTTTCTGAGGAGCAGGTTCGTGTCGAGGTGGAGCACTCTGTTGAAAAGGAAAATGTCACTGTTGACAATGATGGTGCTGCTACTTCAGATGATTCTGATCCTGATTCTGCTGGTTCTGATGATTCTGATTCTGATGATAATAATAATGTTCAGAACTCACCCCCTGTTTTGCAGCCACAACAGTCTATTGCTGCTCGTAGGAACAGGAGGAATTGTGGTCCTCGACCACGTTTAATTGAAGAGTGTAACATTGTTGATTATGCTCTGAGTTGTGCAGAACAGGTGGAGCACGGACATGAGCCGTCCACCTATACTGAAGCTATTGGTTCCGGTGACCGCGAGAAGTGGCTTGCTGCTATGCAAGAAGAAATGCAGTCACTCGATAAGAATGGCACATGGGAAGTTGTGCGCTTGCCTAAGAAAAAGAAGGCAGTCCGCTGTAAGTGGATCTTCAAGAGAAAGGAGGGTTTATCTCCTAGCGAGCCTCCGAGGTTTAAGGCAAGGTTAGTTGCAAAAGGCTTCAGTCAAATTCCAGGTGTTGATTATAATGATGTTTTCTCTCCAGTTGTTAAGCATAGTTCAATTCGTACATTCTTTGGTATTGTTGCTATGCGTGATCTTGAGCTTGAGCAGTTAGATGTAAAGACTGCGTTTCTGCATGGAGAGTTGGAGGAGGAGATATACATGGACCAGCCAGAAGGGTTCATAGTGCCTGGTAAGGAGGATCTTGTGTGTAAGTTGAAAAGGTCCTTATACGGTTTGAAACAATCTCCTCGTCAGTGGTATAAAAGGTTTGATTCTTTTATGTTGTCACATGGCTTTAAGAGGTCTGAATTTGATAGCTGTGTGTACATTAAGTTTGTTAATGGATCACCTATATACCTGTTATTATATGTTGATGATATGTTGATTGCTGCCAAGAGCAAGAAAGATATCGCTGCTCTCAAGTCACAGTTGAGTAGCGAGTTTGAGATGAAGGATCTTGGTGCTGCTAAGAAAATTCTAGGTATGGAGATTACCCGTGACAGAAATTCTGGTTTGTTGTTTCTTAGTCAGCAAAATTACATTAAGAAAGTTCTTCATCGTTTTAACATGCATGATGCAAAGTCTGTTAGTACTCCTATTGCTCCTCACTTTAAATTGTCAGCTGAACAATGTCCTAGTACGGATGAGGATTTTGAGTACATGTCTAGAGTTCCATATTCTAGTGCTGTTGGTTCTTTAATGTATGCCATGGTTTGCTCACGTCCAGATTTATCATATGCTATGAGTTTGGTTAGTAGATATATGGCTAATCCTGGTAAAGAACATTGGAAGGCTGTTCAGTGGATTTTCAGGTACCTTCGTGGCACATCCAATGCTTGCCTCAAGTTCGGCAAGACTGATGAGGGACTCGTAGGCTATGTGGATTCAGATTTTGCTGCCGATTTGGATAAGAGGAGATCCCTCACAGGTTATGTGTTCACGCTTGGTGGTTGTGCCGTGAGTTGGAGGGCAACGTTACAATCTGTTGTTGCCCAGTCTACCACTGAAGCAGAGTACATGGCTATTGCTGAAGCATGTAAAGAATCGGTTTGGCTGAAAGGTTTGTTTGCTGAGCTTTGTGGAGATGATACTTGCATTAACCTGTTTTGTGATAGTCAGAGTGCTATTTACCTTACCAAGGATCAGATGTTCCATGAGAGAACAAAGCACATTGACGTCAAATACCATTATGTGCGTGATGTTGTTGCAAAAGGTAAGCTGAAGGTATGCAAGATAAGTACTCATGATAATCCTGCTGATATGATGACAAAGCCAGTTCCTGTTACTAAGTTCGAGCTTTGCTCGGGCTTAGTTGGTATCACTGTCTAGCCCAAGAGGCTATTTGGCGCCGAAGGTGTTTCTTTGTTGTTTTCAGGATGAAGGTTCTCTTTCATGCTACAAGATGGAATTTGTCTCAAGGTGGAGTGTTGTTTTATGGTGTTCCAAATTCCAGCGGTAGTACCGCTGGGTTAAGCGGTACTACCGCTCGGAGCTGCCGCCACCGCTACCGCCAGAATGGCCGTCTGACGCGCTTGTCCGGTACCGACTGGTACCGCTGGCGGTACCGCCGCCGGTACCGCTGAGGTGGGAAGAGACGAACCAGCCCACCCCAGCGGTAGTACCGCTGGGTTAAGCGGTACTACCGCCGAGGTGGGATTGATTCCGGGTTGGACTGCAGCCGACCTAGGGTTTGATGCTTCTATTTATTCCTCTTGTAAGCCGCCGTTTTGGGGTAAGCCACACATTGTAAACCCACGGCGTTTGTAACCTCACCCGATATAGTGAAGTATTGCTGGCTGGCGCCCGTGGTTTTTTCCTCTCCTTTGTTTGGAGAGGTTTTCCACGTTAAATCTCGTGTCCCCTTTGGTTTGATCGTTCCGCTCTTCGTCGTTTCTTTGCTATCGTTTATAACAAGTGGTATCAGAGCCCTGTTTCAGATCTGTTTTCAGATTAGGGTTTTGGATGGCATCGATGAAGTTCGATCTACCGGCGCTGGACTACAAGACGAGATTTTCGCTGTGGCAGGTCAAGATGCGTGCGATCCTCGCACAGTCCAATGATCTTGACGAGGCGCTGGAGAAATTCGGCGACAAGGATGCGGCGGCATGGACCGCCGATGAGAAGCGGAAAGACCGTAAGGCTTTATCGCTTATTCAACTTCATCTATCTAATGATATTCTGCAAGAAGTACTCCAGGAGAAAACCGCAGCGGCACTGTGGGCTAAGCTGGAGTCGATCTGCATGTCCAAAGATCTCACCAGCAAGATGCATGTGAAGATGAAGTTGTTCACGCACAAGTTGCAAGAAGGTGGTTCGGTAATGAATCACTTATCGATCTTTAAGGAGATCGTTTCTGACCTAGTGTCGATGGAGGTAAAGTACGATGATGAAGATCTAGCACTTTTACTTCTATGCTCGCTGCCAAATTCCTTTGCAAATTTTCGTGATACCATACTGTTAAGCCGTGATGAACTAACCACCGCGGAAGTATATGAGGCCCTGCTTGCCAGGGAAAAGATGAAAGGTATGGTACAGAAAGAGGAGACGTCGTCCTCCAAGGGCGATGCTTTGCAGGTCCGAGGGAGGCCTGAGCAGCGAGATAACCACTACCACAACAACAACAGAGATAAGAGCAAGGGTGACAGAAGTCGCTCAAAGTCCAAAGGACGAGACAAGTTCTGCAGGTATTGTAAGAAATCTAATCATGTCATTGATGATTGTTGGAAGTTGCAGAACAAGGAGAAAAGAAAAGGTACTTACCAACCGAAAAATAATGAAGGTAATAATACCGGTGAGGCTGATGTTGTTGATGGTAGTTCTGATGGCGAATGCCTAGCTGTTTTAGCTGCATGTGTTTCTCGTCAGGATGAATGGATTCTAGATACTGCATGTTCTTTTCATATTTGCTGTAACAAAGATTGGTTCAGTTCTTATGAGTTAGTGCAGACTGGAGATTTCGTGCGTGTGGGGAACGACCAACAATGCAACATTGTGGTGTTGGTCGTTCAGGTCAAGACACATGACGGTATGACACGCACGTTGACGGGAGTGAAACACATACCAACCATGGCAAGAAATTTGATCTCGCTCAGTACCCTTGACTGTGACGGGTACAAGTACAAAGGAGGAAATAAACTCCTAAAGGTATCAAAAGGTTCTCTCATAGTTATGGTTGGTGATATGAATTCTGCTAAGTTATATGTTCTTAGAGGTAGCACGTTATCTGGTACTGTTGCTGCTGTTTCTCATGATGACGCTAGTAAAACTAACCTTTGGCATAAGCGTCTTGGACATATGAGTGAACTTGGTATGGCAGAATTGATCAAGAGAGACTTGCTGCAAGGATGCAGTTTGGGTAAGATGCAGTTCTGTGAACACTGCATTTTCGGTAAGCACACAAGAGTTAAGTTTAATGCTTCTGTTCACACCACCAAAGGTACACTTGATTATGTACATGCTGATGTTTGGGGGCCATCTCGTAAGCCCTCTTATGGTGGTGCTCGTTATATGCTTACCATTATTGATGATTACTCTAGAAGAGTTTGGCCTTATTTCATGAAAAATAAGGATGATACGTTTGCTGCTTTTAAAGAGTGGAAAGCTATGATTGAAAGGCAAACAGAAAGGAAGGTGAAATTACTTCGTACTGACAATGGTGGCGAATTTTGTTCGAATGCCTTTAATGATTATTGCAGGAAAGAAGGCATTGTCAGGCACCTCACCATCCCGTACACGCCTCAGCAGAATGGTGTAGCGGAGCGGATGAACAGGACCATCATCTCCAAGGCTCGCTGCATGATCTCCAACGCTCGCATGAGTAAGCGTTTTTGGGCTGAGGCGGCTGCCACCGCCTGCTACTTGATAAACAGGTCACCATCTATTCCCCTCGACAAGAAAACTCCCATTGAGGTATGGTCAGATTCTCCTGCTGATTATTCACAGCTTAAAGTTTTCGGCTGCACTGCTTATGCTCATGTTGATAATGGAAAGTTAGAGCCGAGAGCTATTAAGTGTGTGTTCATTGGTTATGGTTCGGGTGTAAAAGGATACAAGTTGTGGAATCCCGAAACTAAAAAGGCTTTTATGAGCAGGAGTGTTGTTTTCAATGAATCTGTTATGTACTTTGATAAGTTGTCCTCAGATGTTTTGCCAGATTTTTCTGAGGAGCAGGTTCGTGTCGAGGTGGAGCACTCTGTTGAAAAGGAAAATGTCACTGTTGACAATGATGGTGCTGCTACTTCAGATGATTCTGATCCTGATTCTGCTGGTTCTGATGATTCTGATTCTTCTGATTCTGATAATAATAATGTTCAGAACTCACCCCCTGTTTTGCAGCCACAACAGTCTATTGCTGCTCGTAGGAACAGGAGGAATTGTGGTCCTCGACCACGTTTAATTGAAGAGTGTAACATTGTTGATTATGCTCTGAGTTGTGCAGAACAGGTGGAGCACGGACATGAGCCGTCCACCTATACTGAAGCTATTGGTTCCGGTGACCGCGAGAAGTGGCTTGCTGCTATGCAAGAAGAAATGCAGTCACTCGATAAGAATGGCACATGGGAAGTTGTGCGCTTGCCTAAGAAAAAGAAGGCAGTCCGCTGTAAGTGGATCTTCAAGAGAAAGGAGGGTTTATCTCCTAGCGAGCCTCCGAGGTTTAAGGCAAGGTTAGTTGCAAAAGGCTTCAGTCAAATTCCAGGTGTTGATTATAATGATGTTTTCTCTCCAGTTGTTAAGCATAGTTCAATTCGTACATTCTTTGGTATTGTTGCTATGCGTGATCTTGAGCTTGAGCAGTTAGATGTAAAGACTGCGTTTCTGCATGGAGAGTTGGAGGAGGAGATATACATGGACCAGCCAGAAGTTGAAAAGGTCCTTATACGGTTTGAAACAATCTCCTCGTCAGTGGTATAAAAGGTTTGATTCTTTTATGTTGTCACATGGCTTTAAGAGGTCTGAATTTGATAGCTGTGTGTACATTAAGTTTGTTAATGGATCACCTATATACCTGTTATTATATGTTGATGATATGTTGATTGCTGCCAAGAGCAAGAAAGATATCGCTGCTCTCAAGTCACAGTTGAGTAGCGAGTTTGAGATGAAGGATCTTGGTGCTGCTAAGAAAATTCTAGGTATGGAGATTACCCGTGACAGAAATTCTGGTTTGTTGTTTCTTAGTCAGCAAAATTACATTAAGAAAGTTCTTCATCGTTTTAACATGCATGATGCAAAGTCTGTTAGTACTCCTATTGCTCCTCACTTTAAATTGTCAGCTGAACAATGTCCTAGTACGGATGAGGATTTTGAGTACATGTCTAGAGTTCCATATTCTAGTGCTGTTGGTTCTTTAATGTATGCCATGGTTTGCTCACGTCCAGATTTATCATATGCTATGAGTTTGGTTAGTAGATATATGGCTAATCCTGGTAAAGAACATTGGAAGGCTGTTCAGTGGATTTTCAGGTACCTTCGTGGCACATCCAATGCTTGCCTCAAGTTCGGCAAGACTGATGAGGGACTCGTAGGCTATGTGGATTCAGATTTTGCTGCCGATTTGGATAAGAGGAGATCCCTCACAGGTTATGTGTTCACGCTTGGTGGTTGTGCCGTGAGTTGGAGGGCAACGTTACAATCTGTTGTTGCCCAGTCTACCACTGAAGCAGAGTACATGGCTATTGCTGAAGCATGTAAAGAATCGGTTTGGCTGAAAGGTTTGTTTGCTGAGCTTTTTGGAGATGATACTTGCATTAACCTGTTTTGTGATAGTCAGAGTGCTATTTACCTTACCAAGGATCAGATGTTCCATGAGAAAAAAAGCACATTGACGTCAAATACCATTATGTGCGTGATGTTGTTGCAAAAGGTAATCTGAAGGTATGCAAGATAAGTACTCATGATAATCATGCTGATATGATGACAAAGCCAGTTCCTGTTACTAAGTTCGAGCTTTGCTCGGGCTTAGTTGGTATCACTGTCTAGCCCAAGAGGCTATTTGGCGCCGAAGGTGTTTCTTTGTTGTTTTCAGGATGAAGTTCTCTTTCATGCTACAAGATGGAATTTGTCTCAAGGTGGAGTGTTGTTTTATGATGTTCCAAATTCCAGCGGTTGTACCGCTGGGTTAAGCGGTAGTACCGCTCGGGAGCTACCGCCACCGCTACCGCCGCCGCTACCGCCAGAATGGCCTTCTGACGCGCTTGTCCGGTACCAACTGGTACCGCTGGCGGTACCGCCGCCGGTACCGCTGAGGTGGAAAGAGACGAACCAGCCCACCCCAGCGGTAGTACCGCTGGGTTAAGCGGTACTACCGCCGAGGTGGGATTGATTCCGGGTTGGACTGCAGCCGACCTAGGGTTTGATGCTTCTATTTATTCCTCTTGTAAGCCGCCGTTTTGGGTAAGCCACACATTGTAAACCTACGGCGTTTGTAACCTCACCCGATATAGTGAAGTATTGCTGGCTGGCGCCCGTGGTTTTTTCCTCTCCTTTGTTTGGAGAGGTTTTCCACGTTAAATCTCGTGTCCCCTTTGATTTGATCGTTCCGCTCTTCGTCGTTTTCTTTGCTGTCGTTTATAACATTTACATCGCCCCCAACCTGCAACCACATTTCTGGTACGTATCGTGCGCACATATATCCATTTCCGTGAGTGCACTGCTGATGTCTGCCTTGATGCACGCTGTACCCAGCGATGTGATGGAGGAGTTCCACAAGGAGATGAGGGCTCTCGGCGAGAAGGTTGTGGACATGTTTTACAAGGCGCTTGGGCTTACCGCTGACAAGATCACCGGCGGCGAAGTGGAGCGCGAGATCCGCGACACGATGACGTCCACCATGCACCTGAACATGTACCACAATACCTAGTAGTAATCAATCAACGTTTTATCACAATCAGTGGCACTAACCGCAGTGTGCGATTCCAAATTTTCTGTATGCAGTTATCCCAAGTGCCCGGAACCGGAGCGCGCCATCGGGCTCGCGGCGCACACGAACTCGGGCTTCTTCACCTTCATCGTGCAGAGCCTAGTGCCGGGGCTGCAGCTGCTCCGCCGTAGCCCAGAGCGGTGGGTGACTGTGCCAGCCCTGCCAGGGGCGCTCGTCGTCGTCATCGGCGACCTCTTCCAGCTCCTGACCAATGGCCGCTTCCATAGCGTGCTTCGCCGGGCCGTCGTGAGCAAGGATCATGAGCGCGTCTCCGTGCCTTACTTTCTTGGGCCGTCGAAAGACATGAAGGTGGCTCCCCTCCACGCTGCGATTCTACCTGGGACCAAAGCTGCGTTTTGTGCCGTGACGTGGCCGAGTACATGGTGGTGAGGGAGAAGATGTGTTCGGCAAGGACGCATCGGCGCTGACAATGCTGCAGGTGACAGAGGAGGGAGAAGAGGCAGAGCTTGCCCAAGAGATGAATTGATCCTCTCTTTTTTCGTTTGCATGAAAATAACGGAGAAGGACCATGAAATGCATGCTCCATGATTTAATAAGTTCTTTTGAGAATAAGAGATAAACTGGTGGTTCATGTAGAAGACAAAAGTAACATTTAAACGACAGAATGATGCATGAGACATGTGTTTATGATTAAGCTAACACGACCAAAATATTGCTGCTATTTTTGTCAGTTAGCGTGAAACGCAACAAGACAAGCTTCGACAAGGATCAACGGTGGAGACGGCTTGATAATCCGTCGGCATATTTGGATGATTGTCCTTCGTCTCAGTGCGTTAGCTTCGGTGAACTTAGTTTTTCGTTAATATGCCCTGAAAGACGTATCTCTCCTCTCTCCTATTTAAAAGAAAATTTTGGTTCCTCTTGTACGTCAAAGGTTTTTGTCCGTCGTCCGGTCGTCCCTCACGCAACGCTTCATCCCATCCCCTCGGCGAGAACTTGCCCGTGGCAAGATGGTTAGGAGGGTGGTTGTACCCCCAGCCCACCAGAGTTCAAACCCCAGGTTTGACGCTGGTGTTTCTCATTTAGGCGGAATATTCTTCAGTGGGAGGCGACGTTCCCGTCGATAGCGAGGCGCCCGTGGTGACTTCGTCAATCTCAAGACCCAACCGCCGGCTCAGTCTCTCGGAGGTGCTCATAGGGGTAGGGTGTGCGTGTGTGCGTTCATAGGGGTGAGTGTATGCGCGTGTATGTGAGCGTCTGCGTTGTACTGTGTTTCGCAAAAAAAAAATCCCATCCCCTCGCCTCCTCCCGCACAGAAAGCATCCCAGCCAAACCCCGATGCCCAAATCACGGACGAAATCGATGCCGGACTCCTCGCGAGCTGTTCCCGTCCCTCTGACCCGACTCCACCCTAATCAGTCATCACGCCAATGCGTCATGCCGCCATCGCCGCCTGCCGCGTCCTCACCACGTCTGGATGCACGTATACGCTGCAGTTCTCGCAGAGCACAACTAGGCGATCGCCACTTCGCCGCCTTCCGCCTGTGCTACTTGTACGGGCAGGGACAGTCGATGGCCGCACCGCATCATGCACCCACTGCTGGCGCGGTACCTCCTCCCCACCAGCGACTACATCTCCTTCCTCCACAGTCACGCCCAAGACGCAGCAGACAAGATCCGGGCCTCAAGCGCTTCAAGGACGGCGAGAACTGCCCCGTCTTCGACGGCCTTTAACAACTTCTGCCGGACCTACGCGGGGGCCTCCATCGGCAGGACCGTCAAGCTCAACCTGGGTCAACTGGTCAGGGGTCCTACACCACAGGCCTCCAGATTCGTCAAGGACGCCATATCCTCGAGTTCCTCATATTCCAGAATCCATATCATAAGAAAAACGTGTAAGCTTTTGCGTGTCTCTAATATTTCAGATCAGAAGAAATATCTTTCCATGGAAAGTCTCTGATAGTAAAATAAATAAAAAATGCCGCAGGCAACTTATCTTGTCAAGTTTTACTGTTGATGGCTGTTATGCGACTGATGTTTCATTAGATTGTTCTAAGCTCAGTCGGATCCTTTCCTCAAAAAAAAAGATATCAGCAAGGAGCTTCTGAGATTTCTCCTTCAAGGTTCGGTAGTTGTACGTATTATGCTTGTGGTATATGCAAGCTATCTTTATTTTCAACCAAGTGGAAGGAATAGTACTAACAGACTAACAGTCAAATTGTTGGTAGCGTAAGTGTGGTTACTCAGTAATATATAGGCTATAGGTAATATATTGGGTCTGTCTATAGTTCTAAACTATAACTCTGTTGTGGTTAGTACCTACTGGTAAGACTTTCGAAGACCAGGCTCACAATTCATTTTCTCTGTGCATCCAAACATAAATTCAAATTATCTCCACGCTGTGATTCCTCCACCAACCACAACATGAAAGATCGTTTACAATTTTAGACCTATCAGATTAATTTTTTGACCATGCACCAGTTTCTAAGAACATATGAATTGGTAGAGGGTCTGCGATTTTTTGATCTGATAGCATGAGTACTATCCTGCTTTGGTACTTGATGAATTGTTTTATATGCTAAATATAAATTCTGCCGTCTTATTTACAGGATCGTGCCTATATACATTAATCCACATCAGTTCAGATGATAAGTAGAGGATTTTGCATGTCAGGTTTAACTTTATTGTAACAAACTGTTTGTCAACATAAATTATCCAGTACTATGAGCTGAGTCACGTACTTATACCAACAAATATACTTCAACATCTTGTAAATAACTGTAGCACATGAATCGTGAATGAGCTCTCCAATATTATGTATTTTCTGAACTATGCCATCCACTGTCTTTCTTTGTACAGTGACCGATTTCGCACAGTTTTTCTGAAATATGGCAAGCCCATAAAGCTAACTTGCGAACAAGTACTCATTATAGATGTGAAGCCTGGGAGCACTATACTATGAGCTGATGGTACCATCACACTCACGACGCTTTATTGCGATTCGTAGCAAGGTCTCTTTTTTGCTGCTGATTCGAGAACTCTGCTCTCCTAGGTGAGAGGAAGAATGTCAATCTTCCTGGACTCATTGTCGGTCTCCCAAAACTTACAGAGGAGGAGAAGGCAGATATCCTACAGTGGGGTGTGCCACACAAAATTGACATGATTGCACTCTCCTTGTACGGAAAGGATCAGACCTTCAGATGGTCCCAAGTGTGCTTGTTGAACATGCGAAGTCGATCATAGTTGTGTCCGAGGTTTGTTTCATCTCCAATAGCTTGCATTTCTTTGGGTTGTGTTACTGTTTTCTTATGCTATCAGACTCTTATCCACAGGTTGAGAATCAAGAAAGCGTTGCTAATTTTGATGATACACTTGCAAACTCAGATGCTTTCATGGTTGCATGTAGTGATTTGGGGATGGAGATCCCGATTGAGAATATATTCTACGCTCAAAAGGTCATGATCTTGAAGTGCAATCAACATGGAAAGCCTGTTGTCATCACAACGTAGATGCTGGAGTCGATGATTAAATCTCCCACCCTACAGGTCTTATTTATTCTGGTTAGTTTCTCACAACTGAAAATAAGAACAAGTTAAAACTACAACTCCTCCATAAGATTTCGCTTATGAATTGTTTCCGAGAACAATATATATTTATGACCATATATATGTATTCTTGAAACAAATATTTTCACTCATGGCCAAAGTTGGGTTCTCTGATGGTAAACCTGCCATGTTACAAATTTATTTGAATTATTGTGCAATGTTAACTTGCTCTTTTTATCGTGGTGTCGCATTTTAGTGATTTGTTTTTCATTTTTTTTTTGAATCGTGTTAAGAAAGTGCAGCTACATATTACACGCTTAATTATGGAAGGAGAACTATGGGCTTAACCTTTGTTAGATTCCATCGGTCGTACTTACTCGTATAACCTAACTTTCCATCGCATGGAGCGGGGCTCTTCAATGATGATTTTGGATGCAGCCGCAGGAGCAAGGAAGAGTGGGAGTGATGGATGCTCAATGGACTTAATCACCAAGGAAAAAATCTGTAAAGATATGTGCATTCCTCTCAGTTATGTATTCCCAATGAACATTTAGATTTTAACCAGATGCTTATAATATCTCCTCACTAGCATGCACATAATGTTTCTGTAATCTCTGATTAGGAATATATGTTAATTTGCGCACTCTGAAGGTTAAATATCCAATGAGCAAAATCACATGGTGTACGTGACATAAGCTTTGTCTCTGGAAAAGATATATTCGTAAATTTGAACTACTTGAGTGTCAACCAGATCCAGTTCAGCTCAATATAATTTCATTAATATTATCCAGGTTTGTGTATCTTTTTGGGAGGTGCATGTCATATCTCTAATTTGGTGAGAATTTTTTTTTTTTGATTTTTCATACTTGTATTCATACGGAAAAGAAGACAATACACCAGCTTATACAAGCAAAGAAAAAAAGAGGATACAGACGACATTGCTGTGTCACACCATCTTCAACCTCGCGATCCACCGCCGCGCGCGACCTCCGCCGCCCGCCCGGAGACCTTGCCCAAGGACCAGAAGAGCACCACGCCCGAAGGCTTTGAAGAGCCGCAGCAGCCACCAGCTCCGACGAGCTGGATTTGAAGGAGAACGACGACCATCGGCCGGGGACCTGTCCCGAGCATCTTCCGCTCCAGATCTGGGGCCAGCGCCCCAGATCAACCGCCTGCACACCACCGTCCTCCACAGCAGCCTCGCCGCACCTCCACCACCACTCGCAGTACCCGGGGACAGACGAGGCCAGAGGATCCGCAGATCCCCGACCTCCAGAAGTCGCGCGCGCCACGTCGAAGACCCGAAGAACTCCGACGCCGGTGAGGGAGCACGCCGACACCAAACACCTCGCCGACACCGTCGCCCACACCACAACGCCGCCGGGAGGAACCCTACCAAACCCTACACTATGTACAAGCCGAGATCCGGGGTTCCCCCATCCTCCCGCCGCCGGAGCGGCCGGCGGAGGAAGGGGGAACCCGCGGTTCACCGGCGAGCGAGGTGGGTTGACGGGGAGGAGCTCAAAAATCGCCTTTTCACAGTAGCAGTGAGGGGAACGGCGAAGCGAGTTTTTCCTGACCGATTTATTTGGTGAGAATTTCTTGATGAAGCTTTAACGTCACCGGTGTTGGAGCGGATGATCGAGTGCCGATCATCTGCGGCATAACTCGTCCCCAAGCGCCACTCCAATGAAAACTTACTTTATAAGATTAGACAACGCAGATTTTTCTCACCCGTTGCAAGTGCACGGGCATATTACTATGAGACTAGAAGTGCTAAAAGTTAATCCCATCTCTATTGATTATTATGAATATTTACTTAGTGTTTCTTCACCCATTCCTCGAAACCCTGACAGATACTTGTCATACAAATGTGTTGCTGCATGCCATTATTCGAGTATAATGTTCATGACATCTATATAGGTTGGAAAATCCATGTTGATTAAACTCAACACGTGCTCATGAAAAGATAATCGTCCTTTAGTAATATCTTCTATACATTTGTTTTCAGAAATAGCAACGCAAGGGCAACTTAGAACAAGCTCGTGAAACATGATGACATGGAACACAAACATGGAGGGAAGGATAGAGATATATGGTGATGTATTTTAGTTTGATGTAACCAAAAAATCGTGACCATGACTTTACTCAAAAAGTATGTTATCAAATAGTATTATACCTTTACTTAAAACTTGAAAACGATTGGTTGATCTGCACAAGAATTATAAAATTACATGTTTGGCACGATTAATGTGGAACCATTAGAATATTTATACCCGTTGCAACGCACGGGCATATTGCTAGTTATATTTCATAAAAGAAATGTTAAGAGTGTCCTACAACGTCTAGAAGGCTACAACTTTTTTTAGAGAGTACGCAATTGCGTACCTTATTTTTATAGAAGGCAGAGGTTTGAGTAGAAGAAACTGACAGTCGTTGCGCACAACACTGTCAAGGCACCACTCCACACCGGCTAGTCCGACACACACAACAACTAACACAAGTAAAAGCCCATCCGAGACTGAGAGCAAGGCCGCGTCTCAACCGATGCCACCGTCTTCAAGAAAGAACATCTCCATCTTGACTTCCCTTGTCAATGCACCATCCTAGAAGGTGGATGGCAGGACTTGGTCCATCTCGAGAAAGGTGTCGTCTTGAACACGCTTGCAATGGTGTGCATAGCGCCCCTCCATCTCAAACTTGGATAGCGGCGAACACCGGACGAGAACAACATAGGACCTCCCTGTCGTGTCTCCAAACACAATGCTCTCACCAGAGTGACGACGTCGAGACGCCGCCATCGCGCCAGTCCAACTCCGAACCTAGGTTTTCACCCGGAGACATTTACCAGCCCGAGGGCGAGGGACACGTCAGCTCACCTCGGCAACACCTCCAAGAAGGGGAACGGCGCCCACAGACGCCGTTGTCGTCGGCACCAACCGAAGCCAGGCAGGACTTTCATCCAAAATGTTGTGCATCTTCCTCCCTGCCCACAAGACTAGGACACACGTCCATATTGCTCAGACCGCCGCCGCCGCAGCCTTCAACATCGTAGCCGAGGAGTCTTGGACCACCGACGACCCACAAACGAGGTCACACCAACTTCCCGCAGCCCCCGCCGGTCTTCCTCTTCCCACGTGAGCTGGGGCCTGCATACTTGCAGCTGTCAACTCCTCACAGCTACCGTCGCAGCCCACAAAGCCCAGATCGGGCCCGGCCCAGATTTGGCCTGCGCCGCCAGCAGCCGCTCCGCCCGTGTATAGAGTCTCCGCAGCCGCCGCTGCCTCAGGAGTCCAGCGCCGGGGGCGCCGCCGCTGCACCACCAGCTTCACCTCCAGGCCCTGGGACGCCGCGCCGCGGCCCAAGACTCACCGGCGCGTCCAGCGCCGCGGCCTCCAGATCCCGCGCCGCGACTCGAGCTCCTCGCCAATCCACCCGGCCACCTCCACCGCCCCGCCTCGCCGCACGCCGTCGCTCACCGCCTCCGTGCGCCGCCCATCTAGACGCCCCTCCCCGCGCGAGGAAGACCCGTCCAGGGCTCGCCTTGTCCTGCCCGCCGCCTTAGACGGTCGGGCACCGCCACCACCGCCAACGCCGGCGGCGGCAGCGGCCAGGGGAGCCCGAGGCGGAGTTGCTAGAGGCTAGGGTTTGGCCCTCTGGGGTCGCCCGCGCGTGCGACCCGGGAGGGAGAGGAAGTGAGTGTAGCGCTCTGACTCTTCTGTAGAAGGCTACAACTTCACACAACAAGACGAGCTTCGGCAAGGATCAACGGTGGAGACGGCTTGATAATCCTTCAACATATTTGGATGATTGTCCTTCTTCTCAGTGCGTTAGCTTCGGTGAACTTAGTTTTTCGTTAATATGCCCTGAAAGACATATTATATTTCATAAAAGAAATGTTAAGAGTGTCGTACAACGCCCAGAAGGCTACAACTTCACACACCCACCACGATACTTTGTCAAGCAGCTTACAACGCAAAGTTTATATTGAACAAGTATATATGCATGTGTACTATGTAGGGTGAAATTTTAGCGAAATATATTTTGGTACGTAATCTGCATAAAAAAGACAAATGTAGCAAGTAAAATGAGTTTTTTTAATCTTTTTGAGAGCCACTATTTTGTGAGTTTTTTTAATCTTTTTGAGTACAATGTAACGTATTATCTAGCAAAACTATGCAGATATGTAGATCACATGTGTATGTAATGTTTACTGGTTTTGAAATCTGTACTATTTCCATTAAAAAAAATTAGAATCACTAGAATCCAGGTGCCAAAAAAAATCCTCCGACTTATGATGCATTTTACTCCGAAATCATGCAGTGTTTGTTTCCTAATCTTTAACTTGTTCTATTTGAACTCGACCGAGATTTGCAATTTTGCACAGCACGGTAGTACCAAACAAATATTGAGAAAAGAAAACACGCACCTTTTTCGCTCGTCCCACCACCAGCTCCGGCCGGCGAGTCCGCCGACGATCCGTCCGCCATGGAATCCGGCGCGCGTCTCGATTGGCCCTGCGCCGGCGAAGAAGACGAATTCTACTGGGACGATGCGGCCGAGGCGGAGCTCCAGGCCATCGAGGCGGCCTACGCCGCCGAGTCTGGCAAGCGCCGCCGCCTCCCTGACTGGTCCAGCACCGCTGCCCCCATCAGGCCAGCCGCCCCATTTCGCCCCCGACATATCGCTGTCCCAGCGGCGGCCTCTCCGTCGTCGGTCCTCACGCCTCCCACTTGCCGAGGTGAGCTTACCCGATTCGTTCCCGATTCCCATTCCCCTTTCTTGCGAAATTAAAGAACCATCTTGCTTCTTGGAGCTGGACGCAAGAACACATCATTCCACCAAGAATTAGGGTTCTTGGTGCTGCAGTTTCATCATTTTGAAGGAAAGCCCCCAATTTTGGCAAAATGTGAGCTCTGTCTGGGACTGTTTCAGACGCCTATACCTGGACAGGAGCGCAACCAACATGGAGATATACAAGGGGGCAAAGAAGGCCGCAAAGCGAGCGGTGAGCGAGGCAAGGGGTCGGGCGTATGAGGACCTCTACCAGCGTCTAAACACGAAGGAAGGCGAAAGAGACATCTATAAGATGGCGAAGACGAGAGAAAGGAAGACGAGGAATGTCAACCAAGTCAAATGCATAAAGGACGGAGCGGATCAACTCCTCGTGAAGGACGAAGAGATCAAGCGTAGATGGCGAGAGTACTTCGACGACCTGTTCAATGGAGAGAATGAGAGCTCTACCATTGAGCTAGACGATTCCTCTGATGATACCAGCCGACGCTTTGTGCGGCGTATCCAGGAGGCTGAGGTTAGGGAGACTTTGAAGAGTATGAAAGGAGGCAAGGCAATGGGCCCTGATGGTATCCCCATCGAGGTGTGGAGAGGCCTTGGAGACATAGCGATAGTATGGCTAACTAAACTTTTCAACCTCATTTTTCGGTCAAACAAGATGCCCGAAGAATGGAGGCGGAGTACATTAGTGCCAATCTTCAAGAACAAGGGGGATGTTCAAAGTTGCACTAATTACCGTGGAATCAAGTTGATGAGCCATACAATGAAGCTATGGGAGAGAGTCATTGAGCACCGTTTAAGAAGATTGACAAGCGTGACCAAAAATCAATTTGGTTTCATGCCTGGGAGGTCTACCATGGAAGCCATCTTCTTGGTACGACAACTTATGGAGAGATACAGGGAGAAGAAGAAGGATCTTCATATGGTGTTCATTGACTTGGAGAAGGCGTATGATAAGATACCACGGAATGTCATGTGGTGGGCCTTGGAGAAACACAAAGTCCCAACAAAGTACATTACCCTCATTAAGGATATGTATGATAATGTTGTGACAAGTGTTCGAACAAGTGATGGCGACACCGATGACTTTCCAATTAAAATAGGACTGCACCAGGGGTCAGCTTTGAGCCCTTATCTCTTTACTTTGGTGATGGATGAGGTCACAGGGGATATACAAGGAGATATCCCATGGTGTATGCTCTTTGCGGATGATGTGGTGCTAATTGACGATAGTCGGGCGGGGGTTAATAGAAAGTTAGAACTGTGGAGGCGGACTCTAGAATCGAAAGGTTTTAGGCTTAGTAGAACCAAAACTGAGTACATGAGGTGCAGTTTCAGTACTACTAGGCACGAGGAGGAAGAGGTTAGGCTTGATGGACAGGTGGTACCTGAGAAAGACACCTTCCGATATTTGGGGTCTATGCTCCAGAAGGATGGTGATATCGATGAAGATGTGAGTCATCGAATCAAAGCTGGTTGGATGAAATGGCGCCAAGCTTCTGGTGTCCTCTGTGATAGGAAAGTGCCACAAAAGCTAAAAGGCAAGTTCTATAGGACGGCGATTCGACCTGCGATGTTGTATGGCGCAGAATGTTGGCCGACCAAGAGACGACATATCCAACAGTTAGGTGTAGCGGAGATGCGCATGTTGAGATGGATATGTGGCCACACAAGAAAGGATCGGGTTAGGAATGATGATATACGTGAGAGAGTTGGGGTAGCACCAATTGAAGAGAAGGTTGTCCAACACCGTCTAAGATGGTTTGGTCATATAGAACGTAGGCCTCCGGAAGCGCCATTGCATACCGGACGGATAAAGCGGGATGAGAATGTTAAGAGGGGTCGTGGTAGGCCAAACTTGACATGGGAGGAGTCTGTTAAGAGAGATCTGAAGGATTGGAATATCACCAAAGAACTAGCCATGGATAGGGCTGCGTGGAAGTTAGCTATCCATGTGCCAGAACCATGACCTGGTTTCGAGATCTTATGGGTTTCAACTCTAGCCTACCCCAACTTGTTTGGGAAAAAAAGGCTTCGTTGTTGTTGTTGTTGTTGTTGTTGTTGTTGTTGTTGGCACTAGCTCTAGTTTATCTGTAGAATTGACACCGGGATCATGTCCCCTTTTAATTTTGCGCCACAGGGAATGTGAAGGCGAGGCTCCAACAGATAGCATTCGGCGGCAAGATAGTGTACTGCCGGACGCGTTCCGAAGTGGAGAAAGCTACGGCGGAAATTCTACGCAAAGTTGAAAGAATGAAGGCCTCTGGCCAGGTCTCCCTTGGTTTCGATCTCGAATGGAGACCCTTTCCACGTAGAGGTTTGCTGTTCTGCATAGCCTAGTTTTTAATTGCATTCTCAAACTGGAAAATGTTGGTTCTCTGATGAATGGTTTATAGTTAAGTCCTGCAAATAATGGACCTGATAGCAATAACCAATGGTGTGGAATATGGGCTTTGCAGGAGAGCCACCATGTAAAGTCGCTCTAATGCAATTATGCTTGGACAAAACTCACTGCTATCTCATGCATATCATTCACTCTGGAGTACCTCCTGTACTGAAGTCTCTCCTGGAGGATAGTTCATCCGTTAAAGTGCGTAACTATGCTTTCATCATAAGAACGTTTGCTCATTTCCCCTTACGATTGAACGCTTTTTTGTACACAAAGATTACCCTCTTTCGGTCATCCAAGACACTGTTTTCTTGTCTATGCAGGTTGGAGTGTGTATAGACAATGATGCAAGGAAAATGTTCAATGATTATGACGTCCGTGTACAACCATTGATGGATCTGTCAATTATTGCAAATGTCAAGTTAGCTGGGCCTCAAAGAAGATGGAGTCTTGCTGCCTTAACAGAAATGATCACATCTAAAGAGGTACTGTAAATTTCTATTGTATTAGCTATTAAGTACTCCTCGCATTGCCCATTTCAATTAGCATCGGAAAGAAACACGAGTCTTCACCTCAGGCCTGTACTCATGTTTGTGTTTTATGTGTCATGTCAATGTATAGTTCGCTAAAGACGCTACTCAATTATTATTTAGTAGACAAAACACCTTGATGTCTATGTAATGATCCATGTTTTTTCAAATTAATGATTCAACTGAAATTCTGGTTGTTGCTGATCCATGTTTGTGTGTTTGAGGCAATGTCTGAAGGGTTAATGAATTCTGAAGTCCAATAATTATTTAGAAGACCGAACTGAAGTGTCTATGAAATGTGCTAGATATGTTGCAATTCTCTTTATCGCCTGCTTCTTCCTGTCTATAGTTGCCGAAGCCCAGCAACATCCGAATGGGAAACTGGGAGTCTCATGTCCTCTCAAAACAGCAACTTCAGTATGCTGCTACTGATGCCTACATCTCGTGGTACTTATATGAGGTCGGGATACTATTCAATTTTCTTACTTTTAAGCTGATATTCCTTTCTCTTAGATCTTGACAGCCTTTACTACTGTGGATTAGGTACTGCGGAGTCTTCCAGATTATGACGCTGATGCTGAAAAGGAGATTGTTTAGGGAACATAGCAACAGATGCACTCTGAATCTAAATCTCTGATGAGTGATGACTCACTGTTCTTCTGTATCTTCACTTCTCAACCAGGTCAGCAATGTCGAATCCTTACTCTACCTGTGAAACCTGATACTAGCTGCGGCATATTTTCACCTCTTCGATGATTCCATAATGTCTTTTGACAACTTGAGCACATGCTTCTTATGTGGTGAATTGCAGATCATAGATTTTATGTTAGCTTCCACTGAACTATGAATGATCCCAAACGATTCCTACTTTATTTTTCTCTGCGCACGTTTTGCTACATTGTCTGTATGTTTCTGAAAACTTTCCTTAAGAAAATCAAAACTTGCACGGTTTCTTTGATTCACAGGAAACTTGTTACATTGCTAGTTCCAACTAGATTTCTTTCTGATTTGCAAAACTGTTTTTTAATATATTAAAAAGGCAGAAAAAGTTTTACTGGCCTAAAGCAAGGCTGGGAAGACACACGCACAGTAACATCACGATGGTCTACCTTAATGAACATCCCAGACTGCAGGCTGGCAGACTCTAAGACCTAAAGCACCTGTTCGGTTCCATCGGATAGCTTCCTCTTTAATCTGAGCATTTGCACGAGCACCATCAGAGGCACGTTTCAGAGCACCCACAAGGTGAGCAGAACGAGAGACGCGTCGCCCTTCCGTCGATCTTTCTGAACATGGCCTTTAGCCGAAAGCCACCATTCAATCAGGGCAGTGTCAGGCTTTGTGATGCATTTTTGATAAGCAACATCAAGTTTTCATACTAAAAGTTCAGAACAGCCAAATTTCTTACAGACCTAGGACGAGTCCAATGGGGGAGGGGGCCGTGCAACTTAATTAACGTAGAAGCAACCATGAGATACCAGAATTCACTCCTGGGTCCTGACAGGGGTTGAACCCTGCTCGACTAGGTCACACCACTGACCCGACACCGTGCTATTGCCCAGTTCTCAGCTGGGTAGCATTTTTGTGATGATGCCCAGATGTAGCTAGTTATGTAGCAAACTAAAATCCTTATCATGATACATGAATCATCATGCTATGAAAAGGTCGAAACATGGGAATTCTATTCTTATATATAGAAATTATCATCTGAATATTTTGGTGGTGTGTTAATCTAGTGTGCACTTCTGCGTTATGCACAGAAGAGTCCCATATCTCGGCGTACTATACATGCCATCTTTCTTAAGGACTTGTAGAATTGACAGGGCAGATGATGTGGAAATATTACGGACTTATACCACGAAATACGAGTCGAGTTGACCTATCTATTCTTGCATATTTATTTGATCTTGATTCAGGATCATCATATTATGTGTGATGCAATCTGATAGTCGTAATACCATGTAGAAATGTGAAATACAGCTGATATGTCATTTCCAGAATTCCAGCTCTACAGAGTGACCTGAACATGGTCTTAAACTAATCAGTCAGCACTCTTCATTTTAAAAAAAGCCACTCGCGACGAATGCTGAGTATCTTGTAGGTACTATACCTTGTCTGAACAAGCTTGAGCACAAACTCGGTTGGATTTAAATTGCAAACAAAATCTCCTTTATCTCTGGATGTAAGTATTGCATTGCTTATTGGACGTGCTGGTCGATGCGCTTAAATCTCTCTTTAGCTCTACTACTGTCCACCGCCAGTAACCCCCATTTGGAGTTGTTGCAGCTGCGTCTGCGTTATGCTCATGCTTTCCCCTTTGTTAAGAACTTTAAGTTGGGTTTGTAATAACGATGCTGGACTCTAAACTTATTGTAACGCTACCTTTGTTGTGGGCTTTATTAATTTAAAGCTGGGCACGGAGTGCCTTGTATCTAAAAAGAAAGTATTGCATTGCTAGATCTCATTGTTAGCTCTGTTCCTGCAGAGTTGAGTAGGAAGATCGTCCCCTAGCTCGGACCGAAGGATTTATTGCGAGGATTTGGAAAACTGCTTCAATCTGATGTTGTAATTTGTGCTGTTGTGATGTAATTTTCTTCTTCACACTGAGTAGTTGGAGTGTATATTTGTATTATTTTCAACATGTTGGATTTATCTTGATCATATCATGTACTCCGTTCCAAATTATAAGATTTTATAGTTTTTTTTTCTGAATTGCATGTATATATACAAGTTTGAGGGTATCCGCTAACTTATTTCAGTCCGTATGTACTCCACAATGAAATATCCAAACTATAATTGGGTACGGATTATCATTTTAGTGTGTGGCTGATTTAAAAGTATTTTGTTGCAGAAAAACAATCTGTGAAAAGTTTCCTGGTCACTTGGGATATTACCTTGGGCTTAAATTCAATGGTGGGCTTAAATTCTTGTTGACGAGCTGATATGGCCTTTGTTATTCAACTAGGAAAAAGTCTATATTTCACCCTGAAATATCATGATTTGGCTACATTTCACCCCCAAACTCTAAAACCGGCTAATTTCAACCCTGAAGTATCACAAACCGGTCAATTCCCACCCTGGTAGTGGTTTTGTACGAATTTGGGCGGTTTTGTACAAATTGAGGTGGTTTTACTAGCGTTGACTCTGGGTGCTGAAGTGGCATCGTCCGCTGACGTGGCGTGGGACCGGGCAAAATCTGACCTGCCGGAATCGTTGCCCTCCGACGCTCCGGCTCAAATCCAAGATCGCCGGCGATCTGCCGCCGGCGCTCCGGCTCTGCCTGATCTGCCTCAACGCCATGGAGCCCGGCCGATTCTTGGCCCATCTAGGCCGACGGAAGCCACCCGAGCGAGCGCTCGTCTTCAACCTCCAGCCGTTGACGACGCCAGTTTCAGCCGAGATTTTCGCCGGTTGATTGCGGGCGATTAAGGCCAATTAAGCTCGCCATCTCTGGCCCTAATTGCAGCCCGCACCTCTCTCCCTATTTTTTTTCCACCGACACACGTCATCTTCATCTTCTAATCGCGCTCGCGTTCATGGCAGGCGACAAACGGCGATCCCCTCTTCAATTCGTGCCATCAACGCCAAGATCGACGCCCCCCGTCTGCACCTATTTAAACCGCGGTCCCTCCTCTCCATTTTCCCTCTCCTCCCTCTCCAAACCGTGCCCCTAGGCTGCCGTTCTAGCTCGCCGGAGATCGCCTCGGTTGCCGCCGTGTTCCTTCAATTCCGGCGTCGAGAGCAAGCCTGCGCTACGGCCGGGCTCCATGGCGTTGAGGCAGATCGGGCAGAGCCGGAGCGCCGGCGGCAGATCGCCGGCGATCTTGGATTTGAGCCGGAGTGCCGGAGGGCAACGATTCCGGCGGGTCGGATTTTGCCCGGTCCCACGCCACGTCAGCGCCACATCAGCGGACGATGCCACTTCAGCACCCAGAGTCAATGCCAGTAAAACCACCTCAATTTGTACAAAACCGCCCAAATTTGTACAAAACCACTACCAGGGCGGGAATTGACCGGTTTGTGATACTTCAGGGTTGAAATCAGCCGGTTTTAGAGTTTGGGGTGAAATGTAGCCAAATCATGACATTTCAGGGTGAAATATAGACTTTTTCCATTCAACTATACAAGATGGGTTCGCCAAATGGCCCAGATAACATCTAAATGGTGGTATTGCTCCGAAATGAACATGTTATTGAGGAAAAAAAAAGCTATCCTTGAGCAACGGTGAGAAGGATATTCTTCAACAAATAAAAAGTTTCAGACATTTAGGTTTTGCTAAAAAACTGGAAAATTTCCCCTGATTACCCACAAAATTACTTTCTTTTTTTACCTTTCCGCAAAATTACTTTGAGACTTGTGGGCCCAACTTGAAGTTTTCCTATGGTTGCTTATTGCGAAGAATATGGATGGCTACTAGGCTTCTCCTCTTTTTCACTTTATTTATTCTGTCTCCTTTTCGTTTCTTTATTTATTTTGTTCATTTATGTTTATGTTTATTTTTTATATTATTGATTTTGTTATTTGTTTCATTTTCTTGGATAATATGTAATTTTTTGTTTATTTTAATTTTCTTGAAATTTTCCGAAGAAAATACATGTATATTTTTTCTATGTAATAAGCATTAATGGGGATATACGTAAATTTCCTTAGGGATATTAATAGTATTAATGTTTTCAAAAAACCAAAAGATAATTATTATTAGGTAAGCGAACATTTCAATTGGTGAACATGCACGTTTGTTTAGAAATAAATGATTTTTTTCTAAATTTCGTGAATATTTCACGAGTATATGTTTATTTTGGTTTATTTTAATTTTATGTGTTTTATTTGTTATTTTCTTATTTTATTTTGATTTTCGCTATACTTTTAATTTTTCTCAGTTGTTTGTTTAGATACATGAACTTTTTTTGTACATTTAAAAAATTTGTTCTTAAAGTGAACGCATGAAATTTTATTTGTCTATATTATTGTTGTTTTGTTAAGGGAAACAACTTCAATGAGTAGTGTGATTTTTTAATATAAATGAATAGATGTTAGAGTATTCATAAACAAAGATATAATAAATTCGGAAAAAACAAGAAAAAACACAACAATATAATGTAAAAAAACTCAACAGACCAACTTGGGCTGGCCCGATCAGGAGTGGAGCACTCACTGAACTACTATCTCTGATCCGAAAAAATTAGTGTCGCGGGTCTGTATTGTATTACGCTAGTACTGTCTCTTCGACAGTTAAAGCGGACCGGAGGAAGTATTTGAGTTGTCCCTGCGTTTGCTTGGAGTAGATTTGGCCTTAGACGATTTGCAGGATTATAATTGCACAATATCATTTTCTATTCGTATATTTGGAAAAAGATAATTGGTCTCAAAATGTCATATGTAGCTCCTGTATATAGCATGAAAAGTTTAAAGAAAATGTGGATGGACCACATAAAAAAACCTCTCTCCAGAATCATGTACCTTGTTTCTTCAAAAAATAAAATAAAATCATTTACCTTCTCTGTGAAGCATCCAAAAGGACCCTCTCCACTTTGAAGTTCATTCCTACCTTTTGTACTTCTATGTTCCTGCCTAAATGGATCATGTGAGTGTGTGCTACAGCCTTCAGTCGGCGTCATGTGAGCGTGTGCGTCTATGATGTACTCCGTGTTTCTAGCGGCATATATACCTTGTCCTATGAGGCCATACCCGATAAAAAGGGGACATGGTGAGCTGACACTGATGACACTGATTTTATTACGCTCACTTTCTTGTATCAGCTGTCATATTAGGAAGAAATTACCGAGGGAAAACAGAAAAAAAGCGACATCGAACTTTAGAAGGTCGTGCTTGAAATTAGAGATTCTTGTCCCTATTCATGTTTAAATTCACTAATTTCTGCTAATTTATAAGGTAATGCAATGCAGTGTCTTGCATTCAAATCAAGCCTAGATGCTGTGATGTGTTGTTTGGAAACCTGGAATGAAACATTGGACGGCTGAACATCTGAGCTAGTGACTATCTGCCGGTGATTTTGACTACACATCCAGAAACTAGCAAGATTCAACTCGATCTTCCTGGACAAATTTGACCAGACCGATTCAGATGCTGACCAAACCGGCCGTCAACATATGCATATATTCTCATCCTCAAATTTTTAGACATCACGAGAGCCATGCCGTTGTGAGATTAGAACAAATCAAGATGGAACAAATCAATTTTCTCTGCTTTCAGATTACTGACAGAATGCATGGGCCGGCCTGTCACGCATGGATCATTTCCTCCCATATTTTTATCAGTGAACAAACATAACAAGATAATAATTAAGGATATGATCCCTTCTACTTGCGATCTCATTCTGCCAAATCCTTGTGCTGAGATACTCTCACAGAATTAAAAGACATAAGGAATAATCAGTTGGGGGCTTTAAGATTCCTACTACTTACTTAGCCGACTCGGTCACATGGAAAACTGGTGGTGGCAGTACTATATGTGCAACAGAATCTCTTTCTCCATCTCGGCCGTCCACCTGGCCGCCGGCGCGCTCGTGGCGCACAACAATCCGTCCGTGGTGCCCGTGTTAGTGCTGGGTTAGTGACAGGATTCTTGCTTGCTCTCTGTCACATGGATTTGTGCTGGTCAAAGGAGAAACAAACATGGCGCTTGTAGATCTTGTGCAGGATTTGGACAGTGGCCGGAATCGGCATCATCGTTTTATCTAAGCTTGGAAGAGCAAACTGAAGAAGATGATGATATGTTTCGTGTGCTGGCTACGGTTGGGCCATGGGGATTTCAGTGTTAGTTAGAGGCACTGCATTTTACCAGATTCATTCCACTTTGACAGGGACAGCTGGAACCTTCTTTTTCCTAATTGATTAACCAACACTGCCTAATTAGCTCAACAGTAAAAATTTGGACTCATGTGGTGGAAGCACTATTTTCACTTTGGAAGAAAATGGGTGTAGCACCAAAAATATACCATCAATGAAAAACAGAAGATCAGTTGACGAGTCAAGAGATGTAGCATCTGACAAGATGTAATGATCGTCTGACCAGTGTGTTTCCAGAGCTGGCACCTTGCTAAGCTAGTGCTGGAGCACTAACAATTGTTCTAGACACTCATCTTCACTGCAAGCACACTGTCAACCAGCAGCATCTCAATTTTGGATACCAGCTGACACTGACCTTATACATTGGAAGGAGACAAATGCTATTGCTTAAGTGATTTGCTTCTATCTTTGGAGACCAGCTAGATTACCAGACCCATCTGTTCTGTATTCATCACTTTTCTTGTTCTTCCACTACTACTGGAGGGCACAACTTCTTTATCTTTGTATGTGTGATTTGATACATTGGGAGACTTTTGTTCCAACGGCTCACATTGATCGCACATACTTGTCATCTCGTGTTGAATTTTCCATGTGTACGATATTGATCATCATAATTCCACATATGCTCGGTCTGTCATCACCTGCCTGTCATTTTGGTTCGAGTGATCTTCGGTGGACAATGTTCTTGGCATCAATCCCACCTGTAATGTTGTCGACCGGTCTGTTTCCCAAGTGTACGACTCGCATGACGATGTGTCGCCTCATTGATCTAAGATGAAACTACGATGATCTTCACAGAAAAAGGTAGAATCTAAGGTGATCTCAAGTGACAGAATATACTACGAAGAAACTGGGATCAGGTTAAGTGGGCATTCCACCATGAATATATACAGTGCATGCTCAGAAATTGCTTCCAGCTGTTGATGGTGAGAGAATAGACCCCCGAAGGGCCCTGCTTTTATAAAGCATTACCAGCTGTTGATGGTAGTGCAGTTATCTTTATATATATGTTCTTCTGGAATATTTATGAAGTTGTAATACTGGAATACATCGAGAAAGGTCTTCAGACAATTTGATATGATACCATGCATAAGATATTTGTGTTACATACAGATGCACTCTACCGGTGAACCCAGTTTGGGGATTTAACTGAACTTCGACAGATACATGCATGGTGTGGATTTTCGTGTAACTGAATCGAGTTTTCAGACTCAATCTATACTGGATTTTTTAGCTAGCTCCAAGATAGGATGCATGCATCATCTGTTCTCTCTTTGCCCTAGGTTTGGACTTTGAACCCGAATTGCAAATTGCAGTTGATATTTGCACCTAGATCTGATTTTAGATTTGTGCACATAGCTTCTGGAGTACATTTTGAGTTTGTATCTTGCACATTAGTTTGTGCATTTCCCAATTAGGGAAAGAGGGGATGAACCAAGCACATGAGAATCCTACCAAGTGCATTGACCTACTTAAACAAACACTTATATCCTATAATATCAAAGACCACAGGTTCATGATGAACACCGGAAGAATAGGATTCAATAAAATAACTCTATGTATCTACTACTAAATACGACTACGACATCTCAATACCAATATATGCTCGCCATGCATGTGGTGCGCCTACAAGTAGTTGATATTTTGCCCGAACCAATTCAGTTCCATATCCTCTAGAATATACATTTGCATTATTTAGCAGGGCATCATTATCAGAATAAAATCAGCGTCACTTTTTCAATGCCACATTTACTCTGAATGGAATCCATGCTGGTACTAAAAATAAAATTTCCATAATTCCAGAGGCATATTTTCATGGTAAATGTCTGAATATAAATTCTTCCATACTTTGCCATGCTACAAACATCTGTAGATACACATCTGTGAAATAGAACATGCATGCAAGCAATTCTATCAATTAATGCTGCTACGTGGAGGCCATGACTCATGAGAGGATACCACATGACAAACCTGCCACTGCACCTCATAATCTGACTGAGATTCTTCTAGCTCCATACGACCCAAATAAACTAAACACTGATCACAGCGCCGAATTGAACTAAATTTGTGTCAGATTGTACTATTTTTTATCTCTTCTTGCTCTGAACCAGGCCCTAAAATAATTCAAAAAACACAGAATGGTAGTGGGGCTAGCTGAACTGATAAATGAGGAGAGATGTTTAATTATTAACTAACACATGGTGGTTAAACCGTTACAACCGACCATGGAAACAGTTGGTGCGAGGTCAAACGTCTCGGGGAAAGAGACAAGTTTGGGTCAAGGATGAGGTCATCTAATCAAGAAGGAAAACATATGGCTTTGTGGATGGCCGGCATGGCCCTAGTGTGTGTGATTTGGGGGAGGCTCTACCTAAATGTTGGGGGATTGGCCTTGTCAATGTGCTTCGGGTGAAATGATTCTGTGGAACTCCATGCATTTTTTTTTTTTAGATAAGGGGGTGCGGATCCCCGGCCTCTGCATCCAAGAGATGCACACAGCCATCCGCAATTATTAATCATCCAAATTCACACCGTTTACAATTCATGGATCACATAAGGTGGCTACAAATATCAGCCACTCAAAAACAAGTGTACTAAACATCAATTCTTCTAGAATGAAACCACCCAGCCGGGCTGAAGATAGTCCGCACAACCGTCAACAAACGGGTACACCCGGCATCCATAAGACCACGCTGATCCGCAGGAAGGAGGAGTGACCATGAGTGGATCCAGAAGCACGCCTTGTGTATAACCTGCAAATAATGAGTAGATGTTGTTTTGTTAAAGACAATATCATTTCTACAATTCCATATAGCCCACAAAATGGCCGCTACACCAATTCGAATGCGAGCTTTTGATGCTTTATCTATGCCATTCAACCAACTTCCGAACATATTGGCGACACTATGAGGTGGATAAATATTAAAAGTAAAGTGTACAAGGCGCCAAATATCTCTAGCAAATGTGCACTTTATGAACAAGTGTTCTACATACTCATCCGCATCGCAGAAAACACATTTCTTGCATCCTATCCACCGTCGTTTAACTAAATTATCCTTAGTCAACAATTCTTTTCTATTCAGAAACCATAAAAGATCTTAATTTTCAATGGTATTTTTAACTTCCATAGGTATTTACGCAAGTACCTAGTGTGACCATTCAGCAAATCTTCGTAATAAGATTTAACCGTGAAAACTCCACTCTGAGTAAGTGACCATCTAAACTTATCCGGTTCATCTACTAAAGTAATACGCATCAATTTCTCTATTAGATGAAACCAATCCGTTCTTCGTTGTCCTACTAACGTCCGTCTAAAAGGGAGGTTAATAGGAGCAACTCCAAGAACTTCAGCAACCGTACTAAGTTTATTTGAGCAACTGCATATAAAGATGGATAGACCTTCTGTAAAGAAGTGGAACCTAGCCAAATATCTTCCCAAAACCGAACCTGCTCTCCATTACCAAGTACAAACTTACCTCGCTGAAAGAAATCATTTTTAGCCCGCATAATCCCTTTCCAGAAAGGCGAATCGTAAGGTTTAGCTTGCACTTGGGATAAAGATTTACTCCCCAAATATTTATTAACTAAGATTTCTTTCCAAACTCCCTCTTCATTCAGAAGTTTATACAACCACTTACTCAAAAGACATTTGTTTTTAATATCTAGGACCGCAATTCCTAATCCCCCTTGGTCTTTCGGCCTACACACTATATTCCACTTCGTTAGTCTATACTTTTTTTTAGTTGGTCACTCTGCCAAAAAAAACGAGAACGATAGAAATCCAATCTTTTCCGGACCCCTTTAGGAATTTCAAAGAAGGATAACAGAAACATGGGCAAACTTGTTAAAACCGAATTTATGAGCACAAGACGGTCACCGTAAGACAACATCTTAGCTACCCAAGCTGCCAATTTTTTTTCAAACCGGTCCTCAACTAATTTCCACTCCTTGTTTAGCAATCGCCGATGATGGATGGGAATTCCCAAGTATCTAAATGGAAGCGACCCCAATTCACAACCAAAGATACGTCTATACTCTTCTTGATCATCTTTAGCTTTTCCGAAGCAAAATAGTTCACTCTTATGAAAGTTTATTTTTAGACCAGAGAGTTGTTCGAAAAAGCCAAAATAAGTTTCATGTTCACGGCCTTCGCAATGTCGTGTTCAAGAAACAAATTGTGTCATCCGCATACTGGAGTATCGAGACCCCGCCCTCAACAAGGTGCGGTACCAAACCCCCTACTTGACCATCCTCCTTTGCACGAGAAATTAAGATGGCTAGCATATCAACAACTAAATTAAACAACAACGGAGACAACGGATCTCCTTGCCGTAACCCCTTGAGTGTCTGAAAATAATGACCGATATCATCATTAACGCGAATTCCTACACTCCCCCCTTGGACAAACCTAGCAACCCACTCGCACCATTGCGGCGTAAACCCCTTCATTCTAAGCGTTTGCTGTAAGAAGGACCATTTCACTTTATCATAAGCCTTCTCAAAGTCAATTTTAAAAAGGACCCCATCCAATTTCTTCCTATGCATCTCGTGTATTGTCTCATGTAAAACCACCACCCCTTCCAGAATATTTCTTCCAGGGATGAACGCAGTTTGAGTAGGACGAATTACTCTACTCGCAATAGAGGTTACTCGGTTTGTTCCTACTTTCGTAAAAATTTTGAAACTCACATTTAGAAGACATATAGGACGATATTGTTCTATTTTGCTAGCGTCTTCTTTTTTTGGCAGCAAGGTAATAATACCAAAGTTTAACTTAAATAATGGCAAGTTTCCTGCACGCAATTGAGCAAACATTGCCATCAAGTCTGCTTTTATAATTTCCCAAAACTTTTGATAAAATTCTGCCGGGAACCCATCCGGACCCGGAGCTTTATTGTGTTCCATTTGTTTGATTGCCTCAAAAACTTCTTTCTCAGAAAAGTCTTGAGTCAAAATATCATTTTCCTCTTGAGAGATTTGGGGCATATCCTGGATAACATTCTCATCTAAAGAAAAATTATTTGTAGCCGGCGCTCCAAACAATTTTTTATAGTACTCAGAGATGTAATTCTTCAAATTTTCTTGACCAACTATCGTACCTTCCTCTTGTTCCAACTGAAGAATTTTCTTTTTCCTATGTTTGCCGTTTGCAATTATATGGAAGTATCTCGTATTACTCCCCCCTCCTGAATATATTTAACTTTAGCTCGCTGAGCCCATTTAGATTCCTCATCTCGTCGTAGTTTTGCTAACATCTCATCCGCCTCTACCTTGGCAGCCCGCTCGGCTGCCGTTAGTGGAGTGTTTTCAGCTTTAATATCTAACTCATTAGATAACAAAACTAATTTATCTCGCAGCAATTTATATTCCCCGCTCAAATTTTTGCCCATCCCCGTAGGAATTGACGAAGATGGCGTATTTTATTTTGCCACCGCTCAATTGGTGAATTACCCGTTTGGATCGCATTCCATTCTCGAGCAATTAAATCATAAAAACCTTCTTGTCTCAGCCACGATAACTCGAATGAAAATCTACTAGAATTTCCTGTGAAGGCATGGTCCCCGGTATCCAACAATAACGGCGTATGATCTGACCCCGCACGGGCTAGAGCTTGAACCGTAACAAGAGGATACTTTTGTTCCCAATCAACACTTGCTAGGTAACGATCCAACTGCTCAAGTGTTGGCGTGTCACGTCTACTAGTCCAAGTATATTGTCTTCCGGACAGTTAGATCTTTGAGACTCAAGCTCTCAATTATCGCATTAAAAATAGTAGGCCATCTTGCATTGAAATTATCATTGTTCTTTCATTTTGTCTCCTAATGATATTGAAATCCCCCCCAACCAACAAAGGTACCGTCACACCTTCACAAATTCTTACTAATTCTGCTAGAAATTCAGGCTTTTTGTTGTCTTGAGCCGCCCCATAAACTACAACCAAAGCCCATCGAAACCCATCCAATTTTGATCTCAGTGTAATTTAACGCAAAAATCCCCTGAGACCACATCTTGCACAGCTAAAGTTGCATTATTAAAACCTAATAACATGCCTCCCGACCTCCCGTGTGGAGGTAAACAGTACCAAACAAAATCTGAACCCCCAGCCAAAAAATTAAGAAAAGGTGTGGCAAAAGAAGACCTCCCTGTCTCCACTACAGCCACAAAATCCAGTTTGTGTTCTTTAATAAATTCACTCAAGCCAATGTTTTGCTGTGTCCCCAAACCCGTCTGAATTCCAAATCACGCCCTTCATTATGAAATTTTTTTATAAAGAGCTAGCCGAACACCCCTTCTAACCGCACGTTTAGAGAGCGCTTTTTTCTTTCCACGACCTCTAATTGAAGCTAAAGTCTCATTGAGATCCGCATGATCATCCGAGTCCTCAACCTCCTCGTCAACTAAATCCTCGCAAATATTAATAGCCCTTTTTAACGTCAAACTAGCCTGAGACTCATCATTAATTGGAGGCAAGGAATTCTTGAGAAAAAAAACTCCCTTCCCGTTCTAAATCCAGGATAACCGAAATAGACTCTTGTACTTGTTCACTACTGTTCCCTAACGAAATGCCCAACTTATCCGATCTACGCTTGATTTCAGAATTAGATAACGAGCATAAAGAAAATTTTGCATGCACTGGAATACCTGATGGGGAGCCGTATGCCTTGCGCGAAGTAAGATCCATCGCACGTTCAAGTTGAGGAAGATCCGCATTCGGCTGCTCCCTCAAACGTTGACTTGATCTCACCGCAACCTCACGCATTCCCCCGAACGCCATCATATCTCCCTCCGAAGGTCTCACATGCATAGACACCGGCGAGTGACCACCATCAGCACTGATCAGCCCCTGTCCGCATTCATGGGGCTGTGGTAGCATGGCGTTACCGGCGCTGTGTATGCCCCCAGAAGCCATGATTTCCTGCCCTGACGTTCTTGCCATCACGTCATGATCAGCAGTCGTTCCCAGCCCGCAATGCTGGGTTCGAGCCTCTGGCTTTCCGGAACGATCCAAATACACTCCACCATCAATTTCAGAAGTAGCTAGCGGCAAAGAACTGAAAGACGTCAAACTCCATGCATGATGCCATGTGCTTGCCATTGATATGGGTGTTGTTGCTTGCTTATCCGTTAAATAACCAGTTACATCTTAAAAATAATTTCTCATCGCAACCTATAGTCAATGATACATCGTCCTCTGTCCAGGAATATAAGACACCTTTTGTTCGTGATTTATCTTCCGAACAACGATTAGTACAACTATATGTTGATTATAGGATACAAATGGATGCAGATAAAAGTGCCTCTTAATACAACCTAAATGGTATAAATTATATATGTCAGATTATTGATCAAATTAAAACATGAGTTTTGGAAAGGGTGTACGCTTTATTTTCTAGATGGAGGTTCGTGTTGTTATTGCTTCTATTTACTAATATATATTAACTATGAGAATTGGATTTTCAATACTCCATAAGGCAGTCACCTAATCACAGTTGATTTTCCGTAGTAGAAAGTCAGTCACATAATTTTTTTATCCTTTACAAATAGCTACTTTGTCACTGGTTAATAATTCTGTTACGCTGACATATTTTTCCCTTCTTTTGTAGTGTTGGTTAAGTGGGTGTATACTTAGTTACAGAAAAACTTATCAGCCCGTGCAACTATGCTAATGTAGTAGAATTAAATAGCTTTGAGTGTCCCAATATCTACTAATATACATAGTAGTTTCTTATACCTCCAAAATAAAAACATCACAAGTAAAATAAAACTACATAACTAAATTTATATGTTCCCATTAATATCACTAATAAAAGTAAAACTAATAACTAGATTTCTATATTCCTATTGATATCAAACAATGCAAATGAACCTACTTTATATGTCTACATAATATTTTTATTACCTAGATCTATTGAGATACATAAACTTATGCACTTTGTCGACTTTAAATAATTATGAATATTTTTATATTCTCATTGTTTTAATTTTCATGAAGAACTATTAGATTGGTCATTAGAGCATTTGTACGTGAATAATATATTGCAAAACCAGATCACAAATCAAACCAACGGATCAGTTATTATTGCTGATATTATTATTTATTATTATGAATATTGTAAATATTATTGTTTCTCTCTTATGTATTTTCCCCTTATAACTTTCATAATTTGTGTATTTTATATCTAAATTACTCCTATAGTATTTTCAGTTTCATTTTCATCATTTTAAGGATATTTTTATATTGGCCAGTCATTTACACTATTAGATTATTTCGTATCAGTTGAGGCCATGTTTAGCTTAATGCAATATTCTCTACAAAAATAGGATTTTGTATAAAAAACTCTAATTTATTTTTCTAATCTTATTAGTTGGTACCATATTTTCGAAGTCAGACTTCTCACTTAATTTGAATTCTAAAAGATCACTAAAATACAAATTATAAATTTCAAAATTAAAATAAATTTATGCCCAACAAAACTACTATTTAGAGTGTGCTCGGTAGAAAATACTCAATTGAACAGACAAACACGTAGATTGTATTCACAGTATGATTATTTCTCTGTTGGGCGGTCATATGAATTTGTAGTTGAACTTTCGAAGCATTCTACTATAAATCTCAATCAAGCATAAATGTTAACAACAGTGGCATAGTGCCACAGATGAAAACTCTGGATATCACCCCTTTAGTATATAGATAAAATAAAATTTAAAGAAGACCACTTTTACATCAAAAAATAGTATGCACATTAGATGAATTAATTGATCAAGAATAATAATAATTGCCCCAGTAGCCAGCTAGAATCTAAACAACCCAAAGAACATTCCAATGATCATCAAACTCAACCCCTTAATTAGGTACTAACTAAAAATCTCCTAAAAGTGAAAGTTTTCCCTATATCTTAAGTTCTTTTTTTTGCGAGGGAAATTGCAGTTACATCCAGCCAAGATTCATACAGAAAAGCCCAGAAAACAAAGAAATTACACATAAGTCCTTCCTGAGCCTTGGCATCGTCTTCGTCACGCGCGACGCTACGCCGGCGAAGCCTGCCGCACCACCTCCATACGCTTGGACTGGGAGGCCCCCCAACGCGGACAGGGAGTCGACGCTCCTCGGTGCCGGAGCACCTCCACCGCGCACAACGGACGGCGACACCACCTTGGCCATCACGAACCGCAACCTCCAGATCGTCAACCGCCGGATCCGCCTGCACTCGGACTCCGGCGAAGGGGGAACCCTCTCGAGGACTCCGTAGAGCCGCGAACAAGGGCCTGGCGGCAGATCCGCGGCGAAGCTCCCACGGAGCCGCGCCATCGGAGGGGAAGACCACCGCCACCAAACTCCACCGACGCCACCGCTTCCACCCCAGCGCCGCCGGCAGCACACCCCACACACACCTAGGCTATTCACATAACGGGATCCCTATATCTTAAGTTCTGATGGGACTTGTGCAGATATATATGTGAGTATTAAAATATACGCAAGGGGTATGACCCAACTGTGACCTATTCCAGACCAACTTGGATGGATGCCACTGTATCAATATCGATCTTGGTTGTGATGATCATTAGGAGTAACACAAACTAACCCATTAAGCTCTCTCTGGCCATGCACATGCATGCATGACTCAACAATTAGCTGGTTGACTAAATTATTTGCAGCTACTGCATATGCCGATAATTATTACAAGATCACATGGCGGCGCGTCAAATGCTCAACTAGCTTAAGTAAGGAGTAGTTGAATATTACTAGTAGCTATTTTAAGGGAATTTAAAACGGCATGTTGAGTCTAGAATGGCTATGCTAGCTGAACTGCATGATGACTCAGCTGGGACTGGGAGTGAAGCTATATGTGTGGCGCGCGATCCGTTCCTTTGTGTACACCTCATGGATTAGGAATTAAATAATGACGCCTTTCAGTTGACCAGGGATTAATGCTTCCTATGTGTGAGAACTCTCTAGTCGAAGTCACATAATACTCCCTCCATTCCCAGGAGTAAGGGGCACATTCTTTCCGAGATTTTTCTTTGAACAAGAATTTGTTTAAGCATATGAGGATTATGTGATAAAAACTTGATAGCATTAGAAAGTATTTTTCAATACGAACCCAACGATATCAATCTATGCAATGTAACTGAGATATTCTCTCTCAAATTTACGGTCAAAGACAAATCTTGAAAAGTGTATGCGCCCTACTCATAGGAATGGAGGGAGTGTAATATTTTCTCACACTCGAATGATTTTCTTCTGTGGCGCCCGCCCGTGACTCCTCTCACTCCCGTCGCCCCCCCCCCCCCCCCGTGGGCGACCGGGGCGCCCCTGTCTCCTCCGGCCCAGGCCTTCCCCCCCCCCCCTCTTCCCCACCGCCGCCGCCGGCGGACGCCGCCGGGCAAAGCCCGCGCGGTGCCGGTGGCGGCGGATCTCCCTTCCCCGCGCGCTAGGAGGGCTCGATGGGGGCGGTTCCCGGTCTGGCGGCGGTGCAGCTTGGTGATGGCGGTCCCGGTCGGCGGTGCTCCGGTCGTGGCGGGCGGCGGGGATGGCGGTTGCGTCGGCGTGCGCGGAGGCACGATTCGGACCGGCGGCGGCGTTGACCATGGTATGAGTGTGGTGGCCAGATCTGGGCCGGTGGGCCGTGATCTGGGCCCGGTGGGCCTGGGTCCCTTGGCTACCGGGTGGGATGGTCAGTGGCCGGCGCGGAGGCGCCGCACCCGCTGTACTGATCGTCCTCCTCCGCCGTGACCTCCCACGGCCAGCCGCACTCGAGCTAGAACTGGGCCAGGCGGACTCGGATCTGGTGACCATCTTTGTTCGTTTCGTGGTGTTGGTGTCCCATTGATGCGTGACCGTGGACGTCGGGGTGGCGGCCCCGAATGGAGAGGCTGCACGTCTGGCTTCGCGGCAGGCAGCGTTGCAGTGGTGGTGGCGCCTCCGTTTGGCTGCAGGGGCGGCGAGGGGAGGGGCGGCGGGTAATCCTGGTACTGTCATCTTCATGGTGGCGTTCCCTAGTCTGGTTTGGAGGGCTTGAGCTGAAGGCGGCAGTCCTCCCATTGGTCGTCCTTGCGACCGTCGGGTGACATGGGTGAGAACCGAGCGAAAGCTCCACGCTTTTGCGCCGGCCGCGGCAACGTCTACGGGCGTCGTTTCCCTCTTGTGGGCACTGTTGTGGGTCCTCTCTCCATGCCAAGGTTCCGGGTGAAAACCCTAGTCCGATTCTTCAGACTTGGCAGCAACGACGATCCGCGTCGTTACCCTCTTGAGGGCGTTGTCGTGGAGCTGAGGATGTTGGATGTATCTCTGAGTTTGCCTTGTTGCTAGTGTGAAGCTTCTTCGGCTCTGGCATGGGATGACATCGTTGGCTTCCTATCTCATACACGTGACCTCGTTGTCATTGTTCTCGGTCCTCGTTATTTGCTGGCAGGATCGGCGCTCCACGGCCCGGAGCAAGAGGGCAGGCGGCCCTCTCTAGCAATGACTTGGTCTGTTCGGTGCAACGTTGTTCGATGATCTTATCAGGAGGCATGGCTTCATACCTGCTCGGTAGTCTAGGTTGCTTAATGTTAGGTTTTGGCTACTCCGGTTTTCTTGCTCGACTTGGAGTTGGGGGCTTAGCTCCCCTCTCGTTTGTCGTTTCTTTTTGACTTGCTTTGTAAGAGGATTTCTCATCACTTTGTATCAGTTTGGCCGTTTGTGGCTTTATTTATAAAGCGGGGCGAAAGCCTGTTTCATGGACGGAGGGAGTGTAAGTCTTGTGGCACACAATCTATCCACGTAGCTACATGCCTTGAAGCCCATCTGATGCATCGCCCGCCCATCCGTCGACCAGACACACCTCACAATCACAGTCCCGCGGAGGCCCCCCATAGAAGCCCGGCGCATGTGTGTGTGCATCCGTCCAGCACCAAACGCATCATGAGTTCGGCATCATTCTAGGCCGGCATCATGAGGCCGCAGGTGAGATCTCGCCGGGATCACGTCGTGGGTGCATTCCGGCTAAGCTCTCTTGTATCGCCTTGTGTGCTTGAGCATCATTCCCTTTCATGAGTGACCTCTACACAACAAATGTGTTACAGAGGAGGATAATGTTTCACTTATGGCATGAGGTGCGCCGGATGAGTTAGGTCCCTATATATGGTTCGTAATACACTAGTAGGAAAACCCCTGTAATAGACAGACTATTGAGGCAACCCGGCGTGGCACAACCCCTGTAATAGACAGACTCCATCGACAACCCGGCGTGGCCGCACAGGCTTGCGGCAGAGCGGGAGAAGAAGTTCCAGGCCTACCAGGGCCTGATTTGGCCAGCCTGGAAGAACAGAGCCAGGCGGTGGGACTGGTGGGATGCCCGCACCGTCAACGAGATACTTGCGGACTGCAGAGCCATGGCAGCTTGTGCATGTGCGTGCCTCGCCGCCCACCTCATGCATCCTCCCGCAGAGTGCTCCAGCGCCTGCGTCGTTCCCCCTGCTGTCGTCACAATGAAGTGCTCTAGCACCGATGCCATTTTATTAGCAGAGCGGACAGTTCCAATTCCTCGTTAATTCACTTGCATTGAACATGCATGCTTTGAGTTTGCAACCACAATTTTCTACGCACATCGCAAACGAATCTGAATAAAAAGAACCGTTGCCATAGGGTCTCACATCGGAAACATAATGGGCAAAATACGAGCCACCGTCGCCTCTATCTCTGCACTTTCCATAGATGGGGTGCACTTATCGTTGTTTTGTACTAGTGTATTGCCTTCCCGTGGAAGCACGCTTATATATCCATGAAAGTTTATATTATTTTAGATATGCATAGTTTGTGATGCAAATTAGACCATAGATATTGTCCCTATTTAATTTGGGAAGGTGCCACTTTGAAACATGATATGAATCTAAACATGAAACTTTACTAAAAAATAACTAACAAAACATTAGTGCAAATTTATATAATAGTGTTAGATTTTTCCTGAAACCTAATAGATTTAGATATCCATATATCAACAAATATTTAGAAACAGATATAAAGTGATATAACGGCTATCGCTAAGTTCTTGGTTCTGAGAACAACTTTCCAGAATTTCAAACACATGGTTCAACTAGTATGATCAACAAAAAACATAGGAACTTGTATCTTCGAAATTATCTTCCAAAAAAGTGTTAAGAGTCAGCATAGTTGCTACTCCAAAAGGATTGTTTTTAGCATATCCAAAAAGAATTTTATGGTCAAATGATCAAACTTTAGGTGGCTTAATTAAGTATACAACTTTCCTGCTCTGTTATTTTTTTAGAGTGGTAGTTAAATCGCGATGATATAACCATATATACGGAATCCATTTCCTATTTTTCAATATCATTAGTACATTAAACATTATTATTTTCTTGTGAATAATTTTGGCAGGAAAAGTCAACTAATAAAAAATAGCTTGGCTTGCCATTTATCAACAAAAAAATTGGATAACTTCACGCCATTTAGACACATATATTGAATTTTAACTACATATGTTGTTAATTACAATCATTAGCAAATGATTATTTTTGATGCATCAAAGGCATAAATGTGATGGAGACCCATTGTGGTATCAAATATTTCAAGCCCTGCCAAAATAAGGAGTGATGGGGACGTCCTTTCATATATAGTACCACGTAGTTAGTTTTCCAGAAAAGGAGCCAGTTTCTTCTCTAATTATGATTACAATTAGTACACAATCATACTAAGGCATTCTTGATGCCCCACGGAATATTGAGGAAGGCTTAAAAAATATCTCTCATATAAAGCTTCTCATAAACAACAACAAACGCATATCACGAAGTCCCTAAATAAAATAGTTGGTATGACTGTACCTTTGAGCTTGGCTATGAAAAGGCTACAAATAGAGGATTATATTTTTATTGTAAGGGCTCTACCATCGGTGATTCGCACTTTTGAGCTAATCTCATAGCCATACTATGTCAAGCACATAGCAATTTCCATGAGAGTTTTGAAGGCTTATAGAAACTCGTCTGACCTTACTTAGACGGTGCAGGCGAGATATCAACAATATATATTCCAATGCACTATAAAAGGAATCCAGCTAGGTTTCTCCTTACCTAGGCTATATATGTTGAGCATCCTTAACTCTTCGTTGATTCATGCCAGCTATCTCATTACCTAGGATATGACATACGAACTTATAGTATGTATGTTTGAAAATTGATGTCGTGCTAGAATGCTTGCAACTAAACGTCAACTTTGATTATTTTACATGAAAAATGTTCAATTTGGTCGTGTAATAATACAATTGTTGTGTTTTTCATGGAAAATACTTTCAATATTGTAAGTTTTACTTCTGTATTAACATTTTTGTGTGAAATTTAACATTCAAAACATATAAAAACATACCAATATCAAAGGCACCTATTTAAGAATGGATTTGGTACTAACTAATTGTCAGGAAATTGATCAGTACCTCTCTCGAATTTCAAGACAAAATGGTATTACGTAATTATGTTCCCAAGAGTAGAAAGTTTCATTGATCTAGTAGCCTATACTTCTATCCTTATAGGTCGGCGATTCTCGACAATCATTCCAAAGGTCTTGTAGCGCGTGGTTGGAATTATCATTAAGGGTGCTAAAACCATAGCTTTTTTTTTGCGGGAAAGATCAACTGATATTGCCACAAAGTCTATTACTAGGGCTTAGCATTTCTATATACCTTGACACAAGCTTTAAGGACGGCTAGCTCAAAAGGCTAAGCATAGCAATCACCAAATTAACACGGTTTCTAAGGCAGTGACCGACCATGCTGAGCTAGCGGTGCACATACATTGTGGCAGTACAAGCTTTCACCTTGTTTAACCATCTTGATTTATCGGTTCAATACACCTAGGGCATCCAAACCAAACCCCACGCTGGCTGGGTGTGTGAGCTCACTTTCCATGGCCAGCTGAAGATATACGAGCCTAACTAATAATAATGTTAATCTTGCATCAAGTTGCCAATTTGCAGAGTTTCATGCATGGATCGATGAGGTGTCAGATCAAGTTATAAAAATGGCCATGCCATTGGCAAGGGTTAGCTCTACATGTTCCTACTTCTAGGGTTTGCAAAAGAGGCGGCTATAGCTCCCTAGAATGAAGAGCTGGCTAGCTAAAAACAACTGTCCACACATACATGCATGCTGTACCTCCTTTTGAGTCATGGAAAGGAGTGTGAGTGTAGGGAAACTAGGTCCCTTGCACATGATCCCCTCTCACACTACGGATGCATATGGTGCACATACATTGGTTCAAATTAGATGCATTAAGGTTAATTTGTTGCATCGACATGCATGCATGCTTATGCATGGGGTTTCATATATTTTTCTACCCCTCGCCTTTCACTAGAACCTAAGCTATAACAAACTGAGAAAAGAGAGAAAAGGTAGGCTAGGAGGTACTTACCTTGATTGATTCAATCTATTGTAACTATGCATTTAGGCCGAAAGCATATGTCACATTTGGTTAAAAAAAATTGGTACCTTTCTCTAATAAGATTGGTCGTGCGTACTACATGGGGGACCTCTCTCGGTATAAATTAGCATGATCATCAATGCAAGTTCATGAACCATAACCTAGATCGATCGGCACCTGTGGAAAGATCTTCGGCGCACCAACCTTATGATTGCACTCATGGCTTTATTTATATTCATCTGAGAAAATTGCTCCGTAAGTCTTCACAATATACCATTTTAATGCCATGAAGGAAACTAAGGTTTTGCTTCATAAATTAAGAGTAATAATTGATTAACCTGAGAGCATGTGAACAACTACATTTTTAGTCATGCCAATGCAAAACATGTTAAGTTGTACATTTTTAAAGAGAAAAGTGAAGATACCCAGTGTTGCAAGTATGCACGCAGCAATACCTCCTAGCTTGCACTTGATGTGTAAAGGAAAAAACTGTGTCCTTCGTCAATGCGTTATTTCCTGTGTTTCCTTGAAAAAGTTTTAGTTGAACTAATTAGTGTGGTACATTCGTGCTAATTATTTTTCTTCTTGAACGCGGAAGAATCTGTAGAAACCTGAAAAAATTAGGAGGGGCGAGAATATTAGGTGCAAGCTTTGGCTTCAAGGATGAGAACAAAGATGAAAAGGCGCAAAAATGCACTGTTAGGTATGGGCAGAGTGGCAGTACTCCTAAACGCGCCAAATAAAGCTAGCTATAAAACAAATATACACTTTAATACTTAACTAATATATCACGAAAGTCAATTGGGCCTTATATTAGTTAGCTAAAGTTTGAGATTGTAGATAATGATGATGACATAGT
This sequence comes from Poa pratensis, assembly GCA_947311845.1. Taxonomy (NCBI): domain Eukaryota; kingdom Viridiplantae; phylum Streptophyta; class Magnoliopsida; order Poales; family Poaceae; genus Poa; species Poa pratensis. The sequence goes on along the minus strand of CAMZMU010000093.1, from coordinate 2,204,593 downwards.
CATATACGGATGGTATGGGAGAGATGTAAGTGGCTTGATTAGTGACGAGACATTGTTTTTGTAATCAATCGATGTGGCCAATTTTAGGAAGCTGCTTGGACCTGCAGAATTTTGGATCCTTTTATGTTGCTTTAGTTATTTATTTTTTGGAAGAAAATATGGAGTCCACATCATAAGATCATCCTTTTGTGCATCCAAGCTAATATTTTGTTGTTGATGTGCTAGCTAGGACGGTAGAGCACATAGTTTTTGCAGCTTTAAAGGAACACAGTTTGAAGAAGCTGCTTAGCAAGTGCTGCTTGAATTTGCCACCTGCACTTTTGTAAATAGAAAATGTATCTATAATAACATTGAACATTGGAGATTAAATGAATTATTAGCGATGGATCTACACCGAAACTAAAGATGGACATAAAAACGATTTACACAAACAAAAGAGAGAATCCATAGGCTAATCTCGTGGCTAGGCTAGGTTGATCCATGCTTAAGAACATCTGGCCGATCTAAGTATTTCAATTGGAAATTCACCAATTCCACAATAGAAGGATTGGAACCTAGCATTGTCCATAAATATATTTAGAAATATACATAATCGCCGAAGCTTGACATGAAAGTGGCCATGCAAATTAACTTGTGGTACCGCGTAAATGTTATCATAAAGTGTCACGTGGAACAATATAATAATTCTAACAAAAGTTTAAGAAAATGATCAGCCGTGATCAATCGACCATACGCGGTGGAACGAGGCCCGGATATTTCACACATCTTTTCGAACAGAATTAAACTATAATACTACATATATTCGTTCCGAAAAGGCGTTACGCGCATCGTAAACCGTGTAAACACTCGGTTGATACATAATATATAGAGATGCCCATGCCGAACACAACAAATTGGCCTTTTGGCCTGTGCCGATTTCCTAATTTATTGGAAGGAGAAAAGGTTACGCGCTGGAGCTAGATAGGCCAGTGGGGGAATTTGATGGTTAATTAACAAAGCTTAGGTAGCTAAAGCAAAAGGTGGCGAGTGAGCGAGTGAGTGAGGTGGCGAGCTAGCATGCGTGCATGCTGCATGCAGTGGGTACGTGTACGTGCATATGGGACGCTGGCTCACTACGGGAATGGCCAGCTGTGCCGACGGCCAGAACCTGTGCCGACGGCTATTTATCGGGGCCGTCGGCACAGGGGCGTACCAGGGGCAGCCGTCGACAAGTCCGTCGGCACAGAAACGGCCGTCGGCACAGACGATCTTTCCCGACGGCCACCGTCGGGACACAGCAAGCCGTCGGCACAGAATATGAGGTGACGTCGACGTCACTCTGTGCCGACGGCAAAGCCGTCGGCACAGGCCTCTACCATTTTTATTCATTGTTCATGCTTCCAAGATGCATGTTTGTGTGGAAGATGGGCACATTTTAGCAAACTATGCCATGGATGTGGCCAAAACACCCGTCATTTGGCCCGAAACCCTAGAATGTTCGTAGGAGATAGCTCGTTTCTTTGAAAACATTTTCAACAGAACTTTGGTATTCCAAGTCTATTATTTTTGGTGGATACTAGGTCATATATAATGACACCACGCGAAGGTCTTACACCATTTTGATTTTTCGTCAATTTTGTAGAATTTTCTATGCCGGTTTCAGGAAGAAGTCAAGACGGCGGGCACGACCGTTCGTAGCTAGGGGATAAATATTGAGAAACTCTTTGTATATCTCTGATGAAATAGGTAGTTGTGTACCTAAAAATGATTTTTCCCAAAAATCATGAGCAAACTACGATGCACCTGCAGTTCAAATTTTACCCGTTTCCAGCTGAATCGGCAGGAATTTGTCATTTTCAAAAGAGGAGCATGGAAACCTTTTCACAGCCAACACTTTGGTTATTTGTGAATATAACATGGTCTAGTGTACTCAAAAAATGCATGTCCCAATTTTTGCAACATATTTGTGGTTGCTGCTTCACAAAAAAACCCATTTTTCGCACTCGAAAAATGGAAAATGGTTTTTTTTTCTAATAAATATGAAAACTTCCTCCATAAACATTGTTCATGCTTCCAAGATGCATGTTTGTGTGGAAGATGGGCACATTTTAGCAAACTATGCCATGGATGTGGCCAAAACACCCGTCATTTGGCCCGAAACCCTAGAATGTTCGTAGGAGATAGCTCGTTTCTTTGAAAACATTTTCAACAGAACTTTGGTATTCCAAGTCTATTATTTTTGGTGGATACTAGGTCATATATAATGACACCACGCGAAGGTCTTACACCATTTTGATTTTTCGTCAATTTTGTAGAATTTTCTATGCCGGTTTCAGGAAGAAGTCAAGACGGCGGGCACGACCGTTCGTAGCTAGGGGTTGAATATTGAGAAACTCTTTGTATATCTCTGATGAAATAGGTAGTTGTGTACCTAAAAATGATTTTTCCCAAAAATCATGAGCAAACTACGATGCACCTGCAGTTCAAATTTTACCCGTTTCCAGCTGAATCGGCAGGAATTTGTCATTTTCAAAAGAGGAGCATGGAAACCTTTTCACAGCCAACACTTTGGTTATTTGTGAATATAACATGGTCTAGTGTACTCAAAAAATGCATGTCCCAATTTTTGCAACATATTTGTGGTTGCTGCTTCACAAAAAAACCCATTTTTCGCACTCGAAAAATGGAAAATGGTTTTTTTTTCTAATAAATATGAAAACTTTCTCCATAAACATTGTTTATGCTTCCAAGATGCATGTTTGTGTGGAAGATGGGCACATTTTAGCAAACTATGCCATGGATGTGGCCAAAACACCCGTCATTTGGCCCGAAACCCTAGAATGTTCGTAGGAGATAGCTCGTTTCTTTGAAAACATTTTCAACAGAACTTTGGTATTCCAAGTCTATTATTTTTGGTGGATACTAGGTCATATATAATGACACCACGCGAAGGTCTTACACCATTTTGATTTTTCGTCAATTTTGTAGAATTTTCTATGCCGGTTTCAGGAAGAAGTCAAGACGGCGGGCACGACCGTTCGTAGCTAGGGGTTGAATATTGAGAAACTCTTTGTATATCTCTGATGAAATAGGTAGTTGTGTACCTAAAAATGATTTTTCCCAAAAATCATGAGCAAACTACGATGCACCTGCAGTTCAAATTTTACCCGTTTCCAGCTGAATCGGCAGGAATTTGTCATTTTCAAAAGAGGAGCATGGAAACCTTTTCACAGCCAACACTTTGGTTATTTGTGAATATAACATGGTCTAGTGTACTCAAAAAATGCATGTCCCAATTTTTGCAACATATTTGTGGTTGCTGCTTCACAAAAAAACCCATTTTTCGCACTCGAAAAATGGAAAATGGTTTTTTTTTTCTAATAAATATGAAAACTTCCTCCATAAACATTGTTCATGCTTCCAAGATGCATGTTTGTGTGGAAGATGGGCACATTTTAGCAAACTATGCCATGGATGTGGCCAAAACACCCGTCATTTGGCCCGAAACCCTAGAATGTTCGTAGGAGATAGCTCGTTTCTTTGAAAACATTTTCAACAGAACTTTGGTATTCCAAGTCTATTATTTTTGGTGGATACTAGGTCATATATAATGACACCACGCGAAGGTCTTACACCATTTTGATTTTTCGTCAATTTTGTAGAATTTTCTATGCCGGTTTCAGGAAGAAGTCAAGACGGCGGGCACGACCGTTCGTAGCTAGGGGTTGAATATTGAGAAACTCTTTGTATATCTCTGATGAAATAGGTAGTTGTGTACCTAAAAATGATTTTTCCCAAAAATCATGAGCAAACTACGATGCACCTGCAGTTCAAATTTTACCCGTTTCCAGCTGAATCGGCAGGAATTTGTCATTTTCAAAAGAGGAGCATGGAAACCTTTTCACAGCCAACACTTTGGTTATTTGTGAATATAACATGGTCTAGTGTACTCAAAAAATGCATGTCCCAATTTTTGCAACATATTTGTGGTTGCTGCTTCACAAAAAAACCCATTTTTCGCACTCGAAAAATGGAAAATGGTTTTTTTTTCTAATAAATATGAAAACTTTCTCCATAAACATTGTTTATGCTTCCAAGATGCATGTTTGTGTGGAAGATGGGCACATTTTAGCAAACTATGCCATGGATGTGGCCAAAACACCCGTCATTTGGCCCGAAACCCTAGAATGTTCGTAGGAGATAGCTCGTTTCTTTGAAAACATTTTCAACAGAACTTTGGTATTCCAAGTCTATTATTTTTGGTGGATACTAGGTCATATATAATGACACCACGCGAAGGTCTTACACCATTTTGATTTTTCGTCAATTTTGTAGAATTTTCTATGCCGGTTTCAGGAAGAAGTCAAGACGGCGGGCACGACCGTTCGTAGCTAGGGGTTGAATATTGAGAAACTCTTTGTATATCTCTGATGAAATAGGTAGTTGTGTACCTAAAAATGATTTTTCCCAAAAATCATGAGCAAACTACGATGCACCTGCAGTTCAAATTTTACCCGTTTCCAGCTGAATCGGCAGGAATTTGTCATTTTCAAAAGAGGAGCATGGAAACCTTTTCACAGCCAACACTTTGGTTATTTGTGAATATAACATGGTCTAGTGTACTCAAAAAATGCATGTCCCAATTTTTGCAACATATTTGTGGTTGCTGCTTCACAAAAAAACCCATTTTTCGCACTCGAAAAATGGAAAATGGTTTTTTTTTTCTAATAAATATGAAAACTTCCTCCATAAACATTGTTCATGCTTCCAAGATGCATGTTTGTGTGGAAGATGGGCACATTTTAGCAAACTATGCCATGGATGTGGCCAAAACACCCGTCATTTGGCCCGAAACCCTAGAATGTTCGTAGGAGATAGCTCGTTTCTTTGAAAACATTTTCAACAGAACTTTGGTATTCCAAGTCTATTATTTTTGGTGGATACTAGGTCATATATAATGACACCACGCGAAGGTCTTACACCATTTTGATTTTTCGTCAATTTTGTAGAATTTTCTATGCCGGTTTCAGGAAGAAGTCAAGACGGCGGGCACGACCGTTCGTAGCTAGGGGTTGAATATTGAGAAACTCTTTGTATATCTCTGATGAAATAGGTATTTGTGTACCTAAAAATGATTTTTCCCAAAAATCATGAGCAAACTATGATGCACCTGCAGTTCAAATTTTACCCGTTTCCAGCTGAATCGGCAGGAATTTGTCATTTTCAAAAGAGGAGCATGGAAACCTTTTCACAGCCAACACTTTGGTTATTTGTGAATATAACATGGTCTAGTGTACTCAAAAAATGCATGTCCCAATTTTTGCAACATATTTGTGGTTGCTGCTTCACAAAAAAACCCATTTTTCGCACTCGAAAAATGGAAAATGGTTTTTTTTTTCTAATAAATATGAAAACTTCCTCCATAAACATTGTTCATGCTTCCAAGATGCATGTTTTTGTGGAAGATGGGCACATTTTAGCAAACTATGCCATGGATGTGGCCAAAACACCCGTCATTTGGCCCGAAACCCTAGAATGTTCGTAGGAGATAGCTCGTTTCTTTGAAAACATTTTCAACAGAACTTTGGTATTCCAAGTCTATTATTTTTGGTGGATACTAGGTCATATATAATGACACCACGCGAAGGTCTTACACCATTTTGATTTTTCGTCAATTTTGTAGAATTTTCTATGCCGGTTTCAGGAAGAAGTCAAGACGGCGGGCACGACCGTTCGTAGCTAGGGGTTGAATATTGAGAAACTCTTTGTATATCTCTGATGAAATAGGTAGTTGTGTACCTAAAAATGATTTTTCCCAAAAATCATGAGCAAACTACGATGCACCTGCAGTTCAAATTTTACCCGTTTCCAGCTGAATCGGCAGGAATTTGTCATTTTCAAAAGAGGAGCATGGAAACCTTTTCACAGCCAACACTTTGGTTATTTGTGAATATAACATGGTCTAGTGTACTCAAAAAATGCATGTCCCAATTTTTGCAACATATTTGTGGTTGCTGCTTCACAAAAAAACCCATTTTTCGCACTCGAAAAATGGAAAATGGTTTTTTTTTCTAATAAATATGAAAACTTCCTCCATAAACATTGTTCATGCTTCCAAGATGCATGTTTGTGTGGAAGATGGGCACATTTTAGCAAACTATGCCATGGATGTGGCCAAAACACCCGTCATTTGGCCCGAAACCCTAGAATGTTCGTAGGAGATAGCTCGTTTCTTTGAAAACATTTTCAACAGAACTTTGGTATTCCAAGTCTATTATTTTTGGTGGATACTAGGTCATATATAATGACACCACGCGAAGGTCTTACACCATTTTGATTTTTCGTCAATTTTGTAGAATTTTCTATGCCGGTTTCAGGAAGAAGTCAAGACGGCGGGCACGACCGTTCGTAGCTAGGGGTTGAATATTGAGAAACTCTTTGTATATCTCTGATGAAATAGGTAGTTGTGTACCTAAAAATGATTTTTCCCAAAAATCATGAGCAAACTACGATGCACCTGCAGTTCAAATTTTACCCGTTTCCAGCTGAATCGGCAGGAATTTGTCATTTTCAAAAGAGGAGCATGGAAACCTTTTCACAGCCAACACTTTGGTTATTTGTGAATATAACATGGTCTAGTGTACTCAAAAAATGCATGTCCCAATTTTTGCAACATATTTGTGGTTGCTGCTTCACAAAAAAACCCATTTTTCGCACTCGAAAAATGGAAAATGGTTTTTTTTTCTAATAAATATGAAAACTTCCTCCATAAACATTGTTCATGCTTCCAAGATGCATGTTTGTGTGGAAGATGGGCACATTTTAGCAAACTATGCCATGGAATAGGTGCTGTCTCTTTTTTAAATGGAATTAAAAAAAGGAAAAGTCTATGCCGACGGCAATGCCGTCGGCATAGGTCCTAACTAGTTATATGTTAGGGCAGCGCGCGCGGGGGCTTCATTTTCCCCAAATTTGCCCGCGCGCGCTGCCGCCACCCGCACCCCACCGCCGCCGCCACCGCTGCACCCCACCCCGCCGCCGCCGCCAGCCCCACCCCCACCCCCACCCCCACCCGCACCCCACCCCTGCCGCCGCCGCCGCACCCCACCCCCACCCCTGCCGCCGCCGCCGCCGCACCCCACCCCCACCCCGGGCGCCGCCGCCGCCGCCGCCGCCAGCCTCGCCCCACCCCCACCCCCCCGCACCCCTCCCTACCCCCACCCCACCACCCCTCCCCACCCGCACCCCACCCCCACCCCCACCCCCACCCCCACCCCACCCGCACCCCACCCCCACCCCCACCCCTCCCCACCCGCACACCCACCCCCACCCCCACCCCCACCCCACCCCCACCCCACCCGCACCCGACACTCGTTGGTTATGGTGGGTTATTTGCTGAATTGTCCATATTAATTTGGAACTAAAAGTCTGCAGTATTTTGATTATTATGGTGGTCATTGGTTGTGTATATTGTGTATACTGTTGTACCGTTAAATGGAGCGCCAACTCCATTTCTTGCTTGTGATATCATGCTTTATTGGTTTAATTAGCTAGGGGTGTTATACCTCTCCAACGGGCTGATTCGTTTTAGGTTGTTTAATTAGCATGAACCATTTTAGGTTGCTATTTTAGGTTGCTATTTAGCTATTTTAGGTTGTTTAATTAGCATGAACTCATAAATATATGTTGATCGTGTCGGTGACGGTCCATCATTTTTGTTGCAGGAGGTCATGTAGGAGACACCTCGACCACTCTGCCGTCCCGAAGCCCGTGTTATTCGAAGCCCGTGCTGAGGAGGGGCCTCCTCGGTGCCCCTGTTTCATCGCCCCGCTTCCGGAGCACGTCCTCGACCTTCTCCGGCCACCGATCACGCTTCGAGGGTATAAATCTTTCGCCTCTCTTGCTGCATAGGTTTATTTTGGTCTAGATCACCAAGTCAGTCGCGTAACCCGAGTCAGATCCCATCCGGAAGGGTTACAAATTTATAAATATGCAGGATTGTCCATCTTTGCATATTTATAACCGTAACACTTCCGGGTTGTCCTGTTGGACAGTCCGAGTACGTGTAGATCGGGTCGTGTTCCATGTTCTACCCCTTCCTGAGACGAATTTCGGCAGCACCTCCCTGTTGTTCTTCGGATGCACACCCTCTCGGCTTGACAAGCTCGAGACGTGTATTCTGAAGAACAGCGGGGAGGTGCTGCCGAAATTCCGTCTCGGGTCGGGGTAGAACATGGAACACGGCTCGATCTACACGTACTCGGGCGGGATAGGCCCTCCTATTAGAAGTGTAGGTGAACCCTTGCATGATGTAAAGATTAAAATTTGACCGTAATTAATCTGGTGACACTAAATCATTTTATTATTACTTGGTGCATATTAAAAGACTGCGTGGTTTTTTGCTCCCAATAAAGCAGAGGATGGCTGATAATGGGTGGATGTACAGTGGCCGTGTCGATAAGATTAAAAGAACAGAGGAGTGGGAGATGAAGACCAATATATTAGTGAAGGAGTTAGGGCGTGGTTCAAAGGCAAAAGGAGTTCGTGGAAGGTGCCCTTGCACTCATTGCAAGAATCGTGACCGTCAAGGAAAGGAAGATATGACTAAACATCTTTGGTTGTATGGGTATACGCCTAACTACGTCACGCATGTCAAATTTGATCAGTACGAACGTCTCAGAGTTGGGGTGATGCGGCAGCGGATCGATGGCAATGAGTACGATGGGTTGAGAAACATGCTAGATGATCACCATGCTGCTTACATGCCGGATTCGCCACCTCCACAGGAGGAACAGGAGGAACCGGAGGCACCGGATGAACCGGAGGAACCAGAGCCAACCGCGAAGGCTTTCTATGAGACGATGGCCTCGGCTACGAAGCCTCTATACGAGGGTGCAAACCAGAGCCAGCTCGATGCCGTAGCTCAACTACTAAGTGACAAGTGTCAGTTCTCCACCACCCGTGCAGGCTTTGAAGCTAATCTGACAACAACTGGTAACATGTTGCCCAAAGGGCATTGTCTGCCAAAATCCATGCACGAGGTGAAGAAACTATTGGGATCGCTCAGCATGGATTATGAAAAGATTCATTGTTGTCCAAAAGGATGCCTGTTGTTCCGGAAACAATATGCGAATGACAAGTACTGTAGCCTTTGTGGGGCCTCTAGGTATGAGGAGAAAACGCTGCCTGATGGTCGGAAGAAGCAGGGAAAAATCCCTGTGAAGGTTCTTCGGTACCTCTCATTCATAAAAAGAATGCAGCGGCTTTTCATGTCCGAGGAGTCTGCCAAACAAATGACTTGGCACAGGAAAGGGAAGAGATACGTCGACGAGTTAGGACGGGAAAGGATGGGACATCCATCTGATGGTGAGGCATGGAAGAACTTCGACTTGAAACACCCCCTTAATTCAGCAGATGCTCGGAATGTCAGAATTGCAATAGCAACAGATGGGTTCAATCCATATGGGATGTCGACTGCGTCGTACAGCTGCTGGCCCGTGTTTGTTATTCCGCTCAATCTCCCTCCTGGGGTACTAATGCAAAGGAAGCACATGTTTCTGTCGCTGATCATTCCAGGGCCCGAATACCCGGGGAAGAATTTGAGTGTCTACATGCAACCGCTTGTGGATGATTTGCACCACTCATGGCACAATGGGACGTGGACATACGACCGAGCATCAAAGAAAAACTTCTTGATGAAAATTTGGTTCCACTATTCCATGCACGACCTACCCGGGTATGCCCTATTCTGCGGATGGTGTACAGCTGGTAAATGGCCATGCCCAGTGTGCAGGAACCAACTTGAGTTCCTTTGGCTAAAGTCAGGTCGCAAGTATGTCGCGTTTGACAAGCATCGACAGTTCCTCGAAGGAAGCCATCCTTATCGAGAAGACAAAAAAAACTTCACGAAGGGCATAGTTGTGCGTGAAGAAAAAGCGATACCGAAGTTCGATGGTGCAAAAGTTGATGCCGAGCTACGTGCTCTCGTGCCTGCTGAGGGATCTATCCGAAAATTTCAGGGGTATGGTGTAACGCACAACTGGACTCATGTGGCAGGCTTAACGCAGCTAGAGTATTACAAGGACCTCGAACTTCCCCATAACATCGATGTGATGCACACCGAAAAGAATGTTGGAGAGATGATCTTTCACACAGTCCTGAACATTACTAAGAAGACAAAGGACAATGTGAAGGCTAGAGTTGATGTTCAGAAGCTCTGTGATAGGGAGAGATTACACATGCGGCCTCCGAACCCTCGTCAAAAAAATTGGTTTAAGCCAAATGCCGACTACTGCCTTGATAATATCCAAAAGAAGGAGGCATTGAAGTGGCTCAAAAACATCGCCGTGATGTTCCCTGATGGTTACTGTTCCAATATAAGTAATGGAGTCAATCTTCTTACATCAAAAGTCACTGGGCTGAAGAGTCACGACTATCACATATGGATTGAGCGGTTGATGCCGGTGATGCTTCGAGGGTATCTCCCCGATAGTATCTGGCGAGTGCTTGCGGAGTTGAGCCATTTCTTCCGCACGCTCTGTGCGAAACAGATATGTCCCCTGATTATTGCGAAGCTGCGTGATCTTGTGCCGGAGTTGCTATGCAAGTTAGAGATGATCTTTCCGCCAGGCTTCTTTGTTCCGATGGCACATCTCGTTGTGCATCTCGCGAACGAGGCACTCTTGGGTGGACCGGTGCAGTTTCGTTGGCAGTTTTGTATTGAGAGAGAGTTTAAGTACATTCGAAACATAACTGGAAACAAAGCTAGGATTGAAGCATGCATAGCTGAGGCAACAATACGACAGGAGATGGCAGACGCCGTGACAACGTACTTTCCCGATGAAGTTGCCACTATGCATAACCCGGTCACTCGGTACAATGTCGACGAGCCCAAGAATGACCCCAAGCTCCTCCTCTTCCAATGTCCCGGTGGCAAGGCCGGTGCCGGTGAAAATTGTAAATTGACCAAGGAAGAGAAGGATTGCATAATGCTCTATGTGCTTATAAACATGACGGAAGTACTCGATTTCATGAGGTAAATGGTGAACAAATTACTTTGCAACTAGTAACTCAGTTTCGGTCTAATACGTATTTTCTCCTTTTAGGCAATTCCAAGATGAATACTGGTTGGGAACGGTGGATCCCGATCCCGCGGAGCTGGACACTCTTCTGAAAGAGGGTGCTCACGGAGGAAAAAAATTTGTGTCTTGGTTCATGGGAAAAGTAATTTCTAACGTGTCCCTCTTACCTTGCAATATGTGACTTGTCCCTCTTATTACACGTAACTAATGCACAAAACAATTTGAACCGTACTTGTAGGGAGCTGATCCCAACGTTGAGATGACAGATGAGCTGAGATGTGTTTCCCAAGGATTTAACCGTACCGTCATGAAGTATGAGAAGTATGATGTGAATGGGTTCCGCTTCCATACAGAGTATCACCAGAATAATCGTCCTGGAGCAAAAACTGTAAATACTGGGGTCTTCACCAAAGGATCCAGAGGAGCCGATGGAGCCAATTACGTAGATTACTACGGAAGGTTACAGAACGTATACGAGCTGACGTTCAATCGTACAAACATAGAACTCAAGCTCGTTGTGTTCAAGTGCCACTGGTTCGACCCATGCACTGGACCACATGGTGGACAGAGAAGTGAGCCTTCCATTGGGTTAGTTGAAGTTAAGCCTTCAACCACCTATACCGGAGCCGATGTCTATATTGTGGCTCACCAAGCCAAGCAAGTTTATTATTTGCCCTACCCATGCCAGAAAGAGAACCTCAAGGGCTGGGAAGTCGTGTTCCGGGTATCCCCACATGGTAAGCTACCCAGGCCCTCCGACGACGATTACAACAACATTGACCCTAAAACATACGAGGGAATTTTCTATCAAGAGCAAGAGGACTTCGGGCACTTTGACTTACAAATAGGTGGTCTCGAGGAACTCGAGAACAATGCACACACTCATGGTGAGTCAGTGGTCGATCTGAAGGACATAGATGTGCTCTCGAAGTTTCATGCGGAAAATGACGACGATGACGAGCCTGGCGATGAGCTTCCGCCCTACTACTCACGTGATAGTGATAGTGATAGTGATAGTGATAGTGAGAATGAGAACCGACACCCTGATGAGGAGAGTGATGACGATAGGTATTTATTTTTGGTATCTACATGTTATTATGTCTTTTATTCTTTAGTATTTATTTTTTGACATGCTTCTTCATTGCATTATGTCTTTATGCTTAGTGTCTACATTTTATTATGTCTCGATGCTTACTTGTTTTCTCTTTCTCAATGCAGTTGATTGAACAATATGAGCAGGGCAAGGAAAGCGCTTCTGGTGGTCCTTCTCCCGGTGCTACGCCGATCCGACGCTCACCTACTATCAGCCGGGGAGATATGGGGTTCACCCTGTCGCCGTCTCCGCAATAGATGTAGGGTCTTGGGCGTCTAGACATCTAGCTATATATGTATGTATCTATTTGATGATGGTCCTATGTGTGTATCTACCTGATGATATAGCATTTTGTTTGATGATATATGGAGCCATTGTGTGATTTTGTTTGTAGTGAATTTGTCGTGATTTTTGATTATTTTTTCTGCTATTTTTGCCGCAAAAAACGAGCTGCTGGTTCCGAAAATCTGGTAACACCTGTGCCGACGGCATTGCCGTCGGCACAGACCCCTTAATGTGACAAAATGGTCACCCTGTGCCGACGGCATTGCCGTCGGCACAGGGCTCTCCCAGGAGCGCCCAGCTGCCTCCACGTGGCAGATCTGTGACAAAATGGTCACCGCTCTGCCGACGGCATTGCCGTCGGCACAGGGCTCTCCCAGGAGCGCCCAGCTGCCTCCACGTGGCAGATCTGTGCCGACGGTTTTGCCGTCGGCACAGGCTCCTACCCCTGGCCCGGCCTGTGCGGGCCCACACACCTCTGTGCCGACAACCTAGGTGCCGACGGTGCGTTTCTGGCCGTCGGGAAAAGCTGTGCCGACGGGTTATGTCTGTGCCGACGGCCAGGTGTCCTATGCCTACAGGGCCCTATGCCGACCACCCTGTGCCGACGGTGACCGTCGGCATAGGGGTGTGCCGACGGCATCGGGGCCTTTGCCGACGGGCTTCGGCCGTCGGCACAGCTGGGCATTCCTGTAGTGGCTGGCGCTGCACTGTAAAGTAGTTGCCCACCTGGAGGCTGGTTTTCGATTGGAATGCTAGATCCACTTTAAGAGCAACAGCTGTGGTGGGTTTTTTTCCTAGTAAAAATGTCCTTACATTCCATGCAAGCCAAGGTATATAGTTGGTGATTGTCTTTTAGTGTGTAGTGTCCTAGATCACGAACACCCGGAATACAAGATACCCTTTTGCGGATTCGGCAAAGTAGCGCTAGGAGGTATCGATCAGCTTCCGGAGGGAGCAACACATGCAAGCTCGACACAGCAAGAAGAACAGTGAAACAGCGATCTACCCAGGTTCAGACCGCTCGAAAGCGTAATACCCTACTCATGCATGTATGAATAGATGATCGCCATTGTTGTGGCTACACAGGTGGTTCCTGGGTCGACTTCTCGGCTGATGCGAGGAGGAAGAAGAAGAGAAGACCCTTTTCGGGGAAGATCACCTCCCTTCCTTCTTCTCCTTTCTCCACTTGTCTAGCCTAGCCCTGGCTACGAGTAATATGAGTTTCATCCTTCCTCTCGTTGGGTTAGGCCCTCCCTTTATAGCACCGGGCTTCACCAAAGGTGGTCACGCGAGAGGCATGTGCTTCGGGTCATGGCGGGAGGACCTCCCAAAAGTTGAAAACATGGGCGGGAGGCCTGTTCCCGCACCTCCCCTCTTCGTGCGCTCCAGGTTGGTGAGGTCTAAAAGAATGCCAAATTTTGGAGGGATAGGGCTGGCAGTGGGTTGGTGAGCCTGACAGTCCCTCCCCAGCTGTCCCATGGCGGCATCACCTTGATATGATCTTGTCTGCTCCAGCCTCGGTGTCTAGTTCTTCTGTTGATCTCATCCATTTGGCGTGACGAGGAGTGTGTCCCTTCTCGTACGGCAAAGAGGATCCGAGGGTGGAGGGTGAAACCCTAGAGAGTGCTCCTCGAGGTCGAAGTAGTGGGTTCCCGGGAACCACCTTGAGTGGAGGCGAGGAGGAGGCATCATGTTGTAGGGACGAGGAGGATACGTTGTCTTGTTGATCTCCCACATAATACTCTAGGGCGAGGGGGTACCAGCCTATGTCGAGGACAAGGCCGTTTTTGCCCCCGTGAGGCTTCATGGGGATCGCTGGTAGCGGGTACAAGGGCTGGCGTGTACAGCGGAGTCATCCATGTACCCGTTGTCACCCTTATTCGACAATGCAGGGATGAATTTAGACAAATCAGATTTTTTTTTTGCGAAACACAGTACAACGCAGGCGCTCATATATACGCGCACATACTCACTCCTATGAACGTACTCACACACACACTATTCCTATGAGCACCTCCGAGAGACTGAGACGGCGGGTCGAGTCTTCAGATTGACGAAGTCACCACGGGGGCCTCGCTGTCGACGGGAACGTCGCCTCCCACTGAAGAATATTCCGACTTAAATGAAAAACACCAGCGTCAAACCTGGGGTTTGAACTGTGGTGGGCTGGAGGTACAACCACCCACCTAGCCATCTTGCCACATGCAAGTTCTTAACAAAGAAATATCGGAAAAAGATTGGACAAAACAGACATCTTTATTAACCGCGGCCTTTCAGACTGCCATTGCCAATGGGAGTATCACTAGTATCGCTGCGTGCTATACTCTCTTCATCTCAAAATACAAGGTGCCGTTGATTTTCACTAGTCAACAACTTATAAATTTGACTATGATTTGTCTTATAATATGTCTATCAAATTAGTATATACATATATGAAATGAGAAAATTGCAAGACGAATGTAATTACCATTTATACATTGTCAATTCATATAATTTAGTATATATTATTGGTAAAATGCACTCATTAAAATCTAGCAAAAAAAAAACAGTTAGACAGGGGAGTACCAGTGTAACCAAAGTGAATAGAGGAGCAAGCACTGCCACATGCTTCCCATCATCAAGCTGATTAATTAGCGAGCACAGATCTCGATGCGTAGTGCAGAGCAGATAAGCGCGCGGCGGCCGGCAGCGGCGGCAGGCCGTCCAACCCTCTTCAACCCCAAGCTGGAAACAAGGGGCGGGTGAGGTGGTGGCCTCATGTTCTCCATGGGCATCCCTGCATGTGTCCTCACCCGCTATGCATGGCTAGCAAGAATCTTGCGTCACCCTTGATGAGTCTCTCCATCGAGAGAAACAAAAACAAAATCTCAATCAAATCGAATTTCTCTCTCTCTCTATTAGAAGGACTACTAGAAGAATGAGTAATTAATGGGATAAGTAGAAGTTCTTGAAGAAAAAGGAACTTAGATCCTATCAATCTCCCAAAATAATATTTCCTCCATGATTCCCATCATCGCCACTACATCACCTCTCCTTCTAAACTTCCACTCCCTGCACAGGTTCACACACCCCATCCCCCTATATAAGCACCACAACTCCCTCATTCCAAACCACCAACACAGAACACTTGCAAAACATCAACAACAGCAGCTACAACAAACACCACCACCTTCTTCCTCCTCCTCTTCATCATCCATCTCAAACAAACCCAAGAAGCTCACAGTCATGGTGCTCCTCCCTAGCGATCGCATGGACAGCCTCTTCTCCCCGCGGTGCGTGTGGGTGAACGGGCCCATCATCGTCGGCGCCGGCCCTCGGGGCTCGCCGTCGCCGCCAGCCTCCGGGAGCAGGGTGTGCCCTTCGTCGTCCTCGAGCGCGAGGACTGCATCGCCTCCCTCTGGCAGAAGCGCACCTACGACCGCCTCAAGCTCCACCTCCCCAAGCAGTTCTGCCAGCTCCCCAGGATGCCCTTCCCCGCCGATTATCCGGAGTACCCCACCCGCCGCCAGTTCATCCAATACCTCGAGACCTACGCCGCCACCTTCGACGTCAAGCCGGAGTTCGGCAGCACCGTGCAGTCGGCGCGCTACGACGAGACATCAGGCCTCTGGCGCGTGCACTCCTCGTCCGCCGGCGCCGGCGAGATGGAGTACATCGGCCGGTGGCTCGTGGTCGCCACGGGCGAGAACGCCGAGAGCGTGATCCCCGACATCCCCGGCCTGGAGGGCTTCGCCGGCGAGGTTGCCCACGTTTCGGAGTACAAGTCCGGAGAAAAGTACCGCGGCAAGAACGTTCTCGTCGTCGGCTGCGGCAACTCCGGCATGGAGGTGTCCCTAGACCTCTGCGACCACGGCGCGCTCCCCTCCATTGTGGTGCGCGACGCGGTGCACGTGCTGCCCCGCGAGGTCTGCGGCAGGTCCACCTTCGAGCTCGCCACCATGCTCATGGCGTGGTTCCCGCTCTGGTTCGTGGACAAACTCATGGTGCTCTTCTCCTGGCTCATCCTCGGCAACCTCGCCTCGTTCGGCATCCGCCGCCCTGCAATCGGCCCGCTCACCCTCAAGAACACTCACGGCCGCACCCCAGTACTCGACACCGGCGCCATGTCTAAGATCAGGTCCGGCGACATCGCCGTCGTGCCTGGCGTCGCCCGGTTCACCAAGAACAGCGCCGAGCTCACCGACGGCCCGGCCCTCGAAATCGACGCCGTGGTGATGGCCACCGGTTACAAGAGCAACGTGCCGCAGTGGCTCCAGACCGCCGACGGCTTCTTCGGCAAGGACGGGTACCCCACGACGGCGTTCCCCCACGGGTGGAAGGGCCAGTCCGGGCTCTACTCCGTCGGCTTTACCCGCCGCGGCCTCTCCGGCGCCTCCGCCGACGCCGTCCGCATCGCCAAGGACCTCGGCCAGGTATGGAGGGAGGAGACCAAGCCCGCCAAGCGGGCTGCCGGAGCCTGCCACCGCCGGTGCATCTCAGTCATCTTCTGAGCCACCATCGCCGGCGACTAACCACAGATTGACAGGGTACGTGCATGGCGCATGCATCAGAACCATCATCCCCTTGATTGCTTCGTTAAATGTTGATTTGTTCTTTGTACGAGTGTGTGGAAAAAAGTGTTAATGTTAGGTTAATTAGTGGCAAATTATATACTTACTTAGGATAAAAAAGACAAGTGGAGCCCTCTCGTCAGTGGGGGAGTGAAGTGAGCCCTTAGGGCCGGAAATTTTATTACTGCAGCTAAGGGCACATAGTCACTGGTGTACAGCACAGTCAGAGGCTTAATTAGCTTGCCCGGTGATGAAAGATGAGGCTCTTGTCATTGACCATCTTGTAACAATACCCTTTTTCGATGTTTTACTTCATTTTGTGTAACTTTTCTCTTGAGAGTGAATATACTTGAGTACTAGTGCAATATATGTTTCACAATTTACAAGATTTTCTATTCTCTATCAACCAGTAATTATATTCAAAGTTCAAAATTCAAATCAAGAGGCAATTCTGCCCAAAAGCTTGGATTCATAGTTTAAGAGATGTACAAAATGCGGACTGATGCATAGAGCTGGACGAATTAGATTAATTTTCTCTAGTACAAATCATAAACAAAGACATATGTACTTAATAGTTCAAAAATAATTTTACTCTTCTAAAAATAAAAAATAAAATTTACCCACGAAATTTTTCAAATTCCAAATAAAATAATATCAAATAATTATAAAGGTATATTTTACCCTGGATATTTTTTTATCAATTCCTTTTTGCTATTTCCTACTAATATATATGATATAATAAATATATTTTTTCATTCTCTCTGTAGTTTGCATCTGAGAAGTGAATGAGGAAGTGGAGACGTGCAGTGGTGTCCCTTTCAAGGAGCGAAGAATTGATTGGGGGAAACAGAGCAGGGTGGTGTGGGCTGTGGAATTCCCTGGCTCTTGTCCTTTGGCTGTCTTGCCCTGTCTGCAATATGCACTACTACGGATCTGGGTCACCATCCAATTGGCTCCTGGTGCTCTGGGAAGTTAAATCAGAATCAGATCTCACTCACCACTACTACCACCTGGTGGCCGGCCGGCCCTCCCTGCCAAGATTCCTCAGCAATTAACCCAAAGTCAATGATTAAAAAAGTTATAGCTAAAGTTAGTTACTCGTTTTACACCTCTGCATAGCAAACGAGGAGATTTGGTTCCTCTCATCACAGACCTAGCTGCGGAACTGAAAATATTCAAAATTTCCATACTTGGTTAATTGAACTATTCCTCCATGCGTTTTCAAGAAGAAGAAGAAAAGGGCCGGGAAGTTCATTATGAGGGTTAGGTGCTCCAATTATTATGGCGTAGTTGCTAATTAGGTACATGTATGTATGCCACCAGTTGATATCGCAGCGATCTCTTTGAGCTAACTAGCTGCTATGATCGACGAGTACTTTACATAAAAGTGATGCGAAAGTTTCAGTTCAAACAACTCCACATCTTTATAGAATGAATGAATGCACAACTCCCATTTGCTCTGCATTATTCTGATAAGGCATATATAGTAATAGCTCATTCCGCCGGCATGAATCGCAAGCTCTAGTTTGTCCAATGAATTCCATGAGCGAAGAAAACAGTACCAAATCTCTCTCAGAAAATGTGTATGATTATCGAAGCATCCATCAAGTGGTCACTGCATGCATATATAGCGCAGCAGGATCAATCATTTGGTTTGGGGCTAATTAGCGTTTGCTAATTAGCTGTCTGTGGGTTGTATCCATCCCGGCCTTACGAGGTAGATAGGAAGACCCCACTAAGCAATGGATCTGGGAAGATTCCAGGCCCAGCAACAAGAGGGCCTCCTTGGAGAGACCCCAGCAAATCACACTGGCCATTCCAGATCTCACATCACTGGCTGTCACTCACTGCATAGGCAGATTTGGTTGCGCATAACCGAAAAGTTTAAACCCTTTGTTTCCCATCAACTTGACCCAAATTCCACGGGTGGTGTCGGGAGTTCACATTGTTCTCTTTTTTCAAGCTAGTACGTGATTTTGGACGCTAACCGGCGGTAACTAGTTCAGGATTTGTTGTAGGGCTGTGGGGTAAGTTTGAAAATTTTAAATCATAGTATTATGATACAACTCTCGCATTACAAATTAACGCATGGATCTATAACGATCTTGGATTATGCTATATTTTCAATAAAATGGATTGCTTAATTTATATATATTTTTCTTATGTAGCCCTTCCAAATTTTGTAAGGCAAACTCATTATAGTTTTACTTTTAATTTTGTATGGATCTAAACCCTTTTTTTTTTCATCACACTGATCCCATCTCTAGCTTTGCTGCTTGTTGTAAAAGTGAGGAGAGAAGCAGGAAATTTCATTGGAAAGAGACTTATCAATGATAAAATGGTCCTCCCTGAAATATTCTGCACAGGAGCAGGATGCACTTTCGCAAGCACTCAATTTTCCAGTGATTGCTGCAGCAGCAAGCGCACTGTGCAACAAACACAAGGGGGACCGATCAGTGAACAAGAGTCATGGTGGTCTTTCCTTGAACGACATGGATGGGAACCAGCGCTGCAATAAGGTACTAAGATCACCTATTAGCTTGGTCCACACACACTGATGTGTAATAATCACCTGACAATCTCGTTGCGGATCGAGTGGCGGGAATCGATCGAGTTGCATATATATGCATCAGGCCGATGGCGAGAGGTAGTGATATCCCGTTATCTCAGTGTCTCCGACGTCGATCGTAAGAGGTGGTGTGTCCTGTCGTGTCTAAGACGTCGATCGTAACTGGGGTATTTCTTTGATTGTGTGGAGTGTGGTATTTCTTTCTTTTAGGCTACACCTAGTAGGTTCGGAACTCGCGGGGCCTCCGGTCATAATTGAGATGCATCTTGGCTCAGGCACGTAACAAGATATTCCCTGGAAGGTACCATGACTCAACATAGTGTAGGATATCATGGTGAATGGTAGATAGAAGCTCGAGGTCATCGTTGTCGATTTCTTCTCTACACAAGGAAGAAAACCCACAAAATGCACAGATGTACCACATGTACCCGGAGTTTAGTATTGTCTCTCACTTTTTTCCTAATAGAGTATTTTTTTTATTTTATAAAATAGCTGAATGAGTTGTTATTGAGAAACATGGATAAAAGAAGCCAACTTACGAAATGATGAGGATAAAACACTGATAATTACTAGAGAGAGTTCAGAGCAAACAAAGAAACTACACAAGTGTGTCACATCATATGATTCAGAGAAAAGAGCGTTAAATCCCAAGTAGTAGTGTGGTTCTTTATATTGTTGTTAATGGTTATTAATAAATCGGTAGACCTTTTTCACAAATTAATAATAATATGAAATATTCTGCAGGAGCTGGGCGCACTTTTGCAAGCAATCAATTTTCAAATGATTGCAGCAGCAGGAGCAAGCGCACTGTGCATGCACAAAAACAAGGGGGACCGATAGGTGAACAAGTCATGGTGGCCTTTCCTAGTACTACATGGATGGGAACCAGCGCCAGCTGCAATCTGCTAAGACCACCTGTTATCTAGCTTGGTCACACACTGATGTGTATAAATCCATTGAGAATCTCACTCCGGGTCGAGTGGCGGGCGTCGATCGAGTTGCATATGCACCAGAAAGCTCAGGAAGATGGCGAAAGGTAGCGATATCCAGTAATAGGTAAGAGGTGGTTATAGAATTGATGCACTAGCCATTTAGCTAAAAGTTCGAACTGATGGAAAGGGGCTAGACAATATATTTATATTCAACACTCCCCTCACGTCTAGACTATTTTAGTCCTTAGCGTGGGATAGGAGCAGGCCGCAGGATCTTTTTTTCTTTTTCTTTTTTATTCCGCGTGAGCAGGGTCTCGAACTCGAGACCTCTTGGCTCTGATACCATATAGAATTGATGCACTAGTCATCTAGACCAAAAGTCCGAACTGATGGAACGGAGCTAGACAATATATTTATATTCAACAGTGGTGTGTTCTCCCGTCGATCGTAAGTGAGATTTTCTCGTGTGTAATATGTTGATTGTAAGGATTGTAATGTTTCTTTTTTTACGCTATGCCAAGTAGGTCTAGAACTTACGACCTCTGGTTATAATTGACCACAACTCAACATAGTGTAGCTAGGACCTCAATGATCTCATGGTGAGTGGTGGATAAAGTTTGAGGTAATCGTGGTCAAGTTCTTCTCTACACTAGGATGAAAACCCGTAAAATGTGCAAATAGCCCACATAGTAGAGAGAGCTCAGATCAAACAAAGAAACAAAGACTACACAACTCAGTCACATCATCTGATCTAGAGCTGAGTGTGCTAAAGCCTAAGTTCACTCGTCAAGAGTACAAATAATAATAACAATAGTAGCAATAAAAAAATTGTTTTTTAAATAATAATTGTGGTTAATGTTGTTGCTATCTGTAATACCAAGAGCCGAAATTCTTTGTCATTATCTAGAACAGTCACATTTGTTGCAAGCAGGGACGGAGCCAGCAAGTGAGATCAAGGGGGGCAGAGCGTGGTAGTGATCTGTATGAGGGGGGCTAACCTAGTCAAATTACACTAATCAAGCAGTTGGATAGCTAATTTTCTTAAGAAGTTCATGAGCATGGGGGGCGTAGCCCCTGCTCGTCCCCCCTTGTCTCCGTCCCTGGTTGCAAGGAGAAAGGGACCCTCTCTACCTGGATCATTAATAATCACCGAATGATTGATCACATTTTTTAGCATAACCTCAAGCTTCATTAGATAATAATGTTCGCCTCGAACAAAATGCTCCTATCTAGGCAAAAACCTCGTTGAGTTAGCCAATCCAAATCCATGACAGATGAGAATCACTCTTAACAAATTTCAACACGTCCCATGTCAAGTGATGCAAGCCCTGCTCCTATCTACTTCCATGAACCAACAGGACAACCTCCAAGGATCTTTACCATCCTCGCGGATTTTAGCATCAATATTATACTTAGATAATTACAAGACTGTCATAGCTAAAGATCTTTTACAAAACATAGCCAGCCCACCAGCTCGATCCAGCTCCGACGACCTCCAGTGAGTCTGATGCATGCATTGTGTGGTTGAAGAACTCGAATCGGCCATGGGCATGGCTGTGGCTCCATGGCCGCCAGCGGAGGTTAGTGCATTTTTTGGGATTTTTTCGATGTTACATGCGACATGCGTTTTTGCTACATTTGTGTATATATTTTGTTTTGCAAGTAAGAGCAAAATGTCCGGATGATTTATGGGCTTATGCTACACCCAATCTTTCGTATGTGTTCCTATATTGTTGGATGGGTTACAAATGTTGGATACGATGACTTTTTTTGTTACAAACGTGACACTACTGATATTTTGGTACAAGCAAATGGGGATTTGTTGAATATGTTGTTGGTTTTTGCTACATGGTTGTGTTTAAAGTGCTACAATATATTTTGCTACACACGGCACAAGTTTTACCGATCTGATTTTTTTTGCTACACACTATGCTACATGCGCATATTTCTTTTGTTGTGGTCGGATTTTTTTGCTACATTGACCGGGCACAATATTTTCTAAACTATTTTTTGCTACATGAAATGTTACATGCACATAAAAAAATGCTACACGCGAAATGTTTTTGTTACATTGATCGGACGCACATGATTGATTCACTTAAGTAGATCGGACGGTGCGGAAGGTGGTTGTAGCACTGCTTTGGGAGCCCTCCGATCCAAAATTACTTTGATATCTTCCCCATCACCAATTTTGTTCAACCTCTTCCGATCCCTCTTAGTCTAAGGGCCTGCTGCAGGTGGCGCCACCTCCACAAGAGCTTGGTCAAAACAGTTAAGAACTTCCCACTAATGACCCTTGAGGCCTTGAGGCACTTGCTTGCAGTACGCGTGCAGATGACGCATGGTAATGGAAAAACGCTTGCGGTTCTTATCTCCCTCCTTCGTATCAACATAATCTTGTAAGGGTATCTCCAGCCACCCCCCAGGACCCCTTTTTTGTGTCATCAGACGAAATAGCGCCGAAATTCTCCCAGTCGCCCCACAACCCCCAAATAGCGCAGGATCTGGATGAAACTTCATCCGACGCTCCCAGGCCAAACCCAGCCCATTGGGGTCGACTAGGGGCGACGGCGGAAGGCAAAGCGAGCATGGGTCAGCTCTGTCGGTGAGACAGCACACTTTCCCCATTGAGACTATCCCTCCCACACTACCTTCTCCTTGCCGCAATTTCGCCGCCGTCACCTCCCCCTAACCTCCGTCGCAAACTAGACACTAGGAAGGCCACTACCCCACTCCTCCTCACCACCTACACCTCCCCTCCGCCACGAACTAGCCGCAATGAAGATCCGCGGGCAGCTTCGCGCCCACCATGCACGCGAGGTGTTCGGCGTTTTGTCTGCTCGGCTATGGACTCTGACGATGAGGAGTTACTCGCCGTTTTGCTGGAAGAGAAAGCCGAAGCCTCCGTGGATGATGAAGAGCACTTCATGACACTCGATTGTCTTGCTGGCCTGGTCGCAAGGGAGGCGAAGCCACGACGCGGTGGCTCGGCACCAGGCGCCACAAGAACAGGCCGAGACAGCGGATGGAAGGCTACTTCATCCTCTACTCCGACTATTTCCCTAAGATCCAGTTCAGGGCGAGATTGTGTTTTGGCTGCATTTCACGATGGACCGAAAGCTCTTCCTCGATATTGTGGATGCCATTCGGGAGTTTGACACATACTTCAAATGCAAGAAGGATTGCACCAGCACGGTAGGCTTTACCTCACTCCAGAAGTACACGGTAGCGGTGAGGATGCTAGCATATGTTGCTCCCGACGATACACAAGATGATTATCTACGCATGTCCTAATCCACCACCATTGATTGTTTGAACAAGTTCTGCATGGTAGTGGTGGCAGTGTTTGGGCCAAAGTATTTGTGATCATCCAATGCGGAAGACACTGCACGGATCCTAGCCATGAAGGAAGCACGAGTATTCCCTGAGATGCTTGGAAGCATCCACTACATGCATTGGGCATGGAAGACCGGTCAATTTCCTTGGCAGGGGATGTACAAAGGCCACTGTTAGACATTGTATTGTATACGTAGCCTTCTGTATACTAACCGTGTATGGTTAGATCATTGTATTTGTACACATGTACTCATTATAAATATAATACGAGGCCACCCACGTTGGGAACGCCGATCCCCCAAACCCTAGTACGTTTTACATGGTATCAGCCTAAGATTCGATCCAATCTCATGTCTTCCGCCGCCGCCTATCCTTCCGCCTCCGCCGGCCCTATCCCGGCGTCGCTAGCTGCCCTTCTGCAAGCATCAGCCCGCACCACCTTCCAGCCCCAGAATCCTTTCGGCACTCTTTCCGTCGGCTCCATGTTCTCGAGCCCGTCGGCTTCGTCGGCTCTTCCAGCCGCCATGACATCGCCGGCCCTGTCGGCTGCCACCATCAGCACGCCAGCTCCTGGCCTTGCGCTCTCAGCACGCCGCGTCGGCCTCACTTGCCGAGCCGTTCTCCCAGGTCGCGCCGTTCGTCGCGCCGTTTGCGGCGCCGTCCGCCACCATGACCGCGCCGCCCGTTGCGCCGCTCGCGGTCCTGACTGTGCCCTCGCATGCACCACTGCCCGCCCCTGCGCCGTCGGACACGACGTTCTACTTCGCGCATCTCCTAACGGTCAAGCTCTCCGCCGACAATTATCTGTTTTGGCGTGCACAAATTCTGCCGCTGCTGCGCAGCCATTATCTGCTCGGGTTTGTGGATGGTACGCTTGCGTGCCTAGCTCCGGTGATCTATGGTGCTAATGGTCCGGAGCACAACCCTGCGCATCGCTCATGGATGGCTCAAGACCAGGCAATACTCTCCGCCATCCAGTCGTCGCTAACTCCGGGTGTCGCTGGCCTTGTCGTCTTCGCCACCACCGCCAGGGAGGCATGGGCTGCTCTCGACAGCAACTTCTCCTCGCAGTCCCTTGCTCGGTCGACTGCCATCCGTCGCCAACTCGCTGAACTGAAGAAGCGAGACCTCTCGGTGACGGACTACTTCAACCAAGTGAAGTCCCTTGCGGATATACTCACGTCCATTGGCCAGCCGCTCCGCAACGAGGAGTTCACGTCCGCCATCCTCAATGGCCTCGATGGTGAATACGATTTGCTCTTCGAGAACATCAACGGGCGTGACACGCCGATGCTGCCGCAAGACCTCTATTCGCGGATGCTGAACACGGAGCAGCGGCTTGAGTCGCGTCGCGCGGCCGAGGTCCACACCGACCCCTCCTCGGCCCATGCTGCCTATCGTGGTGGCAAGCCCACGACGTACCGTCCGCCGCCTGCTACTGGTGGTGGCAATAGTGGCTCCGGCGGTGGCAAACCGCTGCTCTCGACGCCACCACCGGCGCCTCCTTCTAGTCGGCCTCCTTCGACGGGTGGGCCTCCTGGTGCTGGACGTGGCCGCCCCACCTGTCAGCTGTGTGGCATCTTTGGTCATATGGCGTCACGCTGCCACAAGCGGTTTGTTCGGTCCTTCCTCGGCATCGGCAATGACGGGCGCAACAATGAGAGGCAAGCCGCCATGGCTGCCACCCAGGACATACTCCCTCCTATCCGGTGGATCCTAGCTGGTACATGGACACCGGCGCACGGATCATCTGACGAGCGAGATGGGCAAGCTGACTTCGCGGGAATCCTACCATGGCCATGACAGGGTTCACACTGCTGATGGGTCAGGTATGCACATCTCTCATGTTGGTCAGGCATATTTACCCACTCGCACATCACGCCACCTTCATCTTCATAATGTTCTTCGTGTTCCCCGTGTCACACGTAACTTGTTGTCTGTTCCTAAACTCACTCGTGATAACAATGTTTTCTGTGAATTTCATCCTTTTGATCTTTTTGTTAAGGATCGAGCCACGAGGGACGTTCTTCTTAGCGGTCGCTGTGTCGGTGGTCTATATCGCCTGGATGATCCGTCCATCTCTCATATCTTCAGTGGTGTTCGTGTGTCGCCAACCCAGTGGCATTCACGCCTTGGTCATCCTGCCTCCCCTATAGTGCGCCATGTTCTTCATCCCCATGAGTTGCCGGTTGAGTCTAGCAATAAAGAAATAAAAGTGTGTGATGCATGTCAACAAGGAAAGAGTCATCAGCTTCCTTTTTCTTTCTCTAGTCGAGTTGTTAAGAATCCTCTTGAACTCATTTTTTCGGATGTATGGGGCCATGCCCAGACTTCTGTTAGTGGCCACAATTATTATGTCAGTTTCATTGATGCTTATAGTCGCTTTACATGGATTTATTTTCTTAAGCGCAAGTCTGATGTGTTTAATATTTTTGTTCAATTCCAATTGCATGTTGAACGGCTTCTAAATCATAAAATTGTTCACGTTCAGTCTGATTGGGGGGCGAGTATCGCAACCTCAACTCTTTCTTTCAGAAGCTTGGGATTGATCATCGGATTTCCTGCCCACACACGCATCAGCAGAATGGTGCTGCCGAGCGCAAGCACCGTCATATTGTTGAAACTGGCCTTACCTTACTGGCACATGCATCTGTCCCCTTTAGGTTCTGGAGTGATGCTTTTTCCACGGCCTGCTTTCTTATTAATCGATTACCCACACGTGGTCTTAACATGAAGTCCCCACTTGAGCTCTTGTTTAACGAAACTCCAGACTATACCTTTTTTAAGGTCTTCGGATGTGCATGTTGGCCGCACCTTCGTCCCTACAACAAAAATAAACTTGAGTTTCGCTCTAAAAAATGTGTTTTTCTCGGATACAGCTCCCAACACAAAGGATATAAGTGTCTTCATGTGCCCACAAATCGGGTATACATCTCTCGCGACGTCATTTTTGATGAACATGTGTTTCCATTTTCCACTCTTCCCGCCAATTCCACTACACCATTGTCACAGTCTTCTCCTATGTCGCCTGGTCAATTTGTAGATGTTGCATATCCTCCTATTTTGCTCCCTAACCATGGTGCAGGTATTGGTCATGGTGCCCGTCTTGAGCTCCTAGATGATGGAGATACTTCAGCTCCACCGAAAAACGTTGATCCTGGTCATGTGCATGGCCATGCACGTGGTCACGTCGTGCCACGGGATGGCCATCCTCGCCAAGGCCATCTTCTCCCTGCGTGGGTGCCGAACCAGCCACGCCCCGGTCGGCCTCACCCAGCCCAGCCCAGTCTCCGGGTGCCTCGCCGCTGCCCTCTCATGGGCTGTCATCGCCCCGCTGGCCTCGCCCAGCTCGAGCAAGGTCCATCAACCGCGACCTCACCAGCTTCTTCGCCTGGGCCTGCTACTGGGCCGCTTCCACCGGTCACGCAGGCCCCTGTCGTTCATCGACCGCACACGCGGAGCCGCAGTGGCATTTTTCGCCCGCTCGACCGCAAGGATGGCACGGTGGCCTGGCTGGCTTCCTGCATGGCTCATGCTATGAGCGATCCGACGTCTGAACCACGGAATTATCTGTCCGCGATGAGTATTCCGCACTGGCGAGCAGCTATGGAACAAGAGTTTGAAGCTCTATTGGCTAATGAGACATGGACACTAGTTCCACCACCACCCGGGGTCAACATCATCGACTCCAAATGGGTGTTCAAAGTGAAGAAGCATGCTGATGGATCCATTGAGCGTTACAAAGCGCGCTTGGTTGCTAAAGGATTTAAACAACGCTATGGTCTTGATTATGAAGACACTTTTAGTCCAGTGGTCAAACCCACAACTATTCGGCTTCTTCTCTCATTGGCAGTCACTAAAGGTTGGTCTCTTCGACAGCTCGATGTGCAGAATGCTTTTCTTCATGGACTTCTGGAGGAAGAGGTTTATATGAAGCAGCCACTAGGATTTGTAGATCCAGATCAACCTTAGCATTTGTGTCGTCTCGTCAAGGCGCTCTATGGTCTCAAACAGGCGCCTCGTGCATGGCACGCGCGCCTTGCTTCTGCTCCGTGCGCATGGTTTTGTTCCCTCAACAGCTGATACGTCTTTGTTCCTCCTTCAGCAACCACAGGTCACTATGTATCTTCTGGTGTACGTTGATGATATTATCCTTGTCGGCTCTTCCACTCGTGCAGCGGATGCTCTCGTTTCTGCTCTGGGCGCTGATTTCGCTGTCAAGGACTTGGGCAAACTCCACTTCTTTCTTGGTTTGGAGGTTACTCATCGGGATCATGGTCTCTCACTCACCCAGAAGAAGTACTCGTTGGATCTGTTACACCGTGCTGGTATGCTGAAGTGTAAGGGAACTTCGACGCCTATGTCCTCTACTGATCGTCTTTCTGCTGCTAATGGGGAACCTCTTTCATCGGATGATGCCGCCAACGCCACAGCTGAGCTCATTTGGGTACAGTCCCTGCTTCGCGAGTTGGGCATCTCTCAGGACCAGCCTCCAGTTTTGTGGTGTGACAATATGGGTGCTGCATACTTGTCATCCAATCCAGTGTTCCATGCTCGGACCAAACATATTGAAGTCGACTATCATTTTGTGAGGGAACGCGTTGCACAGAAGCTACTCCAAATCAAGTTCATCTCTTCAAAAGATCAACTTGCTGACATCTTCACTAAGCCGTTGCCGTTGCCTTCGTTTGAGCTTTGCCGGCGTAATCTTAACCTGCTTGATACATCATGACATGGTTAAGATTGAGGGAGGGTGTTAGACATTGTATTGTATACGTAGCCTTCTGTATACTAACCGTGTATGGTTAGATCATTGTATTTGTACACATGTACTCATTATAAATATAATACGAGGCCACCCACGTTGGGAACTCCGATCCCCCAAACCTAGTACGTTTTACAGCCACAAAGGACTTGCCGTGTGATACTTGAGGCAATAGCTACCATGATCTCTGGATTTGGCATTCCTTCTTTGGTATGGCAGGATCTCACAATGATATCAACGTTTTGCAGTGCTCGAACGTCTTCGGCAAGCTTGTTGAAGGTCATGCTGCCCCGGTGAACTACGAGATCAATGGGCACCAGTAAACCAAGGGCTACTACCTCGCAGATGGCATCTATCAAAGATGGTCAACATTTGTGAAGACTATCTCAAACCTTGTGGCAGGAAGCACGGAATCTTGGTTTTCTCAGTGCCAGTAGTCTTGCGGGAAGGATGTATAGCGGCGGGCATTTGGTGCGCTTCAGTCTCGATTTGTTGTTGTCTGGTACCCGCTCTAACTTGGTCGATATCTCAGATGTGGGAGGTGATTAACTGTTGTGTGATCTTGCACAACATGATCATCGAGAGCGAGTTGGATGATCCGGTGATTTACACTGAACCATATTTCAGACAGGGTCATATTGCAGATGTTGATCACCAGGTGCCAGCAACATGGACAACCTTTGTCGCTATGAGACGGGAGATTCGAGACCCGCAAATGCATCAACAACTGCAGACTGATATAGTGTAGCACGTGTCGAGGCGCAAAGGCAAACGGCTAGTTTGATGTGTTGTAATTAACAAGGAAGCTAAAAATCCGGCAAACGCCTAGTTTGATGTGGTGTAATTTGCATTTCAAAACTTGTTAAATTATAAAATTACTTTGTTGAACTGGGCCGATGCGGGCCGGGCTTGGGTGCACGGGGAGACGAACAGGGTAATCCACCCGCACGCACTCCGCCTGCCACTCTCCTTCTTCCTCCTCGCTCGCCTCCTCCTTATCGAGACGGATTTTCCTCCCCAAATCCTCCCTGCCCCAAATCTCCTCCCTCATCACCGGGGAAGCCGCCGCCGCCCGCGACATCCAGGACGACCGCAACATCGCAGAACGAGGCCGTCCGCCTTCCATAAATACACCCGCCCGCCGTCCTCCGCCGTCGCCGCCGCGGGCGGCGCCGTGGATCGATCCTCTCCCGCCGGTAAGAGACCAAACCCTGCCTCTCTCCCCCTCCATCGACGGATCGTCGCGTCAGTTTTTTTTTTCTCGCCGGTTCCCGCGCCGCCGCCGTCCGTCCCAAAGACTCCCCCTTTCTCTCTTCCTCCAATGCGTCACTGCGGGCGGGCGGGTTCGTCCGACGCGCGGCCCGCCAAATCCATCCGTCCGTCCTAGGGTTCGGCCGAGGTGTGTTTTATTTTTCTACCAGAAACGAACTCGATCAGCAATTCTACAATCAAGTTGGGGAAGGAGGGCTACGCATTATTTATTTATTTATTTATTTTTAAGATGAAATCTTTGTGCGTGGATGTGGAATTCAGTCCGGAGTGACTGGCTGGAAGTCCATGGTCTTTGTTATCGGTCGTAGAATACTTGTGCTGTGTCAGGGTCTGGTCATTCAAAACATTTTCCCAAGTACGTGGTCTTTATTATCGGTAGTAGAAGAATACTTCTTTGTTGGTGAATGTGGCACCATGAATGACACTCTGCCACAAGCAATGGCTACTTGGTATGCCTTTATATTGTCATGAAATAGTTAACATGCCCAAAAGAAAATCTAAGATTACATTAGTTAGTTGTTCGTGGCATTACTTGCAACTTTTCCCTGTAAACGGCTGGGTTGCAGCGATTTGCAGATAAACCGACTCGGTTGGGTATCAACCGTGTTATTATCATTTGTTCTTGAGCTTACTACTTGGGCATTGCTTACAACTTTTCCATAGAATCGGTTGGAGTTACTTGTGCCGTGTCAGGGTCTGGTCCTTTAAAATGTATTCCGGGGAGTGGTTGGTGAATGTGGCACCATCACTGACACTAGTCTGACAGAAGCAATGGCTACTTGGTATGCCACTTGAGTGTCAGGAAAAAATCAATACGCAAAAAAGAAAATCTAAAGGTACACTAGTTAGTTGTTGACATTACTTGCAACTTTTCCTAGAATCGGCTGGGTCGCAGATAAACCGACTCGGTTGGGTATCAGTCATGTTATCATTTGTTCTTGAGTTTACCACTTTTATGTCGCAGATGAAGGAAGCTTTTGATCCGCCCGCGTCTATGGCCGCGACACCAGAAACAGAAAACGTTGCTTCCAGCTGCACGAGCAACAGCATCAGGGACGATGCGCTTGCTGAGCGAGATTGCGTTTCCTCGGGTCAGCCATGTATGTGTCCTGGTAGCTAGCTTCCCTTCCAGAGGAACCTGATTTTTATTTAATTGTAGGCGATGTTGGATCCTGTTCTTATTTTATTGGTGTTCTGCAGGGGACAGTATGAAGAGCGAAGAGGATGCTGATTTCCTTCATCACGCTAACAGGGCTTTGTCGCTTCGGGTACGAGCCTACTACTTATCTCTTCAACATCAGAAGGGTTGTATTTTTCTCAACTAAAGAGGTTTTGCTTTGGTTCAACTGACTAATAAATCTTCAAGTAGGCATAACATCCAAGAGACATTGTACTTGTTACAAGATGATTTTACATTTCAGTTCGTTTTATAAGTCTGAACACTTCGTTTCATTTAGGAGCGAATGCAATCAGTCTCATAGGACTTAAGTGTGAACTGTTCCTGCATTCATGCATGTGCTTCAGGTGTACCCTTGCTTAAAAATGAACATAATTATTGATCGCTTGTTCAACAAGTATTTGCGAAGTGAAGTAGGTTTTAGTAAAGGCATGCAATTTGTGAATAACATGCTCTGTACAAAACTTAATTATTTTGTTCATCAAGACTCAACAATTCCTCCATTCTCAGGATTATCAAGCGCATCCTTCGGAATGCAAGTATGCTACTGACATTGGGTCACATGCATATTCCATGGAAGCAATGTCACCACGAAGTGAATATGATAGGCAGCAGCCTTACTTCTCTTTATCAAGCAGTTCTTGGGACAGTTCTTCTTTATTGGAAACAAGGTCAGACAATCCAGATGCATCAGTGCATGCAATGGCGAGAACCAAAAGCAATGTCTTTAGGCCAAGGGATGACTATCTTATGTCATATTCTAGTGATCCTCAGATGAGAAGATCTTATCCACAAGCAGCTAAAGTTGATTATAGCTTAGATTGTCATTCAGATCATCACTACAATGGATCGGATCGATCTATCCCCTTCTCAAACTACAATGGTCAATCTATTGAACCCCGCAATGAGGTATATATGTGGTCCATTAGTTGTACTAGAATGAAAAAAATATGTGTATATATTGTTGTGCATCTGACATATGTAGTAAGTGATTAAACCTGTTTGTGCACGGATGTGTTCCTTAATGAAAAATTCTCATTGATGCAGATAGTTGATTTTCCCAGAGGGACCCATTGTATGGATGAGACTACTTCATTTTCAAGTGGGTGGTGCTTTGAAAATGGGGGCCGGGGGCCTTCACTACCTAGAGGACTGTCATATGGTGATGAGATCCCTTCTCTGTCTAGTCGGGGCTGCAATGCCAATGGTCCTAGAGGACTGTCGTATGGTGATGAGATCCCTTTTCTGTCTAGTCGGAGGTGCAATGGCAATGGGGTGCTTTCACGCTCAAGTCAATGGCATTATGGTGCTGAAACTCCCTTGCTCTCAAGTAGACAAGGTTATGGCGATGAAATCCCTTCTCTATCTAATAAGAAGTTTAATGGCATATGGCGCTCAAATCAGTGGCAATATAGCGCTGAAGTCCCCTCGTTCTCAAGTAGACAGAGTTATGGTGACGAGATCCCTTCTCTGTCTACTCAAAAGTCTAATGGCATATCATACTCAAGACAACGTCAGCAGTATGGTGCTGACGTTCGTTCGTTCTCAAGTAGACAAGGTTACGGTGAGGACATTTCAGAACTATCTCACCGTTGGCGCTATCGAGACAAAGTACCTTTGTATTCTGGTCAAAGATGCCATGATGCTGAGGCACGTCGATCACCAAGCTACCAGCAAGGTGCTTCTCGTGGGAGTGGGCACACCAGAGGCTACCAGCAAGGTGCTTCTCGTAGGAGCGGGCACCCAGATGACAATTTTCTCCATGGTCTTGTTAGTAATCAGCAAGTGAGAATGACCACAACCAGACATACTGGCACCCGACCACGGGTGGCCAACAGAGCTGCAAACAACACCAACTACTGTAGAAATAGCAAGAAAGAAAACCCATCGAGAAACTCAGAGGATATTAGAGACCAAGTCTGTGGTCCCCGTGCAAACAAGTTGAATAACGCAGCATCAACACCGACCACGAAGAAAGATATCTTGAGCCCTTTGGTCCGTAGAGACCAGTTTAACAGACCAGACTTCTCAGTTCAGTATGAACACGCCAAGTTCTTCATGATAAAATCATATAGTGAAGATGATATTCATAAGGGTATCAAATATAACGTTTGGGCAAGTACACCGAATGGGAACAATAAGCTGGATGCTGCTTTTCATGATGCTGAGGCTTTAACCAAGGAAAAGGGCACAAAATGTCCTGTCTTCCTGTTATTTTCGGTCAGGATCAAATGCCCTTCCCTTCTAAATTTTTATCGTTTTGTAGTTTGAAGCAGCAAAAGCATTTAACAGCCCTAGTATCTGATACTAAGTTATATATGTTCAAGTGAGATAATTAAGTAAGCATAGCAGTGCATGCTAGCCAGTTCCTTCCATGAGACAGTTTTCTTAAAATAAAAACTTTAATGAGATCGAGTTGCTACTTACTCGCGTGATGTTGATGTGCATCCTACCCTTTGTTTCGTTTGTTAGTAAATAGACTTCTTTGTTAAACGAAATGTGTACTGTATTCCTTTTTAAGTCAATTTTCTCTGAATTGTGCTCCTAGCGAGCTAAAACAGATGCAATTAATTCACTGAATGCTCCTCATTAGATTTGAATTAAAACCATCCAATATATTGTTCATTGTATTGCTATCTTATCAAATTGGAAGGTCATTTCATTGTATTCCCTGTTTCAGGTTAATACCAGTGGACAGTTTGTAGGAATGGCTGAGATGCTAGGTCCTGTTGATTTCAAGAAGACCATGGACTTCTGGCAACAAAATAAATGGAATGGCTTTTTCCCTGTAGTTTGGCACATTATAAAGGACATTCCGAATCGGCTCTTCAAGCATATTACTCTAGAAAATAATGACAACAGGCCTGTTACTTTCAGCAGGGACACTCAAGAGGTACCATGATTCGTCCTTCTTTTGTAGAATGATAGTTCAGATCTCCTATTGTTCCAATAGATAATGTCGTGAAAACTAAGAATTCATTTATTCAAAAAATTGCTATTAGAGTAGCTGGTTTATGTAGATTCCTCCTATGAAGGGAATACTATGTGATTAATATCATATCAACTGGACCTGTCTAACATGCTACTGGTTGCAATAGCGCTACCACTACTGCCTCTCCTTTCTTACTCTTTCTCCCATGCACTGTCACTTCTCTTACACTTGGTGTTTCTTTTAAAAAACAACAGGAGGAAAACTTTGGTAGAGCCGAAGTGAAGTAGCCGAATCCTAGTAGCACTAAATGGACCTATTTCTTTGTTATCTTGAAAGGATCTTATCTCCTGAACCTAGTGTCCACTCTGTTTGACCTGATTAGTCCCACATGTCAAACAGAACACGACAAGCATAACAAAATGAGATCCATGTCGCATATGTATCGGCCTATTGGGGATAAATACAATCATAAAGTTGGTTTTTAACTGTAGTGTAATTTCAGCTAAGTGGCAATTACTATTCAGTTACGAGAGGCAACTATTGACAGATATTTTTAGCTCGCCCTCTCACCAACCTTTCCAACAAAAAGATTTTGCAAATTAAAAAAGAAATAGAAAATCAAAATCCACTGGTACTTCCTGATAACACATCAAGCCACATCAGAGATGTATTGCACATCTGTGTGGTGCCTCAGCGGAGATCGAGGCAATCTTACTGCACAGAATCAGCACGGGATCATGTGTAACACAGTGGGTTTTGAATACTTGTCTTATATTACCTCATATCAAATTTATTTCATGTCATATGCCTTGTTGCAACTTAACTTCAGTTTCTTACTCTCTAGATTATTTTTTTTATCTTACCATTTTGTTCCTTTTATGTAGATTGGCCTGCCCCAGGGTCTGGAAGTGTTGAAAATCTTCAAGGCGTATCGCCACGGAACATCAATTCTCGATGATTTTGACTTTTATGAAGAAAAGGAAAATACACGCTGTGCACGGAAGGGAATAAATGCAGACTCGTTGCATGAAGCCAGACTATCTTACTTTGGAACAGATGACTTGAAATCGATGGTATGTATATCTTTTTATCTAAAGTCGTGTGATAAGTGGAACTATTGTGATTAGCAGCTACTAAATAATACTTGTAAGAAAGGAGACACGAAGAGAGTATAGTTTTGTTACCGTATTAACCGTGTGAAGATTGTGACTGTAGCTGTTCGTCAGGTTGATATAGCATTACATAGAATCGGCAAATATCTAAAGAACAATATGCACATATGTTCCCTATGAAAGGACTATTTTAATCGTTGTCAGTATACAAAAGGAAAGAAAACTAATATGCGGGAATATCAGGTTTATTTCGTTGTCTGCACTATTTGAATGGAATAATTCTATTCTCGAGGAGGTCAATTTTACACAAGCTATAAAAGACAAAATAAATAACAACTGGTGGTTTTTTCACCTGAAATTGTGCTTACTGCCGTTTACAATGAACCTGAACCCTGCAGCTCCTTGTATTGTCACGACACATTCTCTGACCATGCCCATTTCTATGTGCAGGGAGACATAGAGGCAAGCATGGAGAGTATGAATCTCCACGAGCCTTGGGACTAATCAAGAAGGTTCTGCAACACCGTCGAACCGGTTGAACCACGAGTTGAATGGAAAGTTGGATCCAACAAGTGGGCACTGCTACACAAAATTAACTGAAATATGCTATAGAATGTTTGTACTTTGTATGGACCATATATACATAGTCATCGGTAAACGCATATATCTAGTTTCCGTCGGAGTAAAATAGTTATATAGGTGGTTACGTACAATCTTATGATGACTACTGCCATGCGTCCGTTTGGTTGTATGTTTGGCTGATGGCGTGTTTTGATTGACTGGGAAGAGTTGAACCAGAAGATGATCTGCAGCTGCATGTAGCATGCTGGTTGTGATTTTTGATTTTCCATTGTGGTTATTTACTTTCCGATGTCACGTCGATAGAAGCTTGAGCGCCCAATAATTTGGATTATTATGATATGGAATTTTGCAAGGTAAAGAATTATGTGATTGCTAGTTATACGACAAACTAAAATTAAAATTTAAAAATATAAGACCAAGAACGTGCACCATTCAAACAGCAGAGTACATCTTCTAATAAGGGTCTCATATTCTAATCGAATGAGCACAAAATCGTCAGCCAATAATAGCATGCATTGTGAAGACTTGATATTCCAATTTTTAAAATATGAGTAAAGGATTTATGCTGAAGATACAAAAAATGTTTATTTCCAATCGTAACTAAATCGTTAAAAAAGGAGTAAGAAAGCCAAATAGCTAAAAACGATTGTTTGGTTTGCTAGAAGCATCAGCATATTGTTTCAGCTCGTTGGAAACCCAATTCTTTTCCTCAGGATCTCTTGAATGAAAATAGGGAACGAAGTAAGTAGATTAGATGGATTTAGATTGAATTTTTATCTCTTATTCCAAAATAATCATCCAGAAAGCAGAGAGCTTTGATTCCATTCAAATAGAAAAGCTGACATAAATAGGAACAAGTGCTTCCTGATAATTTGGATCATAACCATCAGGGAAAAAATGTCATCCCTGCCTGCCTGCTTCAACTGAACAAAGATAATCAAACACATGCATGATTCGATAAATTGTAAGCTTCCAACACTATATACAACAAACAAAGATAGAAGTAACACGCCAAGCAACCAATTGGAGGCGTGTCACAAGCAGCAGCTCCAGGTACAGCAGCAAGCGCGCAAGGCGTCCCGGCACGTGCCCTGAAATGGCGATTTCTTTCTGTTGACGATCTCGAGTACGTCACCACGCAGGAGGCCTTGTGAGTACAGATGGAGTTGGATAGGGTTTAATCGACACTTTAAACCATTCGCAGCAGCACCATATTGCCCGCACCTCTGCTGGCACGGCAAGAGATACACCCAAGGGGGAGTCGTCATTGTAAA
Organism: Poa pratensis; assembly: GCA_947311845.1. Classification (NCBI taxonomy): domain Eukaryota; kingdom Viridiplantae; phylum Streptophyta; class Magnoliopsida; order Poales; family Poaceae; genus Poa; species Poa pratensis. The sequence continues at coordinate 2,167,654 of CAMZMU010000093.1, read as the reverse complement.
TTCATTGGTAAAAACTTCACGACAGGTGAAGGATGTGATTTACCATGGTTGCTGCCCATGCTGCATCATCGCCGCTCCTCCGACCTCGACCTCACGAACCTCCGGCGACTCCTTGGCCTATGGACCTCGTCGTCTAGGTTATCCTCCTCGATGTCCTCGTCCTCATCATATTGCAGACCCAGCAAGTTCTCTCCCACAGGTAGCGCCGCCTCTTGCCTTCTCATGCCCTCGACGAGACCCTCGGCTCATCTCCTGATCTCCCGGGGCTGCTGCTCATCATGTGGAACAGAAGGAATGTTGTCAGCAGAGAACCAGTTGGTTCGCTTGGCCCGCTGCCTTCACCACGGTCCATATCGCCACCTTCGATAGCATAATCTCCAAACACAACTGCTCCCGGCATGGCCGACCTGATCGCGCTCAGTATGTCACCGTACTCACGCTGGTGCTCCAGGCGGTGCCATGCGCGGCGCCTTGACGGGTCCACGTCAGCAGGCCTTGTTGTGGGGTGGACCCTCCTGGCGTGTCTACGGAGCGCACCGTAGGTACCGGAAAACGAGCAGGTTTCTCGTGAGCAAGCTCTTGGCTTCTCGTCCCAATACTGTCTGGCGCCTTTGATGATCTCCCAGCCCTTCACAGCACCCCTACACAGTGGGCACATCAACTGGTTGGAGTTGGATGCCTCAGCTGACTCCACTGGCCCATTTCCTTCTCCCTGAAGATATTCCAATGTTAAATCTGGATCTTGATTATAGTTGGCTCCTTCCTGCTGTCCAACTACAGCTGCAGAGCCGTGAACGACATGTTGATGACTGGGATCTTCACGGAACTCAGGTACATCTATTAACAGCCTGGAGCGGCTCCCTCTGTTGAGACCAACACGGGATCTCTGCACAACATTTTGGTTACTCGTATCTCTGGGCAAGGAAGAGCTTGGCTGTGGTGAACTGTCCATCTGGTTCACTTTCATTTTTCTGAACCTGTCTAGGCAATTCGAGTGCCTATAGCTCGTATCACATATGTAGGATCTGCATCCTTTGTCATGAGAACTGCACAACAAGAGAACAGCATTGTGGGGATGGTCCATGCATATTGGACACCGAGCATCATCCCATTCCTTGTGCAGTGCAGCAATCTCAGCATCTGCATTTGGCATCCTGGCCAACTTTTTCTCTTCGTTTGGCATCTTGAACAAGCTGTCTGGTACCAACTGGAAGTAAAAAAAAGTTAATGTGACATTGCAACATGTATGGCAGTTACTAAATCCTCATCAAGTCTAGACTATTTGGGATATACACATAAGTATACGAAAATGTTGAAATCCCAAAGCGAGGCAAAGCAAAAAATATATAATTTACGTTAACTGGCTGCGACGGTGTCATCCATATGTACTAAACTAACAACTTTCAGCTTCACTCATAAAATTCATTAACAGTTAACATTTCAATCAAGAGAATTAGTTTGCACTTTGCAGATTAATTGTCAACTATCCAATTGATTTCATATGTTTGTCAACAATAATCATATAACTCAACAACCAGAGCCATGAAATCAGTTATAACCAGAATTTGATGAGAATAATACAATAGACTTGATGATTTGATACATCCTAACCCCTTGCTATGTCCAGGACCGTATAATCTGATGCGGCAGTCCAATATGTGTCCTAATTTGATGGAATGGAAACACAAACTACATATGCAATAGTACTAAAATTTGCGTAACTGCAATCATATTATTTGTGCTTATTCATCCTCGTTTTAGCAACAATATCAAATGCTCTTACAAAGGAAAATAAACAGTTGGCAAGATTCATTAAATCTTAAAATAGTAGTTTGTATATCAACAGAATGTAAAAGATATGCATGTTCAATACCAGAATAAACAATCAAGATAATGTAAAATATAATTATATAACATTTTTATTGGCTGGAGTAACATAATAATATGCTTTATTTTACTCTGCCAAAGTAGATGGAATATCAATACATCTTTCACCAGCAGTGTAAAGGGATTAATTGAGTTGAAACCGGCTGGCACCCATGCTACAGTTCACAAAGAAATGTACGGATTCTATAATGTAAATCCTCGATAAACTCCATTACCAAGTATAGAGAAAACGCAAAAGACTTGCGTTTCATTATTTTGGAAAGGTAGAGTTGTTACATCCTCCTAAGAGGTTAAGTTACAGGGCAAGTAAAGAAAATCAATGTACATCCCAAGTAACTCCATTTCCAAGTAACAACAAACAAGTCCACATTACTACAGTGCTACATCCCACAAACACCAACACTACATTTCTCAACAGACTCATATCATGTATACTAAGACTACTAACTAACAGCCAGTATTCACATCAAGCACAACCTCTATGTACCACAACCTGCTTAAATAAATTTGTCCCAGCGGATAAATATCAGGAGCTGAAGTACCAGTAACCACATATAACATGATAATATGCTGTAAGTACAGTAGTATACCCTATCATTCCAAGACACTGAAGTACCAGGCTACCAGCACGATTTTATTTTTTGCGAACAAGCTAGTTGAGGACTATGATGTATTATCCGTTCAAAATAGCCCTAAATACCGATCCAAATTGTGCTCACAGCATTCCTGAATTCACCCAAGCGCAGTTGGATACAGACATAACTGAAAGATCCATTCATTTTAAAGTTCTCACAATCCCATAGATTATCAAGGAGGAAAAATCTGCCCCTCAAAACCAGGCAACATTAATATATAACATAGTAAGAGCTAACGATCAAACATCGAAGTAATAGGGGCTAATGCAATTTTTAAGCCAGATGAGTGTCTCTATCTCAGCAGAGTCATTATGAGCAGTGTGCTTTGCAAAATTGCTTGGCACAAGTGTGGCAAACATGAAACCACTTTAGCCCGGACAGAAGCTGCTAATTTTTCTCCCTCTCCTACAGGCTAAACTTCCAGCCAACACACCAATGTTGCTGAATTGTGAACTTTTCTTTAACTAAACAGTGTGCGAACCAAGTACAACAGCTACATGTGGATGAACTCTAACCCATACACAGACAGCAAGTTTGAACATAGGACAGCCAAACAGCTAGTGCTATTATTACAAGAAGATTAAGGCACCTGAACGAAAGCACCCAGTGAAATCAGCAACTGGCCAGTCTTTACAACCGGTAGCTGCCTCAACCTTCGAGAACACCCTAACAAGCAATGTGTTTCAATACTCCCAAAGCTAACACATGAGGCGATAACCAGATTTAGCCAAAACCTTTGCGGAAGCACGCACAAGCAATCTGAAACTTCACAAATTCCCCGCTGAAGCCGCACGGTTTAGACTCCGGCGCCAACCCTGCAGTTGCATCGCACAAGGAAAGATTGTCTTGTTATCCATGGTTACACATGTTTAAAAAAAACGAAGTTATGTATGGGTTTTCTACTCGTAGGCATTAGCAGAAACACACACACACACACTAACAAATTTCCTTGAACTTGCAAATGAAAAGGCTTCTACAGTGGTTTATTTCCTTTGCTTCAGTTTCCAGCAATGAGTACACAACAGCAGGTTCCTTTTGTTTAACCATTTTCAGTAAACATACGGAGATGCTGATGATCCAAGAACAAGTACTAGGATCTCCATGAACCCAAACGTCCAGAGACAAACTCAACACCTCGCTCATGTCCCAACGTGCTACCAAAAATCCCCAACCTTATCCGGATCGAGACAACGATCCCCGACCCAGGGAGGCCGCGGAACCGCTCAGATCCGGGGGCGGATCTAGACGGCGCGCGCCGATTTGCTCAAGTCAGTTTGGGATTCAAGCAATCGATCGCTGGATAGCCGATGATGGGCCATACCTCGAGAAACAACCGCCCGAGGTCGCTGACGCGGGTGGAGACAGCAGGGGACGGCGACGCGCGTGAGGGTGTTGGGGGTGACGGCGGCGGCGGCGGGTCTAGACCACGGCGGCCGGAGTGGTGCTTGACTCAGGAGGAGAGGAAGAGGAAAGAGATGTGTAACTTCTTTCCATTCTTCTTGAAGAATTAGATTTTCTGTTTAGAGTCTTCTTCTTTAAGAAGAGCAACTTTGTACATACAACAAGGTTAGGTACACAAGAAGATTAGATGTACCAAGGGCATTGAGGGTAACAAGTTTGGAAAGCCACTCCCTTGACAAAAGGTTTTTGAAAACTCACATGTAGGATCCTTGTGACATATTTTGACAAACTAATATTGAAAAGTCACATGTATGATCCTTCTAACAATTTTGAACAAACTAGTTATCTAGCCGACCTCGATTCACCCCGGAGTTGGTTTTATTGCCTAAGGACTCTTCGCGACTCGGCTCCAAATTACAACTGCTAGGAGATCTGAAGAAGTCCTCCACAACCCTAATTACGGCACGAGAGTGCCTTTGAAAAGGCATTTCGTCCCTTGCGATATTTTGGTTAAGATGACACTAGAGTTAGAGACCCCCCCCCCCCCCCCCCCACCACACACACACACACACCCCATTTCGAAGGAAGAAAAATGTCGGCATGATTCTTAGTGGTCCTCTTTATTTTGCTTCAGTTTTACGTATGCCATGTTCTTTATTGTGATCCAAATTCATATGAAAGCTATGCATATAAAATGCTAAATTCCGTCGGAGCGAAGAGGAGGTCCGCCCCGGGAGGTTTGTGCCGTATCGAGCGGGGGAGACTGAAATTAGCCCATCACGCTCCCCCTGGCAGGGATCCTGGGGGTGCAGGGGGAGGGGGAGCCTCCCGCGGTATGGATCAGTATCGACCTAGGTCACACCTGTTATATATACCTCTTGTAAGCCGCCGGTTGGGATAAGTCAAATCGTTGTAAATCACCGGCGTTTGTAACCTCTTCCCAAATAGTATAGTTTTGCTAGCAGCGCTCATGGTTGTTTATCTTCTCACTAGAGCGGAGTTTTCCACGTTAAAATCTCGTGTCCTTGTGTTGATCTTACTTTTGTTTATCGTTTTATTGCATCTCGTTTATATCATGCCACGCTATCAAGAGGGGTTTCTTGTTGGATAAAGGGGGTTGATTATGAAAAATCCTTCTTGGATACTCCTTGTCCTATCCACAAAAGAAAATGTAGATATATCCGATGAAAACATCTTGTTTAGACATTTTTTGTATTGTCCGAAATTCCAACTGAATAACAAACGGTAGGAAATTTTTGAAGCCGTTTTGAAGTGAATCTTGTTTCAGTTCATCACCTCCTGGTTTCAGGTCAGAGTCCACTTGGAACCAGTTTGGAATATTTCAAACGTACGAAATATGGCCCGGAATCCAAACTCATTCTGAAAGGCACAAACAATGCTCCAAATGGCTAGTGTTTGGTGGGCCTGTTTAAGTCTCCCCTTCTTCCCCCGCTGATTTTGTCTCTCCACCCATGTTGAACACCCTAAAAGTTTGGGATTTCCAATTCCTCCACCCAAATTCAAATCCCTTTGAGGGCTCAAGAGAGGAGACCTAGATATACACTTTCAACAAGCCAAATTGTCACCCCCCTGATTTTGTTCATGTTGCTTCTTACTACTCTTGAGTTTGTTGGGAAATCCTGGGTGGCTAAGGTATTCCAAAAGCTTCTGGTTGTGGAATTTTCTCCGCCAACAGTTTGTGAGGGTTTAGAGGTCACCTTAAGGCCTATCACTAGTGATTGTGCTCCTACTTTGGGGCGGTGGGAGAGGGGGCTCGTGAGAATGTCGCATGGCCATGGGTAAGGGGATGCCAATGTGACAACTATTGACTCGGCTAAAGAAGAATTAGCGAATCAGACACATCCTAATTGTGAGAAATGACGAGCCAAATTGTCCTTTTCCAGTTTCAAGTTTCAACCAATGTATATGCAATATCTTTGGTCCCCAGATTCTCGCAGGATACGAGTTGTGGATCAACCGACTTAGAATCTTTCAATCATTATTCCGTAACAGATAGTAACAAAGGTAGAAATCCTGTCCGGTTGCGAAGAACCGTGAAATTTGACACGGTTGACCAATATGAAATTGCCCCTCCAATTTAGAGAGATATTCTCTTGCCCCTCTCCAGTGATTTGATAAATCACCTGTCAAAGAAAGACCGATTTTCACAACCACAAAAAATGGCTGAGGTGAGTTTTTTTTCATGGTCAAAGTTTTTGTCAACCCATTTTCTGCATGTTTAGGGCCGTTTGTGATAAAATACATCATCTGTTGGTATCGTGTTTTCCGCATTACCCTAGTGTCATGTACTAATACTACTACTATTTTTGTTAGGTCAACAGAGAGTAGTTCTTCAAACTCTACGGTTGTTATTTTGTACTCGCTACGTTCACTTTTATAATATTTTAATATGAACTAGACACAGAACAAAATGAGTGAACCTACACGCTAAATATGTCTAGATATGTGTATTTTGGCTTATAAAAGTGAACGGAGGGAGTAGCTCACATGCCATGCTGACCAGAAACAAGAGTCTCTAGTTCAACCACAAGATGAATGAATAAAATAACATACATGCTAAGCCAGTAGCCAAACTTTCTTGATAAACAGTGACAAGCAAGGAAAAAAATGATCCCAATGTCAAGAAATATTTGTAATAGTTGAGCCTCCGTCAGGTAAGAAATGGGACACAAACCAGCAAAAGTTTGGCATATCGGCTATTAACCAAACACTGTCACAGATTTATTCATCACTAAGCCTGTCCATTCCGAGATATAGCAATCTGAAACAGTCATCATCATAGCAAGTCAGCACAGTGTTGGTATCCCAATTTGCAGGACTGCAACCGGCAAGAAAATGGGTTAGTCAACTCCCCAGAACCACGAATAATGAATAACATCCAAAATGCATATGAGCATTTAGTCAAAATGCTGCATTGCTAGCAAATCCTAAGGAAGCTCTACTTTCGTGAGACCAATATTTGGTAATATTTCCTCCCTGGGAAACGTTCGTCTAAACTACTGTATGTAGTATCATTCGCCAGCAGAGAAAAGTCTCCCCTGCTTACTTGGTCCGACATGCAAGTACTTATTTCTACCACGGACGACGGAAACGCAAAACAATCACTCCGAACTACTATCTATGTCCAGACTTCGTGCCGAAGAACGTCTACACGTGAAATTCACTTCTCTTGAGATGGAGGTGGCGTTGCTGTCGGCGTAGGCGTTGGCTGGGACTTGCACGCCCTGCAGTCAGCTGGTGGTGGAGCTGCTGTGGTGCCTGGAACCGTTACCCTGATCGCCTGGCGCTTCCCGTCTTTGGTAGGAACATCGAGGATGGCATCCAATATGAGTATCTCCCAGTCGCTTTGCTTTAGAAACGAAAACCAAGATTCGTCTGCAAGGAAAAGATGCAGGGCAAAGTGAGAATTAGGTCCTGGTAAACTAAAATATGTGACCACCCAATAGGCACGCATCAGTTCCTAATAAAAACTTCGGTTAGTACGCTGGTGCTACTGAATGTACATGATGGTCCCAAGAAAAAACATGCACAAAATAGAAAGAGCATCAACATTCTTTATCAACAAATATCGTCAAGAGCACAATACAGAAGTCAATCTGAACAGTATACCAAATTGGACCTAGTCAAGTAGTATGGGCTTCTACCTGCACTGCACGATGTCATGCGATGTGGAATCAACTTCATTTATTTTAAAGTTAAGTTAAGTTTGTTAACAGAATCTTTCCTGCAAAATGGCTGTTCATAATTTCATATCACCAAGAAACAGCTATTGCAACACCAAAGGAACCCTAATGAAGCTTAAAGCTGATGCCAAAGAAGACCCAAGTCCAAACTTTGCCAACCAATTTTTGCCTTAGCTTATTCACCCATTCTGTAGTTATCTTGAATGCAGTATCACGAATATCTATATTAAGTACGCTGTCTGAAAATATTAATCTACCACGGTATGTTGATGAGTTTTCGTTTGTACCTAGAATTAAATGGTTTGCCTTTCATCTTTCCGCCAGATATCTACCCGCTATGTAATGGAACTCCCAAACAATAAAAACCAAACAAACTCACTGGCCATTATAATGAAAAAAAGGCTAGTCCTGCTTCTGGAAAGCTTTGCCACTCTCGCCCTCAACAGTTCAGGCAGAGTGTACCTCCGTAAAAACGAGCGACATACTAAACTAAATAAGCACGAATGAGGTCCAGTAACATGCATAAAACACCTGATAGACTCCACTGCAATCCCACTGGGCCCAACTCCAGCTCAATTTCATATAACGAAGTTACGAAATTACCCCAAAGCTCTCTTAATAGTTAATACTAAATCTATTTTTCAAATTTCGTTGTTTTTTCTAGCAATATTTAGGTTATCCACGAAAAATGTCCATGGGTTTGAACCATATGTGTAAGAACTTGTAGACAAATTGGCTAGCTAGAAGCCTAGAACCCAAACCAAAATGTCAATCCGACCCAACCCCTTCCATAGTTCCACTCTAGTACAAAAAAAACATAGTTGGTACTCCTATAAACACAGAAGCTTAAGTAAAGTAATTACTAGACCTGGCAGGGCAGAATAATGTGGAAATATTCTATATGTCTAAAATAATCATTAACTTAATATACCATTCCAGAAACGGGATTCAACATACAAAAATAAGCCATAACTTGATAAATCAGCAGTGACACAATAATGAAATTAATGCATGATAACGAAAATATCCATTCCAACTATTCTATCATGATGGAAAGCGGATCACATAGCAGGCAAAGTAAATAAGACCATATGCTTAAAGACATCTTGACCTACTCTCAACGAGTACCATAGCTTAGAATTATACTGATCTTGTCAGTTATCAGACAAACTATACTACCTCGACACTAATGAGCGAAGTCATATCACCAACTGATCTGATACTGTGGTAGATATTGCCATTTAAGCTCTACATTTAAAATTTTAAGAACAATTTCAAGACAGTGTTAAGAAAAAAACAGTTAGTACTACCTACAGACATTAATGGTAGATATTGCAGACAGTATTAAATTTGTCAAACCCTTACTGATCCTGATTTTTCATGCCTCATTTTCGTAATGGAATCTATGGACATAGAGCAATTTATCCTGCGATCTGTTGTGCTAAAGCTATTGATAATACTAAAGCGAAGATGAGATTTAAACAGAATTACATGTATGTCAACTAAACTACTATAGAAATCCATCCACGATAGTCACATACAAACAGCAATCAAAGCTATCCAACAAGACTAGGCACATTCATGACTACCATGAAATATATATGCTACAACAGCGATATGGTATCAGTGGCGAGGTCCACAGAGATGCAATGCTACCAAATGTAACATTTCCACGTTTGTAGTGCAAACAATATAGGAGAGCAGCATTGTCTCTTTTGCTTGGTGTGTTGCTCATATGTGAGTAGTTTGATCACTACTTTAGTTAAGTTGCCATACTAGTTTTCATTCTTGTTCTAGTCTCCTATTTGATTTAGTTCGAGTAGCATTATTATCTTTACGACAATAGTTTGCGGAATAAACTGCTCAGTGAAAACACATGTAAGTGTTAGAGTAGGCATGAAAATCTGTGAACTTATATTAGAATCTATGTATTTAATTTTACTGCCTGCACCTGTCATAAATTGCTATCTTCACAATATTTATGTATAAGTATGATGCGCACTAGTTGATTTTGCCCAATAGTTGATCTTTCTGGTCACTGCGTCATGCTTAAAGAAGAGTTTACTGTAAATGCACTGCTCTTGTCACTATCCAAATCTGGTATACAGTATTCAAACACTTACTAAATTCACAAATATTTCAATAATCTTCACTCTTTCTTTTGCACTGTTACAGACTTGCGAGGATACAGACGTTGGATAATGATTAGCAGACTGATCAAGTCCATGTCCGTAGCACTACGAGATTGATAGATAGATAGGTGTGAACGGCAAAACGTGTACAATCCAATGGCTTTTTAGTTGTGTCCACATTGCGTACAGTTTGCATTCAGAAGATAGTTGTTGTGATCTTGTCCTACTTCATCGTGTTACAAACCTATGCTTTTAGTTGTGCTCACATAAGTCTAATCATTAATCAAATTACTTCATCAATTACTCAGGCTACAAACATGGTATTCATCATCCATCTGTGAAGAGCCTATATTCCACCAATTGCAGGCTACAATGGTACTTAGCCAACTTGTAAAATTTATTTATACTACTATAAATGACAGTAGGTGAAGGGGCAAATCTACAGTGTTATGAAAAGGGTTGACTTATAGACCACAATCAATCGACTAAGTCTACCAAAGTTTGTATTGAGCGACCTTTGCTTCAGTTCTTGTAACCACAATTCCTGGCCACATCTAATACACAAGTTATCCTCTGTCCAAATGCTAAATGTGCCTAGACATGCATCAATTAAAGACTTCTCATTTTCTTTTTCCAGAGGCAGTGTACCAACCGAAGCGATTTTCAGCTAAAATCAAGGGAACAAAGAATGGTGATTGGTATCTCACCAGAAAACTAGTACACAATAAGACTTCATGCCACAATTTGTGAGCAAACATTAGAATTTAGCTATGTACCTCTACAGTCTAGTGATTTTAGACTTGGCAGAGTTGATCTCTTTACAATTCATAGGTATAGGTGATAACTGCTGGGAGAGATTGATTTCAATTATGTCCTTTCCACTTATGATAGTATTAGAATTAGTTTGTTTCAGTCTGAAAAATAAATAGTGCTAAACCGCCAAGAAATTCAACAACCATTGGGTAACTCGTAGCATAATAAGACGTCTGCAAGGAACATAATTTGCGACGCCAACAGTACACACCTCCTGCACGAACAGCCTTGAACTTGAGAAGCCCGTCTCCCTGGGGCCCGGACACCGGGAAGGTGCAGGAGACGGCACGCTTCGCCTTGTTCACGGCGATGGAGGCGCTGTACCAGGGACCCGCGCGATGGGCTTGCCGATCGCTCCGCTATCTGCTGGTTCTGGGTGGCCTTCTCCATCGCCTGGCTGCAACAAGGAGCAGCAGAAAAATTCAGTTATAGCCGATCTCATCTGTTGACACGGGAGAAGAAGTATGCAGGAGAGGACAGGGGGACGGCGGAGAGATGGGATGAGGAAGGCGGAGGGAGGGGGAGGAGTGGACCTGGAGCAGGAGAGGAAGACGGCGAGCTCGCTGACGGCGCTGCTGGCGACGGCGCCGGTGAGGCCCAGTAGCGAGAGCGCGACCCCGCGACGGGCCCACGCCCCCGCGCCCTCATTGGGAGGAGGCTGTGGTGCGGTTGGTTTGGTCTGCGCGGAGAGGCGGCGGAGGAGGTGCGGGGCGGAGGTGGCGGCGGCGTGACGGCGAGCCGCCAACATTTTTCGTCGGCGGCGGGAGGGAGAAGGGGAACCCTCTTCGCGTCTGAGTTCTACTCTGTGGGCCCCTCTGGCCCCACCTTTCTTTCTTTCTCCGTAAGAAATGGCCTTCTCGGCACCAAAATGGCAAAATCACTTGTAGCTCCACTGATTTAACATTTCATTTTATGTGTCAAAAATTTCCTTCAGAAAAGAATATGGGTACATATATGTTTGGCAAAATTGTCATATAAACTCGTCTATCTACTTCATGTATGTGCCAGTGTTGCCAAAATCCCTGACTACATGATTCATACTTGGTGGCACAAGACATCATGGGAAATACGGATGAATGATTAAATAATACACGAATGAGTTCACAGTAGATTTTGGGATTACAACGAGATGGACGGGGAAATCTGAATCGATGGCGGTGGCGTTGAAGGAGATCGATGTCGTGGTCTCCTTGTTCTAAGCCTTGTCTTCCTCTCCCGTGGATGGCGTGGTGTTTTTTTTTTTTGAACAAAATGACGGGTGGTGTTGGAGCTATGAAGATGAAAGTGTGATACAACAACAGAGTTTTCGCATGACAGTGGATCATCTTGGCGGCTAGGGCTCCATATATAGGCTCTAGCATGTCGGTTCGAGATTTCTTAACTGTTATGCACTAAATAGGTAGGTTGTCCCTCCCTTCACGAATGATATTCGGTTTTACGTCCCCGGCCAAAAAAATGGTTGTTTTGTTGGGTACTCTGCTCTGGAAACGCACATGTATTATAGTAGTAAAGAAATATTTCTTCATCGTATTAAAATCCTTGTCTTGTGACTATGCCTATGACAAGAAGTTTTTTTCTTACATACACGTTATGCTTGAGGAGCAAAATATTGTGTTTGTTCTTATCAATTTTGATTATGCTACATTCTTGCTGTTACATCCTAAGATAAACTATTATCTTGGGTACCAATGTTCAACTAGCAATTCTTTACATCGCTTCTTCGTTTCTTAGTGAATGTAGTTCTACCTTCGCCAAACCAATCAGGGAGAACAAGGGGTGGGTGCCCAAACAACCTACTATACATACACGTTTGGACCATGTTCAGCTACACCATTGGACGTTGTATACACCGTGCCCACCTTGTAACACATCATATGGACGGTCATCATCAATGGGGTGGGGATGCGATTCACCGCTGCATGTTAGCGTCATGCTGATGAATTTGTGTGCTTGCTTGACTACTTACAATGAATGCTTATGTGTGTGTCCGGCCAGCGCTGGGACCGGTTCAATAAGAATTTGTCTCAGGGCAAATTAAAATGAATACAATTTGTACTGAACTTTTATACTTCTCTAGGTCTTACTTTTGTCATGTTATTATATTACACGTATATTTTTTTTTGCATTGTTTAACCACATAATTGGCAATGTTAATAAAGTTGGTGTATTTTATTTGTAATGAATTCATCGAAAGATACTAATCTGTGTTTTGTATTTTTTTGGAAAACTACGTTTTCTGCAATGCATAATTAATATATATAATTTATAAATATTTTGGCAAAATCTGTAAGGAATATGATTTAACAAATGTCTCAATAGCAGTTTCTAGTGTATGATCAAGTAAACATATGTATAGAACTTGTAGAGTATAAACTAAACAAGTGACACTACTTTTTTTAAGGTCAAATTATCTAGCAAGTCAAACTTTAACAATGTGTCCATGGTTTATACATCACATTGAAGATTGCCTAGAGTGATCACCAACGTAGTGTGGATTCTAAGATGTTTGCATGTGTAAATTTAATTATTTGAAATGATCTTATGCAATGTGCATGTTATCATCTGGTGCACAAAAATTCCTGCCAGTTTATGAAATAATTCTCTTACAGAATTAAACATGAAAATGTTGTTACAGAGATTTCCGTAAACCTACAGGACTCACGGAAAGAGAATAACATGGTAACTAAACTTGCTGTCGTCAGTCGCATTGGCTTGTTCTTACCCCAAAGAGGATCGTGTTATGTATTTGTATCCACAAATTAATCATTTGATTATGTTAAGTACCCTTTCCGTCCCAAATGTAAGAGACGCATGACTTTTCACCACCTTTCACTAGTAAGAAAAAGCCTATTGGCAGCATGCTCAAAACCCCTAGTGTAGCATGCCCAAAACCCCTAGTGGCAGCGTGCCACCACACGCTGCCACTAATGCAGCCACAGATACCCAAAAAATACAACTGTATAACCAGTTTCCGATTCCCCCGAAGACGGTGACCAAGCAGGGCTAATCACCGGGGAGGAGATGGACGCTGTCTCTTCGCGATGTTCAACAGCGTTATACGGGCACAACCACTATTTATCGCCCATTGCGAGTCGTATCACCGACTCGTCTACGTGATGCCCATCGTGGCCTGGCCCAATAAAGATCAACATAGTTTCGACTCAGGAGTGGCTATGTGAATTCCTATACGTAAATGTTCCTTTCTTGTTAGACTCTTGTTTTCCGAAGTTATTCTTGTGACTTTTTTCTTACGTTATCCACTTCTTATCAAAGATAGCTATTTAGTTTGTTAGGATATACTTATTTTTTTTTCAGCTCACATTTTTCTTTTACTTTTCTTTTTCCGTTTTTCTTGGTTTCTTTTTTTAGAAATATAAAAATGGTCTTTTTATTGAACTAATATGTGAACATTTTATTTGAATTTAAATAACTTTTTTTGAACATGCGAACATTTTGTAAAACTGTAATTTTTTGCTAGCCCGTTAACATTTTTGAATCTGTGAATATTTTTAGAAACCCGGGAACGATTCTCAAAATCCCTGACCATTTTATTGAAAAGATAAACATTTATAAATACTGAGGCAGACATTTCTTGTACTATTATTTTCAGTTCATCCGAATTTTACTTCTAATCGGTTCACTATTGTTCACCCGAATTTATTTCCCTTTTACCTTGTTAATTTTCGAAATTTTTCATATTTTAAATGATTTAGATTATAAAAATATTGGAAAATGGTTCAGAAATTAAAAAATGTTCTTATTTTGAAAAAAACTCATTTTTGAGAATGGTTCAGATTTTGAGAAAGGTTCATATTTATAAAATATTCATTTGTAAAATTTTATTGATTGTGAGAAACGTTCATATTAGAAAATATTCATTTTTCAAAATGGTTCAGATTTAGAAAACATTTTTTAAAAATTTCTTTTTAAAAGTGGTTCTGATTTTAAAAATGTTTCAAATTTGAAAATTATTCAGATTTTGAAAAATATTCACATTAAAAAAGGAAGCAGAAGAAAAATAAATAAAATTTATAATCCCGGAAATAAAAAACAAAAACATTGAACGAAAAAAGAAATGGAAATTGAGAAAAAAACGCCAATTTGTGGGCCGGCTCATGTGGGGAAAACCGTTGTGCGTTCAGGTCGACGGCCCGACGGAATGGTGCGGGCGAGTCCTACGCGTGACTCGCTACGAGCGACGCATAGGGTTCCCAGGCAGTTCAGGGGCCTTGTACACATGAACGCATACTAGTTCATAGTTCATGTGCATCCCAACAAAGCAGAAAGCCCAACGAGACGGATCAATTCCAGGCCTCCGTACGTCCACCGTATATACATCTTGATTCTCCAGGACCCCCTAAAAAAAAAAAAACTTCTCCCGGACGGTACACGCATTTCCTGTCATCTATATATCGCCGTTCCTCTCGTCACCCTGGAAACTGCCGCGTCCGTAGCAGCGCTGCCGTGCTATGGTTGATGTAAAGATGGATGAACTGCTATGGTTTCATTAATGAAATGGAACGTGATCCCTTTTACTGTAAAAAGATTCCTAGCTAGGTTGATCGACTGAACGAAACAACTCACCGTCGTGAAAATTTAGAAAACTCCAACTTTCTTTTGGATATGGAGAATTTAATTAGTGTCCGATCGAGTCCTTCCCCTTGACTAGGAACGGAATTAGAAAGTCTTGGAAAAGGAAAGCACTTGCCACCTCCAGTTGTTCAAGAAAAAAAAATGGACGACGACTTATCTATACGACGTGAAAAGACGGCAAGAAAGCTACGTGAAACGGTTTCCGCCTGGGAAGTGAGCAGAGCAATCACGAGATAACTAATGACCAGCAAGGTAGTTCCCTAGCTAGTTGACGGAATCTGAGTGCCGGAAAGGGAAAGGTACTACATATAGTAGTACAAGCTCGTTTTAATGATAATTAAACCACCAACCAAATTCGCTTTCTTCGACTTGGTCAATCTAGTGGAGATATATAATGTACGGAGTATCATGTATGGATAAAGACAGAAGAGTACGTGGCGATTTTTCCTTGGACACCGGGCTAGACAAGTTTGTAGCCAGAGATTCTTCTGCTCACCAGTTACTTGTAGTTTCACGCTTCTTCTCCTCGATCGCTTAATTATTTCTTACAACTCGACTTTGTTGGACAAGTTGAGAGTACTATCTGGCCGCTCGTTTACATTTGGAGCCGAACACGCCCAAAGTGTACCAAGCCAACGATATTGTCCAATAGCTCCACGGTATAAGTACTCACTCCGTTCTAAAAAGGATGACTTCCATTTGTGTGCATGTGAACGTATCTATACATGTCTAGATACGTCCGCATGTAGATAAATGGAAGTCAACATTTTTAGAACGGAGGGAGGGAGTACAGTACTACAAAGGCTGCCAGATGGATGAAGATCGAATCCTCCAACCAGATGGTGACATCTTGGGCTCTTGGCGCAATGCTTAATAGTATGATCTACTCATACAACCAAGTACGATGATACGCGCGTTTCCTTTAATCTTGGAGCACGGACGAGACCTGGCGGCGGCGGGATGATCATACAACCAAGTACGATGATACCAAGTGTCCACATCAGACAGCTAGGATGTTCTAGAATAAAAGAAGACAGAGAATATTTTAGCTTGCTCACATCAGACAGTGATTGAGTGTCCACGCCGTCCAAAAAAGGAAGAAAAGAGACCAGACATGGCTAGCTAGCTAGCGTTGTTCTGACTTTGACTAGTCTGACCAGTTCACATCAGACAGTGACTTGAGTGTCCCTATCCTATCTGCTGTCGAGATGCTGAATTAAATGTCACTGCCGAGATTGAGGATGCCGAGCCACCCGCCGCCGCTGCCTGAGGTCCTTCGGACGTCATCTGTCAACTGCGCAAATCTGCTCGACCAAGTACTCCTTATAATACAGCCAATAAAAAGACTTCAGCCTCGAAGCCAACCCAACATATATCCCGTTCTCTTTCTCCTCTTCTCTTGGTCGCTCTAGCTTGCAACGGCGCTCTCCATCGGCGGCGCAAGCAACGTCATGGACCTCTTCCACAAGATCGCCGGCTACGACGGGATGCCTGCCCTCGTCTTCGTTGCCATTACGGGCAACTGCACCACAATCATACTAGCCCTTGTTCTTGCGTAAGTTAACAACTTTGACGTACTGGCCGGCCTCCTCTTCTTCTTCCAGCAAGGGGCGTCCTTTCTTCAAGCTTTTTCTCTCCATCTGATTCGCTAGTTAACAACTTGTTGCATTGTTTTTGAGTTAATAGCAAGATACTTCGCCACCAGCGGCCGCAGACTCCGAACCTCGCCGCCAGCACTACCAGCCTCCGAAAATCGTACGTGGTTGGATAGTAATTCTAATTTCTGCCACCAGCTTCCGCAGCCTCCGAACCTGGCCGCCGGCAGCCTCATACGTGGTTGGATACTACGGGATCCTGCCACCAGCTGCCGCAGCCTCCAAACCTCGCCGCCGGCAGCCTCCGAATCGTACGTCGTTGGATACCACGGGATCCTGCCACCAGCGGCAGCAGCCTCCAAACCTCGCCGCCGGCAGCCTCCGAATCGTACGTCGTTGGATACACGGGATCCTGCCACCAGCGGCAGCAGCCTCCAAACCTCGCCGCCGGCAGCCTCCGAATCGTACGTGGTTGGATATATACTACGGGATCCTGCCACCAGCTGCCGCTGCCTCCGAACCTCGCCGCCGGCAGCCTCCGAATCGTACGTGGTTGGATACCACGGGATCCTGCCACCAGCTGCCGCAGCCTCCAAACCTCGCCGCCGGCAGCCTCATACGTGGTTGGATACCACGGGATCCTGCCACCAGCTGCCGCAGCCTCCAAACCTCGCCGCCGGCAGCCTCCGAATCGTACGTGGTTGGATACCACGGGATCCTGCCACCAGCTGCCGCTGCGTCCGAACCTCGCCGCGAACAACCGCCGCGCGACCATCCATCCGCCGACGTGGCCCGCCCTTCTAGGAGCCCGCGCCATGGAGCGGAAGACGCTGATGACTGGCGAGGGCAGCTGTATGACGGTGGCGTGGAGGGTACTCGCCTCCATCACCGCCGCGCGACCATCCGCCGACGGTGCATGCTATTCTAGGAACCCGCACCATGGAGCCGAAGACGCTGACGACTGACGTTGGCAGCTGTATGACGGTGGGCCAGTTGTTACGTGGCGGCGGGAGGATAGCTTCCCGGCGAGCCGCCGTTTTATTTTTTCTGGCTAGTGCTTCTTAGCTGAACTCACTGTTTTGTTTCCCAGATATTTTTTTGAGATCTTGTTTCCCTGAATTAAAAACCAAAGGAAGGAACCTCCAGAAGGGGTCCACTTTGGGCGAAAATGCAACTCCACAACTAAGATGATCTCCACCAACTATCACTGCCGTCCAGCCCTGTTGGAGATTCGTGCAGCTGCTTTGACCACTCCTTCCGTGTGAACTCCCTTCCGCTTTTTTTGCCGGCACACCCTGTACTTTGCCCAGTTTAGTTATTTTAAAACGGAGCCATAAGCGTGGGTAGATTAGGAATTCCTGCCCCGAGCTGTCTCTCTCCCACCAACGAGCTCCCCATCCCGGACGCGCGGCTACGGGCGAGGTCGACTCCCTCCTCTAGATCCACCTCGAGCTCGACTCCCTCCATCGGATCCACCTTCCCGGCGAGGACGCCGACAGGGCCCGACGTCGCGCACCATCTCGAGCTCATCTCCAGCAAGGACGCAGGCGGGGCCCGGCGTCGCGCACCATCTAGAGCTCATCCCCGGCAAGGACGCAGGCGGGGCCCAGCATCGCGCACCATCTCGTGCTCCTCCCTGGCGAGGAGGCGGACGGGGCCCGGTGTCGCCAGCCCTCTCCAGGAGCTCCGGCCAGTCGCTGGCGGCGCCACCTTCGGCCAGTCTCTGGCGGCACCGAGCCAGTCCACCCCGCCCTGGTCGCCGTGGAAAAAGAGCACGGCTCGGGCCGCCACCGGCCTTTCCCCGTCACGCGCGTGCAAGGAGCTGCCCGGATTTGGGCCTGGATCTCGGCCTCTTTTTTTTTGTTTGGATCTGATATTTTTGGATCTCTTTAATCTTGTCTGATTTGTGCAAGATCCGATCTGAGAACCTATTCTTTTTCTTCATTTATTTTTTTATATGGATCTGAGAGGCTATTGCAAGATCCGATCTGTTCTCTTATTTTCTTTTTTTCCTATTCATTTACACATGCGTGAGATGATTGTATTTCCATGATTTTTTTCCTGGAATTGCGTGAGATGATTGTAATCCGAAAGTGAATAATCCGAAAATCTTGCATCAAGGTAATTTCTCTGGTTTATTACGTGATCCGAAATCTCATGTTGATATCATGATAATTTCTCTGGTTTCATGCATGATCCGATTTTTTTTGTTCATGCATGATCAAAAATTCATGTTACTGCATGAATTAATTTTTATTCGGAATTATTGTTAATGTATGGATCCAACAGTTTTGATAAATTTGATACCCATGGACAGATTATACTAAAAATTGTTAATACAAAATCCAATTCATTTTGTTAATGGGTGTATCCAGAAAATTTGTTCCAGAAAATATTGTTGACGCATGGACATTGTTTCTTTGGATGGATGATGCAAAAATTACGCGATCTCTGGCATACGGATCTCCGGCCATCGAATAGGAAAATGAAAAGGGTAATTTCGGCACTCCCGTGGCTGTACTCGGGAGATTAGGGAGAGGAGAGGTAAGCTGCTGCGATTACGCGATCTCTGGCAAGTCAAAGCTCGCTTGGTGGGCCCTTCGTGGGCTGCTATCCCAAGACATCTGGACGGTTAGGATAGTACGTGGACATCATGGTAGTTGTGGAATCGCCGCTTTGCACTTTGGGTCGGGATTAATGAGGGTGCTTGAATTTTTTCGTTTTATATTCATATTTTTCTTTTCTTTTCTGCTCTGGTTTCTGTTTTTCCTGTTTCCTTTCTTAACTTCTTTATTCATACTTTTTATGTTTTTTATTTTCTTTTTAAATAGGTAAAAGTGATATGAAGATACGTAAATCATTAATAATTTTGATATGTATGAACATTTTCCATTGCCCATTCATGTATGTTAGTATTGTGTTATGGCACCGGTTGTGCTTGACGTGTTTAGTCGAAGACAACAATTTTCTAAAAGAAATTACAAAGTTGTATATACCTATTTACGTATTTCAAAACATATATATACTATAAAGAATAAGAATCACATATATTTTGAGAACTCGCACTAGTACGGTACATCAACATGAGTGGAGATGTCTAACCGAACTGACTCCTTCCTGGTCAACCAGTCAACATGACTTAGGGGTGGGGTTAGAGGGCGGCGGAGAATCGGCGGAGGCGGCAATTTGAGTAGGGCGGTGCGGCGGCCGACGGTTAGGCCCCTTGTCAGCGGCATCGGGATGGCTGCTAGAGATGGGACGTCGGCGCGGCAGCCGCTGGGTGCCATCCTCTTCCTCCTCCCTCTCCGATAGGCTCGGTCACCCCTGTCAGCTAGCCTCCCTATGTAACACATTTATTTTTTTGAATGGGGAACTACCCCAGGCTGTGCATCGAAAAGATGCACATGGCCTCACCCGTGTCTAACACATATAGCATATTCTATGTTGTATGCACACAATAATATACTACATGATGGATTGACATGCAACACACACAAGCACGAATCTTGGGATGGTGTGGACCTCTCGATAGGTGGTGGACCCTGTACTTATGGAAAAACGTAACTCATGTTTGTATCATCCATTTGCCTTGTTCGTGCAGGTACACTTTCGTGAAGTCTGTTTGGAAGGAACAGTCTGTAGGAGATCGGAGGGTGTATGAAAACGTCCTTCCGTTCTTCAGCAGCTATATGTGGGCATTGTACACCTCCAGCTCTCTCCCCTTCAAGCCTTTCTTCTTCAGCGCCAATGGAGTGGGCTTCGTCCTTCACATTTTGTGCATCTTCGTCTACATCTACTTTGCGGATGGGAAGAAGTTCACACAAGCCTTCCTCCTTTTCTCCACATCAGTCGTCGTAGCCTTGATAATCACAGCATTGGTAGCTTGGACGGTGCTTACGCATAGCTGGGGTACTACTTTCATCGATGTTATTGCCCTAGTATCTGGATTATCTATCCATATTGTCACTTTATTTGACCTGGTAAGTGTGGCCAACGGCCGGCCAGTGAAGTGCACTGCCGGGAATGCATGGTTCATCGATCTACCTGTTGTTACCTTCTTGGATGGATTGAAACCGATCGATTTTGTACTGCAGGTGATGAAGAGGAAGGAGGCCAAGGACATGAACCCAGTCACGCTGCTCATCTCCCTCGCCGGCGCATCTACTTGGACCGCGTACGGAGCCGTGTCCGTCCCCGTGAACCTCTACGTTGTGGTACGTAAATATAATACTCCTCTAGCCTTTTTGACATGCACTTATGTGTAATAAGAAGTTTCATTTCGAATATCAATTTGATCAGCAAAATCGGTGTTATTTGCTACACAAACTACACCATGGAATTTGTATTGTAAATATTTATTATGATATAATTTTTATGCACATGTTTATATTATTAGTCAGATGGATGGCACCCAAACTTAAATCCAACACACCATGACGATGTCGTGCAAATAGGGGCGAAGGAAGTATAGCTTAATCGAATAGTATTATTTTATATATTTCAAAAAAATGATTCATCGAAAGATCTGAAACTTTTTTCATACAGTATTGCACCAAATATCTGTCGATTTGAAAACTTGAAGTTCATATGTTATTTTTTTCGGGACACTAAAAAATAAGAAGATTTTAAGTAGCGAGGTTACTTACGATTGGGTGATCCAGTTAGAGAATGCACCTAGACGTGTTCCACAAACTCACTCAATATCTATTTCTTGGTATGATTAATCCATTGCAGGCAAGCACGCGCATGCACACGCACAAGCTCATACACATGCGCTCGCACGCACATGATCCCTGTGTCAATGCCCTTCTATAGTTTTTTTCCAACTGGGCTAGCCCCAATCTATTACTTGCATAATAGAAATAACCGGTTCTTACAAGTATTCAGTGAGGAAGGCAGAAAGGGACATGAGAAGCCAGCTAGAAGTAGGAACAAACCGTGAAGATAATAGTTACATGAGTTCTTAGCACATATTTCTCAAAGGTTGCTCAGTTCCTCGTCGTCCGAATCGACCAACATTGTAAAATTTCTAACCCCCCCCCCCCTAGGGTTCAACATTTCGTTTTCAGTTTTTCTTTCGCCCCCGGCCGAGATTCGCAAATTTCGCGAAAATAACAAAATTTCGAAGAAAAGTTTCAATACTTCGACCAAATTCAAATTATAGCGCTTAAAATAATTTAGCAAAATAAATGCAAAAGGACAGAATCGAACTCGCAACCATGGATACATTTGAATGGACGCTTAACCACTAGAGTAAGGCCCTATTTGTGATGTATATATGGTTTCCCTACTTTATAATCAATACCTATTTGAATTTTTTTAAATTTAGTCGAAATTTTCGGCCAATATTAGCTATTCTCGCCCCTCTACGAGATTCGTTAATTTCGAGAAATTCGTCCAAAATTTCGACGAAATTTTTCCCGTGCCCCCCCCCCCCCCCCCCCCCCCCCCCCCCCCCCCCCCAGGCCAGAAGGCACCAAACCATGCATGCATTGCCAGACAGATTTAGGATTAGAAGATGTCCCCAAAACTGAACCAATGATCCCCTAAATCATATTCGCGGTAGCACAAGTGAAAAAAAGATGATTGCAAGTTTCAGTTTGGTTACAAAAAACAACATGGGTTCCCAGGCCATTTTATTTTCTTCATAGTGTCTCTCCTAAGAACAACATTTTGCATCACTTGCCACATGAAGATTCTAATTTCCAGAGGGATTTTGACTTTCCAGAGCAATTTTTAGTTCGGTCCCACCACTGTTATTTCTAACTATTTATACACTGACTTGGTAGTGAAAATATTATTCTTATTCAACTTTCAAACAACATCATCAGGAATCTCAGATATCCTAACCCCTCTGGCCCTCTCCTGAATCATATTCCCGAATTCCACTGAGAAAGTAGTTCAGGGAAAAGTCTCGTTCTGAAAGGGATATTAAAATCCCTCTGAAGGCAGACAGGCTTGAAAGGAGAGATCCTGCTCTTGAGAACAGGGAAATTTTACATTAGCGGTTTCTCGTCAAACCAATGATCCTTCCAAAATCTTATTAGGTTTCCACTTCACAACACTTGATATCCCTTCCAGCAAGATATATGTCTTCCACTTTCAGCAAATTGTTCCAGGAAGGACATCATGGAATTTAGACCTTATTACCGAAGCAGCTGTATCATTTTGCAAATATTTAGCTTTAATAATATTTTGCCATAGGCCATTCTGAGTATAAAGCTTCCGCCAACACTTAACTAGGAGACTGATGTTTAGTTTTCGAAGATCCTTTTTGAAATTGAAAAAAAAATCTCCACTGCACCCGAAGACGCACAAGGACGCTGCATTAACTTGTTTTCTGCGGAGAGCAAAAAATACAAACTCATGATGTGGGAGTTTAGGTTCATTACTAATTTATTACCATTTTGTGCATGCAGGCAACGAATGTGATGGGCATTTTGTCCACAGCTGTGCAACTGATCATGTACGTGATTCACAAGGCCAAGACCAAGGCCGAGGAGACGGCTGAGACCGAGCCGGAGGAGATGGCTGAGACTGAGCGAGAGGATATGGCTGAAATTGGGACCGAACATGAGGCCGAGATTAAGGACGAGGAGACCAACAAC
Source organism: Poa pratensis (assembly GCA_947311845.1). NCBI lineage: Eukaryota > Viridiplantae > Streptophyta > Magnoliopsida > Poales > Poaceae > Poa > Poa pratensis. The sequence goes on along the minus strand of CAMZMU010000093.1, from coordinate 2,144,286 downwards.
CCTGTCAGCCCATCTGATTTTGGCTCTGACCTCGGCATCAGTTTGTGTGACTTTGGCTCTAACCTCAGCATCAGCTCGTGTGACTTTGGCTCTGACCCCGACATCAGCTCGTCTGACTTTGGCACCATCGCCATCCCTGCCCCCCACGACATCGTCCCTAACACCGCGTCCGAGATCGAAGTCGTGATATGCTGAGAACACTCGTCATCCTTTAGTTCACATGCCCTCTTGACGTAATGCCACCAAACAAGTATGAAAGAGTTGTCGTTTTGTGGAATTACATTATCAGACCTCAGAGTATACAACTAGAGTTAATAGCCTTAATTATGTTATGAAGAAGTCAACTTTTTAGGCTATCATCTATATTTTTTTGTTTCAGTCTAACTGCTGCCAGGAGGTTTTTCTTTCATATAGTTCTATCAAAATGCGACAACTTTCGTCGAATCAAAAGTGGAGGAATCACTCTAAAAATATTGGATTACTATTTACTATCGGTTGCATCTTCATTGTATACGTGATAGATGATCTACCGCCGCTGTACAAATCGTTGTGTACCTGACATACATCAAGGCTTGCATCTACTCCGTTCAAATGGATAATGGAGTGGACAAAAGCTACGAGATGGGAAAGTTGTTTACTTGACCTTGAGTGTAGAGGTTGCGAAGTCATGACCAAGGTTTGTGTTTTTTTGGCACAATGAGGAAAATCGAGACTTAGTATAGGAGTTTTTCTATGGATGATCGATCCTTCTGAAGGAACTTAATGAATCGATCACTAGTAACACCGAGTTAGAGATTTTGTTAACAAGGTTTTGATTTTACAAAAATACGAATTTGGAATGTAATGTTTCTTTTGTTCGTGGACTGCTCTTGTCACCCCGATGCCATGTGTCGAGGCTGTAAAATCTACACACATCCGCAGGGTGTCTGAGTGCTTCTTTTCGACCAGTACAGGGTTGGCAACCCAATCTGCCTTTTTAATTTCTCAATGAACTTTGCAGCAAGTAACCTATCAACTTCTGCCTCGATTGCACCTCTTTTGGGATCGGAAACACGGCGCATAGTCTGCTTGACTGGTCTAGACCCTGGCTTGAGTTGTAGAGAATGCTCGGCGAACTCCCTGGGGATACCTGGCATATCAGCTGGGCACCATGCGAATATTTCCCAGTTTTTACGAAGAAATTTGACGAGCGAATTTTCCTGTTCACTAGTAAGACTCGACGATATGTTGACTGTTTTTGAGGGATCAGTTGGGTGCACTTGATGCTTTTTTGTGTCGTTGGTAGCATTGAATTGTCTGTCGGATGCTAACCTCTTGTGTTCCGGCAGAAGTGTGCGGTCGTTAGAAACCTCGAGTTTGGCGAATGATTGCTCCATCCCATACATCTCTGAGATTTTGCTGAAGTCACGGTCACATGAATCTGACCTTTGAAAGTTCCCGTTGATCGTGATGACTCCTTTTGGCCCTGGCATTTTGAGCTTGAGGTAGGCGTAGTGTGGGACGGCCATGAATCGAGCGAAAGTGGGGCGCCCAAGTATTGCATGGTATTGTGATTTCCAATCGACCACTTCAAACTCAATCGACTCGGTTCTGAAGTGAGTAGGATCTCCAAACGTAACATCGAGTTGTATGGTGCCTTCTGGGAGCACTGCTTTGCCTGGGACGATGCCGTGGAAAGTACTCGCGGACTTTGGCAGATTTTCGACTGATTTGTTCATTCTACGTAGCGTATCTGCAAAGATTATGTTGAGACCGCTACCTCCGTCCATGAAGACCTTGGTCATGGCGTAGCCTCAATTTGGCGTCGAGTACCAAGGCTGCATGCCCTGGTCGATATACTGCGGGTGGGTGGTCCTCTCGATTGAAGATAATCGGAGTTTCTGATCCTTTCAAAAAATTGTGACGGCTGGAGGTGCCATGACCGCCATATTGACGTGTCGAGTGTGTAATTTTTGCTCTCTTTTGGAGGGACGTCCTCGCTGAATCATGTTCATCTGCCCGCGAGTTACGGGATATTTTTGTTCGTCTCCTTGCTGCATCTGATGCACGGCTGCTGCCATTTGTGTTCCCGTAACGAGTTGTGCTGGTACCATGTATGCTGGCGTCGGTTGCGCTGGTGTTGGTGCGGTATACATCTGAGTAGGCTGTGTTTGCGGTAGTATGGAATATAACTGTGCTTGTTGGACTTGTTGCGGTGCTGGATGTGCTTGACCGAGCTGTGCTTGTGATGTAGTCGATGAAGCGTGCGTCAGTTGAGGAGGTGCACGTCCATCTCTTTGCATTCGTGATATATGTTCAATCGCGAGTTGATCGAATTCCCTGCAATTTCTCAGCGAGTGGCTAGAGCGAAGCTTACCATCATCCCCTCTGTAAAGATGGAATCTGCAATAATCGTTCATCCTCTCTTCGACTGAGCGCTCAGGCTCTTTGTCTGCTCGCCTGCGCCATTCGGCCTCTTGTAGCTATCACGGCATCGCGTTTTTTGCTCTCGACTGTCACGTCGATCGTCTGTACGGTGGTCTCGATTACCTCGGCGGTCGTCCGTATGATGATCTCGATTATCACATGATCGTCGGGTCGTCTGTCAGTTTGGTCGCGACTGTCCCTTGACTGGACAAAGCCTGCTGCGATGAAGTTTGGATGGTCATCGTCGTGATAACGATTCTTGCGTTTGCGCCTTCGATCATCTCTGTAGCTATCTCTGCGGTCTCGACTGCCACCCTCGTGATTTTCATGTGATGCTACGGGTCGAGTGCCTCGTACGGAGTCTTCTCCGTCTGCCCACTTTGTTGCGAGTACCATGAGTGCGGCCATTGTCTTTGGGTCTTCTCGACCAAGTGTTTCTTTGAAGTCTTCCCTCCAGAGTCCGTTTTTGAAGGCGTCGATTGCCCTATCTTCTGATACGTTGCCTACTGAGTTACGGATGGTGGTCCACCGCCGTATGTACGATCTCAGAGATTCATCTGACTTTTGCTTGCAGGTCCGGAGCTCCTCGAAGGTTTTGGGGCGCTCACATAGAGGCTCGAAGTATTTGATGAAATCACCCTTGAAGTGTTCCCACGAATCGTAGTATGATTCGGGTAGCGATTTGAGCCAATCGCGAGCCGTTCCTTCCATCATAAGTTGTATGTACTGCATAGCTGTAGTTGTGGTGCCGCGCTGACATCCGACTGCCAGCCTGTAATCTTCTAGCCAGCCTGATGGCTCTTGTTTGCAGTTGAACTTAGGCGTGGTAGCTAGCGAAAATTTTTGGGCATACGAGCCTCCCGGATCCGTCGAGTGAAGCATAGCGCTCCACATGGCCCGATTTCTGCTTCCGAGTCTGAGCTGTTGCTGTATGACCTCCTCGAGTGGCTCCTACTGGAACGATGACGGCGTGAGCTTTTTCGACTGCTCCTTTCCCGAGGGCTTCGACTGCGACGGTCCCGATCTGTATCTCTCCTTGGAGTTGCTTGTGGATGCTGTATGGCTTGTGCTGCTATTGCAGTTGTTTGTACAGTTGGAGGTGCTGATCCCTTTTTGGGTCTCCTGCAGGAGGTTCGATTGTTCTGAGGTAGGTGCCTAGCGTCATCAGCGCCCCGGCTGGCTCAGTAGGTATGGGAACTCCTTCCGCGTCGACTGCCATAAGGCTGGGTTTAGGTTCCGAGTGACCGCTGCACGATCTGCGTCTCCGAGGTTGATGAATCGTGACCTATTCGCGGGGTCGTTTCTGCCCGTTGAACTCGTAGACAATGCTCTTCGCCGAGCACTCGATATGCTGGCTTGCTTTTTGCGTTCTTCGAGTACTGCTCGGTAGTTCTTCAACCGTATCGATTCTTGCCACTGGAAGTATTGTAAGGTCAATACCTCTTCCGGAGTTGCGTTTGCTGGTAGCATTGTGCAGCTTTCGATTACTTTGCTCACTTTTTCCGCCATCTCTGCGGTGATGGTCAGCGTGGTTGTTCCGTCTGGCATGGTGACTGTGCAAGGGTATTCTGTAGGTCGACGGCATGTTGCGGCTGCTGATGTTTCTGCTGTACTCGCGGTGTACACCTGATACGGTACCACCCGATCTTCTGCCCACGTGTTGCTGATGCGCATTATGGATTCGGCGTCGTCATCCAGGCTCATGTTGGAGTTGCTTTGCTTGTTGGGGTTTCCGCTGCAATCGAGTTGATCTTCGAGTGCTTTGTCCAGGCTATCTGCGTCGCAGGTGAATATCTCGTGGCTGGCACGGATTTCTGGGCCGTTGAGATCGGCGAGGTATATGTTGTCATCTATGTTCTCCTGTTCCCCGCGACGTCGTTGCAGTCGACGACGTTGTCGAGTGACTCGATTGAATTGTTTGGGCGATACGCAGATTCGATCTCGCTTCTTCCAAATCTCTTTGCTACCTCGTCACGGAACTCTTGCGAGGTCATGGACGTTGCAGAGTCCTTGGCGACTGGATCGGGACGATCTGTGACGATGTCGCGCCCATGATGGATGGTGTTGCAGTCGAAGCGTTGTCGATTGTCTCCATGTTGAGTGTCTCCACGTCGAGTGGGTCTAACAGGTCCTTCACACCATCTTATCGACAAAGAAATTAAATTTTCCAACCGTAATATCCAAACCTGATTCGAGTCCGGCAAAGGCTTGCTGAGCTTCCATCGAGTGCGGCGTGAGCCTCCTTGGAGATTTTGGCGAGTGATCGCTTTTTGATTTGATGCTGGTAGATCTTGCTGGCGAGTTGCTGTTTGCAACGGTGGTCGGTGATTTGCTTTTTGATGATGCAGTAGGCGAGTTACCTTGTGCAGATGCGATCGTCGGGTGGCCGCTTGATGATGAAACCGGCGAAACCGTGAGCCCAATACTACCCCTTCCACAGACGGCGCCAATTGTCGAGGTGTGCCCTCGGCAAGTCCCATGGTTGCTATACCTAGGGTTGATTGTGTGGTAGAGAACGCGTAGTATTGGTGGAATCGACGGCTGACAAGCTGGATTTACCCAGGTTCAGGGCCCTCGAGTGAGGTAAAACCCCTACTTCCTGCTTGTATGTGTTTATGTTTGAATATGGAGGTTACAAGGGTTCGATGAGCAGCAGATCTCGTCGAGGTTTTGGTGGCTATGGATTGCTTGCTTTGATCGATCACCCTCCCAGCCTTTATATAGGAGGCTGGGTCTCGGGAAACATAACCGACCAAGGTTACATATATGGAAAGCCTTAACCGACTATAACTTGATCTAACTTGAAAAACACTCTTCGTTTTAGGCCTTCCTTCATGGGCTTCGATTAATCTTTGGGCTTCTTTGATCATCACGTGCACCAGGTACCCTTAAGCTGGGGTACCCACAGAGCATAACCTCGTCACCGTGTATGTCCAGCTCGCTCCAATTTGTGATTATAAACCGATACTGCTTCATAGCGTTTAGCAGTTCTCTCAGCCTACGGCCAGCACAGCCCTGAACCACTTAGCCACCCTTTCTTACACGCTCTAAAGCTTCTCCACTCGCGACGCTTAAATCGTGTCCGGTAGCAGAGTCGAATGGACACTATTGGCGCCGTTTGGACACGCCGCGGGCTATTGGGGCGCCGGTACCCACTCGCGACGCCAATAGCAATTTTTAAAACACGATTTAGACACGAAATTCATGCACACATTTAGGAAATATAACAAGTTTGAACCAATTTTAGATAAACTAAAAACCTAAATCTAATCTAGCGATAGTAGTAGGGGTTGTAGTCCTCCTAGCCGGGCTCGGCCTTGACCCCGCCGCTAGGCCCCGTCCGCCGTCGTTCTCCTCCTCCTTTACCCCGGCCTACGCCGTCGTCGTCGCCGGTGAGGTCGACAAAGGGGCTACCAGTCGCCTTAACGTGCTCGTTGAATGACCACGTGCAGGCCTCCTCCAAGGAGAGCGCGGGGATGACATTTTGCGACTCCTCGATCTGGCGCGAAGTAGGGGATCTCCTCCGGGTCGGCATCCAGGTCGCGCATGTTCTCCTACGTCTGTATCATGGCGAGGCGGAGCGGCATCATCCACGGTGACGGCTTTTGCTTATGTTTTTCGGCGGAGGAGGTGCGCACGGCTCGCGGATGGAGATGCCGCCGCCTCTCGTGCTATAACGTGGCGCCGTGTTCTCTTGTCCTTGACCCTGAGGAGGAGCGCCCAAGGAGTGCAGGGCGAGGGCGAGAGGACGAGGCCAAGCACGAGGAGGATGCCAGCCATGAGGAGGAGGCGAACATCGGGCCGGTCCTCGTGGGTGCCCAGCGGCTTGCCAGAGGTGGCGCCGGGGACACGTGCAATGGCTCACCATCGTTGCGGATGTGCGCAATGACGGTCTGGAGCGTGCGCCCAGGCACACCCAAGAACACCTTGTGCACGTGGACGTTCGTGTCCCTTAGCACCGGCCCCGGCCCGTCCCAACGAGTCATCTCCTCGGCTGCGTGTCGTCGCTGGTCCGGTGTGAGCTCCCTCTAGTAGTGGTCGACGACGGCCTGGCGGATGTCGAGGCTTGCTGCGGTGAGCGCGTACGGCACGGGATGCCGGCGACACAAAGCGCCCACTTGCCTAGAGGACACATGTTGGCGGTGCCGGGTACCCGTTGACACCTACTGCCCTGGGAGGTGAGCTTGAATCTAGTTACTTAACTCTGACAATGTCGATGACAACTTTAAAGTTACAGAGAGCAATTTGGCCCCAAAAAAGTTTAATATTTTGGTGTTCTATTCTTATGATAACATGAAACTTTCATTCAGAGTAAACACAATTGGAAGATAGTGTCGTGCGGCCTACCATCCTCGGTTAGTATTTTTTTAAATTGACAGAGATCCGACCCCAGTTCGATTGCACTTGAAACCTCGGGTACTATATTGATATAATTATCAGAGGACATTATTAGAAACCCTTGGATAATAATGAAAATATAAGTATGAAATGCAGTATATAATCAATAACAAATTAGAGGTGAGAAGTGATGTGAAATAGTAACAGGCAGTTGAAAGCCGTTAGAAAATCATACAAAAAATAGAGAATATTAAAATATATATACAATCCATGCGTTGTACAAATCGTAACATGGGATTTGTGCCTATTAAGTTTCATGAAATAGAATATATTATACTTCCTCACAGAAAAAGACGAATTTGTAAACCCAAAGTAGAAAATAGTGCTTGAACTATTTTATACTAAAAATTCACCAATTAGTCTGTTTTCAGCAGCTCATGTGCTGAAGTATTCAATATGTGATAGAAAAATAAATACTACACCATTTTAATAAATGGTCAGGATTCGTACGGGGATTTTTTTTTACCTGGTGCATTGTGATTTTTTTGAAGTGATGCATCGTTACTTAAACATCCAGCCATGCATCGTGATTTTTTGTAACTGATGCATCGTGAATTGGGGAGCAATGTATCGATACGTACGCTTGAGTTGCTAGCAAAGTTGGATTTTAACTGGGCCGGAATAACTGGCCATACGTGGACGAGCGAGCTGAAACTCTACGGCAAATCCTATATATGCATCGTGAATTGGGGAGGAACGGATGGTGGCCGCGTCGCCTGAAGCGAGGCGCGCGTCGACGCGGATGGGCCCATCAAGCGAGTTTTTTCTTCCCTTTTCTTCTCTGTTGATTTTTCGTTTTCGTTTTCGTTTTCTGTTTCTGTTTTTCTTTTTCTTCTGTTTTCTTTTCCTTTTTTCTTTTTGTTTTTTCTTTTGAAAAAATAAAATTCAAAAAAGTTAAAATTAAATTTGTTCATATGGAAAATTTGTTCAAATTTAAATTGTTCGGATTTTGAAATTAGTCCAAATTTGAAATTTATTCATTTTAAAAATTGTTCTGACTTCAAATTTTGTTCAAATTTGAAATTTGTTACAATTGAAAATTTGTTCTGATTCAAATTTTGTTGCGATTCAAAAAAAGTTCTGATTTCAAAACTTGTTCAATGTTCAAATTCGAAATTTGTTCCAATTCTAAAAATTGTTTCGGTCCGAAATTTGTTCAAATTCGAAATTTGTTCTGATTCAAATTTTGTTCACATTCGAAATTTCTTCTGATTTCAAAGTTTGTTCAAATTCAAAATTTATTCACATTTAAAAATTGTTTCGATTTGAAATTTATTAAAATTCAAAATTTGCTCCAATTTGAATTTTGTTCAGATTCGAAATTTGTTCAAATTTAAAAATTGTTTGTTGCGATTCAAATTCGGAATGTGTTCAAATTCGAAATTTGTTCACATTTAAAAACTGTTCCGATTTGAAATTTGTTCAAATTCAAAATTTGTTCCGATTTGAATTTTGTTCAGATTCTAAAAAAATTCCAATTTAAAATTTGTTCCGATTCGAAATTTGTTCCGATTCGAAATTTGTTTCGATTCGAAATTTATTCAAATTCGAAATTTGTTCTGATTTAAAATTTATTCAAATTTGTAATTTGTTTTTATTTAAAATTTATTCAATTTTTGCGTGCAGGAAGAATCAGTACACGCGTACAGCGAACAAGAAAAAACTTGCTTTAAACAGTCACGCGCGAGAAAAAGAAATCACAACGTGAAAAAGTCGCGCGAGAAACAGTCTCGCCTTATATGGGCCGAGCCCATTAACCTCTAGCAGGCAAAGAGGCCGAGTTAGCTCCTATTTAGCGCTCACAGTGTCGTTTGGCGGGCTGGCGCGTATTGCATGTCCGCATCGCTAGTAGCAGACTGTTATTAGGCCTGGCCCATTTTACTGGTTCACTAAATTCCGTATGCCGGAGCAATTAAAACACGTAGAGCCTACTATTGCTTAGATTGACATGATTGTACTGTTTGCTTGGAGCGTAAACCTATTATGGATACTTACAAAACCAATGAAGCTGGGTATAGGTTTTGCTAAAAAAAATGTTTGAGGATTTAAAAAAGTTTATGATTTTGAAAAATGCTAAAAAACAAATAATGTCCATATTATTTAAAATATTCACGATTAAAAAAATGATCATGCATTTGAAAAAATGTTCATGCATTTGGAAATTTTTCAAGAATTTGAAAAATGGTTCATGAAGTTTTCAAATCTGAATATTTTCAAAATCCGAACATTTTTTTAAAATTACTTATGAATTTGAAAATTGGTTCATGAATATGAAAAGTGGTTCGTGAAATCTTTAAATCTGAACATTTTCAAAATTCGAATGATTTTTAAAATATGGTCATTAATTTAAAAATGGTCCATGAATTTGAAATATGGCTAGTGAAATTTTCAATCTAAACATTTTCAAAATCCAATTTTTTTTTAGAAAATATTCATGAATTTGAAAATGGTTCGCGAATTTTCAGATCTGAACATTTTCAAAATCCGAATGATTTTGAATTTGAAATTAATGACCATAAACGGTTTTCAAATCTGGACATTTTTATTTGAACATTTTTAAAAAACAAAAACCGCAAAAAAAACAAAAAAAAAACGAACTGGAAAAAAGAACCTAAAACAGAAAAACGAAAAGAAGAAAGAAACAGAGAGATACGCCGGCCCAGTTAGGAGCTAGTGCTTGCAGGAGGGGTATGCGTTTGTAAGCTAACCCGCGCAATGAGTGCTGAATAGGAAACAAGCGATGATGCGAAACGTTAGGGAGCGGACCGATCGACCGAGAATGACGGTCAACCGAGCGTTAGCTTTTAAAAAAAAGGTGCCGGCCATGGGCTGCTCTTCTGGTGCCGCTTGCGCACAAATTAAGGAGTTGGCGCCCTCCAAAGTCTTCACTCTTCACATGCTGTCGACGCCGGCCTCACGTAGCCGGCTAGCTAGCGGTGAGGCGTTGACGGAAGAGTTCTTCCTCAGCGGTGTGCTCGACGTCGGCGATCGACTTCATCACCTGACTGGACTGGCTGGGCAGGCATGGCTTCGTACGAATAATGAAGAAGGTGAGCAAGGCGATGGACACGTTCGCGCGCGGAACACAAAGGCGGAAGGGCCCAGCTTCATGCCGATCGAGGGACGTGGTGCTTGAGCTCGTCCACGAGACAAGTAGCTGCTAGCACCTCAACGTCAAGCTCAGGCGAGACATTCGTACTGTATGTCCGGCAAGCGGGCGATGATCGATTATCAGCGGGCGGCGGCGGAGTAGACCCGAGGTCAAGGCGTACCCATATGCTTTCCCCCGAGGGTCTGGCCATGTCTCAGATGTTGAGGAGGCGTCATGACTCGTAGACTCGGAGTAGACCAGTGGTCAGCCACTCGGTCGCCGCAGGCTGGTGGAGGAGAGCGACCTAACGGGGCGCTGTGCCATGTACTGTACCTACGTGGAGGTCATCGACCCTTCATGAAGAAGACGATGAGATGAGCATGCACCAGTGCGACGCCGCAGAGTCTGCCCGAGGCCCAGGACAAGCAGGATGCCTCCATCTACAGACTACGGCTACCACTTCCGCGCTGGTAGCCTGGTAAACGTAAATGGATGTAGAATCAACATTTATTACGCCTAGTGGCAGAATGGACAAGTACTCCGCAAAATTAACTAATCTATACACATGCATACTATGCAAAATATATGAATTTAGGTGTGGCAGAAGCCACAAGTACTTGTCAGATAGCTCGGCCACTACGTAGGTGGGCTATCGCTCACAACTAGACGATGTAGTTTTGGTATGGCAGACGACCTACTCGACTTCGTCGTCGTCCATGGGGAAGTAGAGGATGTTTACGACGCTGACGTTGTGGAAGTCTACTCTCCTTGTCCTCGGATTGTTCTGAACGGCAATGCATGTTCTCGAGGCGCGCCTTCGATAGTTATAATTAACGCGTGAATTAATTAGGATAACATATTACTACCAAATTGTCCTTGGTCCTAACTCTGGCCATAACCATATTAGCCGTCGGATCATCTTAAGGCTACACACCCTAATATGAGTAGTAAGATGAGTTGCGAAAATAAAAACATGAGTTGCATGATGCACCAGAAAATCTCCCTTAATATATAGGAACAACATGTAAAATCTCGCTTAATATTAGTGTCCACGACTCACTTGCAAGGTAGAAAGAGTAAGTAATTAAGAAAGTCGCTAACTAGCTGGTGAAAGATCAAAAATGATGCAACACTGGATCGTATTTGATCTTAGACGACGGGACAAGGAAGCTAGTGTCAGATAGACCACAGAGGAAGAGCAAGTGCAACTTTCAAGATATCGTCGAGCGTCAATGGGAGGCGTGCGAGAAGCTCAGCTAGCGGAGCAAACCATGATATATGTGCTTGTGTCGAATGTAAAAAATTTGTCGCTAAGCTAACATCATTTGTACCAAAAGGAGACATGAGTTTAAGCATACCCAAAGTTGAATTACCATTTCAGAACAACCACTTGTCAGGTACCAACTATAATTTCTAGTTAGAAAGAGTAAAAAGAAAGAGCACGCTAACCCGGAGAGATCCTCGTCGAGATGCTAACCCAGAGAGTGCGCTAAAAAGTCATCGGTGTTATTTGCTCTTTGTCTTGGGTGATTTGAGCATGCAGAACCTGAGAAAGGTAGTTTTAGATCCATCCGTGGAAGAAGAGGGGGGAGGGGTTGCGCAGATGAAAGCCTTCTTACTTGTACAAAGATAACTTGTATTTATAGAGAAACAACGATGACTTGACTCGTGCGATGCCGACATTTGAGGCCAATAGCTGAACAGATGACGGAGTTGAGCTTAACACCGCATATTTGCCAAAGCAAATCCATCCACACCGCATCCTTGACTCGAGTGGCGAAGTCTACGGGTGCAGGGGGTGTAGCTAGCTTATGCTAGCATGTGTCATGGCCTCACGGGACACCCGGTAAAATCCATTTTCCTTGTATTATGTATTTTTTTAGTGTGGAACACTCCTAAGTCTAGGTGAAAAAAATATCCGGAAATGACTTTCTGGCGGAGCCGGTGTTTACCGGTGCCTTCCTGACCAATAATAAAACGCCACCTGCTGTCGTATGCTTATACACCGGCCCCGTATCTGGATGTAAAGTCTCTTTCCATTCATTTGCTGCATCCGTATATCTCATCCGGGCCCCCACAGCCACGTGATTCGGCCGGTCAGTTCATTCAGTGCGGAAGCCATCCCATACTCTCTCTCTTCAGTTATTATGCAGAGTCCAGCCGAGCTAGCTTAGTCTTGTCTATTCACACATCGACCAATGAAGACAGCGACACACAAAACGGATAATAATGGTTGATTAGCACACTTCAGGAGAAAACAAAGACACATTTAGAACAAGCAGCGATTCATCAAAATACTGGCTCTTTCACTTGGACCGCACTTGAAATTGGATTGTCAAAATACAGTACGTGCTCTATATTTAGTCGACTGTATGTGCGAGATCCTAGAATTAAAGTGACGACAATGCGAGCACATGCAAAACATAATTACGATGCACAATGATACTTCCTGTAGAGAACTGCTGGAGCATATTAGACGAGCTAGCTTATCCGATTTGAGAGTAAATGTATCTTCATGTAAAAAAGAGAGTAAATCTATCTCATAGCTATTTCCAATACCAAATTAATCTTCTTGTTCTTAATTATTTTTTATCAAGTTCACATCAGTTTCAAAATAGTTTCAGTTCGTTTTTTCCAAAATAGTTCAGTTTGTTCCACAAAGTATCAAAGTATTTTCAAAATTTTCCAATACTAGTATATATCTTTTTCTTAATAATTTTGTACTAGATATTTGTTTAGTATGTGTTCCATAACATCTTGATATCAAAATAATTGACATATTTTACATACATTTACTGAGTTTGTGTCATACCAAATATGATCCAGCTAGGTTTCAGAAATCAGTTATTTTGATTATGGATACCAGTATTATATCAACAAAATATGACATATAATATTGAAATATGAGCCATCATTTTCTGATTTATATATGACATGAATCACATATCCATGTTAACCAGATATGTCACAAGGACGGTTTTGATATCAGATTTGTATCAAAATAATATACATACATTTACTGAATTTGTGTCACACCAAATATGATCCAACCACGTTTCAGAAATCAATTATTTTGATTATAGATACCACTATTATATCAACAAACTATGTCATATAATATTGAAATATGAGATATCCTTTTCCGATTCATATATGACATGACTAACATATCCATGAGCTAAGTAAGATCTCGGTATAAAAAAACTAGGCTTATATTTCATTGATTTGTGGAATTCGAGTCATACAAATAAAAGATTTAAAATGCTGCTAGCTAACCAATTAGACACACTTTAGAGTTTTTTTAGGTACTCCAATAAAACGAACAATATGTTTGTCAAGTGTCAGTACAATAACATCTTAGTATCAAATAAATATGACATATATTACACATTTACTAAATCTATGTCATACCTGAGATGATCTAGTTATGTTCTAAAAAACAATTATTTTGATTATCCATACCAACATTATATCAACAAAATATGGCATATATATGATTCACACATATGTATCTAATTTTTTTCCAAATAGTTTCAGTTTGTTTCAGTAGAAGTTTCATCTTGGTATGAAACAAATATGACATATGTTACATACAGTAACTAAATTTGTGTCATACAAAAAATGAGCCAATTTTGTTTTAGAGATCAATTTTTTCTATCAGAGATACCAGTATTATATCAACAAATTATGTCAAATACTATTGAAAAACTCCAGCCGACAATTACACATGATAATTAGACCATTAATATTAACCCCAGCCGCTAGCTTAGTTAGGTGCAGTGAAAAACTCCACGGCTCTCCAGATTAACCCGAAAAGGATCAGGAAAAGGATGATTTTTTTGCTGTTGTTGTTCGTCTGCCATGGCTGGCTAGCAGGGCTGGAACATGAACATCTCGGGGGAGGATCTGAACAGTCGTCGAATGAGGCGCCGTCGAATCCGCCGAGGAGCGGGTCAGTGGCGGCGGCGGCGACGGTGAGCGCGACGGCGGCGGGGCGTTGTTGCTGTTGGCCGTGGCGTTCATGCAGGAGATGATGTCCTCGAGGGAGCTGAGCCACGCACTGTGCTCGGTGGCCTAGGTGCGGAGGACGGCGTTCTTGGCGGCGATGGCGAGGACGACCCGCGCGGTGAGCCCCAGCGCGGCGACGACGCGCGCGGTCACGCGGCGGAGGTGCGCGGCGAGGTCGTCGAGGTGCCTCTGCTTCCGCTGTTCCAGACGCCATCTCGTCAGACGCCACAGCTCGTCGTACCTCCGCGGCAGCGCCGCTGCTGCCTCGTGGCCGGAACGCACGTTGCAGGGCTGGTTGAAAGTTGAAGATACCGCTAGGACCAATAAATGACGAGACGTATCATACCCCCTCCCATACTATGTACCACCGGCCGCTCGTTACGCATAAAATACCGGAAGGGAATCCAATATACAGCAAGCACCGATCCGAATCGCGAACTTGAGATGGATGGCGGATGCTTGACCGGTAGACACCGGCTCCGCCAGAAAAATTGCGTCGGTGAAAAATCTATCTGTCTCATGTGATGAAACCGGATTGATTATGCTCTAGCACTAGTGGAAACATGGCCTTTCGTCCCGGGTGGTAAGGACCTTTGGTCCTCGATGCCCACCCGGGACGCCGGAATCGGCACTAGAGCCCCCCCCCCCCTCTAGTCCCGGGTGGATTACGGCCCGGTACAAGAGAGGTCCACGTGGGCTGTGGCAGAGCGCGTGGCTGAGGACTTCTTGTACCGGGCCGTAATACGACCCGGGACAAGAGAGTCCCGACGTGGCGGCCTCTGCCTTTTTTTTGTTTTTCCAGCTTATTGAATATAAAAACTACGTTTAATCTTGCAAAATATATGGTTAATTAATTACAAATCAGAAAAATAAATATAGCATATCAAAATATTCATAAAAGAAATATTTATGAGAATTCGACCGGGACTAGAGCCCGTCTATTCGATTACAACCGGGAATAGAGCCCGTCTATTCGATTACAACCGGGACTAGAGCCCGTGCATTCGATTACATTGAGGTCGACCGGGACTAGAACCAGTCTGTTCGATTACATGGAGATCATTTCCTACCCGTCGATGGCATTGTATCTTCCCTTTGTGTTTATGACATAGTCCATCAAAAATCTCGCAATTTCCTCTTGAAGTGGTCGAAAGCGGTCCTTTAGTTCCAGGTTCCTCCGCATGAAATCCATCTATAAAAGAAGGAGATCAATGTGAATATCAATCATCATAACAGAAATTATGAATGACACTTAACACAATTGATGGTAATAAAATAAAACTGTGAATATATTTTGTTCACTTACGGCTCCATGAGTCTGTGGGTTCCGCTCACTGACCTCCCGGCGAATCCACTGGCACACGAAGTATCCACACAAATTGGTGCCTCTCGCAGGACTTTACGAGAATAGATTTCAATCAAATAATAATCAAGCATGGTATGATGGTACTGAAATTTGAATTAAGAGATGCGCGAACCTAGCTCGTACTACTTACCTTGTCAGGATAAAACTAGGCACCTCTTTAAATTGACCTTCTGTCCTCACTCTGAATTCTTTCCAAATGCTGCCCGGCAAACAAATGAATAAATGAGTTATAATTAGTTACTTGATATCTCAGGAATTGAACAAATTAAAGAGACCGATATAGTACGATAGAAAATACCTTTGGAGAACATCTATAATTAGTTGGTACCTCTCTTGGGGCCACCCCAATGAGTCAAAGATGTCAACTCTTGCATCATCAACTTGAATGATTAGCAGAATGTAATGGTTGCTGCGCAGGTTTATATATGTCAGTAACTAATCAGTTACACTTAACATCGAGTAAGCAAAAATTAATGTGTACAAGACAGTAACACTATTAATTACCTGAAGTGGTAAGGAAACAATATCTTCCTTTTATAATCTTGCCTCTGTATGAATCTAAACAAGTTGGCCACCGTTTCCTAGGGGTAATCCCGTAGCATTTTTTCATTAATTCGGACCGGGTCAACGAACCCAAAGTAAAATATTCTCATTCTGTCACATTCATCACTCTTCATTCTGCATAATAGCGTAGTGAGCATAATTAGAACAAGCAATGACCGAGCTGAGCTATAGACTTTATTTTAGAAATAAATGAATTTAATCACTTACAGGCAATAGGTACTGACGATACTCAAGTCTAGGGC
The DNA here is from genome assembly GCA_947311845.1 of Poa pratensis. NCBI lineage: Eukaryota > Viridiplantae > Streptophyta > Magnoliopsida > Poales > Poaceae > Poa > Poa pratensis. The sequence continues at coordinate 2,128,211 of CAMZMU010000093.1, read as the reverse complement.
GTCAAGCTGGTATAACTGATAGAGTTCTTCAAGATAAACAGTTAACTCGTCTTTACCTATGTAATGTTCTTCTGTAACTTGCACAAGGAGCACTTTTCGACCTTCCCTTGTGACATTCATGTACCAGTCATGCAGTCTTCGCATTTGTGTTGGTAGAAACTCGATCTGATCAGGTGGCACTAGAGACTTCCCGTATTCCCAGGTCCATTTATCTTGCCCAAATACATAAAGGGGTGGGAGCTCTTCTCCACCCTGGACATCTCCCAGTGTCCTCTCATCATGACCTCCAGGGATTTGAAGTTCGAGTGATTCAAATCCGGGGTTAATTTGATCCACGCCGACACGAGCATAGCCATCTGGAATCTCATTGCCCAAATATAGTGCTGTAAGTTAAAGCATAGCCGTCAACCGCCTTCACGGATAAGTTTCCTCTCATCAGTGCCTCATGTAGCTCACAACTTGTTTTCTCAGTGATATAATCCACGGGGTAGGTTTCCTTCGATGCCTCATGAGCACCAACCCCCGTGGAAGCCACGCTGCTTCTCCATTGAGATGGACCACTTGTTGGAGCATCTTCCTGCAGCTGATGAGTTGCCCCATGCTCGCGCATTTCATCTATTTGCTTCTGTTGGTGGCTCACGATACTTTCTAGTCTGCTCAACCGGTCTGATTCCTCCTGCTCCTTCCTCTTCTTTGCTCTTCCTCGGCTTCTATAAGATTCACGGTCCTCGGGAAACCCTTCATTCCACGTCACAGAAGCTCCCTTGCCTCGTGTTCGTCCTCCTTTTTCTTTATTACCGAGGGCCTTTGTCAGCTCGTCGTTCTCTCTGTCGGGAATAAACTTTCCCTCTCGAGCATCGGCGAGTGCATCAAGAATTTGCTTCCGGGGTATAGGAGTTTCTTTCTTTTCATCAACTATTAGATCCCCCGTTTCCATGTCATACTCCGCCCCATGCGCAAGCATCCAATTTCTGACCCTATGGGGCCAGTTATGTGTAATTGGAGTGATCCCTTTATTGCGCAGCTCGGCCTCAATCATATCCCACTTAGTCTCGGCACTTGCGTAGCCACCTGCTCCCATCTTATGGTGATATATCTTTTTCGCTGCATTTTCCTTATTCTTTTTCGATCTTTGCTTAGCTAGTTCTGATTCCTTGTATTCCATAAATGCCTTCCAGTGAGGCCGCTGCCTCTCTAGTGTGCCAGTGAAATCTGGAGCTTTCTTTTTCACTTGCCAATCACGGTATAATCTGTTCTTCTAATTGTTGAATTGTTCAGCCATCTTCTTCAGAGCGAAATGCTTGACTTTTTTCGTCATGGCTTGTGTCCTTTCGGTAGAATCCAACACCGGTAGGGTGAACTTTGCTATGACCTTGTTCCAGAGCACATCTTTAGTTCTGTTGCTGACCCAACTAGCTTTTTCGGCGCCCTCTAAGTTTTTTGGCTCAATCCATTCCTGAATGCTGATCGGAACATTGTCACTAACAACAACTCCGCATTGATACACAAACTTAGATGCGTTCGCCTTGGGCTCCAACGGTTTTCCCTCTAGAGAGACGACCTCAATTGTGAGATGCACATCATCGGGCATCCCTTTGGCATGGCCTCGTTTAGTTTCTGCAGATTGGGCTGATGCGGAGATCTAAAAATAAAATAAAAACACATGTGTTAATACATACATATAGTACTCAATTATTGCATCCTGATCAACAGAGCTTTAACTAATACAAAAGAAATATAATGTCGAACACCTCGCCAGACTGCGGAGGTCCACGAATTAGCGAGTCGTCATTGCACTCGATGCTCGTTTGCGCATCATCTCTTTGTTCATCCTCCATTCCCGGACCGGACTCGTTCAAAAATTCTGAGCCATCTTCTGTTCCACCGGCTTCTGCTCCCCCCACGGGTTCACGTATAATGTCGAACACCTCATTTTCAAGGTGTCTGTTGTTGAAGTTATCCATTGTGCTTAACTAATACAAAAGAAATATAAAACAATGTTAGCATTAATTAGCAGAATACAAAAGTTATACAAAAGAAATTTGCAAAAAGTATCACTAATACATAGCAAATTTAAATTTCTAACCCTAAATTTAAATTTGTAACCCTAAATTTAAATTTCTAACCCTAAATTTAAATTTAATTCTATACATAGCAAATTTACACTAAATTTCTAACCCTAAATTACTAACACTAAAAAACAATAAATACATAGCAAATTTAAATCTACACTTAGAAATTTGCAAAAAGTATCACTAATACATAGCAAATTTAAATTTCTAACCCTAAATTTAAATTTGTAACCCTAAATTTAAATTTAATTCCATACATAGCAAATTTACAATAAATTTCTAACCCTAAATTTCTAACCCTAAATTACTAACACTAAAAAACAATAAATACATAGCAAATTTAAATCTACACTTAGAAATTTGCAAAAAGTATCACTAATACATAGCAAATTTAAATCTACACTTAGCAAATTTAAATTTACACTTAGCAAATTTAAATCTCTAACCCTAAATTTAAATTTCTATCCCTAAATTTAAATTTCAATCTATACATAGCAAATTTACACTAAATTTCTAACCCTAAAATTTCTAACCCTAAATTACTAACGCTAAAAAAATCTAACCCTAAAATTTCTAACACTAAAAAAAAACCTCACCTAATTTCTAACCGCTAGGGCGGCGAGCTCGCCGGCGCACGGCCGTCGAGGCGGTGGAGGAGGAGGAGGGCGCGGCGGCGTGTGGAGGAGGCGCCCTCGGACGCGGCGGCGGAGGAGGAGAGGCGGCCGGCGCTACGGCGGCGGAGAGGCGGAGGGTGGCGCGGCGCGCGGAGGCGGAGGGCGAGGCGGCAGAGGCAGAGGGCGACGCGGCGCAAGCGGCGGCGGCGCGTGGAGGAGAGGGACGGCGGCCGCCGGAGATTTTGGCAGCCTGACGGCGTCGATTTCTTCGGCGGCGGCCTCCTCCTTCGTCTTCTCCCGGGTCGTGCCTTGGCCCGGGGTGGGTGCTGCGTATATATAGGCGGCCACTTCTAGTACCGGGTGGTGCCACGGGCCGGTACTAGAGGGGTACCTCTAGTACCGGCTCGTGGCACCACCCGGTACTAGAGGTGTATTTGGGCGCGTAGGTGGGCGGCGTGGGCGAAAACCTCTAGTACCGGGTGGAGCCACCACCCGGTACTAGAGGTCTGTTTTTTTGCTTTCAGGGACCAAATTTTTAAATTTTTGCGCGCCAATTTTTGAAAGTGCATTTGAAATGTATTTGGATATGAATTTGAATAATTTGTACATACTTTTGAATCTGACAAAAAGTTCAACATGAAAAGTGCTTGAATTTGAATATGTAATTCAAAACCATTTTCTGTTTTCTAAAATAAATATTCTAACTATTCAAACTATTAAACATTTTGCCATTTTCAATTAAAAATGCATTAGCTAATATAGTTTGAATTTAAAATGCATTAACTAATATAGTTTGAATTTGAATAATTTGTACATACTTTTGAATCTGACAAAAAGTTCAACATGAAAAGTGTTTGAATTTGAATAAGTAATTCAAAACCATTTTCTGTTTTCTAAAATAATTATTCTAATATAGTTTGAATTTTTAATAATTATCTCTTTATTTGAAAAACATTCTTAACAACATCTCATACACTTACATAAAAAGTTTCATACATTATTACACATCACTAACAGTTACATTACTACATAAACGGCCGGACTAGTTGGCTCAGAGGCCGTAGGATTAGGGGGAACGACAGGAGGAGCCAGCCCCGTTTGCGGCCTTCTGGTTCTCGCGCGCACGTTTGCGACGGAGGGCAAGATCCATGGAGGATGAGTCTTTCAGCGCCCAATCCAGCTCGGAAGCCTCCTTCGCCTTGAGATGGCTGGCAGTCTTCGCTCGCTGGACACGGTCGTCGTGGACGGAATGGAAGGAGGCTTCAATGGCCTCCTGCATCTGTGGCCCGCCGCGCTCTTCCCCATGGTCGCTCCAGTCGAAGTCGTCGTCGTCATCCTCCTGCTCGCCAGGAGATACGGCGAAACCTGGTGGAGGTGCGGCAGCACCTGGCGGCACCGTGGATCCCCATGCCACCCCTGCGGCGTACGCATACTCGTTGGGGTCAGGGACGTCGGACCACCCGCGCTCGTACGCCCTCCGCACCGGATCCGGCACCGGAGCAGGAGGCCGGTAGCTGGGCATTCCTCTCCATGCCGGGCTCGTGGGCATACGGCGGGATAGGCTCCCGCGGTAGCGCCCAAGCGCGCTCTGCCGAGCACGCTCGACCTCGTCTATAAGGCGCTGCGGCGGGCGTGGCGGATCCATCTCGTGGAGACGATGCGTTCGTGACTAGGAATGGTGGATTAGGGTTTGGGGATACATATATATATATATCTCCAGGGCAGCGCTGTGGGAGGACACGTGAACACGGCAGCGCTCGGGTAGGACACGTACGTGACCAGGGCAACGCTGGGGAGGACAGGTGACTGACACGAATCGTGACAGCAAAGCCCGCCTTTAGTCCCGGTTGGTGTTATCAACCGGGACTAAAGAAGCACACGGATCATGTGTTTCTTTCAAGCCATTGTGAGTAGTTGGATCAGGGTTGTGTTTCTTTTGAGGGCTTGTGAGCTGTTGGATCAGCACTATCACGACCACTTCGTGAGCCACATGACCCTATATATAGCCCCCCTCTTCGGCACTCAGTGTGTGTACTCATTGTAGTTCATTTGGTATACAAAGCATTCGGATTCCCTGCATACGTCAACGGTGCATTTGATATGCGGGCACTCACGAGCTAGCCACCGTTGGACTGTATGCAGGGGAAACCATGTGTTCTGTTCTATCTACAAAATCCTCCAGTTCATAGACCGAATACAAATCATTCGGATTCCCTGCATACGTCCGACGGTGCATTTGATATGCGGGCACTCAGGAGCCCCGTCGGGCTGTATGCAGGGGAAGCCGTGTGTTTTGTTCCAACTTTTTCGAGCGCTTGTAAGCCGTTGGAGTTTTTATAACCAAAAATCGGTGTTTAGAGTTTTCTTCTGAGTTTTCAGAACACAGTTACATAAAAGGTTTAATACATTATTACACATCACGGACAACATCCCAATTTAGTGTTCACTTTTTCTTCTGATTGCACCGTAACCATGGACAATCTTCATCATTTAACTTGATGCTTGGGTCAGTGTTCACTTTGAAGGGCGGAATTTCATGAAACTTATCGTAATCTTCTGACATGTCTGTCTTTTCCTCCACTCCCACGATGATTCTTTTCCCTGGTAGAACTATGTGGCGCTTTTGCTCATCGTTTGATGTATTCGCTTGCTTACTTTTTTTTTTCTGGTTTGGTAGACATGTCCTTCACATAAAAAACCTGAGCCACTTGACTGGCTAGGACGAATGGTTCGGTGTCGTACCCAAGATTCTTGAAATCCACTGTAGTCATTCCGTACTTCGGGTCTATCTCTACCCCACCTTTCAGGTTGAACCATTTGCACCAGAACAAAGGGACCTTAAAAAAAGGTCCATAGTCAAGTTCACATATCTCCTCTATGGAACCATAATATGTGTCCTTTTGCCCATTGTTGTTTGTTGCATCAAAGCGGACACCACTGTTTTGGTTGGTGCTCTTTTTATCTTGGGCGGCCGTGTAAAATGTACACTAGTACAGAAAAGCTTTTCTGTGGCGCACCATTTTGCTATTCTGTGGCGCATGGGTGGTGCGCCACATAATAGCTGCCACAGAATAGTGGTTATTCTGTGGCGCACCGCGACTGGTGCGCCACAGAATAACTATTCTGTGGCGCACCCGTGTAACCATGCGCCACAGAATATGGTGCGCCACAGAATAGTCATGGGTGCGCCACAGAATTACTGCGCAGTACTGTACCCGTATATTCATACAAATACCAGTATAATACCAGAATACATGTATATTTCATATTTACACAGATATAACAGAAACAGAGATATATTTTCACAGATATATCAAAACAAACACATTACTAATATATGTCATCACAAGTTGATACAAAAGTGCGGAAGTTTTACACAATTGTTGAGATATACAAAAGTTCATCGAATCGTTGCCCACGTTACAAAATGAAGTGTTCACCGCCTACACTAGGATCGAATAGATTACATCTCGGCGTTGACGGTGAGCAATAGCGGGAACACGACGATCTCATGTAGCCTTCTTCGCGAGCGCTACGAGCGGAGCGGCGCCGGGAACGATTTGCCGAGAGGCCCTTGAGTTTGTATTCCTGCATATCACAAGTTTCACTGACGCCATCTCTGCGTCACATAGTGTCACAACATTTTAATCATCGGCATTCTAGAAATGAATTAGCTAAGGTCAACTAACAATCATGCCTCATACTTAACTGGTATCAACTTACAAAAATCATGCCTCATATTTTATATCAACTTACCACAAAAAGATCAAATAGAGAAAAACCCGTATGATGGATCCTTCTTCCTGATCCGCTCCGGAAACGGATAAATGCCGTCTTTCGTCATCCACGTCCTCCTGTCATTCTGCTTATCTAGGCGTTCTTCGATCTCCCACTTAGACAACGCTGAAAATCGGTTGGGATATATATTTGATTAATGCATGATATAACTAGAGTATGATTTATTCATCTAATATAGAAAAGAAAGAAGCAAGGTTTCTACCTCTGGCGTTGTGTAAGGACCCCCCTGCTGTCTTGACATCTTCCAGGATGATTTTCGATAACTGTAACTGGATGCGATGGAAGTCTGCTCTAAGGTCATCATCAGTGAGATCCTCATCATATTTGGCCCATTCTTGGAGACGATATGGCAAATTCGTTATCACTGCATCCCGGACATACGATTTCATGTGTAAGAGGACGTAGAAGGCATCCACGTTGCCAGACTTTTGCTTGATGCAATGAAACCCCGTCCCATGGTAAAACTTGTGTGTGTTGTCAATTATACGTTTCGCTTTCTTCTCGAAGGAACCTCCGTTTTTGGCGTAGCCCTCGAGAGCCTCATCGAGAACACCCTTAATTCTAGTGTAGTCTTTCGGCGTAGTCCCTGAGTCTAAATATGTGGCAGTTGACCACTTCGGGTGCACGGCGATGAGTACTGAGTACTTGTCACTGCTCAACACAATTGAAACGGAATATTGGAAAGGATCAACACAACAGAAGAAATCTATAAGAAAGCATAAGATACGACAGCGGCGACTAGATGCGGACTTACTTGAAAAAGAAAGGCAGAAGAAGGCTGGTCTTCGTGCTCATGTTCAGCATGATTCTCTGGAGGTACTCCGTGGCCTTAGCCCGTGTCGGTGATCCTTCCTCCAGCTGGCTGTCCCGCATGTAGTAGGGATCCACTACCTTGACGTACGGGGTTTGTTCTCTCCTGATCATCATCGCCTGGCTGAGCGCGTATAGGCGGACCAAGTTATAGTCCAGCCGTTTAAAGTGAAACAAGTTGAAGACGTCCTCGCACGATATGAAGAACAGATCCGCTGGAGATTCATCAACGAAGTCAACCAAGTCCCTTGGCACCTTGACAGTGAACACCGGGTAGTTCGGATTCTCGTCTTAAGAAGGTTGTCCTCTAGCTTCAAGATAGCAAGTTGCAAAGGGGCCATGCATCCATCTGCGAGGTGGAGCAGCTCCGAAGGCAGTATCGGTTGACCAGCTTCATGCAACCGGGACGACAAGTCACCCGCACGGGGTGGTATCATGGGGTCACTACGGACATACCCCGGTGTGCTAAGTTTCGTCTTCGGAGCTGGCTTACTCCTCTTCCTGTGCTTCTTCTTCTCTCTGTATCTGGTGTATCTTCCGGAGGCAGTATTGGGTACTGTCTGGAGCCGAAGCTGATCACTGGGGCAGGCCCTTTTTTCCTCCTTCAGTCCAATCCCTGACAGACTCACATATGGTTGTAAAGAGCGACGTGAGCGTATTTGTCACCGCCGCTGAGATGAAACTCGGAATCATAATATTTTGCTCCATCGGTTCCTCGCCCCTTGTTCCAGAAACCCCAGCCTCGTCATTGTCGGCCATGTTTGCACTGCATTAAAAAGAGGCAAAAAGTTAGTATGACAAATATAAGAGAAAAAAAATCACCTAACTAAGTACTAAGATACCCCGGCCCATGCACTAGTCGCAATACCCCATATGTCCTATTTTTAGCAAAGTCATTCCAAATTTCACGAAAAAATCCGGCATGACCTTTGCTAAAAAAGGGACATATGGAGTACCCGAAATTGCCGGAACGGAAGTTAATCGACGTTCCGGCAATCTCAAGGGCCTCTCGGGGTACCTGCAAGCATTTCCAACAAAAAAAAAACACATCTACGGCCGGCACCTCGGCCGGCATCTCAACGACACGATGGTCGGAGCACAAGCACAATACCCCATATGTCCTATTTTTAGCAAAGTCATGCCAAATTTCACGAAAAAATCCGGCATGACCTTTGCTAAAAAAGGGACATATGGAGTACCCGAAATTGCCGGAACGGAAGTTAATCGACGTTCCGGCAATCTCAAGGGCCTCTCGGGGTACCTGCAAACATTTCGAACAAAAAAAAAACACATCTACGGCCGGCATCTCAACGACACGATGGTCGGAGCACAAGCACAATACCCCATATGTCCTATTTTTAGCAAAGTCATGCCAAATTTCACGAAAAAATCCGGCATGACCTTTGCTAAAAAAGGGACATATGGAGTACCCGAAATTGCCGGAACGGAAGTTAATCGACGTTCCGGCAATCTCAAGGGCCTCTCGGGGTACCTGCAAACATTTCATCCACAAGAATGTGGTGGCCAGAAGACCACCACCACCACCATCTCACAACCACCACAGAACCACCACAACCACAAAACAACCACCAAAAACCACCACAAGAATTAATGTGGTGGCCAGAAGACCACCACCACAGAACCATCTCAGCTACCTTTTCTGGAAAAGGTGGCCACCACTGGCACGGTTGCACAATGGCTGTGTATCTCTCTTCGCTTTCCTGCAATCAAAGAGTAGCATGTGAGCTGTTAACAGATAGCATTTCTAACTCCAAAACTGTCAAGTAAAAATTCTCTAACTCCACCACATAGCCTATATAGAAGTTGGAGAACACATGAGAATTTGTTCTGGATAGTAAAAATTCTCTAACTCCAAAACTGTCAAGTAAAACCTATCTTCACTCATGTTAACAGATAGCATTTCTAGGCCTTTCCCATTTGATTAAATCTTGAAAATTTGGGAAATGCACCTTTATAGATCTCATCTACTCCATCTCATCTTCCTTATCAAATCAAGTTTGAAAGGATTTGAAATAGTTTGCTCAATTATCCATGATGGTTTTGGGAGCTAATCAAACCAGTGACCATTAGTGAAATAATCAAAATGCAGCATCAACCCTAACCCAAAATGCTATCCAATGAAGGATGGTCGACTTAAGCAAGGTTGCTACAGGGTTTCATCCGACTCGTTAAAGCAAGGTTGCAATAAATTAACACCAAGCAACACAAATACTTAGCAGCAACTAACACAAAGTGGGCAGCAACACAAATACTTAGCAGCAACTAACACAAAGTGGGCAGCAACTAATTAACTTAATCCTAACTTAATCCTAAAAGTGGCAGAAACACTAGTTTCACTAACAATTCTATCCAGAGAGTTCCCTTAAGCAAAACATCAAACAAACAAGGATCTGAGCTCCCTGTCACAACAAGCAACTAACCTAACAGCAACTAAACTAACCTAGCTAGCACTAACCTATTTAACACTTAGCAAATTTGCTACTGCATATGCACTAACAATTTTTTCATCTCAATTTTTTCATCTCAACTAACATCAACCAGCACTAAAAGCAATTCGCAGCAAGGCTACTAGCAATCAACAACAGAATCAAAAACAGGAACTAAAATTTCTCTTTGGAATTTTTACAAACACCTTGGCTGCAGGAGTTCGGTAGGGGAGGGAGGAGGGGGAAAGGGGAAGCACCTCGGGGAGGGGAGGGAGGGGAGAGGGCGGCGATGTCGTGGAGGGGCAGCCGGCGTCGAGGTCCTGCAGCCAACGTGTCGTGGAGGTCCTGCAGCCGGCGGCGTCGAGGTCCTGCACGGCGGCGTCCTGCGGCCGGCACCGCGCGACGGAGAGACGGCGAGGGGGGAGGGAGGCGGCGAGGACGTCGAGGGTGACGTCGACGGCGAGGACGGCGAGGGCGGCCGGAGCGCGCGTCGACGGCGACGGCGAGGACGGCGAGAACGGCCGGCCGGAGCGCGCGCGAGTGTGTGGGGAGTTGTTTTCGAACGCGAGTGTGGAGGCCGCGGCGCACCCTGGCCCACATGTAAGTGTGGGCGACAAATTTCTGTGGCGCACCCTCTCTGCGGTGCGCCACAGAATTCTCACCTTTCTGTGGCGCACCCTGGCTCGGTGCGCCACAGAAATAGCTTATTCTGTGGCGCACCCGATAAGGGGTGCGCCACAGAATAGTTGGTTTTTTTATTTAAATTTTCTGTTTTTACACACATGTTAATAAAAAAACAGTTAATAGTTGGTTTTTTATTTAAATTTTCTGTTTTTACACACATGTTAATAAAAAAACAGTTAATACAAATATTGAAACTGTGCCATATATATCAAATTACATAGACCATATGCTTGTCTCTCATACAAAACAAATTATATATAATACACAAAAAAGTTTTCGATCTTCGTCCCGGCCGGCCCCAAACTAGCATTTCTTCTTTCCCTTCTTGGCGGTTGAATAGCTTAGGCCGGTCACCTTGAGACTTCTTCGCGTGAACGGACAACCTTTGGTAGGTAGGGAGGTCTTCCTTTTTTCTTTAGAATTAGTAGTAGGCATGTCGAAGTAGTTGTCGAATTCCTCCTCGATCTTCGGATCGCCGTCCAGGTCCTCCTCATTGGCGTCTCCTTCCATTCCGATGATGCTCCTCTTGCCCCTCCTCACGACAACACGGTTAGGCTTTGACGGGTCGGTAATGAAGAAGCATTGATCGACTTGGCTAGCGAGTACCCATGGCTCATTTTTCGCGGAGGCTTTCTTCGAGTTGGCTTCGGGTATAACCATGGTGGTGAAATACCGGCCTTCTTTTTCGACGTTCTTGGCCCATCTCACACGGAACATTGGCACCGACTCTCCACAGTAGTTGAGATCCCATATCTCCTCTATCCTTCCGAAGTATCTTTGTTTGACGGTAGCCTCGTCATCGGCGTAGGATAGCATAGTTACTCCTGAGTTTTGATATTCGCTACTCCTGTCCTTTTCCTCGGTGCAGAATCTGTAAGCATTGATGTCGTACGTCTGATAGGTCTTCACGTTCTGCGCGGGGCCCTGTGATATGGAGAATATGAGTTTTTCATCTTCCGTACTTGGCTTTCTGACCCGTGATTCGGACAGTTGTTTTTCCCTGAACCAACGCGTGAAGCTGGAGTTGTGCTCTCTGGTTACGTCTCCGTTCTTCCTCGGCCGGCCCAGGTCGATGTAGTTCTTCTCGATTATGCTTCTGTGCTCTTCCACCCAAGGTTCGATCAATTCTAAGTGTTGTAGCGCGACCCGGTGAGCCCTATCGAAGTCGACGTGTCGACCATCAATCAAGACAGGGAGTGAGCGGTAGCCCTCACGGTGACCAAAACCAGCGAGCCTGCCGACGTGCGGCCTGGTGGCCAGACCAACATCCTCGTTCTCGGTGCTTAGATAACTCTGGCAGAAGGTGATGCACTCTTTGGTCAGAAAGCCCTTGGCCATGCTTGCGTCTGGACGGGCCCTGTTGCGAACGAATCCTTTGATGACACCGTTCTGCCTTTCGAACGGCATCATGTAGTGCAGGAACGTCGGACCGAGCTTCAGTATGTCATCAACGACGTGGAGAAGGAGATGCACGCAGATGTCAAAGAACGCGGGCGGGAAGTAAATCTCGAGCTCGCATAGTATCCCCACGATCTCATCCTGTATCTTCTGGAGCTGCCTCACGCCGATCGACTTACGGTTGATGACGTCAAAAAAGTTGCAAAGTGCAGACAGCGTATCACGGACGTGCTCGTCCATTATCCCTCGGATCGCAACGGGAATTATCTGCGTCATAAGCACATGACAATCGTGAGACTTCATCCCGCTGAACCTCTTCTTTGTTTCGTCCAGATATCTGCTTGTCTTCCCCGCGTAACCGTAAGGAAATTTGACTCCTAAGAGGCACTTGTAGAACTGCTTGAGCTCCTCCGGACTCATAGTGAAGCAGGTAGGTGGAAGCACAACCGCGCTCTTCTTCCTCCTTTTGCGGCGACCTTGAGTCCCTTCCGTCTGGTCATCATTATCATCATCATCATCACTATCGGGGCCGTGAATATCTTTCTTGATGCCAAGCCATTTCAGATCGTATCGTGCTTTCTTCCCATCCTTGGTCTTTTCCGGCATGTTTGAAAGAGTGCCAAGAACAGCCTCGGTAACATTCTTCGTAATGTGCATTACATCGAGGCTATGGGGCGTGTGGAGGACCTTCCAGTACTCCAAGTCATGGAAAGCACACCTCGCTTTCCATACACCCAGCAGCGGTTTTACCCTCGGTCGCTTCTTTCCCGGCGCAGGGCACTCCTCCCAATTTGTCAAAAGCTCATCAATTTCTATGCCGGTCCTCGGGATCGGTTTTGTTTCTCTTTCTTCTTGACCATCGAACAAATCCCCGCGTTTTCTCCACGGGTGGTCCATGCGAAGCCACCTTCGAGCCCCTGGGTACACGGTTTTCGAAGACCCTTGTATTCTTGGTAGCTGGATATGCGGGGTCTCATCCATGCACCTGATACATCCACAGAATCCGTGGCCCACCTGGGCCGATACAGACGACATTCCAGGATAGTCCTGCACCGTCGTGAGCAACGCGGCGCTCATATTGAAATATTCTTTAGTGTAGGCGTCCCACGTACGGACAGGCGTCTTCCATAACGTTTCTAACTCCTCTTTCAACAGCTCGAAATACAGATGTATGTCGACACCTGGTTGTTTCGGACCCTGAATAAGCATACTCATGTGTATGTACTTTGACTTCGTGCACAGCCACGGGGGAAGGTTGTAAGGCCATACAAACACGGGCCAGGTGCTATGTGTGCCATTGAAGAACGGATTCATTCCATCTGTGCACATACCCAGCCTGACGTTCCTTGCGTCGCGCCCAAAATCTTCGAAGGCGATGTCCAATGCTTGCCAATTGATAGCGTCTGCAGGGTGTGTCAGGATGGTGCCCTTCTCCGGATCTTCTGCGGGCTTCTCCCTTTCCGCGTGCCATTGCATGAGCTTTGCTTCCTTAGGATCCACGAACCACCGCTGAAGACGGGGAGTGATAGGAAAGTACCATACCACTTTTCGAGGATTTTTCTTCTTTCCACTCTTGTACCGTCCGTGACCGCACACCGGACATTTGGTCAAGTCCTCGTAATCGCCCCGATAAATTACGCAATCATTGATGCAGGCGTGGTATCTCTCGTGCGGTAGGTCAAGAGGGCACAGGACTTTCTTGGCCTCCTCGATAGTAGTTGGTAATGTGTTACCCTCGGGGAGAATATCGTGCCAGAATTTCAGGTTCTGGTTGAAGCTCTTGTCGGTCCAACTGTTTCCCGACTTCATCTCCATAGCATTAAGCGTTACTTGCAAGCGCGTATCCTGAGGCCGGCACCCAGGATACAACGGAGTGATCCCGTCTATCCCCATTTGCGCTAGCTTGGCTTTCTCTCTGTCGTTGCTCGTCTGACTGAGAAGCAGTTCTTGAAAATGAGCATCCTGCAAGCCCAAACTTAGCGGGGTCTGCTCGTCTCCTTCGTCATGATGATCATGTCCGCCGGCATCTCCTTCGTCATCATGATGATCTTGTCCGTCACCGGCATCTCCTTCGTCATCATCTTGTCCGCCGCGGGCATCTCCTTCGTCATGATCATCTTGTCCGCCGCGGGCATCTCCTTCGTCATGACGATGATCTTGTTTGGCTTGTTCCGGCATGAAACCGTGCCTGAGCAGGTGCTCCTCCAATAATCCAGAATCAGGGTGTATCCACCTCTCATGTTTGCATTTTCGACACGGACATCTTATCTGCCTCCCGTTGGACCGAATCATGTCCGCCTTCGCTTGGTCCTTGTATGTTCTGATTTGACTGGAGCTCATCATTATGACCATGGTTGACTACGCGCTATACATAGAGAAGAAACGAGAGTACATAACTTAATTAGAGCCGCAACATGCATGCACACACAAACACACACAACACATCTAAGTCCGGCATCTCAACGACACGATGGTCGGAAGCACAAGCACAATTAATACCCACATGTCCTATTTTTAACAAAGTCATGCCAAATTTCACGAAAAAATCCGGCATGACCTTTGCTAAAAAAGGGACATATGGAGTACCCGAAGTTGCCGGAACGGAAGTTAATCGACGTTCCGGCAATCTCAAGGGTCTCTCAAGGTACCTCCAAACATTTCCAACAAGATGGTCAAAGCACAATAACCTTTCTCACCTTGTAGATTTGATCCAAAATAGAAGATGGGAGAAAGGAGACTATGTATGGAGGAGTCTATCAACCAAAATAAGTTTAACTAAAAAAAAAGGAGAAATATATGGTCAAAAATGGATGGGAAGGAGGAGCACCACGAGTTGGAGAGGAGAGAGAGGAGGAAGAAGAGGAAATGAGAAATGGGTAGGGGAAAGTGGGTGGAGATGGCCTTATAAAATATCTGGTACAGTTATTCTGTGGCGCACCCCTAACTGGTGCGCCACAGAATAACTATTCTGTGGCGCACTGGGTCAGGTGCGCCACAGAATAGTTCCCCCCAATTATTTGTGGGGCCAGAGCACCTTATTCTGTGGCGCACCTGCATGGATGCGCCACAGAATAAACCTATTCTGTGGCGCACCTGACCCAGTGCGCCACAGAATAAGGTCAAAAGTGGCAGACCCGTCGTTGGTGTGGGGCCCGCGCTTATTCTGTGGCGCATCCTTATAGCCGTGCGCCACAGAATAAGGCTATTCTGTGGCGCACCATGGCTGGTGCGCCACAGAAGCTTATTCTGTGGCGCACGGCTATAAGGTGCGCCACAGAATAAGCTTTCATAGAATTGGGTTTTCCTACTAGTGGTATTCCCATTTATCTCATACCCTTGGAAAGTAGATATAGTCGAAGATGGTGACTTCGCCAACAAGTATAGCTCTTCTCCAATACTGGTCTCATTAATGAGACGTAGTTCCAACCAACCGCCGAAAGTCTTCACGTGTTCTCCATCAATCGAATCTTCACCTTCCTCCGGGTATTTCAAGCGTAAAATATTCTTGTGTTCCTCGATATATGGTGCCACCAAGTTAGAATTATGTAGAACTGTGTAGTGTGCTTGAGTGAAAGAATGCCCGTTCATACATATTTTTGTTTTCTTTCCTAGCGTGCCTTTTCCACGCAGCCTCCCCTCATGGCGCGATTGAGGAACACCGATCGGCTTAAGGTCAGGAATAAAGTCAACACAAAACTCAATGACCTCCTCTGTTCCATAGCCCTTCAGAATGCTTCCTTCTGGCCTAGCACGATTATGAACATATTTCTTTAAGAGTCCCATGAACCTCTCAAAGGGGAACATGTTGTGTAGAAATACAGGACCGAGAACAGATATCTCATCGACTAGGTGAACTATGAGGTGCGTCATAATATTGAAGAAGGATGGTGGGAAGATCAACTCGAAGCTGACAAGACATTGGACCACATCCTTCTGTAAACTTGTTATAGTTTTTGGATTGATCACCTTCTGAGAAATTGCATTGAGGAATGCACATAGCTTCACAATGGGTACTCGAACATTTTCGGGTAGAAGCCCCCTCAATGCAACCGGAAGTAATTGTGTCATAATCATGTGGCAGTCATGAGACTTTAGCTTTTGGAACTTCTTCTCTGTCATGTTTATTATTCCCTTTATATTCGATCAGAAGCCAGACGGGACTTTGATACTGCTCAGGAATTCAAAAAAGATCTCCTTCTCTTCTTTGGTAAGAGCGTAGCTGGCATAACCTTGATACTTCTCTGGATTCCCGTTGTCTCGTTCATGCATACGTTGCTGGTCCTACCTTGCTTCTGGTGTATCTTTCGTCTTCCCATACACGCCCAAGAAGTTTAGCAGGTTCAGGCAAAGATTTTTCGTCACGTGCATCACGTCTATTGCAGAGCGAACATCTAGGATTTTCCAATAGGGTAGCTCCCAAAATATAGATTTCTTCTTCCACATGGGTACGTGTCCGGCAGCGTCCTTCGGAACAGATTGTCCGCCAAGACTCTTTCCAAAGATTACTTTTAAATCCTTGACCATATCATATATAACTGTCCCATTAGGGCGGGTAGGCTTCATCCGGTGATCTTCCTCACCTTTAAAATGCTTGCCATTCTTTCTTACGGGATGCTGTTTTGGAAGAAATCGACGATACCCCGGGTACACATTCTTGCCTTTCTTGCCCCCGCAATATATACTTTCAGTCTGACCTAAATAGTGTGTGCATGCATTGTATCGCTTGTTTGATTGTCCTGAAATGTTACTAAGAGCAGGCCAATCATTGATGGTTACAAACAACAACGCTCGTAGGTTAAATTCATCTTGTTTGTACTCATCCCACACACGTACACCTTCTTCACGCCACAACTGTAAAAGTTCGTCAACCAATGGCCTCAGGTACATATCAATGTTGTTGCCGGGTTGCTTCGGGCCTTGGATGAGCACTGGCATCATAATGAACTTCCGCTTCATGCACAACCAAGGAGGAAGGTTATAGATACATAGAGTCACAGGCCAAGTGCTATGACTGGAGCTCTGCTCCCCAAAAGGATTAAAGCCATCTGTACTTAGATCAAATCTTAAGTTCCTTGCGTCATCTGAAAATGTCTTGTACTCTCTGTCGATTTTTCTCCACTACGACCCATCAACGGGGTGTCTCAACATCAAATCTTTCTTACGGTCTTCTTTGTGCCATCGTAACAACTTAGCATGCTCTTTGTTTTGGAACAAACGTTTCAATCGTGGTATTATAAGAGCATACCACATCATGTTGGCAGGAACCCTCTTTCTGGGGCACGGCTCGCCCTCAACATCACCAGGGTCATCTCGCCCGATCTTATACCGCAATGCACCGCATACCATACATGCATTCAAATTCTTGTGCTCACCACGGTAGAGGATGCAGTCATTAATGCATGCATGTATCTTCTGCACATCTAATCCTAGAGGGCATACCACCTTCTTTGCTTCGTACGTACTAGAGGGCAATTCGTTAACCTTTGGAAGCATCTTCTTAATAATTTGAAGCAAATTTTCAAATCCCTTGTCAGAAGTACCATTCTCTGCCTTCATTGTAGCAATTCTAGTGTGGTACCCAGCTTTTTCTGACCATCTTCGCAATTTGGGTACAACAATTTTGTGTGATCAGCTAACATGCGCTCCAACTTTAACCTCTCGTTTTCACTTCCACAGTCCATTTGTGCATCACGAATGACCCGACGAATATCATCATCGGGCTCATCAACAATGGGATCTTCTTCATCTTCGTCTTCCCCCATTGTAGTATCACCGTGTTCATTGAACATGGGATAGTTGTCATCGTTCTCTTCTTCTTCGTTGTCTTCCATCAAAACCCCTCTTTCTCCGTGCTTGGTCCAACAATTATAGCCGGACATGAAACCGGACTGAATCAGGTGGATGTGAAAGATTCTTGAGGAAGAGTAATCCTTCTCATTCCGACAGTCACGACATGGACAATACATAAAACCATTCCGCGTGGTTGCCTCAGCCACATCGAGAAAAGAACGCACGTCTTCCATGTACGCTTTAGAGCGTCGGTCAACGTACATCCATGGATGACTCATCTACATTATATAATTAAGTATATCAAATACAAATTCATCACATTAAAACCAAATTAGAGTAGTGACCAAATGTAATACATAGTTCTCATAAAACATACATTAATTGAAACTAACATACAACTAGCTAAAGAATTTAAATACAACGACACATGCGATCAAAATCGCAACTAAGATAATTATTGAACCAACAGCATAATGATACCAAGCCTCTTGACTAATGGCATATTTTCTAATCTTTTTAAGCTTCAAGCGCATTGCATTCATTTTGATCTCGTTATCCAAGCGCATTGCCTCCATTTTGATCTCGTTATCCAAGCGCATTGCCTCCATCTTGATATCGTTTTCATCGATGACGTCGGCAAATTTGAACTCCAAATTCATCTTCTCTTCTGAGCATTGGAGACGAAGATCTTCACTTCTTTTCAATTTTTATTTCAAATCATTGATTTCTTTTTCAAAAAACTCGACAATAGGGTCTTTTGGAATTTCCGGTTCAACTACCTCCTAGATAAAAATATATCTATGTAAAGTTGGTCGGCATAATTGTCATAAACACGAAATGAAACAAATATATAGTTATAACAAAAAATCATACCACATCCGAATAATAGAGCGGACGAGAACCGGTGTGGACAGATGTCAAAACCATAGCACTATATATAACAAACAATTATACAACTAATAAAATTATACAAATAATAATTATGCATCTAAATCATACAACTAAGATTTTTTGAAATAAAAGTTTTAAAAAAAGGGCTCACCGAGCTGGTGCCGGTGACGGGACAATGCGGGCGATCAACGGCGGTGAGCACGGCACTAGAACACACAAATCATATTTTAATTTGAGCTCAAAATACATATAAAACAAATAAACTCCCTAACTTAGTCATTTCATCAAACACCTAGCTAGCACCTCAAAAATGAAATGAGATAAGCTAGTATGGAAATGAGCTAAAATGAGGAACGCCGGATGAAAGGATCAAGTTACTAACCCTGAAAAGATGGGTGTCGTTAATCTTGACAAATCGTGGAGGAAAATGGAGATGAACTCGAGCTCGGGAGAGTAAAACAATGGAGAAAATGGTGATGAACTCGAGCTGAAAAATGGAGATACTCTCAGGGGGTGGAAGATGATATAGTGGGAACATTAGTACCGGGTCGTATCATGACCCGGTACTAAAGCTCCACCTTCTAGTCCCGGGCCGTGATACGAGCCGGTACTAGAGTTCTGCTGCTGCCCTGCCACGGACCTCTAGTACCGGCTCGTATCACGGCCCGGAACTAGAGGTCCCCTACGACCCGGTACAAAAGCTGCGCGGCCTCGTAGCCTCTAGTACCGGTTCGTAAGTCACCCGGGACTATAGCCAATTTTGGCTCTGGACGAAAGGCCATGTTTTCACTAGTGTAGGCCCGCCTAGACGGGTGCAGTACCGCCAAAGCATCCATGAGCGTGGCCATAGAAAAGTGTCAGTGCGGACGTGGATAAGAAGGAGAATGAAGAACCTCGTCATGTGCGGAGCGAAGGTGAACTGTGTAGATTCTTAATTCTAACTCAACACGAACGTAGTTGTCGCGGCAGTATGGGATGTGTTGCTGCTTTTGTAGCTTCTTGTGAATATAGAGGACGGTCACAACAAGCACCAACCCACGAGCAGGGGCAGGCCTAGTTCAATTCAAGGGTATTCAAGTGAATATTCAAAAAATTGACCAAAAACTAAACGTACAGAGTACATAATCGGTATTACATACGAAAACTTACAAAAAAATAGAAACTAGACAGCCTATTCAGCCCACATCCATCCTCGTGGACCAGCTACTAGGCTATTAGCAGCCCCAATTAGATCTATCGCTGGCTCTCCTCGCACGTTCAACGTGTCTGTTCGTACGCCTAGCTCGGTTCGATGTAACTGAATCTCCGCTCCCAATAAGCGTTTTGGGTGCACCCGCACGAATCTGTCCCCCAGCGACGCGTCCAAAATAGAGAAAACGTTGCCGACACGTCTCAATACAGCGTCCGGCAACCCCGCTTTGCGTCCAGGTTCTGGGGACGCGACCGGGCGTGTCGGCAACCGCGGCAACGCGCGGCTCGCCCAAACCCGACATGCGGGCCCGACGCTTCAGCGACATAACGGCCGGTCAGCGTTATTTATTGCGGCCGCTGAGCGTTGAGCGGTTTCCGGACGCGTTGCGTCTCGTCTTCCCCGACGCGCGTCGCCGGAGTTACGACGCAAGGGAACAGCGCCGGAGTAATGGGGCGCGTTCCCACGCTCCCGCCCCGCGTTCCCGCGCTCTGCCTCCCCCCGTCCTTATAAAGCCCGCGCCGCTCACCTCCCCCGCCGCATTCCGCTCTCTCTTCTCACCCGGCGCACTCCACATTATTTTCTCCCACAGCGTCCATGGCGCACAACGACGAAGCGGGAGGCAGTGGCGGCGGTGCGGCGAAGACGTGCCTCCGGAAGGACGAGGCGGCGTTCTTCCACCGCCACCACATCCCCGTCCCGCCGGGTTTGCGCCTTCCCAGCGGCGGCGGTTGGCAGATGTCGGCGCTCGGCTTCGTCATGCCGCCGCTGCCGACGGGCGAGCGCTTCCGCGATCTCGAGTATGCCGTCGACAGCCCCAACTGGCGGGCGATGCTGGAGGCGCAGCGCGCGGCGGCACTGGATGACCACGAGGGGACGGATCGGCCGCACCAGCACAACACCGCGTGGAGGCGGTGCTGGTGGGAGGGTCGCGACTTCTACGCCCTGATGCGGGAATACGGCTACGCCGGCCCCGTCGACCGCCAGCGCGAGCTCTGGCAGATGCCGTCGAGCTCGTCGTCCTCCTCCGGCGCGCGGTCAACGATGCCGACGACCCCGCGCTTCGTGAAGGTGGAGCCGCCGCCGACCACGAACAGCGGTAGGCCGATCAAGGTCAAGACCGAGTCTAGATGGTCGGCGCCGCCGCGCAGGAACATCGCTGTCACCATCCGTGACTTTGGACCGCCGCCGCGGCAGAACGCGGCCCGGGTCAAGCTCGAGTCGGGAACGTCCAGCTTGCGCGCCAAGGTGAAGCTCGAGCCGGGGACGTCGTCGTCCCGCGGCAAGAAGCGCGCCGCGCCCGTGACGGCGCCGGCGCCGCGCACGCTGACGGAGGAGGAGGCCGAGGCGCAGTTCCTGAGGGACATCGCCCTCGTGGAGAAGCTCTCGTTCGACACGATCCAGCCGGCGTCGCGGGAGTACGCCGAGCACTGGTCGTGCATCGAGAACAACATCATCGACCTCGAGGCGCCCGTCCAGATTGCGTTAGAATTAAGAAGGAGGAGGAGCCGCCCGAAGCGCCGCCGTAGCAGGAGGCCGGCGAGTGGGACGACTGGGACCGCTACTACGGCTACTGGACCGGCGAATAGACTAGGTTTAGTTTAAATTTCACCGTATTTTGTAAAAAGTATCGAATTTCAATGAAATATGTTTAAGTTTGAATGAATTCGATTCTATTTTTTTTCCTGAAAAAACTATTGGGAGCAACCGGTGGGACGCGACGCTCCCGATAGACAGCAACGGTTGCCCACGCGCCCAACAGCGTCTGTCCGACAACTTTGCCGGACGCTCTATTGGGCACGCCGGTGGAGATGGTCTAAACTAGCGACGAGAACGCCCGGCGGCGGATTCCCGGTGCCGACGCAGCTGGCCGCTCCTCGTCCGTCCGCCGGGCGCGACTTCGCGGTTAGGCTGCACTTCTCCAAACCTCCTTAGTTTTCCTAATTACTTCTCCTCGACCTGTCGCATGCAGCTGTCGATCCGGCGTCCACGGCTGCGCTTGAAGCCTTGAAGCATCATTACTACTTTTCAAGCTTTGAAGCATCGCTGCATCGGTGACTTTTCCCCGTCTAAAAAAAAATAAAAGTGCTTTTTTTTAATATGTTGAATAATTGGTACTTATTTAAGTTTAAAAAATCAAGTTACGATCCGTTTCTATGTCTCGAAAATATTAAGGTTAAACTGTGTCATATCATATATATATTACATGATTCTAAAATCAAATATAATGGAAAACAAACTAGGTTTTACTCTCAAAAAAATTGCACCCTTCAGATTTTGAATACACACTCTCGAATTCCTGGGCCCACTGCTGCCCACGAGAATATCTAGATATACCGTATGAGCACCCCACCGTGCTTATGGTGCTATTTATTGAGAACCGTCTCGGATGAAGTTTCAACGTTCATTATGGACTTCTTCAGCAGCTACATCAAGCGAAGAGACGGTGCCGCGATGACCTGGAGCCCTAGTTTTAAAAACCGGACCGGACCGCCGGTCGGACCGGAAAAAACCGGAACCGGCAGCCCGGCTGGTTTTTTAAGCGCAGAAGACCGGAGTATCAAAAAACCGGAAAAAATAAATTAAAAATAATGAAATATATGAAAAATAAATTAGAAATGATGAAAAATTCGAAATTAGCTTACTTATTTATTAAATTTGCCGGTTTTTGCCGGTTTTTTGTCGCTACTGAACCGATTGAACCGGCGGTTCGACCGGTGAAACCGGAACCGAGAGCCTCGCCGGTTCAGTGACCGGTCCGGTTTTTAAAACTAGGCCTGGAGCAAGGGCGCTGTGCGATAGCGGCTAGGTTTTTCTTTTTGAATATGTCTTGATGACTAGGGATCGTGATACCAGGGCTTTGATTAAAGGACTTTTCTTTGTGGTTGGTGTGCTCACAAAATCGTTGTCGATGGTTGCGTAGTAAGCAAAGATTTGCTCTTTGGCAACTATCTTGGCTAACTGTGTGCAGTGGCGGAGCGTGGCCAAAGGCAGAGAGGGGGCTAAATTTTTTTTTGGCCGCCAAATGAACTCTTCACGCTAATTTTGGATGCAATTTCATATGTAACATCAAGAAATGATTTTCTAGCTTGAAATGCACTTAATTTTTTGGTTTACACAAGAATTATATTTGGCCAAGATCCACCGATTGGCAGCAGCGATTTATTAATTTATATAGAAACTGCCAGGGACTTGTAATTCTATTTGTAGAGGAGCCAGATCCTATTCGCAAAAAAAAAGGAGGATCTAGATCCACCGCTGGTTAGCAAGGAAAAACATAAAGAATCAATTGATGGTCCAAACACACAAGACAACAGCCTCCAGCCACACAATGCGCTGAGGACCAGGTGAGAAAGTATGGCGATTGGCTTGGCAGGATGAGAACTGACGGACTTTTTCTCTTTCTGCCTTGTGCTTGACTGAAACTAGTACTAGGAAACAAAACATGGGCCGCTGCAGAGTATCAGTATGCCTAGAAAAAACATGAGCATGCTTTTGGAGGGGGGGTTGCAGCCCAGTTTCGCCTCCAAGGCGCTCCGCCAGTGACTGTGTGGCTGTGAACTGAAGAATTGTCTGAAATGCTGTAAGAATTCTTAGAACGTGTAAATTTTGTGGCTTTTAACTCGACATAAAAAATGATCCATCACATGTATGGTATGCATCCAATCTACGGGAAGCACCTCACAAGGGGCTTCGCTTGCTCGATGCATTTGCAGCTTTGGCTTTGGCCAGTGGCAAAAGTTTGCTCGGTGTATTTGCAGCTTTGGCATTGGCCAAGGATAAAGCCTTTGCTAGGTATATTTGCAGCTTTGGAGGCTGACCCTTTGGTTCGTTTCAATAGCTTACCTTTGAGGATAACATATAAAAGTGTAAGCAAATTAAGAGGCCCTTAGTTCTTGTTGTGCGGCAAAACATGGATCAAACGTTAACATAGGGTCTTGAACGGTCAAAGTAGTTTGGATCAGCCCCTTTAAGCCTTTTCATATCGTTGGAGAGTAACAACCAAACTATGTTTACACGTTCGTTCCCATGCACGACTTACTGCTACGTACAAAGAGTAAGTAATTGAGCAAATATAGCGTACATACGTACGAAAATGCTCTTTGGCTCTCGAGCACCATGGCTCCCGATATCTCAGCCATTGAGTGTGCCCATCAGACCATCCGTTCACTGGTATGCGTACGCGTATTAAACTCTGCGCCATCCGTATATCCAGATGAACAGTACAGGGTGAGAACGTATAGAACAGAGGCTCGCATTTACTACCCGAGTATCTTAATGGCCTGCAGGTGTGCCGGTGTCTGAGACACGGTAACGCTAGGCGTAGGAAGCAGTAGGTGCACTGTTGCACAGTGTTGCCCGTGCCACTATTTATCTTTGTCTCTGGTCAGTGCAATCCCCCTCCCCATCCTCCAGTCGGGAGTCCCCTCCAGTCGCCATTCAATCAAAGCACAAGCTCGAAAATGTCCCAGACCTCCGCCAACTCACATGGCTGCCAACACCCCGCTATGTCGTTCCCCGCGAAGGAGATAACTAGGGTCGTCGTTTCTACAAATGCCCAAACTCGGTAAGTTAAGCGGCTTAATTGCTCTGCAGGCGGTGCCTCAAGTTGTGGATGGTACCAATCCCAGTCCCCGCTGTCCGCAATCTTCTTCCACGCCGGTTCATACGCGTTAACCACGGAGCACAGATGGCGCACATAGCCATCTGCGTACTCAACCTTGTCTTCACGCTCATCATCTGGTTCAGCATCGAGTGAAGCCGTTGGTGCCCAGCGCTGGATGATGATCAAGGAACTTGCTTCGCGGGAGGAGCAGTAATTTAGATAATCAGTCTGCAGTTTAATTTCCACTAGGGGTCGTAGTTTTCAATTGTAATTTCTAGGGTTTAGAGCGAAGCAGAGCCGCACGACGTCAAAATAATGTAATACAGTATGTAGTTTGCAATGAAAAATGGCCACGATCAAGCGATGCTAATCAGAGTGAGTATAGACAGATGCTCCAATCGTCAGCCTAACAGACAGATGCTCTAAGCACCACCACAATTATTTAAGCCGATTTATGTTTTCGAGCCAAAAAAACCATATCATTTAATTATAGACATGCAGAGCTAGGCATTGATGCGCCAGAGGCACTGAACAGGCGTCAGAGGTTCATTGCAAAACACGGCAAGCACACAGTGTGACTAGACAAGATAGACTCGCTTCAGCTGTGCAGGTTGGAATCGAACGTGACTTGCAGCTAGTGTCGGCAGGATCGCTAGCTGTTTTGCGGGATCGTTTTGTACCAATACATTTTATTATTAATATTTGTCTCCAATGGTGCTATTTTTTTAGACAATTTTTATGATCCGTTAAAAGTTTTGTCAAATTTTCAAATTTTATAACCATTTTTTTAGAAATAAAAATTAAATTGGAAAAAAATTAGATAACTTTACTAATTGCTTAAAAGTTCCATCCTATATTTAATCGATTTGACCAAAATTCGGTCAATTCAATCTTGTCAGAAAATAAATAATGTAAATAATGGATGCAACATAATACGTAAATTTTGGTCATGGGTTGTTAGAATTGGACAAATTTTGGTGAATTTTTTTTAAATTGAACCCGTAAAAAATAATGCATTACTTGAAATTTTTAGAAAGAACTTATGACCCATTTAATAGTTTGGTCCATTTCCAAACTTACAAAAAAATCTGATCTTTTTAGGAACACGAACTAAATTGGGAAATTTTCAGACAAGTTTACTAGTCGCTTAAAAGTTTTGTTTTTTTGTTCGATTTGACCAAATTTAGTCATGTAAATAATAGACATATATGGAAATTTTTAGACAATGTTTGTTGGCCATTTAAAGTAAGATCAAGTTTTGTTAAATTTGGCCAAAATTTGGTCAATTTTTAAACTTTACAAAAAGTTTAAAAGTAATCTGTTATTTAAAACACTGGATACTAATTGATCTGAACATCCTGAGAACTTTTTTTAAAAAATTACTCACTTTTGTTAGATTCCCTAATCGTTGTGTCTGGGGTTTATGTTAAAAATGAAGTGTCATGACCAAAAAATAAGCACACAAACCTAGACATGCAAGTCAAATCATGAAACTATGTTTTTAACTTGTAAATCAATTTTTCTATCTCTCATGAACAACGTTTTTTGTGAACCCTTAAATTTTTGAATTCATGAGCATATTTTTGGAACCGTCAACATTTTGTCGAACCACATACCTTTTGGAATCCGTGAACATTTTCTTGAACCCCGGTCAATCTTTTCTGAACCTCTGAACATTTTTTTTGAACTCATGTGCGTAAATTTTCAAACCCTTGAACACTTTTAGAACTATGACGATTTTCCAAACTTCTTTGAACACTTATTTGAATCCGTAATATTTTGTACTTAAACATTTTTCGAAGTCCCCATGAACACTTCTCTGATCTGTAAACATTTTTTTAATCGTTAACATGTTTAATCCGTGAACGTACCTTTTTCGAAATCCGGTCGAGATTTTTACATGTGAACTATTTTGTTTTTAACTCTTGAAATTTTTAAGATCCCGTGAATTTTTTTAAACCCGTGAATGTACTTTCTTTCAAACCATGAACATTTTGTTGTGCTCATAAACATATTGTGTAATTCATACATTTTCACGATGAAATATTGAGTATAATATTTTTTGTAAAATGGTAATATGATTGGGACAAAAGTATAGATGCCCCGCGACTACTTAAATTCCAATTATACGTACCCCTTTTCCTACAAGAAATTATTCAATCAATTTTTTATTACCTCTTGAACAAAATTAGCACTTAGCTTGCTAAGCCTAGCTTAGTTAAAAAAATGTCAAAATATTTGGTAGCTTTCGAACGAGAGAGTGGACCGCCATTGCACATGGTAGCCCTGCAAAGCACAGTGCACAGTGCACATATGTCATGTCAGCTTCTATGCACACCAACGACTAGCACAGTGGCACACCCGCTAACTACTCTGCGTAAATGCCTTGACTTGCTGCACCGTATTTCTAAGCAGTTCTGCCCCGTACTGCATGTATACCTATTTTCTAGCACATGAATAGTAATCTGGCACATATCTTGACGCACCAAAGGACAGACGTGATATAGAGTGCAGTGGTGCTCGGGAGCCAAACGTCCGCGTTCACGTACGTACCGCTAATTAACCTGGAGAAAGATCGAAGGATGTCTACCGAGTTGTTTCCTCTTCTTCCCCGATGAGCAGCGACATGCGTAGCTTCAGATCCATCCGGCAATGAGGCAGGGCGGGTAGAGACGCCTTAACCAGTTGGTTGCACGAAATGAACTTGGTATTGATATAGGAAAACAATCATTGACTTGACCCCAATTGATGTAGCTCGGAATTAATGGCTCTGTGGAATTGCAGTACCCATGTGATGGAGATATGATCCAGCTAACAAGCTACACCATGCATCTCACAAACTATCAAAGACCGACGAGAAAAAAAACAGTGCCCTTTGAATGGGCAGCTAGTACGGTGTCTCTATCCCGCTCGTGTCTAACTCTAGGCCAACGGAAGTTTACATGCTCTCTCACCACACAAAAATTATCAGTAAAGCGACCGGGGGACCCAGCCTAGCTAGTACACATCATATCTTCGTCGAGTTTACGTATATGCTTTTTCTTTTTTTTTCATGAGAAAACTCTTGATGCATGACAGAAAAAGATAGTTTAATTTGGTACACTTGATCCAAAGTTGGGGGCTGGTGGTCCCCGGCTTGCTCTAACCTCCACTATTAGCAAGAACAACGCCCCTAACACTAGTACAGACCGGGCAATTTAAGGCCCCACGATCGCACACGTATGGCCCCTTTCGTATGCGTTATCATGTATCGCTTACCTTTCGAAATTAAAACTGTGTGCGGGGCTTGGAACGGCTTCCGCGGGCCAAA
Source organism: Poa pratensis (assembly GCA_947311845.1). Lineage (NCBI taxonomy): Eukaryota > Viridiplantae > Streptophyta > Magnoliopsida > Poales > Poaceae > Poa > Poa pratensis. The sequence goes on along the minus strand of CAMZMU010000093.1, from coordinate 2,100,602 downwards.
TGATCGCATACGCTTCTATTTTCTAAAGCGTGTACGAAATATTGCACCCAACTATAACATACAAATCGTGTGCATTGGTGCGTAGTATCTCACACGATTTTTGTCGAAGTGACCGTATGTAATGGTGCTGATCTATCGCACATGATTATTCTAAATAAATCGTGAGTGATACATCGTACTATTGCACACGATTAGTTTGATGTCGTCGTTTGTAAAACTATCAAGGTGGCCCTCACAAATGCGAGGACACTGTCTTTAGCATATTGAATATGTTCATGAATAATATTTATGATTTCCAAGATAATACAAAAGGAAATCTAAATCATAGCATTGTATAACTATCGTAAATATTATTGTTGATAAACTATCACATGTTTGGATTCTTTTCACTTATGGGAGAGTAGTATTTGATATTTTTCTGAAATACCATGTCACATAGTCTAAAAGGGAGTTTATCGTAGGTAGTGCTATTTTAATATATAGTTTACCATGTGATGGCGATATGACCCAGCTAATAAGATAGACCATGCATCTCACGATCAAAGACGGTTTCAAACCAAGAAAAGAACAGTGCCCTTTGAATCGGCAAGTGGTGTTTCTCTCCCCAACTCGCGTCTAACTCTGCTCCAGCGGAAGCTTGCTTGCTCTTTCACCACACAAACATTATGAATAAAGCGACCGATGCTTGAAAAATAATTAGCAGTCTAACCACGTGCTTGTAGAAAAATATAGGCATATTCGAAAATGGCACAACATGGTTCAAAGCCCTCAGAGTGAAAAGGAGAAAGAGACGGTGCCCCCAACGATTTTTTGCTTATATTTGATTATTAGGAAAGGTATGGGTGGAATTTTAATGCATCCTAAACCTTTCATGTTGAATAAACCCTCTTGCTTAGTATAGTTTCAGTTTCAGTTAACTGTCTGAATAAACCCGACATGCAGTATGTTTGTCCGCACCACGGTTTCATAATTAGACCAAGTCCTAGCGTAGACTAGTTCACCACCTCGATTCGCAGTTGTGGGATGGCACGACGTGATGCGACCATGGCGGATTAAATAGCTGCATCACGTTGAGCCTCATGGGATGACATGGCACGAAAGCTCTTCCCAGTGCATCGCATCTTCTCGGTTTTCAGTTACCGCGTTATGTGGATAAATATAAACAGAAAAAGTCTTAGTTGTTGCACGCGACGCAAAACCTCTCATGTTCACACCTCTATCCCTGAATTCTCCATCTCGTTTTTATTCTCTTTTGTGTGCGTGAGTCCTTGCAACGACAAGTGGTATCAGAGGCTGCGGTGTCCGATCAGCCTCCCCACATCCGCGCGGTATCACATCCGCCGCGGAGCAGTTAGAGGATCACTGGACGGCGACAATAACAAGGCGAAAAAGGAGCTGCCCATCAAAGCCACTAGCGCGTCTGTCACTAGATGTCGCCCGGCGATATGAGGGTTGCCGCGGAGCAGTTAGAGGATCACTGGACGGCGACAATAACAAGGCGAAAAAGGAGCTGCCCATCAAAGCCACTGGCGCGTCTGTCACTGGATGTCGCCCGGCGAGATGAGGGTTGCCGAGCGGGTCATCTGCCAGAGTGAAGGCTGCAGGGAGGTGTACGGCGGAGGTTGCGGCGGCGTGATGGCGGGTCGCCAACATTTTTTGTCAGCTGGAGGGAGAAGGGGAGGAGGAAAACTCCTGTTCGTGTCTGAGATAGAAATGCCGAAAATATCTTCAAATGTAACTGTTTCTGAAATACTTACAGTAGATATAACATATATCAGGAGTTTCAGAAGTATATGCATGTACATCTGGCAAAGTAATGGAACTGCAAGTACCATGTGTTTTCATTCTTGCATGTAACCAAAAACATACAGTAGTTGTAAACATACATCCATGCGGGCGTAGAATTATATCGATGGATAACAAACAGTAGATGTAAACATACAACTATATGAAACAAACAGTAAATGTAAACATACAACTATATGAAACAAACAAAGAACATTACTGGCTGCAGCAGTCACTTCTCTTACATTTTGTTCTCAGCGGTTCATCATATATTTACATCCATCGATGTGTGTGTGTGTGGAGAAAACCTTCATCAGATTAACAGGAGATATAAGTTCCCCATGTTCTTGTTCTTTCTTTTATGCCTCTAGGAGATATAATATCCTGAAGGTGAACCGTGGCACCTGCATATCAAAGAATTTGTAGAAGCATGAGTCCATCTATTTCTACTATTCTTACACCCCATCTGACTGAAAGCCTGGGGACATTTAGAAGTGGCCCATGAATCATCCTAACTCCTAAGTAGTTTTGTATCATCCTCTCCTTTCCCGTAACACAAGGAATCAAATTGGGGTGTAAAAAAAGAATCCTGGAAGCAAAAAATGCTTATATGCATGTATAATAGTTGTTTGATGCATGTTAAAGCCTGACATAATAATTACAATTACTGATATGCTAATATATCTGTTGGGTATAAAAAATGGCATGTAAATACCATGTAAAATTACATGGTATTGGGTGTGGAATTAGGATGTTAAAATCCCTCATCCACCCCAAATTTCTTCAGGAAATAGTAGGGGAAATTTACTTACATTGCCATTAGCTTCAGAAAAACAGTAGCTTAATTTCATGCCTGTGCCAAGTAGAACCCAGATTTCCCTCCCCTCATTCCCTTTACTTGTTAACCAGCCATGTAAGTTTCCTGCACTCCAAAATCCCCCAGTTTCCATTCAGAGAATATTAATTACTTACATTCCATTATCTTTCGAGGAATTACTTACACAATATCAATTTATATCCCCATTTGATGTAAAAAAGAGTGCCATGCATTGATAGTATCCCCATAACCAGCATTAGTCTTTACTAGTTAAACCTGAACATGTACAAAATCTGATTGTTCGTCTGTTTGCAAAAAAAAAAAAAAACACCCCCATCGATGTTCTTACATCTACAGGACAGGTTCAAAGACTTATGTCCTAGTATATAACCACGTCTAAAAGCAATCGAGCAGACATGTAGAATTACATTTAGAACACCCCTTCCACGAAACCCAACTCTACGTTCATGTTATGGCATAAGATAGAATGTGTGGCAATTTACATCTGTTAAAGGTTTTGTGATTAGGCAGGACAGAAAATTATGTGTTTTACTGAATCACGTTAATTAACTGCCTAAAAAATATGCATGCAATTACACCTTGTGATCAGTCCTACGTGACTAATCACATGCAATTACATCCTGGAAAAAGAAATCACGTATACAAAGGCTCCCAGCAAACAAATTCATGGGTTTATCGTGTATGAAAAAAAACATGTATCTCACACACACCCCAAAACAGTTAATTAACGTTTTAGCTGGTCAAACTTACGTATAACTGCTTTGGTGAAACTTACGAATTGACATGGGGTTGAACTTACATCCAAGTATATGTATCATCATATTAATGGGTCGTATTTTGCCTGCTGAAAAGCACACCTATGGTGTAAGTTTAATGCTCTGAAGAAATAATAGATCAAGCTTATGGGTAGAAAACTGCAAATCAAAATTATGTCTAGCATTTGTGCCAGGTGTTCCTCCGTACAAAGTTAAGAAACACAACTTACATCTAGCATCGTTTGGCATTTGCATACCGGGTTAGGACTAACAGCTACCAACTCCATGCAACTTACATCCAAAGTATTAAACAGCGGGATGACTCATTCAGCCGCATCTTGTCCAACAGCTACAGGAGGCTATAGCGCAGCTATGACCATTTAGCAAATTTGTTAAATCATGAAAAAATCTATAAATGGCAGCACAAATTCGTATATATTACATCAATAGTTTATAGATATAGCAACTACTTCCTCCGTTTCATTTTAATTGACTCACATATATATATATGTGAGTCAATTAAAATGGAACGGAGGGAGTAGCACGTAACAAATCGAAATAGAGAGCCTTGCCTACTACCTTGTGATGAATCGGATGTAGCAGCAGTGAGAAGCCAGCAAGCAGCCGTGGGTAGCAGCAACAGTCAGCAATGGAGGTACCGTGAAGCACCAGTACACCGACTGAAGATGAAGAAGCACCAAAACAGACTAACAACAGGAGCAGTCCAGCGACCCGCGGAATAAGTCGCCGTCGAGCGTCTCTTGGACAGCCACCGACTGCAGCCTCGCCGCCTCGGCAGCCCGGCACGGCCTGTGCCACGGAGCGCCGCCTCGGCAGTCACGCATGGCCTGGGTCGAGGCCGGGAGCGGAGCTGCGACCTGTCCATGAAGAAAACCAACGAACTCGTAGATCGAACGTCGCCGGTGAAGAAAACCCTCCGCACGGCAGCGCCTCCACCTCCACCACCACTCCAAAATCCTCCACTCCGACGGTGTGGGACTCTCTTATCCAGTACCTCTCCCTACCGACGGTGGGCGCGGGAGGAGCGATGTCGACGGATGCGGCGCGACTCGCCGGAGAATGTGGGGAACTGCGGGGAGACGGAGGCGGTCGTGTAAAACGCTGGACGCACTCAGCGCAACTGTCCCCCCACGCGAACGGGTACACGTTGCCACGCCCGCGTCCTGTCACGTGCGCGTCGTTCGATTCGCATGGCGTGGTCACGACGGGTGAGACAGATCGTGGTCAACCAAGATAAAGAAATTGCGAACTTTATTACCAGTCTATCCCACAGATCAATACATACATCGATGGGAGATATCGAGAACCCGCCCGCCACCGGCACTCCCGCGGCGGCACCGTCGACGGCAACAGCGCCAGATCGCAGCCGGCATGGCTACTGGGCATCGCCTTCCATGCCCCGGAGGATCCCAACGACGAGCCCGCCGACGGCGTCAAGACAGCGGACGCCGACCAGTGCAGCAGGCACATCTTTCTGTGGGTGTGTACCCTGTTCGTCCTCGGCCTTTTCGCCGGCTCCATGTCCCTGATCATCTACGTCGAGCCGTCCACCGCCGGACATGCGGTGTTCGTCGTCTCGCAGGTCGTCGCGTACGTCGGCCTGGCCGTCGTGGTGTGCTTGGGAACCTTTCTCGGTTGTCTATGGGACTCGATCACCGAGGGTCATAGAGACGAACAGCGGATCATAGACTCGTTGATGTAAACCTGGTCTGCTCTCACGTGATTAATTTGGCCACCGTACGTGCATGTCTTCTGTGTGGAACTGTGGAATCAAGTTTGTAATTTTGTATATACGCATCATCCAAGAGGGGGGTTGCCTACGTCAAACTACACATTAATCTACACCATAGAGTTAGTAGATCTTACTGTCATATATACTTTCGTTAATTTTGTCTTACTTTTCTTCAGTTTGACGAGGAAGTGATTTGGCAAATCACCCTACTAAGTGTACCTTGTTGATCAAGCACACATAACAAATTAGTATACATAATGTTTTAGGACAAGGACTCGATATCTGCCGCTCCATTAGGTAGAATAAATACAGCTGACCAGTTTATAAGAAAAACCGGATCCAAAAACCATATATACATTGCTCTGTTTTATAAGGCGTCGTCTACATGGCACTAGTCCATCAAAGCCACAAACACACAACTCCGGCTTTGGGCCCGCCCCCACCTACTTACACCACTTGGCACCATAGTGGCACGCGAGACAGAACACCGCGCGACCCAATCATCATAGCCCCAGCTATCAAGACGACCACCGATAGACCATGAACGTCAAAACTTTGCAAAAACCGAAGTCGAGCCAACCCTTTTCTCGATGATATGCAGAGCTAGGGCAGCAGTCCAGCATGGAGCATTGCCAATGGCTTTTAGGCCAAGGCCTGAAAATGGTACTCCATTCGTTTGAAATTGCCTTTTTAACTTTTCATTGATTGATACTCCATCTGTTCCAAAATAGATGACTTTCATTTGTCTACATATGGATGTATTTAGACATCTTTTAGTGTGTAGATACATCCATATGTAGATATATAGAAGTCAAGTATTTTAGAACGGAGGGAGTACATATCTAAACGTATTTCAATGTATTGAATCACTTATTGTACTCCGTATACATACGAAATATCAATTTGTCACAGCAGCGAATACATGAGTGAATCTATCATCCTCAGGTCGTCTGTATCATCGGTCGCAACCGCGTTCCACAGACGGATGAGAAAGGTTGCCAGGCACACGGAGGCGGCCAGGCCGGAGTACCCGATGATGCGAGTGGCGACGAACATGACCCGTCCGGCGGCGGGCTGCTGGACGTAGATCATGAGAAGAGTGGAGCCGATGACGAGGAGGAAGTTGAACACCATGCACCAGCACAGGAACACGTTCCTGCTGCGCTGGTCGCAGTCCACCCACTTGACGGCGGCGTTGGGATCGCTGCTGGCACCGGCGACGAGCCTCTCCTTCCACGCCCGGAAGCCGCGCCGGCTGGGATCCGGCGCGCTGCTGGTACCTGCCATGGATGGGATCTGCTGGATATGATCGACGACGACCTACCCGTTTATCTCTACTATATAATATGGCTTGAGGAGGTGTTGGTACGTTTTTTTAATTTCCGATTTTGCCCTTGTGTTAATAGGTCAATTACCGAGTATGCCACCGCCAAGTCAACATAACAGTTCGTAACAAAGAAAAGACCACCGCCGAGAAGCGCCGCTCGGCCGGCCGCCAGCGCGCCGGCGCTGCTCAAGCTCGCGGCCTCAGGCCGCCGCGCCGCGGGAATCGACCCGCCTCTTCGTCTTCATCCTCGCCGCGCAAGGAATCGAGCCGGGGATCGACGCACGCCTTGTCTTCTTCCTCGACGTCCACGACGACCAAGTGCCGCTCGGCCTCCAATCCTCCACGCTCTCCCTCCTGGTTCCTGCACAGCTCCGGCCGCGATGGGCCCGGGGAACTGCTGGAGCTCTCCCGGTAGGACGAGCGAAGAAGAACATGGGCGCCGGCCATCCTCAGTTGCCCCGGTGCTCCTATTTGGCGTTGCTTGGGCTTCCTCCGCGCGGCAGTCAGAAGAATTTGGGATCTGGCTGTGTGTACGTACGTACAGATGCTAAGCACACACGCATGCGACAATCGATTTTGGTTTAGATTTTCTTTCGTGCAGTGCAGTACAGATGTCGAACTAAATTTGGGATTCAGCTTGGGGAAGCGCAGGTGGGTCAAGCTTTTGATCCTTCCGGATCCGACACGACCTGGGGGAAGCAGCGCGGGGCGACTTCCTCCCACCTCCTATTTTTGCTTTGGTTTGGGCGAGGATGGCTCTCCCAGTACAAACCTTCGTCGGCGGCACTGATGGTGCCTGATGTGGCAGCGTGCTTGCGGCTGGGAGCGTCGCCGGACAGGAGCACGCGCAGTCCGGGCAGAGGAATTTCTCCCGGAAGCGGCTGCGTAGGGCCAAGCAAAGAACAGCTCTGATGGCCACAGCTTGGTCTTCCTGTAATTTTCACCTAATGCAGTTCTGCTTGGTCGCTTGCTCTAATTTTAACCTCTTGCAGTTCTTATCTAATTAATCATATCGGTCTCATTTATTCTATTGCAGTTTGTTTGCTGATGCTCTCATATGAACTTAGTCGGCAAATTCAGGTCTCTTCTGGTAATAATTGCATCAATTTTTTCATATTGCATTCTATATTACCACACCGTAATAAGACATGTACTCCTACATGTTTTCAGAAAGTTTTGGCCCTATATATTCTGAGTATTGATCTCTAACTTTTGTGTTAATACACATTTACCACTCATTTGTTGGTCAGATTTCTACATCCATCTATGGTTGGTCTCTCTTGATAGTATGGATCTCACACAAGAAAAAAATTACGCCCGATATTTACAAACGAGCCAGGGCTTCATTCTGTGTTATTGACGATCTTTTTTCTTGAGGCATGGATGCTTGACATCCCATTCTTATGTGAGTTTCTTTTCAACCATCAACCTCTTCCCATGAAAATGCATTATTTATTCTAAATAATTTTGTACCTATGTTATAAGTACATGAAGCTCGTTGCAACGCACGGACATGTTTGCTAGTATATATAGGCAGCGCTGATCGAGATCGCGTGGTATTAGCATCGGTCTCCAATTCAGGTCAATATGTGTACATTACAGCCCGACCGGTGGCTGGCTTGGGTAACGTTTTTTCCCATACGTGTCGGTCACCGAAAAGTAGCCGTATGGCGACCGACTGCTACTGCCCCAAAGTGACCAGTTGTATCCTTGGCGTCACCGACCATGATGGCCACGTACGGAACGCACACACACGGAGCAAGGTATCCGAGTCACCCGTAATTCATGAGTATGATTCGGTTTTCAGATAGATTTAGTACTCCCTCTGATCCATATTAATGGACTCAACATTGTCTAGATATGGATGCATCTAGTCTAAACACTTAACTAGATAATAAATTTGAGCCCATTAATATGGATCGGAGGTAGTACTAGAAAGAGGCCACTCAAACCGGAGACCGAATCGAGCTGTGATCATATACTGTGCCCAGTAGCACGCACGAGGCACGACTATAATATTCTACTGTAGTAGGTTGATCCCGATCCCGATCGATTGATATACAACATGTCTGACATCGAGAACCCGGCCGGCTCCCAGTAGCGACGCCACCGCGCCGGAGCCCAGCCGGCATGGCTTCTGGGCGTGGAAGGAGAGGTTCGGCATCGCCTTCTGTACCCCCGAGGATCCCAACGACGAGCCCGCCGACGGCGTCAAGACGGCTGTAATCTACACATCATCCAATCCAAGAGGGGTTGCGTACGTCAAACTACACAGTAATCTACACCATAGAGTTGGTAGATCTATCATCCTGATCTTAAGCTAGGACGCAAATCACCCTACTAGTAGAAATATATCACATGTTCTCTCACAAGTGTACTTGTAGTGTACCTTGTTGATCAAGCACACATAACAAATTAGTAGACATATTTTTTTTAGCACAAGGCAGTCGACATCTCCCGTCTGATTAAACAGAAAGTGTATAAGAGTAACCGGGTCCAAAAACCATACATACTATGCAATGCCCTGTTAATAAGAAAAACTTGGCTGAAAAACCGCACAGGCGAGAAGACCGGTTGTCCACACGACCACTATGCACCACAAACACACACCTCCGGCTCCAGAGCCGCCGCCACGACTTACACCACTCGGCACCATAGCCTCACCCGAGTCACAACCCTGCACGACTTAGTCATCTCGTAGCCCCTACCAAGACGACTGCCCGCAGGCCATGGACGTCGCATCAAATTTGGGGCCGCCGCCCGGCGTAGCAACCAGGTCAAAAGCTTGCATAACACGAAGTCTAACCAACCAGGTCGATGGCTTTGCTGCCAGCACAACTCCAGGACGCCACCCAAACCGCACTAGGACACAACCCTGCCCCATAGGGGCACCGCGGCGTGGGAGCACGAGGCCGCCGCCTTGACGTAACACCATCGTCTTACGCCGTCACCCCAGCATCCGCCTGCTCTGACAACAGAGCCATCCTTTCACGTACGTCGCGAACAAACCACACCGCCAGCGCTAAGAACCTCCAAGGCGACGCCTCTACAAGGTAGTGATGCTTCCATCGCTGCCGACTGCTTCCGATGGAGACAACGTTTTCACCCGGAGATGTTAGGACACCGCCCATGTCGTTCGGACTCGAGGGCTCCACAACGATGCCGCCATGAAGGAGAACGACACCTGGAAGTGCTGCCATCATTGGCCCCGACCAAGTCAGTGCAATGCTTTCGCCCGGAGATTGACCGACCGTGAAGTGAGAGGAGCAACAACCGGCCAGCGACGCTCTGCTGCCGACCATTCATCTCCTCCGCAACACACAATAGTGTCGGCATCTCAAGTCGTGACATCTGCCCTGCCCAACATAGTCGCCGATCTGCCTCGGCTTCCTAGAACGCTTCCTCGCTGTGGGTGGCAAGCAGCCACCTCTCAACCGCTCTCACTCCACCCACCTCATGCGCCGCAGTACCAACCCAGCCAGCAATTTTGCGGATCTGTAGTACCTCGGAAGACCCAATCAAAGCCAGTTGAGTCACTTGGGCGTTTTAGGATAAATTGTGTCTCTAGCCTGGACTAGCTCGAATTCCAGCGTGGAGAGTTGCTATACGTACTACATTTTTATGTCCGACACTCGTCCGACGATGCATCCAAGAGGATCATCAAACGATGCAGAGCAACCATCGAACAAGAATCGGATAAAAAACGTCGGATGCACAGCCCTTCCATACCGGTCCCAGACCCACTCGGTCTGGTGGACTGCGTCTTCTTCGGGCTGTTCAAACACTTGGGGCCGCCTGCCGCTGGCTATCTCCAAGAGGATGACACCGAAGCTTTACACATCCGGCAGCCGGCTGGTCTTTCCAGTGGCCATGGAATCCGGATCCATATAGCCAAACGTGTTGGCGGCGTTGGTTGTCAGTGCTAGGAGGTTGTGTTCCATCATCCTCGCGAGTCCGAAATCTCCAAGCCTCGTTCGGAAGGACCGGTCGAGCATGACATTGTTGGGCTTGATGTCCCTGTGGATGACGCACACCTCACCACCGGCGGAGCTATGTAGCAGTCAGGGGGGCCACCGCCCCCTCCCGCGAAAGCTAAGTACATAACCTGTTATCGGCTCAGAAGGACACGGACCCGAGCCTTGTAACGGCATGGGTTCCACATCGTGTAGATTAGTACATGAATACCCATGTTAGCACTAATCTTGACGGTGCGCTCGCGGCCGGTTCGTGCATGCAGGAGCATCATGCATCGGTTAGTTAGTTTGTTAGTGGTCAACTGTAGCGTGTGTTAGTGCATGCGTAGGAAGAGGTCAGTGCTGTTAGTGGCCGAGTGCAGCGTCTGCACCATGTGCGTGTGTGGTGTTAGTGGGGGTGTGTGGCCTCTAGCAGTGCGTGTGTGTTAGCTATTTAAAGAGCCTGCGAGCTCATGTATCGGTGTGAGTTGCCGAAATGTAGTCACTGTCAATAGAGAAGAAGACTCGGGCGTTCGTGCGCCCGCGGCGGCGCTCGTCGCCGGCCGGAAAATCTCCTGTCCAGTGTGTCTCCTTTCTTCCACCTCCGTTCGTGAGTGAGAGGAGAGGTAGCTAGTCCCTAGTGGCAACAACAAGTGGTATCAGAGCCTCATCCGAGGCCGTGGAGCGGAGCACGGTGATGCCGTGCGTGCAGGGAGTGCGGCGGCCGCGGCGGACCTGCGTGGTGGCGCAGAGGCTGCGGTGGCGCGGCGTGGCTCGGCGGAGAGAAGACCGAGCTCCTGGGCACGCCGGATCAGCCGCGTTGATCGCGTCGGTGCGTGATCATGGCCGCGAGCTGGGGGCGTGTGGAGCACGGGGAGTCTCGCCGAGGAAGAAGACCGCGTCCTGGGCGCGCCGGGCTAGCCGCGTTGATCGCGTCGGAGCGCAATCATGACGCGAGCTGGAGGCGTGCGGGGCGTGGCGAATGCAGCGGAGGAGCGAGGCGTCAAGACCGCGTCCTGGGCACGCCGGCCGGCCGTGTTGATCGCGTTGGAGCGCGACGTGGGCACGAGCTGGGGCGTGTGGAGCGCGGCGACGATTGCCGAGGAAGAAGACGATGACCATGATCGAGCTGCTCGAGCGGCCGCGTTGCCTGCGTCAGTGCGCGGCATGGGCGCGAGCTGGGGGCATGCCGATCATGGCGTATTGAGGGTGCTGCGCGGCGGAGGCCGCAGCGGCGCGGTGCGACGGACATGACGACGACGACGACGACGGCAGCTGCAGCAACTCCGGCAATGGCAAGTCAAGATTAAGGGGAAAATGTTAGCACTGATCTTGACGGTGCGCTCGCGGCCGGTTCGTGCATGCAGGAGCATCCATGCATCGGTTAGTTAGTTTGTTAGTGGTCAACTGTAGTCGTGTGTTAGTGCATGCGTAGGAAGAGGTCAGTGCTGTTAGTGGCCGAGTGCAGCGTCTGCACCATGTGCGTGCGTGGTGTTAGTGGGGGTGTGTGGCCTCTAGCAGTGCGTGTGTGTTAGCTATTTAAAGAGCCTGCGAGCTCATGTATCGGTGTGAGTTGCCGAAATGTAGTCACTGTCAATAGAGAAGAAGACTCGGGCGTTCGTGCGCCCGCGGCGGCGCTCGTCGTCGGCCGGAAAATCTCCTGTCCAGTGTGTCTCCTTTCTTCCACCTCCGTTCGTGAGTGAGAGGAGAGGTAGAAGACGGCGGCGGAGGTGTGGGCAAGCCTCAAGACGCGGTTCGTCGGCGCGGATCGTGTCAGGGCGGCGCGCCTGTCCACGCTCCGTGGCGAATTCAATCGCCTGATCATGGCGAACGGCGAGGCGCTGGACGTCTACGCCGGGAAGATCAGCGGCATGGCCGCCAAGTACTCGAGCCTCGGCGCGACGCTCGGCGACGCCGAGATGGTGAAGAAGCTGCTCGACACCGTGCCTGACGCCCTGTACACGGCGGTGGCCGGAATCGAGCAGTTCTGCAATCTGGAGACGGTGAGCTTCGAGGAGGTGCTCGGGCGGCTCAAAGCGTTCGAGGAGCGCACGGCGCGGCGCAAGGCGGCCACTGGCGGCGAGCGTGGTGGCGATCATCTGCTGCTGACTTCGGCACAGTGGGAGGCGCTGTGTCGATCACGCGGTGGAGGCGGCTACGGCGACGACGGCGCGGGGAGCGGCGCGGACTGGGGCAGGCGTGGCAAGTGCCACAACTGTGTTATTCGCGGCCACTTCGCTCGCGACTGCAAGAAGCCCAAGAAGAAGGAGGAAGAGGAGAAGAAGCCGGAGGCGCTGCTCTGCGACGCCGGCATCAACCCGAACCTCTACTAGGCCATGGCTTAGGGGGAGATTGATAGCAATAAGCCATGGCGTCCATGGCGTGCACGGTGGACTGGCGTCAGCGCGCCGAGCTTGAGTCCGTGCACGGCATGGTGCATGTCGTGGCGTGTAGGTGTGTGCGTTGTGTGCGTGCGTTCGAGGGCGTGTCAGTGCGCGTCTGTGCGCCGTGTGTGTTGTGTTTGTTAGCGAGATAGGCGGGGAGACGACCGAGCTCCTGGGCACGCAGGCGCGGCCGCGTTGATCGCGTCAGAGCGCGATCATGGGCGTGAGCTGGGGCGTGTGGGGCGTGGGCGTCGTGGGTGCGTGTGTGCGCGGCGTGGCGTCGTGTGTGCGAGCCAGCGCCTATAAGGGCCCGTCCCTGTACTCGCCATTGTCAAGACCACGAGGATTGAGCTCGGGTTGCAGTAAAATTTAGAAAACGGCGTTCGTGCGCCACCGAATTCAGAGTCCAATTTCTGTCGCTGTGCTTCGTCTTCCTCTCGATCAGTAGCTAGGCCCTAGTGGCAACAACAACCCACTTATGTGCTCCAGTTACGGATGAGAAGATCGAGCAGGCCCTGCTCTTGATTTAGGTTTAAACCAATGAGAACCTAAAATCGGTGGACGAACTGTGAGAGGGACACACTAATTACAATGCAGACTGCCAAATCACTGCCTCGGAAGTATGAGATCTAGTGACAACTACTAACTCTATGGTATAGATGAAAGCATGGATGTTTAAATATGGATTTTGACGCAACCCAATTAGGTTATAACCTCTTGGATGATGCGTATATATAAATAAACTTGGTCACATAGATGAGTTTGTGCATTGATCAATGCATGCAGAGATCAGGGCTACTCTCTTTTGAGTTAATAGCATAAAACCACCACATTTCAAGTCAAATTTCGAAAAAACCACCACTTTCTGTTTTGATCGCAAAAAACCACCACATTTGAGTTAGCAGCATGGATTAAAAAGCCATGGTCCTGGTGCGCACCTTTCGGTGGCACGTCGAGGTGACCGCGCTCTACGCGCTGGGCTACAACGTGGCCACCTACGTCGGCCCGTACCTCATCAACTCCCTCGTGCAGTACCTCACCGTCGGCGACGGCCTCAGCACCACCGCGTCCTCGCCGTCCACGTTCGTTGCCCGAGGCAGGGAGGCATCGGGCGGAGGTGTGTGGTCGCGGGGTCGCGTCGACGCGCCCAGGATCCCGGCGAACGGCGTGCGCGGGGTCGCGGCGGCGCAGGCGCAGGTGTGGGGTCGCGGCGGCATGTGTGGCGGCACTTCAAGCGGAGCTGCACAGAACGTGGCCCGGGCGCCATGGCCGGAAGTGGTGGCAGGGGTGCTGGTCGGAGGCGTAGCCGGTCGAGGCGTGGACTAGCGGAGGTAGACGGCAAAGGCGGCAGCAGGCCGAGGCTGCGCCCCCGAGCTCGCGGCCGAGCGCCGCCGTGCTCGCACGCCGCGGGCCGCGCTCGCCGGCCGCGCACTATCCGTGCCCCTGCGCCTCGGCCGATGTCGTGTCCCCGTGCTCGCACGCCGCGGGCCGCGCTCGCCGGCCGCGCACTATCCGCGCCCCTGCGCCTCGGCCGATGTCGTGTCCCCGTGTCACACATGACTGGCGACGGCGAGACGACGCGGCGCACAGCAGAGGCCGGCCGCCGGGACTGCTCTGCCCTGCCCTCCCCTCACAAGCCTACTCGATTTTGGCTTCTTTTTTCATTTTTTTTAATTGGGCTGAAAAGTCAACAGTGACACGTCATCCTGTTACGTGGGTCCCGTTGTCAGAAATCGTGTCAATTCGTGTTCAATCGACTTTTAGCGCACATTGCAACAAATTTCACGAATACTAGTGGTTTTTTGCAATCAAAACACAAAGTGGTGGTTTTTCGAAATTTGACTTGAAATGTGGTGGTTTTATGCTATTAACTCCTCTCTTTTAAACAAATACTCCACAACGCATACAAATGGCAAAAATAGGTAGATCATCAGAAACAAAATAGTGCAGATATGTTTGTTAGTACCATGCATCCACACACCACACATATGCATGCTCCATGTTTGCCTACATCAACGAGTCAATCATCCTCTGCTCCTTTCTGTTTCCCGTAGTAATCGAGTTCCACAGCTGAACGAGAAGGAATGCCCCGCATGGCGGCGGCCTGGCCGCCGTACCCTAGGACGCGCGAGGCGACGAACCCTGCATGTCCGGCGGTGGACGGCTGGACGTAAACCACGAGGAAAGTCGAGCCGAGTAAGAGGACGGTGACGAACAGAGTAAACGACCACACGAAGATGTGCCTGCTGCGTTGGTCGGCGTCCGCCGTCTTCACGCCGTCGGCGGGCTCGTCGTTGGGATCGTCGGCGGCGAAGCAGGCGACGACGAACCTCTCCTTCCACGCCCAGAAGCCATGTCGGCTGGGATCCGGCGCCGCGTAGCTCCTGGTGGCAAGGGGGTTCTCGATATCTGCCATTGATGTATATGTATCGATCTGTGGAGCGCGAGACAATTTTTTCTTTTTAATATGGCCAGCGGTGATCGCCTGGACTAATCAAGTTAGTTACAGCATCTTACGACACACGGTAACCCCCTTTTTTGTACGTGTCTATACTAAAAAACAAAAACCCTATCTGCACATATTCTCGCGCTCTACGTGGAGCGTGCATACCCTAAACGGCTAAACCTTAAACCTAGGAGCGTACGTACGCCTAGGCATAGATCGTTGATCCATGGCTGACATCGAGAACATTCTTCCTAGCAGTTTTGCAGCGACGGCAGAGCCGAGCCAGCACGGCTTCTGGGCGTGGAGGGAGAGGTTCGTCATCGCCTACCTCACCGCCTACAATCCCGCCGACGACGACAACGCCGCCGACGTCGTCGCGAGGGCGGACGGCGACCAGCGCAGCAGGGTCAGATTCCTGTGGTGGTGCACTCTGCTCGATCTCGTCGCCTTGGTCTGCTTTGTGCTCCTCTTGGCCATCAAACCGTCCACCGCAGGAGTGGCGGTGTACGACGCGGCGATCACCGTCGGGTACGCTGGCTTCGCCGTCACGGCGTTCTTGGGATCCTTTCTCGTTCATCTATGGAACTCGATTATTGAGGGTAATAGACACGACCAGAGGATCATAGACTCGTTGATGTAAACATACTGTTTTAAAACTTCGTTTTTGAACTGAATGTATTCTACAACTTGATGTCGATTGATTTGACAATGCAAGAAATGTCTTCTTTATTTTACCTTTTTATCATTTTTTTGAGTTCTTGATTTTTTTTATATCGTCCACGATTCGGAAGAAAATTTGTACGTGATGTATTAGCCATTAGACACGGTTCAAACAGCTAATTTGTAAATTATGTCATAAACGATTTGTCTTGTACATTCTTTCCGTGTGCGATTGGAGAGTTAAATGGTCGATACAGATGTTTTGGCTCCCAATATCATATTCTCCTGTTATATTAAACAGAACTAAAAATAGTAACATTTTAAAAAATTCTAAATTTTTTGGTAATGTTATGTGTGATGCTCTGTGCAAGAATAACAAAATCAGTGCTCTAAACAACATGTTTTTGAAATTGCATTTTGACCACTGATTTGTCTTTATTGCATAGGGCATGCCAAAAATCAATTCGCCACGAAACTTTACATGTATGTTGGATATCGGTATGTGTTGGCTTCCAAATGTTTTCAGAATTTTTAAATGTTTTAATATTTTTAAATTTTGTTTAATATACCAGAAGCATATGAGTTTGGGAGCCAAAGTGAATATCTGTAAATGGTTGTCCTAGTATATTTATAAAAGGGAAACTACTTAAATAGTGGAGCCGTGTCGTAACTCGTAACTCCAGTTCTCTTGACGGCTACGTCTTCACTTGGCGATGAAGTTGGGGAAGTTGAGTAGCCTTTTGCATGGTAATACGATTCTCATTGATAATAAAACACGAGATACAAAGTACGTATACACCGATCTTACAGATCTGGAAAGATAGGATAAACCTATGTGACAAACTAACGTCTGCCCATCTTCTTCGGCACCACCGTAGCAGCCACCAAGGAAAAAATAGACAGATAACCTCTTCACCCGAGCTCGACGCGGCTCCATCGCTGATCATCAGCTTTTCGGACCTCCAAAGTAGTTTGACATAGGACAAACCATTGCCGTTGAAAGAATCAGACCGGGGCAGCACGACCCCGGACACGTCATCGAACTTCAGCGCTGGCACCACCACACGACGAAGTCGGAGTAGGGAACCAGAACCGTCAGCCTCCATCCACGAACCCACCACAAGGTGCACCATCTTCCAGCTGTCACCAGTGCAGACCACCGTCTGCACGTACTCCTGGACGAATTCTCTCTGCTCTACCATGGCGCCGGAGACAACGCCGCAGCAACGGGGACAGAGCAGGAGAAAAAACCCATCTGATGAAGTCGCCGCCGCCGCCTCGCCGACATCATCCATGAACCCTCCAACCACCGATCTAAAAGATCGGCAAGCACACATAGCCACCAACTCCGAGACGTCGCCATGAAGGACAACACCGGTGTGGGAGTAGAGTTGAGGCAGATTTATTTGCTCGGGCGCCGCTCCCACCACCCCCAACGGCGCACCATGCCAGAAATTTGCTAACCCTAATTACCATGCAAAGACGGGGTCCCCCTCCCTCCTGCCGCCGGAGCGACAAACGGAAGGAGAGGGGCCCAGCTCTTTCGCCGGTGGCCTGCGACGGCGACGGCGCCGGTGACCTGCGGAGCCGGCGGCGGCTAGGGTAGGAAAACTTCAATCGCCTCGCGAGTCGCTAGCGCCTCACGAGCGAAAAAAACGTTGAGTAGCCTGTGTCGATGCAGATGACTAGAGTTGTCGATGTGGTTGTCGAGCCACAAAGCCCCCATCACCGTGGTGGGCTTGTGTTCGGTTGAGGAATAAGGTAGAATGTAATGGGTTCATTCTACACCTGAGTAATATTCGTGTGTTCGGTTGGAGAAGGAATCAGAATCAACTCATTCCCCAAAAGAGAATATACCTCTAATATGCTGAACCGGGTGATTCCTCCAAATCGATGGAATCACATGGTTCCTGGTCTTTAACGGTAAAAAAAACTGCTCTGTCATCTCACCGGTCGTGGAGTCTTGGTCGTTCTCACCTCTCACCCGTGAGCGGCAGCCCAGGGCCTCCACCGCTCAGCTCGCCGCCGCCACATGACCCCGCCGCCGCAGCTCACTCGGGACACGCCGCCGCCGCCGCTCACCCCATCTTGGCTGGCTCCCCGCCGCCGGCCTCTCACCCAGCCTTGGCTGACCCCGCCGCCGTCGGCCGCTGCAGCTCATCCGGGAGTCGCCGCCGCCGCTCAACCCACCTTGGCTGACCGGCACCCCTCCCCCCACGCCGCCGGTCGCTCAACCCGCCTTGGCGCACGGCGCAGGGGCGCGCCGGCGGCCGGCGCGGAGTGGAGCGAGGCGCCCTCGCCGCGGGAGCCGACGGGGACGGGTGGTGGGCAACTAGCGGCGTCGCGCCGGGGTGGTGGTCGCGGGCGTCGTGGGCGACGGGAGGTGAGCTGAACCGATTCCATTCCCTTCCATCTCTCCAACCGAACACTAAAATGAAATCATCTCATTCCACATAATTCTAGAACCGAACATGAGGATGGAATCGACCCGTTCCCTGGGAATGGAATCATGACATTCCATTCCATTTGGTTCTCAAACCGAACACGCCCTTACTACATGGGGTTGAGCCACCTGGTAGTAATATCGAGGTCAGGATCCGAGATAGATGACATGGAAATTTCACAAAACCTTTTGGCTCGATTCAACAGCAAAATAATTACATGTACGAGAAATTTTAACAAACCATAATCTTGTTGTTTATAACCATCGACACCAAGCATGCATGTATATGCATGGTCAAATCAATCGACATATATCGAAGTAGCTTGTCTCATACTCACTCCGTTCCAAATTACTTGACATGTATTTATCTAGTAACGAATGTATCTAGACACTAAACAAGTATAGATACATTCATATTTGGACAAACACAAGTCAATTAATTTGGAACGGAGGGAGTAATATATTTACATCAACGAGTCTATGATCCTTTGGTCGTCTCTCCTACCCTCGGTAATAGAGTTCCATAGATGAACGAGAAAGGATCCCAAGAACACCCCGACCGCCAGGCCGCCGTACCCGACGACGATCGCGGCTTCGTACACACAGGGGCGGAGACAGGGGGGGCTAGCAGGGGTCTGATGTAACATCCCAAAAGAATAATACGAATTAACAAGACCCAAAATTCAGAACCAACAAAAACTTTTTTTTATTATTTCACAAATGATTGTGTTCTCCCTTATATTGCTATGTTTGACCTTGTGTGACTTGTGTTGACTGGTATGTGTGCCTGCTAATTTTTGTGTATGTAACTTGTTTGTCTTGAATGTATCATTCTTGTGGAATGTTGTGATCTGGATCTTGTTATGTTGTTGCTTGTAGGTATAATTAATCAAGTGTGCTAGTAAATTAAAAACACACTTACCACAAATTTGGAATGTGACTTAAATGAAACAAACCCTCTAAAATTATACACACCTAAGAGAAAATCCTCACTTCAGGGAAATGGTCTTATTAAAAGTTCCCTCCCTGTCTACTCCTTTATTTTATGAAAACATTTATAATTTCCTTATTCTAGGAATGAGATGAAATAGTAATCATCTCAACCCCATCTCACTCCCTTTTCAAGTAAACCTACTTTTCGCATTAAGACCAACCTCTCAAATTATTCAACAAGGAAATTAAGGTCAGGAATTAAAAATGATCTTCATAAATTATTTTCCCTCCCTATTTCTCTCCTTCTTTCAAACCAATATCTTCTCCATGAAAATATAACTTATTTGAAGTTACATTATTTGTCAAGAAAGTTCCAAAAGCTCCAAATAATATTTTATCACTTGCTTCAAAGTATTAAAGAAATGCAATTTAGTAATTACCAAAAATGGCCTATTTAAAATCCTATGGATAAAAATGGAGCAAAACATTTTATTTTGCAAAACTAATTTTTGTGGAGCTTCCTTATAACTATGGGAGGCTTCCTGAATTTTCTCACATTTTTGTAAAATGTTTTAGCACCCTAATTAAATCACTGAAAACCTACTGGTTTTAAAAAGGGAATAAAAGAATTAGCCGAGGACCTTTCTGTGAGAGGAAAAAGAAGTTCAGGGGGCGTTTTGCAAAAGCTTCGTTGACCTCCTGTAGCTCCAATGCCGCACGGCACCCCACCGTGCTCCTCACGCCGACGACGCCGTGCTCCCCTCCCCCTGCCTCACGCCTCGCCCTGGGAGGATAAGAAGCACGCCACGCCCTCCTCTGCTCCCTCACTCGCTCACTTCTTCGCCTCACTCTCCCTCTCCATTTTCTCCACCACGGAGCCGAACCAAGGCCGAGCCGCCGTCGCACATCGCCGTCACTGGAGAGCGTCCCTTCCAAATACAAGCGCACCAGGAGGTTCACCGCGTCGCCCTCTCCATCCTCATCCAAGGAATCGACGCGGGAGGCTGTGAATCGAGCTGGCCGTCCTCACTTTCTTCCTCTCCGGCCGCCGCCTTGCGAGCAAGCTCGCGAGTGCCACGGGCCCTCAGTCTCCGCCATTTGCGCATCATTGAGTTCCCCTTGCTCTTCTCCCTCTCATGCACTCCTCCCTTTTTCCAGGGAACACCGGGGCCGCCGCGCCGTCCTTGACTTTCTCCGGCCGTGCCTCGCCGTCGTTGTGTCGAGAGAAGGAGCAAGAAGGCCCGTACCGTTTCGCTCGCGCGCATGTGCCGCGAACTGGGCCTCTCTCCACACTGCACGGCCCAAATCCAGCCAGATCCAGCCCATTCCTTTTCTTTTTATTAGATCTAATTTCCTGATTTATTTTCCCTGCTAGATCTAGTCTAGGATTTAAATCACCATTAAATCCATGTGCTATGAATTTGAGTGATTCAAATTTTGTTGTGTTCCCCTGTGTTTTCTTAAACATGTAGAGTTGGTTGCTTGCTAAAATCTATTTTTATTTGATGTCTAGATTAAATCTTGTACAAAATACATTCTTCACTAAATATTCAATATCTAGAGTTTTATGACTCCAAATATTGCAAACTAAAATTCTATGGAAAGCCTGAAGTGATACCTTTCTAGTTATGCTGGTCTTGTATGCAAATGAAGCCTAAAACAAAAGTTCTATTCAATCTTGTGAACACACCAGTAGCACTTTCATGATTTTTGTAGATTTTTGTGAAATGATTTTTGGAGTAAATCCAATTGGATTGTCTTCTATATGTATAGGAGAACATATCCCTAGCATGGCATGATTGTTTGATGTACAGAACTCCCTAGGTGCAATTTTTAGTAAAAGTGCTGTTCTGCCACTAATAAAAATGAATTAGATAAATTGCTTTTAGTTAGGAAATTGTGGGTTGTGCTTATTGTTGATTGTTGTGGTACTGCCACTTGTGTGTTACTGATCCTTAATATGTTAAAATATGTTAGTACTGTTAGTAACCTGTGCTATGATTGTTTATTTTGTTGTTAGATTAGTTTTGTGTGAATACATTTTTAAATATGGCTAGAATGAATCTTATAAAGAGTATCTTTAACACTAAATAATTCCATATCTCAAGATTCATGTGTCCCAAATAAATCAAACTAAAATGTTCTGGAAAGCTTAGGAAATTGTTAATCCAACATAAGTGGTTTCATCTTATTTAGGTTAATAATAAAAGTACCCTCTTTAAAATGCCACAAGAGGTTTAAAACACCATAAGAATTGTTTCTGGAGTATATTGGTCCAAATGACATGAAACCAATTTTGTTAGCTTAGTACTGCCATCCTTTAGCTCCCCTAATTTTGGTAGATTTAATTGAGCATTATTAATTAATTGGCATTAGATTAAATATTAGAAAACCTTTCTGGACTAAAACAATTATAAAAAAATAATGGTTAATCCAAATGGGTTAGGACCAATTTTGTTAGGTCACATTTAGTCAAGGTTAGATGCCCCTAAAAGGATTTGATTTTTGGATAAAAATAACTTGAGTTGTAGCAAAAACTTGATTAAATAGTTTCTGTAATAAAACAATTGTGTAGGGAGTTTAATAACTCCAAATGAATCAAACCCAATTGTGTGGTCTTCTACACATCAGTAGCTTTCTGTAGAAATTTAGTTTGTATTTTTGTGACCAACAGAACCCAAGTTATGCAATTAAACATGCACCACTAATTTCTGCCATATTTAAGGCCTAATTAAATAATAGTCAATTCAATTAAATTGAAATCAAATTGTGTTGCTTTGTGTGTGCAGTAGCTGTGTGTGATGCTTGAGAGTTGTTGTGATGCTTGATTGAGTAGTTTAGTAGTTGTAGGTATTGCTTGTTCATGTTAATGTCTTCACCTTCACTTGGTGAGATATTTTGGTTTACAGATAACTTTTGTCTGAAGTATTTCCTATTTAAATAAAGATGCTAATCACAACTTTAACCATATCCTTATAAGCATGAGTAGCGTGGTGATTGCCCAACTTGTTTGTTAAATGATAGTCTTCCCTCTTGATTGTGTTTGTTAGTATTGCTTGATGCTGTTGTTGGAGTGTCCTACTGTGTGTTGATTGTGTTCTTTTCTTTTTGCGACGCTAGATATAAACGTTACCGGGGGATCGTTGGAAAGGATTTATTGAAGAAGGGTCGGAGTTTATTTCTTTGATCAGTGAGAAGAAGTCCAGGGACATCATGCTGAAATCAGGCAAGCTACTTCACTGAGCTTGCATCTATATACATCTATTTTGATTTACCTGTGTTACTTATAATAGCATAAACGATTTATGTGGTGTTTGCCACAAAAGCCATGATTTTGAAAATCCCTTTCCAAAATACAAGTACATTGTTGAGACACCCGATATAGAGGTGTTAGTGGTATACAATGATTTCTAAGTGAATTTATTTTACTCAAAAGCCTTCTCTGAAAATCTTTTGGTGGGGTGACGAACCACCCAAGTTTTGGTTAAAAGAATTTTGCTATGAGAATTGGAAATGATTGTGAAAACCTTTTCAAAAAGTTTACGAAAAAACTATTTTGCCACTCTATGTAGAAATATCAGTTTGTTTAAATCAAACTATAGGATGGGAAAAAAAAACTTTGTTTGTTCAAAACTCCTTTGAAAATCCTTGGATGAGTTTTGGTACGCCGAGATGTCGGTAATGAAATTGAGAGGTGGTGAATGTGATGTTTCTGAAAAATGCACATTGTGTCCTGGTACTTACCGAACAACCAATAACCTGTGCGACCACATTTACCCACATATGGGCAAGGGCGTAGTCATATAATTTGCTCGTGTTAGTACTGGATGCCTCAACAACGAGGATGACCTCGTTCCATGAGGGGATGGTTTGGTGACCTGCCCCTGACCTGGGTCCTCTTAAGTGAAGTCTACCGGAAGCCGGTATGATTGTGTTGTAGAAAGAGGATTGAAGGGCTCCCTTGGGTCCGCCGGGCAGAACTACGAAGTCCTCACACTTAGTTTCCGACGGGCATGGATTTAAGTGTCGATGGAACCGGTTTCGTAGCGGTAGGATCCTATACTAGCATGAGCAAAGGACAGGCTATGGCCGGGAACTCAACTTCGCATACCCCTGGTATGGCGGGACGTGGCTGACACGATGAGTGACCGGATGGGTGTGGGAAAAGCGTGCTACCTCTGCAGAGGGTAAAACTATTCGAATAGCCGAGTCCTCGGATATGGACAGTTGGGAAGAACTGCTAAGACCATGTGCAAGTTTTGGGCAAGTTTTGAAAGGTGTTTAAGTTTAAAATGAAATTGAAGGGGAGATGCTGTTACATACCTATACTAATGAGTTAGTATGAGGTTGTTGAAGTTAATTGGACCATAATGAGTTATGGTCGGGAAAAAGGAGGAGTTTTTGAGAAATAACTAAAATAATGATTTCTTAAAGGATAGTTATAAACTTCTTCTTACCTTTTTAAATAAATATATAGAGATGTTTTTCAATAAAGATATAAAGATGTTTTTCAATAATAAAAGTCTTTGAAATAAAAAAAAAAACTAAAATAGTGCATACTCAAGTTGGGGTAGTTTGCGAGTACAATCAAATGTACTCATATTGGTTTCGTCCCTGGCTATTGTCTTAGCCAGATTTTAAAGAGGAGCAGTTCGAAGAAGAGGAGTTCACTGGCGTCTTTGCGAACTAGGGCGCTTCCCAGTCAGCTGCCTGTAGGGTTAAGGCTAATGACTTGGGCTCCACGTTGTTTGGTGATTCCGCTGCAAGTACCTGATGGAGTTGATCACTTCAATCAAGTAAGTAAATAAATTCGGTACGTATGGATGTTTTTTGATTACCAGGTTGATTGTGCTTCAGCGACACACTGATCATGGGATCGCTGATATGTAGGCACAAGGGTATTTCGGACAGCTAGTCCGGGGTCCCCACATCTGAACCCCCCCAATGGTTCGTCCCCCCCAATAGTTAGTGGCCGTATGTAACCTGGTATACATGCTAATAACAACTGATAATTACGTATTTACTTATTTACTTAGGCCCAACTGTACAAAGCTAGTAGCAGGAATATGTACGCACCGAAGCCCAGCATTCAACAGCCCATTTAGCTGACTTACTAGGCATCAGATCGTTCGGCTGTCTCCTCTCTCGGTCTCTCCTCTCGCCGTTTCACGAACCAGGAATTCACGGTCGATCTCGCTGCTCCCTCTCGGAAACTGCCGAACCTGGATGGCTTGTACGGGCAGCCGAGTTCCGAGTAGCCGCGAATATGGCACCGCCGCTGAGCGCCGTTGCCCCTGTACGTTCGCATCATGGTCTCGTGAATCACCATCGAATCATCTGTCAGGTACACAATACAAGCATGTACGTGCTGCTAATCTGATAAGTTCCCTTTTGTTCTATTTTTCCTGTACAAACGAAGATAATGGATATACTAAACCCTATAAAGATGAATATACTAGATTGTTTTTTTCAAGCCAGTTGTTTAAAGATCTAATCTGGCATGGCGCTAAAATTTCCGATCCAGTTGTTGGCGGTCGTAGTAGTAGATCTATACTTCAAATCTTAAATGATAGTTTTTTTTGTCCTGGTATTCTTAACTATGTGATTGGAGATTGAGATAATTTATGTTCATGCAATGCTTTTATCGAAGATATGAAAATGCCATTTTATTTGGGCTTAAAATCTAGATATACAATATTTCACTTGCGATCACCGATGTCTCGCCCCCCTATGTCTAAATCCTGGCTCCGCCCCTGCGTACACAGCCTGTCCGGCGGTGGACGGTTTGACGGCCAAGAGGAACGAGAAGCCGACCAAGGCGACGAGCTCCAACAGAGTCAACCAACACAGGAATCTGACCCTGCTACGCTGGTCGCCGTCCGCTCTCGCGACGCCGTCTTCCGCGTTATCGTCATCGTCGGGATTGTAGGCCGTGAGGTAGGCAAGAACGAACCTCTCCCTCCATGCCCAGAAGCCGTGCCGGCTCCGCTCCGCCGTCGCCGGAGGACTGATGGGAAGAAGGTTCTCGATGTCAGCCATGGATATATAGATCTCCGCTCCGCCGTCGCCGCATGTACCAACGTAGGTTTTGGGTTTCGGTTGTGCAAGCACTACGTCAGTAGATCGGTTTGTATGCCGTAGAATCTGTCCCGACTCCGGACAATGCACAAGTCGTGACCCGGCCTATATACACAATCGGTGAACGGCAGTGGTTGATCAATCCCACAGCCCTACTTATAACCGGTGCAACCCTATTCATAATTTCATATATGGGTCCCAAATCTGCCTGGACACGAGCTGGCTCGGTCCAGCTCGGTGCGAGCCAGCAAAAGCTCGGTCTAAAAATGCCGAGCCCGAGCCAGCTCGCCGCCGCCGGCGAGCCACAAAAGTGAGCTCGGCCCGAGCTTCCGACGAGTTCGGTCCAGCTCGGTGCGGCTCGCGAGCTAGGGGCGATGTGTCACTAACGGGTGGGGCCGTCTTCCACGGCAGCGTCGGAGACAGCAGCGGCGGTACGGGACGGCATGGCGGAGGCAGCGGCAACATCTCGGCAGCGAGGCGGCGCGGTGGCGCGGCCAGCACGGCGCAGACGAGGGACAGCAAGTCACAGGCGGTTCGGCGGAGCCTGCTAGCTGGCGTCCTGCATCGTCGGGGGCGACCTTCCGTGGCGGCGACGCAGGCTGGAGTAAGCTGGCGGCGGCGCGGCTGCCCAGGGACGACGAGGGAGGAAGAAGACGACCACTCTCCCTGTCTATCGATAGAACAGGCCTAAATTCCAGCAAATAGTGGGCCTATTTACTCAGCAAACGACTAAGATTCAGCCCATTTGATTTAGAAAAAAAAACATCGGCGAGCCACCGAGCCGGACCGGGCCAAGCCCGAGAAGCTTTTCGGTCCAGCTTTCCTGGCTCGGCTCGGTCCAGCACATTCCGCGGGCCGAGCCCAGCTCGCTCCGAGCCCGCGAAACTCGGGCCGAGCCAGAAAGCTCGGGCCCAGCGTCCAGCCTGAGTCCCAAATCTGTGTTCGACTCTACACAATTGGTAGATGTAGTCTGATCGAACTGCGGAGTGCTTTTGGAAGCGCTGTTTCACAGCGCTGGGGCTGATGCCCAGGCTGTTTTCGTTTTCGCAGCCGAGCTTGGCTTGTAAATTGTAATAGCTTTAGTTTCAATTTAGAGACTCGTTTTTACTTCTGTATCAGGAACCTTGCGATGGCAGGGAGTGTAATGAACGCCAATGGTTTTGTTTACTGCAATGGAACCGGGGGCGGCCCCTTTAAGTCTAAAAAAAAATCTACACAATTGGGAGAACAACATGTTTGAGTCGATTAAGATTGGTTGGATCTACAAAATAATTAGCAACATGTATGCGTTTATTAAGCAAATGATAAAAACTTCTATCACTGCACAAATAAAAAAAATACTCTTTCCGTATTGTAGGAAAATTGCGACAATGAAAGGTAATATTGTGTATACACGTGTGTCAGAGCTTATTGATGAGGAGTCAGGAATGTGGGATGAGTAAATTATTCGGGATATCTTTGGGCCAGTTGATGTACACAGAATATTGAATATTCCATTGGCGGTTGGTATGATGGATGATTTTCTTTCATGGCATTTGACAAAAACGGGAGTGTTTTCAGTTCGTTCTTGTTACCACGCAGAATGGGATCATCAACGGGCGAATAGCTCCTGTGCGACGTTTTTCCAACGAATTGGATGGACAGTGACATCGTTCGCTTGAATAGCTCTGCCGCGACATATCTGTGAGCACAAATTACTCTGCTGCGACATGGCCCTTAATCGCAATCTGTTACGATTATTTGGAGCCGGGTGGGACCCACAACCTATCCACGTCAGCAACGACCGTTATATTCTCCTCCCCTGCGCGCGCATCCTCCCAAGCCCTGTCTTCTTCTTCTCCGGTGACGCATCGCGGCAACGCCGGCGAGAGATGTCGAGCTCCGCTTGAGGCAAACAGATGAAATTAAGCGCATCCTAAACTGAACGGAACGCGAATTAAACATAGATAACACTGATTGATTTCTAAAGAACATGGCTAACACTGATCCATTACATATTACGGGTGCCCACATATGGATCAAAAGCACCCAAACCACACACTAATTACATAGGGGGACGTCAACCGCAAGCTCCGACCCCTAATCTGGATCCAAAATTGGGCTAAACCGGAGCCCCAGGGGTGCGGCGGCGACGAGGCGGCGGCGCCGCTCAGTCGGAGTCGGAGAACCCGTCGGAGTCCGAGCTGGAGCTGAGCTCGATGACGGGGTGGAGGGATTCGTGGATCCTAGCCTGGAGGCGGTGTTCGTCGAGCTCATTCTCCATCTGACGGCGCGCCTCCTCCTCCTGCTGCTGCTGCCTGCTGCGCTGGATCACCTCCTCGGTGATCCAGGGCAGGTCCTCATCGGCGGCGAAGTCCCCGGGCAGGAGGCCGCGGCGCGGTGGGCGGTCCTGCTCCTCCTCCTCCCTCTTCGGCGGTGGCAGCGGTGCCTGGGCGATGGAGGAGCTCCCCGCGCCGGAGGAGCTTCCAGGCTCGTAGCGGCGGCCCGCCATCTCCATGTGGCGGTCGTACGCAGGCACCTCGCGGCGGGCGAACGCAGGCGGCGGCCGCATGCCGAGGTTCGTCCACTTGCGCGCGCCTCGCTTCCGACCGCCGTCGGAAGCAACTACCACCTTCCCAGCGGGGTCAGCCGGAACCCGCCTCTTCCGCCCCTTCCGCTCCTCGCCGGAGCCGTTGCCACCGCCGGAATGGCCACCGCGGCCGGCGATTGAACCTCCCCTCCTAAACATCGACGGTTGGAGGGGCTGGATCTAATGGCTTAGGTCGATTTGATCACCGGCGGCGAGCAAATGGGAGCGACGGCGAGTGTGGGAAAAAGGGGGAAATAGCTAGGTCACGACATGGTTCATGGATAAGAAGGGGAACGGGAGGCGGTCGGAACAGAAAAAAAACCTTTTGGGCCATCGCTTTGGGCCGTGGAGTTGGGCCGTGGTGGCGTTCGGCCGCGGCGAGGCGGTCGGAAAAGAAAAAAACACTGGTTGGGCCTTAGTTGGTTGGGCCGTGGCCTATGCGCATTTGAAATTAATAAAACACTCCAGCCAAAAAAATATTACAACAGCCAATCAGAGCGCAGAACGGGAGTGGCGCGGATCGGGGGGTTTCCTTATAGAAGGCATGATCGGACGGCCAGGGTTAAATCAAGTGATTTTGGGGTTTCGGCTGGGAGCATAGGATTTTGTGTGGGTTGACCAACTAATTCAAAAAAATCAAAAAAAACTCACAAAAGCTGCAATTTGGTGTGACTAAGAAGGATCCAGGCTTATTTTTTCATTTTCATGTTTAAAACTTGTTTAAATATTGGTCAAACTTAGGTTTGACCGATTTCAAAATAAGCATAAAAAAATTAAGAAACATAAAAAAAATGGAAAACCTGTGCACATGGCCTTAGTATGTCATATACTAACAATTCAAGTTGATAAACAAGGTCTAGATACATTCAAATAAAATATTCATGTATGTAGTGTGAAATCTCAAATCTCAAACTATGAAGTTTAAGGTTGAAGAGAAGTGGTTTTGAATTTGCAACATGAAATTTTCAAAAAACTCACAAAAGTTTCATTTTGGTGTGACTAAGAAGGATCCAGTCTTAGTTTTTCATTTTCATGTTTAAAACTTGTTTAAATGTTGGTCAAACTTAGGTTTGACCAATATTTGAAATAAGCATAAAAAATTCCAAAAATATCAAAAAAATGAAACAACCTGCGCACATAGTATATATGTATAGAATAGATGTGTAGAAAAGTTATTTGGCTGATTTAGACAAGGTCGGAAAAAAATTGCTTAGGAATGGAGCCGTTTACCCTACCTTTAAAACTTATTTGAAACACTTTTTGTTCAAGACTTAGCAAAAGGCTCGGTTTGATGACCAAGTTAGATCAAACAACTACATAATAGTATGAAATCATTGCAACATCCAAGCCTAGCACAAATACCATGTAAATTTGAATTTTGGTTCAAAGTTGAATTTAAAAAAATTCATATTATTTTAAAAATTCAAAAAATTGTCCCAGTGCAACATCTTTATGGATGGGACAACTCAGTATTATAGATTTAATCAATAATACTAAGTTGCCCGACCCACGAAGCTACTGGACCTGGAATAATGTGCAACACATAAATTGCGAGCATGGAGACTCGAACTTGGGTGGGCAAAGTGAGGCATCAACCCTTTGCCACTAGGCTATGCCTATGTTTGCGACAAATCTACCACCATTAGTAGGTAATAGTTACAAATCTACCACTAGAACAATAGGAACACTATAGTGACAAGGTGAAATTTGAAATTTGGTTCAAATTTGAAAATAAATAATATGAAGATTAATTCAAAAAAATTGTCAAGTGCATAATAGTATGAAATCATTGCAACATCCAAGCCTAACACAAATACCATGTAAATTTGAATTTTGGTTCAAAGTTGAATTCAAAAAATCAAAAGAAAATAAATAATTTTCATATTATTTAATTTTTTTTGTCCCAGTGCAACATCTTGATGAATGGGACAACTTATTATTATAGATTTAATCTATAATAATAAGTTGCCCGACCCACGAAGCTACTGGACCGGGAATAATGTGCAACACCTAAATTGCGAGCATGGGGACTCGAACTTGGGTGGGCAAAGAGAGGCATCAATCCTTTACCACTAGGCTATGCCTATGTTTGCGACAAATCTACCACCATTAGTAGGTAATAGTTACAAATCTACCACATGGTAAGAGTGACAAACATTTTGGTAAGAGTAACAAATATTTACATTTTGGTAAGTGTAAATAAAGAAGTAAATTTTCTTTGAGCTAAGACAACCAAAACATGTGCTAGCTCTTTGCATTTTGCAGCATTTTATTTACATGGTCCCATGAACAAAAATGGGACATCGGTCTGCACTCTGTTAAATGACAGTTAACTGAAGAACAAACATTGTATTTGATTCAGTTAGTTAACTGAAGAACAAACATTGTATTTGATTCAGTTAGATGCTTTGATTAAGTTCCAAATTGAGCTCCCAGATTACATTTCGTGTGGATCTGACGAAATTTGGAGAATTCATCTCAAGCGGCGGCGGCGGCGGGCGGGCACGGGGCCGGAGGAGTTAGACATCTACACTAGGTCGCCGGAGAAGAGAAAGATTGGTGAAAGGAGAAGCAAGCCGCGGCGGCGGGCGGGCGGGCATGGGGGCGGATCTGTTCTGCTGTGGAGATGTGGGTCCCACGCGGTGATGTGGATAAGTGGTGGCTCCCGCGCGCGCTGAGGTGGATATGAGGTGGGCCCAATGTTGCTCGGATAATCCTAACTGTTAACGATCAGTGCCGTTTAAGCGCCGTGTTGGGCCTGGACTATTTTCATAGACGCAAGCGTCGCACAAGAGCAATATGTGCCAACGACGTCGCTGTCCATCCATTTGCATGAAAAGATGTCGCATATGAGCTATTCGTCCGATCATCAACATGGTGAAAAGTTGAGGAGAACTGGTGCGCATGGCACATCTTGGACCCTTCCGGTTTGGAAGAATTTGTGGACGCTTAAGGTCCCGGCGAAAATAAAAATACATGCTTGAAGATGTTTACTTGGGGCAATACCTTGTAATGGCGTACTTGCTAATCGTCACATTGTGAAAGTATTAAACATGCGTTATTTATGTGCCCGAGAGTAACAGAGATTTGGAGTACCCTTGGTATGCAGGGTTTGATATCACATGTGTGTGAGCGGGAGAATAATGGTGGGGCTGCTCTCGAAGCTCTTCTACGAGATACTAAGGTCCGTGCACCATTGCTTGAGGAAGTAGATCGAAATGATTTATTGGCTACAGCTATTTGGTATATATGTGGTATATATGGTGGGAGAGAAGGCAAGCAACGCATGGAGAGATGGTGCAATCTCCACCAAGGACGGCCCAAGCTATATCGGTGCTGGCTACAAATTATACGAGAGCAAAGAAGAGAAGATCGGGTATAATTAGACATGGATGGATGAAACCGAGGGATGGCTTTGTCAAATTGAATGTGGATGCCGGTTTTAATGTTGATCTTGGGTCTGGTAGTATGGGAGCTATTGTTCGTGATGATAGAGGGTTATTTGTGGCGGCAAGCAGTTGTGGTATTCCTTTTGTTTCAGATCCCTCGACAGCAGAAGCTCATGCTCTCCGCAATGGCCTAATTCTTGTTGGACAGATGAGTTGCAATCGCTTTGAGGTTAACTCGGATTCCACATATATGATTGAAGTGATGACTAATGGAAGGAATTCACTTGGCCCTGCCGCTGCAATCTATGAGGAGTGTACACATCTGTGTTGTAATTTTACTGAAGTTGTTTTTAGTCACTGTCCTAGGAAAGCTAATATGGCAGCACATGTTTTAGCTAGTCGCTCAGAGGGTCCTTTGTCATGTGTTTGGAAAGAGGAACCTCCTGAATATTTGATCTCTGTAATGGCAAACGATGTATCTGTGTTGAACAATGAATAAAAAATGTCAAAAAAAGTACTGGTAGTAGTTTTTTTTGTGTGGGTAGTATTGCTAGTAGTTGAGTCCTGACAATTTACACTTAAGGGTTATGAAGACAAGTTATCACCACCAGCATAATATAGTCTACAATGTTGTAATAATCTGCTTTCGACGTGGACAACTATTGCTTACTGCCTTTAGTTACTTAAGAAAGGTTCAGTTTGGCGGATTGGTAATGTTAAATCAGTACTGATCTCTCCAGTTATTTTTAGTCCACATACTAGCGGAAATTCGCTTTGGCACCCGGGTCCCATTTTCTGACAGGAAATTTGTCATTTTTGTACAGGGCGCGTACGATGTCATTTCGGCGCGAAAAAAAGTACGGTGGTGCGTACCATGGTCAGGTATGTGCATGATTTTTGTTCAGATTTTTTTGATGAGTTTTCAAATTTTGATTTTTTTTTTGAAAATACCGGGAGCATATGCTCCCGGGAGCCAAAACGGCCTTCTCACTAGCGGAAATTCGCTTTGGCACCTAGGATTGTCTTAAGTCAAATGTTTTATAGTGTAACCAAATTTATAGGAAAGCCTACGAACAATTGTAATATTAAATTGATACGACATGAAAATATATTTCATGATAGATCGAACGATATTGATTAGGTATTGCGAAAGTTGATATGTTTCCTCTATAAAATTGGACAAAGTTTACAATGTTTGACTTAAGACAAACCTAATATGCGAAGTAAAAGTAACCGGAGGGGGTTCGATGTGGCATGCTAACTCCATACCTCGGAACACCGAATTAAAGCCAATTGAGACATGTGGTCGCTCTAGCCTACTAGATGAAAATGGGGCATGGAAGGACCTCGTCCATCGTACCTATCCTTCTGTGCATTTAAGTGTAATTACTAAAATCAAAACATCTCCAAGACAGTTTGATGACTTCCTTGCCTTGCTTCAAGTGCTTATGTGGCTCAATTGGAACAGAAGGAAGCTTCAAGTGCTCTGTATAAATACACTCAAGGTTTTGGTCCTTTCAGAGATTATAAGAGCATTAAAAAGCAATTTAGTCCAATATTTAATATTTTAAAATATCAATGGAAACATTTTATTAAATCTCAAAACAAATACCTATGTTTAGGACGTATCATGTTTTGATGCACGGGGCTGACTTGTTAGCACTATGTGCATGGCACTGAGAGCAGCCACCCCATTGTCGTCGCCAAATCTGACATAGAGGACAATTTGGCATCGAAGTGAAATTTGGCAAGAGCTATATAATGTAGCCAATTCCAAATATGTGTACTATGGGTCCCAACACCAAATAAAAACAAAAAAATTGCTCTCTCTCCCCCACCTGAGCCAGACCATTGACATATGAATTCTCATGCGAATGTTGATATTTTTTTTCTATAAACTTGGTCAAACTTTGCAATGTCTGACTTAAACCCAAACTGATATGCGGAGTAACAATAACTGGAGGGAGTACTTATGTGGCGTGCTAAATGCATATATCCCTCAGAACACCGAACTAAAGCTAATTGAGACATGTGGCCGCTCTAGCCTACTAGATGAGAAGGGGCATGGAAGGACGACCTGGTCTGTCCTTCTGTGCAATTACAAAAAAACAAACATCTCCCAAGACAGTTTGATGCTTCCTTGTCTTGCAAATGGAGAAAATGGAATTCTGTACAGCATATAAAGTTGATCTTTCCGTGGCTCAATTGGAAAAGAAGGAAACTTCAAGTGCTCCATAAACACACTCAACGTTGGAAGACATACACTATTTTAATGTGAGGAGGGAATTTGGCATTGGAGTAAGCAGTTTCTTCGGTTCCATGTTTTGCCCATTTTATACTCTCACATTAGGGATGTAAACGGATCGGATCGGATCGGATTTTGTTTCTACCATATCCTTTACCATATTTTTTTCTCGGATCGGATAATGAACGGTTGCGAATTCGGTGGCGGATATATATGATCACGGATTCGGAACGGAAACAGAGCGGATTCAGGGCGGAAATAAAATTAATCGGATCGGTACGCTCATATATACAACGTCAACCCAAAGAACCAAAAATAATCGCTTAACAACCTAATAACCTAAAAAAGTTATACTCCATAGTCTGTATAATGTCCATGTAAATGAGTTGTTGTTCAACGGATGAACTCCACAATTCACTGACTACAAATTGTGCTTTATTAGTTAACACTTTTCGGTAGAAAACCGGATTATTCAGATTATAACCATGGATAATCCTAATTAATATGCGGATGCTATTTTACATACAATATCCTATACCGTATCTGAGTATTCAGTTCGGAATCAGATATCCTTATCCGTTGGATTCTTTGAAACCGGATATGGATTCGTTAAAACAGATTCGACGGCGGATTCGGTACGGAAATTATCCTATCCGTTTACATCCCTACCTCACAGTGTAGGGAACTAGTTCCAAAAGCCAAATAAAAAATAGAACTACATTTGGCACAACGTTTGTGGTTGCCCTAAGTGCTACTCACAAGACCATGTCGTTGAGGAGAAGGATCGATGAAGGAAAATCCAAAGGGACAAAAAAATTCAACGTGTGAGTTTACTCGTGCGTGTCTGATGTCGTGTGGGCCATGCTTGGCCAAATCAAGGGTACGGTGTGAGGCCCGTTTAATTATCGGATATATGTTTGCATTTTGATCGAGACAGGTAATGATGAAATATAATTCAGTCGGATCCCCTCTCATGTTCTCTCTAGCTCTTTCGTTTATTTCCCTGTCTCCACTCGTCCGTTCTATTCATTAATTTATGATCTCTGCATCCGAGGACAGAAAACGTGAGAGGAAGAAGATCCTAGGGGCCATCTGCAAATTGACCTTAAACTACTTTGCTAAAATACCCTACGAACCCTCTTCATATTAAACCTTAGCAACCAGCATGACAAATTATGCCTCGGTGGGCTGATTTGGACCAAATATGCCCCCCCCCCCCCCCCCCCCCCCCCCCCAAGTTCTGGGAGCCGAGTCGGTATGAAAATTGTTGGACTAAATTGTACCCATGTGTTAAGTTCTAGCTAGGACTCACAATTCAAGTTTCCCATTGATGGATGTCCTAAGCATATAAGGGAGAAGCAAAGGGAATGCTTAGCTTAGAACAAATCTAAACACATCGTTGTGAGTGCAAGGATACGCCAAAAGGATGCCCCGGCATGTTAGTGTGGTTGTTTTAGGTGATCTCGAGATTACCCTGAGTACATTTTGTATATATGTCTATATATGTAGTAATTTATTATGTGCACTTGATCAACATGGTAAGCCACAAGTTTGACTATATGTATCTTCCTAGATGGGGTAGTGCGTTCAGTGTGACACCATGTCCTTTTCGATAGGGCAAAACATGACCTAACTTGATAATATTGAGGCTCCCTGGTTCTAGTATTATGTAAACAATGATGTGTGGTTTTTATACGTGTCTACATTTTTTATATTTACCTCCAATGAATCAATGAAGTCGGTACAATGGACTGTACAAACCGAAATGAGAACGAACAATGAACACTCTTCATAAACTAATTAAATGTCACATCGTAGCTTTTCAAAGTTAAAATTCTAGATCCATCAGCCCCATCTCGCACTACTAGAAAATGCCTCTCCGCCGGGTGGTCAAAACACACGGCGAACGTTGGATTTGACCTCGGCGAACACTTCGCCGAGTATGGCACTCGGCAGAGCCAACTCGGCGACATATGCCTCGGCGACGCCGCTTCGCCGGGTGCTTTTTGTCGGGGATGCACGGCGAACGCTTCGCCGAGACGTTTTACCTGACACCCGGCGAAGAAAAGAAGATCTGGAGCGTCCCTTGTCAGATGGGCGTCAGGCGTGTGTCAGAGCTTCGCCGAGTCCGGCGGTGAAGGCTCTCGGCGAAGAAGGATCGCACAGATGGCGCCATGTGTCCTCCTACTGGGTGCCGGCGAACATCTTCGCCGTGCTGCGCTTCGACGAGTGCCGATCTTCGCCGTGTGGACCCTTCGCCGTGTCAGTCCTTCGCCGAGTGCCGGCGCCAAGCTTCGCCGTGCATATCCTTCGCCGAGTGCCAGGCTTCGCCGAGCTGTGGCCAACTTCGCCGGGTGTCTGTGTCGCCGAGTGCCGGACGTCGTCGGGAACGCACGTTTCGCCGAGTGCCCGTTCATCAGCACGGCTCGGCGAAGGGACCACACGGGGTGACCATTTGGCGCGCCTTCGCCGAGTGTACGTGTCGGCAAAACTGTACATCTCGGCGAAATGTGTTCCCAGGTGACCATTTGGCACCACTTCGCCGAGTGTGCTGCTCGGCATGTCGATCAATTCCCTCGTGGTGAAATTGCATAAGCTGAGCTAACCTCTTAATTTTTCAAAAGACTGCACCCGGCCACAACGAACAATGAGAACATGAAGTCGGTGTACGATCTATAACCCAGACTCACTCATTACAAGGCAGACCGCCAAATTACTACCTCGTCGGTTCAAACTAACGAGAAAGCAAACATAAATAACGAAAGTGAGAACTACTAACTCTATGGTGTAGACTGAGGTCAAGCATGTTGAATTTTTATGTGGAGTTTGACGCAACCAAACCGTTAATGATTACTGTAGCTTCTTAGATGATACGTACATACAAACTCGATCACACATATGACCCTTTTTTTTTGACACATCCAAACTTCCAACAGAGGCTAGTGTTAGAGTATACGTGCGGTACGTAACCGACTAGGATAGAGATA
The DNA here is from genome assembly GCA_947311845.1 of Poa pratensis. NCBI lineage: Eukaryota > Viridiplantae > Streptophyta > Magnoliopsida > Poales > Poaceae > Poa > Poa pratensis. The sequence continues at coordinate 2,064,057 of CAMZMU010000093.1, read as the reverse complement.
GGATTGTGTCTTGTCTTGTACTTCAAGATGGTCCCTGTACGCCTATATATACTCGCTCCCGAAGCTCAATAATACATCCAACATATTCCGCATATCACTCTCTATCGTTCTACATGGTATCAGCCTAATTCGATCTCTAACCTAGAGCCGCCGCCGCCTATACCCTAGCGTCGCCGCCGCCTCTCCCAAACCCTAGCGCCGCCGCCCCCATGGCGCCGTGCTAGGCGCCGTCGACACGCTTCCGCCGCGCTGCCCCCGGGGAGGTCGATCTCCATGATCTCCGCCGGGGGCTGCGCAACCCGTACGCAGGGTTCGTCCGCCGATCCGTGATCGGCTGCCCTGTAAGTCTCTTCTCCGATCACTTGATCGGTTTTCTTTTTTGGTTTACCGATCTCAGATCGGATTGAGTCGCCCACCGCCGTCGTCAACCTGCGCCTCTACTCCAACAACGACATCGATATGCATCTTCATCAACCGCTCGGCACGGCCGCACGCGCCGCACACGGGGCGCCCCTACGTCGTCGCAGCAGGCTGTTCTCGTCCGCGCGGTCTTCTTCGCCGGTCCGTCTTCGTCGTCATCGCCCGGGACTTCACCGACAACGTCACCATCAACTCAGATCTGCGCGTCGTCGTCCACGCCATGGCGCGTCCTGCGCCTCCGTCGGTCTGATCAACCGATCTGCGCACATCGCCGCCAAGCACGTCCCCGAGCACGCGCCTATCACCGATCAAGCAACAGGCTGCCGTAGCACCGCCCCTTCGGGCCGCGCGCCGCCGCCTTGGTCCACCCGTCGGCCTCGAGCGCGCCTTCCCTGGTGCGTACGTCGCCGGTGGCCTCAAGCCGCTGCACCGACTCGCGTACTGCAGCTACGTCGTCCCCTCGGACCGTAGTGCTGCTACACGCGGTCTACATCGCCGTCCCCGCGCACCGACGTCTCAGGCTACCACTGCGTCGCTCCCACGACGCGGGTCGCCGCCGTCCGCGCATGGTCTTCGTCAAGCTGTCGGCTCTTCATCGCCAAGTTCGTGTACCGCCGCCGCGCCTCCTCACGTAACCTGCACGGCCTCCGCCGCCGCTGGTTTCGCCGCCTACACCTTCGTCCTCGTCCAGTACAACTTCGTCGCCTACGTCATCGCCACCACCCGGCATCGCCACCGACCACCCTCGCGTCTACTCCGACGACCGCGGACTGCATCGGCTCTTCCCCGTCTTGGCCGCTCTGCGGCTCGCTGCCGTCCTGGAGCTTTCTCTGCTAGTCTATCACCGACATGGCACGACACCGTCCTGGTCCCGCTCTATGCATGCTCGGTGCTGGCAACACCGTTGCGTGCCTTCGTCCCCGACGCGTCCCCGTGCCTGGCAAGCTCGGATCGGCGTCTCGTCTTCATCGGCCTCGACAACGTCTTCTTCGGCATCGACCCTACGACTGCCTCGACCGCGTCCACGACGATTCTTCTTGCATACTCGGTTCTGGCAAAACCGTAGTATGCCTACGCCCCCGGTGTGCGCCTAGTTCTGGCACAACTATGGCTGCACATCATCCTCGACGGTTTGAACTGCATCGACCTCGGCATCGACATCCTCGACGACTGCCCTCGATGCGTCTCCTTCATCATCACCATGGCGCCTTCTTCGCGCCCGCGGCTTCACGTGCAGCTACCTCGACACCGGCATCTCCGACCACGACATCGACCACGGCGTCCCCTCGCAACGGCTACCTCGACCTCGGCACCGCCTCGCGCTCTCGGCTCCCTCGACATCGGCACAAGGGCTACCACCTCGCCTGAGCTCTCATCAGCTTCCTCTCCAGTCCAAGCATCCGCGCCGCGACATCGACCACGACGCTCCCGCTACGACTGCGGGGGGGGGGGGGGGGGGGGTGTCAGCCTTCTGGGTCTACTTCGGTTTATCTCCACTCTGACCGTCCACGTCGTTCATGTTGTTCACGACGCTCCCGCTACGACTGCGGGGGGGTGTTAGAGTATACGTGCGGTACGTAACCGACTAGGATAGAGATAGGATTGTGTCTTGTCTTGTACTCCAAGATGGTCCCTGTACACCTATATATACTCGCCCCCGAGGCTCAATAATACATCCAACATATTCCGCATATCCCTCTCTATCGTTCTACAGCTAGAGCTACTCTGCTTTTCAAACAAATACTCTGACCACGCATTTTTGTAGCAAAAATAAATCAATGAGGCATTTCTCCGATGTATATGGTGTCATGTTGACCGAGACAAGAAGCGAGGAAATACAATCGAATCTGATCCCCTCCCATGTTCTTCCTCTAGCTAGCGCTTATGTTCTTTTCCCAGTCTTCACTCCTCCCATTTATTCATTGATTTCTGATCCCTGAATCCAGCCATGACAGCACAAGTTCAGATGGAGAAGATCATAGGTGCCATCTGGAAATTGCCCTTACAATAGTTTGGTATAAATTCTCTTAAAAGTCCACCTTAGCAAATAATTATACGTCTCAAACGTATCTTTACTTTTTTTATTGATCCATGCTATTATTATATAACTGAAACATACTTTACCATATCTTCTATATCTAATTAGGAGCACCCCACTACAAGTATTTCTCTCGACATGCAGCTATGCCACCTCATCATCCTTCTACATCATCTTTTTAAGTACCGAGTGTTAGTTCTTGTTTCTACATATTTTTGCATCGTAGAAAATGCCCAGGTATGGGAAGGTAAAAAATGGGAAAAATAATTAAGATGCAGCATCATCATCACGGCGATGGCGAGGGCCCGGAGCTTGAGTCGCCGCGGGGAGGGCTTGGATGGAGGTCGGAGGAGACTGGGAGCAGTTGGCTGCGACCTGTGCGGGTGCGAGGGCTTGGATCGAAACGCTTGGATTGCGTCCGGTCTGCGACCGCCATTGGTGGGGGAGGACGGCGGATCTCCTCCTATTGGCTGTTCCTACTGCCCACGCGGGTCTGTTAGTTGCTATCCTACCTCGCCTGACTTGTTGGCCTCATTTTAGTGTCAATCCCGGGGCTCGAGGTCGTGGACGCCGGGGCGGCGGCCCTGGAAGGTGGACCTCACGGGCGTCTCTGCAGCGAGCGACGTGACGGTGGTGATGGCCTTCTCTTTGACCGTGTGGACGGCGAGGAGGGGTGGCTGGGGATCCAGGTGTTGGTGACGCTTCGGCTTTGACAGCTCCCAGATCGTTGTTTGGAGGCTAGGCTCCGGGACAGTGGGCGTTGACGTACCGACCGTGCTGTGAAGGTTTTTCCGAGCGAAAGCTCTGCGCTTCGGCACCAATGACGGCGGTACCTGTGGGTATCGTTACCCTCTTGGGGGCGTTGTTGTGGGTACCTTTTCTACATCGGGTCTCCGGGTGAGAACCCTTGACTGTCATGGTCTCGACGACGGCGACGCGTTACGTCGTTACCCTCTTGGGGCGTCGTTGTGGAGTGTCGGTGTCCTTCGGGCACACTCCGGTGTCTTCGGTGACAAGTTTAGCTCTCTTTGTGTTTTCTCTTTCTATGTTTGATCTGCTTTGTAAGAGGATCCCCTCATCACTTTGTATCGGTTCGGCCGTTGTGGCTTTATTTATAAAGCGGGGCTACGGCCAGTTTCGTTAAGTCTCAAAAAAAACGCTTGGATGCGCTGGGCCCAATTTAAGCCCATTAGACCAGCCCAATAGCTCTTTCTTCCTCCTCTGCCTTGTACATGTTCGACAAAGCACACAGAAACAGAAAAACTGCCATGGCGATGGACAGAAAACAGAGGGGGCGAGGGGTACCTGCTCCACGCCGGGAGACCGTGTATGTTTTACTAAATGGCACAAGCATTAAGCTAACTGTGGTATTTCGAAAAACTTTCCGCTGCGTATAGTCCTTTTCGAGAACGCCATAGGTTTCCGTGTTCTGAAAAACTGAGAGGCTCTGGAAAAGTCAGAAAACGCTATGCACGTTGGCGTATCCGGAGGAAACACAAAAATTTCTAAGTATTTTAATCTAAGCCATTTGATATGGCGTTTCTTGGATACAAATGCTTTGAGAATCTCATAATAGGCCAACTGATATGACTTTCTCTGAGATTCTCAGAGCCACTATGTCTGGAAAACGCCATATCATATGGCTTATCACAAAAGATTTTGAAATTTTTGTGTTCCTCAGGCTTCGGGATAAGTCAAAGTGTATGGCGTTTTCTGACTTTTTCAGAACCTATGAGTTTTTTTAGAACGCTGAAACATATGGTGTTTTCGAAAAGAGTCACATGCGGCTGAAAGTTTTTCGAAGAGCCACCAATTAGCTCAATGTTTGATTAGGGCATTTAGTAAAAAGATACCGGGAGACCCGGTGCGACCGTCCTTGCTCGCCCCTACGATCGGTCTGCCACTGTCCACAGTTGCAGCTCAAGCAGTTACGCCACCTGGCCTGGCGGATGTATCCTTGAGCAAAGGCCAGTGGTGGGATCCTAGATCCTGGAGCTCCGACTGTCTGGCGTCGGGCGGTCTCAAAATCCTGGCTATCGGGCGCGAGCCATCTCAGTATGGTGGTTTGTGTTTTAACAGTCCGGTTTTATGAATGGTGTTTATGTGAATTGTACTCTGTTAAATGGTTTGCATCCCTCACAACAACAAATTCGAAGAGGGGGGCACGTACAAAATTAATGGTGGGAAGTGAGCTTCTTTTAGGGGAACATGTTGATTTAATTTTGTGGGAAAACAATATCGTTGCAGTGTTATTAATACAACAATCAAATTATCGTTGAAATTTAAATTTTACTACAATAAACAGACGTTCGGGTTTCTCGTAGCACATGTTGATAGCGGTGCACGTATGTACGTGCATGCATGCGACCATGGGAGCAGTGATTAATTACCGTAGTACTAGCTACGTAGTCAATCGTCAGCTAGCTTCCTCTAACCGTAATGGAAACAAATTAACTATACATCTCATTAGTAGTAACCAAGGTTTTGGTTCCTGGTAGAAAAAAATTCCCGAGGGTGGTCGGGATTACCGTTTACCGCGGTAATCGGAAAATCTCGACCGGTTACCGGACAAATTTGAAAACCAAAATTCAAAAATTTTAAAAATAATTGATTCCGATTTGACCATTTGCCGAGGTTTTTTGTTAAAATTTATATTTTCAAAAAAATTGGGATTTTTTACCCGGGATGACCATTTCCCGGGGTGGTCAGGATATCCGGTTACCACTAACCGTGATTAATTACTTGATGATAACCGGATTTCCGAACCGGTAACGTAGTAACTAGCTCGCTCCAAGTAGCTAGTTATGTGGACAGCGCAAGAGAGTTGTGAAAAAGATGAAACTTGTTTGAATTTTGAATCTCGAAGAAGTCTGGTTGTGGCTACATACGTCACAAAGCTCTGAAAAGAAAATAGAAGCAAGCAGAGGCAGCCAGCCAGCCTCCTCCCCATAAAACCCAGGGCAGGCCGTCTCCATTCCCTCCCACCCACTCCGCCTCCCCTCCACGGTTTGCGCCTCGCTCCAGCGCGCGAAAGCTGAGGCTTTTCTTGCTTCGTTTTGCGTGTGTGTCAGCCGCCGGCGCACCAAAGCCGGTGCTTGTTTTCCTTGGTTTGGGATGTGTGTCGCCGCCGGCGCGCGTGGATCCAGTCCAGCGACGGGCGCGCCTCGCGCCGGCGCACCAAAGCTGGTGCCTTTCTTTTTTGTTTTGCTTCGTTTTGGATGCTTGTCACAGCCGCCGTGCGCCGTGTATCCGGTAAGGCGGCGCCGGCGCATGAAAGCTGGCGTTTTTCCTTCGTTTTGGATGTGTCATGCCACCGCCGGCGTGCGCCCTGGATCCGGTCCGGCGAGCTGCACACGAAAGCTTGGTTTTTTCCATCAGTTTGGATGTTTGTCACCGCCGCCGTACGTGGATCCGGTCCGGCGAGACGCGCCCCTAGCGCCGGCGTACCTGGTGCTATGGAGTTCTTGCGCTTGCTGGACCTCAACGTGTATAGAGATGCTTGTTTGTGCGCGCGTCTGGCGCCGGCGCCGTTCCCGTGCGTGCATGTAGATGATCACCGGTCAACGATGTGTTAGCTGCGTCGTGCTGGTTGGCCGATCTGTGCAAAAAGAGTCAGTTTTTTTCCAGTTTTCGTCGCGTCTGTCAAGTACTCGAGTTTCCATGGCATGATAGTGGTGTGATCTGTGATGAAGTGATCAAGCTGTGCTAACTAGGAGTAGCAGACAGCAGCAGTGGTGGGAGTGATTCGGACAGTCGATCATGGATTGGCTACATAGCACTTGCTTCGAATTAATCAATGTGATTTGCGTGCGTTTGGACATCTAAATAGCAGTTTAGAGGACACACTGCTCCTACGTTTTAGATCTCAAAACTCCAGCTTTGTGTTAGCACCTAAATTACAGTTTCTCGCTATGCATGTAGATTATACTTTTGGGGGGTTGATACATAGTGCCAAAAAATGTAGTTAGGAACATGATGCCTGCTTTTGTCAATGTGTTACATCTCTCACATGTAAATAACTTGTTTCCAAATGCATCGCACATGTAAATTACCAGATTTGTCGTCAATACGTGTAATATATATATATGGTTCTACATGTAAATTACTACTTGTATACTACTACACGTGCATGTACAAATTACTGTCTTTTTCACATTAGTAGCTTTTTGTTGTGTAGTTTCGTCAATACTTGTATACTACTGATTCTCCCGCATGTATAGATAGAAAACTGTCGAATGTCCACGCGTTTACTAGCTTGTATACGAGGAAGGCGTTTTGGCTCCGGGAGCACATGCTCCCGGTATGTTCAAAAAAATTGAACAAATTGAAAACTTTTCAAAAAAATCCGAAAAAAATCATGCACGTACCTGACGATGTCACGCACGACCGTGTCAAATTTCGCACCGTAACGACATCGTATGCGCCCTGTGCAAAAATGACAAAATTCTGTCAGAATATGAGATAATATTCTAACCGAATTTTGTCATTTTTGCACAGGGCGCATACGATGTCGTTACGGTGCGAAATTTGACACGGTCGTGCGTGACATCGATCGTCAGGTACGTGCATGATTTTTTTCGGATTGTTTTGAAAAGTTTTCAATTTGTTCAATTTTTTTGAACATACCGGGAGCATGTGCTCCCGGGAGCCAAATTGAATTTCCGCTTGTATACTAGGTTCTTCACATGATTTGGGCTGCTGCGTAGCCGGTTGGATAGCAAAAATGGTTCGGTTTTGTTTTTTAATCCAATTTTTCGTTCCACATCAAACAAGTAGTAGTGTCCACCAACAAATTGTTCTACTTTTTTCGAATTTTGACGAAATATAAAACTGTCGAATGTCCACGCCTCATCTTGTAGCTGGAAGAAAATTTGATTTATGCTGAATTCAAAATCCGTTGAGTGACAAGACAGACTCCCGCTGAATAAATCTTGTATTGCTAACTATGTTTAAGATATGTATCATACGAATAACTGCGTGGTTGCAATGCAGATGGTCCTTCGTCATTCCGATCGTCAAGGAAAAAGGCGTAGGGAACCGGACGGTCTACGGCCACCTCCTGATGATGCTCGGGGGGGTGTCGTGGGGGTTGTACCTTGTACGCCGCCCCAACCTGGCATAAGTCCTGGGTCTCCGGCATCATCAACGCCGTGTGTGCCTTGTTCCAGCTCATCTACGTGGTGGTGTTCATCGTCTACGCCTCCGGGAAGAAACGCTGGATCGCGGCCGGCCTGCTGTTGGTTGCAGTCGTCGGGTCTGGATTTCTCGCGTGGTGTGTGTTCATCAAAGTCATCGCGACAGGTGAGTGTTACAAGAGCTTCATCGCCACCGTCGCCTCCATCGTCTCCTGCCTCAGCTACGCGGCCGTGGGTGTAGACATTGTAAGTACCAAAGAAATCCCGTTGCTCCATCCATATACTGCTTGCTTTGGTAGATGTTAAATAGCTAGTGTACTGTACACATGCTCAATCAATTCCGGCTGTTTCTAGACTCTGATCATGCATGCCTGGTTTGCTTACTTGATTCATCCTTGTGTTGCTGGTTGGTTCCTACAGGCGGTGGTCGCGAGCAGCAAGGACGTGACAACATGGACCCGTTGGCGGAGGTCCTACTCAACATGCTCAATGCCGCGGCCTGGGTCTACTACGCTTACCTGTCAGAGCCAGTGGACAACTACCACTACCGGAAAATTTATCTTTCCCGTGCAGGCACATCTTTGCCGTGTGTCTTAAACAGCGGAACACGGCAAAGTTCTTCTTTGCCGTGCGTTTTTACCGAAGAACACACGGCAAAGAGTATAACACGGTAACCTTGCTCAGCACACACGGCAAAGCTAAAGTACACGGCACACACAGGAAATCCACTCAGCAAAGCATCCCGCACGGCAAAGAAATCACCTAACACACGGCAAAGAAACGGTACACGGCAAAGAGCTTCTTTGCCGTGTAGCTCTTTGCCGTGTTCCATAAATATTAACACGGCAAAGATGGATCCTTTGCCGTGTGTTTGCGCACGGCAACGAATATTTATCATTTTTCCATTTTCTAACACTAATAGCCATTTCCGTGGTATAATCCATATTATCTAAGACTATTTGCACTCATCTAATTTGCACTCATCTAATTTCCACACAAAGTAGTCCATATTTAATGTGTAATTCAAAAGTATTATAATTTTTCTAGCTTTTTACCTAATTTCACTTATTTAAATTCTTTTATGCCGATTTTTTAGAATAATTCAAATTTGAACTACAAGTGTGTGATAGTTTGCTCTAATTTTTTTACAAAAATCATTTTAAGGTACACAAGTAGTGGTTATATCACAGAACCGTCAATAGTTTTGAAAATTTTGACCCCTTTAAATAAATAGACAAGACGGCCATTTTTACCTTTTTTCAAAAAAATAAAAAAAAGTGAAACAATACTCAAAAAAAGATATTCTTTGGCATGGAGTCCTTTTATGTGTAATAGTTGGTAGGAAAAATGATAAACTTGAGTTTTGACAAAGTTTTCAAAACCATTCTTCACAAAAAGGGCAATCATTTATAAACATGTATAAGTTTCGAGTCAAATCACCTAGTTATGAGCATTCATGTGGCATAGTTTGTGATAATGTGCCCATATTTGACACATATGTGTGTCTTGGTATCGCAAACAATGTTGCAAAACAAAGTTTTTTCAAATTATTTGTATAAATATCATTTTCCATTTTCTAAGTGCCGAAAATGACTTTTTTTGTGAAGCAAGTACAAAAAATATGGTGCAAAATTGCACCCATCTAAATTTCACATAAAGTAGACCATATTTTTTGGATAATCCAGAAATATTAAGAATTTTCTCGGTTTCTACCTAATTTCGCCTATTTAAATGATTTTATGCCGATTTTCCGAAAGTAATTCAAATTTGAACTACAAGTGTGTGATAGTTTGCTCTGAATTTTTTTCAAAAATCATTTTAAGCTACATAAGTAGTGATTATGTCCTAGAACCGTCGATAGTTTTGAAAAATTTGACCCCTTTCGACGAATAGCCATGGTGGCCATTTTAACCCTTTTTCGGAAAATCGACATAAAGTCATTTAAATTGACGTATTTAGATAGAAAGCAAGAAAATTTCTAATATTTATGTATTGTCCATCAAATATGGACTACTTTATGTGAAAATTATATGGGCGGCACTTTTCTTCATATTTCTATACTTGCTTCACAAAAAAGGTCGGCGTAGCTCTGTGTTTTCATTGCACATGGCAAAGGATAAAACACACGGCAAAGGATAAAGGACACACGGCAAATATACATGCACACGGCAAAGGATTATTAGCACACGGCAAAGAGCTCTATGTTTTTATTGGCTGAGACCGTGTGCACACGGATCACCGTCCTGAACCGTCGGATCCGACAGGATCCAACGACCTAAAGCAGCAGCAGCTAGCTCCACGCGCTAGTCCTCTCCACGCGGTCCTCTCTCTCCAACCTTATCCTCTCTCTCTCCATGTCTCGTCCGTGACTCTCCAACACAAAGCAGCAGCAGCTAGCTCCACGCGCTCCTTCCCCCACCGGCCCCGTTCCCCACGCGCCCCCGCCGACGACTACCCGGAGCCCGGCTGCGACGAGGAGACGGCGAGACGCGTAGCAGGCCGACGCGGCCCCGCCCGACGACGACTCGGAGCCCGGCCGCTACGAGGAGATGGCGAGCCGCGCATCCATGGCCGTCTGCGTCGACGGCGGCGGACGCAGCCGGGAGCGGCACGCGCGGGCGAGCGCGGGCCGGATCCGGACGGCGCGGGCCATGGCGCGGCGGAAAGGAAGCCGGGCGCGGCCGGAGCCGGGCGGAAAGGAAGTGTGGCTCGTCCTCTCACGGCGCAGGCGCAGAGCCGATGCGGCGGCGGCGGCGGTGCTGGGCGCGGACCCGGCGCCGCTCACGGCGCTGCTCGCCGACCTCGTCTCCCCGGCCAACGACGCGCGGTCGCGCCCACCCGGACGTCCTCGCGCTCCGCCTCGCCCACCTCCTCCTCTCCCCGTCGCAGCCCTCCGCGCCCATGGCCGCGGTCCTCCTGCGCCGCCTCATCTCCCCGTCCTCGAGGTCGACCTCCTCACCTTCCTCTACAAGGCCATCGCCTCCCCGTCCTCGAGGTCGTCGCCGCCGCCCTGCATGTCAACGTCGCCGCTGCTCTGCATCTCGAGGTCGTCACGGCGACACGATGGCCTTTTTTTTTAATTCTGGACAAGAGCCTTTGCCGTGTGTTGAGTTTTGGCTCTCGGCAAAGCCGAATGAACTAATCCCACCTTGGAGCACGGTCTTGACACACGGCAAACTGTTTGCCGTGGCAAATATGCAAAGAGCACGGCAAAGCTGTTTGCCGACGCGACTTTTTCCGTGTAGAGTTTGCCGTGCGGATTGACATGGCAAAAGCTTTGCCGTGTTCCGCAGCTCCTTTGCCGTGCTGTTTTCGTACACGGCAAAGTATAAATTTCCGGTAGTGTACATCGGGGTGAGCATCTACTCACCATCTCACTGTCTTCTTCTAGCTTGTTTGTGTCTTGTCTTCATTGTGTTGTACTTGTGGATGCAGGTGCCGAACATCATCGGCGTCATGTTCCTGCTGGTGCAGCTCTTCGTCTTCATGGTTCACTGCAGGGCCAAGGCGGAGCCCGAGCCTGAGCCTGAGCCGGAGTCGCCTGATTTCGGCCTGGACTTGTTGTTCGCCCCGTAGCCCCCAGGCTAACGTTCCTGCACCTCACCTGAGATCGAGATTGTGGTCGCGGCGGCTCCGGTTTAGTTGGCTTGTATGCTGATGAACTTTCTCATTCAGAATCATCTACTGTTGTCTTAAATTCGGTGCTGCAAATTTCCCATGTTATGTATTCAGAATCATTTAGTATTGTCTATTTGTCTAAATCTCGTAGTTTAAAGCTCTGGTTTAGTTGGCTTGTATGCTGATGAACTTTCTCATTCAGAATCATCTACTGTTGTCTTAAATTCGGTGCTGCAAATTTCCCATGTTATGTATTCAGAATCATTTAGTATTGTCTATTTGTCTAAATCTCGTAGTTTAAATTGTCCCAACTTTTCCTTGGCTATAAGATGAAGATGATGTTTCTGGGACCTGTATAAGTAGCCGCACACAACACCATGAGGCCAGCAGGCCGCAAGCATGAATTTTCATGCAACACATGTTTACACTTAACTTAGTGTGGCCTAATTATTCTCATCAAATAGAATATAAATTATTCCTCATCACGCAAAAATAATTTACATGAACAAAATATATTAAGAAAAAAAGTAATAGTAAGCGAGGCCAGAATTTGTAGCCTCTGTCACATCTTCTAGCATTAGCTTCCAACAGCTTGAGAGAACAGTCCAATCAGTGACAGTTTACTGGACTTAATCAAAAGAACCAATGGGAAACAATATTTTATCAGCTTAAGCAAACAGAAGTTTTTCTTATCTTCCAGGCACACCCAAAGTCTGAATCGCATCACAGGAAAAAGAATCAACAGCGAAGTTTGCACCTAGAATTCTCAAGAAGAATGAAACGTACAAAGATCCTTTACGACCCCAGTTGTATAATTTACGGCTGTTGCCTACTTATTCTGATACAACACTTTTACTCTATCTCACGGTGAAAAATTAATCACACGAACAAAATATTAACAATAAAGTTTGCACGCCAGGAAGAGAAAGGGACTAAGCTGCTGCTAACAGGACAGAATGATATAGCACACGGCTAGCTCGCGATTTAGTTCCAGCTGTTAAGTGGACGACCAGGACCGTGTAGCAGCCGAGTCTGCGGCAGTTTACACAAAGACAAAAATTTCCCGTTCGTGCGTCGTCAGCTCTGTGTTTGGCGGTGAATCTGGAGTATCCAGTCCATGTAGCTGCTTGTTCCGGCCATCTGATCCTCCACCAGGTTGGACAGAAGCAAGAAGCCTTCTCTGGGCTGCTCGCCTTGTCGTACCACGCGGGGCAGCTGGTAGCACGAAGAATCCTTCTCCCTTAGGGTTCTCAGTACTGTGGTGAAATTTCTCGAGTAGCGGTTGTCACATTCTCTCAACTGCATCTGAAAGGTAACCCATATCAGCATGCACAAATCAAAATGATGTGGTATTACACCCATTAACAGTGAGCTTATAATTAACCAAACAATGGATCATGTTTTCAGAGCAAACCAGAGGGATTTCTCACAAAAAAAAGCATATGATGTCTCCGTAAATTTAGTTTGGGATTTTGTTTACAAAAGTAAACAAGAGAGAAAGAAAAGAGGGATGAAGCATGAATCAAAAGTCAGAACTATTATTTACCAAAGAGTAAAAAGAAAGGGTACCTTTGATAGATCAGGGAAGTTTCCCAAACTGACTCCAAGAACGTCGTTCACGAGCTCAGGTGGGAGCATCCTACCCAACCATACTAGGAATGTGAAGCCATCGTCAAGAAGGTATAGACCAGCAGTGTCTAGGCACTGCAAGGTTAATGGCACACGCCTCAGGGACCCATCAATTCTCTCTGGTTCCTGAAAACCACAACATTTATGTCAATTAGAATGGCCAATGGATAGAGTAGATTGTACAAAAGGTTAACTTTGGACATAATGCGCATAATTTCTTTACAAAGCATAATAAAAACTTAATTTCTAACAGGACCTAACTAACCAGACTTTGAATACAATATGTGCTAAACAGAAGAGAACTTCATATCAAACATACCAAAAAAACAGCTACAAGTTACATGTTTATTTGGCTCAAGGCTTACCATGCTTGAGGAGGCTGCAAAGTATCAAAATATAATGGAAGCTACATTTCTAAAGATTTATTAAAGATACCCCAAACTAGTTGCGCAGACTAACCAGTTCTTACACAGGTTCTTCCATCACAAACAAATGAAACTTAGTTTATTTTTCTCTTTCATACTTGATTTTACAAGGTTTGGATAACAAGTCTACAAGTAGCACTGGTTGAAAAGGAACTTAATCAGTTGAGTTGGAAGGAAATACGGCATACCATTGTCAATACTTCATCAAGCCTGTACAGAGAAGGGTAAATAAAATTGAGCAGCCTTTTCGCAGGCAGTATCATCATACTGAAACCAGCAGCACAGCGCTCATCAAGAGAGACATCAGCATAACCACCACGCAGAGCAAGAGATTTGCATAGGGCCAGGATGTATAATGGCAAGTATCTTAATGATTCTGGATATATCAGTCTCCCTCCAATCCGATGCTGTACAACATATAGGTTCCGGTATTCTTTCAAACTTCTCACAAGCTTTAACTGTAATTGTTGTCGGACACTATCCAGCTTATCAGACAGTGAGTTTTCAACAGCTGCACAGTACGGATAATTAGTAAACTATAAATAATAACAATAGCATGTATATTAACATTTATGGAAGGGGAGAAGCATCAATCTAATACTAACCGATTCTAGCCAACAATGATACAATGGCACCGGTATCTGCTTGACGGTACATTTCACTAAGATCTGTTACCACAGGTGCAGCTGCTGTATGCACCCTGATACGTCTTTCACCAGAAGATGATGTATATCTGATGGTGGTTAAGGACACAAGAATAAAACAGATAAATGGTATTCTCAAAAAAAAAGCCTATGGGGTACAGAACAGCTTCAAAAGGATAATGGACAGCAGGCGACATCAAACATCATGTGCAGAATGTATTACAGTACTACTTAATACTAATATACTATTGGCACTCTATGAAGTCCGACACAAATGATTGACAAGAAAAAGGGTGTTAATAAGTGAAAATATAATATTCTAAAGCGCCATGAGGGTTTACAGTTCTACCCTACTGACAACCATATTCATGAATCTAAATATAACAAAATTATGTAAAGAGCCTTTTTCAAAATGAAACCTTGAACAAGGCTCCTTTGACAATGCGTCAAGTTTATCATGTGTGGCATCAATTCTTTCACTGAAATTTAGATACGGAGAAACTATGAGCCGTGCATAAGCAACTTGAAAGGAAAGGATACAGCAATGCCACTTGGAAGTATACAGTCTGTGTGGTCATTAGGGTCTCCTCTAGAGACAGTTGCATCGCAAACGCTTTATCAGAGTCAACAGCTGGAAGAGCTAACAAATCTGTGGACCTTAGCATGAAATGACCATGATATGTTGTGAAACGCACCCCTGCAGAACATCATGCCATGAGAGTTAGGTTGAATAAACTAACAAACAAGGGAGATATTTAGGAAATTAACATAGCATGCAGCTACGGATATAAATCTAGAACTAGAACCTTTTCCACATCTGATACGCATAACAGATTCCCAAGCAGTCTCCCGAGTAAGGTTTCTGCTAAGCTCATGATTAAGTTTCTCCCCGTGAGTAGTTGCCTGGAAGGATGGATAATGGTACACCTGACCACCAGTATATTTTGCCAGAGAACCTACAAAGTTATATGTATATCATAATAAGGAAAAGCAAACACAAAATGCTAAAGGAACTTCTCTACAGAGGTTGTCAGTGAATTGTCACCTAAGGAAGCTATATCACAATACTTGTCACTCAACGAAAAGATGTCCACTGCGATCTGATTTTTCGTGAACTCAGCAGCCATCTGTTTATAGAAGGGATCTTCTGGTACCCTCAGAAGATGCTCCTTATCTGTTCCATATGCACGGACATCGTCTCCTCGAAGTCTCAAACGGCCAATACCAAGAGATGGCAACGTACTCTGGAAGACGAGCAACTTTCCTCCCATTTGACCCTGCAAAAGGGATGACATAATGTCCTTAGGTTAAATCGTATATGGCACAAAAGCAACCAACACATACTTCAGAAAAAAAACATGAAGGATGGTTAAATCGTATATGGCACAAGAGCAATCAACACATACTTCAGAAAAAAAATCAGCAAGGATCTTACCATAACCATGAATGCTGCTTTAAGCGCAGGACCAAAAGCAGATTCTACGTTTACATTGTCCTGAAACATATTGGGCAAGCTATCGAGAAATGACTCGACAACCTGTCTTGAATCGACCAAATTAACCAAGAGATCATCAGGCAATGGTAGGAAAACATCATCCAAATCGGCAACCACCATCATTTGAGGTTGACTCAAGGAAGACTGATACAGCAAAGAAAACAAGTTGCATAAGTACCTCATAAAATCAAGTTCGGTATGTTAAAAGGAGTGATGTTGCTAAATAAAATACAATCTCGAGGGAAAATAATAACTAAGAGGAGATGGAGGAAATACCTTGAAATTGTGAAAGTGTAATGTGCTGTCAAAGGTTAAGAATCCAATTTGTGTTCGTGGAAAGCCTAGAAGATCATCAAGGCATGATTTGATGGTCTTTGCAACTACCTGGTAGAAAGTGCATGACAACATTATTTGAATCCTAGAGACCAAAATGATTTTATAAAGATAAGAACATCCTAGATCTTAAAGCACTAATATGAATTGTCAATGATACAAAAGAAAAGAAAAAGATGATGACCCTCGGAAAGATGATAAGTTCAAAAACAAATGTGAAAATATAGAACATACCTCGAGCAGCCCACTTTGAACTGCAGATACCGAGACATCAATTAGAAAGAAATAGCAAGGCGGCATTGGTGGCCGAACCATATATTCAGTAGGAGCAACAAACTCCACTGTTCCCTTAGAAAGTTCTGGTCTTTGATCTGTATCATATCTTCTGCCACTGGCATCAAGAGCACAAAAGTACTCACCAGGAACTGCATAAAAAAGAAAAATATAAATTTTGGGAAGACAAGGGTGCTAACCGCTCAGAGTTCAGTCAGCACTAGCAGACACATACAGATCTCGTAAATGACTACCTAACCAGAATGTAAGATCATATAAAAGATGATAGTTCTTTCTGCTTGCAGCACTCTCTACACATAACTGCAATTAGTCAAAATCTCAAACAGGTTTGTTTAACCCTGCCAATCGGAAGATGTACCTACACTATTTCCTGTTTATGAGGACATCATAAAGAAAACTTTGTTTCTCAAAGAAGCAGCCTCTCTTCTCAGCCTAGATCCTTGGCCATGTACTTTACAAGTCAAATATATAGCTTATAAAAATGAAATCCAAAAAATACTCAACGTAACCTCTAAACTATTTAACCTTATAACCTATGGATCCTATGGATTTCCTAACAATTTCATCTTCACTTGCAAGAAACTCGAACTTATTTATTCTGAAAGCTAACTTTAGGGCACAACCTTAAGCTCGTTTCTATAATAATGAGCCTAAGCTAGGACACCAGTAGTATTTCTCTGACTATTCCATAATTCATTGTGCAACACAGAAAGTACCAAGCATTTCTTCGACTACATTTTTCTTGCCAAAAAATAACGGTCAATTGGATAAACATAAAGCTGCTCCAATTAAATTTTCAAAGCTAGCGAAAGGAACTATGTTTCCCCCTCTCCACCATTTTCAAAGCTTTTCAGGAAGCAAGTCAAAACATCTCCGCCTCTCTGGTACGTCCACTGATGCTTCCATCATCACTTATCAATAGTGCTACGCATCTTACTCAGGACATGGTTCAGTCATAGCATAAGCAGTTCAACCAAAAAAAAACTTCCTTATACGAAAATATCGAATCACCACAATAGTATGCCATGCTAGAAGAGTTCTCTACACTACTTTGATAGTAAAGGATCTTGAACATGAACAATTAAATGGTATTACGATTGGGATATCTTGAACATTGCTAGTGACCCATTCAATGCACAGCGAGCAACTAAAATCCAAGTTAAAAAATTACCATCATTGAGCAAGGTGCAAAGATTGCAGCGCCATTTCCTTCCAGCATCCGCAAACGTCGCATACGGGTTGATATACGTCCGGCACCTCCGACAACGGATCACACCAGCCGCCCCAAAGTTGACAACCGGCACTTCCTCCTACACAAAACCAACAAACAAACATGTCACAAGCCGATCCAGCGCTTGCTTCGGACAAACAAACAAGATGACAAGATCAGAGTTCGTCCATTACCCCATCAGGCGACTCCGCGAGAGGGTGCACGACGGCCCCAAGGGGCAGATGCCACCGGGAGACGAGCGACTGGGACGCCGGGATGGTGTGGGTGGTCAGCCGGAAGTACCTCGGGTGGCAGTTGAGCGGGAACGACTCCATGACCTTGGCGGGCTCCTCGTCGCCGTCCAACGGGCGCGGCAGCCCTTTCACGTCGAGGCCCGGGTCAAGCGATCCGGGCGCGGTGCTCATTGACAGCGACTGGAAGTCCTCCACCAGGCTCTGGAGCGCGCCGCCCATCGGCGGCCCCGTGGGAGGGTATGCCGGCTGGTTGCTGTGAAAGGGCTGCGGCCCCATGGGCGGCGGCGCCATGGTCTGCATTGAAGTCGGCTGGAACCCTGGTTGCCGGGACATCGGGAACTGCTGGTTCGGAGGTGGGCCGCCGCCGGAGTAATACCCTTGCACCGGCGGTGGCTGCGATTGTGTTGGCGGTGGCCTTATGTAGGAGGGTGGAGACTGTGGCTGCAAGAGAGCCGACGGCGGAGGGCGGAACGGTGGAGGCGCTGTGGCGAAAGGGCCGCCCTGGGATAGAGGCGGTGTGGTGTACGAGGCCGGAGCTGGCGGCGACACTGGGAAAGGTCCCTGAGCCGGCGGCGGCGCGGCAGCGAAGGGTCCCCCCTGGGCCGGCGGGGCGGCGGCGAAGGGTCCCCCCTGGGACGGCGGAGCGGCGCTGAAGGGCCCGCCCTGGGAGGGAGGGGCGGCAGGGAAGGGTCCTCCCTGAGGCGGAGGAGCGGCGGTGGAGAAGGGGCCGCCCTGAGGCGGCGGCGCCGTGCCGAGCGGTCGCTGAGGCGGCGGCCCGGCGGCGAAGGGGCCCCCCTGAGGCGGCGCGGGAGCCCTGTACGCACCCATTGCCGAGGGCGGCGCGGCCCCATAAGGCGCCCCTTGCTGCGGCGGCGGGGCGAACGGGCCACCGGGGCGCACGAAGGGTGGGGGCCCGGCGGGGCCGACGCCGGGCACGAAGCCGGACACGGGGCGGCCCGGCGGCCTCTCGTTCCCCGCGGACGGACGCATCGGCCTGCGGAATTCAGGAGAGGGCAAAGATCAGGTCTTGATCCAGAAGGCCGGGGTTTTCTCGATCGGATCCCACGCCGAGCGCGGCGGCCGGATCCGGCGGAAGGGAACAGATTCAGGGG
The DNA here is from genome assembly GCA_947311845.1 of Poa pratensis. Lineage (NCBI taxonomy): Eukaryota > Viridiplantae > Streptophyta > Magnoliopsida > Poales > Poaceae > Poa > Poa pratensis. Next base: position 2,045,450 of record CAMZMU010000093.1, on the reverse strand, counting down.
GGAGGGACACGGGCACGTACCGAGATCGGGGCGGCGCTCCGGGCCGGGGTGGGAGGAGGCGTCCGGCGAGATTGGATTCGGAGGCGAGCGAGAGGAGGTGGAGAAGAAGAAGAAGGTTCCGAATACAAAAGAGGCTCTGCTGCTGGTTGATTGCTGTGGGTGGGCCCCACCTGTCTGTGTCTCTACTCTGCTCTCCGATGACGTGTCATCTAGTAGGAGTAGGTCTGAATCGGAAAACACCTCCTCCTAAACTGGATCGAAATTGGACAAGAGATCCACGAAATAAAACCTTCCGAATTCCTCTCAGAACCGAGATCCAAGGAAATCTGAGACAAAATCTAGGAGGATTTAATTCTGGTCAATACAAATCTTTTCTACCAAGTCTTTTGAACCGTAAAAGAATTGACACCGCCAAATCCTATGGACCAGTTCGTGTGCCCTCTACCGCACCTTTGGAGTCGAAATTGCATGTCAAGGTCCGAGGAGGGAATGCCCGACTACGTAGCCCAGAACCACGAGTCGGACCACAAGACCTGGTGGCACAAGACACACTCGCAGGAACATCTTCTGAAAATCGGGTCCACCACGGAGCCCGGTGGGCTGGCTCGGAGGAACGTCGAGTTGAACAAGAACTCGGATATGGAGATCGCACTACGAGGATTACGCTCCAAGTAGCCATGTTTGTAGCGCGTAGGTTACTGCCTTTTAAACCGACTTGGGTCTACTGTAAACCCTCGTCGACTAGAGAAAACCCTAGAGGTATATATACTCATCTAGATAAACCTCGCGTCGGAGCTCCCTTACGCTCTCTGATGCGTGTAGGTGCACATGTTGTTGTAGCTAGTTTCAAAGTAAGAGTTTGTCGAACCACTGGGAGCTGAAGGAAATGAAATCAGGTTTCTCGTTTGGTTATCAAAGAATTGTACCTGCAAGTTATTCTGATCCAAAGCAACCAAGTGTGTGGAAAATGGTGTTGTTGTTGTTTTATCAGAAGGTGGGGGCAATGTGAACAGTGATAGAGCAAGCAAACGGTGATGATTATGGAAACTGCAATAAGGTTAAAGTCGTTCTCAGTAAGAGTTGGTTCCACCCTAGTATTATTATGAGTCGCTTTGTTCGTGTAGGAGCGGAATCCCTTATAAAGACGTGCCCTGAACTTATTAAGCGCACACGCCCCGCACAATCACTTCTAGCTAGTCTCGGCAAGAAACCCGAATAAACGTCCCGAGAAACTAGCAATTAAAGGTGTAACACGTCACTAGTACAGAACGACACATCGTATACCCCTCTATGGAAACGGCAGGTGTTAGGCGACAGAGAATCGCGATTTTAGCGTTGCGAACGAGGCCTGGCAGAGGCTGGTCCGTCAACATTGGTTACGGAGAATTTTATATCTCCGTTCCCAAAAGTATTGGCAACGGTCATAAATTTGTCTCCGTTTCCAATATGTATCTCTATGGCTACGGTTGTTTATGTATATCCGTTTGCGATGTGCTTGGGAAATTGCAGTTGCAATCTGGAAGCGCACCTGTTCAATGCGGCTTAATTCACGAGGGATTGGAACCGCCTGATCGACGCTAATAAAATGTGACTGGAACCGCGCGAAGCCAGGCAGGTTCCGCATTCTCCCCTTCGTTCTCTCCCACATTATCTACCACACTAGCACAACCGCCATGGCGGAACCCTGGTGGCAGAACGAGGAAGTCCGGAGCGACGACGCGAGCGCGGAAGACCGCGGTGAAGTTCCATGGTGGGATCAAGACGGGCCGCCGGACTCGGACCCCGACGACTCGGACCCGCCATCTTCACGCTCTGTAGAAGACGACTCCGACGACTCGGACCCGCCGTCTTCACGCGAAGGAGAAGACGACTCCGAAGAGGACGAGTCACCGGAGGAAGAGGAGCCGGAGGACCCGCCGGAGCCGTATTATTCTAGCCAGGAAGAATACGACACCGCCGACGACGACGACGAGGAGGCGTCGGAGGAGGCGCCGGAGGAGGAGGCATCGGAGGAGGTGCCGGAGGAGGAGGCGCCTGAGGAAAAGGCAACCGGCAAGAAGCGACGCCGCGCCGCGGATGACAATGGCGCGGAGGCAAGGCGTAAGCAGAACAAGTAGAGTAGATAGTTAGTTCAATTACTCTATCGATCCTTTGTAAGTAGGCCCAGTGTGTCAGTGAAGAAATTAGAGGAAACGGTTGTTTATCGCCTCCGTTTGCGATGTTATTATATGCTATAAATGTGCCACTGCGGCAATCCTAACCCTCTCGCTCTCACTATCACTCTCACTCCACAGTCATAGTGTGGCGGCGGCTCCAGACCTAACCCTTATCTCGCAGATCTGAGCGGCGCGTCCGGCCGGCATCGCCGCCGTGCATCTTCCCCCAGCGGCGCGTAGTGAGCCGCCGTGCATCCCCCCCAGCGGCGCGTCGTGAGCCGCCGCGCATCCCCCACAGCGGCTCGTCGGCGCGCCGCCGCGCATCTTCCCCGAGTATGTCGCCGACGCGGATCTACTGGTCTATTGCCGTGCATCTTCCCCGGGTATGTAGCCGACTAGATCTTACATTTTGTTTAAAGTAGCACAGAAAACTTGTCTAGTATTTGAAGTCTAGTATTGTGTTCTGTCTAGTGCCGATGATGAATACACCCCTCGACACTAGATCTTACATTTTATTTAAAGTAGCATCTACCGATCTAGTATTGTAGTATTGTCTAGTATTGTAGTATTCTGTTCTGTCTAGTATTGTAGTACTGCCGATGATGAATACACCCCTCAACACTAGATCTTATATTTTTTTAAAGTAGCATATAAAACTTGTCTAGTATTTGAAGTCTAGTATTGTGTTGTGTTTGTTTTTAGTACTGCCGATGATGAATACATTACCTTCAACTTGTCTAGTATTTGAAGTCTAGTATTGTGTTGTCTTTGTTTTTAGTATTTGAAGTCTAATAGATTAATTTCAACCCTGTCAATGTGCTAATCCTCGTTATGGTTTTGTGTAGCTAGTGTATGAAATAATAGTATATTTCGGCGACAATGCATAAAAATGGTGAGGCAATTGAAGGTAACATCACCTTCAAGTTCTGCCTCCAAATCGTTTCGATCAGACAGCAAGCACACGGATATAGGCGCTTAAGGTGTAAACTGTTTTCATCTTAAATTGTATTTATGTCATGTAGCATCATATTTGGCTCTTTTCTAACTAGACATCCATGTATTTTATATGCAGAAGCGCCATGCAGATCCAAACAAGCTTTAAAAGAGCTAAATACAAAGTGGGATCATATCCGTGAACCGTCGCTGTTGTGACGTTTCGCTGCACTGTTCAAAACACTTTTTTAATTAAGAGTGTCTTGAACAGTGTGGCCGAAATGTCACAGCGGTGACATTATTATAGTTCGGCGACACCGTCCAAGATGGAGCAAGCCTCGCTACGAATAATTTGGCAAGATTAATTTGCTAAGGAGGCTTGCGAGCTCGGTGTGGTTTCTTGTCTTTAGTTTCTCCATCTATTTTGTGTATGTGTGTAGCAATTTGGCTGCAGATGTGATTTGGAGAAGCATGAAACCGCTACTCGAGTCTTTTGCTAGGTCGAATTCCGTTTTCGGCGCTTCGGAACTGAGGAAGAAGGTGGAGCTGGAGAAGAGTGGAGTGTCATAAAAGTTAAGTTTAGGGAGGCATGAGAATGATAGGATTAGCGAGGCATGTGTAACTCATCTTTTGATGCTATGTAATGATGACAATTCTTATATACGTTATGAATGGATTTGGTAGCAACTTTGTGCTTCTGCTGTGAGATTTTGAATGTAATTTGGCAACCGAATTGCTCCTGTAGGCTTCTGAAAGAACCTCAATGCAAACGAGTAAAATAGAATTTCCGTTACTGATGCACCGATACATCGGAAACGGAGATGGGTCCGCAACCGTAGCCAACTTATGTCCTCATCGGTGCCGGTTTTTTGCCTCCGTTACCGATGAAGGCCTTCACATCAGTGACAGGGTCGGGGACACGGACCCTTTCTCCGTTGCCGAAGGGGTTTTTGGCCCGTTTCCGATGTGTCGTTCTGTACTAGTGCGTGGTTGTGGGAGAGGTTATGTGGATTTTCGTTACTCCCATGCCAACCCAAGAATACGAGGTACCCCACCGTAGGAAGTATATCAGTCATTCCTCCGGCTTTGTGTCGGGCGCGATGACCTCCCAATCCTTGGTTTCACACGAACATCCTACTTCTGCCCCGAAGGCAGCTATGGTGCAGTCGATGTTCGCACAATATACAGAAGTAGACGGTTACTACATGGCAACTGGTATTAAACCATATGACTTCTATCTCATCTCAAAATAATTATATTAGGGTTTCCCCATCTTCCCAAGAACTAATGAAACTACTCACACATGAAAGCACAAGACATGATCATATTAATGGTATGAAGGTACGATGAACAGTGGCAATGACGAAGGAGATGGTGATGATGGAGATCGATGCCTTGGCCTTTTGGATCGCAGTGGTGAAGATGGTGGCAGCCTCCTGCTGTTTCCCCCTCCGGATCCCTTTCGGAGGCTAGGTTTTCTGGTCTGTTTTCACGTTGGCGGCTGATGTGCTCGTCTGATTGGAAATCCTAATCCACAAGGTTAAAATACTGGATGAGGCCGATCTCCCGACGGTCGGTATGTTCGGGCAGCACGGTCGAGAATGACCGTACCGCCACTCGTTATCTCTTCTGTGACGTTTGCTTCGTTTTCTTCTCGTTCTTCTTTATTTCCAGCGAATTGTTTTCCCACAATGAAGGCTTTAAATGCTCCTAATCAGCATATTTCATCACTTGGTAAAAGTATCATATATGAAATTATTCTTTGATATTTTGACTTCATGTGTACCTAGACATAAAAATGCGATCTGGTGCGATAAAATGCAGAAATCCATATCTCTATGTTGTAATAATGTAAATAAAAACACTACAGGAATCACTCTCGCGCACTTGTCATTGGCATACCTTCTACACACCATCAAATCAGTACAATCACAATAGGAAGTAGGTTTTTACCTCTACACGAGGGGCCGAACCTAGGTAGTAACATGTGTGTGCAAACCCCTCTGGGATGATCTCCTGAGTCGCCTTGCTCTACACCAATCTTAAGCCACCCTATGACATTTGTCGTGACTAGCTCACGACATCGTCCTTCGAAAAAAGACATGGAATATTGTTCCTTTTTGGTTTGGCCTCAATGGCATTGACTTCTACTCTAGTGGTTTATCGAGCATTATAAAGCACGACGATATGACCTGGTCTATGCATGAATATACCTTCGGCCTAGATGTCAAGCCTACACCAATTCGTTTGCACCTCTCCTTGGCTATTAACAAAGGCCGGTACCTTTTTGACAACTCAATCTTCACATTGTCTTTCTCCATGATGTTCTCAAATAGGCACCTCGTGTGTGGCATGCTCATCTTCGTACTGCTCTTCGAGCTCGTGGTTTTGCTCCCTCTATTGTTGTCATATCTCTCGATTGTTGTCAACAAGATTTGTCAGTATCTTCATGCTCCACATAGCACCCGTTGGTCCGCCCTCAAGAGCATATTGTCATATGTTAGCATGACCATGTTCCAAGGTCTGCATTTTTGGGCGGGTCTATCAGTCACCTCTGCACTTTTCTTTGATGCTAACTAGGCTTGTAACTGAAGATTGGCGATCCACGAGGGATATGCCGTCTTCTTTGACCCTAATATGATCGCCTAAATTGCTTTAAAATAAGCAACATGATCAGTGTTAAGTTTGAGGACATAGTTAGAGCATAAGGCACTTACCAATGCAACAACCAAATTGACTTTTGTTTAGTCCCAACTTCAATAATTGGGAACATCACAAGATCGTCCACCATTGCTTTGGTGTAACATATTTGTCATCCAATCATGTGTTTCATGCTCGAACGAAGCACATCAAGATCGACTATCATTTTTTGAGGGAGTGAGTTGCATATAAGCGACTACATATCAATTTTATCTCGTTAAAGGATCAACTTAGCTGACGAGCCACTGCCGTTGCTACGATTGAGAGAGTGTGTTGGCCGGGAGAGTACATGACACTCTCAACTACGACAACCCTTTTATATCTAGTCATATTGAGGTTAGAAAACAAAAATTTAAGCTTAAACCATAATCGTTCACTATTCAACAATATAATCCCACAACATCAATGATAGAGCTCTAGGTTTTTGGTGGACATCTTGCCAAGCGTCCAAGATTAGCCACGAGGATGCAGTTTAAGTATCTCCTTAGTTCGAAGGAAGTTTACGAGGATTTTCCAATATTATATGAATACAAAAAAATTGTACTCACTAGGTTTCATAATACGGTGCCTTAAGCTTTGGTCAAATTCTACTTTTATAAAGTTAATTTCATAGAATTAAAGAAGTATCAACATTTAAAATGTCAAATGAATATTATTAGAATTATAATGAAATAAACTTTCATATAGTATACAATTCCTTAGATGGTCCAGCGACATTATTTGGTAGCCTGCACGATGGTAGGTACGCTGCATGCAAAAGATTTTTTTTGCCTTTTTTCTCTGTTTGGTTACATATAGGGACCTCGTGTGTCAGCTCACACACAACGTAAAACAGGCCAGACTTCACGAAATCTGCTGAATCGACATTTTCTCCATGCCTAGGCTTCAGATAAACACAAGATGGGAAAGATTCCCAGTGTTCAGTAACAGGTTACATGCATCTCTCACGTGGCAACATCTGACCTCATTGGCCCTTCGCTGACGCCACCAGATACATTGACGAGATAGAAAGAGGCCGATAGGTCTTAGGCTACTCACAATGGGGTAACTTAAATAAGACTAGTCACAATGGGAGTAACTTAGCTAGTAAGACTAGTCACAATGGGGAGTAACATAGGAGTAACATCAGTGCCACATAGGCAAAAAATCTGATGTGGCGGGTAATTAATGAGGAGAGAGATGGGTGTGGTAACTAGCTATGTTACCATAACATCACACATTTCAAGGCAAGATGAGTGTATAACCTATTAAATATGACACTACACACATGTTACTCCCCACTATGGAGGTAGTAACTTAGAGTAGTAACATATGCATGTTACTAGTCTAAGTTACTCCCCATTGTGACTAGTCTAACATCACACATCTCAAAACCATTTTGCTTATGTGGCATGTAGTTAATGAGGAGAGAGGTGTTTGGAGTAACTTAGCTAGTTACCGTAACATCACACTTATCAAGGCAAGATGAGTCTATAGTGCAATAAATATGACACCACAATTATGCTACTCCCCATTGTGAAGATGGTAACATAGACTAGTAACATTGTGATGTTACTAGTCTATGTTACTCCCCATTGTGACTAGTCTAAGTAGCATGCATATATTACTACTCTAAGACTAGCCACAATGGGAGTATCACATGTAGTATCTTGCATGCCATGTTGGCAAAAAGCTGACATGGCACTGCAATTAATAATGAGAGAGGTGATAGTAGTATCATAGGTAGATATCGTAACATAACGGATTCCAATACAAGATGAGTCTACAACCTAATAAATGTAATATTGTATGATACCACAAATATGTTACTACCCATTGTGGAGGTAGTCACATATACTAGTATCATATGCATGATACTAGTATATGATACTTCCCATTGTGACTAGTCTAAGTTACTACATGCACAATGAAGAGTAACATGTGTGTAGTGTCATGCACAAGTCTATTTAATAGGTTGTACACACATTTTTCCTTAAAATGTGTGATGCTACCGTAACATAACACAGCGTGGAATTATCGACATTGCATTACCAATTCACCAGCTCCTCAAATTCCCCTGAAACCAACGCAATGGCAGCTCAATCGGAGCTCGGGAAAAGCTAGATTCTCCAAACCAAAGAGCTAAATGGCTATAAACTCCCGTCCGTCGACCAATGATTTGCTTTATTGGGCAATCATTTGTAATGAAGCAGTAACAAAGTGGCCAAATCTCCCGGCCTGCTCCCAAATCGAAGCACAAAAAGGGCTCAGATCGACGCAATGCCAGCTCAATCGGAGCTCGGTCGGAGAACCCAGATTCTGTAAACAAAACAGCTAAATCGCCCCCAATTTGAGATCAAACCCGTCCGTGCAAACCAAACAGCTCAAACCTACTACACCAATGATGCTACTGCTCAAGCTCAAACCAAACAGTAGGAGAGGAGTTGTACCTCTTGGGGGTGAACCACGAAGGCTTCTCCTCCGCGGTGGCAGCCGTCTGCAGCTGGCCGCTCACCACGCCGCCGCCGAATCCACCCGCCAACGACATGGAGAGCTCGAGCCCACGCGCCGCTCGTCTGGCCACCGAGGTCTGCGGGGGCGCGGAGGCGACGCTCATGGGATGGGCGCGGCAGAGGGTCGGAGATGCGCTAGGGCGTTCGCGGCGTCGAGGCGCGGGGCACGTGGCCGTGTGCGGAGGGGAAGGCCGCGACGACGGGGAGAAGCTTGGTGCCCTGCGCCGGAGCCGGAGGAGAAGAGAAGCGACCGGACCGGGGGTGGAGGGCGGCGCTGGCGGCCGGGGGCGGCGCCGGCGGCCGGGCTGGATGGAGATGGGAGCGGACCGGGGAGCGACGGCGGAAAAATGAGGAATCCACATGTCTGCTGAGCCGCATCGGGGAGGAGAGATGTGTGCGAAAAAAATGGGGAATTAGGATCTAGGGTTACGCTCATGGTATATATATGAAAGGACCGAGCCGCAATTCTCGGCAAACTGAGGTTTTTTTTGCAAAAAGACTGGTGGTACTGTTCAACACTGTAGCACCTACAGTGACAGGGGCGCTCTCGGCTCGCGAAATCGCTCGTCTTTCATATAGGTAATAATGTCATTGTCTATAAAGTTGCACATGGGGACTCTGGAGAAAAAACAAATTACTAGCAGTTGGGCCCAAAGTTTACACCACGTTACTCTGGAGCAAAGTTTTAAAGCTGAATCGTGGCCCAATAAGTGCTCCAGTACACACGCCCGACCAATCCACGGAGCGCCGCGCATTCGATTCTCAGTCGACGTATGTACGTAGATGTAACCTGACACATAAGCTTCTCTAAAAAAATGACATACATAATTCAGTGGTAGAAGTATATATACATTGCCAAAATGGCGACACATACATTTAATTTGGGGCTTTCTTACCAGCTGCAGCCCAAACAAACAAACCCTAAATCTGCTCGCCAACCAAGTATTTGTAGACCACAGTAACCACTCGTTGCGAACAACCAAATAAGGAACATCGGCTTTGGGACACAGCTCAAGCAGCACAGGATTGCACAGGTTGGGCCCAAAGTTTACACGGTTACCTTGTACAAAGTTTCATTGCTAGATCGCGGCCCAATAAGCGCGCCAATACACACACGCGCCAACCCACAGTCCCCGGCGACGCGCATTCGATTATCTGTCGAGCTGCGTATAGACGTAGATGTAATCAGACACCATATATTGATCGCAGGTTGGGTAAAAACCTGACTGACACAATCCCTTATTCCAGTGGTAGAAGTATATACATTTCGGGGCTTTCTCCCAGCAGACAAAAAAAAAATACAGAAAAAACCACCACGTCGGAAAAAATAATATACAGACAAAGTGATCTCATCCACCGCCATGCATGCCACCATGCAACACAGATTTTCATGTCGATAGAGTCAGCTTTCTCGGCCCTGCGCCGCGCCGTCTCCTGTTGGCATCCAAGAGGCACACGAAACAACTGCGTCGAGCTCGAGCATGCATGCACCACCGGGCGCCAGCTGCAAATCCGCCGCCACGACGCCGATGGGTTGATGGATCTTTCCCCTGCCGGCATGCATGCATGTTGTCGTCGACGGGGCCAGCGCTGCCGCGAACGCATCACTAGAAAACAGGCCCTTTCGTCCACTCCCATTTGTCCCGGTTGGGTTTCAAACCGCGACTAAAGGGTCATTTGTCCCGGTTTGAGGCGGCCAGGGCGTCTGTGGGCTTTAGTCCCGGTTCGGTAGAGACTTTTAGTCCCGGTTCGTGGCTGGAACCGGAACTAAAGATGCGAGCCCCTTTTAGTCCTGGTTGGTGTCTCAAACCGGGACTAAAAGGTCTATCTTTAGTCTCGGTTTGAATTACCAACCGGGACTAAAAAGAATTCCTGAAATTCCCGTGCATGGCGTCGCCGCTGCCACCCACATGCACCTCTTTCTATGCATTCAATGCCCTGCATGCATGCACGACTCGGCCAGGAAAATGTTTGGACTTGTCAACTACTACTAATTTAACCAAATCAACGGAACTACTAATCAATATTTATTTATGAAACCGTATTAGTAGCACTAATTATTAAATGTGACAAAATCATGACTTTATGAAAGTTGACTGAAAATTATGAAACATAATTGAGAACATGTGGAAAAATAATGAAATTGTAAAATTTTGAAACATGACTGAAAATGTGACGTCGGGGGCCGAAAGCCCCAGTTGGTCCACTTCCTCGCGGCGCGTCGGTTGGCGCCGATCGTGCGCCGCTCCTTCTTGGCCGCCTCCATGATGTCAAATTCGAAAAGAGTCAAAATTCAGATTTTTAATTTTTTTAAGAAAAATTCAAAAATAAAAATGATGTCATATTTGGATTCCTCATTTTTTCTGATAATAATGGATATATTATTTGTCGATTTTCTATTTACCGATTTAAAGATATGAATTATGCCATATTAAATGAATAAATGCCAAAAAGTAATAAAATATTATTATTACTTATTTTCATTGTAATTCAAATATTATTATTACTTATTCATTATTGTTTACTTTAATAATTATTTGTGGTTCCAAAAAATAAAGATGTGTGACACAATGGTATAAGAGTTAATAGAATTGATATGGTAGTATTGACAACAAGGAACAATAACATTCGCGGGGCCACAGCAGGAAGGAACAAAGAAGTTAAGCGTGCTGATGGTGGAGTAGTGTGAGGATGGGTGACCGACCAGGAAGTTTGATCAAGACTGGCGTTTGACCAAAGATTAAATGCAATTAGTGCTAAAAAATGTCCAAATGAGAGATGGTTGAGTCAAACATTCGAAAATAAAAACAATTCAAAAGAATTGAAAAAAAATCAAATCTTTTTCCTGCCCAAGCCGGGCGGCCGGGTGCAGACCCTTTAGTCCCGGTTTGTGAGCAAACCTCACAAACCGGGACCAAAGGGTAGACCTTTTGTCTCACCCCCTAGTGTCCCGGTTTGAAAACCGGGACTAAAGGGCTTCCCAAACCGGGACAACATGCATGTTCGCATGGCGGCCGCCCATGCAGGACCCACGAGGGCGACCATGTGCCCATAGCCTACGGCGGTGCATCGATCCACTCTGCATCGATCATGCCTTTCTATCATCACTCTACCGAGCTACAAACATGCATGTGTAACGAATCATCAAGCTGCCGTATACAACCTATTATAGTGTAATGTCGAAGCGACCGTACACTTGCGTTTTATTTTAAACATGGACAAGTAAACGCTAAGGAACCTCGACAATTAAAGGAAGATTTAGGAGAGGAGATTTCGTGCAAACCTGTTATTTTATAAAAACGTAAACAATATTTACGAGTTTCAAATATTTTGAAACAAATTCCGGATGTTGCCAATGGTGTACTTCACAAACGTACACAAATCAATTTCAAATACTTTGTATTCTGATTTACACAAAAATGACAAAAGTGTCTATCTAAATATGCATATTTTCATATCCCTCAGTTTATTAAACCACTAATTTTTCTATAATGTATGAATAAAATCATAATGAGTATATGTGCCAAATTATATTTATAGTCAATTTTTTAAAATATTTGCTGGTAAAGATTTAAATTTTTGCTGAAGTTATCCAACACGTCATCCTTTTATGGTGCCGAGGACCGATATTCAACACATTTTGTGATTTTTGCAAAACTAGAACAAATAGAAATAGTCACTTCTTGCTAGAAGTGTCTTTGACTCCCAAGTTCAACTGCTCCGTTCATTTAAAATAAAAAAAATTGAAAATCATATTTACAAGTTTCAAAACATTCTGACAAAAATGATGTAGCCAATGATATATTCCACAAACTTGCAACAATTTCAAATACTTATAGATTTCAAAATATGTATACTCAAATCCACACTTTTTGTCATTTTTGTGAAGCTCATAACACAAAGTATTTGAATTTGGTATTTTTCATGTTTGTGGGATATAACATTTGCTATTTCCTTTTTTTAAGATAAACTCATAAATATAATTTTCTTTTTTTTCAATTAGAGGATCACTGGAGATCGATCGGGAGAAAAAAAAATTCTACTCTTCTTGCCAGAATTTACCTGCATGGACAAGTTTCTATAGTCGAAGACTATCAATACTCGTAGCTGCCAATCATGCATCAGCCACGTGTCGCTCCTTCTCGCTATATATGCAGGCTAGCTCCCTCACACATCTGACCATGGCGCACTGTCCTTCTTCCCTCCGGCCGCCGGCCACGCTGCCACCAACGTCACCTGCACTGAACGCTCACCGGCTCGCCGCTCAACCAACCAAGCCACCGGCAACGACCGTAAACACAACAACCATCCGGAGCCTGTGCGCCGCCGCATTGAACCTTCTCGAAGACCGTGTCCTCGCCCTCCTCGAGGCGAAGACACCGCTCCCCAGCTGCGTCGACCCGGCGGTTCAGCTCGCCGGCAACTTCGCGCCCGTGCCAGAGACGCCGTTCCCGCTGCAGAACCTGCGTGTCACCGGCAAGATCCCGCCGGCTCTTCAGGGCGGCGTGTACGTCCGCAACGGCGCCAACCCGCTGCTCCGGCCGAGGGCAGGGCACTGGGCACTGTTGAAGTTCCAGAATCATCTAGCACAAATTTGAGCCACAACTTAAAGATGAATAGGAAGATTACCTTGATCTTGTGATGATGATGCCATGCCTTCTCTTGTTGCTCACACCAGGATGGAGCAATTTGTGCTTAGTTCTTCCTAGTGCTTTCTTGTGCTTGCTAGATCGGTAGCTTAGTTGTAAGAGAGTGTTAGAGAGTGAGAGAGTGAGGCAGGAGAGCTTCTGCCACCTTCTTATCTCTTCTGGGATCATCTCTCCCTCTTATTTTGTTTAGCACTATGCACTAGGGGAACCAGCACCGTTGGATCAAAATTCGATGTCTCCGATCAAGACACCTCATTAGTGCTACTGTAGTACTTTTACTGTAGCATTTTACTGTAGTGCCGCCCTACTGTAGCAGCCGAAATTTTTGACCTAGGAGAGCAGCCTAGATCACCAAAAATATCCAACATTCTCCCCCTTGATCGTAAGGCTGAACCTTATAAGCTCACTTTTTAACAAAATAATGCATTAAGACGAAAAGATTATAATGGTCTATTAGGTACCATTTAATCCAGTGACTATAGTACATCACTTCATATCAAAATGAACCACTTTAACTTATGAGCTCCATAAACTTTATTAACATTATACATTAGCTTTATTTACATAATTCTTTACATAAACATCATAAACATTACAGACTCATCTTTTGATAAAATGGTACACCAAGACAATAGATTACAACAGTCAATTAAGTACTGCTAAACCAAGTGACTATGGTTCCCATTCGATCTCAAAATGAGCCTTTTGGGGAGATGGTGCCATAATAGTTCCAACTTCTGCAGGATTAAAAGCTTTCAACCAAACCCATGCCGGCAACATGCTCTCTGAATACACTGGGTGGTAAGCCTTTGGTGAGCGGATCCGCTAACATCGACTTTGTACTAGTGTATTTGACATTTATTGTCTGATCCTGGATTCTATCTTTCACAACATGAAACTTGATGTCAATGTGTTTGGCAGCACCACTTGACTTGTTGTTACTCGAATAGATCACTGCGGGTTGATTATCGCAGTACAGAGTGAGAGGCCTGAAAATGGTGTCAATCACTCTCAGTCCCGGGATAAAATTCTTCAGCCATACCACCTGCCCGGTAGCCTCATAACATGCTACCAATTCTGCCTGCATTGTCGACGATGCAGTGACAGTTTGCTTTAAGCTTTTCCATGATATAGCTCCTTTTGCGAGGGTGAAAATATAACCTGATGTGGATTTCTTAGTGTCAACACACCCCGCAAAATCAGCATCCGAATAACCCACCACTTCAAGGTTATCAGATTTCTCATAAGTAAGCATGAGGCCTTTAGTACCTTGCAAATAGCGCAAGACCTTTTTAGCAGCCTTCCAGTGATCCTGGCCTGGGTTAGACTGATATCTGCCAAGCATCCTGGTCACGAATGCTAAATCAGGGCGAGTGCACACCTGTGCATACATAATGCTCCCAACAATTGAGGCATAAGGAATTAACTTCATCTGCGCAGATTCATAATTATTTCTTGGACACTGAAAAGTCCCAAATTTATCGCCCTTAACTATAGGAGCAGGCGAGGCTGAGCACTTATGCATGTTGTACTTTTTCAGTACCTTTTCAATGTATGCTCTCTGAGATAGCCCCAAGATCCCTTTGGATCTATCCCGGTGAATTTTAATTCCTAAAACATAAGCTGCTTCACCGAGATCTTTCATATCGAACTTAGAGGACAAGAACCTCTTGGTCTCCATTAGCATATTTATATCACTGCTGGCCAAGAGTATGTCATCAACATATAATATCAGGAAGATAAAATTACTCCCCCTGAACTTAACATAAACACAATTGTCCATTTTATTTTCCTTAAAACCAAATTTCTTTATGACTTGATCAAATTTGAGATACCACTCTCTTGATGCTTGCTTCAAGCCATAGATGGATTTCTTCAGATGACATCCCAGATGTTCATTTCCTTCCACAACAAAACCTTCCGGTTGTGCCATGTATACATCTTCATGTAAGTCACCATTTAGAAATGCCGTTTTGACATCCATCTGGTGCAGCTCTAAATCATAATGAGCCACAAGTGCCATAATTATTCTGAATGAATCCTTGGAAGAGACGGGTGAAAATGTTTCTTTATAATCAATCCCTTCTCTTTGAGTGAAACCTTTTGCCACAAGCCTGGCTTTGAACCTTTCGATATCACCCTTGGAGTCACGTTTGGTCTTATAGACCCATTTACTTCCAACTATTTTGGCTCCTTTGGGAATTTCTACTAAGTCCCATACATCATTAGTGCTCATGGACTTCCTTTCATCTTTCATGGCATTAAGCCATTCAGACGAATATTCACTTTGCATAGCTTCTTTAAATGAGGTGGGATCATTATCCAAAATTGACTCATTCATATCCTCACTCATATAAGTGTAGGGGTGTAAACGGATAGGATAATTTCCATACCAAATCCGTCGCCAAATCCGTTTTAAAGAATCCATATCCGGTTCCGAAGAATCTGCCGGATAAGGATATCCGATTCCGAACTGAACACCCGGATACGGTATAGGATATGGTATGTGAAATAGCATCTGAATATAGATTATCTGAATATTAATTAGGATTATCCGATGGTTATAATCCAAATAATCCGATTTTCTACCGAAATGTCTAAACTAATAGAGCACAATTTATAGTTATTGAGTTGTGAAGTTCATTTCTGGAGCACAATTTGTAGTTAGTTCTATTTGTTTAAACTAATACAGTACAACTTTGTTAGATTATTACGTTGATGAGCTATTGTTTTTGGTTATGTGGATTGATGATGTACATTGCGCATACCGATCCGACTAATTTTCTTTCCGCCCCGAATCCGCTCCGTTTCCGTTTCGAATCCGTGATTATATCTATCCGCCCCCGAATCCGCAACCGTTCATTATCCGATCCGATCCAAATCCGAGAAAAAAATATGGTGAAGGATATGGTAGAGGCAAAATCCGATCCGATCCGATCCGTTTACACCCCTATATAAGTGAAATAATCATCAGGAATAGCAGACTTTCTAGCCCATTGTGACCTTCTGAGAGGTTCATTATTTGGCACATCATCAACAATTTGAGGCTGCTGAGTATCTTCAATAGAAGCATCATCAGGTGTGACATCTGAAATAGTCACAGGAGTCTCAGCAGGTGTATCATTAACAGGAGGTGCAATATTAGCAGACACCGGGAAAATAGGTTCTTGAATTATTGGAGCTGGGACATATACCCGTTTTTACTCTAAAATTATTTCCCGAGGTGTTATGCTCCCCTTCATCACATCACTTTCCAAGAACACAGCGTGTCTTGTTTCAACAAATTTAGTTGCATGATTTGGACAATAAAATCGATATGCTTTAGATTTGTCAGGATAACCAATAAAATGGCAACTGACTGTCTTGGGGTCTAATTTTCCCATAACTGGACTGAAAATCCTTGCTTCAGCAGGACAGCCCCATACATGAAAATAATTCAGGTGACGAGGTTATACTCTGCGGGTACCCCAGCGTAAGGGTACCTGGTTGTGGCGCCCCGACCCGACTGCTATACAGTGATGCTGTGTGTCACCGGTTAAGCGATACAACCGGAGGTTACGGGTTTACCAATCCCCGGCCAAAACCTTTGGCAGGCGTTGCTGGGTACACCTCACTCCAGACAACGCAACACCCCGACTGATGCCTTAACACAGGCACAACTATCAAAGCATAATAGTAAGATCAAGACTTGTGGAACAACTGGCACATCACAGACTCTACGACACAAAGCATTATAAGCAACTCTTATAATAGAGAAAGATAGCAAAAGTTACAAACAGGGGTCACCGACCCAACATTTCATCAAGCGGAAGCGAAGGGCGTCGTTCTAAACAACAAGAACCAAATATGGCCTAAGAGGCCTACAGATAAACATCACAGCGCCAGCTATTCCGAGATGTCCCAAGCTGCCGCCTGGGAACCCCAGACTACTCGTCGACGTCCACAAAGAACCCACCTTCAATGTCGGTGAAGTCCTCTCCTGAAAAATAAGCAAACGACGTTGAGTTCGACGAACTCGCAAGATTAAGAGCTAATATATGCTCCATGATTGGCTTTCAAAGGTTTTATGGCTGTTTTGCATAAAGCTGATTTTATTTATGAAAACATAACTCAAAGGCATCGACTAATCAGATTATTTTGAAAAGGGGTAAAAAGTGACTCTTCCTTTCATCACCTTTCTCATCATAAACCACTGTACCTGTTCATCAAAGGCACCTCCCCGAATCACCCTCGAGGAAGCTCGCCTTGCATATGTGAGTGGCACCTCTAGTACCCAGTTTTTAATCATTCCGTTAAAGTTATTCTATGATCCTACCTTCACTTCCCAAGTCGTCCATAACCGCGGACACGGCTTTTCGAAAAGATTTATCCCTGCAGGGGTGTACAATGTGAAAGTCGCCAGGTTCCACGAGGGACCTCCCAGCTCCTTATCCACGCGTACCGCCAGACTCATTGCCTACGCTTAGCTCTCTTCCGGGGAAAGCCGGCTGAGTGTGAAACGGCTACAACCTTTACCTTGTTAAGGACTAACCCAGGATCATCAGTGAGGACAGGACAGTTGTGGTAACTCCTCCAACCCGCTGTCCCGTGGCCACTCATTTTCCTAACACAACCATCCTCATCCCAGTTCACACCACCATCAACGCACGCGCAAATGGAAAATCGAACTAGAGGACCCTGGCTAGTCCCGCTCAAGTTAGTTGGTCGATGGGGGTTCCATATAGCCCACGCATGGTAGTACGCTCGTCTTGGTTCAAGAGGTAAAGAACTCGCACCTAGGCGGCGAGAACGAGACAACCCACCACATCCCATGTGGCCTCTCATCCCCACCTTTAAGCAATTTATTAACCACCACCATCACTTTCCATCACATCCGGTTATTCCATACCTGTTCCAACAATTGAAACATCCACCGGACCTGCAAGCCTTTCAACTAAGCATGGCTAAGCATATACATAGCAAAAATACTTATCTTTGGCCAACACTTCAATCCTATGGATATTAGGAAGGATATAGGTAAATGGCAGTAGATTTCTAATGCAACTAGTAGGATACTCTAGTCCAAGCAAAAGACCTTTGGAACCGAATGCAATATTATAGTGGGGAAAATAATTGCAAAATATAGGAGGAGACATGCTCAGAGGGGGGGATTACGCTTGCCTTGTTCGGGATACGGGTAGTAATACGGATCCTCGGGGTATTGTAGAGTAACCCCGGCTGCTTGATCTAGCGGAGCATAAACATGGAAACAACAATCAATCACCACACATGGGTACAATGCAATGCACAATCACATGATGACATGACAAGTTTATGCAAGGATAGCACCATTTAGTTTATCTAGCAAGATTAAATGGAGAGCCAAATAATTAGGGCAATTATTTGGAAGCAACCCCATATTTCGCTTAATGACCACATTGTTCATCCATTATCACAATACCAAGAAGTGGCTCAAATATGCATGAACATGGCATGATTAGATAGGTATTGTTCTTCTGATCGTTTCGGTACCTTATTTGTAATTTTCCGAGTACCGATGAATAATTAGTGAATTAAATAATTATTCGAATTTAATTCTTTTAACCAATTTATGAATAACATCAATAAAATATTTGTGATCAATTATGCAGGATGATGATTCCGGAGGATTCATGTTTTTCTGAACATTTTGGTATAAGGAACACAATTTTCTGAAGTCCGGATAAAAGGTTATTACTTTTAGAATTTCCTCTTTTTAGTTGTTTACTTTTACTTATTTTAAAACCAACGAATAATATTTTAATTACTCGCCCTCGCGAGAGAGCGATGAAACACGGAGGAATCATCGAGTATCGATGTCCGTAAGCGCGGGAGAGAGTAGCGGGGAACACACGCTACGAGGGAGACATAGAAAACGACAGCAGGAAGAAAAAACAGTGGAACCGGCCTCCAGCCCGGTTGGGCCGGCTGGCAGGCCGGCCTGCTAGCAGAGGCAACCGGCAGCCCGCCCGGTTTGGGCCGGTTGTGAGGCCGGGCAGGTGACAGAGCCTGCCGGCTCCCAGCCCGGCTGGGCCGTTCCAAAGGCCGGCCTGGGGCCCGAGGAAAATGGCACGCAGCCCGGCTAAGGCCGTCCCCTTGACCGGGCGAGCGAGCACGACGGCGACGTGCTGCGCGCACGGGCACGACGAAGGAACAGCGATGCAGAGCAATGGGAAGAGGGGAAGGTGCGCACGGCACGCGGTGCTCACCCTGAGGACGTGTGTGCTCGCGGTGGAGGCAGGGGTGGACGGAGACGGCCGGAGTCGTGCGGCGGAGCTCGGCCGGGGTCGGAGAGGAAATCGAGCGGCGTCGGCGATTTACGGCTTCCCCCGTCGATTCCTCCGGCGGAGAGGTTGCTGGCAACGTGGCGGAGCTGCCGGTGGTCGTGGATTTGTACGGGGCGAGCTCAGGCGACGGCGCCGAGCTCGGCCATGGCGGCGCGGGTGCGTCTCCGCGGAGAGAGACGAGAGTGAGAGGGAAAGGAGGGGAAAACGGGGGAGAGGCAGTGGGAGCAGGTGGGCGTCGTGCTGCTTGTGCTCCTGGCAGAGAGAGAGCAGCGAGGAGGGCCCCGACGCGGGCGTGCGCGAGGCAGCGCCACGGCATGGCGACAGTGCGCGGGAGGAGAGAGACGATGGCGATCTTGCGGATAACCCCCTGGCCAAATATTGCTCATCACGAACTGGTCCCTGGCTGCATTTTCCTATTTACCGACAAGTCCTTTTCTGCACTGGATTAAAATACCCAGCACGGTTTTTGAATTAACTGGAGCAGTTAAACTCTTCCAAAAATTATGCCAATTTTTGGGTAGCCTCTTTATAACATTATGAAGCTCCCCTAATTTTTCCAGAATAAATGAAAACCATTTGGTATGAAAATAAAATAGGGATTGCTCACAGGCAATTTGATTTTCCCTCCACTTATTTTAATTTCCAAATCAAAATAGTTTTGTCAAAATTAGATTTGGAACTTTTGAAACTTCCTTGACAAATATTGATGTCAAAATGTTTTTGTTTTTGTAAGTTTGAACACTTTCCGGGATTTGGATTTCGTTAAGTCAAGTTTGGCATTTGCTTTTAAAAGGTGCCAAACCAGTTGTTTTATTCGTTTAGCACTTTAATATGGATGCCATGATGCAAAAGAACACAAAAAGTGGAAATTTCATTCGGGTTTTTAGGTTCTCAACTTTTGGGCTGTTACAACTCTACCTCCTTACAGGAATCTCGTCCCGAGATTCTAAGAGTAGGAAAGAGGGAAGAAGGTTACGAGGTACTACACGACTTTCTTGCTTCAGGTGGCTTCTCTCTTGGAGAGGTGGACGAAGGACGTCGTGGAGATCTTCATCGGCTTCACTTCGTGGTCACCGCTCAGCTACACCATAGGAAAAGAAAGAAACCTCACCGGAAGGATGGATCTTTGTGGAGATACAACGACCGAGTACCTCCTAGTAGAATCCTAGGATGAGACTTCAAACATCCCTTGAATTGACAGTTAGGAGACACTTTCGTGTGACGGGAGATTGATAAGGAGTTTCCAGTTGGTAGACAACTGTTCCCCAAAGATTCAGAATATGAACTTTGCACAAGGCCCAAAATTTCTGAGGGAGAGTGTTGAAACAAGATTCCAACAGTTGAAGAGTTAACTTGTACTAGTCGGCTTGAGTAGAACTTTCCCACGGAGGAGCATTTCAGATCACTGGAGAAGGATCGGAAAGCCAAATCGAGAGAACTTTAAAAGCCCCGGGAAAGTTAGTATTGGGAAAAACTTCTTGAGGATCACAAACCCTCGTTTCTGATTGAGAGTCAAACCTGGGAAATGTAGAGATACTTCAGACACAGCACCGGTAGGAATAGGAAGCTTTGCAATGCATACCACCGGATTACAATTGCTAGGAACCCCAAGAGCTAGAATAGAATGTCCAACTCCCAAGGAGGAACGAGATCGCGGAACCCGCGGATTAGCAACTTGTCAGGGGACAGCTGCCCTACTTGAATATCTTGCAGCGAGACACGTTTGAGTTCTTGCTGGGAAACACCAACGAAGACAAAAGGAGTTCTCAGACCTCTTTTCTTTCTGGAACAATTCAATCAGCGGCTTGGATGCATAGATGAAATTCTCTAGGAATGGAGGTAACAACATACCATTCAGAGGATATTCTACACATGCACGATCGAGTTGAGATGATTTCGGAGGGAACCAGACAATTCACTCGGATCCACGGCGACATCTTTCAGCAATTGCACGTGAACCAGGAAAAGTCACTTCTAACTTCTAGAACCCATACCTTGTGGAGACACAAAGTTAGTTCCAACAATTTTCCAATGCTAACGCCCAAGATCCAATATAAATCTCCTCAAACATGGAGAAGATAAGAAGGTAGTTGATGGGCTCAACAACAAACTTATCCATATACTCCAAGACGGTAGACTCATATTTCACCAGAACGAGGCATTAGTATTGGTCAGACTAACATCTTTCCAATCTGAGTTTACCCTACTGAATGTGTTAGTCTGAGTTTGATTTGACGATAGCCCAAATCAAATCAAAATTTTGTAGGATAGCATATCCACAAAGGAGATACCACCTTGCTTCGACACAGGGAAACTAGAAATCCATTGAGAAGTGAACTATATCAGATAGAGCTTTCGGTCTTTCAACTCTCCAAGTGGTTTAAGCTCACCCGAATAATTCAGGACATCCAGCACGATTTTCTTGGAGAAAGGAGTTGTTCAGAGAACCAGCTTACCCATAAGCTCAATTTTTCTTGGAGAAAAGAGTTGTCCATGATGTTGAGCTTGGACAGGCGACCACCTGGCGATACTTCTGGAAAAACCTACAGAATATCACAATCCCCATACAGGATATCACGACATAGCAGTGGATCTTGAGTTCGAGAGAGAATCATGCCTTCCAAGGCACAAAGAGGTGGTCTAGGAGCTTCGGCACGAACCTAGCTCTTTGACCGAGGGAGTGCAGCGAAGCCAACGGACTTGGTAGCACTGTCTAACTCAACTGATTGATCGGTCAACCAATCATGCTAAGGAGGACGAGGAATGTCCGTGGATTTCAGCGCAGTAAGAACTGCTAAAAATATCCGATAGCCACACCATTGCTCACATCTTATCATTCCGGAGTAACAAGTCACTCGGAGAACGAAGAGTAACAAGTGTGAGAGCATCACTTCATCAATAGGATCATGATACTTAGCACGGTAGCACTCTGATATCAAAGAGTGTGACACTCTAAGGTGGAGCAGAGCAAAAACTAGACAAAGCCCGTATTCTGTAGATTTCATTACTTTGGCCTGAGCCGTGGAGTGGACAGGATACGGGAGCTCATCCCTTCTAACAAGACGAAGGGGAAAGAATTTTGCCGGATCAAGAGAGTGACTAGCATCGGAACACTCCAATGCACGGGGAGAACGTTACTGCCAAAAGACAGACAAAGGTCGGAAAGCAGATCAGAGTAAGAAACTCGCTCAGGAGAAACCGAAGATGTTGGAGGTGCACCGGTTATTACTCAATTGTGATAACCATGCTCTAAAGGAGATGCAGCAGAGCCACGAACATAGTTGGGAGACTTGCTAGGCAAATCTTGTCATAACCCTGATGGTTCCAAGACAGAACCTAAAACAAGGCTAAGGAAAAGATGAAGTTACATAGCCAGCTGAGATGTGATAAAAGGTTGAACATGACCTCACAGGCCACGTAGAAAGGGCTTGGGTTAAAGGTCAGCTTCATGTACTACTAGCAAGAACTAGTTGGCACAATCCGGGACCTTTTGTTCAAGTCCTTAGTTAAAATCCGAAGGAAGAAACAAGGATTAGATTTGATATGGATAACAAGGTTCAAACAGCTGAGTTAACATCGGATTGTAGCGCGGCGGGAGCAACTGGGCACATAACACTCAAGTAACAGGTGAGAAGTCCAACCCCGAGATTCCTAATCATTTTGAAGTAACAGATGAGAAGGAAAAACTTTTAAACTCAAATCGAGATAAGATTGCTCCGAGATTAGAGGGTAACCAGACAAGGAGTAAAAAGAATCCTAAGATGGTTTTCGCAACTCATTTTTAGGTTCAAAATATTTTCACAAACACTAGACTCAACATCGACCAGTAGAAAGGGTTTCCTACAGGCAGTCCTGCTCTGATACCAACTTGTGGCGCCCCGACCCGACTGCTATACAGTGATGCTGTGTGTCACCGGTTAAGCGATACAACCGGAGGTTACGGGTTTACCAATCCCCGGCCAAAACCTTTGGCAGGCGTTGCTGGGTACACCTCACTCCAGACAACGCAACACCCCGACTGATGCCTTAACACAGGCACAACTATCAAAGCATAATAGTAAGATCAAGACTTGTGGAACAACTGGCACATCACAGACTCTACGACACAAAGCATTATAAGCAACTCTTATAATAGAGAAAGATAGCAAAAGTTACAAACAGGGGTCACCGACCCAACATTTCATCAAGCGGAAGCGAAGGGCGTCGTTCTAAACAACAAGAACCAAATATGGCCTAAGAGGCCTACAGATAAACATCACAGCGCCAGCTATTCCGAGATGTCCCAAGCTGCCGCCTGGGAACCCCAGACTACTCGTCGACGTCCACAAAGAACCCACCTTCAAGGTCGGTGAAGTCCTCTCCTGAAAAATAAGCAAACGACGTTGAGTTCGACGAACTCGCAAGATTAAGAGCTAATATATGCTCCATGATTGGCTTTCAAAGGTTTTATGGCTGTTTTGCATAAAGCTGATTTTATTTATGAAAACATAACTCAAAGGCATCGACTAATCAGATTATTTTGAAAAGGGGTAAAAAGTGACTCTTCCTTTCATCACCTTTCTCATCATAAACCACTGTACCTGTTCATCAAAGGCACCTCCCCGAATCACCCTCGAGGAAGCTCGCCTTGCATATGTGAGTGGCACCTCTAGTACCCAGTTTTTAATCATTCCGTTAAAGTTATTCTATGATCCTACCTTCACTTCCCAAGTCGTCCATAACCGCGGACACGGCTTTTCGAAAAGATTTATCCCTGCAGGGGTGTACAATGTGAAAGTCGCCAGGTTCCACGAGGGACCTCCCAGCTCCTTATCCACGCGTACCGCCAGACTCATTGCCTACGCTTAGCTCTCTTCCGGGGAAAGCCGGCTGAGTGTGAAACGGCTACAACCTTTACCTTGTTAAGGACTAACCCAGGATCATCAGTGAGGACAGGACAGTTGTGGTAACTCCTCCAACCCGCTGTCCCGTGGCCACTCATTTTCCTAACACAACCATCCTCATCCCAGTTCACACCACCATCAACGCACGCGCAAATGGAAAATCGAACTAGAGGACCCTGGCTAGTCCCGCTCAAGTTAGTTGGTCGATGGGGGTTCCATATAGCCCACGCATGGTAGTACGCTCGTCTTGGTTCAAGAGGTAAAGAACTCGCACCTAGGCGGCGAGAACGAGACAACCCACCACATCCCATGTGGCCTCTCATCCCCACCTTTAAGCAATTTATTAACCACCACCATCACTTTCCATCACATCCGGTTATTCCATACCTGTTCCAACAATTGAAACATCCACCGGACCTGCAAGCCTTTCAACTAAGCATGGCTAAGCATATACATAGCAAAAATACTTATCTTTGGCCAACACTTCAATCCTATGGATATTAGGAAGGATATAGGTAAATGGCAGTAGATTTCTAATGCAACTAGTAGGATACTCTAGTCCAAGCAAAAGACCTTTGGAACCGAATGCAATATTATAGTGGGGAAAATAATTGCAAAATATAGGAGGAGACATGCTCAGAGGGGGGGATTACGCTTGCCTTGTTCGGGATACGGGTAGTAATACGGATCCTCGGGGTATTGTAGAGTAACCCCGGCTGCTTGATCTAGCGGAGCATAAACATGGAAACAACAATCAATCACCACACATGGGTACAATGCAATGCACAATCACATGATGACATGACAAGTTTATGCAAGGATAGCACCATTTAGTTTATCTAGCAAGATTAAATGGAGAGCCAAATAATTAGGGCAATTATTTGGAAGCAACCCCATATTTCGCTTAATGACCACATTGTTCATCCATTATCACAATACCAAGAAGTGGCTCAAATATGCATGAACATGGCATGATTAGATAGGTATTGTTCTTCTGATCGTTTCGGTACCTTATTTGTAATTTTCCGAGTACCGATGAATAATTAGTGAATTAAATAATTATTCGAATTTAATTCTTTTAACCAATTTATGAATAACATCAATAAAATATTTGTGATCAATTATGCAGGATGATGATTCCGGAGGATTCATGTTTTTCTGAACATTTTGGTATAAGGAACACAATTTTCTGAAGTCCGGATAAAAGGTTATTACTTTTAGAATTTCCTCTTTTTAGTTGTTTACTTTTACTTATTTTAAAACCAACGAATAATATTTTAATTACTCGCCCTCGCGAGAGAGCGATGAAACACGGAGGAATCATCGAGTATCGATGTCCGTAAGCGCGGGAGAGAGTAGCGGGGAACACACGCTACGAGGGAGACATAGAAAACGACAGCAGGAAGAAAAAACAGTGGAACCGGCCTCCAGCCCGGTTGGGCCGGCTGGCAGGCCGGCCTGCTAGCAGAGGCAACCGGCAGCCCGCCCGGTTTGGGCCGGTTGTGAGGCCGGGCAGGTGACAGAGCCTGCCGGCTCCCAGCCCGGCTGGGCCGTTCCAAAGGCCGGCCTGGGGCCCGAGGAAAACGGCACGCAGCCCGGCTAAGGCCGTCCCCTTGACCGGGCGAGCGAGCACGACGGCGACGTGCTGCGCGCACGGGCACGACGAAGGAACAGCGATGCAGAGCAATGGGAAGAGGGGAAGGTGCGCACGGCACGCGGTGCTCACCCTGAGGACGTGTGTGCTCGCGGTGGAGGCAGGGGTGGACGGAGACGGCCGGAGTCGTGCGGCGGAGCTCGGCCGGGGTCGGAGAGGAAATCGAGCGGCGTCGGCGATTTACGGCTTCCCCCGTCGATTCCTCCGGCGGAGAGGTTGCTGGCAACGTGGCGGAGCTGCCGGTGGTCGTGGATTTGTACGGGGCGAGCTCAGGCGACGGCGCCGAGCTCGGCCATGGCGGCGCGGGTGCGTCTCCGCGGAGAGAGACGAGAGTGAGAGGGAAAGGAGGGGAAAACGGGGGAGAGGCAGTGGGAGCAGGTGGGCGTCGTGCTGCTTGTGCTCCTGGCAGAGAGAGAGCAGCGAGGAGGGCCCCGACGCGGGCGTGCGCGAGGCAGCGCCACGGCATGGCGACAGTGCGCGGGAGGAGAGAGACGATGGCGATCTTGCGGATAACCCCCTGGCCAAATATTGCTCATCACGAACTGGTCCCTGGCTGCATTTTCCTATTTACCGACAAGTCCTTTTCTGCACTGGATTAAAATACCCAGCACGGTTTTTGAATTAACTGGAGCAGTTAAACTCTTCCAAAAATTATGCCAATTTTTGGGTAGCCTCTTTATAACATTATGAAGCTCCCCTAATTTTTCCAGAATAAATGAAAACCATTTGGTATGAAAATAAAATAGGGATTGCTCACAGGCAATTTGATTTTCCCTCCACTTATTTTAATTTCCAAATCAAAATAGTTTTGTCAAAATTAGATTTGGAACTTTTGAAACTTCCTTGACAAATATTGATGTCAAAATGTTTTTGTTTTTGTAAGTTTGAACACTTTCCGGGATTTGGATTTCGTTAAGTCAAGTTTGGCATTTGCTTTTAAAAGGTGCCAAACCAGTTGTTTTATTCGTTTAGCACTTTAATATGGATGCCATGATGCAAAAGAACACAAAAAGTGGAAATTTCATTCGGGTTTTTAGGTTCTCAACTTTTGGGCTGTTACACTGGTGCACGTGATGATCAAAGAAGCCCAAGGATTAATCGAAGCCCATGAAGGAAGGCCCAAGGCGAAGAGTGCTTTCCAAGATAGATCAAGTTATAGTCGGTTAAGACTTTCCATACATGTAAACCTTGGTCGGTTATGTTTCCCGAGACCCAGCCTCCTATATAAAGGCTGGGAGGGTGATCGATCAGGGGGAGGATCCATAGCCACCAAAACCTCGACGAGATCAGCGCTCGTCGAACCCTTGTAACCTTCATATTCATACCATAAACACAGACAAGCAGGAAGTAGGGGTTTTACCTCACTCGAGGGCCCTGAACCGGGGTAAATCCAGCTTGTCAGCCGTCGATTCCACCGATACTACGCGTTCTCTACCACACAATCAACCCTAGGTATAGCAACCATGGGAATTGCCGAGGGCACACCTCGACAATTGGCGCCGTCTTTGGGAAAAGGTAGTATTGGGCTCACGGTTTCGCCGGTTTCATCATCAAGCGGCCACCCGCCGATCGCATCTGCACAAGGTAACTCGCCTACTACATCATCAGAAAGCAAATCACCAACCACCGTTGCAAACGGCAACTCGCCGGCAAGATCTACCAGCATCAATTCAAAAAGCGATCACTCGCCAAAATCTCCAAGGAGGTTCATGCCGCACTCGATGGAGGCTCAACAAGCCTTTGCCGGACTCGAATTAGGTTTGGATATTACAGTTGGAGAATTTAACTTCTTTGTCGATAAAGATGGTGTGCAGGACCTGTTAGACCCACTCGACATGGAGACACTTGACACGGAGACAATCGGCAACGCTTCGACTGCAACACCATCCATCTTGGCCGCGACATCGTCACAGATCGCCCCGATCCAATCGCCAAGTGACTCTGCAACATCCATGAACTCGCAAGAGTTCCGTGACGAGGTGGCAAAAAGATTTGGAAGAAGCGAGATCGAATCTGCGTACCGCCCAAACAACTCAATCGAGTCACTCGACAACGTCGTCGATTGCAACAACGTCGCGGGGAACAAGGAGAACATAGATGACAACATATACCTCGCCGATCTCAACGGCCCAGAAATCCGTGCCAGCCACGAGATATTCACCTGCGACACAATAGCCTGGACAAAGCACTCGAAGATCAACTCGATTGCGGCAGAAACCCCAGCAAGCAAAGCAACTCCAACATGAGCCTGGATGACGACGCCGAATCCATAATGCGCATTAGCAACACATGGGTAGAAGATCGGGTGGTTCCGTATCAGGTATACACCGCGAGTACAGCAGAAACGTCAGCAGCTGCAACATGCCGTCGACCTACAGAATACCCTTGCACAGTCACCATGCCTGACGGAACAACCACGCTGACCATCACCGCAGAGATGGCGGAAAAAGTGAGCAAAGTAATCGAAAGCTGCACAATGCTACCAGCAAACGCAACTCCGGAAGAGGCATTGACCTTACAATACTTCCAGTGGCAAGAATCGATACGGTTGAAGAACTACCGAGCAGTACTCGAAGAACGCAAAAAGCAAGCCAGCATATCGAGTGCTCGGCGAAGAGCATTGTCTATGAGTTCAACGGCAGAAACGACCCCGCGAATAGGTCACGATTCATAAACCTCGGAGACGCAGATCGTGCAGCGGTCACTCGGAACCTAAACCCAGCCTTTATGGCAGTCGACGCGGAAGGAGTCCCCATACCTACTGAGCCAGCCAGGGCGCTGATGACGCTAGGCACCTATCTCAGAACAATCGAACCTCCTGCAGGAGACCCAAAGAGGGATCAGCACCTCCAACTGTACAAACAACTGGCAATAGCAGCACAAGCCATACAGCATCCACAAGCAACTCCAAGGAGAGATACAGATCGGGACCGTCGCAGTCGAAGTCCTCGGGGAAGGAGCAGTCGAAAAAGCTCACGCCGTCATCATTCCAGCAGGAGCCACTCGAGGAGGTCATACAGCAACAGCTCAGACTCAGAAGCAGAAATCGGACCCTGTGGAGCGCTATGCTTCACTCGACGAATCCGGGAGGCTCGTATGCCCAAGAAATTCTCGCTAGCTACCACGCCAAAGTTCAACTGCAAACAAGAGCCATCAGGCTGGCTAGAAGATTACAGGCTGGCAGTCGGATGTCAGCGCGGCACCACAACTACAGCTATGCAGTACATACAACTCATGATGGAGGGAACAACTCGCGATTGGCTCAAATCGCTACCCGAATCATACTACGACTCATGGGAGCACTTCAAAAGTGATTTCATCAAATACTTCGAGCCTCTATGTGAGCGCCCCAAAACTTTCGAAGAGCTCCGGACCTGCAAGCAAAAGTCAGATGAATCTCTGAGATCGTACATACGGCGGTGGACCACCATCCGCAACTCAGTAGGCAATGTATCAGAAGATAGGGCAATCGATGCCTTCAAAAACGGACTCTGGAGAGAAGACTTCAAAGAAACTCTTGGTCGAGAAAACCCAAGGTCAATGGCGGCACTCATGGTACTCGCAACAAAATGGGCGGATGGAGAAGATTCTGTACGAGGCACTCGACCCGCATCTTCACATGAAAACCATGAGAGTGGCAGTCGAGACCGCAGAGATAGCTACAGAGATGATCGAGGCGCAAACGAAAGCATCGTTACCACGATGATGACCATCCGAACTTCATCGCAGCAGGCTTTGTCCAGTCAAGAGACAGCCGCAACCAAACTGATAAATGACTCGACGACCATCGTGACAATCGAGATCGTCGTACAGATGACCGCCGAGATAATCGAGACCATCGCGCAGACGATCGACGTGACAGTCGAGACCGCTACGGAAATAACAGACGCAATGACCGCGATAGCCACAGGAGGCCAGAATGGCGTAGGCGAGCAGACAAAGAGCCTGAGCGCTCGGTCGAAGAAAAGGATGATGATTGCAGATTCCATCTTTACAAAGGGGACGATGGTAAGCTTCGCTCTAACCACTCGCTAAGAAATTGCAGGGAATTCGATCAACTCGCGATTGAACATATACTACGGCTGCAAAGAGATGGACGTGCACCTCCTCAATTGATGCAGACTCCATCGACTACACCACAAACACAGCCTGTTCAGGCATATCCAGCACCGCAGCAAGTACAACAAGCATAGGTATATCCCGTACCGCCACAAAACCAAACTACTAAATATATCCTGCACCAACACAAGCGCAACCGACGCCAGTGTACATGGTGCCAGCACAACCCGTTACGGGAACACAAATGGCAGCAGCCGTGCACCAGATGCAGCAAGGAGATGAACAAAAATATCCCGTAACTCGCGGGCAGATGAACATGATCCAGCGAGGACGTCCCTCCAATAGAGAGTAAAAGTTACACACTCGACACGTCAATATGGCGGTCATGGCACCCCCAGCTATAACAGATTTTTTGAAAGGATCAGAAACTCCGATTGTCTTCAATCGAGAGGACCATCCACCCGCAGTATATCGACCAGGGCACGCAGCCTTAGTACTCGACGCCCAAATCGGAGGCTACGCCATGACCAAGGTCTTCATGGACGGAGGTAGCGGCCTCAACATAATCTTTGCAGATACGCTACGCAGAATGAACAAATCAGTCGAAAATCTGCCAAAGTCCACAAGTACCTTCCACGGTATCGTCCCAGGCAAAGCAGTGCTCCCAGAAGGCACCATACAACTCGATGTTACGTTTGGAGATCCTACTCACTTCAGAACCGAGTCGATTGAGTTCGAAGTGGTCGATTGGAAGTCACAATACCATGCAATACTTGGGCGCCCCACTTTCGCTCGATTCATGGCCGTCCCACACTATGCCTACCTCCAGCTCAAAATGCCAGGGCCAAAAGGAGTCATCACGTCAACGGGAACTTTCAGAGGTCAGATTCATGTGACCGTGACTTCACAAAATCTCTGAGATGTATGGGATGGAACATACATTCGCCAAACTCGAGGTTTCTAACGACCGCACACTTCTGCCGGAACATAAGAGGTTGGCATCCGACAGAGAGTTCAATGCTACCAATGACACAAGAAAGCATCAAGTGCACCCGACTGAACCTTCAAAGATGGTCAACATGTCGTCAAGTCACACTAGTACATAGAGGGGCGCATCTGCGTCAGTTCTATGCATAGATATGTAATAGCGCATAATGTCGGAAGAACCAGCAGGTTTCAGACGCACTCTTTTCCCTTACCAGGGTACCTAAGGGGACTGGAAGGTTTTTAATGAGGCGGCTTGCTGGTCGAACACATATTTCGAATAAAGATACATGTTCCTCCATATTTCTCATATATGCCTTTTATTGTTTACCCCACTCAAACACTGGGGGCTCAAGCATAAAACCCAAACCCCACTCGATATACTCGGGGGCTGGGTCAAGCAGAAAAACTAAAAAACCCCACTCGATATACTCGGGGGCTGGGTTAAAGAGAAAACTCAAAAACCCCACTCGATAGGCTCGGGGGCTGTCACAAATATACGCATATAAATATTTCGCCACAAATACAAGAGTACATATTTACATTCGGAGAATGCCCCGATTACACAAAAAGTTTACAAGTTAAGAATCTGGCTCATCCTTTATATCCAGTACAGGACCAAAAAGCTGCTCCTTGCAGCAATCGATGAATTCCTCAGCAGCAGAGCGTGTCTCGATCAAATGTGATTGGGATACAAGTGTGCCAATTGCAGGAGGTCGAATCGCAAAATTTGGCTTACGGCTGCGGATGTAAGCCATAGTGGCGTTGGACCCAAGAATAGCAAGCTGCATCAAAGACTCTTTGACTGAGTCCGTCACTCGAAAGATATCAATCAAAGGAAACAACCCTTGAGGCTGAGGCCCTGACGGGAAGAGCGCGCAATTTAGGCGAGTGAAGATACGCCTGCACATCTCGAGCACTTGGGCGTTTCGCCATACTCGATCCTTCAAAGTAACAAGCGTGCGAGCGTGCACCTTGTCCAAATAAAAATTCTGCCTGCCAGTAGTTGGTACCTCAACAGCATTATCGAGGAGTCGATTGACCCTCCTATCTTCCTGCTGGCATCAGGCACAAAACCTGCAAAAGGCCAAAGTTACTGGTCCAAGGCATAACGCAAAATGTACAACCTTTTTAGCAAAAGTGGTGTCATAAACTCACTCTCGAGTTGCCTGTTTATGTTATCCATCTCGCCAAGAACATAATCCTCGCGCTGGGTAGCAAAACTCGGCTTGGAACGCAGCAGCTCCAGCTCAGCTCGAGTACTCTTGAGTTCTTGCTCTAGTTCACTCACTCGATTCTTCGCAAGAGCAAGTGCCCTCGTATCATTCCTTGCTTGGCCAGATGTTCGAGTCCTAACACGAGATGGAGAAGGTCCACCAGACTCGCATTCTTGTGGCTGGTTCATAAAACGCAACATTCAACGCCCAGATACACGAGGTTGCAAAATTCAGGCGATTCAGCAAATTTCATTCAAGCAAAAGCACCCAAAAGTATATACTAGCATAAACATAAGTAGCAAAAGCATACATGCCAAGTTCGAGTAATCAAATTACAGAGTAAAGAGTTCCTAGGCCTGCGAGATGGATTCTGCCCTACTTTTACGCGACTGAGCCCTAACAGCTTCAGCCCGGCGTTCCATAGTCTGGACGCAGATTTCGCTCAGACGCGTAGCTGGCTCGGTTACACCCCTGAATGATAGCGGCCTTCCATCAGGCTTTTTCGGGTAGTCCGATAAAGCACTGTCGAAATCGGCCTCTACACCATTGCCTAACAAAAGCCTGAGGGTGTACTCCGAGCCGCGTACCGTGAGTTCGCGGGCAAAATCCGCCACAATCGACGATCTTTCGCCAAAAGCTGCAACAAGTCCTTCAGCAGTCGAAGGAGCGGCGGCTGTAGGACACATCCCCGCGTGCAAATTGCTAAGGGTACTGGTCACGGTAGCCAGATCGCCTTTGGTCTTGGACAGCACAGACTCGAGTTCCATTATTGCATCATCGAGTGACAATGAGTCACTCGATGGCTTAGTGGAAGTCGAGGCGCCTTCGGAACCTTCAAAATTCAGAAAGCAGAAGCCATGAGCAAAAGCTACTAAAATAACCAAAGAGCTACTACTCACAAAACAGTTCATTCACCTTTGGCAGCACGGGCCATACTCGACAGACGTGCAGCAAGCTCCTTATCGCGGCGAGTGGTTGCGTCCTGAGCATCAGCAAGTGCTTTCTTCGATTCAGACTGCTGGGTAGAGAGCTTGGTCTGCAAATCCTGCACTTGTTTCTCCAGGCCCTCCACTTGCTCCTCAGCCGACTTCTTGTTTTCTGCGGAGTTCACAAACATTCCCGATTAATGTCATAACTTCAAAAGAAGGGAAAAGTTTTAGCAAAAAACGCTTACGCGCAAGCTCAGTCGAAGTTGACTGCAGGGAGTCCCTCTCTTGCTCCACCCGAACAAAGGCCTGAACCCAAGGGGCCATGGCGGCATACATAGGCTGAAACAGAATACGCATGTTATCATCGAGTGCAGAAGAAACAAAATTTTCAAGCATAAGTAGGGACAGAAGCACTCACGTGATCAGTCCAAGAGGCAGGCTTGGAGGAGGAAGCCACGGCATCCGCAGTTGGGGCAGCTTTCTCCTTGTTCAAATCAGCAGCCATCACCAGTTGCGTCCTTGGCCGCTTCAAGAATAGTGCCTTGTGCTGCTTCTGGAGGGATGGATGGCTGCGCCACAATCGACGTATCCGCGACTGGAGGTGGAGATGGCGATTTGCCACTGGTATCATAAAGCAAAAACACGGCCAATCAAAAAACAAAAACCATAAAGGCGCGGCCACAAATAAAGGAATAGACCATAAAGCAAACCTTGGCTCATCTTCTTCATCGGAATCAGGTTCGTCACCAAGGGAGAAAACACCCAGTCGAGAGGTGTTACTCGAAGTGCAGGAGGACGAGAAGCCAGAGGGGAGACAGTCAGAGGATGGCTTTTAGCAGGAGAAGGGATACCCGAATTACCGGTATCCCTCTGCTCATCCTCTGTACTCGAAGACTCCGGAAGAACCAAACGCTGGCGCTTAGGCTTGCGAGGGCCCTGCTCAGCATCTGATTCGTCTGAAGCATCCGCCACAACCTGTTCCACCTCTTCCCCTGTTTCTTCTTCGGGATTATCCTGAGGGGTCGAGTGGGCAGAAGCAGGGTCAGCAATGGGCAGCTTGGTTTCCTCCTGTATTGCCGTCTCCAAAGTAGGCCCGGCTTCGGGTAGAGGAGGGAGAGAGGTGGCAGTCGAGTGACCCTATGTAACAAGCACAATTCATAATCATAAGAACGAAAGCAAAAAGGATGCAAAGGCAGATGGTGAGGCATAAAAACGGCAAAAAGAATCACTCACTGCGGGTAAGGCCTTCTCTGGCCCGTAGGGGACGTGCGGGAAGTTGAAGTCGATTTTTGCGGAAGCTTTGATGCTCGTGATCTTCTTCACCTGAGCACTGAGCTCCTTCTGCGTCAACTCGGTGGTACTCATCCTGATGCTGTCGAGTGGACCCTCATACTGCCACATCGGGTGGGCACGAAGGCGCATGGGCCACACTCGCATCTTCAAATAAGTGCTGATCAACTGAATACCAGAAACAGTCTTCAGCAACTTGCCAATCTCATTCAGCAAAGGGGTGGCTTCTTTGGCTTCAGCAGGAGAGATAGGGTGATCCCAGGCCACCGTTTTCTTCGGAGAATTCTCAATCGAAAAAGCCGGGAGCACCACCTGGTCGACTGGCACATAGAACCATTTGGTCCGCCAGCCTTGGGCAGAATCGACTGTCTTCAAGCTAAAGTAATGCGAATCGCTTCGCACTTGGACTTGAAATCCACCCACCGGGCAAGGGCGTTTACCCCGGCAATTGTGGCGCACCTTGAAGATATGCTTCCACAATGCCCAGCTGGGGGACACCCCCAAGAAACACTCGCATAGCACCATGAAGCAGGCGATATGCATAATGCTGTTGGGAGTAAGATCATGAATCTGCAAGCCATAGGCGTACAGTAGCCCTCGCACAAAATCATGCAAAGGGAAAGAGAACCCGCGGGGGAGGAATTCAGCGAAGCAGACGCGCTCGCCGTCGCGAGGGTCAGGGCGTACCTCCAGACCTGGAGCACGCGCGGCCAGCTGGTCAGCTGGCGGCAGCCAACCCTTCTGACGGTACTCAGAAAGGGTGTCCTCGGTTACGCAGGATCTCATCCAGTCACCGGGGATCTTCAAAAGCGCATCGGCAGGCTCACTCGCCATGGCCGCATCCTTCCCCTTGTCCGCTGGATCGGTGGCGGGGACAGTTGCAGCGGCACGCTTGATCTTCTTTGGCGCCATCGCACAAGGAGCAAAAAGCAAGGAGCTTGGGAGGCAGAGCAATGGTGTGCGGTGCGCAAGGAAGAAGAGGAACAGAGGAAATGAATGGCAAGTAAATCAAAATCTTGCGCAAAAACTGCTACTTACCACACAACGCAAAACTTCATCATAACCGTCCGTACAAACGTGCATAGTATCTGGCCGTACACGTGGCGAGCGCAGAGAGCAACCGTCGCATCCCACGTCGCCCACTACGCACAAAACCCTAGGAGGTTATGATGGCGCGGCGAAAAATACGCCACGTCCGGTCAAATCAAAGCTGAAACGGCGTCTTCTGCGGTCAAAACTCTGAACATTGGGCCCACACAGATATGTCTTGTCAAAGCAGCGAGCGCACGCCTAAGATGTCATGAATGACGTCAGGTATGAAGATAGCATACACATTCGATTGGAGGATTCAAGATTACAATCGACAAAGGATTCGGCTGGCAAAAGTACTCCCATGGAGAGTATCAAAAAATTTCTCGTGATTAATCAGAAAGAAACAAAGTTATTGAGATTATCCCCTACTTCAAACGAAATAAAGCATAATCTCGGGGGCTACTCCCATGGGAGCGCTGTCGCGCTCCCATAGATTTCAAAACAAGGTAAGAAAATTCACTCGACTACAGACTCGATTAAAATGCATTAAGTACTTCACAAATCAAAGAATCATACTTCATAAATTCCCGGACTATGCCAATCGCAGATGTTTCGGATGCTGCATACGCAAATGCAAAGGTAAGACCCGCCGAGCAATCGAGATGGGCCGAGGGACGCTCCAACAGTGTTTTCCCTTGAAATTTTCCGTGTCAACAGACATGATGAAAATCCTGACGGACGCGTTAGGTATCAAAAGTTAAACTGCAGAACGAATCAGTAAGACCTACAATGGCATGGTCGAGTCTGTCCAGTATGTTCCAGCTTTGAGTCCGGGGACTCGAACCTGATTGAAGGCTAGTATGGTTTCGCCCGAATGTGCGGTTAACTGAGCTCGATTTTCGAGTGAATCAGGCCTACTATGTCAATATCCCTAGGCAAAAGTTTCAAAAGTGTTCCAGCTTCGAGTCCGGGGACTCGAACCTGATTGAAGGCTAGTATGGTTTCGCCCGAATGTGCGGTTAACTGAGCTCGATTTTCGAGTGAATCAGGCCTACTATGTCAATATCCCTAGGCAAAAGCTTTCGACTATGTTCCAGGCTCGAGTCCGGGGACTCGAGTCTGACTGAAGACTAGTAAGGTTTCACCCAAATGTGCGGTTAACTGAGCTCGATCTTCGAGTGAATCAGGCCTACTATGTCAGTATCCCTTGATTCGCATACGCATACAATCGAAACAAATTAAGAGTAGAAGGACTACATCGGATCAGGAGTATAAAAGCAAGGACTATGACGTGCACGATGAAATGAGTACATGCTCGATCCTTCAAGTCAAGCAAGTACTCGGGGGCTAATGACGAGGTTATACTCTGCGGGTACCCCAGCGTAAGGGTACCTGGTGCACGTGATGATCAAAGAAGCCCAAGGATTAATCGAAGCCCATGAAGGAAGGCCCAAGGCGAAGAGTGCTTTTCCAAGTTAGATCAAGTTATAGTCGGTTAAGACTTTCCATACATGTAAACCTTGGTCGGTTATGTTTCCCGAGACCCAGCCTCCAATATAAAGGCTGGGAGGGTGATCGATCAAGGGGGAGGATCCATAGCCACCAAAACCTCGACGAGATCAGCCGCTCGTCGAACCCTTGTAACCTTCATATTCATACCATAAACACAGACAAGCAGGAAGTAGGGTTTTACCTCACTCGAGGGCCCTGAACCTGGGTAAATCCAGCTTGTCAGCCGTCGATTCCATCGATACTACGCGTTCTCTACCACACAATCAACCCTAGGTATAGCAACCATGGGAATTGCCGAGGGCACACCTCGACATCAGGGTTGGCTTTTTCCCAGTCCATAATTCATACGGTGTTTTGGGCACCGATTTACTAGGAACCCTGTTAAGAATATGTGCTGCTGTTTTAAGGGCTTCCATCCATAAATTCACCGGCAGAGTGGAGTGGCTTAACATACTCCGCACCATATCCATAAGTGTGCGGTTTCGCCTTTCAGCCACCCCATTTTGCCGGGGTTCGCCTGGTGCTGAGTACTGGGCTGCAATGCCATTTTCCTGTAAGAATTTTGCAAACGGTCCAGGAATTTGGCCATAAGTAGTATTTCTTCCATAGTATTCACCACCACGATCAGATCTTACAACTTTAATTCTTTTATTACATTGATTTTCAACCTCAGCTTTGAAAATCTTGAACTTGTCTAATGCCTCTGATCTTTCGTTAATTTGATAAATATATCCATAACGGGAGAAATCATCGGTGAACGTTATGAATGAATTAAAACCATCCACCGATCTTACATTAAATGGACCACATATATCCGTATGAATTAATTCCAAAACTCCCGTGCTTCGATTTGCACCTTTCTTAATTTTCTTGGCATATTTTTCTTTGATGCAATCAATACAATGATCAACATCCGCATCCGTAAAATCAAGAGAAGGAAGAACTTGATCTTTAATGAGACGCTCAATTCTCCCCCTCGAAATATGGCCTAAACGATAGTGCCATAATTTCGAAGAAGTCTCATTATCATTATCATTACGTTTGCGTTTGGTACCGACATTTATATTTGAGGTAGAACCCACATTATTTATATCATCACATAGGGATATTACATAAAGCTTGTCTTGTCGACAGGCAAGACCAACATTATTATTGTCATACATAATTATACATTGCTTATTCCCAAAGTGACACTCATAACCATCAACATCTAAACATGAGACGGAAACTAAATTCCGTTTCATCGAGGGTACATAGAGAACATTATTTAGTTGAATCCTAAAACCACTATGGAGTATGAGAGTGAAATCTCCAAGCGCCTCGGCATAAGCTTCAACACTATTAGCAACTCTAATTGTTCTTTCCCCTCTTTTTAGGTTCCTCCTCATATTGAATCCCTGCAACGAATTTGCAATATGAATTGTTGCACCTGAATCAATCCACCAAGTATTGGTGGCATAATTAACATAAAGGGATTCTTCAACAAAAGTAATAACATCGGTACCTTTTTCTTTGAGCCATCTCTTGAAGCCAAAACAATCCTTTTGCCTATGCCCACCTTTTCCACAAAAGTGGCAAGCATCAGATTTATTTCCTTCCGCACTAGGCGCTTTTTCTGGCTTCTTTTGCTGTGAACCTTTTGATGGTTGGCCTTTTTCCTTGAACTTATTAGGCTTGGGCTTCATATAATCATTCACAAATTTTGTATACCTCTTCTTCTGTGAATGAGCAAACTGATTAATATGCTCAATTCTGTCAGCCTTAAGCCTTTCTTCCTCTTGCACACATCGCGCCATCATTTCATCAATCTCCCATTTAACATCCATCGCATTATAGTTGATCATAAATGGATCAAATTGAGGAGGCAAAGATGACATGATAAAATGGACGAGGAAACCACTAGAAATTTCCATCTCCATAGACTTAAGTTTGGCAGCCATGTTGCACTTCTTCATAATATGTTCTCGAAGGCTTCCAGTAGGATCATATGTTTCATCAATTAGTCTTCGGATAAGACTTGTTGCATAAACTTTAGAAGACCCTTTAAACAGATGCTCAATTTTCGCAAAATACCCTTTAGCTGTCTCACAGTCAGGAAGGGCTCCCCTCATACTCTGTGTAATGGAGCCCTTTATCATCATAAGGCACTTGCGATTAGAGTCATCCCACTTAGCCTTGATAACATCATATTCCTTCTTGAGGGCTTCATAATTTTCATTATCTTCTTTAGGTGCCTCAGGAGGATCATTAAGGAGAGCATAATCAATGTTGAGTAAGGCCATCGTGATCTCAAGCTTCTCCTTCCACATAACATAATTGCTACCATTTAGCTATTCGATGCCATTAAGCATTCCAGTAATATTAGAGACATTAGTTGCTGCAAAATAAAAATTCAAAAATGCTTTAGTAAGCATCATCATAATCATCATTAAATTCTATTGATCAAATTCAAAACAGCTTTGGCCAGAGATGAAAATGAACAACAAAATTTTGTGGACAAATATTCATCAATTAGCTTTGGCCAAATTGATAAATAAAAGCCACACATTAATAATCCTCATTCATTAATTTCCTTCTACTAACCCGGTTCACATCAGCTTTGGCCAGAAGTGAAACGGATCAATAAAAGAATTTTGCGGTTAAAATGCCCGTCAAACAACTTTGGTCAGAATGACAAAGTATAAAACCACACTTTATTTGAGGATCCATTAAACTTTATTTTGCAGCGGAAAAATTATAACATAATGATCATAGTGATAAAAATCACCATAATTCATGAATCATAAACAAACTCAATAATAGACATGATCAAACATGTAAATAACTAAGCATGGCAATTAAAAGGCATGATTAATAATAAACATAACAAGTATAACAAAA
This sequence comes from Poa pratensis, assembly GCA_947311845.1. Taxonomy (NCBI): domain Eukaryota; kingdom Viridiplantae; phylum Streptophyta; class Magnoliopsida; order Poales; family Poaceae; genus Poa; species Poa pratensis. Next base: position 2,005,775 of record CAMZMU010000093.1, on the reverse strand, counting down.
ACATGCAGAAAAATAGCCCTGGAAATTATTTATTTTAGCCCCAATTTTTTTTTATTCAGCATAATCATTCTGCCGAACTGGGCCGAAAACCCAGCCCAGCCCTACTCCCCCTGATCCCCTCCTGGGCCTTGGCCCATTCAGCGGCAGAAGCACCGCGAGCCGTCAGATCGGCATCTGACGGTCGGGAGTGGTCACATCTGGAAACAAGCAGAGCATGACACCACACTCCGCCGTCCCCGTGGAAAACCCTAACTTCACTTTCCCTTTCTCCTTTCCTCTCTCTGCTCCCGACGGCGACGAGAGCGAACGCGACGGCGGCGAGCACCGCGCGACAGAGAAGAAGACGTCGGCGTCGTCCAGGCCCCTTCGCCGGAGCTGCGTGCGGCTTTGGCTAGCGCGCACCTCCGTTGAGTGGTTCTGGGCGACGCTCTGTGCGAGGCGATGGTGCTCGAGCGGGCGTCCCCGCGTCGGCGTCGACGACCTGCGCCAAGTCCAGCACCGCAGCAGCCTTCAACGGCGACAAGCACGCGAGGAAGCAGTGCCACGGTCCGGTGCGGTGGACGGCAAGATCGCTCGGGTACGAGCCCGAGCAAACCTGCCAGCGTAAGGTGATGGCTCCGACGCCGCCGTGGCCAGCGACGACGACGAGGCCCGTAAGATAAAATCCGCCACCTTAATCATCAAATTAGGGTCAGGGTTCCTCCAATTTGGGAATTTTCACAATTTAGGGTTTCAGAATTGGGGAAGAACTGCTTAAATTCATCATGATTTATTCATTCCCCTTTAAAATTCATGCTTAAACCGAAACCACAGCTTAATTCAGGGGAAGAAACATTTGGAATTTGAACTCTAGGGTTTCTGGAAATTGGGGAAACTTTATAATTCACAAGAAACTGCCTTAATCCCATTGACAGTAGCTTAAAAATTTAAAACCCTAAGTTCACTTTAGTACTTTTAGGGCTAAAAACTTAACAGAGACAGGGCTAAAGCATGACTTAATCTTAACTAGGAAGAGCATCTAAAAGAACAACATGACATGCTTGACAGCAGCAAGAAAAACTTGCTGTTCTTGATCTTTAGCACTTGAAACTTAATAGATCAAGCAAGAATTTGAGCATAGGAGAGCTCAAACTTGAAGCTAGGTGCTCTGATACCATTGTTGAAGTTCCAGAATCATCTAGCACAAATTTGAGCCACAACTTAAAGATGAATAGGAAGATTACCTTGATCTTGTGATGATGATGCCATGCCTTCTCTTGTTGCTCACACCAAGATGGAACAATTTGTGCTTAGTTCTTCCTAGTGCTTGCTAGATCGGTAGCTTAGTTGTAAGAGAGTGTTCGAGAGTGAGAGAGAGAGGCAGGAGAGCTTCTGCCACCTAGCTTCTTATCTCTTCTGGGATCATCTCTCCCTTTTATTTTGTTTAGCACTATGCACTAGGGGAACCAGCACCGTTGGATCAAAATTCGATGTCTCCGATCAAGACACCTCATTAGTGCTACTGTAGTACTTTTACTGTAGCATTTACTGTAGTACCCCCTACTCTAGCAGCCGAAATTTTTGACCTAGGAGAGCAGCCTAGATCACCAAAAATATCCAACAGGCACCACCTCTTCGACGGCGATGGTATGCTCCACGCGGTCTCGCTCCCCTCGTCGTCTTCGGCGTCGTACGTGCGGCGCTTCACACGGACCAGCCGGCTCGCGCAAGAGGAAACGCTGGGACGGTGCACGTTCCCAGAGGCCATCGGCGAGCTCCATGGCGGCGGTGGCACGGCGCTCGCCTGGCTAGCCCTCTTCGGCCTTCGCGCCGCGGCCGGCGTCGTTGACCCAACCCACGGGACCGGCGCCGTCAACGCGGGGCTCATCTACTTCGGTGGTCGCCTCCTCGCGCTCTCCGAGGACGACCTGCCGTACCATGTGCACATGAACGACAACGACATCCGTACCGTTGGTCGGTACGACTTCGCCGGGCAGCTGCGTTCCCCCATGATCGCACACCCGAAGGTCGACCCAGCCACGGGCGAGCTCTTCGAACTGGGCTACGACGCCGTGCATGAGGAGGCCGTACCTGCGCTACTTCCGCGTGGACCCGGCCACCGGAGAGAAATCCAGCGACGTGGAGGTGACGGCGCTCCGGCGGCCGGCCATGGTACATGACTTCGCCATCACCGAGAGCTACGCCATGATCCCGACCAGCAGGTGGTCTTCGGCGTCGGTAACATGCTACGTGGTGGCTCACCCGTCGTCCACGACAACGGCAAGGTCTCCCGCTTTGGCCTCATCCCAAGGTATGCCGGACAGAGATCAGGTGACATGCATATGGCATGTCACGCTGTAACATGCGCCACCATATCTATCATCTATTCCTCATCCAACGGCCAGCGGCAATCAAAATTTATACATAAAAATAAAATATTTTTAGAAAAAATTGAAAAAATTCCAGTAAGTAGCAAATGGTCCGTTCTGTATTGTGACAAAATCTCGCATCATTTGGATAATTAATTTGGCGTTAATTAGCTTTTCATGTTTTTATCTTAAAATTCTATTAACTCATAAAAGAGTTATCTAAATGCCACGAAAATTTCACAGAACCAAAATCGGATCATATACAGTTTAATGGAATTTTTTCAATTTTTTTAAAAATATTTTATTTTTATGTATAAATTTTGATTGCCGCTGGCCGTTGGATGAGGAATAGATGGTAGATTTGGTGGCGCATGTTACAGCGTGACATGCCATATGCATGTCACCTGATCTCAGGTATGCCATGGTAGCTGACTGACACCTGCATGCAGAGCCATGCGTGCGGACACGTGTCATAAAATGCCGCTCACAGCATGCATGGCACGTCACATCATTGTTATTTAGTAGTACTTACCAAATCAGGAATATCTGGAGGAGCGATCGCTTCTCGATCTGTGGATAGCGTGGCCGTTCGCCTTTCACCTGTTGGAGGGCTGCCCCGTGGTTCCTGACCGAGTCTCTGACGTGTTGCGTTCGTTCATTGTACTTTACTCCCATCCCATATGCATGAGTATTTTTCCCTGATGGACTAGTACACGCTAATCAAGAAAGATGAACTGCTTACTTGTGTGAAGGATAGAAGAAAACTGCTTACTTTGCCTGTTTCTTCGCTTCTTGCAGGAAGATGGACGTCGTCGTCTGACTCACCGTGGCGACACCACCACATTGTCTTCATCACGATGCAACGTCAGCGGCATCGTCGATGCGATGCCCCCCGCGACCGTGAACCCTAGAAATCCCAGCGGGAAGCACGCGGCGGCATCCCGACGCGACGGCGGCCTTGGCGGCACCGACCCTATGGGGGCGCGGCCTGCTGCTCTGCTCCCGGCGGAAACGGCGCCCTCAACGGCTGCCGGCTCTGGGCGACTCCCTCCTCGGCTGCCGGCGTAGCAGCGGCGGCCTACGGACAGATCCCGTTGCGGCAGCACCTTCCGGCGCGGCGACCACGACCAGCAGCGCGCTCCGGCTCGCCGTGCGACTGACGGCCGAACCAATCCATCGATTGGTAAACCGTCCAGGAAATGGATAGGCATAGCCTTATCCATTTCCCCGTTTTGCACCAAGGTGCCTGCGTTTGCAGGAATTAGCAAAATGTGCTAAAACTGTGGTCCAGGCAATTTTGCAAACTATTCCAACATTTTTGGGATTGTGCATAACAGTTCTGTCAACAGTATTGTGTACTGTTTAGACCATGTTAATTGCAGTATTTTTCAGTACTGTTTTTCTGTTGAGTACCGATGTATTCCAGATCCTAGATTGATGTAATATATTTCCACATTTGTCACGTGTCGAGATTAATTACGTCTATTTGCAATTGAGATTCTTAATTTCTTGCAAATATAGATGCAAAATTTAAAGCGATTTCTTCGAATTGATGTTTTGGGATCACGAGATAGTGTGTAAATTTATCTACCACTACTGTTTAAGCCTACATTTTATTATTTTTGACATTATGATTGCCAATATACTCTCCCATACATTTTAATTAAGTCATGACATAAGACATTCGAAGTGTGAGTATCTTATACTCCGCTAATGCTGCTATATCTATTCTAAAAGTTCTTTTGGAGATTGTCTACAGCATGTCATACTTAACAATTTGAGTTTCACAATAATGATTCCAAGCCCACTTCTTGGAATTTCATTTATTTTGCATAGTTCATTACAACATAACCACGATGAATTTTAATTTACCAAAAGTAAATTAATATTCTCTGGTTTACCCATATAGGTAAACGATGGCTCGAGAGTTTGATGCACTCGCTCTCAACGGCCACAACTACCCTATATGGGCCATGGACATCAAGATCGCCCTTGCGTCCCGTGGGTTAGTGCGTGCAATCCAGGCCACGGAAGGTCCACTTTTGAATGGAGTCACGCCGCTGACAGATGAAAAAAATGCTGCTTTGTATATCATAAGGCACCATATTCATCCAGATCTCAAGTCTGTGTACTTGGAGGAGAAATCTCCTAGTACCTTGTTTCAGGCCCTCAAAACGAGGTATGAACAGCAGAAGGCGGTTGTCATGCCTAAAGCACTTCATGATTGGACACATCTCTGACTCCAGGACTTCATGTCTGTCGGGGAGTATAATTACGAGGTTCATAAGATTAGTTCCAAATTGCGCTTTTGCGGGAAGGAACCTACTAATGCGGAGAAGATAGAAAAAACTCTGTCTACTATGCTCTCATCTGACAGGATCCTCCAGCAACAGTACCGTGCTTGCGACTACCAAGTCTATTCCGATCTCATTCATATCTTACTTCAGGCTAAAAAGCATGATGAGCTGCTCGCTAAGAATGGCTCTCAGCGTCCGGTTGGTTCTCAACCTCTACCTGAAGTTCATATGAATGTCGCGAACGGGCGAAAGTTTGATGGTGCCTTCAACGGCAAGCCTTCAAACTCCAATGGTAAGCGAAAGCGCAACCGGAACAGGAAGCCCTAGAAACTCAGATCGTGGGAAAGGAACCGCAAAGCCTTAGTTTGGAAAAACTACGCTTTGCGACAAGTGTGGTTGCTACACGCATCCCACTAACAAGTGCAAGACCCCGAAGCATCTGGCCATTCTGTACCAGCAATCCTAGGGATGCAAAGCACCTCAAGGGAAAATGTTTGAAGCCAACTTCAACCTTCATCCAGATGGCACCAATGGAGCTGGTTGTTCGCGAGACGTTCCTTTTGGACCTAGCAACACCATAACTCTCCAGCCGTCAGAGGACCCTACAGGCACGGAAGACATGATGGTTGAGTACTCCTCGACCGACATGTTTGAGGACTTCGTCTAGTCCCACTATCTCCTTAGTGATCGCTTTGTTAATGTCCATTTGTGTTGTTGTAATAGAACATATATATTGTATCAGCACTCTGATATAAATAAGATTGTAAACATTCTATATATCTGATAAAGATTTCCATATTGGAACTTCTTCAATTCTATATATAGATTTCTACGAGTGTCAATCCGATGGATGTGGAACAAGTATATGAAAATGTACCCACTCTGTTGTCTGGATTGTACTACACGTACATCCAACTCGTAGCACATGTTGCATATAATGCAATTCCATCGGTCATGTTTTACATGAGCTAAACTTTCCAAGTCAAGAGATTTTGTGTGCACATATTGTGCCAACGGATCACTTCACTCCCTTCAACGTATTCAAGGTGATATTTGTGGTCCCAACCAACAATTGTTTGGACTAAAAATCGAATTAAATCAATTTGAATGTACAAATGTTGCCGAATTCTCTTCACATGCCTCCACTATTTAGTGCATGACTCTGAGGATCGAAGTTCAGCACAATGTCCTATGTGTCCATACACAATTGTTTTGGTTCCATCTCTGATCAAAAGGTTTTTTCTCATTGCATGACCCATGTGCGGTGACCCAGCACACCACTGCATATTGTAGTGCACAAGTCGTTGACACAACTCCCACGGATGTACCGATCCGTAAATATTACATCACTCAGTGTAGTACAACAAAAACATTGTGGGTCCACTTTCTTACACACTGATACGTCCAAAACGTATCTACTTTCCCGAACACTTTTGCTGTTGTTTTACCTCTAATTTGTGTGTTTTGAATATAACTAACACGGACTAACGATGTTTTCAGCAGAATTGCCCTGGTGTCTTGTTTTTGTGCAGAAAGTCAAGTTTCGGGAAAATTCCCAAAAAATATCCTGGAGTTCCTATTTTTCCAGAAGACACACGGAGCCAGAAGATGAGACGGAGGCGGGCCACGAGGGCCCCACACCATGGGCCCGCGCGGCCAGGGCTAGGCCACGCCGGGGGGTGGTGTGGCCGCCTCGGCACCACCTCGCGTCCCCCTTTCGACTACTTAATCCCCTTGACCTAAAAACCCGAGGAGGATCGACGCTTTTTCCAGAAACACTCCAGAGCTCCGCCGCCACCGAAAACCCTATTTCGGGGACCAGAAACTCCGTTCTGGCACCCTGCCGGGACGGGGAATTGGAGGAGATCATCGCCATCATCATCACCGACGCCTCTCCATCAACCATCCATGATTCCCCCATCCATGTGTGAGTAATCCCCGCTGTAGGCTGAAGGGGATGGTAGGGATTGGATGAGATCATTCATGTAATAGATATCAGATTGTTAGGGCATGGTGCCTAGTATCCGTTGTTAGTACTTTATGTCATTGTTGCAACTTGTTATGCTTAATGCTTGACACTAGGGCCCGAGTGCCATGATTTCAGATCTGAACATGTTATTGAATCATGAGGATAATTATTGTTTTAGATCATATCTGCAAGTTGTTTACACATATAATTGTCCGGAACCCGAGGCCCCAAAGTGACAACAATTGGGATAACCGGAGGGGATGGCTGTAATGTGAGGATCACATGTGTTCACGGAGTGTTAATGCTTTGCTCCGGTGCTTTATTAAAAGGAGCACCTTAATTACCAGTAGTTTCCCTTGAGGCCCCGCTGCAAACGGGCTGGTAGGACAGAAGATGTTGTGCAAGTTTCTCATTGCGAGCACGTACGACTAAATACGGAACACATGCCTATGATTGATTATTACCTGGATACTTTATTATTATCTATCTGCAAATGCCCTACGCTTGACTATTATATGAATTATCTTATCCATGCAACGCCCGTTCATCCATCCCTATGCCTACAGTATTTTAATCCTGCTGTCTACTTCAATTATTACTGCTGCTTTTATTTTACTGCTGCTATTATTTCACTACTGCTACTGCTATAAAACTGTTGCTACTGATAAACTGTGTCGAGCAAGTCTATTTCCAGGTGCAGCTGAACTGACAATTCATCTGTTAAGGCTTATAAATATTCTTTGGCTCCCCTTGTGTCGAATCAATAAATTTGGGTTTTACTTCCCTCGAAGACTGTTGCGATCCCCTATACTTGTGGGTCATCAAGACTATTTTCTGGCGCCGTTGCCGGGGAGCATAGCTCTATTTATAAGCTCACCTGAGAGTGATACTGTTCGCTGCAATTCATTCATCATGGGTAAACCTCGTGATGAGAGGTTCGCATATTGCCATCCACTACAAGGAGAGGTACAACTCTGAACACTTCTGCTGCTCTTGATTCACCGTCTGTTATAAGTCAACTTGTCACACCACCACATACACATACTTCACATGCTGCTACTTCTGCTGAATCTGAAAATACTTCTGAAATTTTGATGATGCTTCTACTGTGCTTGATGAGAGTGGTTCATTAGGTCCTTTTCTAGATGCTACAATTGCTAAGTCAAAACAAACTGAAAATGCTGAAACACCTAATGAAAGTCCCATTACACCTGTTAGTTCACCTGAATTAAGAGATCATACTAGTGATGATTTCGAGGAATCTTATGTTGAACTTGATGATGAATTTATTGAAGAATGCAATGCTTCTAAAGATGCTAGTGCTATTAAAAATCTTCTTGCAAGACGTGCTGTTAATTACAAACTGTCTCCTGATGCTAAGTTTGCTACATCTCCCATTGATATAAAAGATAAAGATTATGATTTCTCTATGGACTTGTCACATATATCTATTGTTGAGAAAGAACCTTTTCGAGGAACTGAAAATGAAAGTGTGTAGAACATATGAACACTCTTTCTACTTTAAGTAGTGTGTTTTCTGATGACACTAAGAAACGCAGTTACTTCGTTACTAAAATATTTCCTTTCTCATTAAAAGATGAAGCTAAAACTTGGTTTAATAGTTTATCTCCTGGATCCATTAAAAGTCCTATGGATTTGGTTAATGCTTTCTTCCAGAAATATTTTCCTGCTAGTGCTCAACATGCTGCTTTACAGAGAATCTTTAATTTCAAACAATTGGAAGCCGAGAAATTGCCTAAATCTTGGGCAAGGTTTTGTTCTTTACTCAGAGCTCGGCCTGGACATCAATTAGCTAAAAATGAACTTCTTGATATATTCTATAATGGACTAACTGTTGAATCTAGGACATACCTAGATAGTTGTGCTGGTTGTGTTTTCAGGAAAAGAACTCCAGATGAAGCTGAGGAATTAATGGATAAAATAAGCCAAAATCATGATGATTGGACTATACCTGAGCCGACCCCGATACCCACACCAAAGAAGAGAGGAATTCTTGAACTAAGTGATGAAGAAATGAGAGAAGCCAAGAAATCTCTTAAAGAGAAGGGTATTAAATCTGAAGATGTGAAGAATCTACCACCAATAGAAGAATTATGTAAGCCAATTCCTCACCCATCAGTAGTTGAGGTACACTCTCTCCAACATTTTGATGATAGGGATATTCCTTATTCTAAAACTCCTGATCAATGCTTAGATGAATTTGATAATTATATTGTTAAGCAGGATAACTTTAATATGAGAGTGCAGAATCATCTGATGGAAAATTCTAGAGCTATGAGTAAATTGCATGATATTGTGGAAAGAACTTCTAATGATGTTAAAATGCTTATTAAACATTTCCATATGGTTCAAACTCAAATAGATCAACTCACTAAGGTACAAAAAGATCTGCTAGTTAATGCTTCTAGAGAAAATGAAAAACATGCTTATGGAGTAGGAACTAGAGGTGGTGCTTCTACTCAGGATCCCTTGTATCCTGAAGGACATCCTAAAAGAATTGAGCAAGATTCTCAACTAGCTAATGAAACTAGTACTCCTTCTAAGAAAAAGAAGAAGAAGAAACATAAACATGTTGAAGAATCTCCTGAATCAATTAAAGAAAATGAGCATGTTAATGATCCAAATAGTATATCTATCTCTGATGCTGAAACTGAAAGTGGTAATGAACATAACAATGATAAGGATAAAAATGATGCTTCTGATAAAGAGGAGAGTGAAGATGAACCTGAAAAGCATACTAAGAATAAAAAGTATACTAAAGAAGATTTCATTGCTAAAAAGCATGGTAATGAGAGAGAACCTTGGGTGCAAAAGCAAATGCCTTTTCCTAATAAGAAACATAAATCAAAGGAAGAGGAACACTATAATAAATTTTGTGAATGGATGAAACCCTTGTTTTTGCAAATTCCTTTGACTGATGCTATTAAATTGCCTCCTTATTCAAAATATATGAAAGATATTGTCTCTAACAAAAGGAAAATTCCTAATGAGGAAATTTCTACTATGCTTGCTAATTACTCTTTCAATGGTAAGGTTCCAAAGAAACTTGGAGATCCAGGTATACCAACTATCCCATGCTCTATTAAGAATAATTATGTTAGAACTGCTCTATGTGATTTAGGAGCAGGAGTTAGTGTTATGCCTTTTTCTCTTTATAAGAGGCTCTATTTAGAAAAATTGATACCAACTGATATATCTTTGCAAATGGCTGATAAATCTACTGTTGTTCCTGTTGGCATATGTGAGGATGTTCCTGTTCAAGTGGCTAATAATTGTTTAATATTAACTGACTTTGTTGTGTTGGAAATGCCTGAAGATGATAATATGTCTATTATTCTTGGGAGACCTTTTCTTAACACTGCAGGGGCTGTTATTGATTGCAACAAAGGAAAAGTAACCTTCAATGTTAATGACAAAGAGCATACTGTTTATTTTCCCAAAAAGCCGGACAAGATATATGGAGTAAATACAATAGCCAATCTTAGAACTATCAAAGTGGGAAGTATTGATTGCCCTATTTATGAACCTCAAGAAGGATTTCAAAGTATTATGATTGGATCTATTGCTATACAACTAGCAAGGTGGCCCGCGCATTTGCGCGGCTAGATGACTAACAAACATTCACCAAATAGTGTTTGCCGCTGTACTCAAACATGGTGCTTTGAAATTATGGTTATTTTCTTATTCTTCACTCTTTGAGATCTTACTACTAAACCTTATGTCTTCAATGAAGCATTTCTTGGTCGTATATCTAATGTCGTTTTAAACAACGGGACCTGCATTTGTAGTTCATACTTTACCACATAATCATCCTTAATTAAGAACATAGGCTATGTGAAATCGTTTTTTGGAAAATTAAATTTAATACAAAAGTGCTTGAAAACTTGACAACACCGATCCATCTTATAGTGAACATAAATAGGGAAACAGTAGAGCTCACATAAGAGACAGGGAAATTATTCTAATTGGGTGAAACTTTGTTTTCTTTCTTTTCCTGAGCTGGGATTTAACCTTAATTGTGCAGAGATGGTCGTCAAGCACTCAAGCCATTAATTCCAGACGTCAGCTCTCGCACCATCAATTTGCACGTGTGCGTGACTCCAAGCCGCCGGCCGGCGGACTTCATGTTTCCGGCCTGGACGATGTAGTATGTTGTGCACCGCCTGACTTGCCCCGCGATCTGTGTATAAGTGCGCCATGCGCATGGTAATGATGATCCCAAATTCCGGACATGAGCAAAGTACTTCGGGTTGCCCGCGCCGTACATCCTGATTTGCCAAATTTGATAGTTTGATGGCTTTTCCCGCCGGCAATGCGTTGAAGTAATCGGCATCGTTAATACGATCTCATGTTTCTCTGTTTCTTGAAGGAGTGAAGGACGGAACACTAATTTGTGCGTGCTACGTATCCTTCCATTCCATCCCGTTGAGACTGGAGATCGGTACAGACAACAGCGCTTGGGTTTGGGATACTGCGGTGAGCAGCGGCCGGCAGCACTAACAACGACGTGCATCCCCGGGCGACCATTTTAGCCATCTTAGCGAATTGAATAATCTTAGCAAAGAGTCCAGGACCCTCACAAACAGGCTACATGTATATCGATATGATGCAGCGGGCTGACTCTTTTGTCCCTAGACACGATTGATTAATCTGCACTACTATGTGTTATGAACTGTAAATAGACAGGGATCGTAGGTTGGCCTCCATCAGTCCTACTCCTACAGAAATCAAGCATACATGCGAAAAATGAAAAACAATGGCATGCTTGACGTTTGTTTATCAGCTCTTTTTTGTAACAAAAGTAAAATCACCAGATTTATACTTTTGAGGAAACAACATAGCTTTTTTTTTCATTACTCAAAAAAGGTACATCACAGCATCACCACTTTTAAGTACTATGGCTGAATCCAATATATTAGCTTGAATAGAAGCTACAAAGTTGCACACTTGCACTTAAATGCAGAAATTCAGTCAGGAAGCAAGACTTTAGACTCGTATTGTGATTCAGACAATCATGGCATGTACCCTGAATCAAGTGAAAATAATTTTTGGCAGACGGGTTCTTCTATTCCTTCAAAAGCCAGTATGTTCAGTGTTGCTCAAAGACATTCAGTCAGGAAGCATGGCCTTAAAGTTGCATTGAGATTCAGTCAATCATGTCACGTATCTTGAAAATAATACATGGCAGTCGGGGTGGTCTATTCCTTCAAACGGCAAAAAATCCATATGCTTTAATTAAACGGTGGTTCCTTCTTCTCCTCGTACAACTGTTTTTACAGTACATTGCAGTGTAGAAGTACTTATTGAGTATCATCAGTGAACTGAAGACCGTAGCTTCGGCTAGACGATCAAACCCTGCATGCTGCAGCTATGTGGAATTGCAGAGCATCGGCCACACAAATAGCGTCTTAAAGTGTTAGTCTGGCGACCATGCTCGCACAGCCGGGCTGCCATCTTGATCATGTAATATGACCACCATTATAAAAGCCGGTTACATGGATCAATCTGATCGTCATCCTGGCCTGCAGAAAATAATGCATGTTAGACTATACTAACCTTTGTTCGTGCACTTAACCCCGTTTAGATCAAGCATGCTCATGAACTGCAGATGATTGTCCGGGTGGATGGTATGTCGGAGCCTTCTCCGGACGGCAGGGGAGATTAGATTGCAGTCACATATCTAGCGCCATGTAGAGTTTGACCATGGCAACGTCCTCTCCTTCACCACGACCTAGATCTCCACATGGAAGGTTTCGGGGCCTGATTTTCGCTGAGATAAGTCTGGCCTGCTGCCTCATCTGCATCATCATGGCCTTCCGCTCTCCTTCCTTGTAGAACTAAAGAGGCATAGGAGAAATTGCAGGAGTATTTGAAACTGCGGTTGCACAGTCGATCACCAAATCCCTGTCGTTGAGCGTTCCACATGTGTTTGCCTCTTGGGGTCGACATCGATCCACTTCTTCTCAGCTTGATATCGCCGATTCACCAAACTGACTGGTCGAAGACCTTGAGGTAAATTCAGGGCGCCTTCCTAAACTACGTTGGTGCGAGATCGCCGTCGTCTCCTCAAGTTAGCTTCGCTCGAGGCAGATCGATGTTGTCGTTTCGAGCTCATCTGGTATGCTAGTCGCCATCTTCATCGTTACCGTGTTGATCGGATCGAAGCAGCACCAATCACGGCCTATATATGGGGACCGGCCAAGTGATACGTGTGTTCTTAGGTCAAGATATGGAGTTTGCATCGTATACGGTACAGAATCATCCTTTTCTATATGTCGCACGTGCCTGTGCTTCGGTGCCTAGTAATTTAATCCCAGCCGTTGTGATTTTGTGACCTCAGATTGATAAATCTTGACCGTTGATTATCTTGTGTTTTAAGTATATAATAGATTTAAGGTAACATGATTGTCTCATGTGGTTTAATTCTTTTATGTCATATAAAATTTATTTGGTGACAAAACTTGATCAACCTTGTTAACAAATATGTTTTAAATGCATAGAAGCACTAAACAACATTTTATTTCTCAACCTTGTTTTACCTACTGTTGTGTTACTGAACTTGCAAAGTTTTAGTTGAAATTGGTCTTTGTAAAATATTATTTCTGCCTTAAAGTTTATTATTTAAATACCCAGAAAATGTGCAAAATGAAAGTTTTCAAAAATTTCTGAAAATTATACCATAAATCTTAGTTTTTAAAGAGCAACATGGGAGTGCCTGGAGCTGACCAGGGGGACCCACCATGCCTCCACACCACCCCACCACGCGGCAGGGGTGTGGGCCATGCCGTGGCATGGTGTGGGTCCCACCTGGCCCTCCACTCACCCATCTTCCACTCATTTCTTTCTCTCTCCCGACCAAACACACTACCATTGCTCAAACCCGTGTTCTTGCTGCTCTTTCTCGAGATTTTCGATCTCCTTGCTCAGCCCATCTTTGTTGCTGAGATTTGGACCATTTGCTTTCCGGTATGTGACTCCTCCGTTTATCCAAGTAGAATTTTGTTTAATTGTGTATGTCTTGAGCATTTTAGTACTGTAGGTGACATGTTAGATGTGTTTGCATGCTTGTTCTATGCTTAGATTAATTAGTTTTGATGCATGTGTAGCCCTCTTGTAAGTCTCTATAGTAGTTTCTTTGATTTAGTTGCTCCAAAATCATGTTTTATGAGGTCTTGTTTAAAATTTCAGAAAAGAAGGATGAATGAATATCAACTTGATTACAATGAATTGGAGGTGCATGAAGTCATGGGGGTCAACCGCGAAGATGCCGTGTTCCCCTCAATCTATCCATGCTCTAACTTCATGACTGCTGCAGGAATCTTGCAAGATTTCAACACTCTAATCTCTAATGCAGGGTTGGAAGATTTTGTTGTTGATGAACCATATCAATATGCAAAACTGACTATGTCGGTAGTGCAAAACTTTAGATTCAGTTGGTCTTCACCTAACCCCATGGTTCACTATAACATCTACAATATAGCTGTGGATTTGCCCTTTGATGATTTTTGCATAGTTATTAAGGTACCGCATTGGGGATCGCGTGAGAAGATTAGAGGGCAACCTTAACCTCTAATGGACCTGTATAAGGAAATCTGCCAAGGGAGAAGTTTAGAAGAGGAGAGTGGTAAAATTCGAAGCATTCAACTCCCATCTATTCGATATTTTGCCTATTACATTGGCAAGTGTGTTCTAGCTAGGAAAACTGCAAGCAAATTATCTGTTTATGATTTGGCTTTCATTTCAGCTGCTTTGAGGTGTGATAGGACTTATAATCTAGGTGCTTTGATAGCTTTCCGTCTTTCAGCTAACCGCGAGAAAGGGGGAATCTGTGGAGGTCTTATTGCTTCTCGTTTATTAGCTATGCATGGTGTAGGGCCGCATCATTTAGACATTCAGTTTCCTATAGAAAGGCTTGATATTAATTCCATGATAAGTCATAAATTTGTTTCTAACTGGGCTACCTTGAATAACTTAGTCTACGAAATAACCTTTTTCCAGAAATGCAGGTGGAGATTAATTAAGTCCAAACGATTAGTTTGTTTGCCTGCACCTCTTTTGTTTAACCTTGATGCCAGGGAAAGGTGGTCATTATCTGAGGATGATCTTGAGGCATACTTAGAGGAGCATGGCCCTCGCCCAGAGGGTGATGGAGAGGGGCCCGATGAGGGTTTCACTCAGCCTTCCGACATCGCGAGCTTCCCGTACCAGCACTTTGATTATGGGACTTCTGCCCCTTCTTCTTCACGGGAGCCTGATTACGATCATGCTTGGGATGATTCACCGGGGTGGAGCGGACACACACGCCGATGATTGATCTCCACTTAGGCCAAAAGCCTAAGCTTGGGGGGAGGTACACCGACATCTCACTCACTTTCATATCATATTCGGTCGGTACTTTGTATATCCGTGTTTCGTTTTCTTTTTTTTCGTTGTTGTTTCTTGTTTTGATTTTATTTTTCAAAACCCAAAAAGACCAAAAATATTTCTGTTATTTCTCTTTGTTTACCTCTTGCGTACTTTTAGTACTAGTTTGCTTTATCTTTTAGCTTCGGTTTAGTATTCAAAAATCCAAAAAGATTTTGCTTTATTTGTTTGTTCCTTTCTTTGTTCGTTTCAAATCGAAACCCAAAAATATTTGTTGTTCTTCTTCGGTTTTGTATGGTTGTTGCAGAGTTCAACAGTCTTCCGTGACTCCATTGGAGCTTGGTTATCATTTCATATCATTCAAGCCACACAAGTGAAAAGCAATAATGACGATTTATGACAACTCGAGTTGTGGTGAGAGGCTGGTATGAACTCTATTTGTTTTTCATTTTTGTACATATACTCGCTCATGTGGACATGCTTAGCTGATTCGTATGAGGGGCAATGTTATTTAATGGATGCTTAGTAGTTCATGTTTTCATATGATCAGTTCCAATTCACTAATAGTATATAACATGTCAATAGATATTTGCTTGCATTGTTCTATTCATAAAAGGGTATGACATGGTGGTATCCTCCTCTGAATGATTCACTTGAATTGACTTGGCACATGCTCACACATGCTCATGACTGAAAAACAAAAAGTTAATTAAGCCTTGATGATTTATTTGCCTCAGAGTTCTAGTATCACTTTTATGCCTCCATTAATTTTATTCTGTCGCAAGCATGATTATGACGGTTATTGCTCTCTTGATTGTCGCTTCCCAGTCTATTGCTAGCCTTCACTTGTACTGAGCGGGAATACTGGTCGTGCTTCCAAATCCTTAAAAACCAAGTTATCCCAAAGAGTCCACCAAAATTCCTATGCATGGTATTTCGAACCATTCCAAGTAAATTTTCATGTGCTACCTTTAAACCATCAAAATACTTCTTATTTTGTGACACTGTTTTTAGCTCATGAGGACGGGGTGGATGTCTTTATGTCACTTGTCAAACAGACTTTACCACCGGACTAGCGGCATATACATCCGCTTATCCATTAATTTTGCAAAAAGAGCTGGCAAATGGGGTGCCCAGTCCCAATTAATTACAACTTTAACCGCTTAATTCTCTTCACATTTTTGCCCTGATTTATCAGACAAGCAATGATACCAGTGAAATATCTGCATGTGTAAACAAAGAGAAAAGAGGGATGATCTGCCTTGCTGGTAGAAATAACGTCCTTCATGGGAGCCGCTCTTAAAAGTCTGGTTGGCAGGGGTCATATTGTACTTTCCATTTTCTGATTCGTTGACATGAACAACCACCTCCCAAAACAATTTTTACCTCTGTTTTATAAATAAAAAGCTCTAGCACATGTTAAATCCCTGCTTCCCTCTGCGAAGGGCCAATATTTTATTTTTATGTTGAGTCACCATCCTTTCTTTGAGCACCTTCTCGAGAGCATAACTGTCATTCTTAGTGTAATGTGTTTGTCCCAGAATACGGTTAACTGTGGTATAACTTTGATGCTCTTATCTTTGATATTTTTACTTCTAGTCTTCACTTGAACTTCAGAGGTGCCTTGGCATTTATGTTTTGCTCTACAAATAAAGGCAAGCGAGATACCACTTTATCATATCTTATTATGAACATTACAATCCTGCAGATAGATTTATTTCATGTTATTTATTTTAGTGTGTTGGTATCTTTTCATAGTTCACATAGCTACTAGGTGGCATTATCTACACTAGTCGTCAACCCGTGCATCCGCACGGGCTTTTTTTGTAATACTTAATATTAGAAAATAATGTAAGAGAACTTCTTATTCAAATATCAATTCTAAGTTTTGCATTTTAAATTGTATTTATCTAGATCCAAGTATATATACATACATGCTTTTATTTTAGTCTTGTATGTCTGAGCTATTTTCCAAAAAGCTTAAATATTAAATGCACGTGTATACCTCTAATATTTATAAACATTAAATCAAATCACCACGATCGATTCTCAAATAACTTAGATACCTACTACACTAGTCTCATGACTTTTTTGAAGGAAACCCATAGAAAACTGTCAACCTTAGATCTTCTTAGATTATTGATTAGTTACATCTACAAATTTACAGCCAATGTTACAGCTGCAAGGAAAAGAGAGAAATAAAAGACCATAATACATGAGACTAATTACCCCCTGAAACTTTTCAGCGCATTCCCGTTGTTGTTTCTGCTGGTTGTGTGACCGTGTGGCCAAGAGGTTCAGTTCATCCATGATTAGTTGGAAGGTTACTGGAGCCGTACCTGTAGTTGTCGCCTGGTTGCAAATTCCATCATTCCTCACTCTCGAGATAATCTGCTAGCACCTGGCAAAGTATTATTAATTTCTTAACTGTGCCCTAGATTTATACGACAATCATGCAGAAGTTCCAGTTTTGTAGAGCTAATTGTTCAGGTTCTAGTATTTTAGTCACCTAGAGACTGCAAGCAGAAATTTAAAATGCACATATTCCCCTCTGCAAAAATCAATACAGCCTCAAAATACGTTAAGATCATGGTTTTTCCGCATGATGTAGTTGATCACAGTTAAAAGTTTTAACATGTCGAGACTGGCATGACCCATCATATGCTACGCTTGAAAAGAGAATATTAACCTACTTTTCAATTGTTGGTGCCTACCTAGTCAGCCATTTGGTTGGCTAAACATCTTCTCGCAACTGTACTACATAATTTTCTAAGCTAGAAAAGCTGTGGGAGTTATGTGTGCACAAAAATATCTTGGGAAAACAACGTCATTTAAGATATTCTCAAAATGAAATATATAGCTAGAAATTTCAATCGTTTCAAAATCTTGTGACGACAATTTTCAAAATATGAATTACGTCCAACTATTGGGTGGAACCGTCATTCACGATGCAACGGTATTTTTTTTTCCTTTTGTGTGTCGAATTTCTAAATGGAGGACTATCCCAATTTATTCAAGGTGCCAAAAACTCACAAAAACTTCTAATCATAGCACCTATGCTTTTCCTATATTAGGTAGAGCAAATACTATACACTAAATTTGAAATAAACGCGCATAATTAATATTCAACATGTACATAGTTTGTCTTGATGATATTGTAAGCCGTAGATTTTCTCCGATTATATTTACCTAGATAGCAGAGATAATTTACCATGACTTCGAGAGGATCTTCAAGCATAAATATGTTAATATTATCCCCGGCACAATAATCATTTTTTTCACATCCGTTCCCAGAACTCTGCATGGCATAAGTAACATTGTGACATGAATTAAATTCTTAAACCTGTACAAAAAGTGTAAAACAGAGAAAAAATATACTGGAGTATTTACGGTTGAAACTTTCCTGGAATTTTCAGTTATTGCTCAGAGCAATACCGGAATTGTCATCAAGGAATCAAAGAAAACCTGCCAAGAAAAGAACCCGTGGAGAGCCTGCAGAATTTGACCAATTGCAGATACACATTAGCAAGTCTGAGGAGAGGTTACAGTCAGTACCGTTTTTGGCCAATACATCAAGGAACACTTTACTATGGGAACCTGATGAGTGATTAATAACCTGAATGTCGCTGCCCCTTGCTCAACATCAGGTGAATCTACCTTGGCACGCGTCGCTGTTCACTGGACTCCACTGAGTCCATCTGATCGTCTGAGATTTAAATATGCGTGGGATATAGTTCAAATCACTGATCCGATCGGAAAAACAAAAGTGAATTGCTTTAATTACCTTCGCTTCTCGAGAATAACATCAGAGCCGAGTAATCCAACGTCCGGCTCCAGCGATGTTGCAGATATCAGGCATGGCGCAAATTCTGAGCACTTCCACGGCGGAGGCGCCTGATCTGCATGACCGCGAGAGATCATGCATGTGTAGGTTTGTGGCTTCTCCACGTTCCACCCAAACCAATTGGAGGCAAATATCCAGGAGGCGGGCGTGGCTACTGGATCGAACACGCGACCTGACGATTAGGGGAGTCACGTGGGTTTGAGACCGGCCTGCGCAACATGTTATCCTACGGCTGTAGATACACGCTCGGCTAATCGGATGGATAAATTTTACTAATCTCTAGGATTAACGTGGAGCCTCCTACGGTGCCTCCAATTAGTAAATATAAGATTTCCTTATTATGAATTGCCTAAGTACTTGATCATATAGTGAGAATATTTACATCATATGAAGCAAATGTGTTCGTAAAAGTTTCCTTTATCGCACTCAGTTGTTAACTGAATTGCTTGAGGACAAGCAATAAGCTAAGCTTGGGGGGAGTTGATACGTCCAAAACGTATCTACTTTCCCGAACACTTTTGCTGTTGTTTTACCTCTAATTTGTGTGTTTTGAATACAACTAACACGTACTAACGCTGTTTTCAGCAGAATTGCCCTGGTGTCTTGTTTTTGTGCGGAAAGTCAAGTTTCAGGAAAATTCTCAAAAAATATCCTGGAGTTCCTATTTTTCCAGAAGACACACGGAGCCAGAAGATGAGACGGAGGCGGGCCACGAGGGCCCCACACCATGGGCCCGTGCGGCCAGGGCTGGGCCGCGCCGGGGGGTGGTGTGGCCCCTCGGGCACCACCTCGCGTCCCCCTTTCGACTACTTAATCCCCTTGACCTAAAAACCCGAGGAGGATCGACGCTTTTTCCAGAAACACTCCAGAGCTCCACCGCCACCGAAAACCCTATTTCAGGGACCAGAAACTCCGTTCTGGCACCCTGCCGGGACGGGGAATTGGAGGAGATCATCGCCATCATCATCACCGACGCCTCTCCATCACCCATCCATGTGTGAGTAATTCCCGCTGTAGGCTGAAGGGGATGGTATGGATTGGATGAGATCATTCATGTAATAGATATCAGATTGTCAGGGCATGGTGCCTAGTACCCGTTGTTAGTACTTTATGTCATTGTTGCAACTTGTTATGCTTAATGCTTGACACTAGGGCCCGAGTGCCATGATTTCAGATCTGAACATGTTATTGAATCATGAGGATAATTATTGTTTTAGATCATATCTGCAAGTTGTTTACACATATAATTGTCCGGAACCCGAGGCCCCAAAGTGACAACAATTGGGATAACCGGAGGGGACGGCTGTAATGTGAGGATAACATGTGTTCACGGAGTGTTAATGCTTTGCTCCGGTGCTTTATTAAAAGGAGCACCTTAATTACCAGTAGTTTCCCTTGAGGCCCCGCTGCAAACGGGCCGGTAGGACAGAAGATGTTGTGCAAGTTTCTCATTGCGAGCACGTACGACTAAATACGGAACACATGCCTATGATTGATTATTACCTGGATACTTTATTATTATCTATTTGTAAATGCCCTACGCTTGACTATTATATGAATTATCTTATCCATGCAACGCCCGTTCATCCATCCCTATGCCTATAGTATTTTAATCCTGCTTTCTACTTCAATTATTACTGCTGCTTTTATTTTACTGCTGCTATTATTTCACTACTGCTACTGCTATAAAACTGTTGCTACTGATAAACTGTATCGAGCAAGTCTATTTCCAGGTGCAGCTGAACTGACAATTCATCTGTTAAGGCTTATAAATATTCTTTGACTCCCCTTGTGTCGAATCAATAAATATGGGTTTTACTTCCCTCGAAGACTGTTACGATCCCCTATACTTGTGGGTCATCGCACACTGCTAAATATTACAAGCTAGAAATGCATAAAAACATCAACGTCTTCCTTCGACATGGAAGTAAGTTCTAGTACTGCGATGTTGATAGGTGTCAACCTACAAGCGATAGATAAAAGCAAACTAAGAACCATCGGGCTCAACAAACTATGTAGTACTAGTCTAGTCTTCCTTGGCCCGATTTCTTTAGCAGTGTCTAAGCCTCGACCTCTGCCTCCTCTTCGTCGTCTGCTTCGTATGCAATCAGGTAGTCGACGCCTTCGACTCCTCCGGATAAATCTGGCTCCTCGAAGTACACCTCATAAGCATGGTATGCTCCGTAGCCTTCCTCAATAGCCTCTTCAGAGTCTAAGCATGGGGTCAAATTGGGAACGAATGAGTAACAACGTTACTCAGCAAGTTCGGCATAACGCTTAGATAAGTGGAATGCACTAGCTACCGTCATGACCATAGGTCGTAGACGTATATGCAATTTTTGGAAGACATTTTTAGTAAAAGGTTCATTTTATTTGAGAAAACTATGCTCCCAGCATCCACGGGTCTTTAGTCATCACTTGGGATGCCTTTCCCGCAGCGTTCTGTAGTCCCCTCCTGGAACAAGGATGTGACAGCCACAATTTCTTTGTTTGACTCTACAGAGCTGCATCACTTTACCCAATAGCAGCCTGGCTCTTTATGCTTTCTCAGCACACCATGTGTGCTATAGCCAGAACTCAGGCCAACAAGTCATGTGGAGTTCCTCCCCGCACAACGCATATCCGCCCATTTGTGACGCGGCTGGTAGCAGAGACCACTGGCCCGCCACCCCTCCCAAACTTCTATTCCAGTCACCCTGTCAGGTGGGAAGGTCATGCACTTCCACGCAGTTGGCCACCGCAACGGACGCAACCAGGTAATAGCCTTCCGAGGATATGCGAACGAGGGAAATACTTCTAACTTGCCCATCCATAGTAGATCTGTTGGCTGATGCTATCAATACGGCGCAAGGATCACTGGAACATGGGTGATTTACCCTAGGTATATACTTTCCCGTACAATGGAACCTCCACCACAACATCAAACCGTGGTTCCATTGCCAGCCAACAATAATATATATAGCCATTCACATCATTCGAAAATAGATTTTTCTTTTTCATGCAGATGATAAACCATAGTAATTCATAAATACTTTGGTAAAATATTTCAACGGACATGCAAGTGGAACTTGCCTTGAGACTAACAGGCAGTGCAGTCTAAAGCTTCTGGCGATTGACGATCCTCGGGTTGTGAAACCAGCATCATTGTCTTTATGAGACAATGTTTAAAGATCCAATTCATGTTATTATGCATAAGATGAGATGATTTTGGGTTTTTGGAAATTCCCTTCCCGGAAGATATTTATCTTTTAGATGAATTTCTTTCGATGATTTATTTAGAATGAGTAACAGGATAGTCAATTTTGAAAAGTGATAACTCAATTCAAATATGACTTTAGACCAAAAGATTATTTTCCCAGATTATTTTTCATTTAAGAAAATAGTTTTGGAAAAATTTCAAAGAAATTATCCACTTAAGGAATCCCTTGAATTTTTGGAGATAAGAAAGAATCTTCAAAAATTCTATGTGGCATTTTATTTGGACTTCTCATTTTCTCCTGATATGTGTGGATATTTTGAATGTATTTTTAGGATTTTATTTGAATTTACAGCGAGTTTTTGAAGTTTGAGTAAATTTACTAATTGTGAAATGACCATTATGCCCCTGGTCAACAACTGGTTGAACCAGGTCAAGAGATGGGCTCGGGTCCGGTCAACCGACCGAGCCACACTCTCTCCGTCTCTCCTCTTGCACGCGCCTGCTCGAGCTCGCCCTCGCGACCGAGTCGCCCTTGCCATCGCCGCCTCGCTCCGGCCACCTCCGACCACCTCCGCCGCCACAGTTTGGGGCAAACTCCTCCTGTCGCTCCGCTCCACCCTTCTGTCCAGCTCGATTTGAGTTTCCTCTCCTAGCTTGGCCTCGCGCAACTCAACCCTAGAACTAGGGTTTCGGTGATGGCACGGCTCAACCGTGCTCGTGCGTGCTTGTGGTGCTCCGGCATGGCAGGTGTAGAGCACCGTGCTCTGTGCCATGGTGGTGGTGGTGTTGAAGTTTGTCTCCCTCCACTGCCCCCCTCCAAAGGTTGCACGGGCACTGCCCCGTCGCCTTGGAGCTACGGCCATGGACGCAAGGTACTCTCCCCTCGTCTCTACTCCTTCTTCTTCCTCTCTCTGCCTCTCTAGTGCTCGAGTTCATCTCGGAATTAGGTTAAGACTTGATTTAATCTTCTGTTAGGTTGTTGTGATGCGCTCTGGATTCCTTCTTGATGCTCCACTCCTGTATGTGCACTGTCTACCTCTCTAGAGGAGTGAATGGTGTAGATCTAGGAATTTTAGATCACCCCATCACCTTTGGAATTATTTCTGGAGCAATTCTTGCTCCCTAATGATGTAAAAAATTAATTGAGACAACGATTTGTGATGAACTAGAGAATATTTGAGCTAAGAACATGTGCTGTATGTTCTAGCAATGATGTAAAAGTTAATTAGACATTATTCTTACTTGTGTGGCTCACTGTGGTGCCTCCCAGAGAGTTGCACAGTGGCTATGCTTGCTTAGAAATGCTTTTTATGATTTCCTGTGCTTCCTTCAGTGTACAGATGTGTTAGATCAAGTTATTCCAGTGGTTACTAGTTCACTGATCTGTGTATGATTTAATTAAGAACAAATACTACACTCCTCTATCTCACTTGCCTATCTCTCTTAGCAATAATTATGCAACGATAATACTGCTAAGAACAGATACAACACTCCCTCTCTTACTTTCTTACTTGCAGCATATACCTTGCTGAGCTAGGTTCTATTAAGAACATATGCTACACCACTCTCTCTCACTGCCAAAATCTGGCTTAGCTTGTTTCTGTCACTTACAGAACTTGCCATCCTTCCCTCACAGGCACTCACACACAAAGGATCAACCTGCTGTTGTTGAGCAACTTGGTCTTCTGGAAAATGATGATAACCTTCTTCTTGTGGCTAGCCTGCTCCTCCTAGCTGCTTCAGTGTTCCTAGAGTGTATGTTTCTAGCTGCAAAGATTTGTGATCGTTGTTCTTGTGAAGAACAGAGATATGTGGGTGGTGTTGTGACTTGCTGGTGCGGCTAGGCCCTTTACTTATACTGTTTTGGGTTGCCTTGTGCTTGTGACACCAGGATAATTGGGCTGTGGTGATTCACCTGCTTGCAGTGGCCCTCTTTGTACCTCGAGTTGCCTTCTTTGACTGCTTTTGGTGCAGTTCACCACCCCTTGTTGATGAATACCTGCTGTGCTGCTTAGTGCTTCACCCCTTGTGGATGAACACCTGTTGTTTTGCGCAGTACATCCTATGTTGTGGATGATCATCTGAGTCCTCCTTATCCGAGCCTTGGCTGGCATAAATATCTCCTGCTAGTATTGGACTGATGCTGAAATTGTTGTTGGGCTCAGTTTTATTTGGGCTCTAGTGCTGTTTTCACTGTGGGCTTCTAGATTAGGGTCCATTTGACTGACTATTGTCAAATGTGATACCATTTGTTGCCATTTAGAGGTTTTATTTGAATTCTAGCATAATTTGGAGATTGTGATGTGTTACCTGTTGCCTTTGGATTATTTGAGCTCACCAGATCATGCTCTATACCAGCCCTTGTTGCCTTTTGCTATCTGTTGCCTTTGTGAGACTTGAGCCTTTGCTGGTACAAGCCTTTGCCCCACTGTTGCCTTAAGAAAATATGAGAGCATGATCCACTTGACTTGGTGGTCTATTCTAAGTTGCCTAAGCTGAGATTTACATCCTCCAAATTTGTTTTTCAAAGCTTGATCAGGTTTTTCCTTGGTTAAGCAAATGCTAGGTTCAAACAATAAATTGCCAGCACCAAAATGGTGTTGGCAACATTTTAATCCTAACCCACTTCTTTTGTTTTGATGTTTCTTTTGCAGGTACAAGAATTTCCAAAATAAGAATTTTAGATAGGTTAATTTAGGAATTTTGTTATTTTTCTTTAATATATCCAGTGTTGGATCTGATTCATGTATTTGTAATTTTTTTCATTGCAATTATAGTGGTAAAACCACTTGTAAGAATTTGTATGAATTCATAAATGAAAATTTGAGATGTATTGTTCTTTGAGAATTTTCCTTCTTATATTATGTTTGAGATTTGGAAGTTTGTAATTTAAACTTGTATGAGATGAAATGGTTGTAAGGGAAATGTATTTGAATACTTGAGATAAAGATTTGAGAAATGAGATAAGCTATTTGGAATTCTTGATGTGTGAGATTTGAATTTGTGAAATGATCTACAAAATTGAGATGCTAAGGTTTTAATTCTGATATATTGCCTTGATCTGCTGTTTTGAAAAGATAGTAAATTTTGAAAATATGGTTCAGGGTTTATCGACACGTCTCAACTAGTTGTCAGTGAATTGTTTCCAAATCATTGACGTTCATCTGATATCGATCTCCTGTTCAATTTTACACAAAAGAGCGAAAAATTTCCAAATTTCACCAAAGATGCACAAACCTAATTTCTACCTTCTCGAGTCCTAGAACTGCGGGGTATTACATCCTCTCCCCTTAAACTAAACTTCGTCCCGAAGTTTCTTGTCTGAGATACCTAAATAAGTGTGGGTAGTCTCTTCGTAAATCCTCCTCCTTTTCCCACGTTGCTTCTCTCTCAGAATGGTTTTTCCATTGGATCAAACAATACTTGATTGCTCGATTTCTTAACCTTTTCCAATTTTCCTGCAGTATTTTCTCGGGCTGTTCCTCATATGTTAGATCTGGTTGTAAATTCAACTTTTGAAACTCTATTGGCCCTTCAGGTGGCTTCAAACACTTGTTCAGTTGTGATACATGAAACACATTATGTACTTGAGATAGAATTTCGGGCAATTCCAATTCAAATGCTACGGCACCCTTTTTACTTAAGACCCGGAATGGTCCAATATACCTTGGGCTTAATTTTCCTTTTACTCCGAATCTTTTTACTCCTTTGGTAGGACTAACTCTCAGATATACCCTATCTTGTATCTGAGTTTCCCATTGTCTACGAGTTAAATCTGCATAACTTTTCTGCCTGCTCTGTGCTATTTTCAGACGATCATGTATAATATCTACTATTGCTTGTTGTTCCTTCACATATTCAGGTGCAAATTCCTTATTTTCCCTACTTCAAACCAACAGATTGGTGACCTACACTTCCTTCCATATAAGGCTTCAAATGGTGCCATCTGTATACTACTCTGGTAACTATTGTTGTAGGAGAATTCTGCTAATGCTAAATGCTCATCCCACGATCCTCCGAAATCTAGAACACAAGCTCTTAACATATCTTCCAAAATCTGATTTATTCTCTCTGTTTGGCCACCCGTTTGCGGATGATATGCAGTGCTATATTTTAGAGTAGAACATAATTGTTTGTGAAGTTGTTTCCAAAATGTCGAGGTAAATATGGAGCCACGGTCCGACACAATACTTTGTGGAACTCCATGTTTACTAACTATTTCCTTCACATATAGGTCTACCAGTTGTACTGCGTTATCTTTCTGATTTGTCATGATAAAATGAGCACTCTTGGTTAATCTATCCACAATCACCCAGATAGCATCTTTGTTTTTCCTTGTCTTGGGTAATCCTGTGATGAAATCCATACCGATCTCTTCCCATTTCCATTTGGGTATAGGTAAGGGTTGTAGTAATCCCGCTGGACTTTGATGTTCAGCTTTGACTTGCCTACAAGTATGGCATTCTGACACATATCTTGCAATTTCCCTTTTCATATTGTTCCACCAGAATATTTTCTTCAAGTCCATATACATCTTCGTACTACCGGGATGTGTAGAATAGGGTGTGTCATGAGCTTTTTTCAGTATTAGTTCCTTAATTTCCTTAATATCTGGTACGCAAATTCTGTCATGGTACCATAGTGATTCATCTGCTAACTTCAACGTAAACTCAGAATTTCTTCCTGCTTTAATTCTCTTAATTTCCTCGGCTATGAATGCATCATCTTGTTGCCGTAGAGAATGTTTTCTTTTAAATACATATCTATTTCTCTGACAATTTCCATTGCTGCAATGCTATTCAGTTCTGGTCTTTCCCAAATCTCAATACGAGATCTTTCTATTTCTGTTCTTAACTCATGAGGCATATCTTGCTCCCTTAAAGGATTACAAGTTTCCATACGGCTTAATGTATCTGCTACCACATTAGCCTTTCCTAGAGTATAATTAATTGTTAAATCATAGTCCTTGATTAATTCCAATCGTCTCCTTTGCCTCAAATTCAACTCTTTTTGTGTGAAGAAATACTTCAAACTTTTGTGATCCGTATATAGTTCACATTTAGCTTCATATAGAAAATGTCTCCATTGTTACAGAGCATATACTACTGCTTCTAACTCCAAATCATGGGTTGGATAATTGAGTTCATGAGGCTTTAGTTGCCTTGATCCATACGCAGTCACCTTGCGATCTTGCATCAATACACATCCTAAACCATTCTTGGATGCGTCACAGTACACCGTATAATCCTTGCCAGTCTCAGGGACTGCTAATACCGGTGTTGTTGTCAATTCTTTTTGAGTTCTTGGAAACTCTGCTCACATTTCTCATTCCATTCAAATGGAACATTCTTTCTGAGTAATTTCGTCATTGGCCTGGCTATTTTAGAAAACCCTTCAATGAATCTCCGATAATATCCGGCCATCCCTAAAAATCCTCTTATTTCCTTAGGGTTCTTAGGTGCTTTCCAATCCAATACAGCCTTTACTTTCTCAGGATTCACAGCAATTCCTTCCTTGCTGATCACATGACCAAGAAATTCTACTTGATCCAACCAAAATTCACACCTGCTGAATTTGGCATACAACTGATGTTCCCTTAAAGTTTGTAGCACTATTATCAAATGATTAGCATGATTGTAATAGCCCAAAGTTTGGGAGCCCAAAATGTGAACCAAAATTTTCACTTTTGCATTTCATTCATGCATCATGGCATTATTGGTGTTAGTGTTCAGGTTGAAACAAAGGGGTGAAGACAAATTAAAACAAATGGAAACAAGAGCACCAATTAAATTCAATCCTTGCAATTCCAATGTGGTTGTGTTTGACAAACACAAATACTTTGACATCCTATATTTGTCAAGGAAGTTCCATGTGGTCAAAATGAATTCCTCCCAAAGGAATTCAATTTGTCGGGTTAAAGAAATTGGGAAAACTCTAAAAATGCCTATAAGCATTTCCTACTTTATTTTCCAAGCAAATGACCTCCAAATGACTTCAAAAATTTAGGAGTGCTAACCTTGGATGTAAAGAGGAAGCACCAAAAAATTCAGCATTTTTGGAAATATTTAAGTACCCCTAATAAATCAAAAACTACCTCTGTTTTAATATTCCAGAACAGAAAAGGACTTCGGTGTAAATGGGAAAAGAAGTACAGGGGGGTTTCTGTAAAATCTCCATCTTCTCTGTAGATCCAGTGGCACGGGCATGGCGACAATGGTCGAGCTCGCCGTGCGCCCAGGACCCCCTGCCGCGCGACGCCCAGGCCCCCCGCCGCGCGAGTGGATAAGACCCCCACCGCAGCGCTCCTCTGCTCTCATCCCTCACCCAGTTGCTCCTCTGCTCCCTCTCCCTCTATTTTTTCCTCCGAGCCGAACCCCAGGGCCATGGCCGGGACGAGATCGAGCTCGACTCCGGCGTAGCTAGGCCACCCCCACGCCCTCCAAGCGCGCCACCAGCAGCGCCTCTTCACACGCAAGTTCTTCATCTCTGGAGCCGGACCTGGGAGCCCGTGACGCGCCGAGCCGACCATCGCTCTGCTTCCTCTTCTCCGGCGATTCCAGCCTCCGTTGTCGTCCCCAAGCTCTGCAACTTCGCCACCAAGCCTAGGGTGAGCATCCTCCACTACCCTGCCTCTTTTCCCCTTCGCCTGCTTCCGGTACACGACGCTGATGCATGTAAAATGCATACATGAACTTTGCATGTTATTACTAGATATTCCTACATATTGGCAACTTATATGATGTTATATTCATGTTTTATAATGATTTCGGGGATTTTCTAAACAATCCCCCCTCTTTTGATTCTAACTCTGTTTTCAGAAAACGTCTTTTTTAGTGTTTCGGACTTTCCGGGAGCTTCGGGACTCCAAAAAGGGCAAGGCCAAAGAGCACGGTTCAGAATTTTCGAGACGAACGCAATGGGCTGAAAATGTAGACCAGAAGCCCAACCAGCTGGAAACTAGAGGGCCCCACGTGGTCAGATTCCCTGGCCGCGTGAGGACCCCTCTTTTCCCCCTCGTGGCTCCGATGCCGTCCGTTTTCGTCTCCGTGGCTTCGTCTTGACCTAAAACCGGCTATAAAAATAGTCCCCCTGGGAGTTTCGGGAGGAGGCGGCGGAGAAACACAAAACCACGAAACAGAGAGTCAGAAGGCTGCCGCCGGAGAAGATCGGAGGGGGGAAACGCCACCAGAATCACCTCCGGAGGGCTCCACCCCCCTCCGGCGTATTCATCATCAACATCTACAGCAAGATCATCTCCATCTCTCCACTGTAAACTCTTGGTAAACATGATATATGATGCAATATACTATTCCCTTGATCTATTGTGTCTCCCCATCTATGTTTGAGAAGTGATTTGTTCATGGCAATAGTGAAATAGTTCGTTGATTGGTTGCATTCAAGTTTTGTTATCTTTTATGATTGTCTTTATGTACAATATACGAGTGCACACATATGTTGGGGAATGCATGTAAGGTGATCACCGGTAATGTAATGGAGTGAGGGAGACTTGGGAGACATGTAAACCTGAGACCGAGTCATGAAGTTACTTTATTGGGGGATATATATAGGGACCTTAGAACTTAAGGCTATGGTGGGACTTTTATGTCTTAATAATTCTTGTGTGCTCATTTACTTGGCCATGAGATCCTTCATAAGGGGTTTTAGTTCATTTACTTGGCTACACCTATTTATGGCTCCTTCCTAGAAGAAACAATTAAGACTGAAACATGTGCTTCACTAATTGTGACAACCACACGAATGATATAACAATTGCTAGAACATTTTCTCCCTTGAGATATTTGCTACTTGAGATATTTGCTACTTGCTACTTTGAGAAACTTGCTTGAGAAAACTGCTGAGAGAAACTTACTCTAAGAAAATTGCGTTTGAAACTTGATTGAGAAACTTGTTACTAGATAAACCCATTCCACATCACTTGCTTTCATTAGTTAGTTCCTTTCATATTTAAACTTATTGCTTTGCACAAACGGCCATATAAGAGGGTTATAGGGCTTTAGAGAATAGATAGTTTACCTTCAGCTCCTCGTGGGTTCGACACTCAAATATTTATCGAATTGTGCTACAGTGATTCCTTGCTCTTGGGGATTATCAAGCACTTTTCTGGCACCGTTGCCGGGGAGTGTAGCGCTTAAGTTTTTATTCTTGTTTGCACTAGATATTTATTTTCAGTTTTGCATATACTCTAGTTTACTTTCAGTTTTGCATTTAGTTTAGTTTTACTTTCAGTTATATATATCAAAAATAAAAAATAAAAAAATAAAAAAATTAGAAAATGGAAAACTATTATGAAAACGCCATGATAGCTGCTGAATTTAGAAAATCAAATGAAGGGAAAAGATTAGGAGGCTACATAGTGCTTCTAAATAAAATTGCTAGTGGGCTGCTTAATTATCATGAGGAAGAAATTTGTTGCTCTAAATACTTTAGACACTTTGAATTCCAATGCCCTTCCAATAAAGAACATGTTATTGCAACTTATCATACATGGAATTATGCTCACTTAGGGATGGAAGAAGTAGAGCAATTTGTTATTTTTATGGCAGCCTATGAATTATACACCTTCATTGATGAACATGAAACCTGCCCTATAGCTTCTCAATTTAAGGTTTTGATTGCCACTATCCTTGATCTCTGCATAGTTGAATTTAATGAAAATATCTATGTTGTTGACACAAGGAAGAGAGCTGCCCAAGAAAGCTCTAATATTTTGCAGGAAGAAGATGACAAAAGCCTAAGCTTGGGGATGCCCGTGCAACCCCAAGAAGATGATGAAAATGATGAACAACTAGAGAATGAAGAGAGGGAACTTCCACCATCACCACCTATGGATGAGGGTAACACTAAATTTTTTGTTGATGATAAACTTTGTTCTTATGATTCTGATAATGAGGAGGAATATCAACCTATGCCTAATGATAACATTATTGATAATAATTTTGATGATGATGAGGAGTATGGTTTAGACATGTTTTATGATAGTACTCTAGATGATGGACCTATGCTTATTGATAATCCTCCATGTTTAGCTGTTATTACTTTATGTGAGGAAAAAAATGATATACTTACTGCTTGTGACAACACTCTCACTTATGAGAGTCCTACTTTATTTTTGAATTCTCCTATTCACAGCATGGAGGAGAAGCTTTTATATGTTGAAAAGTACTTATGTGGGCTGAAATTATCTTGCACTAATAACCATTCCACCCACAACCATCATGTTTATGATGTTTCTTGCAATTA
Organism: Poa pratensis; assembly: GCA_947311845.1. NCBI lineage: Eukaryota > Viridiplantae > Streptophyta > Magnoliopsida > Poales > Poaceae > Poa > Poa pratensis. The sequence goes on along the minus strand of CAMZMU010000093.1, from coordinate 1,974,472 downwards.
TTTTGAGAGAGGAAAACATGCTAATATCTTACATGATAGTTTTAATAATCCTTTATATGTTCCTAAGTTTGCAAAGTTGCACCAATCTAATAGTTGTTTTATCAAATTTCGTTCCACTACTTGTAACTATTATGAGAGAGGAAGAAAGACTTATATTTATGTTTCTATGTTATTTAAAATGCAACCTACTGATCATTACATGCATTGGTTACCACAAAATTTCTGCTATTTATTCATATATAAAATGCCAATGCATAGAAAAGGAGTTAGACTTAAAAGTTAATGGTTTAATGTTTGTTTTGTGCTCTTTATACTTTTATTTCCTATTCGGTTTGAGCACACCTTTATATCTTGAGAACATGCAAAATAACTTTACCTACTGTTTTCTAATTGCTAGTTTAAGATTTTCACTTTATATAAAATTTGGGAAAGTAAATGAGAAGGATGAGTAATGGAGAAGTTGGGGTCGACCTTGAACATGTGTTGTTCATGCCAATGGAACCATTGCAAAGTCTCTATCATTAAAACTTTTCCCAAAGCTAAAACCAAATAAAAAGAGTGTTTATGTTGTATATATTTGCTTCTTCTTTTGCCCTTTTGCTAAATCAAAAACAACAAAAATATTTTCTTTCTTCTTTATTTGTTTCTCTTGATTCTTTCTTAGTTCTTTTTGTTTCTTTTTTATTTCTTTTATCTTCAGTTTAAGTTTTGGATTTTGAATCAAGGTGCTTGTTTACTACTGTAACAACACCTTTGTATCTTATTTTTCATCTTTATGGCAAGAATAACCTCTTTTGAGAGGTAGGATCAAACAATAGTGATTTGCTGTCCAGAAAACAGATTCCTAAGCTTCACTGCGAAAAATGTTAGAAATCACAGAAGAGGAATTTTGATCTGATATTTTACGACAGCAATATTCAGTTATTCTTACACATTTCGTTAGTTCAAAGTTTTCTGATTTGAGCAACGTAAGTGCCTCTGAAAATTCACTCTTTACGGGCTGTCCAGTTTTTGACAGATTCTGTCTTTATTTTGCATTACTCTCATTACTTGTGTTTTATGTGGTTCTATTGATCAAAGAGCAATACACAACCATAGTAATATTAGCTAATGTGTATAATCAACACATGATATGTCTTTGTTGTACCTTTGAGGATTTTATTTATGGAGACACTAACCCCTCTAATCAAGTTTTAAGATGAGTTTTGTGTGAAGAGAACTTTCAAGTGGAAGAGTTGAGGGTGATAAATAAAGATCACGAGGGACAAACACTCAAGCTTGGGGATGTTACCCCTAGGCTCACTCTACATATATCACGTAAGTACAAGAATTCAAGCTTGGGGATGCCAAGCCACCTCACTCCAACCATCTTGATACCAAATAAGTAAGCCTAGCTATATGGCTATAAAGAAAGCGCTTTACGGGAGCCAACCCGGTTGTTATTATTTTTGATTTTCTTTGTGTCCTCTTTGCTGTAACAAGAGACATAGTTTTTAATTTTGTTTCTGGAATTTTTAATAAAGTGCCAAGTTTTACCTATTTTGGTTTGAAAAAGTTGCTATTTGCATTCGGAGATTTTATTCCAGCACGAATCTGTGCACGGTATGATTTTTAATTCCTATTATGTAACTCAGAATGAGCTGATATTTGAACTGTAGTTGCAACTTTTCATCCTCTGTAAGCATGAATTTTTAATAATTTTTTGACATAATTAATTAGGGTAGAAAAATACGTTTTGCTGCTGCTGTTTTTCTGGACAGATTCTGTCCCATTTTGTTTGATGCATTCTTTGAACTTTTAACTTGAATCTTTTTGATCCAATTGAGTTTATAAGTAGGCATACAACATTATACACTTTCTGGACATTCATATGAATTTTTGTTTAAGGATTTTATGCAGCAAGCAATTCACTTGTCTATCACTACTAATGTCACCCCACAGAAAAGAAATGGGAGAAACGGTGTTTTGAAGTTTTTCACAGCAATTAGAGGAGATGCACCAAGAGATATCCAAGGATGGTGAATACCATAAGCTTGGGGATGTGAAGACAACCCCACTGGACCAATACACTCTCGGTTTGCACACGTCTAACTTCTGTTTTTCGATCAATGCACTTTATCGCATAAACTTGGAGCGTCCTTTTATTGTTCTTTTTATTTTTGTTTTGCTTTTCGTAAGACCATCAATATCATTTATTTTATGGGAGGTACTAGAATTTTGGGTTGAATTAAGTTGGATGCTTCTACTTAAGTTAATGTTTACTTGCAATGAATTTAACTTGAACTTGCTTTGTGACCCGAGTTGAGTAGCCAGTTGGAGAGGTACTTGTATTCAAGGGGCTTGAGGCATTCAACCCATACTTTGTCAAGCACATTACTCATATTTGCTTTCACTTTAAACTTTAACCATTCAAGATGCTATGATAGGGGTAATGAGAGCTCGACACCAATGGATACCACATTGTAAACATTAACTTAAGTAGAAGCATTTGGAAGCTAGATGAAACTTATTCATGTTTTACCTCTACTGATTTATCTATCTTTACAAAGTGTCCACCTTTTATATTCAGATTTGCAAGAGTACTCTATGACCATTATAGGATGTTTTTACTTTTCATTATGCATACATTTGGTCCATAGTACTTTCTTCTATGTTACACTTTGTGAATTATCATTGAACATCGTTTCATTGAATATTTGATATCACTTCATTATCTATCTTGTATATTGCTACTCCTTTGAGAATGAATTATTTGACTTTATGTAGCAATAGTAATCATCTTTGATATCCATTGATAGTATTAAAATGCAAAGTCCATGTTAGTTTTATCACCTTCATACTCGAGGACGAGTATAGGTTAAGCTTGGGGATGTTGATGCATGTAAAATGCATACATTAACTTTGCATGTTATTACTAGATATTCCTACATATTTGCAACTTATATGATGTTATATTCATGTTTTATAATGATTTCGGAGATTTTCTAAACAATCCCCCCTCTTTTGGTTCTAACTCTGTTTTTCAGAAAACGTCTTTTTTAGTGTTTTGGACTTTTTGGGAGCTTCGGGACTCCAAAAAGGGCAAGGCCAAAGAGCACGGTTCAGAATTTTCGAGATGAACGCAATGGGCTGAAAATGAAGACCAGAAGCCCAACCAGCTGGTAACTAGAGGGCCCCACGCGGTCAGATTCCCTGGCCGCGTGAGGACCCCTCTTTTCCCCCTCGTGGCTCCGATGCCGTCCGTTTTCATCTCCGTGGCTTCGTTTTGACCTAAAACCGGCTATAAAAATAGTCCCCCGGGGAGTTTCGGGAGGAGGCGGCGGAGAAACACAAAACCACGAAACAGAGAGTCAGAAGGCTGCCGCCGGAGAAGAACGGAGGGGGGAAACGCCGCCGGAATCACCTCCGGAGGGCTCCACCCCCCTCCGGCGTGTTCATCATCAACATCTACAGCAAGATCATCTCCATCTCTCCACTATAAACTCTTGGCAAACATGATATATGATGCAATATACTATTCCCTTGATCTATTGTGTCTCCCCATCTATGTTTGAGAAGTGATTTGTTCATGGCAATAGCGAAATAGTTCGTTGATTGGTTGCATACATGTTTTATTATATTTTATGATTGTCTTTATGTACAATATATGAGTGCACACATATGTTGGGGAATGCATGTAATGTGATCACCGGTAATGTAATGGAGTGAGGGAGACTTGGGAGGACATGTAAACCTGAGACCGAGTCATGAAGTTACTTTATTGGGGGATATATATAGGGGACCTTAGAACTGAAGGCTATGGTGGGACTTTTATGTCTTAATAATTCTTGTGTGCTCATTTACTTGGCCATGAGATCCATCATAAGGGGTTTTAGTTCATTTACTTGGCTACACCTATTTATGGCTCCTTCCTAGAAGAAACAATTAAGACTGAAACATGTGCTTCACTAATTGTGACAACCACACGAATGATATAACAATTGCTAGAACATTTTCTCCCTTGAGATATTTGCTACTTGAGATATTTGCTACATGCTACTTTGGGAAACTTGCTTGAGAAAACTGCTGAGAGAAACTTGCTCTAAGAAACTTGCGTTTGAAACTTGATTGAGAAACTTGTTACTAGATAAACCCATTCCACATCACTTGCTTTCATTAGTTAGTTCCTTTCATATTTAAACTTATTGCTTTACACAAATGGCCATATAAGAGGGTTATAGGGCTTTAGAGAATAGATAGTTTACCTTCAGCTCCTCGTGGGTTCGACACTCAAATACTTATCGAATTGTGCTACAGTAATTCCTTGCTCTTGGGGATTATCAGACGCGCAGCACGATGCCGGCCACGGCCTCGACATGGCCGTGCCCATGTCGAGCAAGCACGCCTCGCCTGCGAGTTCCCTTCACCCACCGAGCGTGCGCACCCGCTTCACCACCGTCTCCGCATCACGATGCACCTACACACGCACGGCGCCGTCGCCTGGTGCTGGCCATCGCCGTCTGAAACTCGCCGCCGTCGTGCCACTGTCCAAAGACTGAACTTTAGTTCAGTTTCGTCAGATCCCATGCTAACATCACTAAATAAAACAGATCCACTAACCTAACAGATCCACCGCACCAGCCCAGTGGCAACGGCCACGATCTCTCCAGCGCGACGTCGCGCGTTCGAATCCCCACAGGTGCAACCCTTTTCTCCTTTTTACTCCGCACTGACAGCGGGCCCCACCGGTCGGTAACCGTGGTGGCCAGCATAGCCCACACACGCCAGTCAGCTCCAGCGTGGCGCTCGGGCCCACATGGCAGTGGCTCTGGCTAGCCTCTGCCACGGTGAGAAAAGTCCCCAGATCCAGATCCAGATCAGGATCCTTGCGTCCGGGCCCCACTAGTCAGTGGCTGTGGGTAGCCCAGCCCTGGGTACAAAACGTTTCGATTAGAATTTCTGTAAAAATAAAAGAAAAGACAGAAAATTGTTTAAACTTCTAAAATTCATAACTAATTAAATACTTGTCCAAAAATTACAAATAACATACCATAATGTTCAGAAAAATAAAGTGTGTCTTTTGGCACAACTCACACATCCAAATAAATTAGTTTAATTGCTGTTTTATTAAAATAACAAAAATGGCAGAAAATAAATTGCTTTTGGAAAATTCATAACTTATTAAATATTGATCCAAAAAGTAAGTTTAACCTACCAAAATGATCAGCATTTGATATACTTCATATCCACCTTGTTTCCCAATATGGATGCCTATTTTAATGTGGTTTAAGATAATTTGACCAAAATGGCAGCATTAAATCAAATTTTGAAAATGCAATAACTTTTGATTGGTATTTCAGAAAATTGTGTTTAATATATCAAAATGCTCAGAAACGTAAGCACTGTCCAGTAACATCATTTGCATGCATAATTAAACAAAATATCAGTACTGTATTTATCTAAAGGTTAGGAAAAGCATTAAGTAATTATGGGGTGTAATTGTTTTGGTTATCAGAAATATTCCTTGCACCCCATTTAACTTGTTAGTTAAAATACAGTGCATTAAAATGTCATGCCATCATGTGTTTGTGCATTGCATATGTTATGCATGTATTGATTGTGTCTTTTCGGTGTTTTTATGCATCGATAGATCAAGCAGTCAGGGTTCCACCGCAATACCCCGACGACCCGTATTACCAGCCCGTTGAACAAGGCAAGCGTAATCCCCCCTCTGAGCATGTCTCCTCCTATGTTTCCGCAAATATTTTCTCCACTATAATATTGCATTCGGTTCTAAATGTCTTTTGCCTGGATTAGAGTATCCTACTAGTTCCATTAGATACCTGTTGCCATTACCTGTACCCTTCCTAATATCCATAAGATTGAAGTGTTGGCCTGAGTAATTATACCTACTATGTATATGCTTAGCCATGCTTAGTTAAATGCTTAGTCGTCCGGTGGATGTTTCGTTGTCGGAACAATTGATGGAATGACCGGATATGGTGGAGAATTGTGGTGACATTAATAAACTGCTTAAAGGCGGGGATGAGAGGCCACATGGGATGTGGTGGGTTGTCTCGTTCTCGCCGCCTAAGTGCGAGTTCTCGCCTTCGAGCCAAGACCGAGCGTGCACCCATGCGTGGGCCTAGTGAACCCCCATCGACTAAGTAACTCGGGCGGGACTAGCCAGGGTCCTCTAGTTTGAGCTTCCATTTGCGCGTGCGTGAAGACGGTGGCCAGGACTGGGATGAGGATGGTGGTGTTTAGGAAAATGAGTGGCCACGGGGCAGGGTGTTGGAGGCACTGAACCTGTCCCGTCCTCACTGATGATCCTGGGTTAGTCTCAAGCGAGGGAGAAGTCGTAACCGCTCCCACTCAGCCGGCTTTCCACGGAAGAGAGCTAATGTTCAGGCAATGGGCCGGACGGTATGCGTGGCAAACATTGTACACCCCTGCAGGGTAAATCTTTTCGAAAAGCCGTGTCCGCGGTTATGGACGACTTGGTGCCGGATTCAGAGACCATAGAAAACTTGAACGGAATGATTAAAACCTGAGTACTAAAGGTACTACCAAGAATGCAAGGTTGACTTCCTCGAGGGTGATTCGGGGAGGTGCCTTTGTAGACAGGTGAAGTGATTGATGGTGGTTGTTGATGAAGTTGATCAAAAGAAAAGAGTTTACTTCTTACCCCCTTTGAAAATATTCTGATTAGTCGATGCCAGATGTCTTTTATAAAGAAAACCAGCTTTATGCAAAGCAGCCATAAAACCTTTGAGAGCCAATCATCGAGCTAGTAGCTCTAGTAATCTTGCAGAGTTCGTCGAACTCAACGTTGCTTTGTTGATTTTTAGTGGAGGACTTCACCGACACTGAAGGTGGGTTCTATGTGGACATCGACGAGTAGTCCGGGGTTCCTAGGTGGCAGCTTGGGACATCCCGGAACAGCTGGCGCTGGAATGTTTATCTATAGGCCTCTTAGGCCATACTTTGGATCTTGTTGTTTAGAACAACTTAATTCGCTTCCGCATGATGTACTATTGGGTCTGTGACCTCTGCTTGTAATATTTGCTATCTTTCTCTATTATAAGAGTTGAACTATAATGCTTTGAGTCGTAGAGTCTGTGATGTGCCGGTTGTTCCACAAGTCTTGATCTCTTTATTATGCATTGATAGTTGTGCCTGCGTTAAGGCATCAATCGGGGTGTTGCGTTGCCGATGATCCATTCCGAGCAACGCCTGCCAAAGGTTTTGGCCGGGGATTGGTAAACCCGTAACCTCCGGTTGTATCGCTTAACCGGTAACACACAGCATCACTGTATAGTTCTGCGGTCGGGGCGCTACAATGATCTTCCTTCATTCTAGAATAAACCAGTATATCATCTATGAAGACTATCACAAACTTGTCCAAATACGGCATGAATATCTTATTCATCAGATTCATGAATATAGCTGGTGCATTGGTTAATCCAAAGGGTACAACTAAATACTCATGGTGTCCATATCTTGAGACAAATCCCGTCTTAGGAATATCCTTAGGTTTGATTTTTATCTGATGATATCCGGATCTCAGATCTATTTTGGAAAATACCCCTGCTCCCCTGACTTGGTCAAACAAATCCTGTATCCTTGGCAAAGGGTATTTATTCTTGATGGTAACATTGTTCAGGTTACGGAAGTCTCCACACATTGTACGCCCTCCATCTCTTTTATCCACAAATATCACCGGTGCTCCTCACGGTGATACACTTTCTCTTATAAATCCTTTAGCTTCTAATTCATCCAGTTGTTCCTTTAACTGTACCAATTCCTTGGGTCTTATCTTATATGGTGGTTGTGCAATAGGTGCTTTTCCAGGTATCAAATCTATAGTAAACTCAATTTCTCGGTCTGGTGGCATTCCTGGTAACTCTTCTGGAAATACATCTTGGAATTCTTTTACCACCGGAATTTCCTCGATTTTTACTTCACTCATGAAATTGAGCTACAAATCTGCTGATTGTGTTTATCCCCTTGGTAAATTGTTCGTACCCCTCCGGGTCCTCTTAAAGACACGGTTTTTTCCGCACAATCTATTTGGGCTCCATGGTCTGACAACCAGTCCATCCCTAGGATGACTGCTATGTCGTTCATGGTTATTACTAACAAGTCAGCATCATAAACACGATCACATATCATAATTACTTGATCCATTTTGACTTGTGTTACTAAAATCTTTCCCCCAGCCGACTTAACCAGAATTGGTACTTCTAACAGCTGACATCTAATCCCGAATGCATCCACCAATTGTGGCGAAATAAAAGATGTAGTAGCTCCCGTATCAAACAAAACTTTGTCGGGATGAGAAAGAATTTTGAGCATACCGATCACCACATTGTCGGTGTTGTTGACTTGCTCTAGACTGGTACAATTCAGCTTTCCATTGGGCTTTCCTTTAAACTTGTCCGCCGAGTTTTGTCCAAAACCTCCACTCCGTGGCTTAAATCCTTCGCCACTCCGGTTTTCTCCGCCACTATTTCCACGTCCAACCTGCTGATTTTGGCGATTTGGGCAATCTGGTTTCATGTGTCCCAGCTGTCCACAACCATAACAGATGATCTTAAGCTCTGGCAATCTTTCATCAGGTGTCCTCTCATACCACAATTGTTACATACGAGATTATTCGTAGGATTGAAGCTTCGTGGATAAGGCTTCTTCCCATCCGTTCTAAGCTTGGGCTTAAAACGTAAATTTGGTGGTTGCCTCTACACCAGGAATTTTCTTGGTTCCATTCTTGCCTTCTTCCTTCTTTCTTCCTGGAGTGATTTATAATCATCCTCTAGTGTAATGGCTACATCCACTAACTCCTGAAATTCCCGGGGTTTCGCCAACCTCAGTTGCATTTTCATGAAAGAATTCATACCCTTCATGAATCTCTTTTTCCTTTCTCCTCAGTATCAACTTCATCCAAAACATACCTGGATAATATATTGAATGCACTGACATAACATCCAACAGGTAACTCATTCTGCCGCAAGTTCTCAAACTCTCTTCTCTTTAATTCCATGATGCTCTCAGGAACATGAGCTTCTCTAAACCTCTTCTTGAATTCCTCCCAAGTTACCACATATCCAACAGGTATAGTTGCCACAGTAACTTCCCACCAAGATGCTGCAGGTCCGGTAAGCAAATACGTTGAATACCTAACCTTTTCTTCAACTAAACAACCTACAGTATTAAGCTTCCTTTCAGTATCCGCAAGCCAATCCTATGCATCCATAGGTTCTAGGCCTCTTGCAAAAGGTATTGGTCTCGCATTCTGGAAATCTGATAAAGTCACTCCTCTTGGTGCTTCATCTCTAGCTCGCCCAGCTTGCACCTCCAACAGATCTTGCAAAAATTTAGTTTGTCTCTCCTAATCACGGCGCCTTCCTTCCTCCACCAGTTGCATATACTGCATGAAATTTTGCTCCGTGATTGGCCTTGGTGGTTGTGGTAATCCTCCTGCTTCAGTTTCTTGCTTCTCCCTGAGTTCTCGCTCCTGCCTCTGTATCTCACTCTCCTCACCGGCGTTCGCCATTACCCTCTAGTCCTGCACATCGAATCAGAACTCAGGTCGTCCCAGCGAGTCGATGTCGTAGTTGTCCGCAAGGTTGGACGTGTCGCGACGAAGCCTGCTGCGGCGTTCGCCTGAGGCCTTGGCGACCCGGTTGTTGGAGTCGACGTTGATGAAGTAGCCGGCCGTCAAAATTGAAGGGAGTCGACGCGGTGGACGGAGTCGACGCAGCGGCTGCAACGTTCAGCCCCCGATTCTACCTTGTTGAGACGGCGAGGCGGAGTCGACGACGCGGAGTCGACGATGTGGAGTCGATGATGTGGAATCGACGAGTCGGAGTGCCAGCCCCCGAGGGCATGTGGTGCCCTTCTAGGAAGCGGGCTCTCTGTGCCGATACCGCCTACGCGGATCGCCGCCGTGGTGGTCGATGAAGTCGAGGGAGTCGAAATTTGTCAGCCGTACGAGGTCGCAAAAAAGGTTAAAACTGACCTGCGGCCAGGTCGCCGATGGTATAGATGGTCGCGATACTTGCATGTTCGCTGATGGATTGAGCTGATCACCTCTTTTTCCTCTCTGTTTTCTCCTTCTTTTCTTGGTAGCCTTGAAAACCGTGCTGCACATGGATGGTTTTGATCCACGTGAAGTTGTGCCTTGGTGCTGCACATGGATGGTTTCCTTGATTGCGTGTACGTAGCTAGCAGCCTACGTACGGTTCTTTTTGTTTTGATTCGTTGGAGATTTCCAAGACGTAAACAATTTGGCTTCTCTCTTCTTGAGAATATTTTTTGATAGCTAATACTTGTATTCATACCGAAAGGAAAACATTACACAGCCAGATACAAGCAACGAAAAAACAGAGAGGATACAGAGAACACCACTGCTGCCTCCCTCCATCTTCAACCTCAAGGTCACCCAGCACGTGAGACCTCCACCGTCGGAGACGACGAAGGAAACAGCCGCCGGGAGCACTCACGACGGGAACGGAAGAACTCCTTGCCCGAAGGCGTTGATGAGCCGCAGCAACCACCAGCTCCGACGAGCTGGATCTAAAGACGGTGATGGTCCATCGGCCGGGGGCGTACCCCAAGCTCCCGCCGCCCCAGACCTGGGGCCAGCGCCACACCACCTCACCGGAGGTGGCCAGATCTTCAACCTGCACACCGCACACCCCAACAGCAGCCTCCTCGATCCGGTCCTTGTTTCCATGTGATGCCAGCGTTCGCGTGCGCGCTGCCAGGAGCTGGCTCCATCCAATCGATCTGTGTCTGGACGCACTTATCGATCGAGCTAAACCGCGCTGCAGCACTCGACGGGTTTCGGCAGGTTACGAAGCCGTGCGTGGCGCCGCCAAAAAATATTGATCTTGCATATTCGATCCGCCGCACGTGCGAGGGCATTGCTGACGTTGATCCCCGTGCCCGCCGTTGTTGGTGAAGAACTCCAGGCGTTCGAGTTGCCTCGGCTGATGCTGATGCGATCTGGCCGCCGACCGACGTTGTTGTAGATTGGAGCTGCCGAATCTGTGATTCCAGCGCGTGGATTCCCACAGACGGCGCCAATTGACGTGGGGTTACCACGGCAAATCTCATGGTGAGATACCTAGGGTTTCGTATAGGGGAAGAAGATGTGCGTGCTGTTAGAAACGGACGGCTAACAAGGAGAGAGTTTACCCAGGTTCAGGCCCCCGGAGGGTAACACCCTACTTCTGCTTGTCTGATCTGTATTGATGATGATGTTACAAGGTGGCCGTGATGGCGATGGTGGTGAGATGCAATCTCGTTAGGGTTATGCGTGGCTGTTGTCCCCCTCTAGTTCGGTGGCCCTCCCGGCCTTTATATAGTAGACTGGGTTTCGGGAGTTCGCATCCGACTAGGTTACAAGTAAACTTGCTATGTACTCCATGTAATGGGCTTCCGTATTGACCTGTCTTCGTGGGCTTCGTTTGGGCCACCCGGTGGGCCTTCGGCTGAGCAGCATCGGGTACGCCAATAGTGGGCGCCCGGAGGGTATGCCCACGTCATTGAGATAAAGATTTGAGAAATGAGATAAGATATTTGGAATTCTTGATGTGTGAGATTTGAATTTGTGAAATGATCTAAAAAATTGACATGCTAAGGTTTTAATTTTGATATATTGCCTTGATCTGCTGTTTTGAAAAGATAGTAAATTTTGAAAATATGGTTCAAGGTTTATCGACACGTCTCGACTAGTTGTCAGTGAATTGTTTCCAAATCATCGACGTTCATCTGATATCGATCTCCTGTCCAGTTTTACACAAAAGCGCGAAAATTTTCCAGATTTCACCAAACATGGATGAATGCAAAGATGCACAAACCTATTTTCTACCCTCTCGGGTCCTTCCCCTCTGCGATTGATACGTGGAAATCATCCGAGCATTTACCATCTGCGTAAGTTCGGAAGCGCTTCACGCGTACCGATCTCACCACCGCAGCGTACATCATGGGCCCACATATTAGGGATCTATGTGAGGTACAGATCTCCGTCGATCACCAAGTACCTTGAACCCCTTATAAGGGGTGTATTCATAGCCCAGTACGCTGATTGCTTATATTTAAGGAGGATTATTTCCAGGCATTAGGGGGAGATTTCAAGTACCACATCGAATGCCAGGAAATCAATTGGGACTTCACGTTCCTCCCCATATCCACGTACACAAGAATCTAGAATCTACGACAGGATTCACAAATTTGCAACACATGCAAATAACCTGCCTCATTCATTTACTGATCTCAAAGGTGTTACAAGTCCTACAATCTGGTTGGAAATGCGCCCGAAAGAGTGGAGGTACCAATAAAAACCACTCAACTCCCCGTTTAATAAAAAGAGGGGGAGTAGTACGGCCTCTGATCAGGATCCAGCTTTTCGCAAGGCAACAAAGGAGATCGAGCATAAATCCTCTAAATCAGTAAATGCAAGTCGACCTTGCGTTGATGAACACCTAATGGGTAGTATATACCCAGTGGAAGGGAGACCTCCACAACCCCAGCTCCAGCTTGCACACACTGGTTGGGACATCGGAACACCCAGACACACGCGTATTGGGAAATCACGAAGAGTCATCAAGGGTGCATGATATTTACTCCTACTACATTGATTCTGGAGAATCATATATCCAAAAGTCTACGACTGTCGACACACATTTCTCTTGTATGATTGCAAACAACCTTCACAATGATTCAGATCGAAAGACCATGGCCATGGCAGAGCATGAACACACTTGCTAGGACTGAAATCATCAAAGGATGCAATCCAAGTAGATATAGCCTCGCTCTTCCAAATGAATTCCCTATGGGATTCAATGTGTTTTCTTCCAGAAACGGAACGAGAACTATAAGGTGGTGAAAGCAAGGCTTGTAGCATATGGTCGGGTTTCCGCAGAGATCCGAGACCTATTCTCCAAACACAAGTGGAATATCTTTCTGATACATATATCGATCATGGCAGTATAAAATCATCTATGATGCAGTTGATAGATGTAGTTACCGCATATCCATGTGGATCATTAGATTTAGATATATATAGTTCCTGATGGAATCTATGTCTGAATCGAAACGCAAATGCAACATGTATTGTGTAAAAATCAATAAGTCACTCCATGTCTTATTGTTGTCGGTACATTTTAGTTCAACCAACGTAGTGAGTTCCTTATACACGTGTTTGTCATACATAAGGATACCTCCTACAATGACGAAACACGTGATCATCTAAAAGACGGATTTGGAGATAAAGAATTTGGATAAACCCAAATGTTGCTTGGGACTACAACTCGAGCACCTTCACTCAAGTATTATGGTACACCAAGATGCCTATATCCGGAAAATATTGGAGAAACTTAATGTGGGCAAGTCATATCCATCTCCAAGGGTTGTTCGATCTCTAGACGTAGAGAAAGATCCATGGGCAGATGGAGAAGAGATGTTGGGACGTAAAGTTCCATATCTCAGCGCCATTGGACCTACCAACAGAATTGGTTAGGAATCAAGAATATCTTTCGATATCTCTAAGGCACCAAATATCTTGACATATTGTTTCAGTTTCGGAGAAATCTGAACTCCAATATCATTAGCCACTAGTATTGGCTCCTTGCATGATCCCACAATGTGTACATACATGGTAGAACTGTCACTCCATTGATGTCTTCCAAATAGACTCTGATGACTATACCTAACATGATCATTCTGATGCAGTGCTTCATGTTAACACATGTGGCTTCACGGAATGATAAACCGCATACATTAGTCGTGTTGTGTTGGTTCTCTCGAATCACCTATCATTATCTACAAAGATAATGTTGTTTATGTTGCATGGATGCAGACATGTTAATAAAGAGCAATATCATCAAACATATTGCGCTAAATTGTTTTATCCCCATGAGCTCCTGAAGAGTCGGGGAATAAACATCTTGCAAGTCAAATCATGCGATATACTCGCTGATCTATTCACCAAGTCTCTACCAACTATAACATTCATTTTCAGGGATTGGTATACGACGATTTCGTGATTTGCAAGGGTCAGGGGGAGAATCTTCCTGAATGATAACATGTTCAAAACATCATATTACACTCTTTTTACCTTTATGTTTTTACTTTCCAGGTTCTCGTCAAGGTTTTTAATGAGCTGATATCAACATAAAATTATATGTCATACTTTATGTTTTCCCCACCGGGGTTTTTAGGAAAGTATACAAGACATATTTATTATCCTCTAATTCTATGGATATACTTCATATTGAGTTAACAGAGGCAATAATCATTATATATGTTGGATCATTTTCTCCTTATTTTTCCACTGGTTTGAAGGAGTTTTACCAGCATATCCTACACTACTCCTCTCATTTTTCCCACAAGATTTTTGGAGGAGACTTAATCAAGATGATGGATTTTTATGTCAAGCGGTGATTAGGGGGAGTGTTAAGAATAATAATCCCCGCTCCCTCCACACGTGCGGTTCCACAATACTCAGCCTGGAGAGACGCCTCCAGCGAACCGTCGCCTCCCTCAGAGGTATCCGATCCCATTGTATATAAGCTTCAATCATCAATAAAGAATACACAGTTGAATTATTCGTCATTGTACCAAGGCAACGATCAGGCCTGCATAGCTGTTTACCTAACAGCTGCCGTGACATTCCAACGAATTAGCATTGGCTGAACGGGAAGAGAAGGCAATACGAGGCGCTCTAGTTGGCATTATCATGTGCAACTTGTACAACTGCCTCTTTTGATACTTTGCAGACACGTCACCTCAATAATGAAGCTGTAGCGTTGTTTGCATGCAATCGTTGATAAAATAGAACCGCACTTCAAGTTGTTGAAATTATAAATTTGGAGAATTTGCCTGTGGCAAGATGGTTAGGAGGGTGGTTGTACCCCTAACCCACCAGAGTTCAAACCCTAGGTTTGACGCTGGTGTTTCTCATTTAAGGCGGAATATTCTTCAGTGGGAGACGACGTTCCCGTCGACAGCGAGGCGCCCGTGATGACTTCGTCAATCTCAAGACTCAACCCGCCGACTCAGTCTCTCGGAGGTGCTCATAGGGGTAGGGTGTGCGTGCGTGCGTTCATAGGGGTGAGTGTATGCGCGTGTATATGAGCGACTGCGTTATACTGTGTTTCGTTCCCGAAAAGAAAAAAAAATTATAAATTTGGAAGATGATAGACTCCGCCTTCTGTATCTAAAGAATGGCAAGGTAGACGTTTCAGATTCGGATCTTAATTGGAGTTTAGGTACCCGGCCATTGCATCCAGTCAACTCTACTCTTCGGTCTTCTTTTTGTACTTCTGAGATGGGCTGCTGTAAGCATCGCGTTAGCTAGCTAGGCCGGACCTCATTTCTGTTTGGCATTTTCTGATAATGCAGCACATAAATTAAGGAAACGCTACCGGTGGGGAAAATGGCAAGCCCCTGCCTTGAAGTTGCCACGATGGTTCCTAGTAACAACCACCCCGCCACCTCCATTGCCTCGTACTACAATAAATATGCTCTTTTGACCCTCTATTTTGGTCACTAGAAATTCACAAAGTTTCATTTACGACCCCTTTGTGATCAAAAATCGATGGTCACATACTGAACGTCTTATATTTGATAAAAAATGACTTTCCTTAGAATAGTCATAAATATTATGACCAAATTAGAGGGTCATAAATTTATGGCGAATTTTTTTTGTCATATGCTCTCAGTCGTGGACACGTCAGATCCTACGTGGCAACCAAATGAGAAGGTAGGTGAGATCATTTTTATTAGTAGTATTTTTTTTTTGTTCAAAGAACGGTAGGTGAGATCCGATACAAGCTAGCGCTCCATATAACCGGGACAGCGATGCTACAGTAGCACCACCATGCAACTTACCACCGATCCACCACCAATGACACGAGCTCTAGAGACCATGGCGGCAGCAGCAGCACTCATCGGCCTGACGCTGATGGTCTCTGCTGCTCCGAGTCCACCCATCGGGCTGCCCGGCTGCGTCACGTCGTGCGGGCACGTGGAGGTGCCGTTCCCGTTCGGCATAGGCCCGGCCAACTGCTCGCTGCCGGGGTTCAACCTCATCTGCGAGGACGATAGACGGCTGCTCCTCGGCGACCTGCAGGTCAATGCAATCGACCACGACAGCGCTGCCATGCTTGTTGTCCGCACCGGCGACTTGGAGATCAGCTGGACCGAGAGGGCCACGGCGCACTGTTCGGCGGCGGCGGCCTTCCGGACGACGGGCCCTACAGGCTGGCGAGCGGGAACGAGCTCACCGTGTCGAGCTGCAACATGGCGACGACGCTGATGAACGGCAACGTCACCATGAGCGGCTGCTTCACGTTCTGCGACACCAGGTACGGGTCCGAGGACTACCCCTTCTCCAGCGGATGCAACGGCATGGGGTGCTGCCGTGCGCCCATCGTCACCAACCGCGACCAGCAGGAAGAGGGAAAGCTCGTCTACGGCGCGTCCTACGACGTGCGGATCCAATGGTTGGGTCTCAACCGCAGCACCGACCTACGGCAGGTCCCCGTGCACGTGCTCGTGGCGGCGCAGGGATGGTTCGACGAGCACTTCGGCTCCGACATCCGAATCTATCAGCCGCCAAGGGTCGCAAGGATGCTGGTCCCGGTGTGGCTGGACTGGGAGGTCGTCGGCCATGGCGCAGAGAGCGACGCGACAAGAGAGTGCAAGGCAGGGCGTAGGCGAGGAGGCTATACCTGCACCTGCAGCTTTGGTTACCAAGGCAACCCCTACCTCCCCGGCGGATGCAAAGGTTTAACTTGCACTCGATTGATCTTTTGCAAAACTTAAATCTGATGCATTGATGGATGTATTTTCTAGACATCAACGAGTGCGAGCATCCAGAACAAAATGGGTGCTACGGTCGGTGCAACAACACACAAGGATCGTTTCGGTGCAGCTGCCCGCCGGGAACCCACGGCAACCACCAAATGCCCGGTGGCTGCGTCAATTCTTCCACTCTCGTCGCAGGTGAGTTTGCCAGCTTCATACTACTCCCGGCCGGGTGTAAGTTAGACCCACATGCGTTTCATACGATCTAGGTAGCTAGAGAGCTAGATAATTATTCTTTTTTTTTGACACCCACGCCGACGCCCACGCCGACCCCAAGGTCGTGCCCCCTCACGAGTCGACGACCAAATCGCCCGAGCAATCAAGACCGCCACTATAACACCTCAATGCAACACGGCGGAGGCGAACATCCGGAGCCGCCGCTACGACATCCACGCCAGCCCCAGGGCCGCACACCGCCTAGCCGATGACGAAAGACTTGCCGCCGCCAACCACCAACTCCCTCCACCGGTCCCTCCAGTCGGCGGGACATCCAAGGTGAGGCCCCAAGAGGTAAGCGACGCAAGAGCGCCGCCCTCGCCCGATCTCGAGAGGGATCTAGGGTTTCCCCCGGAGAAACCCGGGCGGAGGAGCGAGAGCACCGCCACGACAACGCATTCAAGAAGGACACAACGCCAAAAGGCGTCGCCGCCGTCGGTCCTGGCCGAAAGCCAAGACAGGTCTTTCGCCCGATGATGAGTCGCAAACCACACACCCGCCCGACCGGAACCGACCGAACCGCCAGCGCCACCCTCGCACGCAGATCGCCAGCCCCGCGTGCCCGACTATTTGAGATAATTATTCTTTATACTAGTATTTGTTTACATCCTACGGTCTTGTTAAAAGGCTAGCTGCATGCTGTCCTCCGAATATATATTTTTTAATACAAATTTCACTACTAACCCACGGATTGAATCAATTTCAAAATAATGCACCGTCGGCCTTACACTCTTTTCGGCTATACTCTGGCCGAAACACCCCTAATCTGCAAAAGTTAGCTTTGTTTTGTCTAGGCACTTGACCGATGTAGGCAAACGGCAGTCTCGTCTCCGTGGAGGCAGGCACGCTTCAGCGCATGAACGTACGGGTGCACATGGTGTGGAGATTCGAAATGGCTTTTTCTAGCTCGGTCGAGTCATTCCTCTCCCGCTCAGTAGTATATACGTACTACGGCCCTGCCAGCTGTCTCGTTCTGTTCCCTTTTTTTTTCTTGTCAAAAGTAACGCGAGTACGAGGAGACCATCGACGCTGCCTTCCTTGGGATTGCTTTTTCTCTTTTCCTAGCAACTCCTACATTCATCTCCTAGATCTGCACGTACGAACATACATTAAGCTATCTTTTTTTTCTTGCTATCCTTGGTCAATTCTTTCATTTGGATTAGAAACTTGCGGGAAAACCTTGATCCTATTCCCTTTTCTGACGAGCGCAGCTATTCCCCACGATACGTTTTTTCTGACGTGGGCCCATTCCCTTTTCTCTTCACCCTGCATATATCACATGCAGTCTAGCTTAGCAACTACATCTTTTAATCGTTGACAATGTCCAACTTAATCGCTGCCATCTCTTTATAAATATAATCCTTAACCGACGCACTACATAGACGATTTCGATTCCTATTCCCTTTTCTTATATATCAGTAAAATGAAAAGGTATCACTAAACTAAAAAAATCTTTTTCCTATTCTTTTTTATGGAAACATGTATTTTGTACGAAAAAAACATTTTTCTTAGGACAAATTTATTTTATATTTCCTTTTTGGGCCAGTGGTTTTTTAGGGGGGAAATAACGGGCAGGAAATAGGAAAAATACACTTTCTACTAGCATAAAAAATAGGAACAAAACAGAATTATCACTTTCTACTAGTATGGACATGGGAACATGTATTTATTTACAAAAGTTTCAGATCTAATCACCATTATGTTTAGAATGAGGGAAAAACTAAAAGTAATTAATGGTCTTGAACCTAAGACCTAAGAGTTCATATAGTGGGTATTTTTGGCCAGTTTAGCTTGTTTGATGTTGTTTCTGACAAGATGGTCCCATTGTTAGCCTGACGCGGTGAACGCTCTAGGGAGACATACGTTAAACTGTATTCAATTCTAGACCTTTTTGCATTTTTTTGAGGGACCCACCTGTCAGCTGCTCTCTCTCCATCCCTAGAAATCATCGAGGCAGATTAAGAAAAAAAAAGGTCATGGCCACCAATATTAGTATTCGTGTCTTTTGTTTTTATATGCAAGTTGGTAATATATTTTATTAGATTAATCACCAATATACCTACTCAATAGGGTTCTTGGTAATAACCTGTGGTATCCCCCATTTTTCGTTAAGTACTTAGATAAATTTTTAGTACCCCAAATTATTTGTTATGCAATTTTTAGTTTGCCCCCACCTAATACCTTGTTGTCGATGCGATTGGTAATATCTTAATAGGTCTCCTCCACTACAACTTGTATGCTAGTGTCTTGGTAATACATTTTTTTAGTATCCCCAATCTGATAAATATTTTACCAACAAATAGACCAACTAGGGCTTCTATTGGGTTGGGACGTCACATCGCTAGTTCAGATCTTGTGCGTCCACATGTGGCGGCATCCTTTGCTTACTTCTCCCGTTTAAGTTAGATTGGGTGCCACATGTCATGTCTATGTCTCCTCCTTGGCATGGTGTTTACGGGGGTGCTCCTCCGTAGCGCTCGCGCGATCCCATCGCGCGGTTTCGCTCAAATAGCTCTGTTGGGCCGGCAACCCATCAACTAGTCTTGGCATCATGGAACAAGAAAAATCATGAGTATAAAAGGAAACAAAATTTTAGACCAAGCGAAACAAAGATTTAACACACGAGGAACAAAAAAATGTGATAACTAAATGAACACAATTCTGCACCATGGAACAAAATTTTAGTACCCGTGAAAAAAAAAACAAGTACAATGAGGAACACCATTTTAGACCGAGCGGAACAAAGTTTTAACACGTTAGGAACACTAAATCGCGACAACTAAACAAACAACAATTTTGCACCGTGGAACAAATTTTTAGTATCCGTGGAATAAATCGTGAGTACAAAGAGGAACAAAGTTTTAGACTGAGCGAAACAAGTTTTAACACATGAGGAACGAAAATTTAGACAACTACAATATGAATAAAAATTTAGACCAACATGAACAAAAGTTTAGACACATTTGGAACAAATCACAAGTAGAAGAGGAACAAAAGTTTAGATCAACATGAACAAAGTTTAGACACATCAGGAACAAAATTTTCTTGGATAAGCAGTATGGGACTAAAAATCATAGTACATCCGAACCAGTTAGCCACAACTGCAGGTGGAACAAAACTGTAGCGTCCGAGGAACAAATCTCACATCCACGGGGAACAGAAAATTAGACTACAGGAAACAAAATCACACTATAGTTGGGGCAAAAATTATAACGCGGAGGAACAAATCGAATCTACACGTAGAACAAAACTGTAGAGTCGAGGAACAAGTCACGCTTACACGGGAAACAAAAAATTAGGCGACAAGGAACAAAATCACACTATAGTTAGGACAAAAATTATAACGCGAAGGAACAAATCAAATCCACACGTGGAACAAAACAATAGAAAATAGGGAAAAATAGAGATGGTGGAACAAATCGTTAGGGCAAAGGGAACAAAGGCTAAGTGGAATAAAAATTTGCCATCCATGGAACGAATCATGACGATGGGAGGAATAAGAATATGAACAAGTGGAACAAAATTTTATGAACTCGTGGAACAAAACTCGAGTACAAGAGGAACAAAAAAATTGGATCATGCTGAACAAACTAAAACACATGAGGAACATATCTTGACTACTGCCGGAACAAAAATGTAGACTGTTTGGAACAAAACTTTATCACCGATGGAACAAAATTTAGATCAAAAAATTTAAATACATGAGAAACAAATTAGGATTAATGACGGGGAATAAAGCATTTAGACAAAAGAAGAAAAAAAGGAATACAAGGAAGAAAAAAAAGAAAAAAATAGACAGAAAAAATACTCCCTCTATTTTTGTATACAAGGCCACTATTAAATATACTTTTTTAAATATACTTTTGCTTCTATACAAGGCCACAAACAGTAATCGAGCCAAAATTAATGAGGTTTTCCTCGTAGGATTCCCTGCTGGAGAATAGCAATGGATGCATTAATTGACCAAACCAATCACCGTTGCATGCATACATGCATGTGGCCGTGAGAGCCAGTAGAGAAAACGAATGGCATTAATACACCCATTTATTAACCCAGCAAACGAGGCTAAACAAGTTTGCTTTGCCAAGCATTAATCAGTTTAATTTTTTACCTTGGTAGTATCTAGAATATGAGTTTGTGGCCTTGTATACAAAAACGGAGGGAGTACCAAAAGAAAAAACGAAAAAGAAAAGAAAAAAGAAAAAAAAAGAAACAAAAACATACGAACGAACGAACACGAACGAACGAAGCAAACGCGTTAAACGGGCCAAGCCCACGATCTACAGTCCTTAAGCGAAACGGTGACACCAAATCGCTCGGGCGATACCGAGCAATTCCGGTTTACGGCCTTACGGGGGGAGCTCATATATAATGCCCGTTACGTCCATTAGGGACGAATGGATCCCAACATGGGCCGCATCTGAGCGGAGCCATTAGCGCGAACAGGTTTTGTTTTAAACCTCAGAATTTATATGTTAATTTTTTTGTTACCAAAAAATTCCAGAAGTTGAGACAACGTTCAGCTTGAGTTCTCTGCAGTGGGTTGCTATGATGGGGCTATTGGTTGCACATGGTCTCTTCGGGATCCTTGCAGCCGGGGAAAGCTCTATGTTTTGGGCTAAACTGTAGTTTTTGGTTCCTAGCGGTGATTCTCTCCTAGGAGGCTTCTTCTTGGAACACTTTTTTATTTATTTACCTAACGTTAGGGTTCTCCACATGAAAACCTCCCGAGGAGAAAAATGTGTTATGCTAACATAAAACTTAAGATGGCAATAAAGATGATATGTGCAGTTCGATAATTGTTCTACCATAGGCAGTACGTTCTAAATTAAGTTCCATGGTCACCTAGCCGCGTCCATCGATCTTGGACATCCTGCTAGGCGTCACCGATGGAAGAATTAAGTATAACCAAGGCGTTGAAACATACAGCATTGCATTAAGATTGATATTGTAACATACAGTTAAGAGAATAACTGGCAGTTTAACCCTGAATATGTTGGCCCGGTTGACAACATACAACAGTTGTATCATTGATCTCTTGGTACTCACATCATATTATTAGCTTTTCGCATGAAGGTGACAACACGAAATGCTTGGCTTGTTAGCATTGAAAAGCTGACGTAGGTACGTTTCCAAACTTTGACGCAGGAAAATGTGAGAGGTTCTGCGGCGACATTCGTGTGCCGTACCCGTTCGGCATCCAGGGCATTGGGCCGGCCAGCTGCTACATGCCAGGGTTCAACCTCACCTGCGACACAAGCCACGGCGCCCCTCGGCTACTCGTCGGCAACTACGGCCTCTTCCGAGTCATGGGTTTCGACCTCCCGAACTCAGCGGTGCGTGTCGCCCATTCCGGCCCCATTCTGAACACCACCTCCGAAAAAACCAAGCCATTCTACTTCGAGGGAGAAGATGGACACGGGATCTTTGCACGCCGCGAGGTTCTTCCCTACTCGCTGTCAGTTGGAAATGAGCTCATCCTCATGGGGTGCAACGCAAAGGCGACCATGTACCAGGACGACGCTGACAAGGACATCATCAGCGGCTGCGCCTCCTTCTGCCCCGACGACGTGACCGACGACAGGTATATCCGGGGGGTGCGAAGCTGCTATGGCACAGGCTGCTGCCAGGCGAGCATATCCATGTCCACCAACAAAATGCTGCCCAGCAAAGTTGAGTACAAACAGATTGACGAGAAGCGAAGTGCAATGGCCGCGTATGTGTTTATCGCGGAGAAAGGGTGGTTCGATGATCAGCGGAATTTCACAGGCAACCAGTCCCGGTCGGTGGCGGCGGAGGACGTTCCCATGCTTCTGCAGTGGGAGGTCTTGCCACCGGCGGGCTTACCCGGACATGACCCCAAGTCGCATCCCAATTGCACTCAGGAGGTAACCCAACGGCTATGCAGGAGCATGCATAGCCACTGCAGACCAGGGAACAGAGGCTACACATGCCATTGTGAAGACAGCTATCACGGGAACCCCTATAGCCCGGAAGATGATGGGTGCAAAGGTTAGCGTGTTATTATACGCAGGTTCATTTTTGCATCAACTGATTTGCTTTCGTTCTATGAAATCTCATCAAGTGATTTTACCTCTTCCAGGTGGCCACGGCAAACACTTAACTACAGGTGAGAAATAATGCAATAGTACTATAGAAGATAAGTTAATATACTGTACTACTGAGTAGTTTTGATTAATTTATAATGGTCGTAGTCCAACCATATATATCTTTCTTTAAGTAGCAATGGTAGTATTTTAGCTACCACTGCTTATTCTCATTGTAGATCTACACCTAAGCCATAAACAACTTAAGTAAATTTTGTTGATTCAGTTAGTGAACGGACATTGAGGGTGTTTAGTACTTTGGCCGTTTCAGGTACCAATAGATCCTTGAAAAATCAATGATTTGTGTTATATGCATTTCAGGTATATACATCGCTATTGGAGTTGCTATTGGGGCAGGCCTCATACTTCCGGTTCTCATTGTAATCCTCATTTCCAACAAACTTAAGCATACAAGAGCAAAAATGTTGAAGCGGAAGTTCTTCGAGCAAAATCGTGGGAGACTATTGCAACAGTTGGTTTCACAAAGAGCTGATATTGCAGAAAGAATGATCATATCCTTGGATGAGCTAGAGAAAGCAACAGGTAATTTTGATAAATCCCGTGAGCTTGGTGGTGGAGGGCATGGTATAGTCTACAAAGGGATTTTATCAGACCTTCATGTCGTCGCCATCAAGAAACCAAAAAAGGTGGTACAAAAGGAGATTGATGAGTTTATCAATGAGGTTGCCATCCTATCACAAATCAATCATAGAAATGTTGTCAAACTCTATGGTTGTTGCCTTGAGACAGAAGTTCCGATGTTAGTCTATGAGTTCATATCAAATGGAACCCTCTATGAGCATCTTCATGTCCAAAGCCCAAGTTCATTATCATGGGACAATAGATTGCGGATTGCAACTGAGACTGCCGGATCTCTATCATATCTTCATTCAACAGCTTCTGTACCTATCATTCATAGAGATATCAAATCTGGTAATATACTTTTGGATGATTCTCTTACATCAAAGATAGCAGACTTCGGTGCTTCAAGGTTTGTTCCAGTGGATAGGTCAGGTTTAACAACAATTGTGCAAGGTACAAGAGGATATTTGGACCCTATGTACTTCTACACAGGGCGACTCACTGAGAAAAGTGATGTTTATAGCTTTGGAGTTATGCTGGTAGAATTATTGACTAGGCAAAAGCCATTTTCTTATTTGTCTTCTGAAGGAGAGGGCCTTGTTGTGGATTTTGCTACCTTGTATGCACAAGGCAATTTGTCACAGATACTAGATCCACAAGTTATCGAGGAGGGAGACAAAAATGTTGAAACAGTTGCTGCACTTGCAGTAGAATGTATAAGGTTAAGAGGGGAGGACCGTCCAACAATGAAACAAGTGGAGTCAACACTTGGAAACATTCAATCAGACAAACAACAAGTTCCAGATATTACCTTGGTCAATACAAAATATGATGGTACTGCAATAAATTTTCCATCAACTGCAGATGGAAGTGATGAATCGACCAGAAGATATAGTATGGAAAACGAGTTCATTTTGTCTTCCAGGTTCCCTCGCTAGTTCTGTCTTAGAGCTTAACATAGATGAATTCCCTATTTGTGTACGTCTAATACCTATCCTCCTGGTCCTGGATACTAAACTAATTATGCATGTTCGTTAAGGTATCACTAGCCGCCATGGATTTATTTTCTGATGTAATCCAGATTAAAGCAATCATATTGTTTGTAAAGTTTCTCCTTATTATGTAAATTCTACACTTCCTAGTCTTCTGAAGGACCATCTCTGTAACCTTCCTTAACATGGTGACCTCGTTGATCATGGATTAACATAACCAAGCAAACGTATGATGCATAAGGATAACGCACGTGCTCCAACTTGGCCGGATATTTCTTGAACTCCTTACATTGGGCCTCAGCTTTTCTTACTTGCTCGAGCTTTTCTTACTTGCTCGCTTCTTTCAGCATTCAGGAAGGATAGACCTGTATCTGATCAGCACCTAACTAATAGCACCCCCAAAACATTTACTCACCGGGCCAACAGCCTTGTAAATGTATCGGATTCCATAGCCATGGCAAGCTCCACAGCCTTTTCTTTCACCTGGAATCACGTAGAGAGTTGGTTAAGCTGTAATTTTAGTAGCCAACAGATCGCATGCAAACCAGTCCTGGTTTGTGTGTGTCCCAAAAGCCAGTCAAATTCGAAAACGTAGATCAGAATAACATTCTAAAGATCCACTTTAAGGGAATTGGACCAGACCGGTATACAAAATTATGATTGGGTAATTAGATCTGAATCACGTTTAATATTACTTAAAAGCCATACACAATGCTGCAAAAGAAAAGGTAATAACCTGCACACATATCGGCCTGCCAATGGCACCGAAGAACAGTTCCAAAAGCAAGACCGGCTACAAGGGGGTGCGGCTGCACGAGTTCGGCTGCTACACCGCCGAGCTGCAGCACGGCGGAATGCGCTACTGTCTCGGCACGTTCGAGAAGACTGACATCGCCGCCCGTGCCTACGAGATTGCCGGATGGACGCTGGGGTTCCGCCCTCAGAGCTTAACTTTCTGGAGATCGAATCGCAAAAGGATGCGGGCTTCATTGGCCCGCTGGTGAGATGAAGATGAAGACCCGCTCTATGAAGCGGAAGGAGGAGCCGAGGCCGAATATCCAGGAGACCGATGACGAGGCAATGGCTAGGATCGCACGGGAGAATCCCCAGTACGTGTTGTACTGTAACCTCTTCTCCTTTCTGGTGAGGTTACCAAGCCTAGCACAGAAGCATAAGTATGAACTAAAACAAGCAGACAAGTCATTAAACACACAACAAGTTATTATCCCACGAGTTGGCCACGTGTATATACACTCAATGAAAAACTGTTAGAGTACACGTTTTGTACGTGTTGTATTGTACGTATCATGTATAGTTTCCTAAGCTATCCAACCGACCTTGTACCCTAGATTAATTCGTCGGTTGTAGATCTTCCTTGCTAGGCAAGACATGTACACTATATATTGGCAATACGTGATCGCCCCGATGCGTGGCGTTTCCCCAAACCATACTCGTTCTCTTGGTATCAGAGCGACGATCCAATCTCAAACCCAGCCCTAGCCTTCCTCCGATCCAATCTCAGCCATGTCCGGCACCTCCGCCTCGCTCACCAACGGCACCAGCGGCGCCCTCGCCGCTTCCACCATGCCAGCCCTCTCCTCCGCCTCGATGCCTGCCTCCTCCTCCGCTGTGAACGTGGCCAGCGTCCGCACGCACGTGCCCGTCACCCTCGACCTGAAGACGTCCAACTTCACCAAGTGGAGGATGCTGATCCGCGTTCTTCTCGGCAAGTACGATCTCCTGCACCACGTCAACTCCATCGCCGCCCCCGACGCACGCACCGCCGAGTGGACTCGCGACGATTACGTCGTTCGCTCCTGGCTCTACGGGTCCATCTCCGATGAGATCCTCGACATCATCATGGGCGAGGACCAGACGGCGCAGGAGGCGTGGGCTCTCATCACCAACCTCTTCCTCGACAACCAGATGACGCGGGCTGTGTACTTGGAGGCCGAGTTCCGCGGCCTCGTGCAAGGACACCTCTCCGTCACTGCGTACTGCCACCGCCTCAAGGCCCTCTCCGATGCTCTGCGCGACGTTGGCACGCCCGTCTCCGGCCAGACGCTCGTCCTCAACTGCCTCCGCGGCCTCAACCCGCGCTTCGCCGACATCACCACCATCGTCACCATGCAGAACCCGCTGCCGTCCTTCGTCTAGACGCGCTCTCTTCTGACTCTGCGCGAGACCCAGCTCGGCCACTCGGCGCAGGTGGCGTCCCAGGTCGCGCTCTACGGCGCCAACTCCCAAGGCGCCGGCAGCTCCAGCGGCTCCTCTTCCCATGGCCCCGGCAATGGCAACCAGTCCGGGGGTGGCAACTATGGCGGCGGGCAGAACCGCAACGGCGGGCACAATCCCAACTGGCGCAAGAAGAAGACCGGGGGTGGCAACCCCGGCTGGAACCGCAACGGAGGCGGCGGCGCTCCTCCTCCGGTTGGTCCATGGGTGTGCTTCAACCCCTACACCGGGCAGGCCCAGCAGATGCAGGCGCCGCCCGCGCCGTCCGCGTCGCCCGCGCCACGGCCCAACTCCGGGGCACCCGGCCTCCTTGGCCGCGCGTCAGGACCCATGCTGCCACACGCGCAGGCCTTCACCTCCCTCGCTCCACAGCACGGCCAGGCGTTCGGCACCAACGCCCCGCCGATCCCCGGCTACACCACCACCTCCAACGCTCCAAGCTAGGACTGCTCGGCGCTCATGGCGGCCCTGAACAACGCCGCCACTCCGTCGAACAATGGTGAGTGGGTCATGGACTCCGGAGCCACTGCCCACATGGCCTCCGACCCCGGTATGCTCCAACATCTTGCACCTTCCCCTTCTTCCTCTCTTGTTACCGTAGGCAATGGCTCTACCTTGCCTATTTCCCATCTTGGCCATGCCTCCCTACCAACTTCCGCACGCACACTTTTTCTTAATAATGTTTTAGTAGTCCCTAATCTAGTTAAAAATCTTCTATCTATTCGTCAATTCACCACTGATAATCGATGTTCTATTGAGTTTGACCCGCTTGGTTTTTCTGTCAAGGATCTTCGCACCAAGGCCATCCTCCTTCGCAGCAATAGCCGTGGAGAGCTCTACGTGTTCCCGTCATCGGTCATCCACCACCACGCCCATGGACTCCTCGCCACCACCTCCACCGAGCTTTGGCACCGTCGCTTAGGTCATGCGGGTCGTGATGCTATGTCACATCTCTACAAACAATCGTTTATCCCATGTAATAAAGTAGCCTCGCATGTTTGTCACGCTTGCCAACTTGGCAAACATGTAAGACTCCCCTTCACTAGGTCTACTTCGATTAGTGTTGAACCTTTTCACTTAATACATTGTGATCTTTGGACATCTCCTTTGTTGAGTAATTCGGGTTTTAAGTACTATCTTATTATTGTTGATGATTTCTCTCATTTTATTTGGACTTTTCCTCTTACTAAAAAATCCGATACCGCCGCCATCCTCATCAACTTTGTATCCTATGCCCGCACACAATTTTCTCGCCCCCTAGTCGCTGTGCAAGCCGATAACGGGACTGAGTTCCTCAACTCCACGGTCACAACATTCTTCAACGCGCATGGCATTCGTCTACGACTGTCGTGTCCCTACACCTCCGCCCAGAACGGCAAGGCCGAACGTGCGATACGTACGATAAATGACGTCACCCGCACCCTCCTTTTTCAATCGTCCATGCCACCCTCCTATTGGGCTGAAGCCCTAGCCACGGCGACACATCTTGTCAATGTACGCCCCTCGCAACCCATCGGTTTTGCGATTCCCTACGTTCGCTTACACAATACCCCACCCGACTATGGTGCCCTACGAGTGTTTGGCTGCCTCTGCTACCCAAACCAGTCCGCCACCGCCGCACACAAACTCGCACCGCGATCTGTAGCTTGCATCTTTCTTGGTTACCCTCCTAGTCACAAAGGCTATCGATGCCTTGACCCCCAAACCCGTCGGGTCATCGTCTCCCGGCACGTCGTCTTTGACGAATCCGTGTTTCCCTTCCAACACTCACCGACCGACCTCCCAACTCTACCATGGCGCTCGATTTTCTCCTGGACATGGCCGCAACACATACTCCACCCGCACCCGCTATGCATGCGCCTGTTATGCATGCGCCTGCTACGCCTGGCGGCTCACCCGACAGTCCACCTGGGCCTCATTCGCCTCCACCTGGTCCCAGCCCCAATGGGCCTCCCTCGCCTCCGCCGGCCAACAGCCCACATGGGCCTCCCTCGCCTAACCTAGCCCCTAGCCCACCGGCCTCTCCAGATTCGGCCCACTCCACCGAGTCGTCCAGCCCTACGAGCTCTCCCGAGTCTGCATCGAACGTCTCTCCTCCTGTGCTTGTGCATCGACCACCATCTCCCTCCAACACACATACGATGCACACTCGTGCTAAACGAGGTCTTTTCAAGCCTATCGATCGCCTGAACCTCACAGTCACCCACTCCGTCCCCTCTCCCACTCCAAAAACATACCGGGGTGCGCTAAACGATCCGCACTGGAAGCGCGCTATGCATGAGGAGTATGATGCTCTTGTTAACAATGGGACATGGTCTCTTGTTCCACGCCCTGCTCGTGCTAATGTTGTTTCAAGGAAATGGATCTTCAAGCACAAATTTCACTCCGATGGCAGCCTTGCTCGCTACAAGGCAAGGTGGGTGGTGCGCGGCTTCTCTCAACAGCCGGGCATCGATTTTGACGAGACATTCAGCCCCGTCGTCAAGCCCGCCACCATCCGCGTCGTCCTCAGCATCGCCTTGTCGAGGGCGTGGCCGATCCATCAACTTGACGTCAAGAACGCCTTCCTACACGGCAATCTTGACGAGGAGGTCTATTGCCAGCAGCCGCCTGGTTTCGTCGACAATCGCTACCCTGACCATGTCTGTCGGCTTCACAAGTCGTTGTATGGGCTCAAGCAGGCCCCGAGAGCGTGGTACCAGCGCTTCGCCCTCTTCACACATCGACTCGGCTTTGTTGCCTCGCAGTCTGATGTGTCCCTCTTCGTCTACCACCATGGCGGCGAGCTCGCCTATATCCTGCTTTATGTCGACGACATTATCATCACCGCCTCCAGCACCGAGCTTCTACATCGTCTCACTCGGCTCTTGGACTCTGAGTTTGCCATGACAGACCTTGGCGACCTCTCCTTCTTCCTCGGAATCTCTGTCACGCGGACGGACTCTGGCATGGTTCTATCGCAGAAGCAGTACGCTGTTGATCTCTTGCAGCGCGCCGGCATGACTGACTGCAACCCCTGCTCCACCCCCATCGACACCAAGTGCAAGTTGTCAGCTGCTGATGGTGCTCTCCTTCCCGATCCTACCAAGTACAGAAGCTACGCCGGAGCTCTTCAGTACTTGACGCTCACCCGGCCTGACATTGCTCATGCCG
Organism: Poa pratensis; assembly: GCA_947311845.1. Classification (NCBI taxonomy): domain Eukaryota; kingdom Viridiplantae; phylum Streptophyta; class Magnoliopsida; order Poales; family Poaceae; genus Poa; species Poa pratensis. The sequence continues at coordinate 1,944,330 of CAMZMU010000093.1, read as the reverse complement.
TCCAGCAGGCGTGTCTTCACATGCACGCCCCTCGCGAGACTCATATGAGCTTGGTACATCGGATCCTCCGCTACATCAAGGGGACACTGGACTTCAGCATGCATCTCTCGCGGTCTTCACCTGCTACTCTCACAGCCTACACCGATGCTGACTGGGCCGGCTGCCCGGACACGCGACGGTCGACGTCAGGATACTGTGTCTACCTCGGCGACAACTTGATCTCCTGGTCGTCCAAGCGTCAGACAACGGTGTCTCGTTCGAGTGCAGAGGCGGAGGAGAGGGCCGTTGCCCATGTTGTGGCTGAGTGCTGTTGGATCCGTCAGTTGCTTGGTGAACTTCATCACCCACTCTCGGCTGCCACCGTGGTTTTCTGTGATAATGTTAGCTCCGTCTACATGGCATCCAACCCGGTTCAGCATCGTCGCACCAAGCACATCGAGATCGACATCCACTTCGTCCGGGAGAAGGTCTCACTTGGACAGGTCCGAGTTCTTCACGTGCCTTCTTCTCGACAGTTTGCCGACATCATGACGAAGGGGCTCCCAACGCAATTGTTCAATGAATTTCGGTCCAGCTTGTGCATCTTCCCAATCGACGCACAAACTGCGGGGGATGTTAGAGTACACGTTTTGTACGTGTTGTATTGTACGTATCATGTATAGTTTCCTAAGCTATCCAACCGACCTTGTACCCTAGATTAATTCGTCGGTTGTAGATCTTCCTTGCTAGAGAACTTGCCTGTGGCAAGATGGTTAGGTGGGTGGTTGTACCCCCAGCCCACCAGAGTTCAAACCCCAGGTTTGACGCTGGTGTTTCTCATTTAAGGCGGAATATTCTTCAGTGGGAGGCGACGTTCCCGTCGACAGCGAGGCGCCCGTGGTGACTTCGTCAATCTCAAGACTCGACCCGCCGACTCAGTCTCTCGGAGGTGCTCATAGGGGTAGGGTGTGCGTGCGTGCGTTCATAGGGATGAGTGTGTGCGCGTGTATATGAGCGCTTGCGTTGTACTGTGTTTCGCAAAAAAAAAAAGATCTTCCTTGCTAGGCAAGACATGTACACTATATATTGGCAATACGTGATCGCCCCGATGCGTGGCGTTTCCCCAAACCATACTCGTTCTCTAAAACCTCCCACAAACCCCGTTCACGTTGTCCCCCATGAGCGACGGGGCGGGCAATGCTCCCTTCCTGTGAGACTCCGTCGTCTCACATACCCATGCGTCGCGGCGGCGTGAGCTATCGGACGAAGCCCACGTGGTACGAACCATTGTGGCTCTTCTCTACCGCCTACAAGGCAGCGGCGGCCTGCGGCAGTGCTCTCGTCTTGGCGGAGATTCTTTGGCTCGCGATAGTGAACTAGTGGCGGGGCGGAGAGCCAGAGACGTTCAGGCGCGATGGCAGTCTACGGGAGATATCACCATGGCTGGTTCGACGTCGCCAGGAGGGCCTGATCTAGGCCAGAGGGTGCTCTCACCAACCAATCCTTTGGCCTTGTCCGTCGGCTGAGGCTATGCTCTCCTGGTGGATGGTCGTCGCGGAGCCAGCCACGCAGATGGCGGTGGTGGATGGCGTCCGACAACGGGCTTGCTCATGTTCGTGTCGTCGGTTCGAGACAGAGCTTTGGCTCTGGTCAGCTGGTGGCTGTTTTCTTTTTTTGTTTTTCTTGTTTACTTTACTATTTTAGGGTTTTAAAATGTAATTTTGACAAAAGTTTAAATTTGAAACATGTTCAGATTAAAAAATGTTCAGATTCGAAAAATGTTCAGATTAAAAAAATGTTCAGACTCATAAAAATGTTCAGACTCGAAAAAATGTTCAGATTAAAAAGATCAAATTTAAAAGACGTTCAGACTTTATTTTTGAAATAACTGGGTGAGTTTTAATGATTAGGCAACATTGTCAGTACAATCACGCATATACTAAAACTTTTCAGATTTTAATTATTGTTCCATTCTTCCTGTTTTAAATTTTCTAAATATATTCAAAACAGCTAGTTATATTAATTTTTGCAATTAGATTTCAAAAAGTCTAACTGATCTAGCTGTAGGAACAGAAAGATGCACTCGTATATCAGAAGTATCGGTGAAGCAGTGCAAGTTATCGGTGGAGACTTTTTGATCCCGGGCACCAGTGCACCCTCTAGTTCAAAAAATCCGAAAACCATATCAATAAGCTTCAAAAAATTCTGAAAAAAATTGCATGTGTAGCCAATGGTGTATCCCATAACCGTGATTGTTTTTAGATTGGAATACATTGTATTGTGGGCTATACAAAAATAACAAATCTAGTAAAACTTAGAGATTTAAAAATATACATTCTCAGATCTACACATTTGTTATTTTTGTGTAGCTCAGAATATAAAGTTTATGGAGTTGAAATTTTGCACGTAAGTGGGATATATCATTGGCTACACGTGGAATTTATTTCAGATTTTTTTTCAAACTTATAAATATTTGGTTTTCGTAACTGGAGGGTGCACCGGTGCGCGGAATCAAACCCACTTTCCGGTTATAGAAGCAGTACAGCGTTAGAAACAACATCACGTGTCTTAGCCAAGCCCATTACAACAAGGGTGCGCGGTGACTCGCGGACTTACCGCTAAAGGCGATGTATAGCAGCTCCGAACATTCAGGTCTGACTAATTCATTTGGGTGGGCCATTTTGGGCCGGTCTAGGTGGCTAGTCCAATAATTCTATTCAATTATTTAAATTTTGCAAACACTTAAATTTTGCGGAACTTTTAGGGAATTTAAGTATTTGAGACACATGTTGAGTTAACTACAAATTAGAATGTACTGCTACAACCTAAAAATATAATTGGAACATTATATGAAATAATATTTTTGATTCAAGAAAATAATGTATAGCTTTTAATTGTTAACTTTCATAATCCCTAAAATAATAAAAAAATCAATAAAAATTCCAAAATAATTCTAAAAATCAAATTCTAATTAATATCCTATTCTTTTGGAGATTTGTGATGAATATTTTGAAGAATGATAGCTAGTACTCAAACCAAATACCAAATAATTTGTCCAGGCCGGAGACGTGTGGATCGCCTACGCTAGCTAAGTCGGTCTGGTGTAGCCGACGAATTAATATTAGATGAGTTTGCTGGATAGTGAATTCTAGCGGTGTCGCGTCCTGCCAGTGTCGAATCAACCATCTATTGATTCGTGCATTGAGAAAGGCTAGTACTAGCATGCATGTATTGAATACGTATCTGGACCCACTAGTATTAATATCAGATGTCAGTATGTGAACTCATTGTCCAACTAGTAGGCAACCCCTCCATCCTTTTTAGTTCATTCTAAAAATTGTATCGTTCATATCTTTTGAACCGAGTGTCCAATTTATGATATGTTTTGATCTTTGAGTTCCTGAGGACGAGATATTCAAAATAAGATCAATATTGGACATATTTTGAAAAGTTTTAAATTTTGACTATAAAACTGAATTGAAATTTCAATTTATCAAAATCGACTTACCATTCTGATATGACATTCATACGAGTATAAAAGGGATTTCATGAATATTTCATTGTGCTTTCATGCGAGACCACAAAAATTTCGAATCATTTTCATAACAACAGCATGTCGCCGAAAATTATAAGAAATTGATTAGAAAATGAAAATATTATTTCTCTTTAATTTGCACTACATCGATCGATTGAAAATAATATACTCCATGAAATCCCTTTTATACTCGTTATATTTTTCTTGTGCAAAAATATTAACAGTTTGGCACTAATATATCAAAATTTTCATATTTTTTATTTGAGCGAGTTAAACGAGCTACTCGTGAGCTACTCGCGAGTTTACCGAGCCGAGCCAAGTTTCATTTCTGAACTCGTTTGTTAAACGAGTCGAGCTCGACTCGACTCGTCAGTTGAGTGAGTTCAAGTGAGTCGAGCCAAGCTCGCTTGGCTCGGCTCGAATTCCAGGCTTAGGGAGCACCGGCTGCAGAGGACTCCACACGAGGCTGAAGGCTCTGCGTGACAGGCTCTCGCGGGACGGCTGAAGCCTTCTCCACGCTCGGCGAAGGAGCGCCGACGTTGCCGACGTCAATAGGGTCGGTGTCGCCGGTGACGACGTACAGCGGCGACGACGCACTAGCAGCCGACGTCAATGGGGTTGGTGTCGCCGGGAGCAGCAACAAAGGGATGGAGGCGCTGGTGTCTACGTTGTTTACGAATCACAATCACGACGGCGACGACGCGAGGGCGCGATGTCCGCGGCGACATGGACCGAGATGAGCAACATGGCCGACGCCGGCGACTCGCCAGTGTTCTCCGCTCGCGCTCCTGTATTTGTACATGTAACTTGCCGTCGCCCGTCGGCCTGTAGTCGGAGAGAAGCGACGTGGGAGCAAAAACTACGGATGTCGTTCAGTCGTTTCTCGGGAGGGGCGCTTCCACGTTGGACCCACCCACGTCAGCCCGTAGCTTTTTCCGTAGAGAATTCCCGTAGGTGTAGCATTATTTTTATTTTTTTTGAAACTGAGGCAAAAGATTTGCCTCATCCATTTATTAAGAGAAGAGAGTTGCCCAATTTATTTACGGAAAATCGGGCAAAAAACTTTACAAACTTAGTCACAAATGCAACCAAGACACCACCCAACACACAAGTGGACTACTCCCAAAATAGAACACACAACCAAAGAAACACACAAACACACGTTCGCAACACGAAACTCCAACAACACACAGATAGAAGAGACACCGTCATCAAAGTGTCCCCTTAGACCAGCGATGACTCGAGGGAACCACATTTGCAAAGGCAACAAACACGAGCACAACCACGATGACACGCCAAGACACCGAGAACCATCCATCAAGCAACTTCAGGCGCCTTTCCAGTAGCGCCACCCTTTTTGCTTCTGCATTTTTATTTCTCCTTCACGCTGCCTCTTTTTGTCTTATCCCTGCTAGCCTTCTCCTTCAAGAGACATCCAATCGTCTTGTCAGATCCAGTGTTAGCAGCAGCCAAAGTGGCGAAGAAATCACAAATCTCTTTGGGAACGAGAGAGCCAGGCACAGGTGGCAACGGTCCAGACGCAGCAACCAAGAGGCACGGGGTTTGTATCCGCCGAGCTAAGCGCCACACAAATTAATTCCATCAAGTTTTTTAGCCACTGGTGAATAAGTACTCCCGGCAATAAAAAAACCCAACGATTTAGCACCCACGGAAAACTCAAAGACGAGCTCGCTTTTAGTATGTGCAAAGATAACTGTTGGCCTTTTGATTTTGAAGGCTCTGGCATTTTTCTCATTCTGAACCTCCCAAGAGACGAGCAAAACTAGAGTTGCTTTGGATTTCGTGCAGCCCTCGTGCACATGCACAGTATGTGACCACAAGGATTTAACATAATCAAAACATTGCCACACGGAGAGGTCAAAGTGGAGAAGCCCAATCCAATCCTCGTATTTCCAATCGATCGGCCATCCAACAAATAGAAGAATTTGCATTGTGGGCGGGGATAATTTCCAATTCATGGAGTTCAGGTGAGTTTTGATTGAGCCAACAAACTGGGCCTTGTAGGCCGAAGTAGAGGAGTAGAAGCCGAATGAGACTAGGTTCCAAATATAATCATTGATCACCTCATGTAGTTGAAGGTGAGGAGTAATGGACAGTATCCTTGAAAGGGATATATCAATTCCAAACACACAAGCATTCATGAATAGCTTAAATGGACCAAGTCTTCCTTTTAGAAATAGCATAGATGAATGTGGCAATGACTTTGGTACTAAACCCCTAGAGCACGGAGCATTCCGAAAGCAGGCATGTCTTGGCGCTCCTCTGATGAACTTTTTGAAACATTGCAGAATATGGCATGGGCAGTGAGATCTCAACTCAGGGCGATGTCTACAGCTACGGCATTATTCTTTTGGAAATGTTAACAAGAAAACGACCAACTCACGAAGAATTCAGTGATGGCTTTACGCTCCGCGAGTATGTTGACGCATCACTTTCGCGGACCAAAGACATTCTTCACCTCAGCCCTACATCAGAAACGAGAGAGCAGCATGCAGATCATATCCCAAATAACTTGCAAGAAGACAACACATACACGATGAAGGATATATGTGATCTCCAGCTCCTCAAACTTGGCCTGTTATGCTCTGCAGAATCGCCCAAAGATCGTCCAGCGATGCATGATGTTTACAGTGAAGTAATCCAAATAAAAGAAGCATTCTTCTCTATGGACAACTGAAAGTAATTACCTTTCATCATGAGGACAAAGGCGGTGGATGAAGATGAAGCTCGGTGCTGTGAAATACTACTTCTGTATAGCAAATTCGATGATGGCATGATAATATGTCACCATTTTGTTTCTTTTCTATTAGCCGATTTTTTCGGCTCGCTATTTGTACCTTTTCCTATACATTAATAGGAGCCCTTTGTCTAGATTATGCTGGGTTCATTTCTTCTTTGATACTTTCTTCACTGGAAAACACAAGAAACCTAGTGGAAAAACAAAGTGACACGCCTGTCATGTGCTAGAAACCTAGATTTAACAGAAATTTTCACTAGAACTGGAAAGCTTATTTTCCAGTTCACTTGTCTCCACGAACTTGAATTTTTTTCATAAAGAAAATGACCATTTGTGACCTATACAAAAACTTTCGGCATATAAATGAATAGTGCTCAAGTTATATTGTCAGAAGCCATATTTTTCAACAGGTTATACAAATGCACATAATATAGCTTGAGTCACATCCATGAATTATTTCACATGATTTGAAAAATGAAAGAGGAAAGAAAAGAGTATGGGTGCACAGGCAAGGCAACTTTATCTTAAAATAAAGACCTGTGGCAGAACAAGGAAGAACATGAAAACAGAAAAAATAATTATAACCATGACATGCCTGGCAGTTCCAAATCAAATCATAGCACAAACTGCAAACGAGAAGTTGAACTAATCTGCCCATTTTCAAGTTTTCCATATACACAGGTGCCTGGTCATACATGTGAGATCATCAGTTGCTGCACACCAAAGGTTGCAACACACCAAAATGATGTATCAAATTACCAGACAAGTACTCTTTACACGACACACACACAAAAAAAAAGACGCAAAACGATAAAGCGCACACTCCTGGCCAGATGATCTTCAACTCCTTACATCGAGCTTCCACTTTCTTCTCCCACAAAATAGCATACTGTTGTCACCAGGAGCCTTTTTTTACTTACTCTCTTCTCTTCTTTCAACAGGAAAGAAATGATAGAGCTGTGTCTGATGAGCACCTAACTAAGAGCACCCCAGACATTTACTTACTGGGCCCAGGAACTCTAGAAAACCCGGCGAAGGCGGGGGTGAAGAATTTTCATCTGCTTTTGAAGGCAGATGTTTGAGGAATGCCCTGACTGCGCCCGTCACACCATCCTCGGATTCCATGGCCTTGGCAAGCTCCACAGCCTTTTCTTTCACCTACAATCACACGGGGAAGTTAGCTATGCTGTAATTTTACTAGCCAACAGATCATATGGAAACCAGTACTGTTTGTGTGTGTCCCAAAAGCCAGTTTAATTTGATAACATAAGATCTGAGTAACATTCTAAAGATTCACTTTAAGGGAATTGGACCAGACCGGTTCCTAGCTCTTGGGCAGTAACTACTGGTAACTAACAGGTTTCTGGCTTTTGGAACCCTGCTGCTGGTGAGTGAGTCGGCTGACAACAGAATCTTTCAAAAATCTCAAAGTAAATGATCAATCATCTTGACTATTTGGACATTTTGCTATATAAAATAGAGAAAGTTTTGTTCAGGACTTGATTTTAACTCGAAACAGTAAGAGAGCTGTCCATATTTCTTTTGTGCGCAAAGAACCACAGGTGTCCTTGTTAGCCAGCAAAAATATCATAAAAATGGAAAGCATTTTGAATTTGCAAGAATGAGAAAATCATTACTGTAGTAGACCAAACATCAACACATGAAACTAAAGTTTGAATTCTAGTTTAGGGCAAAAAGGTAAATCTAGCAAGTTCCGGTTTAACTCAAATTTATATGTTGGAATGACAAACATGCTGCAATGAAAGAAATCGGATATTTCAGAAAGAGGAAACACCATATCAGCGTATATCCTGACCAAGTCTTCATGACTTCATGTACAAATGGTCTAGGTCCGAATGCTGAATATATCATGGATGTAAAATTCTAATGATCAAAGTGATAATCTAGCAATTTTGTGTATCAGTATGTCACACTCATATTTGCAGCATTGTGTATGCCTACCTGCACACATATCTGCCCATACACTTGTTATCTGTTTTTGCAATATCAAACAAAAGAACCAGTAACATCAAAATGTGATTGGGTACTTCTGCCCAAGTGCAAAGAGTAAGTTACCTCTGGCTCCAACATGAATTTTATAGCATCAACCAGCTTCTGCAAATTGAATTGATCAACCGGTATAGGGACAGGCCCTACCCCTCTAGCATGCACCCGGTCTCCCCAAAATGGTTGGTCGCCAAAGAAAGGTACAATAGTTGTAGGGCACTAAATCACAAAATATACTGTGTTAGAATTAATCCAAGAGCTGGTCCCAAAATAGCAAAAAAAAAATTGAGCGAAAAATAGCAAATGTTATCATCAGGTGCTCATTGTCAGTTGCTCAGCCAGTTATAGACAGTAATAAGTCTTTTATCAGATAAAAATGCTGCTAATAAGTTTGGCAACTGCAGGCATGCACTGAGTAGGAATTGGTTTCAACCTATTCTTACTAAAAATTACATAACAACAATTGATTGCTAAATTTTACTTTTTGTAATACTGTATGTCTATCGAGAATAGTCTGAAAGTCATGTGGCATTGTGACAAATGGCTTGTAAAATATTGTAACTCAGAAGTATAAAGCCCATCATAGTACCATACTTTAGTCTAGAGAGAGAGAGAAAGTACCGCTGCTTTGAGACCGGCAGCTGTCGTTCCAGCTCCACCATGGTGCACCTACAGAGGAAAAAAAATAAACTGTGAGCTCAACGGAACACACAAATACAGACATTATTAGCACTATCGTGATCACACTGGAGTGCTTTCACCAAATTCTTAAGCATGCCCCATCTGAAAATTATCAGTCATTTAGCTTCCCAAAAATAGAGCATAAGGACTGGCTGGTGACCTCAAAAAATATTATACTAATAGAAGATAGTACGATTCATGCACCAAGACTAACAAGCAATGGCTTACCACTGCCTTACACTGCAGGAAAAGCCAATCATGAGGGCAGTTGTCGAGCACATAAATGGAATCTTTTGGTTCTGCCACTGCAAAAGATTCAAGAATTTAGTATGGACACAAAATAAATCCCACGATATAGTGCAACATGCACAAAATTCACAAGACGAACTTACATGTTCCCAGGCCACCCCAACCCTTGTTAATGATACCTCTCTGCCCAGTCATTTCGAGTGCTTGGACAATGGTTTCAGTCATCTTGGCTGGATCTTGAACTGGCTAGTACATCAGGGAAAATTGTAAAATTAATTAAGACATTGTGGTGGCTTTCCAAAAGTACGTATCATTTAAATTTTAGATTTCGCAGTTAGCTGAGAGTTTCTTTTTACATGTAACAGCAAACACTGATTGGAATTGGTAAAGATCCCTCTAACTAACTAGATTGCACAGAGTAGCACAACACCACAACAGCAAACTGCACCTAACAAGGAGCTCTCATAGCATTAAGCTCAATAGTACCCTACAATTTCAGGTAATATATATTTATTTATGTTTAAACCTTGTATACAGTTACATCATAGATGTCTAGCACAAGTATATTCGTGCGGCAGAGAGCAAGCACACTCAGGCAAATTATAATAATAGCCAAAAGAGAACAAAATTGCTCAGCAACCATCAACTTTCGTAGCAAACTATGGCAACACAGTTCTGAAAATGTATACATGAGATAACAGTGTATGTTCAAGTGTTCATGCCAGATTAAGTAATCCAAAGAAAAAATATAGACATCCACATCGGCATGGTCTCAAACATGCAGGTTCAACCATTTGTTTCTGTATGAACATGCAAATAGAAGATTACAATTTTTATTAAATCATATGAACACATTTTTCATAAAAATTCTAATGACACCATTTTCACTTGACCAATCTAAACATCTTTTAAATTCTAGAACGTCATATACTTCTTGAATGGCATATATAAAGTTACACGAATGACGAATGGTTACAAACTCCGATATTAAGTGTCATATGTATGAATTTAGTTGGTTTAGCTTTTCTTTTAGACAGAGTTTTAGCATTTGGTTACTCTTAAGAATGATCTCCTAGTATCAATCTACCATATTTTACTGAAACAAAAGCTAAATATTGGTACCCTCGGCCTCAAGGATACAAATAACTTCTGATATAAGATGCTGCAAAGCTTCTACTGACAAGCCAATTTCTTATTGTCTGCTTACAAAAAAGCATATATGAAGCCGTTTTGTGCAGTAGAACATGAAGAGTTTCACTAATCCACAAAGTGCATTTACTGCCAATGACATATACACAAAGTGCATTTACTGCCAATGACATATCCATATGCAACTACGTAGTTCGCCCTATTTTGTCAGGAAATTTAAATTGACACAAATCAAGAGCAACAAATGTGCCAGCACATCTTGAACAACAGGAACACAATAGGTCAACTAACGCACCGTATTAGAATGAAAACCGACATGCAGTAAATATAAGAAGGTCAAACTGATCTTACAAGGCTACCGAAACCAACATAAATGGGCATGTCACCAGCTTCAAGCCATTTCACAAGTGCTTCAGGAGGTACATAATCGGAAGCAAGATCGAGGAAGCAGAATCCAACAACATCAATCTTGGGGCCCCAATCTGCATTTAAATATATGGCAGCTTTAACCTTGAGTTACAGATCATGCACAACAAAAATTTACTGACTTGAGGATATACTTCGGAAAATTTAATGTTTACATTTTTTCTCAATAAGCTACTCCATTTGTGCATGAAACTGCAATTACAATCTCAATATTTATATTATAAAAGATTGTTAGATAATTAGCAGTGATAAGCATACACATGTTCTAGCAGGTAGTAAGGACTTTCTTATGATGTCAGTATTCCCTGAAATTTTAATCAGCTACGTTACAGTAAGCAAGCAGTTGAGATGCAACTGCCCAACTAGTTGGCACTCACAATTTAAATCTTGCCATAACCTATTGAGGAGTCTGAAAGAGTACTGGAATGATTCAAGTATGCTACATCACTGGTGACATCACCATTAGCTAGTTAACTACTCCACTTAACTTGCTATATTCAAATTTCACAAATACTAGGAGAAGGATGGAATGATATGAAGAAGGTGATGCATGGAGAAACACAAGATATCTTCAATTCCGAACTTACTATGTCAATATATGATATATCCTATCTCACAGATAATTCTGGCAGCTGTGACTTTGTCCAAAACTGCATTTGTAGCTAACTAGCTATTGCTGATCCACATTGCCATGCATAAATAGAGAACATGGACTGATAAAACCAAATAGACCTGTTACTAACTTAACTTTGCCCATTCGTATTTTGCATAGAAAATGGGGTAGAAACAAAATCATTCTATAATATAAATGTCTGTAAACTTTGGGAAAAGGCATTAACACAAATGACAAGGTTAAGAACCTTTTGGTTTTGGGACAAGATGAGGACTCCAGATGTATCCATAAGGAATGTCACTTCCAGAACCCTGTGCACCACTTAGGTATGTTACTGGACGCAGCTTCAACTTCTTTTTCCTGAATTCGTTTATCATATCCCGTATCCCAAGCCAAATCATAGAGTCAACAATTTGGTACGAAAGCTGCAAGCATAGAGAAACATTAGAAGGTAACAAACGAGCTGAGGAGATTATACTATTTCAAGAAATAAAATTTAGGGCATCCAGTTCAAGTAGTCTTTACAACGAGCTAGCAGCCAATTAGGTTGGCGCGTTGGGCTAAATGTTATAGTTGCAAAATCTGAAGACAGACACACCGGCGCATCTAAGCAACTAAAACCAGTAAATTACACAGTAAAATTTATGTCCTCAAAACACACTTGATGCTTACACCTATGACTATGGGTTCCTGAAGGCAGTACCAAGAAAGCAAGAATTTGGTTGTTGGAAAGAACTCCACATACAAATATTGTGTGCTCCTTTTCATGAAATTGCAATGATTTAGAACGGCTTCAAACTAATCACCCAATACCCTTGAACAAATAAGTAAATAAAGCAGAAACTCACTCGATATGCAGCTGGTGTTTTCACACGAGAAAGTGGATGAGGAAATTCACTAGTTGGCCTGAACAAGCAGCATAAGTTAGATCTTCAAATGACAATATTCCTCAGCAACTGTCTTAAAAAGAGAGCAGAACAACAGTGACTCACGTCCATGGCATGGTAAAGAATATATGAATGGGTACTTTTAGTGCCTCAGCCACGTGTGTATGTCCTGAAAAAATATTGAGGTCAGCAGGATCAGCAAACTCGTTATTTTACATATAGCAATGAAGTAAATTAACATTGTTATCAGGATCATAAAAGAGAATAATACGAAATATAAATAAAGTGATACAAAGGCACATGTGAAGGTTCTATGCTAGCCAACACCACGAGCAAGTGTTTTTTTGTTAGAAACTAATCTCGACAAAAAAAACTGGTCCTCTTTTGGTCGTGTCAATCAATTTTATGCATCAAGTCATGAGTTGAAGTTGATTCAGATTGTGACTAATCTAGTCTTCTCTATTCATTTCTTTTGACCATTCTTTATTCTAAATTCTTAAGTTGGTAAATGAAAGGCAATACAACATGTTAAACTTGCATAACTTTTTGGTAACAAATAACCAAATCACAAGCCCTGTCACAAAAGAGATGCCTCCGGAGAAAAGGTGAAACAAAAAGAATCCTTATGAGTTTATACTACTAAGCCAATCTCCTTATTAATGGCAAATCAAAGTAAACCATCACCATGGTAAAGCATAAATGAAGAAATTGAGAAGTCACTAGTCACTAACTCACTATAATAAAATTGTTCTGTATAAGTAAACTAAATTGATTGTTGTAAGAATGAGCCATGTGTGAACAAGGTTGTCAAGATTCGATCAATACTATAAAATTTATGATCATGTTGGAGAATCAAATCCTGGCTCTGTGTTGGATCATGATTGAGAAGAACCATGTAGATCAGTGTTCTGCACCTTGTAATCGTCATACACAAAATTTTGAGGATACAACACTAAGACGACCCTCATCATAACAACTATTTAAATGAGTATGTCCAGAATACTGCTAAACAGATCCTAAGATTGTGTACGATTGTTAATATGCAAGATTGTGTTTCAACCATAAGCTTCAGGGAAAGTAAGCACATCATAAAATAAGAATCCAACGTAAGCAAAAAATACTGACCATATGCTGGTGGTTAGCAATAATTGCATCCACTTTGAAAGGAATGCCAGTGTCAGGGTCTGGATCCTTGCATGCAGGCAGTAAGGAAAATATAATTTCTTTCATCTGCTTTCTTTGAATAGGAATTTCTGATGGGCCTGAAGGCAAAATCCTTTATTTTTTACCATATCTGCTCAGAGTGTTAAAATACCAAAGTTATTCATATATGATATAAAAGATGGGGAAAACAATTACACCACAATACAAACATACATTCAGCAAGTAATTTTGGATCTCCGCCAAGTGGGAAAAACTCTAGCCCAGCTGTCAGTATGAACTCCTTATAGTTGGCATGAGTCGCTAATCTCACACGGTGTCCATAATCCTACAATAAAGGTCACAGCTGATCTTTGTCATAACGAAAAACATCGATGTGGTGACATAGTGACATTAAAACATAGAAATATAGGGTTAACAACAATGTTAGCTTGGCTAACCTGTAAGCGTTTTCCTATAGCAACAAATGGCTGAACATCTCCCCTTGTACCCACAATAAGTATAACAATCTGCATAGGAGGTCTGTATGGTATATCTGCTCCATCCAGTGATTCTTCAACGGTAACATCACCGTAGCCATCATCTCCTCCAACATCTACTGGAGGCAAATCCAGCGTGCTTGGTACATCAACAACCACAGTTCCATCATCTTTCACCGTAGCAATCCGATTGAGCATTTTGAGCTGCGTCAAATTGGATAGGGAAGGGATTAAAATAGAGAGAAACCTCCAGCAGCTAGACAAAGATCAGTGCATCTAGATACTTGGGCATGTCCCAAGCTACTACGCAATGCCATCACAGAATGTTGAAATTTACAAATTTAACATAACTATATCATTCCAACCTGCTAAACAACTTGCAGTTTCATCAATTCCAACTTTCTAAAGAGATGCAAGTTACATATAAAAAAATCTCAGTCCCAAATATTAATGACAACCTTCATACCGAAGTTAACATTATCAACATTTTAAAAATTCATAGATTTACATAAACAGATTAAGCAGATGAATAGCTAGACAAAAAATAGTGCATCTAGATACTTGGGCATGTCCCAAGCTACTTCGCAATGCATCCCAGTATGTTGAAATTTACAAGATTTATCATAACTATATCGTTCCAACCTGCTAAAAAACTTGCAATTTCATCAATTCCAACTTTCTAAAGAGATGCAAGTTACATATTAAAAAAATCTCAGTCCCAAACATATTAATGACAACCTTCACACTGAAGCTAACGTGATCAACATTTTAACAATTCATAGATTTACATAAACAGACTAGGCAGATGAACAGTATGAAGAGAAAGCTACATGTCATCATCCAACCTTTTTCCTTATGGAAATCTTATCATCCAACAACTGTTTAGCAGGATCATTATTTTGCTTGCGTCTCTCAGTTTTTGACCTTTCCAGATTTGATGGTCCCGTAGCTTCAGTAACTATTTCAGCACCTTGATCACTCCTGGCATAGTGCTTGATCTGTGGAGGCTTCCGTTGTCTGTAAGGAAGGATGACTTGAGAATCGAAACAGCGTAAATAAAAAGATTATTACAGCGTCCATAATTCAGATACCTACATTACTGTGACATGAATGAAACTGGTACCAAATTGTATGACCAGAAAAACAATGCTCGGTTCCTTATCACATCCTCTTACTGGGTGACGGTTGTGCTATATTTTGACTCACGGGATAAACCGAGGAGAACTGAAGCAAACGTTCAGAAACATTTTGTTCATGTAAAACTATAAAAATTTATGCACCTGCTAGCGTTTCTCTGACTGTGAAAGTAGCATCTTCAAATAACCACCAATTACGAAATTACTACGTTCTGGTAAAATAGGCCACTAAAGATAGTAACAAATAATAAAATGGGAGCAAAGCTAGGAACGGTACTGTAAAGAGAAGGGCTATAACAGCGCAGCAACGTGTTTGACAGCGTAGAATGAAAATCGGGCGACCTATGTGTCAGATTCAAGCGGTGGTTACACTGACAGTGATGGTATGACAGTACCGACAGGGACGATCCACATAACCGCGCTGCGCTATATTCTGTTACAGTGTATACCGAACCAACGGCATCCCTATGATGAGCAGAGCTGAAGTAGTGCGACAATGTATTTGAGAGCTGAAATAAAATCGGGTAGCCTATGTTTCAGATGCAAGCGGTGGTTGGTAGTTGTTTCAATGTGAGAGGAATATCCAGGACATCCCCACCCAATACCACGTATCCATCTCCTGGGATTGCCTAAATTTTAGGACTCCTCGGTACTATATCTCTCGGGAAGCTAGTCAGATTTCCCTTCTTGTATCAGAACCCTAGTGAGTCATCCCTGTCTGCCCCCCACGCAAGCGGTTGCCGACGAGGAGAGATCGGGCCCCAACGGAAGGATCGAGACGGGACAGACGAGGCGTCTTACCTGGGGCGGAGGAGACGTCGAGGGCGCCGCCGCCGCCGAGGCGTCCGGGGCTGGGCTGTGCGCCGTCTCTACCGCTTCCTCTTCTCCTCCGACTGCCGCTACCTCTTCCACGCTCTTGCCTCCCCCGCCGCTATCCTCAGCCGCGGCCATTTGTATCCGCCGCTACTGCTCCGGAGATTCCAGACTTGCCGCGGCGGTTGCTCCCTGTCCCCCTCCGGCTGCGGCTCCTCCTGCGGTTGCGGCGGGGAGGGGAAAGGGAGCGGCTGCAGGATTCGCGCTGGCGGTGGCGGTCGGCCCCGCCGGTAGCGCTACGGAGGAGAGGAAAGCTGCGATCTTTCTTTGTTTCCTTTTTGTATCTGGACCTCGTTTGTTCTTTTTTCGAACGACGAAACGAATCCAACCTGACCTGACCGAGCTGTCAAGCCACACAGGAGACAGACAGACAGACGGAAGGAATTAATTGATTCATGGAATCAAGAAAATATCTCTGCTAAATCGATTAATTATTAATTACTCCTTCGTTATTTATTTATTTGATAGATAATTATTAATTACTCCTTCATTATTTATTTATTTGTACTGAAAATGATTATAAATCGATTAATTATTAATTACTCCTTCGTTATTTATTGATTTATTTGACAGAAAATCCTATGTTATAAATCCTATGCTATAAATAATAAATAGGAGGAGCAGACTCTATAATAAAATAAAGAAAGTGATTAGCAAGAAGTTGTGGAGGGGCGGCCTGATGACACGGACGAACTGCCCCACATTCCTGGTGAGGTGAAGTGGGTGGCCGACGACGGCGGTTGTACTGTTGACCGGACGGGGCTTGCCTGCTCCGCTTCCTTGCTCCCATCCGTGCTCCCCCTCCATCGGACGGTCCTTTCTTTTCCGCCTCCTTTCTCTCGATTAAAAAACAAATCGCAGTAAAAAAAACAGCAAACCGGTTCACGCCTTCTCCTTGTACAGAGCAACAATGGCCGATTGGAAGCCCCGGCGAGGTCCCAGAGCATGTGCGGGCTATCGGCCTCGGCGAGGTCCCAGAGCGCGACCGCCATACTGGCGCATGCGAACATGAGGATTCAATCACTCCGCCGGCATTACTCGGGAACTACCTCGGCAAGCCGCGCAAAGTGCAGGAGCCGCTCGTGCACGGTGGCCAGGACGGCTTCTCCTCGTCACTGCCGCCGTCTTCCGGCTCTTCCACAACGTCGTGGATCACGCAGTTCAGGCTGATCGCTGTGGCCGTGGACTCGTGGGCTTCCTTGTCTTGGTCCTCCGATGGCTTTGGAGCAAGCATCTAGCTGAGTAGAACTAATGGGGCGGATACGGTGCTGCACGCTGGTGGTCGCGAACGGCGACTGGGCGATTGGATTGTGCTCTTGCAGCCTGTAACCGCTCCATCGCCATGCGCCTCGGCCGTAATCCGTAAATTTTCTTGTTGTGATTTTAACTGGGAGAAAAAACTGAAAATAGGTGGGGACAGGAAATAACTAGACCGTCCGATGGAGGGGGAGCACGGATAGGAGCAAGGAAGCGGAGCAGGCAAGCCCCATCCCTGTTGACCGCGATCCTCCGTGCCGTGCGGCGGTTGGTTCTCATCCATCTTCCGTTAGGGCACCTCCAACGGAGACCCGCAAACGGACACAAAAGCGGACCGAATCTGTCCCACTAGTAGAAAAACCACCTTTCGTCCAGAGCCACCCCAGGCATTAATCCCGATTCATAGAAAAACCGGGACCAATGCCTGGCACTGGTCCCGGTTCGATTTGCCAGCCCCGTGGACCATTGGTCCCGGTTCGGTTGGGGACATTGGTCCCGGTTCGTGCACGAACCGGGACCAATGCTCCAGTGCCGGACACGTGGCGTGCCGCGGAGCTTTGGTCCCGGTTCGTGGCACGAACCGGGACCAATACCCCTCCCCTGCCTATAAATAACCCACCCCCTCTCTTCTCTCTCTTTTTTTTTCTGGTTGGATTGGTGGGAAGTGGGTGCTAGTTTTTTTTTCCTTTGCCACGCACAAGATGTGTTCGATGAAATGCCCGAGCCACACTTAAGTTCACACAAGATGATATCCTCGGCCGAGGTTAGCAACTTTATCCTTTTCATCTGTAATTGATACAGAAATATTGCACGTGTCGATGTACGGTGGTCATTTCACTATTCAAGATGTTATTGTAATGGTATTTGATAAACTTAATTATATGATGCAGATGGATGCACGGATGCGATGGATGTACGGCGAACGACGCAGTTCCGAGTTTATTGCAGGCCTGCATAAATTTCTCGAAGTGGCTGAGGCAAACAAAGTGGATAATTTTATGCCTTGTCCATGTGAGAAGTGTCGGAACGTCAGGGAGTACTCTGACCCGAGAACCATTCAAGACCACGTGATTCGGAGAGGTTTCATGCCCAGCTATAATTGTTGGACCAAGCACGGAGAAAGAGGGGTTAGGATGGAAGACAATGAAGAAGAGGAGGATGATGACAACTATCCTATGTTCCCTGAGGAATGCGGTGATACTGTAATGGAAGACGTTGAAGAAGAAGGAGGTGAACATCGGGCATCAGATGAGCCCGCTGATGGTCTTGGTGGGGTCATTTCTGATGCAAAGCGAGAATGCGATACAGAAAAGGAGAAGCTAAAGTTGGAGGCCATGCTAGAGGATCACAAAAAGTTGCTGTACCCAAATTGCGAAGATGGCAGCACAAAGCTCGGTACCACACTGGAACTGCTGAAATGGAAGGCAGAGACTGGTTGTTCTGACAAGGGATTTGAGAAGTTACTGAAAATAATGAAGCCGAAGCTTCCAAAGGATAACGAATTGCCCGAGACTACATACGAAGCAAAGAAGGCTATCTGCCCTCTAGGATTAGATGTGCAGAAGATACATGCATGCATTAATGACTGCATCCTGTACCGCGGTGAGGAGTACGAGAATATGGATAAATGCCCGGTATGCAATGCACTGCGGTACAAGATCAGACAAGATGACCCTGGTGATGTTGAGGCGATGACGAGCCCCCCGGAAGAGGGTTCCTGCTAAGGTGATGTGGTATGCTCCTATAATACCACGGTTGAAACGTCTGTTCAGAAACAAAGAGCATGCCAGGTTGTTGCGATGGCACAAAGAAGAGCGTAAGAAAGACGGGAAGTTGAGACACCCCGCCGATGGGTCCCAGTGGAGAAAAATCGACAGAGAGTTCCCGACATTTTCAGATGACGCAAGGAACTTAAGATTTGGTCTAAGTACAGATGGCTTTAATCCTTTTGGGGAGCAGAGCTCCAGTCATAGCACTTGGCCCGTGACTCTATGTATCTACAACCTTCCTCCTTGGTTGTGCATGAAGCGAAGTTCATTATGATGCCAGTGCTCATCCAAGGCCCGAAGCAACCCGGCAACGACATTGATGTGTACCTAAGGCCATTAGTTGATGAACTTTTGCAGTTGTGGTCCGAACCAGGTGTACGTGTGTGGGATGAGCACAAACAACAGGAATTTGACCTACGAGCGTTGTTGTTCGTAACCATCAATGATTGGCCTGCTCTTAGTAACATTTCAGGACAGTCAAACAAGGGATACAATGCATGCACGCACTGTTTAGATAAGACTGAAAGTATACATTTGGGAAACAAGAACGTGTACCTGGGGCATCGTCGATTTCTTCCGAACAGTCATGCCGTAAGAAAGAAAGGCAAGCATTTCAACGGTGAGGCAGATCGCCGGAAGAAGCCTAACCTCCCTGATGGTGATGTTATATATGACATGGTCAAGGATTTAGAAGTAATCTTTGGAAAGGGTCCTGGCAGTCTATCTGTTCCGAATGACGCTGACAACCACGTACCCATATGGAAGAAGAAATCTATATTTTGGGAGCTACCCTATTGGAAAGTCCTAGAGGTCCGGTCTTCAATCGACGTGATGCACGTGACGAAGAATCTTTGCGTGAACCTGCTAGGCTTCCTGGGCGTGTATGGGAAGACAAAAGATACACCAGAAGCACGGGAGGACCAGCAACGTATGAAAGACCCATACAACAAGCAGACGGATAAAGGGCGTCAATACTTAAGCAGCTACGCTCTTACCAAAGCAGAGAAGGAAATCTTTTTTGAATGCCTGAGCAGTATCAAGGTCCCGGCTGGCTTCTCGTCAAATATAAAGGGAATAATAAATATGGCAGAGAAAAAATTCCAGAACCTGAAGTCTCATGATTGCCACGTGATTATGACGCAGTTGCTTCCGGTTGCATTGAGGGGGCTTCTACCGGAAAATGTTCGAGTACCCATTGTGAAGCTATGTGCATTCCTCAATGCAATATCTCAGAAGGTCATCGATCCAGTAACTCTACCAAGTTTACAGAAGGCTGTGGTCCAATGTCTTGTCAGCTTCGAGTTGGTGTTCCCCCCATCATTCTTCAATATTATGACGCATCTCCTGGTTCACCTAGTCGACGAGATTGCCATTCTCGGTCCTGTATTTCTACACAATATGTTCCCCTTCGAGAGGTTCATGGGAGTCTTGAAGAAATATGTTCATAACCGTGCTAGGCCAGAAGGAAGCATCTCAAAGGGCTATGGAACAGAGGAGGTCATTGAGTTCTGTGTTGACTTTATTCCTGACCTTAAGCCGATTGGTGTTCCTGAATCGCGGCATGAGGGGAGACTGAGTGGAAAAGGCACGCTAGGAAAGAAAGCACTGATATGTAGGGACGGGCATTCTTTAACTCAAGCACACTACACAGTTCTACAAAGTTCCACCTTCGTGGCTCCGTATATCGAGGAACACAAGAATTATGTACGCTCCAAGAACCCGGGGAGGATGACTCCTGGATTAAAGAAAAACACATGGAGACTTTCGGCAGTTGGTTGCGATTACAGCTCATGAATGACACCACTGTCGGAGATCAGCTCTACTTGTTGGCCGCGTCACCATCTTCGACTGTATTGAATTTCCAAGGGTACGAGATAAATGGGAATACATTTTACACGATCGCCCAAGATAAAAAGAGCACCAACCAAAACAGTGGTGTCCGCTTTGATGCAACAGACGAGAATGGGCAAAAGGACACATACTATGGTTACATAGAGGAGATATGGGAACTTGACTATGGACCTACTTTTAAGGTCCCTTTGTTTCGGTGCAGTTGGGTCAACATGAAGGGAGAAGGGATAAAGGTAGACCAGCTGTACGGAATGACAACAGTGGATCTCAAGAATCTTGGTTGTTACAGGAACGAACCATTCGTCCTAGCCAATGATGTGGCTCAGGTTTTCTATGTGAAGGACATGTCCTCCAGACCGAAAAAAAGAAAAAATAAGCAAACGAATACATCAGACGATGAGCCAAAGCGTCACATAGTTCTTTCAGGGAAAAGAAACATCGTGGGAGTCGAGGACAAGACAGACATGTCAGCAGATTATGATAAGTTTGATGAAATTCCGCCCTTCACAGTGAAAACTGACCCAAGCATCCCGTTAAATAATGAAGATGCTCCATGGTTACGGCCGAAGCGATCATAGGCCAGGGACATACGCGAAGAAGGGTTCATGGCATTTATGTAAATCAATGTAATGTATTAAACCTTTATGTGATGTGTAGTAATGTATTAAACCTTTATGTGGTGAAAACCATAATACACGAAATGGGAGTTTCCACCTAGAAGAAATGGGTTATATCACATGTGAGTTTTCTTTTTTGTTTTCTGTTAATTAATTGCATGACGACCGGTGAAACACGCGTGGTAGGTGGTTGTCGGCTCCCACACCTCCCGTGGGAACCTCTCAAACCTCAGCTTCGTTAGGTACAGCCTTCAGAAGAAAACTCCAACGTCTTACACGCGCTCGAAAAAGTTGGAACAAAACACACGGTTCCCCCTGCATACAGCCCGACGGTGGCTCGTGAGTGCCCGCATATCAAATGCACCGTAGGACGTAGCTAGGGAACCCGAATGTTTTGTGTTTGAGCGCCACTTCGATCCAAGCAGCGGTAAGACGTCTCTGATGATCTACAACCGTCCGGCAAGACATCTCTGATGATCTGCAACCGTTTGGAACGGTCGCAGGTCATCAGAGACGTCTTGCCGCTGGTTGCCCAAAGATGCCTCTCCGAGTGACGCTGGAATGTTTTGTGTGAGTGAGTAACCTGTCTGAGGAGGGGGGCTATATATAGGGTACGTGTGCTTCTTTAGTCCCGGTTGGTAACACCAACCGGGTCATGTGGCTCACGAAGTGGTCGTGATACTGCTGATCCAACAGCTCACAATCCCTCAAAAGAAACACACCCCTGATCCAACGTCTCACAAGCGCTTGAAAGAAACACACGATCCGTGTGCTTCTTTAGTCCCGGTTGGTAACACCAACCGGGACTAAAGGCGGGCTTTGCGGTCACGACACGTGTCCTCCCCCAGCGCTGCCCTGGGCACGTGTCCTCCCCCAGCGCTGCCCTGGAGGTCTTTATATATTGTCGCCGACGGGGTAAACCCTAATCCACCATTCCTAGCCACGAACGCATCGTCTCCACGAGACGGATCCGCCACGCCCGCCGCAGCGCCTTCTGGACGAGGTCGAGCGTGCTCGGCAGAACGCGCTTGGGCGCAACCGCGGGAGCCTATCCCGCCGTATGCCCACGAGCCCGGCGTGGTACCGCCGCACCTCCACCTGGCGCCGCTGCACCTCCACCAGGCGCCGCCGCTCCTCCCGCGGAGGAGGAGGAGGACGACTTCGACTGGAGCGACGACGGGGAAGAGGGTTGTGGGTTGCAGATACAGGAGACCATGGAAGCCTCCTTCCAGTCTGTCCGCGACTACCCTGTCCAGCGAGCCAAGACTTCCTACCAACTCAAGCGAAGGAGGCTTCCAAGCTGGATTGGGCGCTGAAAGACTCATCCTCCATGGATCTTGCCCTCCGCCACAAACGTGCGCGCGAGAACCGGGCGGCCGCCCACGGGGCTGGCTCCTCCCGCCGTTCCCCCTAATCCTACGGCCTTCGAGCCAGCAAGTCCGTTTATGTAGAATAATGTTGGTGATGTTGGATCAGGGGTGTGTTTCTTTCAAGCGCTTGTGAGACGTTGGATCATGTGTAATAATGTATTAAACCTTTTATGTAATGCATTCTATGGAATGTATTAAACCTTGATGTGGCTCACGAAGTGGTCGTGATACTACTGATCCAACAGCTCACAATCTCTCAAAAGAAACACACCCCTGATCCAACGTCTCACAAGCGCTTGAAAGAAACACACGATCCGTGTGCTTCTTCCTTATTGGTGGGATTCCCTTTAGTCCCGGGTGGTGGCTCACAAAGTGATATCCAACAGCTCACAAGCCTTCAAAAGAAACACACCCCTGATCCAACGGCTCACAAGCGCTCGAAAGAAACACACGATCCGTGTGCTTCTTCCTTATTGGTGGGATTCTCACTATATATATGTAGTCATGCATGGCCTCCATTGGCATAGCACATCTAAACTCATATCTGCAACCTCATCACTCTCCCATGGCTTCCACCGTACCCACTCTAACCTACTCGGAGGCGGAGGCGCTTTGCGCCTCGAACTACCCCTGCCCGCCCGGCTACGACGTCCCCGCCGGCTGGAGGCTGAGCACCGGAGGCGTGCCGGTCCCTCCTGTCCCTCAAGGTTTGGCACGCCGGGCGGCCATCACGAACCACTACTACCTCGAGCTCACTCCGGCGCAGCGGATGGATCCCCGCTGGCATCCCGACTACCGCCCGACTTGGGACGCCTTTTTCATCAATCGGCGTGAGAGGGCGCTCGCCAGGTACGAGGAGGACGGCCCGCCTCCTTCGAACATCAACGAGGCCGGCCGTCGGCTGTGGTGGAGCGGCCGGACTCTCCAGAGCGTCATGAACTACATCACGGCCGGCGATAACCCCCGCCTGCGCTACCCTCGCTTCCAGTCCAGGCGAGCGCCGCCCGACGACAACGACGATGACGGCGGCGACTACGACGACTACGAGGACGAGTATTATAGGCCTAGGCAGGAGTATGACTAACCTGAGCCACATCGTTGGTTAGGACAAATGGTTCGTCTATGTATGACGACGATCGTGTAAACTGTTTGTCTATCTACGACGACGATCGTGTAAAATGTATTCTTTATCTCTGCATTTCCAACTAATGATCTTTAGCATCTGAATAAGTAATCTGGTTTTGAGTTAGTTATGCAAAAGATAAATGAATTAAATAGTTTTTATCTGGTTTCTTCTGCATTTTACAACACCAAACATTCATCTTACAAATATAGGTTCACTGAAATTGTTCTGCATTTACTTCTGCTTACGGATTATTTGTCGAATTTCGACTTACGAATTTAAAGATATGAATTTATCCATATTAAATTGAAAATGACAATAATAATGTAAAATTGATTTTGGATTATTTATACAAATTCAAACACTTTTCACGTTGAAAGTTTTGTCAATTCAAAATATGCAATAAAGTTAATGCATTTTTAATTGAAAATGGCAAAATGGCTAATAGTTTGGATAGTTAGAATAATTATTTTAGAAAATAGAAAATGGTTTTGGATTGTTTATTCAAATTTAAACACTTTTCATGTTGAAAGTCTTTTCAGATTAAAAACCATTTGAAATTCATATTCAAACACCTAAATAAGAAAAAAAGGCGGGAACAACATTCAGAACTGAAAAGTTTGAAATAATTTTGAAAAAGGACTCTTTGGTCCCGGTTTATACGAAGAACCGGGACCAATGAGTCCATATACGCGCGAGCGAATCTGGCATTAATTGTCAGGGCATTGGTCCCGGTTGCTGCTACGAACCGGGACCAATGAGGCATTGGTCCCGGTTGATGGCAGCAACCGGGACCAATGACCCTGGCTATAACTGCCTCGGCCTCTTCTCCTTCCCTGATTCATTCCCAGAAACGCCTAAGGACCCAGACGGACGCCGGAGCGAATTTACACCGTCAGGCTTCCCGACCCACGCCGCCGACCCACGCCGCACCCCGCCGCCGCCGTCGACGTCCGCGGCGCCCTCGACGCCCGCGCCGCCTGCACGCCGCCCGCCCGTGCCGCACGTCGCCGGCCTCCACGCGTGCCCGTGCACGTCGACGCCGACGCTCCGCCGCCGACGCACTCGCCTCCGCCGTCCACCGCACCTCCAGGGCCCCTAGGTGAGCCATTGCGTCGTGGCCACCGTCTCTGGCTCGGCAGCGCCGCCGGAAACAGAGCCGCCGCCGGAGCACCCTTTTTTTTAGAGTTAGCCGCTGACGGGTGGGTCCCACCCGTCAGCGTTTTAATCATTTTCACTCGTGGAAAAAAAATAAAATTGGGCCAGGCCATTTATTTTTTTCACTCCTCTTCCGAATTTATGAATTAGCAGAAACTTTCAAACCTGTAGGCATATTTGAAAATCAATAACTCGAGATTTATAAGTCGAAATAATTCAAACCAAAATTCTCTGGATAGCTTATGAAAATGTGTGTGCAACTAAACTAGTTTCACCCTGTTTAGATTAATATTAATTGCTGGGTATTTAGAATAGTACAGAACGTTAATTATGTAAATTTGTTTGTTTTCTAATACTCTAATAATCCAAAAATTATGAATCCAATTGTGTAGAGAATTTGGTAGATCATTTTGAGTCAAATCCAATTGTGTTGCCTTCTAGATAGAAGTAGCTATATGTAGAATTTTAGATTGTATTTTTGTGAGCAATAGAGAATAATTGATGAATTAAATGGTGTGTGACTAGATGATAAAAGTATTTGAATTTGATACTAATTTGAATTGAATTAAACTTCAATTGTTTTGACTTCTATATGGCAGTAGATGTTTGTAGAATTTTAGATTGTATTTTTGTGAGCAACAGAAAAATTTATGTTAGGAATTGTTAGTACTGTGTTAGGAAAAATTAAGAAATAGCTTGTTTAATCATATTTAAAGTGTTAGCAAAATTTATGTGTTAGCAAAATTAACAAATTTAACTTTGTATTCACATATGCATTCACATATCCGATTCACATTTTTGTGGGTAGATGTATCTTGACATATGGAACAAGTTACCCAACTAAAGTTTTGTGCATTGTTCTTAATTTGCAGAAACTATGGAACGAGACGAAAATCAGGAAAACATCCTCGAGGATATAATCCGCGGGCCGGAAGATGTTGGCGATGTCACCTCGCAGTTTTTGAACAACTCCGGTGAGGGAGATGAGTCTCTCAACCGAAGAGACGGCTCCGGTGAGGTAGAACCCGACGGCTGGGGTGAGGGAGAAGTCGGCGAGGAGAAGCCGACGAGGGAGAAGCCGAAGGCTCCGGTGGAACATTAAATGTTGCAAACTCCGGCGAGGTGCATATACATATATTAATGAAGCCGAAGATTGTATTAATTAAGCCTCTGCTGTCTATATACATATATTAACGCTCTTTCTTCTTTTAGCCCTCCGGATCGAGCAAATCTTCTGTAAGGACAAAACGAGGCCCAGCCAAAAAGTTGGGCGACCAAGAAAGGTACAGGATCGAAAAAGTCGCTGAAGACGGCACACCGACTGCTCCCCCTGGTGTTAAAAATAAAATGGTAAAGCAATGCGGAGTTCTTGTTAGGGACTACATCCCGATCACCGTTCGAGAATGGCATCAGCCAAAGGAGGGAGGAGTAAGATATGTCGGCGAGGAGGGCAAAGAAAGACTTTGGAGAAAGCTCATGCTTAATTTCACCCTGGCGCCAGAGGTGGATCCAGATGAGGAGGATCCAAATGAGGCAGAAAAGATTGCCCGGAAAAACATGGAGCAAAAAGTCAGGGACTGGGCTCTTAAGAAGATGGCCGAGCTATTCAAGAACTGGAAGAAAAGATTGAACACGAGTTTGTCCAGAAAAATAAGACTCCGGACTTCGATAAAGGGTATGAGAAGATAAGGACTACTGGGAAGAATTTGTGGCGTACAAGAAATCGGAGGAAGCTCAGGAAAAGTCTGCAAAAAATAAGGCAAATGCTGCTAAAAAGATCTACCACCATACTATGGGGGCTGGTGGCTACGCTTTTAGCATGCCTAAGTGGGAGAAACTTGAGGCGGACCTGCTGGCTAAAGGGATCACTCCAGAGCCACTCGCATGGATCGAACGGGCAAGAAATTGGTTTTACGGGCATGGGGGCACGTTGGACGCAGAAGGGAAGTGCATATATAACAGAAGACACAAAGATAATCCCCTACTACCCCAAGGCATTAGAAATGCAGTAAAGGATGTTGCAGAGGGACGGTTCATTCCCGATAGAGAGGATGACGAGCTCACACGCGCCCTTGGGAATAAGGAACACGACGGACGGTTACGAGGCGTACCAGGCTCCAAGCCCAAGACAATTGCGATTCCCGAGCACAGGAAGAAATTTCCTGATAGAAGCCATCAGAGGAGAAAGGAAAGGGAGGCAATGGAAGCACGCGCTGCTGCAGACCGGCTGCGTAATATAGAAGAAGAATTAAAGCGGCAGAAGGATCAAATTGCCGCACTTAGCCAGCAAGGTACTAGCGGCCAATCTCAGCGGCACATGGTAGAAGCTGCATGCGATGGTACCGGCGGCCCATCGAATCGGAAAAGCAGCGTGGCTTCCACGGAGCTCCAGGATGGTACTGATGATGCAGTGACGGTGGCTCCACTTCGTCGCTACCCAGTGGATGATATCACGGAGAGCACACCTTGTGAGATGCATGTGAAAGTTTTTAACTTAACCATGAAGGTGGCGGTCGGCTATGTCGTACCAATTGGACCTAATCCAACTTACCATTTCTCTCCGGTTCCAAATGGCTACGCTGTTGTCGCGGTGGATGAAGTGATGAAAGATTTTGAGGAGCTGAAGCTGAACACCCTGCAGGTGAAGATGGGGAGGTGCTTGAACTTGGAGAAGCCAAGAAAGCGACCATTCTATGGCCAAAGGAATTCATCGTGCTTCCGAACTGGCAGCCAAGGCCATCGACTCCTCACCAGTCTCCAGCGCAACAGTCCTCTTCACCGCCTCAGCATTCTCCAGCGCAACAGTCCTCTTCACCGCCTCACCAGTCTCCAGCGCAGCCGTCTCCGCCGCCGCGTCAGCCGTCTCCGCCCACCGCTCGTACTATGAGGGGTAAGCGATCACCGAAACGTAAAAGGTCGCCCCTCCCAAAGTACCTCATAAGAATCTTCCCATTAGACCTTATGACAGGACTGTAGCGGAAAACGCCGCGGAGGTGGCTGCCTACAATAAGACTTTTTTTGCACCAAAAAAGCCCGAGCAAAAGCCGGTATACGATGAAAAATCCAAAAAGTGGGCTAAGTCCTTCCTTGCGCAGCCATCCCAAATATCGATGAATCTGCAATCTGACTATGGTCGTGAACTTAGTAAGCTAGCACGTGCCCAGTCTGAGCAGAACAAGGAAAGAAGTGCAAAAAGCGGGAAACAAATTGCCCAGCTCGGACAGCAGAAAAATCAATCGGTCCCCCGCTCATAGTGTGTTCCGATATCGACAAGGACTTCAGAGCCGATATGGATAAGGACCTGCAATTATTGGACCCCAGAGCCATAGCTGCTGCTAGAGAACATGGTATCACTGTATCGCAGGCCATGGAAAATGCTACCGCCATGGGTATGACTCTTGGTCAACTTTTAGGCTATGAAGATCAGCCAATGTTAGAGATAGCACGGAAATATGTCACAGGGGAGTCTATGGTCAGTAATGAGGAGCTCACGCGTCTATCAACACATATGCGAAATCTGCACAACTGGTACATGGTGCACACATCAAAGAAGGACGCGAAGGAGTGGATTGCGGTGGACGTTCGAGTGGAGCATTTCTTCAAACCTTACAGTATACAGGTTCAAATGACTGAACTGTTTCAGTTATTCAATCAGCGCGCCCTCGACAAATCTATCCTCAGTTGCTATTGTCTGTAAGTGATTTATTTTCGTAATTAAGTCTCTAGCTCAGCTCGTTCATTGCCTGTATTATATTATCCTGACTATATATATATCCTTTTGTACGCTATTATGTAGAATGAAGATGATGGAATGCAAAACATCTAGACATTATGAGGTTGGGTTCGTTGACCCATATATCGTTAATGAACATACGTTACGCAATCACCCCAGAGACGTGGAGCATGACCTGACCACCTCTTTAATCAAGCAAAACTTCTGTACGGAAATACTATTTCCTTACAACTTCAAGTGAGTGTTTCTGTCTTGTACATATTTTTATTTGGCTTTCTCGATGTTAAGTGTAATTGATGAGCTATGCATGTCTGCTTTATGTAAACGTCCGCAGGTTCCACTGGATTCTGCTAAGCATTCAAGTTGACAAGTCCATAGTTGAAGTCCACGACTCATTAAGTTGGGACCAAGCGACGTGGACCGAAATGAAAGAAATGCTCAATAAGTAATTTCAATCATTATCGCATTATATCGGCCTCTTTCGTTCGTTTCCTGATATCAAGTAATTAATAACTCCTTTGTTCATTTTTTTGCCAAAGCAGGTGTTGGACACTATTCAAACAGAATGTAGAAGGTCCATTCAAAGATGAGCTAACTTATATATCGGTGAAAAGTCCGCAGCAGCCACCGGGGAGTAATTTATGTGGATTCTACGTTTGCGAGTTCATTCGCGAGTTGACCTCTGAGCGGAGAACAACTTCTTTGAGCAAAATGCGGGAGAAGCTCGACCCAGAACGGCGCATACGAGCAATTCAAGAGGAATTGGCGGGATTTCTGCTTAGGGAGGTCATCGATGAAAGGGGAGAACATTATGCTGCGGACGATGAACTACATATGTGATCTATCTCCATGTAATTAAATAGTTGTATTCTCGCAAGAGATCGAATATTAATTATATATGCATCAACGTGTACTGTGTATATAGTAGAGCGTATAATATGCGTA
The DNA here is from genome assembly GCA_947311845.1 of Poa pratensis. Classification (NCBI taxonomy): domain Eukaryota; kingdom Viridiplantae; phylum Streptophyta; class Magnoliopsida; order Poales; family Poaceae; genus Poa; species Poa pratensis. The sequence continues at coordinate 1,914,574 of CAMZMU010000093.1, read as the reverse complement.
CGGAAACGATGGAGAGCACGTCGGCGATGCGAAGAAGGGGGAGACGACGGAGGCACCGGCGAGAGGGAGAGGGAGAGGGGGCACCGGCGAGAGGGAGACCCTAAACCCTAAATAAATAAAAACACTCATTGGTCCCGGTTCGTAACACGAACCGGGACCAATGAGTCTCCCCCACGCCCAGCCAGAACTGGCCACGTGGGCATCCATTGGTCCCGGTTCGTGGCCCAACCGGGACTAGCATTAGTCCCGATTGGCTAGTCCCGGTTGGGCAACCGGGACTGATGGCCCAGCCGAACCGGGACCATAGACCATTTTTCTAGCAGTGTCCGTTTGGGGTGGACTGCGGACATATTTTGGGCCTTTGTCCGTTTAGGTGGGGGTGCCCCCAACGGGCACAAAACAAGTAAGCAAAAAAAAAGACGATCTAAAATTAATATTACATATATTTAGGGTTCGAAGGCCCCACGGGCCAGTGACACAAAAACTAAAAAAGGAGCCTGGCTAGTGGCTCCGTCGGTGGGAATAGGGCGGCGCCGGCGCCGTCGTAGGGGAAAATGGGCGGCGCGGGCTGGCCCCTCGGGATCCTGCGGCCACGCCGATGGCGACGCGTACGCCTGGCCCTCCCCATCCTGTGGCCACGGTGACCACAGCACCTGCCACCATGCGCGCTCGGCGGCCGCGGCCTCCTCCTCCTGGTGAGCACGTTCCGCCGCCTCCTCCGCCGACGCACGGAGCGCGGCCGCAATGTCTGGCCATTGCGCCAGCTCGTCGAGGTTGGAGGCGTCGATGGCCGCCTGGAGGTCGGCGTCCTCGTCGACGGGCGGCTGGGGCTGGGCGCCTCTGTACGCCGCCCAGTTGGGCGGCGCGGCTTCCTCCTCCGTCTTCACGGGGCCGAAGTCGTCGTCGACGTCGCCGTCCTCCCAGTCGAGGTCGGAGTCCTCATCCTCCGCGGGCCCCTGGTAGCCCTCCGGCGCCTCCGCCGCGAAGGCCTGGCACCGCCGCGCGTCGTGCTCCAGTTCGAACCACCGGTCCCAGAGCGGGAAGTTGAGGGCGTAGGCGGGGTCGTTGACCAGGTCCGCCTGCAGGAGCGACCGCCGGCGCAGGATCTCCTCCGTGCGCGCCCTGTCGGAGCGAGGAACGGGCGACACTGGGACGCGGCGGCGGTTGAGGTGCCACCCGCCCAGGAGGTGAACGTCGCCCCACGGCAGCGGCGCTGCCACCTCCCAGTAGATCTGGGCCACGTCCTTGGAGACGCGGGCGCGCTGGGCCAGGCGGCGCGCGTTGCGTCGGCGCGTCTCCTCGGCGCGGGCAGCCGCATCGGAGGCAACCGCGCGGGCGGCGGAAGCTCGGGAGCTCGACGCCTCGTGGTTGTTCCGGCCACCCTTCCACCACGAGGGCTTCTTCATCGCCGGCCGGCGACAAGCTCTAGGGTTTGGCTAGGGTTTGGGAGCGAGATGCGGCGGGAGTGGACTGAGAAGTGGATGGGGACGCCGGCCACCACCGGTCCCCATTTAAAAAGGACCCAGCGAGGTAGCCGAAGCGGCCACTCTCGCTGGCATGTGTGGGCTAGGGGCGGACAAGGGTGGACAGGGGAGGACACACGCCGTGTCCGCGGCTCCCCAAACCTGGACCAAACTTGGGCCGAGTTTGGTCGAAAACGCGTGTCCGTGCGGACACTTGTCTATTTACGCTGCCCCGTTGGAGGCTCCCTTGTCCGTTCGGACAAAATCGGACACAGCTGGTCGTTTGCGAGTCTCGGTTGGAGGTGCCCTTACACCTCACCTGATACTTTGTCTATATATATATACTTTTTTATTTTTTAAAAATACCACCCTACTTGCTGCAATTAATGTCTCTATATAAACATACAAGGTAGCCACAGCGATCACGGAAAATGGTCTCACCATTCTCCCCACGTGCATTGTACTAATTTTTTTGTCACCATAACTAGCTTACCTTTCATTTTTTGGAAAAGCTACACGGAGGCGCCGCACGCACACCCTCTCCATACGGCGGTTCTTTTCGTGTGTGATTTTCCCCTAATAGAGAGCACATGCATGCAGAAAACTAGTGACATCATCACATTAATTGTACATTTCGAAAATTCAAAATGTTTTATCCTCTAAACCGTTATTCCGATTAGTGATCCGTTTTAAACCGTTAGGTTCGTCTCGACGAGTGCTTCAAAACTAGATCTCATGTTGCTAGGTTTTGAACAACTTTTTTTTCTGGACCAGTTACCAGATTAGCAGCATACAACTACCACAATAATTATACATGGTTATAAGATTAATTTTTACACATTTTTTACAGTTGTGATGACATCTACATTCGGGTGTGACAAACTTTTTTGTCGCACCAGTTACAATTTTAAAACACTATGGTAACCAGATTAGCATCGAAACAATTACTATGATAATTGTACATGGTTATGAGATAATTTTGTAGCCATTTTATACACATTACAATAGTACGTACAACTAGAAAGTAAGAGTTCAACTATTTTCAAGACCTACGAGATGATATCATTCAATAAAATGTAGTATCATGCAGCATTACATTGGTCCAGAATGGTGTACAGTAACCTGGTAACCAAGTTATTATAATATGGTAAGTGAATGATAATAATCTGGTAAATACTGATAAAGAAAAAAAGTTGTCGAAACATATCAACATGGGATCTAATTTCATAGATCTCTTCGCGACTAAGCCAACGGTGAAAACGAATTTTAAATCGGATTATTGGTTTGAGAGATAAAAGTTTTTTAAGTTAGACATCGTAAAGAATCTAGAATGACATCATCGTCCACGTCATTGCATGCATGTTAATTTCGAGCCGCCGCACGGGAGGACCAGGATGCGGCGCCGCTCCGTAGTCATGTCCTTCATTTTTAGGGTTCTTTAGAACGTGCAACATCATGCCCCTCCTGTTAGGGTTCTTCACACTACTGCTCGCGTCACCATTTTGCTTCCTTTCACAAGTCGCTCATCTTTAGGGGGGTTAGTTCAACTAGATCTATTATTTTCGTTTCTGTGTTAAATTACACCTTGTATGGACATTTCCAGCACGTAGTAATCCATGGACCATGCCAGCTTTTAGTTGCAAAGTACTATGGATTAGATTCCACTAACTTGATCCAGCTTTTTCTAAAAACTTGATCCCAGCTTCTTGTTCCGTTAACAATAATTCTTTATTTTTCCAGTTTCTATATGCACACCATGAACGAGTACTTAGTTATAAACCCTGTTGTCCTCAGAACAAAAAACCTGTTATCTTACATGTAAGTTATTTTCCAAGCAGTCTATTATGATACATGCATTGTTAAATTGAACTTTAACAAACCCAAAAAACATTGTTGTCCTCCCACCCTTTTTATTTCTACATGCTACGGTCGTATCGTGCGCTCATGAGATACGTGTATTGCATATGTTGCTTGCAAACGCTCACAAACAGCGTACCAAATTTTGTGTTTTATCCACATTTTTTAACATGCACCATGACTATCATTGCATCTGTTGGACAAACCTTTTCTGAAATCCAGAATTAGCATTTGTCTCTAAGCACATCCGGTCGCAAATTTTGTATTCTTCACTAATGCATTGCCAGAGATGATCCCCTAGTTGCTGCACTATCGGAACAAATAAATCCTGGTTGCAGATATTCATGTGCGTCAAAATAAAATGCCTTTCCAAAATTATCATGAAACTGAATTAGCTTTTATTTTTCTGTTCTGAATTAGCTTTGATGAAAATAAGATGACAGTAAGATTTTATTTTTACTTGCATAAATTGTGATGTCATTTTTTAGATTAAAGTCACACAACTTGCTTCTCAGCCAGTTGATTCATATGCCTATAATCTGATTGCGATCAAATCAAGAAACTGGAAATTTGGCCATTAATTAGTCTTTACCGGAAAGATGTGAAATAATGTTGCTGACATGGGCTAGTGCTGAAGTTTCATATTCCCTGAAATGTTGCTTCCTCACATTTCGTGTTTTCTCGAATTTCAGCATGGCAGGCAAGCCAAAGTTTTGCATCATCATCAACACACTGACGATGTAGATGACCATTAGACGGAAGGCTCGAGATGAGCCCGGCTTTGAATTAACGAAGCCATCAACCAGTTAGGAGTTACAACTTACACACACAAGTTGGGGATACCAACTACAGAACCAGAACACAAACAACAGAAGACTACAAAAGATAAGGGAAACAAGCAAAACTAAAAGTCTATGTCTTGATCCAGATGGAGGAGCGCATCGTCTTCTCTTGCACGGAAGCAAGGATGAAACAATCACTCCAAACAAGCCTCAAACGCGCCAACACTGCCAGGGAACTAGCAGGGCTCGAGAATCCAAAGGAGGGGGGGGGGGGGGGGGGGGGGGGGGGGTTCAACGACGCCTCCAAGAAGGAACACGGCGCCCATGAGCGTCGTCATCGCTGGTAAGTCCAAGGACCTACAAAGCTTTTGCCAAAACCCAGCCATCCCACCAAGACTCGACCTAACCGGAAACCACAAGAGCGCATAGAGGCGGATGGGTGGAACCAGCAAACAAGGTAAGGGCTTCAAGGTGACGCCTTCAGGAAGGACACCGTAGTGTCGTCGTCACCAGCAATGGCCACAGCCTTGCACGGTTTTCACCGGAGCCCAAAATACCAACGCAAGAAACCACCACGAGACTAAGAGGACAAAGTTCTGGGCATTGCTTCCGATCCACCACTCCGAGAGGCATGGTGCTCAGCCACGCGCTGAACACACCACTAGCACAAGCTAGAATGGAGCAGAACCTCCAATCCTCTAGATCGAACCACCAGTGATCTCCGACAAGGCGAAAGGCCAGGCTAGGGAGCGCGGCGAGCCGCAGATGGCCAACAGCCCATCCTGCCTGCCAACCGGCTAGGGATCTGGGAGAGCTCCGCACCCGAGCGGGACCGAGCTCCACAGAGAGGGATGCACAGCTGACAAGCCGGAAAAGCAGGCAAAGGCCTGCTCGAACGTGGTCGAACACGTACGCGATCGGGAAGAATCGCAGCACCACCAAATCTAGCGCTCAGATTCGGCAGGGACGGGCCGGGGAACCTACTCCACCGTCGACGAGCTTCCGGGCTCCCGAGCCCCACCCGAGCTTCGTACGCCGCACCACCGGCCGCCAAGGGCCCAACGGTACCCGGGAGATCTCTGCACCCAAGCAGCGACGAGCTCCACGGGATGAACCGCATGCGGTCGAGGGTGAACCGTGCCACCATAGACGAGACGGCCAGATCGAGGTAAGGGAGCTGGGAGACCACTCCGCCGGCCAGGAACCTCCACCCTCACGTCGGACGCGGGCCGGGCGACCCAGATCGAGGCCCGCTCGGCCCAGATCTGGTCCCGCGCGGGCTGCCGCCCGAAGCCGCGCCGCCTCTCTCCTCTTCGCCACAGCCAGCTAGGCTGCATCCACCGCCGCTGCGACGTCCACGCCCGCCGGCGAGGCTCTAGGCCGCCGCCCAGGTTCCACACCTCCGGCCGCCATGGCCCCAAACCGGGCGACCTCCACCTGCGCGAGTTGTTCCGCCCCGCCCCCTTTGGGAGTGAGGGGTCCGCCGCCACCGCGGCTCAGGCCGGCGGCAGCGGCGGTGGGGGAGAACGGCGGTGAGGGTTGCTAGCGGCGCTGTTTTTGGAGTCGCCCCCGCGTCGCCTGGGGAGCGACGCGAGAGCGAGCCTTTCCCGTGATTGACCATCAGAACCATAACTTACAACCTGAGCAGCTACTCCGTGTCGCCCCTATGATTCACCAACAACCTCAGTCCTAACTCATAATGAGAGTATATATGCTCACAGTCATTGCTGTGTTATGTTCCACTTGACGCATCAGCTACTTATATTCATTTTTCCATGACCCAGGCCCTTTATATCCAGGGAATTGATTCTTCGATAACCACTACATCTTTGCAAACGACATGGGGCTCACAGCTGAGCAATGTGACTTCATCCCTGACATTGTGAACGAATCTCCTGGGAAACCTATCAAATACTACATGTACTCCATAGAAAAAAAAATACTACATGTACCGGATGACAAGATCATCTGTCATGGCCAACAAATCCAAGATGGTGAGAGAATCTAAATATATCTCATTTTATTTGAATGTACATCTATGAACAACACTATGGACTATCTAATGTTTCTTTCTTTTTGTTTCTATAGAAGTTTTCAACTCAGTTCACACTGGCCAGACTCAAAACTTACCTAAAAACACCCATGTACCTCTATGTTGAGTGTGGAAACAGTGACAATACAGAAGCATTTGAAGTTAAAATGAAGATTGGACGTGGTTCATATAACGCCATCCTATCTGGTGGGTGGGGACAAGCTGTGAAGGAGTACGAGATCGATGAGGAGAACATAGTAATGTTTTGCTTCAACCCAGACAAGCGAGACGTACTCCAACTATTGATGATGCTCATGTGAAATCGCACCTTCTCTATAACGTAGTCCTGCTAAGCGGAGATATCCCATCAGAACTTATATTCCAATTAATGAGTGTTAACTATGCAATATGTGCGCAGGTTTCTGCCATTGTGACGTTCTATAGATCTGCACAGCCCTGGAAACTTGACTCGTCCCATCAAAATAGCCGGCGTTGGAGCTGGGGACCCTGAAATAGCAGAAGAATCTGCTGATAGGGAAGGTATAAGATACATGGAAACATATGAATCTAGAGATAAAAGACCTACACTATGATGAATTGGAGTATGTGTGACATATTCAAATGAATTTTCATGACCAACTACAGGCGGTAAGAAGCAGATACGAATTTTTTGAAAAAAAGAGCTACTTCTTGCTGCTAAGAATATGGTTTCGTTTTCTTTAGGGCAAGGTGATGAATCTAAAGGGATCAATATGACACTTGAGCTCTTTGAGGAGGTGGCTTCTAATCTTGGATTGTAGCCCGACATGTCCAAAAAGCGCCACAAATATTCCATCAATTCGGAAGAACAGGTGACCTATGTAAAGGAACATTATTCCTGTTCTACCTCAAATTATATTAAGGAGTACGACAGCTGCGTTGTGCAGCAAAGATGATACACCTTCTGTATTACTACAGTACCATGTAATCACACCTATACTGGGTAATGGATATTGGATTCAATATCCCATCTGGTATGAGCTAATTTATTTAATTAGTACCTCTGGTAGCTATCAATAGAGTATATGCTTGTTGCTTGCTGCTTCTGTTTACCTGTTCTTAGATAAGTTGCTTGTTGGGTGGTTGGTAGCCATTATCCTTTTTTTCCTTTTGGGTAACATTTTCTCTTATTGTCTTCATCTTTGATCTTGATTTGCATATAGGGATTTTGGACACCGATATCATGTGGCATATCTTTAGCTGCAGCAATATCCGAGGGCGAAGTATTTTGTAACTTAATTTTTATAGGGTTGCTTCGACCTTCTTAGGAAGGGCTCGGCACTTTCTCATCGTATTGTACTGCCAAATGAGCTTCACTTAGTTTTCTATATAGTCAGTACTTCAACTTTAATGCATTTTCCAATTAATACATTGGTATTTGGTAATCATATATCAAGATTTTTTTGTCGTCTGACGTTTCGCATAAGGAGAGGAGCCACGGCCCACGAAAACCCTAATGGGCACTTCCGTAATTTCGAGAGATATCGGAGAGTAGCATAGAATTTTAATACGGACAACAATATATGTACAAAACATATAATATTTATGGCTACAATACAGTCTCGCTTCCGGCATTTGAGCCAGGGGCGCAGCGGGTCATCTAGTTTTCGAGTAGTGCTTGCTTACCCCGGGAGCTTACCACTCCTATGCTTTGCACCTACTCCATACAATCCACTCAAATTCATCGAATTCTATTGTGCTTTGAGGGACCATGTTTGTGAATCTTTACAATGGCTTCAAGATCGAAGTGGAAGACAAGTGTTGTTGCCTTTTGAAGGTCAAGATCTAAGTAAGTCTCAATGATTGTACCACATGAAATAATGCTAGCTCTGTCCCAATAATTGTAGTATGCATGAAAGGTAGCTGAGTCCGAATAATTGTACACTAGAAAAGTATGTGCATCAGATGCCACTAGTAACGTCAGTTGCAGTAGCTAATCCGTGGGTAATATTCCACTCTCCTCATAATGGGACGTACGTACGTATGTAAAGTTGCGGGAGAGAATATATATATCTGCTTAAAGTTGTGAGGTAGAGAAACTAATGGCAGTTGTTAGGTGCAATTGCTCAGCCGATCGAATCATGCATTTAGGTGATCAAAAGGTGGATCGATTTGTTATGTCATATAGTGCATCAGATGCTTCTAAACAAACAGAATCTAGTAACGTTAGTTGCACTTTGCACTAGCCTCAACATGGATGGAGTAGTATATAAAGACGCGGTACAGACTGAGACACACAGCATGCAGTGGCCGTGGCCGGCCCTAAACCATCAATGGAGCTCCTTGTGCTCCTTGCCCTTCTTCTCTTGGGGGGCTTATCCGTCTTCATCCATCGTAGCAGCAGCAGCAGCCGGCCTGCTCCAGCTCCGCCTGCCGTCCATAAGATCAGCGACCCTGCCGTCGCCCACCGCGTGCTCGTCGCCTTCTCCAACCGCCCGTTCCTGCCATTCTTCGTGGAGCTGGCCAAGAGGCACGGCGGCCGACGCAACGACAACGTAGGCACCGCGCCCTACGGCCCGCACTGGCACGCTCTCCGGCGCAACCTCACGGCCGAGACCCTCCACCCGTCGCGCCTTGGGCAGCTCGCGCCGCTGCAGTGGGAGGCCATCCAGGACCTCGCCGCCGCCCTGCAGTCCGCCGGCGCCGGGGGGCCACGAGCGGTGGACAACCTCCGAGACCACCTCCGGACTGCGGTCTTCCGGGTCGTCGCGCGCCTGGGCTTTGGGGATGGCGTCGACGAGCTCCACGTGCGTGCCGTGTGCTCCCAGGTACATGGCTTACTGGACGCCATTGGAGTGGTGAAGCCCTCTGCTGGCTCCTCCATGCTAGCCAGGCTCGCGGAGTGGAGGTACCAGGGCCGGCTCTTGGCCTTTCATGCCCGGTTCACCAAGCTGTGCCTCCCTATCATCGCGGCACGGCGGCGACGACTAGGCGACGACGACATCTGTCGACCTTATGCCGACGCACTCATCGACCTCCGTGTCCCCCAAGCCGAAGGAAGCAAGGATGACGGTGGGCGACGCGCTCTTAGCGACGAGGAGATCGTGAGCCTCATGCTGGAGTTCCTCGGCGCCGGCATGGCGTCGCAGGTGGCGTGCCTCGAATGGACTATCGCTCACCTCGTGGCCCAGCCGGATGTCCAGGAAAAGCTCCGTGTTGAGGTCGACGACGGCGAGAGCCAGCAGCTAATCCGTGGCATGCCATACCTGCACGCCGTGATTCTGGAGAGCCTCCGCATGCACCCGCCGGCGCCGATGGCCTTCCGCCACGTCGAGGCCGACGCCGCCTCGACGATCGTGACAACCGCACCGGCAGACAGCGACGTGGTTGTGCTGTTCCTCCTGGGGGACATGGGAAGGGACGGGAAGGCGTGGAAGGACCCCGACGAGTTCCGGCCGGAGCGGTTCCTGCCCGGCGGCGAGGCCGAGGGCGTCGGCCCTCTGCCGGGAGGCAAGGAGACGAGGATGCTGCCGTTCGGCGCAGGGCATAGGCATTGCCCGGGTATGGGCTTCGCAATGGCAAACATCAAGTTTTTCTTGGCTGCGCTCGTGCGTGAGTTCGAGTGGGCGCCGCCGACGATCGCCCTCGTCGACTTCACAGAGCTGGATGGCTTCTTGAAGACGATGAAGAAGCCGCTCTCCGCGCGTCTCACGCAACGCACTCCATCATCCTTTTGAAATCTTATGCTCTGCCATGCATTTATCATTTGCCTATCGATCTGAATAAAGGTTCAGCATTTCCGTCAAAATAATAGGGCGTGTCTGCACCAAGGGTCAAGCTTATATTCTCTCTCAAAAAAAGGGTCAAGCTTATAGGCTTATAGCTAGGTGGTTGTCAAAAAAAAACTTATAGCTAGGTGCCCTCCGTCCCGTGTAAAAAAATATACTTGTAAACTAGACTTTATTTTTAATTACACATATTTTCTATAGATGTGTAACTTACATGTAATTTCGAAAATATTGTTTGTATTTTTAATGTAACAAATTTTGTGTATGGCAATATTTCTTCCCGTGGAATGGAAACTGATCGTCTCACTTAGATTAAGAAAGAAGCTAAATTGAGAACCCGCATGTGGTAGCATAGTTACGAGGATGGTTGTACCAACAGTCCACCAGAGTTAAAGACTTAGGTTTGATACTGGTTTTTTTCATTTAGGCAGAATATTCTTTAGTTTGAGTCACGCATATATACTATGCATGTACTCCGCGCTTAACATCTAAATTGATGCGGAGAAAATATTTAAACACATGATTGGTTTATTGAAACCTAGATGCATATGTGACACTAGACCTGGTCACATTATCTTTACAACTATTTTCAGCAACACCCGCCTCATGGGCGCTTCAAGCTCCTAGCGGCCATGTCCGCGGTCACGGGGGGGGGGGGGGGGGGGGGGGGGGGGGGGGGGGCAGCGTTGGAACGAGGTACCAGGAGCTCGTTCCGGACCATGGTGCTCGGGGCAGGGAGGAGAGCAAGCACAACCACAACTACCTCGCACTAGTAGGAAAACACCACACATACCATATGAATTGATACGAAAAGATATATTTAAACACATAATTGGTTTATTGAGGGTCTGCATGCGTATGCGAGACTAGAGCAGATCAATTATCCTTACACCCATTGTCAACAACACCCGCTCGGCCGCTCCATGGGCGCTTTGAGCTCATGGCGTTCAAGACAGTGGTCGGGAGGTGCATCGATGGAACGAGGTATCGGAAGCTCGTGGCGAGGACCACGTGTTGCAATGGAGGCCAGGGGCAGTGGGCTGCGATGGAAAGGAAGGTCGTCGGGATCGTGGATTTGGAAAGAAGATAAAAAAGGGAATCCATCAGTTTTTTCAAGTGAAAAAGTGGATTTTTTTGAGAAATAAAAGATGGATGAAAATGAAGGCATGGGCAATGATCGGCCATGGCCCGATCGTTAGTAGGCCTTACCGAGGCTGAAATTCCGAGTCACCGGACCAAGCGGCATAGAGGTGGTCGGCAGTCGGCGACGGCTCGCAGGGCTGCCGTGTAGGGCATGTCCAGTGGCAAGTGATGGAGAGGAACGTTGTCGGGTCGTGGATTTGGGAAAAAGAAAAAGGAAAAATGGGGGCATTTTGCAAAATGATAAATAAATATTATTTTTTATGTTACTACCATGTCCTCTTATTACTGGCTTGAGTCCGTGATTTACATAAATATTGCATGCTATAGGAATGAGGTGAAGCAAGAAGCTGATAGTTAGATGCAAAAGATTAAGGTCAAATAAACAGAAGGTTTGACCTCAAAAATAAAAAAAGAAGGTTGTATCATGTCTTTTTATGTGGCCTTAAATAGTTAATATCTTCTTTAGTTTCTTTGACCTGAGTTCCAAGAAAGATCAGCAGATAAATGTGTTTGTGATGCACTAAGCAAATGGTTTTTTTTTTCTAAATGCAGAATGCTTTGATATGTCTGTTTGGTACCCACCCTATATAGCAGAAGCATATACTTGATGTTATTTTTCATACAGTTTAGTATTTTATAGTACATTTTAAAATTACTTCCCTGCACAATTAACTGTCCAGCAACCAAGTCGTTTGCCTATTAGTAATTTATGGCCCTGAACATGGATCTATTTTGGTCATCCATGATGATAGATGTTTGTCTATTAGCGAGTAAGAGTTATTTGTTTGATAACTAGACAAGGAATTGAGGTTTACAAATTTGTGATATCTGTGCATGTATCTTTGTAGATAACACTTACTAAGAATTGGTGACTGCTTAATGTTTCCAGGCATTCCTTATTTGTTCAAATACTTGAGCATCATGTAACTGCAACCTATATACAAATCTGTTTAAACTTGCACATACAAAGTTGTGTACTCATGTACTGATCTGTTTATGTTTTGCTTTGAACTGTGAAAATGCAGACTGAAAATATGCTCAACCTACCAATTTGATGGGTTCCACCACCATTGTCTCAATGGATCAATGGATGCAGAGCCTGTGCATTATCCATAACAAATTTCGGGTTGAAGACTAGAACAAATGGAGCAAGAACTTAGCTGTGTGGGCGTCTGACTAAGACCAAATGAGCGAGTTGCTAGCAAGACAGATCATATGCTACTTTGCGTTTTAGCTTGCTATTCACAAAAGATCTTTCTTTGTATGTAGCGTATGTTGGTTATTCTCATATTTTTTGACCTCTACAAGCCACAAAACATATCAATCATGCAGCACAGAAGCGCTACTATCCTCTAGCACCAACATCACCACATCGCAAAACCTAGAAAACAATCACACATCCCTCGCAACTTTGCTTCTACCGTTCTTGAAGCGTATGATGGTGTGGAAGATGATTTGGGTGATGGTCACCACCACACCTGTAATGTTTAGAATCTGGTTCCATGTAGATGTAGGAGTAGTTTAGAGTTGATTAGGGAAGAAATTCAAAGTAAGTGTTGAAGCTAGGCATAGGAGTTAGGAGCATATTACCACAGTGTAGCATACGATGAGCCTGAGAAGAAATCCAAAGCAAGTCCATACCGTGACGCTCCCAAGATTGAACGCTAGCTGGAAGCCGTTGAATATGGATACCTGCTTCCTCACCAGGATGACCTTACATACGGCACAATAGCATTAGAGTTCAGTGGTTTTGTAGGAAGTAACATGGATGCATCCATGGAGATTATGAACTGAAAATAGAATTAGTTAATGGTACTCACCATGTCGATGACACCTCCGGTGAAGTTGATGGTCGAGAACATGGCGGCGAAGATGCCAGTGACTTTAAGACTCCACACATGGGTCAACATGACAAGGGGTAGGAAGAAGAGAGCATGCTAAGGTTAGCGTCCTACATTCAAGGTCATGTGTGTGTTGGAGCGGTCATGGCTAGCTGAATGGGGGTGGGGAAATGGAAACACCGAGGGGGTTCGAGCAGGGTTTTAGAAGTGAAATCCTAAAAGTGTATTTTTACTGGTAAAAAAGCGGGTCCTCTCGTATATCTTTATACTGAACTTTTATACTTCACTGGGTCTTATTTTTATATATCATGTCATTGTATTACAAGTGTAATTTTCCGTTTGTTTGCATAGTTTAACCATATAATTGGCAATATTAATAAATATTAGTTGGTGTATTTTTTGTTTGTAGTGAATTAATCGAAATATACTAAGCTGCATTTTATAACAAAGTTTGTTGTAGAACTATGTTTTGTGTAATGCATAATTTATAAATATTTTTGGCAAAGATCTATACAAACACGATCTAGAAAATATCTCAATATCAGTTTCTACTCTATGATCACGTAAGCATCTTTACAGAAACTTGTAGAGTATAAACTGAACCAATGCACTACTTTTTGTATTGTCAAAATTGTCTAACAAGTTAAAAAATTAACAAAGTGTGAATGCTTTGTACATGGTAGTGACAACATTGAAACAACCAAAGTAAGCATCACCAATGATAAAAATAGTATAGATTCTAGTATGTTTGCATATGTAAATTTTATAATTAAAAAGATCTTATGCAATGTGCATGTTATCAATCCCTCGCCAGTATATGAAATAAAAATTTGTTGTATGCAATTAAACATGAAAAGGTAGTTACGTAGATTTATGTAAACCTAATGGACTCACGGGAAAGATAATAACATGGTAATTAAACTCCACTTTTTGGTATTTGGGTTTGTTTTGAATCTAACAACAAGCTCTATATCTTCACACAGAGAAGCACCAAATATCAACAAAGGAGAATAAACCCAAGAAAGGAAAGGTTAGACATCTCTAAGAGAAGAACCGGCAAAAACTTTAATATAAAAGGTAACAAGTTTTTTCATACAAAATCCTTTTTTGATGAACTTGAGCTTCTCTTGAAGATCGTGAAAAGTTCCAAAATCTAAAGAAAAACAAATAAGAACCAAGAAAAATTATGCCAAAGATGCAAATGTTTGAGCCCTCTACGAACGATAAGATCAAACTACACTCACTTGAGAGCCCCCTTGATAGTACGACATTCCACTTGAGATATAGACTATGAAGATATTGACCGGCATTCCACTTGAGATATAGACGATGAACATCATGAGATCGGTAAAATAGAAACCCTATTAAGGTCATACCTTTGCCTTGTGCATTCCACTTGAGATATAGACGATGAAGATATTGACCGGTTCAAGTTGGACCACCTTTTTTATTGCACTTTGCTTCGTGAAGACTCGCAAATTGCTCCCCTTTATACCATTCTGGAAGAGCCTCTATTAGGTACATCTTCATTTGACCATTAACACTGATGGAACGACAATCTTCAAGCATATGATCTCTTCATTTTGCATCGGTTGAACTTGCACTTTTCAACATTGATGACGATCACCACCTGACGTCATCCGCCATGGGATTTTTTGAAAGGGGAATGGCCCTGACGGTCTGTAATTGCATTAACTTGGCAGCACATACATAGTTACATTGAGGATCCTACAACAAATGCAATAACAACTAGCCCCCCCCCCCCCCCCATAAATTGTAAACTTGACCCTACAAAGATTACAAAAAAGCAACCGACAACTTGACCTCCAGGCGCAGGAGGGAGCAGCGCCACCGGGGACACCATCACTTGGGGGCCGTTGGATCCCATACCGAGATCGATGAAGATCTTCCACTTAAGGAAGAAGAAGCTCGAAGGAACAAGAAATCCGAGTCGGAGTGGCTTCTCTGGCCGAGATAACCTCGGCGCATCGCATCCGGAGTCAATTTTGCACGGCTATATGGTACATTGGTACATCGCTGACTACATGTAGAATTTTTTAAATGTTTTTTAAAACCTGTAAATGTAACTTTTAAAATTTTAAAATACAAGGATCACCGGATCTCGGGGAACCAAAATGTTCATAACACCCTTAAAAAAGTATTTGTTGAACAAAAAAAAATCCATGAGAATGAGATAATTCCAGTGGATTTTTGGGAGGAAATTCTCTGAGAATTGGGCAATGGTTCTTTTTTTTTTCCAAGTGCCGCTCCTGGTATTTCTAGCAGCAGCCCATCAACGGTGCGGTGTCTCCGTTGACAGGTCTGGCAGGGCCCAGAACTAAGAAGAGAGAACACAGAGACAGGCGGCGGAGGCGGAGGCGGCGGCGGCGGCGGTTCTCTTCTGCCTCCTCCGTGCCCTGCGTGCTGCGCGCTCCCCGGCCGACGCCGCCACCTCATCGAGCGCGGCTACTAGCATGGCAAGCAGCGGGGGAGGCGCGTCGGCGGCGGCAAGGATGGACCCCGAGGCGGCGACGGAGCTGGCGCGGAAGGGCGTCACCCTCCTGCTCCTCGACGTGCCCCAGCGCACCGTCCTCGGCCTCGACACCCAGGTACTTGATTCGCCACGCCACGCCTCACTCCCGCAGGCTGTTCCGAGATTCATTCAAGGATTTGACATCGGGGAGTGCTGCTTGCTCCAGGTGTTCTCGGTCGGCCCAAGATTCAAAGGGATCAAGATGGTGCCCCCGGGGCCGCATTTCGTATACTACTGCTCCCCCAGCAGGTACAAAGTAAACATCTTTCAGCAGTAATACATACAGGCAACCCTTTTCGTTACTAGTGCTGATTTGATGCATATGTGCTAACTGCTGGACATCTTCTGTAGAATTGTTATTGAGATTTTTAGTGAGAATATGTATGCTAGAGTCTGGATATGAATATATGACGCAAAAAATATGTATTAACAAACTCTTATGGAGTAGTATTAGTTTAGCAACATCATGCTGCTATTTCCCTGTCCTGTTTGACTCCTGACCTGTTTCTGCGGCGTCCTGAAAACTGTTGTCCTGATAAATGATGCATCAACACACTCTTATGGAGTATTAGTTTAGTGCTGTTTTCCTGTCCTGTTTGACTCGTTGACCTGTTTCTGCGCCATCCTGAAAACTGTTGTCCACCGTGTTACATTGTGAAAGTTTACGCACACGCTTTGTTCATTTTACTCCCAGTTTTACATACTTTCTGATTGCCAAGGTGTTTCTATCATGGATGATGCCATTGTTTCATGCACTATGCTATCCTCTATTGATCGTTTCTCCGCTATCTACAATCCTTCTAGGCACGGGAACGAGTTCGCACCTACAGTTGGATTCTTTCTTACTACTCGCCAATCTGAGGTACCCGTCCCTGTTCCAAGCAGTTAACTCCCATTCCAGTGTCTAATTAGTGCGTATCATGTTCTGAGTTTGTGGCATTTTGTTTTTTGTATTTGGACCTGTTTGGTAAATTAAAATATTTAGATGTACTGTTGAACTAGCCATTAAATTTATTACATCAGTGGCTCGTGTGGCTTGCTATCATGTATAGGCAGGAGAAAACTGAATAGTGTATCAAATCCATCTAAAAATCTACTTTCTAGAGTAGTATTTTATCTGGTTTAGATTGGGGAAAACTAAATAGAATATCAATTCCATGTGAATTCTCTACTTTTTAGTGTAGTAATCTTAGTTATATCTACATTTTATTCGTTCCTCTGTTGTGTACTACTTGTTTTGATTTTTTCTATATTTTCTTGTAGCGTAAATCAGGAACTGATGCTATAACCCCCAATCTGCACTTACATGCATATCTGGGTCTGAATCGGATAACTCATTTCCAAATAAAACATAATGCTCATGTTTCTTTATATATCAAGCTTCACATTTTCTGTCTATAAAGTGCTGGGAGTGAAATAGATAGGAAACTACTAATTTTTATAAAACAGCTGAACCAAACAAAGATACTCATTGTGTGTTTGAATATAAGTGGTTGGATATTTTATCGGTCAGAAATTCAAATAATTACACACGGTTAATTACTTACATGTACTCATCCTGCCTTATATGTCCAGGTGATCGTTCGAAAATGGCATGCACAAGAGGAGAGATTAGTGAAACTACCAGAAGAGGAGGTGATATGTTTGATTATATTAGAATCTTTGATCTATTGTAGGCTATTTATTCTTTTGTGTTCCCATATGTTTGTAACATACATAGTACCGCACTTGAGATTATACTGGATGAGACGGCAACTAATGTTAAAAGGCAATATTGGATTTTGCAAAAATATAAGTATGGCAGATCCAACACCAACAATTGTCTTAGATCTTGTATTTGCGTCATGAACTGTTACTGTAAAACTCTTGGTACTAATATTCGACATGCCTTGTGATTTTGAAGCATTTAGGCATGGAACCTTACAGATAACTAATTCAGTTGATAATAAAGCAGAGGATGATATTGCTTGGATTAGTAATACACGCTTAATCCACTGGATCTGCACCAGATGATAATATCATATAGATAATATATGAAATACAGAATACATAAACTGTATCTGTCCGGTTGTCTCAAAATTGTAACGTATTCGTCATAATTGACCTTCCTGTTATCGACTTGTGTTACAAAACCTCAAAGTGGGGTTGCATGTGCTTGATTTTTCTTGGGCTAGAATACTAAATTTTGTTTTCTGGTAGGAAATCAGATACTCTGAAGCAGTAAAACGTTTCGAGTTTGATAACCAGCTTGGACCATATAATTTGGATTCTTTTGGGGACTGGAATCAACTTTCAAGCTACTTGTCACAAAGTGTCATTGAACGCCTTGGTACGCATAATGCATTCTCTTTTTTGACATGTTTGATAGAACCAACTAATGAAGTAGTGATTATTTGTGTTTGGTTTGTCTAGAGCCAATTGGAGGAGAAATTACAATTGCATTGGAGACATCATGGATGGATAGAGCTCCCCAAACAGATATGGAGAGGCGATTGATGGAACAACTTAGAGAAGACAAGTTCGCAAAGAATGCTCCTGCACAGCCTGAGCGGAGAGGGTGCTACTACACGCCCATCCCTGCTTCGGTTAAGCACAAGAACATCTCTGCAGATGAGCTGACTTTGCTGAATTTGGACAGAGTAATGCTCTTATTATGTTATTTGGCAGAATACTTTGGCATAGTTATCATATCAATATTTATCTGAAATGGTCGAATGCCCATACATGCGGACAGAACAACCTGAATTTGAAAAGTACAAGCTACAGTTATAGTTAGCACAGTGACCAACAGCCATGGAAAAACATGGTTTGCTGCTCTCTTTTTTCAATTTCAGTCACATCGTCATCATCAATCATACTATAATCTGCAAATAGACATCATAACTTGCTAGTAGCGGTGGTCTGCTCAATTAGTCCCTCTTATATTTCATGTGTAAAAATCACTGGGTTGACAAGTTATACCATTGTTTGTTGACAAGTCTGTTCTACTTCTCAGACAAGCTTGCTGGAGAGTGTTTTGGCCAAAAGTTACCAAGGCCAAGAAGATTTGCTCTTGGGGGAGCTGCAATTCTCTTTCATAGCATTTATGGTACTACAGCCCAAACAATTATTTTGAAGACGCTCTATTTATTCTTTTGTCTAATGTACGTGAGCTTTGTAGATGGGGCAGTCACTGGAGGCGTTCATGCAGTGGAAAGCAGTAGTCAGTCTTCTTTTGAGCTGCAGTGAAGCTGTAAGTACTAATATTTCTTATCCCAAACTGCATTTTTACTCTTGCTCCTGAAATATTGATGATTGAATTGTATATAGCCTCCTCGTAGTATTTATTTCTCCATATCACAAATAAATATTGTTTGGACAGTTCTGAGTAAAAAATTTAAAACTTATATTTAGATTGAGAACTTGCAAATTATATGGTCAGCTTTGTCTTGAAAAGTTATTCATAATTTACTATTTTTCTTGTGGTTTATACTTATATTCTAGTTGACTCTTTGTTTCTTTCAACCTGGCAGCCACTTCATACAAGGACACAAATGTTTGTAAAGGTATTATGTGACTGTATATTGTTGTTACTTTTGTACCCGAGGCATTCTTTGTAGAATTTATCAGGACTAAAAGGAGTTATGTATGCCACTTTTGGTTGCATGCAGTTTATTAGGATTATTTACTATCAGTTCAAGCATGGCTTTCAACGTACACATGATTCCAGAAGTAGCGAGGACAAGGGCAACTCTTTGTTTTTGGATGAAGCATGGTTTTCAAGGGACATATTTCTGTACCGTCTTTCCAAGGTAATCTTGCTGTAATCTTTATTTGAACTGTTCGCTACGTGTCCTGTTGGTAACAAGATATGAAACTAATCACTGAAGATAAATACTGATGTCATATCACCATGAAACTAGTTTGTCTCGGTATATCAGACTATGAGTCCCACGACTTTGAGATCTGCAGGGTCTCAGTGTTTATGTAACTCTGTAAACTACACAAACTGTTAAAACTACTGGAACTCATGAAGGTAGAAAATACGTTAGCTTTTCTCAGATAAATGTGGCTAGGTGAACTCTATCTTCAGCCATTTCACGTCTCTGAAATTGCGACAGTAGGAGATCAAAGTTACTGACATGTGCTGTCCAAATATGTCTGCTATCTTATATCTGAATTTTCTTCCGTGCAAAGTAATTTACTCGTCAACTGCTGCTGTTGTCAGGATTTCTTGACGGTCATAGTTGAAGCACCAGTTGTGGATGGAGACCTCCTGACATGGGTATTCTAACCTTCTCTCTCTGATCTGTTAGTTGTTTACGCCCCACCCTGCCTGCATAAGCAAGACAGTACCCTTCCTGCTTCCTATTCTCTAATTAGCACATGCATAAATCGTCGTTCGGTTATCTGAGACACTGGATTATCATCCACCATAAGTGATGAACTAGTAATCTGGTGAAACAAGTGACAGTAACATTAGACACGGTACCAATATCTTATTACTGTGCTGTGCATTTGACCAATCCACTGAAAAAACGTTGAAGATATACCCATGGATGTTTTCTCATCTTCCCATTCATAACCAGGCTAGGAAACTGAAGACTCTCCTAGAGACGACGTTCGGGTGGGACCTAGAGAACAGCGCGGCAAACCTCATCGACGAAGACGACGAGGTAAAACAAACTGGACCCGTACGAGTGGCACCTCTTGGCTGCAGCATTCGACTGAGATTCCTGTCTTGCTCAAAATGCAGTTTGCTCCCGTGGTTGTGGAGTTGGATGGGTCGTCGTAGCTTGGAAAAACATCCCGCGGGGTTTCGAGGGCATGGTATGTGCATGTGCACGAAATGCATGTTTAGTTTCACGAATTGGATTGCTATATCGAACTACACGAAATGCTGCTTTTGGTTGTATCACATTGCGATGTTGGCTGGGGTTTTACTAATATCTTGTGCAATCTGTAGGCATGGCGTGGTAAGGGAAGGGAGGACATGCTTTGCCTTAGCAGCTGGGGAGTACGTGTTTGGACTTGGGAGATGGAGATTTGTAGGGTTTAGGGTCTTGAGATGGATGCTCGCTTTTATAGCAGCCATTCTAGTTGTTGTAAATATAGGGAGAGCTGAGACTTGAAGACTGTGACGTCGTCCAGGTAGCAAGTACTGAGCGTTGCATGCTTTGCAGATGTAACTATGAGCAGATTTTCACCGTGGAACTATGAATGGAAGTAGCGTTTTTCTCCCTCTACAGTATAGCATGATGAAAAAACTGTTTAGATAGCGTGATCCCAAGTATTTATGCAATCACATTTGAACAAATATCTCAAAACGTAACACAAGTTGACATACAGTTAAAATCAGGCCGACTCACACGAGCTCCAGTGGTGTGGACTGAATCAAGATCGTAGGCCATCAGACCAAAGGTAATCAAGTAAACTTGCAGTACTACCCATTTGATGTGCCGACCTAGTTAACCAGTAGTAAGCTGGCATATGGAAACGGAATCTAAAAATTTGCAGGGAGGGAGCGAGGGTTAAACTTGAAGAGCAGGCATAGAAGATTTAATTACCACATCATGCTGAGATGCTACTTGTCAGCCTTAATTATTCTCTTTTTACTGCAGCTGGCGCCTCTCACGTGCCTTGCATCCACCAGACCTCCATCACCTCTTCTGTTAAGCATCTGCAGCTAGCAGTTGACGGATCCTAGTAGTAATTACAGTGAATCTTTCTTGCACTGTTTTTCTCTACTTGAATCCTGTGCAAAACAGTACAGGGATCGCGGTAATTTTTTTATGAAACACCAGAGAGCTACTTGGATCCAACAAGTTAACAGTAATTGTGGCCATTGCATTGCATTGCATTGGGATCTAGAAGTGTTGTGATTTTTTCCCGAGTAAACCCTGCTAGCTCTGGCTGTACCATCTTATTACAGTATTCGGTGAGAAGAATTTTACAGCTCGGTGGGCATGAGGGCATCCACATGCGCTTGCGTGATCCGATTAATTCTTGGGGTTTTAACTGTTTACTATCAGAATGGAGCATGTCTTGGCATCGATTCGATGAACTTTACCCACTACCGATCATGATTCTGTCTCAGCGTGTGCAGCTTATTGAGGTCCGGAAGATACAATTATTTACTGATATGGCCATATTTTTTTGTCGAGATTAATCGGAACAAAGATGCATGGTCACGAGTAAGCAAACGTAATGCATATCACTATCCTTTTTCCAGATATAAAAAACATGACTGCAAGAAGTGCCAAGTTCACATTCGCGGTCGACTTTTTTCACTGAAGAACATGATTAATCCTAAAATTTATTAATACTCCCTCCGTCCCAAAATAACTGTCTTAGATTTGTCAAAAAGTAGATGTATCTAGACATGAAACAAGTATAGATACATTCACTTTTAGACAAGTTTGAGACACTTATTTTGGGACGGAGGGAGTATGTATATTCACTAGTATCTTATCAATAATTTATTTACATACGGTGCTTCCTCAAACTCATTGGACCGAATCATAGCGCCTTGAATGCACACGAGCGCAGAAGCATGCGTGCATGGACGGGTGGTTTGACCTCACGCCTTGTCCTGTCCCTGTCCAAC
Organism: Poa pratensis; assembly: GCA_947311845.1. Lineage (NCBI taxonomy): Eukaryota > Viridiplantae > Streptophyta > Magnoliopsida > Poales > Poaceae > Poa > Poa pratensis. The sequence continues at coordinate 1,892,570 of CAMZMU010000093.1, read as the reverse complement.
GAGAAACATCTTAGCCGTCCAATGGGTCCCAAGCTTTTTTGAGCAAAACCTGGAGCTAGCTAAGCATGACCTAACCAATCCCAGCAAACTCCAAAACTTTTTTGAGCAAATCCTGTTCACTGGGAACCAAAAGTTGGTCAGCTGACCATACTCTTAGCTAGTGTTAATTCCATTGTAAGCATCGTGTAATGAAATGCCACCCGTGTTTCTTTCTTAACAATACTACTAATCAAGTTGCACAACAGGATCAACAGCTTTGATTATGCCCCATGTGGCAAGGAAATGTATCATAAGCTACTAGATGACGCCTTGTTAAAAATAAAAATAAACGCAAGTTTTATTTTGCAAAACAAATTCGGAAAAATGAAGAATTAGAGCCATGGCAAATTGATCCTAGCTTGACGCCTACCACTTCCTTGTTCTTGACACTACACCTCAAAAGGAATCCAACCATAAAACACTTTGAGATGCTTTGCTTGGGTGACAATTTTGACCAATACAGCAATCAGCTAGTATTAGAGTAGTACACAGTACATCCTAACGTGGCTCTAGTTTAAACAGGTTCAAACCCCAAGATATTGTTAATTTTCAAATGGTGTAGGGTTTAGACAAAGAGGGCTTGACACCACTCAGAGGTTAGTGCAGCTAGGACTAGACAGCTATGGCTGATTAATTAGGGTTAAGATATTGTCAAGCTAACGTGGTGAAAAGCTGTTGTTGTATAACCACCACTCAAGGTTAGTCACACACTCACACCCCACCTTCATCGTGGATTGTAATTTCTCTTTTAACTTTTCAAAACTTTCGTTCTTCCCAGGGTAATGTTTGCGCAAAACTCCACCGATTATGCTGAATTTTACCATGAGTGCATGATGTAACACTATACAAGATAAATTAGGAGCGTCGATACGCTATAACTTTTGTTGGAGTAAATTTGTTGGAATTGTGCTTCCTGGCGAGGATATGTCAATTTTTTTTAAATTGAATCATTGACAAATCACAACTTTTGCATGCTCTAGATGTTTTAACGAAACTCACACCACACCTTTATTGTGAACTTTAATTTAATTTTAACTTTTGATAATAAATATCAGTGTTTCCTTGGGTAATGTTTGCGCAAAACTCCCTAGCTTGTGCTAAAATTGCCCATGAGTGCATGATGTAGCACTAAAGAAAATAAATTAGGAACATCATTTGCTTTAGCCTTTTGTTGGAGTAAAATTATTGAAATTGTGCTTCCTGGAGAGGAACCGTGAAATGAAAATCTAAAATAACCGAATCACAGAAAAATCACACCTTTTCGCACACTCTAGATATTTCAATGAAACTGACAGGTATGAACCAATTGTTAGCGATCCAAGCATGAATGGGACAAGCAATTCCATAACTGGGTGTGCTGTTTATAATTTTAGTCTGTATCGCTGACGCTTGCCTATATGATTAGAATGAATAATTAACCCTTGTTCTTTCTCATGGAAGAGTGTTGATGGAGGACAAAAACCATGGGACTGGAAATGAAACAAAACCGGGTACTGAATTGTAGATGTGAGACGTATAAGCAAATGAGGTGGTATATTTACCAGCTTGTGAAAAAGTAGCTAGAGAATTTTGCCCCTTTGTTTTGTTTTTCCACATGCATTGATGCTATGTCGCCAAGCATCATCATCATCCTCCATCCTAGCCGTCCATTCTTCCCGTATCCCCAACAGTAAATTATTTTGATAAGGCCGTGCATCACTGTTTGGTGCCATTTTTTCTAGCGGTTGTACTTAATTACTTAGTTAACTTTTTTTTTGAGAGTTTTTGCATTCAAATCACAAAACAATACAGAGTAGTTGACCCTTACAAGCACACTGAAACACAATCCCAAAGGACCATGAACATCTAGCATACCTAAGACAACCATAACACATGAAGATCTCCGGAGCTCTGTGTCGTCAACCCTGAATCTTGAGAGAAGACCCCTGCAGCAGTAAGATCTGCAACCAGGCGTAAGCAGGTCATCATCTTCGACCACGTACAATTGCCGCCACGCTGCTTCCTCCTTTCTTGACACCAGCGCCGAGAGGGCATGGACACCAATCCAACACACCTGCAACAGCCGTCGCCATCTTTGGCTTTGAGTACCGCGAAAAGTGTCCCTTCCGGAAGGAAGAGAAATCGAGTCATCCGACCGGTCCAGCACCGCGGCTGGGCCATCCGCCCGGGCAAAGCAGGATCTCCCTCCAGCGTCAGCGCAGAGGAAGGAGAAGAACAGCAGCAGCAAATCATACCGACAAGGAGGAAGAAGGGTCTTCGTCTCCATGCATCCATCGCCCATCTGAGGACCCAACCGGCCTGTGCCGATGGACCTCCAGACACCATAGCCCGCGACCTCGACGAGATCCGGGGATCCCCCACTCCGCTAGCTCCTAGACGAAGGCAAACGCCCGCCTAACCGCGAACGGAGCCCGGAGAGATTTATTCCGACGCGACACCACCGCGACGGTCTCGGCAGCGTCTCCCTCAACCCTAACCCTACCGCGCACCCACCAAACGCACACACCCGAGGTTCCCCTCTCCCTCCCGCCGCCGGAGCGGCAGGCGGAGAGAGAGGGAATCGGCGGCGACGCCGGCGGCACGCAAGGGAGCCGCGATCGCCTTGGGAGCGATCTGATTTTTTAGGAGCGACCGAACCGTCACAATTACTTAGTTAACTAACTAATCTTGCTTAGGCTGTTGTGCGTGCTGCGTGATCCAATGAATTACCCATGCCGGCATCCTGACATCTCTATGCCTGACAATGGCGTTTTTCGTTTCTAGGCTGGAATCTACCGTGTCAAGTTTTTTTTTTCGAAACCATCTACCGTGTCAAGTTGACAGCAAGTTGAAAATTGGGAATTCAGAGTGATGGATAATCTTGTTGTTTATTTCTCCTCTTTAGAAAATTGTTATTATATTCCACGGTGAAAATTAGAACAGAGTATATGCTAGATTGCATTTTTGCGTTTTTACTTAAAAAGTTTGGAGTACAAATACGCATGCGAATCAAGTGTTCCAGAGTGCCTTTAGCGCCCACGTGCTATCGCTATTTCCCAATATGTCACCAAAACCTATTTCTTCTTCTGATTATCGGGCTACGTTTGTCACAGCATTTGTTCACCGAGGAAATTCATATTCAGTTAACAGAATCGCTGCTTGCCGAAAGAAGAAAAAATGTTTGGTTGACGATTCAGTATTCCTCTTTAGCTGGCACTGCATCAAACGATGCACACAACCAAATTCGTCACACCTCAACAAGATCATGAATGTACTCCATATATGCAAACTCTTTTCGTGCGCATTTTCTGGGATTCAATGCTACTTTTGCCATCACCTGATCATCAAACAATTAATTTTCTTGGAGTATTTTCTTATTTGAGGGGGGACACGCACCAGCATTCTTCCCCCACAAGCCGCTCCAAAAGCAGTTTTGCTTCACCCACCAAATAAATCATGATAGATAACCCCTTACTAAGCCCATGGCAACATCACAGCTGCACAAGTTGGCGTCAAGATTCGCGCCTAAACCCCAGCAGCTTTGCTTGACACTCCAAGAGATTAGAAATAGGCCCCCAAGCTGAAGTAATCTCCATTGTCAGTGCTATTAGTACTACACTTGATTTCTTTTCCCCCTCCAATGTACACACACACTACACTTTCAAATCACACACCAAGAGAGAGAGAGAGAGACCAGCAAATTAAAACAAAGAAAGCTTGGATGGAGAGATCGAAGCCCAAGGCATCGGAGCAAGAACCCTATTCATGAAGGAACAGGACACAGCAAACACCTTTGAGAGTTTTGAGGAAGTGAGAGTGGGAGAATCCTAGAGAGAGGAGAGTACAGCACACTCTTCTCCATTCCACCTCCATAGAGATCGTCACCGTCGTCCATTGTGTATTGTGCTCAGCTGCACTGCCCGAGCAAGCCCAGTTTTTCATGCTGCTGCCGCCATTGCCGTTGCCATTGCTGCCGGCAACGCCAAACCCAATGCGGCACCACCTCATCCCCTTCCTCCCACTCTTACTCAACCTCCTCCTCCTATTCACCTCCACCTCTACCACCACCGCCGCCTCCCCCAACCCACAGGCCACATTCCTGTCCTCATGGCTGGCCGCGTCGCCGTCCCGGCCGCCGGACTGGTCGTCTCCGGCAGCGTCCCCGTGCAAGTGGTCGCACGTAGGCTGCGACGCCGCCGGCGCGTCAGTCACGTCCGTGACCTTCCAGTCAGTCCACCTCGCCGTGCCGCTCCCGTCCGGCCTCTGCGCCGCGCTGCCGGGGCTCGTCAGCCTCGTCCTCTCCGACGCCAACATCACCGGCGCCGTGCCGGATGATTTGTCGCTCTGCCGCCGCCTCGCCGAGCTCGACCTCAGCGGCAACTCCCTCGCGGGCCCCATCCCGGCGTCCCTCGGCGACGCGCCGGCGCTCGAGTCTCTGGTCCTTAACTCCAACCAGCTCTCCGGGCCCATCCCGCCCGAGCTCGGCGGCCTCGGGGCGTCCCTCAAGAACCTGCTGCTCTTCGACAACCGGCTCACCGGCGAGCTGCCAGCGGAGCTCGGCGCGCTGCGGATGCTCGAGTCCCTCCGCGCCGGCGGCAACCACGACCTCTCCGGACCCATCCCAGACTCCTTCTCCAAGCTCTCCAATCTCGCCGTGCTCGGCCTCGCCGACACCAAGATTTCAGGCGCGCTCCCGGCGTCGCTCGGCGAGCTCAAAAGCCTGCAGACGCTGTCCGTGTACACCGCCGCGCTCGAGGGCCCCATCCCGTCGGAGCTCGCGCGGTGCGGGAACCTCACCGAGATCTACCTCTACGAGAACGCGCTCTCCGGCGTGCTCCCGCCCGAACTCGGCGCGCTGCCGCGCCTGCAGAAGCTGCTGCTGTGGCAGAACGCGCTCACGGGCCCCATCCCGGAGAGCTTCGGCAACCTCACCACGCTCGTATCGCTCGACCTCTCCATCAACTCCATCTCCGGCTCCATCCCGGCATCGCTTGGCCGGCTGCCGGCGCTGCAGGACCTCATGCTCAGCGACAACAACCTCACCGGCACCATCCCCGTGCAGCTCGCTAGCGCCACGGCGCTCGTGCAGCTGCAGCTTGACACCAACCAGATCTCCGGCCTCATCCCGCCGGAGCTGGGCAAGGGTCTGTCAAACCTGCAGGTGTTGTTCGCATGGCAGAACCGCCTCGAGGGCGCCATCCCGGCCACGCTCGCGGCCATGGCCAGCCTCCAGTCGCTCGACCTCTCGCACAACCGCCTCACCGGCGTCATTCCGCCGGGGCTCTTCACGCTGCGCAACCTCACCAAGCTGCTCCTACTGTCCAACGACCTCTCCGGCGTGATACCACCCGATATCGGGAAGGCGGCGAGCCTCGTGCGGCTGAGGCTCGGCGGCAACCGCATAGCCGGAGCGATCCCCGCGCCGTGGGCGGGATGAAGAGCATCGTCTTTCTCGACCTCGGCAACAACCGCCTCGCCGGGGTTGTGCCTGCCGAGCTCGGCGACTGCTCGCAGCTCCAGATGCTCGACCTGAGCAACAACACTCTCACGGGGTCCCTGCCGGAGTCGCTCGCTGGCGTGCACGGGCTGCAGGAGATCGACGTCTCGCACAACCAGCTCACCGGGTCCGTGCCGGACTCTTTTGGGAGTCTAGCGGCGCTGAGCCGTCTCGTGCTTGCAGGCAACGCGCTGTCCGGGACGATACCAGCGGCGCTTGGGCGGTGCCGTGCGCTGGAGCTCCTTGACCTCAGTGACAACCGCCTGTCCGGCGGCATCCCCGACGCGCTCTGCGACCTCGTCGGCCTAGACATCGCCCTCAACCTCAGCCGCAACGGCCTCACCGGCGGGATCCCGGCGAGGATATCGGAGCTGAGCAAGCTCTCCGTGCTCGACTTATCCTACAACGCGCTCGCCGGCAGCCTCGCGCCTCTCGCCGGGCTGGACAATCTCGTCACCCTCAACGTGTCGCACAACAACCTCTCGGGGTACCTCCCGGACACGAAGCTCTTCCGGCAGCTCTCGGCGTCCAGCCTCGACGGGAACGCCGGGCTGTGCACCAAAGGCGGCGACGTGTGCTTCGTGGGCGCGGACGGGAGGACGAGCGCCGGCGACGACGAGGAGGGGCAGCGCGCGCACCGGCTGAAGCTCGCCATCGCGCTGCTCGTGACGGCGACGGTGGCGATGGTGCTCGGGATGATCGGCATACTGCGAGCGCGCGGGATGGGCGTGAAAGGAAGGAACGGCGGAGGCGGGAGCAGCGATTCGGAGGCCGGGAGTGGCGGGGACCTTGGGTGGCCATGGCAGTTCACGCCGTTCCAGAAGGTGAGCTTCTCGGTGGACCAGGTGGTCCGCAGCCTCGTGGACGCCAACATCATCGGCAAGGGCGTGTCCGGCGTGGTGTACCGAGTGAGCCTGGACTCCGGCGAGACCATCGCCGTGAAGAAGCTCTGGCCCGCCACGACCGCCGCCGCGGCCGCGTCCAAGGAGGCCTGCCGGGACTCGTTCTCGGCGGAGGTGCGCACGCTGGGCTCCATCCGGCACAAGAACATCGTGCGCTTCCTGGGCTGCTGCTGGAACCGGAGCACCCGGCTGCTCATGTACGACTACATGGCCAACGGCAGCCTCGGCGCCGTGCTTCACGAGCGTGGCGGCGGTGCGCAGCTGGAGTGGGACCTCCGGTACCGGATCGTGCTCGGGTCGGCGCAGGGCCTCGCGTACCTCCACCACGGCTGCTCGCCGCCGATCGTTCACCGGGACATCAAGGCCAACAACATCCTTATTGGACTTGACTTCGAAGCCTACATCGCCGACTTCGGCCTCGCCAAGCTAGTTGACGACGCCGCCGACTTCGGCCGCTCCTCCAACACCGTCGCCGGCTCCTACGGCTACATTGCCCCAGGTACAGAACATACATTGATCGATCATCGGCGAGCCAAGAATCTGACCCAACTTTCATTGATCACAATCTGAACAAATTCTGATCTTGGGGTTAAAATGCAGAGTACGGGTACATGCTTAAGATCACAGCGAAGAGCGATGTGTACAGCTACGGGGTGGTGGTGCTGGAGGTGCTGACCGGGAAGCAGCCGATCGACCCGACGATCCCCGACGGGATGCACGTGGTGGACTGGGTGCGGCGGCACAGGGGCAAGGACCTCGCCGCCGTGCTGGACCCGGCGCTCCGGGGCCGGTCGGACACGGAGGTGGAGGAGATGCTGCAGGTCATGGGCGTGGCGCTGCTCTGCGTCAGCCCGACGCCCGACGAGCGGCCGACGATGAAGGACGTGGCCGCCATGCTCAAGGAGATCCGGCTGGAGCGCGAGGAGTACGCCAACGTGGACGCCCTCTTGCTCAAGGGTGGTGCCGGGTCGCCGACCAAGACCAATACCCCCGCGACGATGCCGACAGCGACCACGTCGACGTCGAGCACGCCGCCGTGCCGGCAGGGGCCGGGGAGCAGCGCCTGCAACAGCAACAGCAACAGCAGCAGCTTCTCTGCATTGTACCCCTCGTCCAAGGCCAAAACACCATTTGATTGACCGCAACAAATCGATATGAACACTTTTTGTTTCCTGTCCTCTGTGTTGCAGATGCATTTTGGTGGATGGATGCAAGTTTGTTTGTTTGTAAATGCTTTTTTGTTGGAAAAATTGGGTCCATACCATTACTATTTGAGAAAGTTAGGTATATACCATTGGGCCCACATGTCATTGACTCATGTGACCCCACATGTCATTGACTCATGATGGTACAAACCTAACTTTTGCAATCTTTTAATGGTATGGATCCAAATCTCCCTTTTTTGTTTGTTTTAAACGGAGTTATTACTTGATTAGTGTAAGTTGAGTGTAGTAGTAGATTTTGAAGAAGCAAATCAAGTCTTTTGATGGTTCGATGCCTTCTCTTTTGAATAAAGATCCAAGGAATCCTAGCAGCAAATGAATGCTATTTAGCTGTGAAAATGGTTTCCCTTTTCTTCTTCGAGACTAATAATTTAGCATAATTAACCATTTCTTCTCTAGTGGAATTTGTTTGAAGGCAGGTTTGGGTGTTTCGGTGCCAATGCCATTCAGGACTGACGATGATCATTTGGAGCTGGTGGCTAGCCCAGAGGAAGAGATTTGGGAGCAGAGTGAAGCCAACCTTTTTTTTTTTTTTTGATACAGTGAAGCCAACCTTTGATTCAATGCCGTTCTAATTTGTTGGCACATTTGGAAGCAACACAATTATAGGGATTTTGGAGAATTTGCAGCAACAACAATGCAATGAAGACAACATGGCAGCAAGGGTCCTAGAGAACATGAAGTTCTCGAGCTTTGGCGGGAGCACGGGTTTTGAACTTTCATGAGATTTCAGCTTAGTATTTTCTGGACAGAGTGCAACCCTAAGCCTCCGTCCGCAAAGCCCTTAGAGTCTTGTAAATCACTGTCAAGACATTCAGTTATGTTCTCATATCAGAATCCCTGCAGCTTGAGCGTGTTTTACTCCCATAATACATTTGTATGTTTTTGGACATCCATAGCGAACAACATTAGATGTTTAGCCAAAAAGTATACATACCTTGTAAAAAAAATCCATACCACGTTTTGTGGTGGTTGTTAGATGGTGTAAGTCTAGTTTTTGGGTGTCCAACTTTTATGCTGTAAATTTTTATGTGAGAAGCTCTCCATTTCTGTTTAGCGCGCAAGTAATAGCCTTTAGAGCATCGACACTAACGGCGGAAGTGAAAACGCGGTTTTCAGTTCGCGTTTTGCGTTGTTTTGTTCCAATTTTCGCGGCGCAGAACAGAAACTAAATATGGAACTAGAATTTTTTTTTCATTTCGTACGAACGAACGGACAAACACCTCAGTGATCTTCAATTTCAACCCAAAATACTGATCACCGAGACCACCGGAGCACTAACCTAACCCTAGATAGCTCGTCGCCACCCTAACCCTAACCCACAATACAGATCATTGGGTGCGGCGGCGACGCACCACTCACTCCTCGTCATAGACGAGGTTGATGTACATGTCCGTCTCGAGCTCGGCGACGCGGCGCCACTCCTCCGCCCTCTCCTTCTAGGCGAGCTCGGCAGCGATGCTTCACCTCGAGCTCCTCCTCCTCCCGCGCCGTCCGCTTGCAGAGGACCGCCACGACGCCCTCTCCTCTTCCCGCCTGGCTGCAGCATGGCGCCGGTCGAACTCGTCGACCGCTCAGAAGAGGAGGGACGACGGCACGTGCGCGCCGTGCTTGGTGTAGCGGAGCGACGGCCGCTTCCTCGCCACGTTCGAGGCGACGTACGTGCTTCTTCCTCTCTGCGTCGGACCAGTCAGATTTGAAATTGTTTATTTTTAAAATGTTCAAATTTAAATTTGTTCAGATTTTGAAAATCGGTCAAATTTAAAAAATGTTTAGATTTGAAAATTATTCAAATTTGAAAATTTGTTCAGATTTGAAAATGTTTATTTTTTAAAATGCTCTGGTTTGAAAATTGTTCATTTCTAAAAAATGTTTAGATTTGAAATTTGTTCATATTTTTTAAAATCATTTCTTTTTATTGCTTACTTAAAAATTGAAAAGAAAAATATAAAATATAAAATAAAAGATTAAAATAACATTACCTGGACCAGTCGGAACTAAATGGGCCGAGCCTAATATTTGTGTTTGTTTTGTCCAGAGAAAATCACACACTAATACATCTAGTACTAGAGAAGAAACAACAAAAAGAGAAGTGAACTGCTCAGGTTCAGGTTGAGTTGAACTGGTGCATAATAGCTACGGATGCTCATAGTCTTTCTCTTCATTTTTACTAATCTGGAAACAAATTGCACATAGATAAATTAACCGGAGCTAGCTAGTACATAATTACAAATTTGCAATAGATAGCAAAATAATATGAGGACTGGAATTTGGACAACTACCACAGTTGCCGATTGCCGAAGCTGACGATTCTGAATTTCCAGTGCACAACGATGCACAGCGATGGCGCTCCTCTCCCCAGTCTTCAGTCTTCAGTGCACGACGACTTCCGGCAGGCGGCAGGCCGGCGCGCTCCTCAGCCCCTGCTCAAACCTCTTGCCGGACGCCGGCTGCCGCTAGGGTTTGCAGCTGGGCGTGTCCGCCGTCCGCGCGTCGCCTTCGATTGGTGTGGCCGTGCCACCCGTGCGGGCGTGCGGGTGCGGCGCTCCGCCGGATCTCCAGCCCCTCCTTCGCGGTGCCGGTCGCCGCCTCGCCGGTCGGCCGGTCGTGCGCTGGTGGCCGCCTCCGTCTACGTCTGGCTCGCTGGTGGGTGTTGGCTGCTGCTCTGTTTCGAGTGGAAGAGGAGCCGATGCGAGTATGCCTGCGCCACACAAGTTGGGCTGGAACTCAGCGAATGGGCCTCCTGGTAGAAAATTAGTAGTAGTAAATTTTTGTTTTGCATTTTCGGAGGGCAGGCTGAAGCTTGTTTAAGCCTGCTTACTGGCCTCGCCTTTGGCGGGTGCGGTGTCGTTTTTGGCGCGGGGTCTTGTGGAACGTACGCCCCTTCAACTTTGTGGCATGTGGGAACGTCCCGGCTCTGCTCCTCCCAGAGCAGTCGCAACGTCTTTTCTCTGAGAGTGATCGGTGACCAGCTAGCTCGGGGGAGCCGTCACCGTCTATTTTAAGTTTGTATGGTTGGCCCTTTGGTCGTCTCCATCAACAGACTGTTGTTGCGGTCTTGATGCTGTCAGATCTGAAGTGGACTTTGCCTTGTGTGGTGAGAGTGGGCAGGGGCCTCGTGTTCTTGTATGGTGTTTGTCCGGTTTTTCGCTAATTAATTTGCTGGGCACCTTCTTATAATTAAATTGCAAAACTAGACTTCGTTTCTAAAAAAGAGTAACAACCTTCAACCTTTGTCCCGGAGGGGGCCGAGGCCACCACCGACCTCACTTCCAGCAAGACCAACGACCTCCTGCTGCAGAAGGCCTTCGACGGCCTCACGGGGCCCTTTTCCATCTTCCTCGACGACGAGGCCGGCAGCGGCAGGAAGCCGGACTGGATCGTCGTCGACTGCTTCCACTACCTAGCGGTGGCCGCGGCCGCCGAGCGAGGCGTGCCCTCCGCGATGTTCATCGTCTTCGCCTCCGCCACGACCGCCGCCTGGGGCGTGCCGCGCGTGTCCACGGACGTGGACCCGGAGCTCGGGGCTACCGTGTCCCAACGCTTCCTGCTAACCTACCAGCGCTGCAAGATCATCACCCAGCGGTGCTGCGTGGAGTTCGACCCCGAGGGCGTGCCTCTACTTCCTAGCATCTTCGGCAAGCCGTTCGCCCCGCTTGGCCTGCTGCCGCCGTCTCTCAGGGCGGACCACCTCGGAGGCGACGACCTCGTGGCATGGCTGGACAGGCACCCCGCGAAATCCGTCGTCTACGTCGCACTGGGAACCGAAGCGCCACTGAGCACCGAGCTAGCGCACGAGCTGGCCATGGGTCTGGAGCTAGCCGGGACGCCATTCCTCTGGGCCCTCCGGAAGCTCGGCGGCGACGACCAGGACGACGTTCTCCTCCCTCCGGGCTTCCGGGAGCGCACGGAGGGCCGCGGCCTCGTGGCGATGGGGATGGTTCCGCAGACGAGGGTGCTGGCGCACGGCTCCGTGGGCGCGTTCCTCACGCACAGCGCGCCGGGCTCCGTCATCGAGGGGATGCATCACGGTCACGCCCTCGTACTGCTGCCCTTCTTCGAGGACCAACGGACGGTCGCTCGGTTCATGGAGGGGAAGAAAGTTGGATTGCCGGTGCCGAGGCACGGAGAGGATGGATCGTCTTTCGACCGGGAAGGCGTGGCGTCGACGGTCCGGGCCGTCTTCGTGGAGGAAGAAGGAAGACGCGTCTATGCGGCCAATGCCAAGAAGCTGCAACAGGTTGTCGCGGACACCGCATGCCATGAGAGGTACATTGATGAGTTCCTTGAGCAACTCAGATTCTACAATGACCAGTGAGCCCGACCGGCCGGTATTTACAAGAATAAATAAACACTCAGCAAGAGGTTGTCCTGTGTTGCTCTTTGCTGGTCCCGTTCCCCAGATTATGCTTGTGTTTGTGTGAAGTGCCTAGGTCCGTTTTGTGTTGTTTCGTGATGGTGTGTAGTGCTTGCGTATACGAGTTAATGGCACCAGCGGTCACACAACTCGTCCTGGATGTGCACTTAAGTCACACTTCTCCAGAACGTGATTTTTTGGTCACACAACTCGTCATCTGGTGCACTTAAGTCACTGACCCCACCTGTCAGTCCGTTTTCCGTTGAAGTTGATTGTGACTGGACACGTAATTTTGCAAAAACCCCCTGTATTTTTGGACATTTGCAAAAAAAACCCCTGTATTTTATGGAGGGTATTCTTTGGACACATTCTTTTTTAATCTACAAAAAAAAAGTTGCTTGCGTATTCTGTACTCTTTTCGTTTTTTAAAACTACATCTGTCACTACCGGAAAACATGATTTTATGGAGGGTCCGCGACTTTGCCGAGTATTTTTCACGGGCTCTCGTCAAAGACCGTTTTTGCCGAGCGTAGCGCTCGCAAATATTTTTAAACTATGCCAGTAATCGTTCTAGATCTGTGTCCGCAACCGGAAACATGGAGTTTGCCAAGTCTCCCTTTATCAATCTCTCAACAAAGAAGTTATATCGGCAAGCCCCGTGACATACACCATATGGCAAAGAAATTATACTCTGCAAAATAACGAAAAAAATTAATCGACATAGGCACGAAAGAACAATCAGCAAATGTTGCGGACACGTGTCCACGCCTGTGGCAGTTGACAAAAAAGAAACAACGTGTCACATTTTCCGAGTGTCGCCTAACGGCCACGCGACACTCTGGATAGCCCACCTTTATCAAGTGTAATAGCTATTGACAATGATAAGTAAATCACTGAAAAATTCTCATCCACATATTATTTATTTTTCCCTTTTCTTCATTTTCTTATATTTGTTTTGCCTTTTTTTATTTTTGTTAGTATTCGTTTCTTGCAATTTTTTTAATCGGATTTAATTATTTAAATGACCAAGGCCAATACCCCGGCAACGATTTCCAACAGCGACCACGTCGATGTCGAGCACCCCGCCGTGCCGGCAGGGGCCGGGGGAGCAGCGCCTGCAACAGTAATATCATCAGCTTCTCTGCATTTACCCCTCATCCAAGGCCAAATCACCATTTCATTGATCGAAACAAATCGATGAACCATGTTTGTTTCCTATCCTATATATGTGTTGCAAATGCATATTGGTAGATGGATGCGATTTCATTTGTAAATGGTTTTTTGTTTAAACGAAGCTACTTGAGTAGTGTAAATTGAGTAGTAGTAGGTTTTGAGGAAACGAATTACTAAGGCTTTAGATTCGATGCCTTTTCTTTCGAATAAATATCCAAGAATTAAGGGAAAATTTGCGACATGACACCGTTATTTTTCTCGCGTTTGCCGAAACACACCGTCGACATTTTTCTTTGCCAGGTACCATTAAAATTCCGTGGTTGTTTGCTAGAACATACCGAATCCAAAAACCGGAAAATACCGGTGTCCTGATGTCCTGCTTATCGTCCATTCCTGTCGTTCTCATAATAAGCATCTTCACTGCAACCACCTCACCGTTTTCTTGCTCACCCTGTTTCACTCCCATAATATATATTTGTATTTTTTTGGACATCCGTAGCGAACAACGGTAGATGCATGCATGTTTACCTAAAAAGTATACTTACCTTGTAAACAACTCCATAACCACCACGTCCAAGTATCTGATCTTCAGAGAAACCATTTGTGATGGTTCTTTAGATAGTGTAAGTATAGTTTATTGGGTGTCAAACTTTGATGCTGTAACTTTTTCTCTGAGATGCTCTCCATTTCTGTTAAGCAAGTAATAGTCCTTAGAAAGGCAGATTTTTTTTTTTTTGAAAGCCCACGTATATTCAACATAGTACCATATACATCGTACACAGTACAAAGACAGAACTGAAATACATACGCAGGGGAACAGAACTCGAGCAAACTCCAGCACCTTCACCGGCGGCGACGACGAAGACCACCGACCACCTTCTCACCACGGCCCAGGGTGCCTCCATTGTTGAAGAAAGCCGCCGAGCCCACCCGCCGCACAGCGACGGAGATTATGCCGATAAACGAGCACGGCCATCACCCTCCCGCACCAGCACCTCCACCTTGCCGCAGTCGTCTTCAATCCCGCCGCCGGCAGAAGCCGCGGACCTTGCCCTGATCTGAGTTCCAGCCACCGGATCCGTCGCCACCACGGATCCGACGGGAGGCAGCCGAACTCGAGCACCGCACCGGGCCTCGAGCTCCTGCCAGTCCAGCGCGACGACGAGGAGCCCCGAAGAACTCCGCCGCCGGAGAAGATCACGCCGGCACCAAACCGCCCGCCCGCAGCACCACCTCCTCCAGAGCGCCGCCGGCGAGACCCCCACCCTATCCTACCGTATATACAAGCCGGAGCCGGGATCCCCCACCCTCCCGCCGCCGGAGCGGCCGGCGGAGGGGAGGAATCCCGCGGCTCGCGGCGCGCACGGTGGATCGACGGGATCGCCCCAAAAATCGCCTTCTTTCCTCTTGCTACAGTGGCGAGGAGGGGATAAGGCCGAGCTCACTATTCTGCTTCAAAGGCAGATTTTTGTTGTTTCATTGAAGCTAATGTAACATGAATTTAAGTACAAGCCGCGTGGACTGATTAGAAGGATCTATTAAAGAGCCAACATTAGGGGAAAAGACGAGGCTAGGACATTTTGTTCCCATCATCTGATGAAAACAGGTACAGTCACCCATATGAGGCCTAGCCGCCTAGCTGCAACTTTGGGTCGGGCCATGAGACCACAGCGGGTACAATCACCCAGTTGGGCCTCTTCACGGAGGTTTTTATTATTATTTTACAAAGAGCTGCTTTCATTATCAAGCATCCTGTAGAATTCCTCATTATTTTAGTTGACTCTAAGCAACGACCGACACAAGACAAGTTTAAAAAACAGAAACATATAACAACAGAAGCAATAATCACTCAACACAAAGGTCGATCCCGTCCGCATCAAGCCTCTACGTATAGGTGAGCTAGGAGCTTGGGCTCCAAGAGGGCCTCCAACGGAAACTTGCGGGTCAGGGACAACCCGAATATCTCCTCCATGGTCATCTCCTCATTGGTCATGCCGTCGGGGAGCCTCCACACGAAGCCGTGCAGCAAGTTAGCCAGGGTCAACTGGATCACCTTGAGTCCCAAACTATACCCGGGGCACATCCTGCGTCCTGCGCCGAAGGGCAACAACTCATAGTCATGCCCCTTGACATCGAGCTTGCTGCCGAGGAACCGCTCTGGCATGAACTCCTCGGGTGCATCCCACAGCTTTGGGTCACGACCGATGGACCACACGCTGACAAGCACGCGCGTTCCGGCGGGAATGTCGTAGCCCCGATGGACGTGTCCTCACGGGACAACCGTGGTGCCAGCAGGGGTGTCACCGGGTGCAGCCGCATGGTCTCCTTGACGATGGCGTCCACGTAGGGGAGGCCTGGGATGTCCTTCTCCGTGACCCAGCGGTTTGGACCGACGACGCGGTCTAGCTCCTCGGTCGCCTTGGAGAACACCTGGGGCTTCTTCAGCAGCTCCGAGAGGGCCCACTCCAAAGTCACGGCGGAGCTCTCAGTGCCGCCGGCGATCAGATCCTGCAGGCATATTGTCATGCATATGTCTGTCACTGGGCCCGCCCGTGATGTGTAAAAGAAAAACGAAAAATATTCACCTGCGTGAAAGCCTTGACGCACTCCCTGTCAAATTCGACCTCCAGATTAGGGTCACTGGAAAACTGTAGCAGCACGTCGACCATGTCCTTGCTCTCGCGCTGCTCGCTGTGCTCATCCAGGACGTGCTCTAGGAACCGGTCAAACATCTTGCCCAGCTTCTTCATCCTCTTAATGTACCCCTGCAGATCCATCCAGTCGAGCCATGGGATGGAGTCGCCGATGTTTAGCACGCCGTTGAGCAGGAACAGCTCGTCGATCATCCACTTGAATTCCTCCGGCGTCGTGATCACCGACCCGGCCCGGTCCCTCACTTCCTTCTCCAGGTACTTGTTGCCCATCACCATGCGTGTGATCACGTTCATGCTCGCCGTGGATAGGTAATCCTTGAGCACCACCACGCGGCCGGAGGCCTGGTGGAGGTTGTGGAGGAGGGCGAGCGCCTCCTCCCTACGGATGTACTCATACGACTCGAGCCGCTTTGCGCTGAAGAGCTCGGCGACGCACATCTTGCGGGCCTGGCGCCAGTAGGCACCATAGGGTGTCCACAGGATGTCCCTGTAGTTGGAGGCCGTGTACTTGCCGGCGGCGGTCTTGGGCCGGTCGACGAACGCCAAGTCGTGGGTCTTGAGGAAGAACTTGGCCATCTCGACAGAGGAGCCAACGACGACGGGAAAGGAGCCGAATCGGAGCTGAGTGAGTGGGCCATACTGCTTGGAGAGCGCGTGGATGGAGCGGTGCGGCAGCGTGCCGATGAGGTTGAGGTTGCCGATGATGGGCCACGCCTTGGGGCCCGGCGGGAGGTTGTAGCACTTGCGGCGGCGGCGAGCCTTGAGGAAGAGCACCGTGGCGAGCACGACGACCACGAAGGACGCCAACTGAGGAACCTCCATTGATGATGGCTTGTTGAGGGCGGCATCGATCGATCAGGGCCGGCTATTTATATAGAGAAGCGCGTGGTACTAGCTAGCATCAATGCATCATGCGCTGCCTCGATCGATCCATCTCAACTACCAACTAATTAACCTCGTGTGCGTGCGCAAGCCCACATGTGGTTGACAACGGCGTGACCAACGTGTGTTTGCTCACCTTTTTCCTCGCGATACCAACGTGTGCGTGCACCGACGGGAGTGACTAGTACTCAGTCGAATTACTTTAATTCCTGACGTCACGTACTGACTTCAGATCGATTCGTTTTTCTGATCGCTCCCGATGGATTTGTGCGGCATTTCCTATACATGGAGCAGGTCGACGTTAGGCCAGCGTCGCACACCCCTTCGTGGGCCGGCCCAATAAGGTAACACGTCAAGTTTTCGGTTTATGGGGTTTACGGTTCTTTTCTTTTTTCCTTTCTTAGCTGTTTCTTTCTTCTTTTTCGTTTTTTTCTGTTTCTTTTTCTTTTTCGTTTTTATTTTTTGGCTGTTTCTTTTTTGTTTCTTCTTTTCTGTTTTCTTTTCAGATATTATTTTTAAAGTTTTATTCTATTGAAAAATGTTAAAATTTAAAAATGTTGAGATTTGAAAATTGTTTGTATTTGAATATTGTTCAGATGTGAAAAATGTTCTATTTTTGACAATCATTCAATGTGTGTCAATTTTTGTTTTTATTTTTTTGACTGTTTATTTTTTCTTTCTTCTTTTCAGTTTCTTTATTAGACATTATGTATTTATTATGAATTTTCATTCTTCAAAATCATTAAAATTAAAAAATGTTAATATTCGAAAATTGGTCATGTATTAAAATCGTTTAAAAATAGTTTCCGTTCAAATACCCTATTTTTTGTTCACTTTTCGAAAATCGTTCAAAAATAATTTCCGTTCATAGACTTTTTCTGTTCGTCTTTTAAAATCGTTCAAAAATAATTTCCGTTCAAATACCTTTTTTGTTCACTTATTTGAAAGTCGTTCAAAAATAATTCCGTTCACAAACTTTTTCTGTTCGCTTTTTAAAATCGTTCAAAAATAGTTTCCTTTCAAATACCTATTTTTTGTTCACTTTTTAAAAATCGTTCAAAAATAATTTCCATTCACAGACTTTTTCTGTTCGCTTTTGAAATCGTTCAAAAATAATTTCCGTTCAAATACCTATTTTTTTCACTTTTTTAAAAATCGTTCAAAAATAATTTCCGTTCACGGACTTTTTCTGTTCGCCTTTTAAAATCGTTCAAAAATAGTTTCCGTTCAAGTACCTATTTTTTGTTCACTTTTTGAAAATCGTTCAAAAATAATTTCTGTTCACAGACTTTTTCTGTTTTCTTTTAAAATCGTTCAAATACCTATTTTTGTTCACTTTTTTGAAAACCGTTCAAAAATAATTTCCGTTCACAGAATTTTTCTGTTCACCTTTTAAAATCGTTCAAAAATAGTTTCCGTTCAAATACCTATTTTTGTTCACTTTTTTGAAAATCGTTCAAAAATAATTTCCGTTCACAGATTTTTTGTATTCGCCTTTTAAAATCGTTCAAAAATAGTTTCCGTTCAAATACCTATTTTTGTTCACTTTTTTGAAAATCCTTCGAAGATTGCGGAGTTAACCGCGGCAAGCGGCGGCGAAATAGGTAGGAGAAGACACGTTCACTGAGCAGACTATAAACACGTTCAAACCTACAATACAAAATCTGCTCGTATATGACCATCAAAACAAAAAACATTCAACACAAAAGTTGTGCGAAACATCGAGAGTAATACTGTCGTTAAAGGATTTTAGAACAGTCAACCGAGTGTGATGAATTTGGCAAAGAAAATCTAGAAATATTTGAAACATCGATTCAAAATTAAGAAATTACAATCGATGAAACTCTAAATCAAGTACGGGAATGGAACCTACACGTGGACATGCATAATTTTTGTGTACATTATATTTTAAAATGATGCATTTTTAGACGTGAAATCGAACATGCACTATTCTGAAGGAATTCGAAACAGTAGTGCACGTTCGAACCAGCTAGCGGAAAGGAGCAAGCAACCATAAATGGGCTGAGCCGACTAACGTTTGATACACACGGAACCTATGCGAAGCGTTGTTACTGCCGCACGGGTCGATGGGTAGGCGATCCCGATTTGTGCACCGTATGTTCAGATCACTTGAGTTGGGCCCATTTTAGCTTCGTATGGTCTGTTGGGCCTTCGTGGGCTGTTTTCTATTCCACCATTCAAATAACGTATTTGTTTTTTTGGCAAACGCTACGCGTCATTCGCTGCAGCCGCCTCCGGAACCGTCCGATATACTTAAGTGAAACCATCTCACGGGTCCGATCAATGTAGCAAAAACGTTTCGCGCGTAGCACTTTTTATATATGTATGCAACATCTCATGTAGCAAAAAATATTTCAGAAAATGTTGCGTCCGATGAATGTAGCAAAAAAATCCGACGCAACAATTTTTGTTCGCGCATGTAGCAGGGTGTGTAGCAAAAAAATTCGGATACGCAAAAATTGCAACATGTAGCAAAAAAATGTTGTAGCATTTTAAACACAGCCATGTAGCAAAAACGAACCAAATATCCAACAAATCTCAATTTGATTGTAGCTAAATTGTGAGTACATCGTCACTTTTGCAGAAACTAGCCTAGCATATGCTCTGAATTCATTATAGCACTTTGCTCATGCTTACACAACAAAATCGAGTCTCACGTGTAGCAAAACTGCACAGCGCATGTAACATCAACAAAACCCCAAAACTGAACTCTCGTTGTCATCACCAATGAAGCACACCATGACCGATTCGAGCTCCCCTTCCATGAATCTACCACTCCGAAGGCTAGTAGAAGCTAGATGGAGCGAACCCCTACCCAATCCAGTCGCAGGGCATCATCTTCTCCAAATCCGGCGAAGATAGGGCGCCTCACCATTCATGGCCTCCATAGTGACGTGCTGGTCGGCGGCGCCGGGGGCTAGAATCAAAGCAGGCATGGAGAGAGGTGTGCGAGGCCGCAGCGCCGGCGGTTGGAAGGGGAGGCGGCCGAGAGGGAGGTCCTCGAGGGAGAGAGGAGACGGCGCCGCAGTCGAGCGAGCGGAACTCGTCGCCGGCCGCAGGATCCCGGACGCATGGCTCGCCGGCGGGCAGCGCTGCTTCGTCCCGATGGGCACCATGGCCTATCGTTGACTTGTTGCTATTATGGAGAGAGAACGTGAGGGGCAAAAAATAAGTGATGACCCACAAGTATAGGGGATCGCAACAGTCTTCGAGGGAAGTAAAACCCAAATTTATTGATTCGACACAAGGGGAGCCAAAGAATATTTATAAGCCTTGACAGATGATTTGTCAGTTCAGTTGCACCTGGAAGTAGACTTGCTCGACACAGTTTATCAGTAGCAACAGTTTTATGACAGTAGCAGTAGTAAAATAATAGCAGCAGTAAAATAAAGACAGCAGTAATAATTGCAGTAGACAGCAGGATTAAAATACTGTAGGCATAGGGATGGATGAACGGGCGTTGCATGGATAAGATAATTCATGAAATAGTCATACATAGGGCAATTGCAGATAAATAATAAGGTATCCAAGTAATAATCAATCATAGGCATGTGTTCCGTATTTAGTCGTACGTGCTCGCAATGAGAAACTTGCACAACATCTTTTGTCCTACCAGCCCGTTTGCAGCGGGGCCTCAAGGGAAACTACTGGTAATTAAGGTGCTCCTTTTAATAAAGCACCGGAGCAAAGCATTAACACTCCGTGAACACATGTGATCCTCACGTCGCAACCATCCCCTCCGGTTATCCCAATTTCTGTCACTTTGAGGCCTCGGGTTCCGGACAGTGACGTGTGTATACAACTTATAGATATGATCCAAAACAATAATTATCATCATGATTCAATAACATGTTCAGATCTGAGGTCATGGCACTCGGGCCCTAAGTGACAAGCATTAAGCATAATAAGTTGCAACAATGACAATAAGCACTACCGATGGAAACTAGGCACCATGCCCTAACAAATCTCACAACTATTACATGAATGATCTCATCCAATCCCTACCATCCCCTCAGCCTACAGCGGGGAATTACTCACACATGGATGGGGGAGTCATGGATGGTCGATGGAGAGGTGGCGGTGATGATGATGGCGATGATCTCCTCCAATTCCCCGTCCCGGCAGGGTGCCAGAACGGAGTTTCTGATCCCTGAAATAGGGTTTTCGATGGCGGCGGAGCTCTGAAAGTTTTCTGGAAAAAGCGTCGATTCCCCCGAAGTTTTTAGGTCAGAGGCTTTAAGTAGTCCAAAGGGGAGCGTCGGGGGCCACACAGGGTGGCCACACCACCCCTGGGCGCGGCAAGGGCCCACCCACGCCCTGGGTACGTGTGGTGCCCCTGTGCACCCTCCTCGCTTCGTCTTCTGGCTCCGTGGGTCTTCTGGAAAAATAGAATTTCTGGAATTTTTCTGGAATTTTCCTAAAACTTTGACTTTCTGCACAAAAACAAGACACCAGGGCAATTCTGCTGAAAACAGCGTTAGTCCGTGTTAGTTGCATTCAAATCACACAAATTAGAGGAAAAACAATAGCAAAAGTGTTCGGAAAAGTAGATACGTTTTGGACGTATCAACTCCCCCAAGTTTAGCTTATTGCTTGTCCTCAAGCAATTCAGTTAACAACTGAGTGCGATAAAAGAAACTTTTACGAACACATTTGCTTCATATGATGTATACATACCGACTATATGACCAAAAGCTTAGGCAATTCATAATAGGAACCATGCAAATAATGACACCTAGTAGTTATGCAAATCATGAAAAGATACCAAAGTACTAAGAATGAATAACATAGCATACATCTATCCACAAGAATTGCAATGTTCGTAAAAAGATATGACAAAGTGGTATCTCGCTTGCCTTTGTTTGAAGGGCAAAACATAAATGCCAAGGCACCTCTGAGGTTCAAGTGAAGACTAGATATAAAGATATCAAAGATAAGAGTATCATAGTTATACCTCAATTAATCGTATCCTGGGACAAGCAAATTACACTAAGAACGACAGTTATGCTCTCGAAGAAGTGCTCAAAGAAAGGATGGTGACTCAACATAAAAATAAAAGATTGGCCCTTCGCAGAGGGAAGCAGGGATTAACACGTGCTAGAGCTTTTTATTTTAAAAACAGAGGTAAAAATGTTTTGAGAGGTGTTTATTAATTGTCAACGAATGGTAGCGGGTGAGAACAGTATTCTACCTGTCAAACGGACTTTTAAGAGCGGCTCCCATGAAGGACGTTATTTCTACCAGCAAGTCAGATCATCCCTCTTTCTCTTTGGTTTACACACATGCAGGTATTTCACTGTTTGTCATTGCTTACTGATGAATCAGGGCAAAAGTGTGAAGAGAATTAAGCGGTTAAAGTTGTAATTAATTGGGACTGGGCACCCCGTTGCCAGCTCTTTTTGCAAAATTATTGGATAAGCGGATGTATATGCCGCTAGTCCAGGTGTAAAAGTCCATTTGACAAATAGAATAAAGAATAACCACACTAATTCCTCATGAGCTAGTAAACATTGACACAAAAAGGGAAATATTTTGAAAGTTTTAAAGGTAGCACATGCAAATTTACTTGGAATGGCCTGAAATACCATGCATAGGAATTTTTGGTGGACTCTTTGGAATAACTTGGTTTAAAGGATTTGGATGCACGAGCAACATTCCCGCTCAGTACAAGTGAAGGCTAGCAAAAGACTGAGAAGCGACAACCACGAGAGCGATAATGGTCATAATCATGCTTGCGACAAAATAAAATTAACGGATGCATAAAGATGATACTAAAACTCTGAGGCAAAATAGATCATCAAGGCTTAATTGACTTTTATTTTTCAGTCATAACATGTGTGAGTATGTGCCAAGTCGAATCAAGTGAATTATTCAGAGGAGAATACCATCCTGCCATACCGTTTTACGAATAGAACAATGCATGTAAATATCTATATGACATGTTATTCGCTATTAGCAATTTGGTACTGGTCATAAGAAGACATGAACTACTAAGTAATCATTAAATAACATAACCACTACCATGATAGCTAAGCATGTTCACATGAGTAGGTATATTTACAAAAATGAAAAACAAATAGAGTTCATACCAGCCTTTTACCACATCCGAATTGTCGTAGATCGTCATTATTGTCTTTCACTTGTGTGGCTTGAATGATGTGAAATGATAACCAAACCCAAGTGGAACCACGAAATTTTTTGAACTCCTGAAACTATACAAAACGGCAGAAGAACAACAAATATTTTTGGGTTTTCGAATTAAAGCAAGCATAGAAAGAAACAAGCAAACAAAGCAAAATCTTTTTGGATTTTTGAATAACAAACCGAAATGAAAAATAAAGTAAACTAGCACTACAAATTCAAAAGCAAGAGAAACAAAAGAAAAGAAACAAACTAAAACATGGATATACAAAGTACCGACATGATATGAATATGATAAAATGATTGAACTTGTCGGCATACCTCCCCCCAAGCTTAGGCTTTTGACCTAAGTGGGAGACCAATCATCCCCATGGCCGCCAGCTAGGCGCGCCCTCAGTGTTGGACGAGGAGGGTTCCTCGTCCGGGTAAAAACTCGAGGATGCACCACCGTAGTACACGGTGTAATCCTCAGGGGGCGCCACGAAAGTCTCCTGTCGGTGCTCAGGGTAGTGCTGTAAATGGAAATCCGGTGCACCGAGATGGTTGTCCAAATCCTCCCTCGAATATGATAGAGGACCCCTGAAAACACTGAACAAACTAGGCTGTGGAAGCCGGACCTCTAGCTCAGGTCCATTAGCAAAAACAACTCTATACATCAAATGTCCAGTAGATGAATTAGTAGTAACAAAATCATGAAGTTTCATGGCAGCAAGATCAAGTCTTTCCGGAATCAACAATTCATCAGAAGGATCGACAGAAAGACCAAGATCAGCTAAAACACGTGCAGCAATAATGCCTCCAAAGATGGGACCTTTGGCGGCAAGGCGGCGAGCAATCAAGGCACCAAGGTTGTAGGTTTTATCATTTTTAAGTGCATGAGCAAGAAAAGCTAGATGATAGCAAGAAATATTACTAGTGTTCTCTCTAGCAAGGACACTCGTGGCAAGATAATATGTGAAGTACCTGATGGCTGGAAATTGAATGTTCCTTATCTTACCACGCTGCACTCTACGGTGATCATCATAGCTCAGCTCATGGTAAAGATCCAACAACTCGGGCGGCTGTGATTTGATCTTCCTTGCTGTCCCAGATGGAGCAACACCTATGACCCTGCAAAATCTTTTCAAGTCCATGTTGCATGCACGATCATAAATCTTAAACTCAACAGTGGGGTTAAAAGTAGAGTTATTGAACTTAAAGCTTTCAACAAAAATCTTAGTGAGGTTAGCATATTGTGGCCTCTCATCCTGCATAAATTCCATCAAGCCAACATTGTTAATCATCCTTATGAAGTCATCATAAATCCCTGCATCTCTCATAAAGTTAAAGCATGGAAAAATAGATGGATGAGGAACACCATCATCTTCCTCTTCACCATTCTTGGTGCCAAAAGATCCTCATTGTATGATGGCCTAGGTGCACCTCTTGATCTTGAAGCCCTTGTTTCCCTTGAGGAGGATGGTGTTTGCCTCTCAAAGATTTCTCCATAAGTGTGTTTATCCATCTTCCTTTTCTGAAATTTTAAACAAACCTCATAAAAAATGATTTTAGAGTGATTAATTCAAGGGAAACACTAGGGAGACTTGCTAGAGGACTAAACATGCATCAAAACTAGTTAATCTAAACAAGAACAAGCATGCAAGCTCTAATAACATGTCACCTACAGTACCAAAATGCAAAGATATAAGCAACTAAACAAAATTCTATTTGGATAATCGGAGGAGTCACATACCGGAGAGCAATTGATCCAAATTTCAGCAGCAAAGATGGGCTGAGCAAGTAGATCGAAAAATCTCGAGCAAGAGCAGCAAGAACACGAGTTTGAGCAATGGTGGTGTGTTGGTCGGGAGAGAGAAAGGAGTGGGAGAGAGATGAGTGAGTGGAGGGCCAGGTGGACCCCACACCAGGGCAGGGCGCGGCCTGCCCTCCACCGCGCCGTGGGGGCGTGTGGTGGCCTGGTGGGTCCCCCTGGTCATCCTCTGGTACTCCCACGTTTCTTTTAAAAACTAGGACTTGTAGAATTTTTTCAGAATTTTTTGAAAACTTTTATTTCTGACATTTTCTGGGTGCTTTAAACAATGAAAACTAGACAAAATGAATTTATGTAAAGACCAAGCATTACTTAACTTTGCAAATTACAGTAGCAAAACAGTAGGTAAAAACAAAGTGAGAAAGAAAAATGTTGTTTAGCAATTTTATGCATGTAAAACATATTTGTTAACAAGGTTGATCAAGTCTTGCCACCAAATACATTTTATATGACATAAAAGAATTAAACCACATTGAACAATCATGTTACCTTAAATGGTATAGCTATAGATCCAATCATAAGATATTGAAGTTCTTCATGAGGTTCATATATAGGGCAATCAATACTTCCCACTTTGATACTTTTAATATTGGTAATTGTATTAACTCCAAATATTTGTCCAGCTTCTTGGGAAAATAAACAGTATGCTCTTTGTCATTAACATGGAAAGTACTTTTCCTTTGTTGCAATCAATAACAGCCCCTGCAGTGTTAAGAAAAGGTCTTCCAAGAATAATAGACATATTATCATCTTCAGGCATTTCAAGCACAACAAAATCAGTTAATATCAAGCAATTATTAGCCACTTGAACAGGAACATCTTCACATATACCAACAGGAACAGCAGTAGATTTATCAGCCATTTGCAAAGATATATCAGTTGGTATCAATTTTTCCAAGTAAAGTCTCTTGTAAAGAGAAAAAGGCATAACACTCACCCCTGCACCTAAATCACATAAGGCAGTTCTAACATAGTTATTTTTGATTGAGCAAGGAATAGTTGGTATACCTGGATCTCCAAGCTTCTTTGGAACCTTACCATTGAAAGAATAATTAGCAAGCATGGTAGAAATCTCTTCATTAGGAATCTTTCTCTTGTTAGAGACAATATCTTTCATGTACTTTGAATAGGGAGGTAACTTAATAGCATCAGTCAAAGGAATTTGCAAAAACAAAGGTTTCATCCATTCACAAAATTTGTTATAATGTTCTTCTTCCTTAGATTTGAGTTTCTTAGTAGGAAAAGGCATTTGTTTTTGCACCCAAGGTTCTCTTTCATTACCATGTTTCTTAGCAAGAAAATCTTCTTTAGTGTACTTTTTGTTTTTAGAATGCTTTTCAGGTTCCTCTTCACTTTCCTCTTTATCAGAAGCATCATTCTTATCTTTATCATTAGCATGTTCATTACCACTCTCAGTTTCAGCATCAGAGATAGATATACTATTTGGATTATTAACATGCTCATTGTCTTTAATAGGTTCAGGAGATTCCTCAACATGTTTATGTTTCTTCTTCTTCTTTTTCTTAGAAGGAGTAGTAGTTTCATTAACTAGTTGAGAATCTTGCTCAATTCTTTTAGGATGTCCCTCAGGATATAAAGGATCCTGAGTGGAAGCACCACCTCTAGTTGCTATACCAAAAGCATGTTTATCATTTTCTCTAGAAGCATTACCTAGCAAATCTTTTTGCACTTTAGTCAATTGCTCAATTTGAGTTTGAACCATACGAAAATGTTTAATGAGTATTTTAACATCATTAGAAGTTCTTTCCAAAACATCATGCAAATGATTAATGACATGAGAATTCTTTATGAAGCTATTTTCTATTCTCCAATTGAAATTGTTTTGCTTAACAATGAAATTATCAAACTCATCTAAGCATTGATCAGGAGGTTTAGAATAAGGGATATCTCTATCATCAAAGCGTTGGAGAGAGTGTACCTCAACTGTAGATGAGTGAGGAATTGGCTTACACAATTCTTCTATAGGTGGAAGATTTTTCACATCTTCAGATTTAATACCTTTCTCCTTAAGAGATTTCTTGGCTTCTCTCATTTCTTCATCATTCAATTCAATTACTCCTCTTTTCCTCGGCGTAGGTACCGGAGTTGGTTCAGGCAGGGTCCAATCATCATGATTTTGGCTTATCTTAGCCAATAATTCCTCGGCTTCATCTGGAGTTCTTTTCCTGAAAACACAACCAGCACAACTATCCAGGTATGTCCTAGATTCAACAGTTAGTCCATTATAAAATATATCAAGAAGTTCATTTTTAGCTAGTTGATGTCCAGGCCGAGCTCTAAGTAAAGAACAAAACCTTGCCCAAGATTCAGGCATTTTCTCTCCCTCATTTTGCTTAAAGTTAAAGATTTTCTGTAAAGCATGTTGAGCACTAGCAGGAAAATATTTCTGAAAGAAAGCATTGACTAAACCCATCGGGCTCTCAATAGATCCAGGAGATAAATCATTAAACCAAGTTTTAGCTTCATCTTTCAATGAGAAAGGGAAAATTTTAGTAACAAAGTAACTGCGTTTCTTAATATCATCAGAAAACAAACTACTCAGAGTAGAGAGAGTGTTCATATGTTCTACAGCACTTTCATTTTCAGTTCCTCGAAAAGGTTCTTTCTCAGCAATAGTTATAAAAGACAAGTCCACAGAGAAATCATAATCTTTATCTTTTATATTTATGGGAGATGTAGCAATTTAGCATCAGGAGAAAGTTTATAGTTGACAGCACGTCTTTGAAGAAGATTTTTAATAGCATTAACATCTTTAGAGGTATCACAATTCATGCATTCATCAATAAAGTCATCATCAAGTTCAACATAAGTTTCCTCAAGATCATCACTAGTAGTTTCTCTCGTTTCAGGTGAATAAGCAGGTGTAACAGGAGTTTCATTAGGTGTTTCAGTATTTTCAAGTTGTTTAGATTTAGCAATTGTAGCATCTAGAAAAGGACCTAGTGAACCTCTTTCATCAAGCACAGTAGAAGCATCATCAAATTCATCAGAAACATTCTCAGATTCAGCAGAAGTAGCAGCACGTGAAGCATGTGCATGTGGTGGTGTGACAAGTTGACTTATAACAGACGGTGAATCAAGAGCAGCAGAAGTGTTCAGAGTTGTACCTCTCCTTGTAGTGGATGGCAATATGCGAACCTTATCATCACGAGGTTTACCCATGATGAATGAATTGCAGCGAGCAGTATGACTCCCTGGTGAGCTTATAAATAGAGCTATGCTCCCCGGCAACGGCGCCAGAAAATAGTCTTGATGACCCACAAGTATAGGGGATCGCAACAGTCTTCGAGGGAAGTAAAACCCAAATTTATTGATTCGACACAAGGGGAGCCAAAGAATATTTATAAGCCTTGACAGATGATTTGTCAGTTCAGCTGCACCTGGAAGTAGACTTGCTCGACACAGTTTATCAGTAGCAACAGTTTTATGACAGTAGCAGTAGTGAAATAATAGCAGCAGTAAAATAAAGACAGCAGTAATAATTGCAGTAGACAGCAGGATTAAAATACTGTAGGCATAGGGATGGATGAACGGGCGTTGCATGGATAAGATAATTCATGAAATAGTCATACATAGGGCAATTGCAGATAAATAATAAGGTATCCAAGTAATAATCAATCATAGGCATGTGTTCCGTATTTAGTCGTACGTGCTCGCAATGAGAAACTTGCACAACATCTTTTGTCCTACCAGCCCGTTTGCAGCGGGGCCTCAAGGGAAACTACTGGTAATTAAGGTGCTCCTTTTAATAAAGCACCGGAGCAAAGCATTAACACTCCGTGAACACATGTGATCCTCACGTCGCAACCATCCCCTCCGGTTATCCCAATTTCTGTCACTTTGGGGCCTCGGGTTCCGGACAGTGACGTGTGTATACAACTTATAGATATGATCCAAAACAATAATTATCATCATGATTCAATAACATGTTCAGATCTGAGATCATGGCACTCGGGCCCTAAGTGACAAGCATTAAGCATAATAAGTTGCAACAATGACAATAAGCACTACCGATGGATACTAGGCACCATGCCCTAACAAATCTCACAACTATTACATGAATGATCTCATCCAATCCCTACCATCCCCTCAGCCTACAGCGGGGAATTACTCACACATGGATGGGGGAGTCATGGATGGTCGATGGAGAGGTGGCGGTGATGATGATGGCGATGATCTCCTCCAATTCCCCGTCCCGGCAGGGTGCCAGAACGGAGTTTCTGATCCCCGAAATAGGGTTTTCGATGGCGGCGGAGCTCTGGAAGTTTTCTGGAAAAAGCGTCGATCCCCCAAGTTTTTAGGTCAGAGGCTTTAAGTAGTCCAAAGGGGAGCGTCGGGGGCCACACCACCCCTGGGCGCGGCAAGGGCCCACCCGCGCCCTGGGTGCGTGTGGTGCCCCTGTGCACCCTCCTCGCTTCGTCTTCTGGCTCCGTGGGTCTTCTGGAAAAATAGAATTTCTGGAATTTTTCTGGAATTTTCCTAAAACTTTGACTTTCTGCACAAAAACAAGACACCAAGGCAATTCTGCTGAAAACAGCGTTAGTCCGTGTTAGTTGCATTCAAATCACACAAATTAGAGGAAAAACAATAGCAAAAGTGTTCGGAAAAGTAGATACGTTTTGGACGTATCAATAAGATAGAGAGAGAATGTAGATGGTGCAGCGAGAGAACGTGAGGGGCAACTCGTTCGCTCGCTCGCGTGTGCATGGCACCGACCCGACTGATGGATCAGTCGGTTGATAGATAGAGTTTCATCCCTTGTTTTTTAGGCTTAAATTGGTAATACGTGTTGTGCTAATATCTGCTAAAAATTGTGATGTGCTAATACTACCGTTGTCGTAGGGTGTAGTTGTGCATGCATGATATTTTTCCTTCACTCTCTTCCTTACAAGTTACAAGCACCTAATCTTAGCCTCCATGGTAGAGTACATGACCGCGGCGCTCGCCTCCGATACATGCACAATATCTTAGAAAACACAAGGAGGCATGTGCGGGCATAATTGGGCAGCTCTTCTTTTTTACGCAGAAGATACACTAAAAAGAAGTTAGTCACCAAAAATAAATGTGTAATTCTAGAATCATAATGGAAGTGCAACATTTTTTTGGATTTTTTGAACGGTGTGACTAGTTCTTAGTCGACTCCGAATGAATCAATTCTCAGTAGAATGGTGTCAGCATGTTGACTCCTAGTTGTTTTTCTCTGTTCCTTTGCATGAAGCAAAAATCTCAGCTACAATCTACGTGTAACCAAAAAATCTCAGTTGCAACTAGGGCACTTCTCGAGAAATTCTCAGTTGCAACTAGAGAATCCTCGAGTAAATCTCGGTTGCAAGTGTAATTGCAACTGAAAAAAAAACACTTAGTTGCAAGTGCAGTTGCAACTGAAAAAACACTCAGTTGTAAGTGCAGTTGCAACTGGGGCATCCTCAAGAAAATTTCAGTTACAAGTATAGTTGTAACTGGGGGACAAAAAAATCTCAATTGCAAGTACATTTGCAACTGGCAGCATCCTTGAAAAAATCTTAGTTGCAAGTGCAGTTGCAACTGGGACAAAAAAGAAAAACAATCTCAGTTGCAACTGCAGTTGCAACTGGAGCATCCTCGAGTAAATCTCAGTTGCAACTAGGGAAAAAAAGAAAATATCTTAGTTGCAAGTGCAGTTGAAACTGGGGAATCCTCAAGAAAATCTCAGTTGCAAGTGCAGTAGCAACTAGGGATAAAAAAAAGAAAACAATCTCAGTTGCAAATGCAGTTGGTACTGGGAAAAAAAGAAAATCTCTATTGCAAGTACAGTTGCAAATGGGACAAAAAAGGGAAAATCTCAGTTGCAAATGCAGTTGCAACTGGGAAAAATAATGAAAAAATCTTAGTTACAAGTGGAGTTGCAACTAGGGCATCCCTCGAGAAAATCTCAGTTGCAAGTTCAGTTGCAACTGGATTTTTTAATAAAAAATCAATTGCAAGTGCAGTTGCAACCGGATCAAAAAAAGAAAACCAATCTTTGTTGCAAGTGAAGTTGCAATTGGGACAAAGAAACAATCTCAGTTGCATGTGCACTTGTAACTGGGACAAATAAAAAATCTTAGTTGCAAGTGCAGTTGAAACTGGAGCATCCTTAAGGAAATCTCAGTTGCAAATGAAGTTGCAACTGAGAAAAAAGTGTATATAACTAAAATAAAGTATTTATAACTTCAATCTAAGAACATAAACAAAAGATTTAAAGAGGTCAAGGTACGAACAAACTTAACAACATGAAGATACAACTATCATATTTGCTCTATGTAGCAACACATTTATGGAAAAATCTAGTTTCAACCAGTTTCAACCATGGCACATCTAAAAAGAAATATTTTGAAAAATAAAAGTTAGTTGCAACAAGTCTGAGACTGATAAAAAAATCCAGCTGCTACCTAGTCCGTCCAAAAAAAGGAATGTGAAGGGTGGAAAAGAACTATGTTAATTCCTCTAAACAAACTAAATCACTATGACACAATTTGCTATTCATTTTTATTTAAACAAATAATGGTACAAAATTGCAAGACAGAATAAGGCCTAGAATGACAAGAAAAAGAAAACAATTTCAAAGCTAAAAACTCCATTAATGAAAACATATAAAAAACATCGCACTAAAAAAGTAAAAATCAGAAAATCAAAATTTAAAGAATACCGAGAAAAGAAGAAAAAATATAACTACAAACAATAGTTCTTACGGCAACGAACATAAAAATGGTGTTCTTACCCATGTTGTACAGGTAACTAGCTATGAGAATAATTGCAAGAACAAATAAAGCAATAACGGTCCAGGAAATATAAAGGTTCGAAGGGGACGTACAACCCAACACATATTCCCGTTGGAAAAGGAACAAACCCACAATAGCTATTTACTAACGTAAAGACACACTCGGTTACAATAAATTATCAAGTAGATGGATGGCTAAACACATATTCCCCTCTCGCTCTCTTATGTTACCGGGCTATCCCGAACATGCTAGCAACCTGTGCAAAACAATAGAAAAAGAAAAAAAATAAAAGGGCATGGCACCCCTATGTGTGGTTTTGGTAATTAATGACAATCCCTATGGACACTAGTAGAGAAAAGCCTTTTAGTGGCACACCATTTTGAAATTCTGTGGCGCATCCGTAACTTTGCTGGGTGCGCCATAGAAGTCTCGTCACTAAATTTTTATTCTGTGGCGCACCGGGCCCGTGCGCCACAAAAAGACCAACTTTCTGTGGCGCACCCAGCCCGTGCGCCACAGAAATAGCTCGGCAGTACACAACAGAGGAATTATGTGGCGCACCCACGCTTGGTGCGCCACAGAAAGTGGTGCGCCACAAAAAAAAGCGCCACTAAATTATAAAACAGAAATACAGGTATATTTTCATTTTGCTGTACAAATATAGGTATATACAGGATTTATACAGATTTATACAGAAATACAGGTATATTTGACAGGTATATGAACAGACAAACACATTAATCACTATGTCATCACACATATTACTTAGTGCCCGAGATACATACACATAGTCACAAAAGTGCCGAATGTTTACACAATTAGTCATGATACAAACAAAAGTTCATCATTTCACACTACACATTACAAATGAAGTGTTCACTGCCTAACTAGGGTCAAATGTAGTACATCGGCGATGATGGTGAGCAAGAGCGCGCGGGAGCATGATCATGGAGTCCTCTTCTTGAGCGGCGCCGGGAACGGTAGATAGCCTTCTTTCGTCCTCCACTCCCTGGTGTCATTCTGCGCCTCTAGTCGTTCTTCGATATCCCTCTGACACAACCCTGAAGATGGATTGGGATATATATTGGTTAGTGATATAAATAGAGTATAATTTATTCATCTAAGTAGAGAGGCAAGACAATCAATCAATTGTCATGGTTGGAAATCATATGGCTATCCTATTTGGGTTTCAAAGCGTAGCATATATATATAATATATAACCCTACACATGCACTTCTACAAAAAAATACACTAGTAATGCTTAGCAAGGCTTTCTTTTATAATACATCCTACCTCTGGGGTAGTGGTAGGACCCTGCCTTGTTCATGACATCTTCGAGGATGATCGTCGATAACTGCAGAATGATGCGATGGAAGTCTTGTCTATAATCAGCATCGGTGAGAGCATCCTCGCTTTTGGTCCATTCTGCGAGACAAGATGGAATCCTCGTTTTCTCGGCATCCCGGACAAGCCCTTTAAGGTGATGGAGGGCGTAGAAGGCCTCCTTCACGCTGCCAGGCAGTTGCTTGATGCAATAGAATCCGTTCCCATGCATGAACTTGTGTTTGTTGTCCTGCGTGAAAGATTCCCCCTTCTTTTGGAAGGGGCCTCCCTTTTGGGCATAGCCCTCGAGGGCCTCATCGAGAAGACCCTTTATTCTGTTGTAGTTCTTCGGCTTGCATTTATTCCCCGAGTCGAAATAAGTGGCAATGGACCACCTCGGGCTTAGGACGATGAGTGCGCAGTACTTGTCCCTGCTCAACACAATTGAAACGGAATGTTGGACAAAGGATCAGCAATGGAAGAAATCTACAAGAAGGCATAAGATACGACGACGGTGAGCGGATGTGTACTTACTCGTAAAAGAAAGGCAGAAGAAGGTTGTTCTTCCTCTTGTTGGTCAGCATGAGCCTCTGGAGGTACTCCGTGGCCATGGTCCGTGTCCTTGATCCTTCCACCAGCTGGCTGTCACGCATGTAGTAGGGATCCACTATCGCGACGTACGGGGTATCATCTCTCCTGATCTTCATCGCCGCATCGAGCGCATATAGGCGGACCAAGTTATAGTCCAGCCGTCTGGAGTGAAACAGGTTGAAGATGTCCTCATACGCTACGAAGAACACATCCGTGGGGGCTTCCTGGACGAAGTCCACCTCCTTTGGCACCTTGACCGCGAACACCGGGTAACTCGGCTGCTTGTCTTTAAGAAGGAGGCTCTCTAGATGCAAGATAGATTCTTGCAAAGAAATCATGGGTCCTTCTGCAAGGCGGAGCAAGTCCTCAGACAGTATAGGTTTACCAGCTTCATGAACTCGGGTGAAGCCATCCCCACGGGGTGGTATCGTGTCTTCACGACCCCGCATAATCTTAGGAGCTGGCTGGCTCGTAGAGGCGTTTGCTCCTTTTCTCTTCCTGTGCTTCTACGCCTTGTTCTTCATCTCTGGGGATGGTTGGGGTGCAGTGAACCCCGCGTGAACCGTCTGGTGCGGTGTGCCATGGCTGAAAATGTTACCCGGTTTGACTTGAGCTTGATGATCGCCGGCCTCCGGAGGCGTGTCTTGAGATAAACCCTCGAAGACCAGGCGCTGCGTGCATGTAGTGGGACGAGGAGGTTGACCGCGTTGATCGCGGAAGGGTTCTTCATCCACAGGAGGCATGTACAAATCATCCCTGCAGGCGCCAGTGTTGAGGAAGTCATCGACGTTGACATTATCGTCATCATCGCCGTCGTTGGCACCAAGTTGAGGGGCAACGGCTTTGTCCTAAACATAAACAATAGCACATCCGTTATTAGATATAAAGGCTTGGCATCGTAAAGTCGTGAAGTCGGAAAGTCGTGAAGTCAGAAAGTCGGGAAGTCGGGAAGTCGGAAAGTCGGGAAGTCGGGAAGTCGGGAAGTCGGGAAGTCGAAAAGTCGGGAAGTCAGGAAAGTCGGAAAGTCGGGAAGTCGGGAAGTCGGAAAGTCGGGAAGTCGGAAAAGTCGGAAAGTCGGGAAGTCGGAAAGTCGGGAAGTCGGGAAAGCCGAAAAGTCGGGAAGTCGTGAAGTCGGGAAGTCGGGACTAACCTTGGACTGTTGCGGTACAGACGTTCCCAACAATTGTTTGTGGCGGCTGGTGGCGGCGACAACCGGCGGTAGCTTCCGGCCGGTGGTGGCGGCGACCGGCGGTTCCTTCCGGGTGGTGGCGACGGCTGCCTGTGGCGCCGGTTCATCCACAACAGCTTTTTCTGGCCGCCTCGACGAGGGCCGAACGACCGGGGGCCGATGCCTCGAGGTGGCGCTGCCGGTGCGCCTGACCCCATGAAGACCATCCCCAAGACGAATCTGGGTCTTCGGCCATTCCATCATCCACTTGGAGCATTCTCCAAGGACCATGTGTGTCTCGGCTCCCGGAGGTTGCATGGGGGGGCGATGTCACGGAACTCAGGCACTACCTCGATCACCGTGACTTTCATCACGACCTCGCTCATTCTAGTGTTGTGCATATCGCGGGTCGAAGGTTGTACGATAATGGCCGTTGCGACTTCCTTCAACTCGCCGCCGGCCCCCACCCTATGCAGGAGTATGCAAGGCATGTCCTGTGAGTCAACACATGTTGGGCATCATGAGATATGGCAGTCATCAAAAGCATAGTTATAGAAGATGCCGCGGACTAACTAATTAGTTACCTTGGTGATGGCGTTGAGCTCGGCTAATGTCGAAACAAGGGCGCCGGTGCCGGCGACCGGCCTATCATTCTCCGGCCGCTCGTGTGCATTATCATTATTCTCCGGCCTATTAGTCGAATTCCTCCTCGATCTTCGGATCGCTTTCCAAGTCTTCCTCGTTGGCGTCTCCTTCCATTTCGATGATGCTCCTCTTGCCCCTCCTCACGACAACACGGTTAGGCTTTGACGGGTCGGTAATGAAGAAGCATTGCTCAACTAGGCTAGCGAGTACCCATGGCTCATTTTTCACGGAGGCGTTCTTTGATTTGGCATCAGGTATTACCATGGTGGTGAAATACCGGCCTTCTTTGACGACGTCCTTGGCCCATCTCACACGGAACATTGGCACCGACTCTCCACAGTAGTTGAGGTCCCATATCTCCTCGATCCTTCCGAAGTATCTTTGCTTGACAGTAGCCTCATCATCGCCGTAGGATAGCATAGTTACTCCTGAGTTTTGATATTCGCTATTCTTGTCCTTTTCCTCGGTGTAGAATCTGAAACCGCTGATGTCGTACGACTGATAGGTCCTTACGCTGTGCCCGGGGCCCGTGATAAGGAGAATATGAGTTTTTCATCTTCTGTAGATGGCGTTTTGCTCTTTGCTAGATCCAGTTGCCTTTGCTTGAACCAATGTGTGAAGCTGGAGTTGTGCTCTCTGGTTACGTCTCCCTTCTTCCTCGGCCGGCCCAGATCGATGTAATTCTTCTCGATTAAGCTTATGTGCTCTTTCACCCAAGGTTCGATCAATTGTAAGTGTTGTAGCGCAACCCGGTGAGCCCTGTCGAAGTCATCCTTTCGACCATGAATGCCGACAAAGAGTGAGAGGGTGCCCTATACGTGCAAACATTGATCCATACACACCGCCGGCCACACAAAACATGCATATATATACATATCCATCCAACAATACCCACCTAGTAGATCTAGATCCGTTACCGAGACGTGACCGTGATCGATGAGAGAGAGTGTGTGGTGATGGAGAGAAAATAGTGGAGAAAAAGAGATGTATTGGGAGAGGAGGAGAGTATGTATTGTGAGATCCTGGCTCAGGGCTTAACAGGATTGATAGAATACTCATATCAACAAGTTGCAACTTCTTTTCCGGAAGCTCATCTGGAAGGAACTCCGAGGTTAAGCGTGCTTGGCCCGGAGCACTCCAAGGATGGGTGACCGACCGGGAACTGGTTCCCGGGTGCGCACGAGTGAGGACAAAGTATGCAGAAAAGACTAGTGTTGATCTGTGGGGCCAGTCTGGAGATCCTAGAGAGCTGCCAGGGGTGACAGGCCCGGCCCGGGGGTGGCCGGGGTGCTACAATTTGGTATCAGAGCCGACTCTCGCGGCAACACGGGCGTGTGCGGGTCAGGGGCGCGGACATGTGGAGCATGTGCCGGCACTGGGCGCACAGACGTGTACCAAGAGGGGAAGTTCCTGGACTGGGGGCTGACCGACGAGGGCGTCGGTCTTCTAAGGGGGAAGGATGTGAGATCCTGGCTCAGGGCTTAACAGGATTGATAGAATACTCATATCAACAAGTTGCAACTTCTTTTCCGAAAGCTCATCTGGAAGGAACTCCGAGGTTAAGCGTGCTTGGCCCGGAGCACTCCAAGGATGGGTGACCGACCGGGAACTGGTTCCCGGGTGCGCACGAGTGAGGACAAAGTGTGCAGAAAAGACTAGTGTTGATCTGTGGGGCCAGTCTGGAGATCCTAGAGAGCTGCCAGGGGTGACAGGCCCGGCCCGGGGGTGGCCGGGGTGCTACATGTATGGAGGCTCTCCCAAGCCCTCACCAATTATATGTCAAACAAAGTAGTTTTAACCACAAATAATGGAGAAAACTATGGGCAAAATGGCATGGGAGAGAGGAGGAACTCGAGCTAGCTAGAGATGGGGGAATGGAGAAGGTCACATGGGGAAAGTGGGGCTGCCACCTTTTTGTAAATCTGGCGCCCACTTTCTGTGGCGCACGGTGCTCGGTGCGCCACAGAAAGTCGGCTTTCTGTGGCGCTTTCTGTGGCGCATCAACAGGCATGCGCCACAGAAATCCAACTTTCTGTGGCACACCGAGCACCGTGCGCCACAGAAAGTGCCCAGATGGATCTGGTCCAATGATTGGCCGTGGGTCCCACAGAATTTCTGTGGCGCATGCGTGGACGTGCACCACAGAATATCTCCTTTCTGTGGCGCATGGGCTAAAAATGCGCCACAGAAAGGCAAATATTTCTGTGGCGCACCTTGCTCCATGCGCCACAGAATTATTTCTGTGGCGCACCAATTAAGGGTGCGCCATAGAATGCCCGTCTACCTATAAGTTTTTCTCTACTAGTGGGACTAATGGTTGCAATGAGTTATCCTTGTAGTGTTTGTCTGAAGGCAATGCTTGAACTCCATATGTTGGATTCAATGTTGACGCCATGAATATATTGATATAATGAAGTATTTGACATCAAGATCATCGAGGTGTATGGATATATATTTGATATGATCAATAAGAAGAGTGTGTGATGACCAAGTTGTTATTCGAGGAGTTATCCGATGATTCGCCATATGTGAGTTGAGCATATTGCAAGTATGTCTTGAAGAAAAGGATTATGTGATCATTCATGGTTATCTTCAAGACATCATCTATTCAAAAGAGAAGAAAAGATACAAGATTGATCAAGATATTGATCAACACACAAAGCTACAAGATGTACCAAGTGGGATCATGTATCTCTTGGTATGGTAAGCAATTGTCGATATAGCTTTGTGAAATAACCCATGATATGTGTGTAGCATTTCTATGTGTGGTTAGGTATCTTTCTATGGGCTTGCATCAAATGAAGATTTCATATAACCCATGAGCGATGACGTCAAGTGGTGATCTTCATCAATGTTGAGAAGCGCAAGTTCAAGAGGAGCATCTCGAAGAAATTCTAGGCTTGAAGCTTGCCACCCATTTAGAGATAATGTTCATGTGAAGATGTGTCTAAGAGAGGCTCTCCCATAGTGGAGAATGGGGGAGCAATGTTTGAGTCTTCGCCAAGCGAAGCGCAATCAAGAAAGGTGGTTCACTTGAAGAGATCAAGATCGACGTCATCTAGCTCAAGTGGAATGCGCAAGACAAAGGTATGATGTTGATAGGGTTTCTATTTTACCGGTCTCTCTTGGTTTGGGAGACCGGGTTATAGGATAGATACCGTACTATCAAGAGGGGCTCTCAATTGAGCTTTAGCGTATCAGTTGGAGCGAGCTTAAACCTTTGCATACTTGGTTTCATCTTTCTTGGTTCTTATTTGGCTTTTCTCTGTGTGGGGTTTTAGAGCTTGTCTTGATCTTCATGACAAGCTCAAGTTCACCGAAAACGGATTTCGCATGAAAAACTTGTTGCGTTTTCGGTTTTGGAGATTCTGCCGGTTCATCTTCTATAGAGAGGTTTCACCTTTCTACATTTGGTTTTATACTCTCATTCCCTGAAATATATTGTGTTTGGCACACTTTCCTGGCTCCGGTAGTACTGGATGAAACGTCCCGGTAGTACCGAGCTCGCTCGGTAGTACCGGACTTGGTACCGAGCCAAGTACCGGCGATCGCCAAACGCAACTGCATCTGGGGTAATTCCTAAGCGGTAGTACCGGAAATATTTCTGGTAGTACCGATCCTACGCTCTCCGGTAGTACCGGTGGAGACTCCGGTAGTACCGGGCGCTCGCGTCGCCTGGTCAATGTGTCTGTTGACTGCTGCTTTCTGCCGTTCAGTAGTACCGGGCCATTTGGTCCGGTAGTACCGCTCGTACGCAGAAAGCTGACCAACGGGCAGATTTTGACCCACCTATTTATGGGGTCTTCTTCTCCAAAGAGACCCCAACTCTTGAGCTCGAAATTACCCCCATTGTTGACCTTGTTGAGCTTTTCTATCTCTCAATTCCTCCATGATTCTTGCCTCCATTTAGTGGGAAAAGAGAGAGGAGATCAAGATCCATTGTTCCACCAATCCATCTCTCCTCTTAGTGAGGGGAAGCCTTTGGATCTAGATCTTGGAGTTCCATTTGTTGTATTCTTCCATGTTCTTCCTCTCTTCTCCCCCCACAAGCATTAGTTGCTTTTGGTGGGATTTGGGAGTGAAGGATTTGACCACTTCTAGTGGTCTTGCCTTCTTGCATGAGTTGCATCGGTTTGAGTTCTCCACGGTGATACGTGGAAAGTGAAGTTGGGAATCTTGTTACTCTTGGGTACTTGGGGTGCCCTAGAGCTTGTCCTCTAGGGTACTAGGGGTGCCCTAGACGGTCCTTGTTGATCTCGGAGTTTTGGTGGCTCCCAGGATTAGTTGAGAGCCTGTCGGGGGAATACTTTCTGGATTAACCCGCAGCCCAATGCGACTTACTTTACTCGCACGGGCAAAAGCCCACTTGGGAGCGAGCCCAGTATTGAACCGCCATAAGGGGAAAGATCTAGAAGACATATCCCAGAGGATGTGAAGACCAAGTAGTCTCCGAGTAGGCCTCTGTGGACGTATTCCTTATGGGGGAAGTTTCCTTTGTAACCTAGCGAGCCTCTGTGTATATAAAGAGGACTCGCAGGACTTAGACGGGTCAAGCTATCAAGCCCTAAACCCTAGCTCATACGGCGAGTACCAGATCGGATCGCCTCCATTGTAACACCTCGATTATCATATCAATACCAATCTAGGGTAGGCAGGAAGTAGGTCTTTTACCTCACATTGAGGGGGCCGAACCTGGGTAAATCTGTGTTGATCTTTGTTCCTGCGATCCCAAGCTCGGAGATGCTTGACTCGCGTAATCCCACACCTACGAAGTCATCTATGACACCTGACGTGACAAACCCACGACAGTTGGCGCCCACCGTGGGGCCTGCGGTCAAAAGCGTCACGTTCCGCGCAGGATCGAAATCAGGCTTCAAGGACATCGCCATCGGCCAAGTTGAAGACATCAATGGGTCCCCTTCATCGACGACTCAGAGTGGGGACCCGAGGCAGATCGCATCGAGTTTGGATACATTGTTCCCATCGGATCAGTAAAAGTTTTCGTCGGATCCGTCAGTCGCAGATCTATAGATGCGACTCAAGGAAGCGATCGGTGAGGAACTGCGGCCGGTCAGGGTCCGCGTGTTGGAGGAGCTACAACAAGCTAGCAAACTACCCATCCCCGTCCCGTCAAGACCTGTTTGGGGATCTCTACCAAATCAGGAAGGAGACCTCAAGATTGAAGAGATTGAAGCTATCAGGACGGAACTCTGTGAAGAGGCACAAAGACTCGCGGCTGAGCGCAAAAAACTCCAAGAAGAAGGTCGACGACTCCGTCGCTGCAGCCAAAGCACCAGGCGGTCCGAACCAAGACGACATCTGAGCGCAAGAAACTCCAAGAAGAAGATTGGCGACTCCGTCGTTGGCAGCAAAAACATCAGATCAAGATGGAAGAGGAGAGATGAAATCACAGTTCCACGGCGACCCAGAGAGCAACGTGCATGCCGCGATAGGATATTGTCAAAGATAGCACCGGTTGGAGACACACGAGCTGATAAGGAAGCTCGCATGCGATCGACCTACTGCAAACCGCTGCTTTACAACAAGCAAATATGTATGGAGTCACGCCCAATGAGCCGCAAAACGAGGTATCATGGGGAGGAAAAGTGCAGCGTCGAAGAAGTGGTCAACCAGCTAGCAGGTTTGCAGGTATCATTGGAAAAAGAAAAGAAGATAGAAGGCGAGTCACGGACGTCCGGAGCGACTCAGCCATCCCAGATTGAAACTGATTCAGATGAAGATTCAGCGCCAGTAAACTCCTATTCATTATTGAAAGGACCAGCATGTTTTGGAGAGGAAATACGGCTCACTCGTTTCCCCCGAACTTCGCGAGTCGCAGCGAGTCACCACCTATCGCAGTGACCAAGACCCTGCCTTATGGATAGAAGATTACGAGGCAAGCATGACAGGGGCTGATGTAACTCAGGAAGTACGTGCGAAATATTTCCACTTGGCAATACAGGGAGAAGCTAGGGATTGGCTGTTAAGGCTGCCATCAAAATCAATAAGCACATGGGAAGACTTGAAGGACAAGTTCATCAACAGATTCCAAACAGAAGACATGAAAAACCTTAGACAATGCATTCAAAAAGAGGACGAATCAAGCGGCGACTGGATCAAGAGATCGCGGAGATCCTTGGCTCCGCCAAAAACTTAACAGTACAAGCTGCAATACAAGCTATGAGAAGAACTGTAGATTTGAGCCGCTGGTGCACAAATTAAGTCGCGCTGAGCACAAGATTGATAGTTTCGACCAGCTTTTGGCAACAGCTGACAAGTACGCAAAGACAGATAAGGACAGGCGGCTTATCACAGAACCCAACGGGAAATTGCAAGTCGCAAACTGAACATCGCGCACACCAGATAAGGAGCAAGGGAGTGATAAGGCCTTACTCCCTAATAACTGCAAGGGGATCTTCGACGTGCCTTGCGACTTACATCGCAGGAGAGATGGCAGGCCAGCGGTCACACAAAGGCGCAATGTCATTATTACCGGAGGTGGAAAGAAGGCGACACGCCAGATGCGGCTCGCAGCGGATCGATGCAGCACAAGAATAAATCTAGCTCTCATCAAGGGCCTGACGTTTTACCTAGAAGAAACATAGGACAGTTTCATACAGTGGAAGTACAAACAACGGATGGAAGCCGGAAGAGCGGTCAGATTTCAACGCCAGAAAGGTATCGTCGCTGGACAGAGCAATCGGTTATTTGGAGTCGCGGCGATCACCCCCCAGAAGTAAGAGATCCAGGACAGCCAGCTCTTGTGGTCACGCCTGAAGTCGCGGGATACAAGTTAAGTAAGGTCCTAATGGACGGAGGAGGAAGAGTAAACATCCTATATCAAGACACGCTCCGAAGAATGAATATACCCGAGACGAGGCTGCGACCATCCAGGAAAGAAATTCAAGGCATAATCCCAGGAGCTGTTACGCGACCAATCGGAAAGATAACACTTGAAGTTAGCTTTGGAACAGAGCGGAACTTCCGCACAGAGCTCCTAGACTTTGAGGTTGTAGCAGTCAAAAGCTCATATCATGCGATCTTTGGAAGAGAAGCCTATGTCAAATTTACCGCCGCCCCTGCTACGTCTACCTACAGTTAAAGATACCAGGACCAAACGGTGTTATTACAATATATGGAGACAGGCAGAGAGCGTTAGAATGCGAGAACGCAGGCTCAGTACTCGCAGAAGAAGCTTGCATCGCCAACTCCTCACATGGATATCAGTCGCAGATCGGTAATCGCAGCTCAAAACGAGTCGCGTTGGAGGTACCGCGGAAGCGGCCAACAGGATGCAGCCACCGGATGGTAAATACCCA
Source organism: Poa pratensis (assembly GCA_947311845.1). NCBI lineage: Eukaryota > Viridiplantae > Streptophyta > Magnoliopsida > Poales > Poaceae > Poa > Poa pratensis. The sequence goes on along the minus strand of CAMZMU010000093.1, from coordinate 1,850,085 downwards.
CCGAGAAGTCGCGCATCAGCAAGATAATGCCCCAGAGGTCGCTTGATACAAAAAGAAGACAAGAAATGGCGCATGTGCATAGACCCAGCCTCGATCAACAACCCCAGCCAAAGGGTTCAGTTATCGTGAGTCCTTACAAAGCAACTCAACTCAACATAAGTCGCAGCTCAGTGCGGCTGATCGCCTAACAATTGTTCTCTGCTTCAACATGAGACATACATCGGAGCTATCATGCTCGACCCGAGTCGCTTTTAGCGACTCAAAATTGAACCAATCAGGTGTTCAACCCACTCCGTTAGGAGTATTAATTCGCAACTAAGTGCGATGAGTATCAAGTATGCATGGCCTGCGGGGAATAGAAAACCCGCATTAAAGGGCCTGCATCATCCTGTAACACCCTGTAAAACATCGAGTGATTATGAAATAAAGCCGGCACCCTTGACATTCAAGGGTTTGTCGTTTCGCCTCAACTATCATTGAGTCGCTGAGTCTTTTGAATTTCATATATCACTGACCCTTGAGGGCTCCTTACGAGCATCGCGAGTACCAATCGCACCTCAAATTTTGCCAAACTAGTGGCAATCCTTAAGCTAGAAGCGTCTTGCATTATGCGGCCAAAGTACTGGGGTGTGGCGTCAATCGAGCTTGATTGCCTATCATGGCCGCTCTCGACCCTGAACACACATGTTCCTAGGAAATACTGAGCCGCGCGAGCGTCTACTTAATGGAATTATCATGAAAAGAACCTGCTTATAGGTCACCAAAATACTGTTTATAATACATGAATGTCTTACAGACTAACGGGCATGTCCCACATTATTTATTTTTCTCTTCCGAGCTACAGGAGTGGGAATTGGCGCGGCTTGTCTCGCAGTTGCAGTCGCAGGTGCCTAATAATCAGGGCGCCGCCAGACGAGGCAGAAGGGCCACCAGATACTGTTGCTGGAGTAGCAGCCCGAGATGACTCAGCTCCTGAGGACTTTTCCTTTGACACCTTGCTCCCATCAAGATTGAATTTTCGAGATAAGTGCCCAAGTCTAAGTTATCAACAAATTTTGTGGCATACCGCGCATCCCTTTCCAGATATCGAAGTACTCGCTTATTGGCAGTTCAGTATCATCCGCGCTCATCGCCAGGCCGTGGCGAGCAACCTTGCCAACATCTATTCTGGATAATATGCTCGAGCAATGTCAAGACATGCGCGGCTCCGGCGCGAGCAGAGGATCGTTTCCAATCAGAGACATAATGCGGAGCCTTGAGCAGTTTATTTATCCAATACTCGCAAGATGTTGGGCCATCAGTCGCAGGAGAGATTACCGTCATAACTTCCTTGGTAACCTTTAAGAAGCGCTGGCTGAAGTCAGACAGATATACCAGTTGATCCTTCAAGTTGGAGCGGGACACTGGGGCCTCAGGCCCTATGTCAAGAAAGAAAAGGCAAGAAACAAGTCAGAGACTCACGTTGGTTACCCAAAATATATGATTAAAGGAATAAAAGACGAACCAGCAAGCTGCAGGATGGCTGATTTGACCATGGAGCCAAAACCCTCAAAGGCTTTGAACAGCGAGTTATATTTTTCATCTCGCGCGGCGAGTTCCTTTGCGTGGTCTCCCTTCAGCGATCAATCAATTCAGATTTAAGAGTCAGCCCTTCTCGCAAAGATCTAATGACTTCGTCTTTCTCCATGAGTCGCTGCTGCATATCGGCTTCAAGTTCTTTAAATTGCTCTTCACAGGAGTCGAGTTGACCTTTGAGAGATTTTATTTCCTGATCTTGGTCCCTAATGACCTCATTATGCTGCTCCAGGCGAGACTGCATCATTTCAGGATGGTCTATGGAAATGCCTTTACCCTTTATTGAGCCAGAAGCATCAAGCAAGGACAGTTCAAGCTGAAAATAAACAGAGCAAAATGCATGGGTAAATATCCAGGAACTTGGGGGCTCGAGATTTGGAGCCAGGAAAAGAATCAACACCCCGTGCGATGACACAAGGTTTTGATCCTTGGGGGCTACGGTATATGTACCTGGCGACTTGAAGAAAATTTCAACTAGGCCGCGCAGCAGAGCAGCATGCTTATCTCCAGCAGCAATTATGGCATCTGCAATTGACTTGGAACTATTTCCTGGAGCTGGAATTCTATCTTCAGTGGATACCCTACCAACAGCAGGAGTTGCGGATGGGGCTGCGACTGGAGTGGCAATCCTTAAGCTAGAAGCGTCTTGCATTATGCGACCAAAGTACTGGGGTGTGGCGTCAATCGAGCTTGATTGCCTATCATGGCCGCTCTCGACCCTGAACACACATGTTCCTAGGAAATACTGAGCCACGCGAGCGTCTACTTAATGGAATTATCATGAAAAGAACCTGCTTATGGGTCACAAAAATACAGTTTATAATACATGAATGTCTTACAGACTAACGGGCATGTCCCACATTATTTATTTTTCTTCTTCCGAGCTACAGAAGTGGGAGTTGGCGCGGCTTGTCTCGCGGTTGCAGTCGCAGGTGTCCTAATAATCAGGGCGCCGCCAGACGAGGCAGAAGGGCCACCAGATACTGTTGCTGGAGTAGCAGCCTGAGATGACTCAGCTCCTGTGGACTTTTCCTTTGACACCTTGCTCCCATCAAGATTGAATTTTTCGAGATAAGTGCCCAAGTCTAAGTTATCAGCAAATTTTGTGGCATATCCGCGCATCCCTTTCCAGATATCGAAGTACTCGCTTATTGGCAGTTCAGTATCATCCGCGCTCATCGCCAGGCCGTGGCGAGCAACCTTGCCAACATCTATCTCTGGATAATATGCTCGGAGCAATGTCAAGACATGCGCGGCTCCGGCGCGAGCAGAGGATCGTTTCCAATCAGAGACGTAATGCGGAGCCTTGAGCAGTTTATTTATCCAATACTCGCAAGATGTTGGGCCATCAGTCGCAGGAGAGATTACCGTCATAACTTCCTTGGTAACCTTTAAGAAGCGCTGGCTGAAGTCAGACAGATATACCAGTTGATCCTTCAAGTTGGAGCGGGACACTGGGGCCTCAGGCCCTATGTCAAGAAAGAAAAGACAAGAAACAAGTCAGAGACTAACGTTGGTTACCCAAAATATATATGATTAAAGGAATAAAAGACAAACCAGCAAGCTGCAGGATGGCTGATTTGACAATAGAGCCAAAACCCTCAAAGGCTTTGAACAGCGAGTTATATTTTTCATCTCGCGCGGTGAGTTCCTTTGCGTGGTCTCCTTCAGACAATCAATCAATTCAGATTTAAGAGTCAGCCCTTCTCGCAAAGATCTAATGGCTTCGTCTTTCTCCATAAGTCGCTGCTGCATATCGGCTTCAAGTTCCTTAAATTGCTCTTCACAGGAGTCGAGTTGACCTTTGAGAGATTTTATTTCCTGATCCTGGTCCCTAATGACCTCATTATGCTGCTCCAGGGAGACTGCATCACTTCAGGATGATCTATGGAAAAACCTTTACCCTTTATTGAGCCAGAAGCATCAAGCAAGGACAGTTCAAGCTGAAAATAAACAAATCCAAATGCATGGTTAAACTATTCAGGAACTTGGGGGCTCGAGATTTGGAGCCAGGAAAAGAATCAACACCCCGTGCGATGACACAAGGTTTTGATCCTTGGGGGCTACGGTATATGTACCTGGCGACTTGAAGAAAATTATTACTCAACTAGGCCGCGCAGCATGCTTATCCCAGCAGCAATTATGGCATCCGCAATTGACTTGGAACTATTTCCTGGAGCTGGAATTCTATCTTCAGTAGATACCCTACCAACAGCAGGAGTTGCGGATGGAGCTGCGACTGGAGTCGTGGCAGGAGCCGCATCAGCAATACCTTCCTCCAGGGATGGTCTTGGATGAGTCGCACCATTACTGTTTCCCACGTTTTCATCAGCAGCAGCATCCTCACTCATAGCTGGCTGAGAAGAAGTGGGATGAGAATTAGACTTGGTATCCTCTTCAGGCATGGCCCTGCAAAACATTGATGGGTTAATAAGTTGACCTAGCAGAGCCGCAACATTGAAAAGAAGGCGAACCATACCCAGAGGCGACACAGATACTCTTCATCAGGCAACCAGAGGAAGGAGAAGATAAACCTTGCAAATCTGAACCTACAGAGTATGAAAAGAAGTGGTGATCAGCAATTCCTTGCCAAAAATACGCAAGCACAAAAGGAAAAGGAGAGAGTCGCAAACAATTACCCGAGCTTATTGAGAAGCAGTCCTTTGCAACAGCCTCGAAAGAGAAAACATCCTTGTTGGGATCAGCAAGTTTTAAAGATTTGGCAGTTCTTGTTTTTACCAGTAGCGCCAAGGCTTTGCGGCGTTTCTCAGGCTGCGTGGGGTCCTCTGAGCTCTTGCATAAAATACGCTTCGAGGACCTGCGGGGCACCTCAGGAAGCTCCAAGAAAGGTGTATTTGGAGTCGAGGACAGAAGAGCGTCGGCCATTTGTTGCTCCTCTTCAGAAGCGCTACCCTCAGGCTCGGAGACAATATCGTGCATAACTGTATCTTCGCCAAAGGCTGCGGCTTGCTTTGATGACTCAGCCGCGGTTTCTTGGTTCAAGTCAGCATCCTCTGAAGGAAGAACCCAGAAATAGGGGTTGATCTGAAAAGGAACTTGGGCCAGAAATAATTAATTTTGGAGAAGGAACTTTCGAGGAAACAGGTGATGAGTAAACATTACCACAAAAGGCTTGTGCTCAGCCCAGAAGGGAGCGAGCCCGACGTTATCATACGAGTTGATATCCTCGTCTGTCACTCGGCGAATGAAATTTATCCATTCCCCTTTGTCCCAATCTTCAGAGCAAGTACGGTCGACGTCGTTTGCGTGACAAGTGAAATCCATTATAAGTCGCGAGCGGCGACTCACAGGCTGAATTCGCCACTTAGTCCAGCAAGATATGAGATCTAATCCAGTGAGGCCGTGGAGTGTCAGCGCCCTCACCTTATCCAAAAGGGATTCAATAAAGGGCAACGAAGAAGGATCAGGTTTAGAAGACAGAGCATCGGTAGCCTCGAAGGGAAGAGGAGACCAAAGAGGAAGAGGAATTTCGCCCTCAGGAGAAGTGTTTTTAAATAGAAGAATGTCCTTTGCCAATCCTTGATTTTCTTGGCAAGGGTTAGTTTTGGGAAAATACTACCCCTACGGCGTTGGAAGGAAATGGCGCCGCATTGGAGAAAAGGACCATCTGTGGTTTCCCTTTGACTATTGCAATTGAAAAGAGCAAGCCAGAAATCTATTGAAGGCGGGATACCCAGATAATCTTCGCAGAGGACGTGGAAGTTGCTCACTTGCAACATCGAATTAGGGCCAATATCATGGAAGCGGAGACCCAACCGCTGCATCAAGGAGCGAAAAAAGAGAGCCTGGGGGCTTGAACCCACGCTCAACATGCTCCGCAAATATCACTACTTCTCCTGGTTGAGGGTTGGGAATTACCTCCTCACCGGCCGCCCGCCATTCACATTGATCTTTTGGCGGAAGAAGGCCCCTTACAGATAGGGATTCCAGGAAATCTTTGTCGACCCACGAGCCTTCCCAGTTGCACTTGCGGCGAGACATTTTTTTCAGATTGATGGAGATCTCCACCGAAGGATTGTGAGTACGAGAAGCGAGATTGGAGGCGGCGGAAAGGAGCAGCGGATGCGTAATGCAGGACTTGATGCCGAACGCTGGGAAAAACGATGAGCCAAGATAAATAGCCCAGACGTGGAAGGCGTTTAGATCTGAAAATCAACCGTCGAGGCAGGTTAAGTCGCGTTCTCGAGCCGCCGAGAAGAGTTATAAGCCGCAGATTGGAAATATGAAAATTGGAGTTCAGCTGGGATAATTCATGTGCGCGGCTCAGGGGTTTGTTAAGACAAAAAAGCCTTCACTCGAAATCCGAGCTAAATTTGGGGGCTAATGTCGGGGGAATACTTTCTGGATTAACCCGCAGCCCAATGCGACTTACTTTACTCGCACGGGCAAAAGCCCACTTGGGAGCGAGCCCAGTATTGAACCGCCATAAGGGGAAAGATCTAGAAGACATATCCCGGAGGATGTGAAGACCAAGTAGTCTCCGAGTAGGCCTGTGTGGACGTATTCCTTATGGGGGAAGTTTCCTTTGTAACCTAGCGAGCCTCTGTGTATATAAAGAGGACTCGCAGGACTTAGACGGGGTCAAGCTATCAAGCCCTAAACCCTAGCTCATATGGCGAGTACCAGATCGGATCGCCTCCATTGTAACACCTCGATTATCATATCAATACCAATCTAGGGTAGGCAGGAAATAGGTCTTTTACCTCACATTGAGGGGGCCGAACCTGGGTAAATCTGTGTTGATCTCTGTTCCTGCGATCCCAAGCTCGGAGATGCTTGACTCGCGTAATCCCACACCTACGAAGTCATCTATGACACCTGACGTGACAAACCCACGACAGAGCCTCCAATTGAGTTGTGGAGTGTGCCTCAACCTTGTGATTTTTGTGGCTTTGAGAGCCGCGAGAATTCGGTGGGAGCCTCCAATTAAGTTGTGGAGTGTGCCTCATACTTGTACGAGTTCGGTGACCACCCTAGAGTGTCCCATAGTGGTTCGTGGTTCTCTACATAAGTAGAGGCACAAAGGAGATTACGGTGTGCCATTTGACAGCTATTCGGGGATCACTTTATGACTCCGCACCGCTCCAACAGAGACGTAGCTTCCATTGGGAAGTGAACTTCGGGATAAATCATCGTCTCCAACTGCCTCGGTATTTTTATACCCGAGCTTCTTACTTATGCGATTTACTTTGTGATAGTCATCGAGCTTGAAGTAATATATCTTGTTATCACATAGTTGCTTATCTTGATTAGCATAAGTTGTTGGTGCAAATAGGTAAACCTAGCTTGTTTAGGTTTTGTGCCTGATAAATTAACCGCAAGTTTTATTCCGCATTTATTCAAGCCTAAACTGTAAAGAATTTTAATCGCCTATTCACCCCCCCTCTAGGCGACATCCGTGTCCTTTCAATTGGTATCAGAGCGGGTTCTCTCGTTTTTGGCTTCACCGCCTCGAGAGTAAAGATGTCATCTAGTGAACTAGTGCACAATGCTTCTTTTGTATTAGATGGCACAAATTATGATGTTTGGAAAATTCACATGCTTGATAGTTTTCGGGTCATGGACCCATACATAGAGCGAATTCTAGATAGGGGTTATTCTCCTCCAAGAATCCCAAAAGATTATTGGATAAGAATAATTCCTATCTAGATGCTCAAGCTTCTAATGTGATTTTCAATGCTTTGAGCGATGTAGTTATTATGTCGGTCTCTCCTTTTCGGAATGCTCATGAGCTTTGGACCAAGCTTCAAGATAAATATGATGTGTCCAAGAATTGTGGAGATGATTGTTGTCCCTCCACTTCCGGCCGTGATGAGTTCTCAACTTCTTCTACTTCACCTACATGTGGCAAGCCACAAAGTAATGCAATGGTGAGTAGTGATAGATATTGCAATAATGATAGTAAGCTTATTGTTGATGATACTTCACCTCTATCTTATGCAATGATTTATCTTTGGACTTAAACGCATCTAGAACCAAAAATGATCTACATGCTTGTGTTGATAGTCCTTGCATATCGTGTACAAATTGCTTGATTAATCCTTGTGATGATATGCTCTCTATATCTTGTTTCCATGATAAAAATGTTCTATTTCCTCTAGTATTTGTTTGGCTAACAATGTAGAGGAAACCGAACACTCCATGGAACAAGATATGGATTTAAATGGTGACTCAAGTAATTCTTCATCATCATCATCATGTACTCACTTTTGCCTTATGGCTAAAGCTTCAGAGGTATCTCCTACTTTGAATCCCAATATATCTCATGATGATATTGATGAGGAAAATGAACAAAATGATAATGATGCTTCCATACTTGAGAAGGGTAAAATGGTTATTCTTTCTCTTTCAAAGAAAAAATGCTCGTGCTAACTTCTTAGAAATCATGTCTACCCTTGTTGAGCGCAAACTTACCATTGAGGAGTTGGAAGCTCACATTGATGAAAGCCTTAACCGCGAATACAAGTATGCGGAAGAGATCGACGATCTCAAGGAAGCTCTTGAAGAAGAACAAACCACCAAGAAGTCTCTTGAGGAAACTTTTGCTCTCGAACTTTCTAGAGTAAAGGGATCCCATGATAGATCTCTTAAAGTGGCTAATGACTTCAAAATAACAAATGGTAAGCTTATAGATGCACATGCCAAACTCCTTGAGGATTTTGAGCACCTAGAAAATGGCTCTAGGGTCATTAAGGGTGAGCTCATCAAACTCACCGAGTCTCATGCGCAACTTAAAGCTTCTCACTCAAAAGAGCTTGCCATGTTACTTCTCCTATTGCATAATAATGATACTTGTGCTACTAACTCTATCTCTTGTGAAGCATCCATTTTGACGGAGAATGTTGAGCTAAGGCTCAACTTGGTTGCTATCTAGCAATTATGGGAAATTGGAAGAAAGACATGAAAAGCTTTCAGCTCTCATGAGGATCTTTTAGTCTCCCATGATAAGCTAAACTTAGCTCATGAGGCTATTATGTCTAAGGTAACATCATGTGAATCTCATGTGGACAATGGCACAACTTCTACTCAAAATGCTTTATTGTCATGTGCTAGTCCTAGTAATTTATCCACTCAAACTATCTAATCTTGTGATGAATTACTTTCCGTACCTTGTTGCTCTAACAATGAAGTATCTACTCCTCTAGTGTTTTGTTGATACTAACCATGTAGAGGAATTAAAAGAGCTCAAGGCCCAAGTCACTTCTTTGAAGAAAGACTTGGAAAAGCGTCATGATGGGAAGCCCACACTTGACAACATGTTGAGTGTGCAAAGACGCCCCAATGACAAGAGTGGACTTGGATTCAACTCCAATAACAAGAACAAGTCCAAGTATAACAAGAAAAAGGGCCAAGAACAAGTCAAGAATTGGCCAAATTATTTGCTTCAAGTGCAAAGTTGAAGGGCACCATGTTAGATCTTGCCCTTTGAAGAAGAAGTCTTTAGCAAGAAGCAACAAGGGAAGATGCCTCAAGTTTCCCAAGTTGAAGAACGGTCCCTTCCCAAGAAGAATCAAGCTATTCCTCTCAAGTTGAGATTCAACTAAGAAGAAAGGAGGAAGCAAATGTTGCTACATATGCGTGAGAAGGGTCACTTTGCTTCTTCATGCACTAGTGGTACCTTATCCAACCCTATCATAATTGATAATGCTTACTCTCTTATGAAGGATAAGGTTGGCAATGTGTTTGCCAAATATGTTGGTACTCAAAGTGGTGTCAAGAAAAGAACCATTTGGGTTGCCAAGCCTATTGTGACTAACCTCTTAGGACCCAACTTGGTTGGGGACCAACAAGTTAAAACTTGATCAATAGGTGTTGGTGGAGGGCATTGGAGACTTGGCTACATCATGAAGAATTAAGGGATCTTCATCAATTATACTCTCAAGCCAAGTCATTTGGATTATTGTTCTATCTCATATCCAATGTTCCTCCTTGCGGTAACTTGTATTTAAATCACATATACATTGAAAGTTGCTTGCACCCTTGCATGTGTTTGGTTTTGTACCTTGCTATGTTTGTATGTGTTGTGCTCTCTACTTACTTTCTTGAGTAATCAAGTATGTGTATGTTGGTTTGCACACCATGTATGTGTGAGTTTGTGTTGAGCCTTTTGTATCAACTTGCTTTATCTTAATTGGCTCTTTTTGAGAGATTAATGGACTATCCCATTTTGGGGGAGTGATATGCTTGCACTTCACAATCCTAAAAATGTGTACATGAGGAATACCACTTAGTGTTGATATATCAATATTATCTAGTCTCTATGTGGTATGTCATGCTCATGAGAAATTCAAATTCTATAATGTCCATTAGTTATCTCTTGTTGATTTTTATTGTCTCTTGTTACTATAAAATGGATTATCACATTATGGGGGAGTAATAAGCTTGTGCATATTACAATCCTAGAAAATGTGAACATGTGAGGTATTGCCATTTAGAATTGATATTGTCAATTATCTTGTTCCTATGTGGCATGTTGCTCAAACAAGTTCCAATTTGGTTAATGATTTTGTTTTCTTATATTTGGATCTTGTTTGTGAAGAAGTTCTTGGTACGGTTTTCCTCTAATATATTCACATATATCTCTTTGGGAAACCGATTGCTTCAAGCACTCTTTGTAGTTGCTTTGCATGATCGCGTGAATATTTGAAGCTATCAAGAACATTTATCTACATAAGCATCGCGCTTAAATCTTATCCTTCACCATGTGCTTATTGGTTGTGAAGATGATCTTGAATATCAATCCAATACACCACTAAGAAATTTCTACATATACTCCTTTTCCATGACAATTGATATCATAATTGTGGTGAAATTTGTAGATCATCTTCATATTGGCTCTTGATTTTATTGCCTTATTTCTTGCCAAAAATTAATTTGTTTTAACTCCCATTGTCTTCCTTACCTCTTGTGGATCATTTTGCTTTACTCAAACTTTCCTAGTGTTTTATTTGGTGTAGGAGAGGCATTGATCCCATCATTGTGCACCTTGCATTCAAAGGCTACTTATAGATAATGCACTATTCTTGGGTGAGCTATCCTATATTGAGTACAACTTATATTTTCATTAGTATTGGATCTTATTGCTTTTTCTTGATATATGACTAGTGTTTGAATAGATATTTGAGAGCGATGATTCCATGTGTGTGCATTGTGTATTCAAATACAAGATCATAAATAATGCACTTTTGTTGGGAGAGCTATCATGTATCCTTTTAAACACTATTTATATTCTATTGTATTTGATCCTTTCCATTGGTCTTTGATCCCGATGACATGTCTCATGGAAGACAAACCTTTTCGGCTTGGTACTTTGTGCCATCATGAAAAGTGTAGAGGGTGTGGTTTATTTGTTGGAACCCTGCTCTTTCTTTTTGAGAGTTTGTCCAATTGGCATCTCTCTTTGGGAGTGGGTATATCATTCGTTGATATCTCTTTTTGATATCTTTTGGAAATTTGATATCTATTCCTTTTATTTATTATTAATTGGTATCTTATTTTCTTTTTGTATCTTTGTCCAATTGGTATCTCATCAATCATATGTTGGATTTGTTTTAGTTTCAATTGGCTTCTCTAAATCAATTTTTGATTTGGATCTTTGATATAATTTGGACCTTCTTTGATTTCTTGATATTTGTCCAAATTGTATCTCCGTTTGGTTATTAAAGTTAATAGGCATGCATATCTACTACATGTTTATTTTATGGCATGCTTTCCTTCTTTGTGCCAATATATAGGTGAAACTCCATGGAATCCTAAATCGGCTAAGATGTGCATGAAATTCAATTTCATATCTATATGCACATATTTATGTGGAGTTCCTTCTATGTATTGTAGTTTGACTAACTACTTTGGACCCAATTAGTTTGGGAACAATTTTACTTGAATGTGTTTTAGGTACATGGAGATGCATTGGATGCTTGTCTCATTTACAATGAAAGTGTCTTCACCACATGCTTATTGGAGCCAAGCTAGGATGGTTGATAAACTCTTGTCTACTACATCAACCCCATGCCATCTCGGTAACAAGTATCCACCCTCATGCATACTTTATAGCATTCAACCTTGTGTAGGTTTCATCATGGCATGAAAAGTATTTATTTGCTTTTGTTGTAGCTATTGCAAATTCTATTCGGCTCTTATGATACTTGTTGCTTTCCTCAATGCATCCCAACTATCTCTTTCCCTTAGTGATATTTGTGATGCTTGTGTTGAGGTTGAATTTGAAGTTCATTATTACACAATATGAGAATATTGAGCTATGGGCTATGATCCTAAACAAACATCATATGTGTATATTATATGACTTCCCTTTTGGATATCTTGTTTCTTTTCTTACTAACTAATTTGTGTATACATATTTCTTTGTGGATGTATATCATGATTGTTGTCTACTTAGAAACTTATATACATGAGAAGAGTTACATCTTTACTTGATATCTAATTCTTCGGTGTCACCTCTTTATTATTTTTTATTCTTTGGTGACCCGGAATTTGGCTTATGAGTGCCTATCCTATTTTATCACATCTTGGTGCACTCATCTTGGTGAATATCCTTAACCTCATGCTTGTCTTGACGAGCCAATATTTCACCATGGGATAAGACACAAGCTTTGATTTTATTTTGCATCTTTTTGAGCTTGTGTATCCATTTAAATTTGGTGTTATAGAGGATACTGGGGAGTGAGGATTCCATGTTTGTACACCTTGTATTCAAATACAATCACCTAATTTGTGTACAAATATTGGGGAGCTCCTCTATTTTTCTTTAAAGCACTCCTTTGCTCAAATCATAATATTTTTGTTGTTGGATCTTTTGGTTACTTGCTTTCTCTTTGGAAAATGGTAAAAAGTTTTCCATAACATTCTTTTGCAATCTTCGATCCTCAATATAGTTTGATCTCACTCCAACTACTCGTAATTGGATAGGTGCATTTGACTTCACTCACATTTTGAGAAATGCACACATTATGGGGGAGCTCATACTATATTGACCCTAAGATTTTTCGCCCATCTTGGAAATGGATGCCAATGGGGGAGAAGTTTTAGAGGGTTCAAGGGAATTTGGTTCTATGCTTTTGATTTGTTCTCAAGCATCTTTCCTCTCATGCTCATGCATCTTGCTTGTTTACTTGCATGGTTGCTTAAATTCATTATATAAACCCTCGTAAAAGAGATTGTCATCAATTACCAAAATGGGGGAGATTGAAAGGGCATGGCACCCCTATGTGTGGTTTTGGTAATTAATGACAATCCCTATGGACTAATGGTTGCAATGAGTTATCTTGTAGTGTTTGTCTGAAGGCAATGCTTGAACTCCATATGTTGGATTCAAGGTTGATGCCATGAATATATTGATACAATGAAGTATTTGGCATCAAGATCATCGAGGTGTATGGATATATATTTGATATGATCAATAAGAAGAGTATGTGATGACCAAGTTGTTATTCGAGGAGTTATCCGATGATTGGCCATATGTGAGTTGAGCATATTGCAAGTATGTCTTGAAGAAAAGCATTATGTGATCATTCATGGTTATCTTCAAGACATCATCTATTCAAAAGAGAAGAAAAGATACAAGGTTGATCAAGATATTGATCAACACACAAAGCTACAAGATGTACCAAGTGGGATCATGTATCTCTTGGTATGGTAAGCAATTGTCCATATAGCTTTGTGAACTAACCCATGATATGTGTGTAGCATTTCTATGTGTGGTTAGGTATCTTTCTATGGGCTTGCATCAAATGAAGATTTCATATAACCCATGATCGATGACGTCAAGTGGTGATCGTCATCAATGTTGAGAAGCGCAAGTTCAAGAGGAGCATCTCGACGAAATCCTAGGCTTGAAGCTTGCCACCCATTTAGAGATAATGTTCATGTGAAGATGTGCCTAAGAGAGGTTCTCCCGTAGTGGAGAATGGGGGAGCAATGTTTGAGTCTTCACCAAGCGAAGCACAATCAAGAAAGGTGGTTCACTTGAAGAGATCAAGATCAACGTCATCTAGCTCAAGTGGAATGCGCAAGACAAAGGTATGATGTTGATAGGGTTTCTATTTTACCGGTCTCTCTTGGTTTGGGAGATAGGGTTATAGGATAGATACCGTACTATCAAGAGGGGCTCCCCATTGAGCTTTAGCGTATCAGTTGGAGAGAGCTCAAACCATTGCATAGAGAGGTTTCACCTTTATACATTTGCTTTTATACTCCCATTCCCTGAAATATATTGAGTTTGACACACTTTCCTGGCTCCGGTAGTACCGGATGAAACATCCCGGTAGTACCGAGCTCGCTCGGTAGTATCGGACTTGGTACCGAGCCAGGTACCGGCGATCGCCAAACGCTACGGCATCTGGGGTAATTCCTAAGCGGTAGTACTGGAAATATTTCCGGTTGTACCGATCCTGCGCTCTCCGGTAGTACCGGTGGAAACTCCGGTAGTACCGGGCGCTCACGTCGCCTGGTCAATGTGTCTGTTGACTGCTGCTTTCTGCCGTCCGGTAGTACCGGGCCATTTGGTCCTGTAGTACCACTCGTACGCAGAAAGCTGGCCAACGGGCAGATTTTGACCCACCTATTTATGGGGTCTTCTTCTCCAAAGAGACCCCAACTCTTAAGCTCGAAATTGCCCCCATTGTTGACCTTGTTGAGCTTTTCTATCTCTCTATTCCTCCATGATTCTTGCCTCCATTTAGTGGGAAAAGAGAGAGGAGATCAAGATCCATTGTTCCACCAATCTATCTCTCCTCTAAGTGAGGGGAAGCCTTTGGATCTAGATCTTGGAGTTCCATTTGTTGTGTTCTTCCTTGTTCTTCCTCTCTTCTCTCCCCACAAGCATTAGTTGCTTTTGGTGGGATTTGGGAGTGAAGGATTTGACCACTTCTAGTGGTCTTGCCTTCTTGCATGAGTTGCATCGGTTTGAGTTCTCTACGGTGATACGTGGAAAGTGAAGTTGAGAAGCTTGTTACTCTTGGGTACTTGGGGTGCCCTAGAGCTTGTCCTCTAGGGTACTTGGGGTGCCCTAGACGGTCGTTGTTGATCTCGGAATTTTGGTGGCTCCTGGGATTAGTTGAGAGCCTCCAATTGAGTTGTGGAGTGTGCCTCAACCTTGTGATTATTGTGGCTTTGAGAGCCGCGAGAATTCGGTGGGAGCCTCCAATTAAGTTGTGGAGTGTGCCTCATCCTTGTACGGGTTCGGTGACCACCCTCGATTGTCCCATAGTGGTTCGTGGTTCTCTACATTGGTAGAGGCACGAAGGAGATTAAGGTGTGCCATTTGACGGCTATTCGGGGATCACTTTGTGACTCCGCACCGCTCCAACGGAGACGTAGCTTCCATTGGGAAGTGAACTTCAGGATAAATCATCGTCTCCATGTGCCTGGTATTTCTATACCCGAGCTTCTTACTTATGCAATTTACTTTGTGATAGCCATCGAGCTTGAAGTAATATATCTTGCTATCACATAGTTGCTTATCTTGATTAGCATAAGTTATTGGTGCACATAGGTAAACCTAGCATTGTTTAGGTTTTGTGCTTGATAAATTAACCGCAAGTTTTATTCCGCATTTATTCAAGCCTAAACCGTAAAGAATTTTAATCGCCTATTCATCCCCCCTCTAGGCGACATCCGCGTCCTTTTAAAAACAAGCAACAAAATTTACGAAACTCATAAGTTCCGTAAAAAGGTTCATAAGTTTCGTGAAAAAACTTAGTTTTCGTGAAAAAAGAATAGTTGGTGAAGAAATAATAAAAAGTAAAAAAAAAGTTAAATATTTGATAGGGAAAGAAAACAAAAAGGAAAAACAATGTCGACAAAAAAAAAATGAAACACTACAAGAGAAAAAGATAATACGACAGACATAAGCGTCGGCACAACATCCGTAAAAAACAATATACAAAAATCAACGAAAGACAGGAAGAAAATCCATACACATGCATGCGGCCCAAATCTGCAGGCAAAGAAAAAAACGAAAAGGGCCTTCATACAAACTTGGCCCCAATCTGTGGACAAAAAAGAAAAACAAAAAAGCCCATCAACATCGACAGGGGCGGAACCAGACAAAATTTTGAGAGGGGGCACATGATGTGACTGAGGGGCATTTCTTGTGTAATTTCACGAATTTTTAATAATTTTCTCTAAAAATTGAATAAAAACTATTTTGAAGTTTCGATTTTTGAGTGGGGGCCAAGTCCCCCACTACCTTGTACCTGGGTCCGCCCATGAACATCAATCGATCCTTTGAACGTGTGGTATCTTACCTGAGCGCACACGACGAGACAAACAAACGAAACAATATGAATCTCAAGGCAAATTTGAGTGGTTAGGAAGTTGATTGAGCGCTAAGCTAATTCTCAATACGACTGAGAATTACCAAATCCGATAATAACTTAGAGAAAAATAAGGACATAGACTTATTAAGGGAATTGGGGGTAAGCGATAAGAAATATAAAATAACTACAAGAAAAGACAAGTTATCTTGTGAGAATCAACAAAAACAGACAAAATAACCAAGCACTCAACGCCCCCCTTAAACATTAAAACAACATTAAGCTATTATTTCATTTTCCCTTTTCTTCATTTTCTTATATTTGTTTTGCCTTTTTTTATTTTTGTTAGTATTTTTTCTTGCAATTTTTGATTTAGTTATATAATCAGATTTAATTATTCATTTTTATTAAGTGACCAAGGCCAATGCCCCTCTATGCCAAATATATGCACATTATCATGAACTATGTCATGGATATGGCGATTTCCTTGGTCATTTAGATTTACACTCATGAATGTTCATCATTACGAGCAATTTTGAGATGGAATTTTTAGTGTTGTCAAAATTCAAGTTTTTTCTATTCGACTAGTGCACATAAAAGGAGTAACCTCCCTCCAGAAACGCCACCTTCATCCACGGTTCTTCACGCCGTGAGTATGAAATGGGCCCTCAGAGTGCTCGATCCGCTCCTCCCGCTCCGCCTCAAGCATGCCCGGCCACACACGCTCCTCGGCGCTTCAGGAGGCTGAAAGGTAGGCCATGTCTCTGACCGAGGCCACAGGCGCGCCTGTCAATCTATATCTATACTCCTATATAGTGTACGAATTTTGAAAGCTTCAGTCAAATCATTATAATGCAACTTGCACCGTTGATTGGACACAATCCAACGGCCTAAAACGCTGAGATTCGCAGCTACAGTGCCACACACCTTTATCTACTCCCTCCGTTCCAATTTAATTGACTTGCTATCCATCAAATATGGATGTATCTAGACATGTTACATGTATAGATGCATCCACATGTGGTGAATAGCAAGTCAATAATTAAATTGAAATGGAGGGAGTACATCCTTCTGGAAACAACGCTCTGATCAGTTGGCAGAGGGTGAGCAGCCAGCTTTCGCATGCAGTTAGGAAAAAGTAAAAAACAAAAACGTGCAAAATTAAACCAGTACATCCAAGAGCACATAAATGGAATCAATTTACATTTCTACATGCGACGTTTTGTAGACTTTATACTATTTTGCGTCAAAATTAGAGAGGTTTATTCATTATAATGACTGTTTTTACCGTGCACAGCACGTGAAGCTGACTAGTACTGGTAGTACCGGTAACTCCTGGAAAAAAAGTGAAAAACAATTTCTATTTCTATTTCGTCTGTATTTTTTTTAGCAAATTCTATTTCGTCTGTAGTGAACCACTAGGAGGGAACAAGATCCAGCCCGCGCATGTGTTTTGTTTGTGGAACGCTGAACGGCCTGCTATATGGGCCCGGCCCAACCACGTCCTTCCAGAAACGTCCACACCACTCTCCACTCCACTGCACCACTCAGTCTGCACCACCTACCGCCGTCCCACTCGTGAAGCACGCCGCGCCGCCCGGGATCCCATCAGCAAACCTCCATCGCCGTCCATGGCGTCCTCACTTTCCACCGCCGCCGTCCATGGCGCACTCCCTTCGCCGTCGCCGAGGCGCGCGCCGGCCGGCTCCTTCCTGACCGTGGGGGCACGCCGCCACCAGCGGCGGGGCGCGGCCGTGGTGGCGGCGGCGCTGGGGGACATGCGCCCGGCGATCGACGAGAACCCGGAGGGGGTGCTCTCGGGCGAGTGGCCGGAGAACTTCTCGCTCGTCAGCTACGAGGACCTCCGCAAGTACCTCGAGTCTCAGATCGTATCCACTGACAAGGTTCCTCTTTCCCCCTCCACCCGGCCTAGATGCGCGAATTTGGTTGTTGCGCGAGTGCTCATTGAATTGGATTGGGTTTGGTCGGCAGATGAGCCCCACGGCGAAGCTGGGCGAGGTGATGTCGCGCCCGGTGGAGGTGGCCATGGCGGACCAGAGGCTGGCCGACATCGACGCCCTCTTCGCCACGCAGTCCGGCTTGCCAGTCCTCGATGGCGAGGGGAGGTGCATCGGGGTCGTCTCCAAGAAGGACAAGGCAAAGGCCTCCGATGGGGTCAGTGCTCCTCCTCTTCCCCCATTATCTGCCTGGGAAATCAAATTCTGCTGATAATGGTAGTTTGTTCAGAGTATATGCGTCTGATAATGATACTTCTGCTGAAATTACCATGATTTTTGCCTCGTGGAAAGAAAAAAAAATGCAACTTTGACCAATTGTTTGGTATCCAGTCCACCGATCTGGAACTCAGTTGTAGGAGATGTCTAATTTTAAAGACGGCGTAGATGGAGAATGTATTGTCTTGTTTGATCTGCCGCAGTCAGTTGTATTACTAGCTGAATTTTCTGTTAGATTTAGAGTATTGCTAGCTGAATTTTCTGTCAGATTTAGAGTATTGCTAGCTGAATTTTCTGTCAGATTTAGAGTTGCTAGCTGGGTTTTCTATCAGATTTAGAGTTACTAGCTGAATTTTCTGTCAGGTTCAGTGCTGAAGCACAAAATTAGCACATTAGTACGCGGAATCTGAACTCAGTTCCAGGAATTACAATTCGAGTATATGCGTCTGATGATGATACTTCTGCTGGAATTAGCATGTTTTTTGCCTGGTAGAAAGAAAAAAAATGCAACTTTGACCAATTGTTTGGTATCCGGAACTCGGTTGTAGGAAATTTCTAATTTAAAAGACCGCCTGGATGGAGAATGTCTTGTTTGATCTGTCCAAGTCAGTTGTATGCTTCACCCACTGTTGGATTTAGAGTATCACTAGCTGAATTTTCATTCTAGGTTCAGTGCTGATGCACAAAATTAAAGCAACTAGTAACACGTTGAAGTCCCTTAAGTCCGGTGCCTGAAAATTCAGGGATCAGATTACATGGCTTAAACTTGAAACGATAACCTTGACTGAACAAAACAACAACCCTGATCTACTCCGAATATTACAAGTGTCAACAATGGTTCATGAGCCATAGAAAACTGTACTAGACAATAATGTGGGGGTGTTTCTCTTGTAAAGTTTCTGATGTTCAGTCTATAGCTTATCCTTTCTTGCTTGCTCTTACGATGCAGTTGGACTCCACTGTTGGAGAAGTCATGTCGTCTCCTGCAATAACTCTGACACTTGAGAAGACCGTCTTGGGTAACTTTTGCTTCCCTCTACCCTGCAGCATGCTTTCCATTCCCAGACCACAGTTACACAGAAACACAAATTCTTCTGACGGTAAGATGTTCTAATGTCCTTGTTTGTAACTTCTTACATGAGCAGAAGCTGCTGCACTAATGCTGAAGCACAAAGTTCACAGGATACCGGTTGTCAATGAACAACAGCAAGTGATTGGTAAGAATTTTTCAAAACTCCTTTAATATAGCTCATTTCTGACATATAAGTTGTTGTGCCCATTTACTTGCATAGTTCCTTTAGGTTGTCACAGGTGCTACTGGCTGCAGTGTAGCTTCTGTGAAATTTAGGTTTTTATGTCCTGCCATGATCTGTAAAAATACTGTTTAGTTTCGCCGTTAAACTGAAAATACTGGGTACCTAAAGGTTGGAAAAGTTTCGAAAAAAAAGGTTGGATGAAAACCGATCCGTTTAGCGGTACTCCCATGAACAAGGCATTTTTAATTTATATGAATTTCGTTTCTATTCTTTATGTAGCTTCATGCTTCTTGTACAAAATCCAAAATTTGCCACACCGTTCCTAACAAGTTTCGCCTTTAACTGGCTGATTTCACCTTTTCTCACTCTCACAGAACCGTTTTCCGAGTTACCGCGTAAATGCACAGAATCCCAATGTCCCCTTAATTATAGCTGAGTAAACATTGTTTTCCTTACGAGAACAAGAACACACTTCTGACGACAATGCTGTTTTATTTCACAACAAGCAGGGATCGTCACACGTACAGACGTGTTCCAGGCCTTGGAGGAGGCCAACAAGGTGTAAGACTCCTCCCTGTTCCCTACAGGCCATACATCCCTCCCTCTCTGTACATTTCGACGGCACAGCGTGGGAGTGCCATTTTTGTACATGAATAATCCTGTCGGTGTAATGTGGATGTAGGCTGATGCCTTCCTATGTATATGGCGGGGAAAGGTTTGTATATAAGTTGTATGATGTGTTGTGGATCTGTGAGATTTGAGTAGCTGTAGAACATGACTGTTGTGTGATGAATATGTGAGATGTATGTTCAGTTTATGACATTTTTATTGCGTGTCTCATTTGCTCTGATATGGGAGAGATATGGCTGCATTCATCTTCCTGTGTTCGAAGGAGATCTGTTAGAAAAAGAGCTGAATAGAACTCTGGATCCTTGGGCATTCTGGTGACAAACATGAGATGTCTAGGATTTAGACGCCTGAGCGAGGAAAGGCATGGGCTCCGAGCCCTCCAAGAGAGAAACTCCTCAATCACACTCCCTGTCCTCAGATACGCAGCAGAGCGACTCCCAGGGAGCAGATTCCCCACGAGCAGGGGGATAGCCGGATAGGAGATGGCCATCTCGAGGCACATCACGACCTACACGGAACACCCAGCCTCCCTTCCCGAACTTAATATTCATCATTTGCTAAGGAAATGGTAAGGAATCTCTTTTCCGCAACGAGAAAAGTGTGGTTGGATTGTGTTCAAAAATGCTGCATCACTTTAAATTAAATGAACCTCACATGGTTGCTACTCCCTTCTCTTTTTTGCGTTTTAAGCAATATGGGCAAAACGGTAAATTAAACACACACACACGCACGATCTAAAAAACAAATTCGCGTGAAATTTATGGCGCATATTTAAGATGGTTTTCGCCTCGTGACATCGTCCATGTGGCAAAGAGGTCCTAGAAAACTTGTGTAGATGGTCATTTGTTTGGATTTCTTACTCCAAAGGTTTTTAAGATGACACACAAATTTTGTTCAAATAATTAACATCTGATTGTTTGTTAAATAGTCATTGATACACATAAATGGAGAGGACGAGTTCCTTGTTGGCGAGCAATGAGCAGTTAATCTATCTCCGCCAATGACGATTCGGGAGCTCTTCTCCCGATCTAGCAGGTGTGGTTGAATCGTCGAGGGCGACGCTGGAGATGTGGCTCGCCGGAGGGGTGAACTAGGCGATGGCAGCGTCTTTTACTTTCTTCTTCTTCACCGTTGATTTGTTTCCTGTCACTTGGTATTGATGATTGAGAGGTCAATTACAATGATTGATTGATTGATGACCCAAGATCTGCAAAAAATGGACGCGTACCCAATTGAAAGGAAAAAATACGAAAGAAAACGATGCTTGCGAGACCTTGGACTCGTTCCCCTCCGCTACAGTGTTTAGGGGCGATTTCTTGGACCTCCTGCTCTGTCCACCTCGCCGGCGGCGACTCGCTGGTCCCCTGCCCTCCGTCGGCCGCTTCGGCGGCGGGAGGGTGGGGGAACCCCGGATCTCGCTGTGTATATAGTGTAGGATCGAGTAGGGTGCTCCCCGGTGGCGTTTTGGAGGCGGTGGCGCCGGCGGTTGGAGTTTTGCTGCTGTCTGCTTCCTCTCCGGTGTCGGCGCTCCCTGGAGTCTCGGCATCAAGCAGGCGGCGTCGTCGTGCTCGCGGGCCTCTTGGCTCGCCGTGTGCGGCTTGTTCCCCTCCGGATCCGGTGGCGGCGGATCCGGTTGACTTTCTCTGTGCAGGTGGTGGTGAGGCAAGCGGAGCGGCCGATGAAGTTGGGTGGAGGCTCTGCGTCTGCGGGGTTCGAGGTTCGACGACTTCCCGTCCGCTGGGGAGATCCTCCGTTCCAAGGTCTGGGAGGATTTGGCGGCGGCGCATCATCGGCACGTCTACTTCGCCGGCGGCTTCAACGCAAGAGGACTTGGATGTAATTTCTTTCTTCGTGGAGGTCCTGTTTGCCTACTTGCTGTAATCACCGTTTGTACTCTCGCAAAAAAAAAGCTAACTTCCGATCGTCTAGTAAATAATAGATCTAGAACCCGATGCATGGACACGTACTCAATCTCCTCCTCCACCACAGATTTGTAATTTGTTTGGTAGTTTGTACTTAGTACTAGCCCACATCCCATCAATATATATATAAACACAGCAAGGCTGCTCTCAACAGAAACTATAACTACATGCATACACACAATCTCTCAACAGAAACTATAGTTAACTGTACATCAGAAGCAGACGCTAAGAGAATGAACAGCAGAGTGATGATCAGCAAGTCCCCTTTGGTGGTCGTCCGCCCACCGGAGCCAGCCACGAGGACCGGCGACAGCGAGATCCACCTCTCAGCGTATGACAAACTATTCGCTGGCCCAGTCACAGCTTTCTTCGTGTTTAAGAATCCCATCCACGAGCCTGTCGAGACCGTCAGAAGGGGCCTCTCACGGGCGCTCGTCCACTACTACCCTATCGCCGGCCGCCTCGGAGCAACCTCGGACGGCGAGCAGGTCATCAAATGCACCGGGGAGGGGGTGCCCTTCGTTGCAGCATCTGCTAACTGCGCCATCAAGGATGTCGTCTCGGAGCTGTGCGACCCGTCCCTGCAAGAAGAGCTCGCCCTCTACCCGTCCATGGGTTCCAGCTACTCTGAGCCATTGATGTTGATGCAGGTGACCGTGTTTTCTTGTGGCGGGTTCATTGTGGGAATAACATGGAACCACCTCCTCTGCGATGGTAGCGGTCTCGTGCAGTTCTTCCAGGCGGTGGGCGAGCTTGCCCGCGGACTAGCATCGCCGTCCATCGTCCCTGTCAGGCAGGGGGACTCACTCCAGTTAGGTCTCCCTCCATTTTCCACGAGCTTTATGCGGTTTGTGAATACTCTCCAACCATTCCGGAGGGCCTTCCTCAACATCACCGTACCATCTAGTTTAGTCGACCACATTAAGCATGTGTTCTCGACGAGTCAAGGGCGCTCATGCACGGTGTTTGAGGCAGTGGCTGTGGTGCTATGGCGGTGCCGGACCCGCGCAACCTTGTCTGACCAGAGTGCCCTTGTCGCGCTCTTTTTCATGGCTAATGCACGTAAATATGCGAGGGCCAAGGAGGGGTTTTACGGTAACTGTGTCACCATACACCTTGTCACGGCGACGAGTGGCATGGTGGCGAACGGAAACATCATAGACCTTGTGAAGATGATCCAGCATGCCAAGGGTCAGCTGACCGGTGGCGGTCAGTCAAGCATGGAGGAGCTGCAGCGGCGTTTAACTGGATACAATCTCCTTGGACTGTCATCCTGGCGAAACTTCGGTGCAGGGTTTGATTTTGGCTCAGGCGGCGCAGCAAGGTTGATGAGCTACGAGCAAGAGAGGGTTGGCTTGCCCTTCTGCGCGGTGTGCCTGCCGTGCGAGGAAGATCACAACTTGATGGCCAGATGTGTGAGGGAGGAGCACGCCGGCGCCTTCCTCCATGAAATATCAAATATTAAACTTGATAATATACAATTGGATTTATGATCCATCCAATTAAATTATGTTGATCCATTAAAAAAATTATATATGGTGTTCTTGTTTGTGATAACATGAGTTTCTTTGGAATAATGTCGATCGTTGTCCCCCTAGCTAGTCATCAAACTTTACACCTCGAGTATACGCCATGGATCTAATTGTACTCTTTTATTTTGTAAATTTAGTATATTCTTATATATTTTCCATTTTGCTTCCCAAGTTGTGCGTGCGAATTAGTGCATACATTTTCCAGATTTATCCGATCCAGCGAAATGTTTGTATTTACATAAGTAACTGTTAATGGAGCCCGTAAGGACCCGTGATTTAGTAGGACACAACGGATCACTGAAGCTCCTCATAGTACTAATCATGCAGTAATATGCTAGAGTGTATATCTAGTGATCTCACGCCCATATGCTATCATGAACCCCTTCTTAAAATTCAGATTTTGAAGTTTCAAAAAAAAAAATCTAAAAACTTGTGGGTGTTCACAAGTTGTGTGTTTATGATCCCTAGAATTTGCAGAATCATATTCAAAGTATTCACACAAAAAAAATCCAACATGAATAGTGTAACAAAAAGGGAAAACCAAAATAACACTACTCATATAGCAGCTTGTTTTTTTATTTGGCTGTGTGTATTCGGATTTGGTTCTGAATTTTTTTGTGAATGCAAACACAAATCTTGCGAACACCCATCATTTTTTCGATTTTTTTATTTCAAAATTTGAGTTTTTACAAGTGGTATCATGGTAGCATGTGGGATCACTAGATATTTTTCTAACGTGTTACACATACGCGACACATATGTATGATGACACCACCGTGTACCACACATTTTTTACGGTGCCTCACACAAGTCAAAGTTAGGTTACTATCTTGTCGTTCGTACGCGCAGTCTTTCCGTTGTCTTTGACACTGACTTGACATACTCCATTATTGAATAAGTAAATCTGTATTTTGCAAAAAACAAGGAATAAGTAAATCTGGACCTACCTGCTCTCAACATCTAAATCAAGTTGAGTGTGACTGTTCGATCACAGAGTGGTCCATATTGCAATAACCGAAAACGTATACAAGCTGCCAAGCAGCAGTACTGCAGTATAAGAAATGTTGTGTGAGAGCTAATAGACCAAACAGAATATATTATCGATTTTATATTTTCATAGAGCTGAAATGTAAAAGCAAGAGAAGAATAAAAGATAGATTTCGTAAAAGATTGAATATTTGGGATGAAAAATTCATGTCAATGGGAGGTAAAGAGCCTTTGATTAAATCTGTTGCTCAGGCTCTACCTCTCTATGCTATGGGTATTTTCAAACTGCAGTCCTCTTTTCATGAAGATTATATGCGAATTATAAGAAACTTTTGGTGGGGTGAAGATGAGGACAAGAGAAAAGTGCATTGGGCCTCTTGGGAAACGTTGACAAAACCAAAGCAACAAGGGGGAATGGGGTTCAGAGATTCTGCTTTGTTCAACCAAGCTCTTCTAGCGCGCCAAGCTTGGCGGCTGATCCAAAACCCTAAAAGCTTGGCTGCGGTGCTGTTGAAAGCCATTTATTTTCCTAGAGGAAACTTGTCGGATACAGTTTTTAGAGCTGATGCCTCCCCAACTTGGAAGGGAATTGAACACGGATTAGAGTTGCTGAAACAGGGCATTGTTTGGAGAATTGGTGATGGTGAAAACATTAGGATCTGGAGGGATAACTGGCTTCCGAGGAATTTTGCACTAAAACCTCAAGAAGGCAAAACTAGAGACAGACACAGGAAAGTTAAACAGCTGGTGGATGATACCACTGGAGACTGGAACAAGCAGCTTGTTCACAAGATCTTCTACCCTCATGACGCCGATGTTGTTTTGCAACTAGGTGTGCCTAAGCCAAATAAAAAAGATTTTTTGGCTTGGCATTATGAAAGTAACGGGATTTTCTCGGTGAAGAGTGCCTACAGATTGGCGTACAATCTGAAGAACAAGACTCAAGAGAATGCTGGATCAAGCTGGCTGGGGGATAATAACAGAAACCTGTGGAAAATGATTTGGAATGCTCCAGTGCCTAGTAAAGTAAAGATATTTGGTTGGAGAACGGCCTGCGACAATTTGGCGACTAAACAAAACAAATTCAAAAGGACTTTGGAACTAGATACGATCTGCTCTATATGTGGGTGCACTGCTGAATCGAGCTTTCACGCCACGGTTGAGTGCACCAAGCCCAGGGCTCTTAGAGAGGAGCTGAGAAAGGTTTGGGATCTGCCTCTTGAATCTTCGTTCAAATTTACTGGGCCTGATTGGCTGCTGATCTTGTTATCCAGTCTAAGCAATGACAGGAGGGGTCTTGTTCTGATGACACTATGGCGAAGTTGGCACCTGAGGAACGATATAATTCATGATAAAGGAAATTGTACCATTGCTGCTTCGGTTAATTTCCTAGATCGATATTTTCAGGAGCTAAACTTGAAGGGAAGGAGAGGTGTTAGCGCAAAGGGAAAAGAACTGATGATAAACAACTCTGTTCCTGAGCATTCTAGTGCTTCAACTAGCACTGAATATTCTAGAACTCTGAAGAGTACATATTGGGCAGCTCCGGATGTGGGTTGGCTGAAACTAAATGTGGATGCTTCGGTTGATGCTGTGACTGGAACCTGCTCTATTGGGTGTATTTGTAGAGACCACACAGGGAAAGTCATTTGGGCTAGGATTGTGGCGGAGACTAAATGTCAGGATGTGTTTGAAGCTGAAGCAAAGGCATGCTTGTTGGGGCTTCAGTGTGTACATGACAGGGAATCATCGTCCATTATATTGGAATCTGATTGCAGTTTGGTGGTTGATGCGATTAAACGCAGGAATCAGGGTATGTCAAGGCTCTGGAATTTGTTTGAGGGGGTTAAACAGCTACAGGACAGCACTTATCGTTTTGTAGTTGAGAAAATTGGAAGAGAGAAAAACAAGGCAGCTCATGCTCTTGCAGATGTGGCTAGAACTATTGGGAACAACTATTTCTGGGTTGGGCATGTCCACCCAGCTATAGTTCATGTTATTGAGTCTGATGCTGTAAACTGTCATGATCATATATGAAAAACTCTCTTCCTCGCAAAAAAAAAAAAGAGTAGATTTTCAAAAACAAATATTCAAAATGAAGGAAAAACAGAAATAATTTGACACACTGTCATGTTTTGATAATGCTGCTTTACTTGAGATAATGACGCCCTTCAGTTCTATTTTTTTTAAATGAATGCCATTTAGAGGTCATACTCTTCCTCGCCCCCTATGATTGGCCAGTGGTTTTTTTTTGAGGAATGGTGTCCACATACTTTCCGTTGTCAATGACATACTCATTATCGAATAAGTCAACTGCACCTAGTACATCTCAACATCTCTTAATCAAGTTGAGTGTGAATGCTCAGCTGCAAAGTGGTCCATTTGCAATGAACCAAACGTATCTAAGCTGTCAAGCAGGAGTATAAATGTCATGCGACAGCTAAAATAATTAAATAGGGAATATAATAAGAGTATTAACTGAGTACCCACGATGGTACCTACCCAGCCTTATGGGCACCGTTGGATGGATTCATGCCCATATGAACGGTAGCCAGCTAATCAAGGCATTTTAGTACGACGTGGCAGTCATATGGACTTACTACCTATCTGCACCAAGTAGTCGCAAAGGACCAGCCGAACAGTGGCGTATGGATGGAACGGCGCAGAGAACACAATGGCGGTAGCTCATGTATGAATTGCACTAGAAGGGTAAGACGGGGCGTTGCCGCGCCCGATATATATTAGAGTTTAACATGTCTTTAGTATTTCATAACGTGTGAATAACTTCGTTATCTATAAGTGTATTTCTTTCTACTTTATCATCTTTATTGTCTAGCGATGGTTTTTTTCTTTCACAAACAAAATTCATATTTATTGGATGACTGTGAGAAGCAAGGAGAGGCAAACATTTCTAGGGACTTTAGTAGTTGTAGAGATTTAATAGAAGGATCAGCTTAGGTAGTACACAACATTTAATTATTTTGGAGGCGAACACACCAATGTCCAACATACGTGACAAGTTTCGTGGCTAAATGACATTCAGTATGCTCTGTGCAAAAAAGACAAATCAGTGGTCGAAATGCAATTTCAAAAACATACTTTTTAGAGCACTGATTTAGTTATTTTTGCACTGAGCACCACACATGACATTTCATCACGAAACTTGGCACGTATTTAAAAAACGTGTATATGTTAGTCACCAAAAAAATTCAGAATTTTCGAAAATATTTTACTATTTTTTATAATTTTGTTTAATATAAAAGGAGCATATGAACTCGGGAACCAAAACGCCTCTCTCCTTTCCTTAGTTTATATCAAAACCGTCTAAATGTAGAGTCGCGTCATGATCTCGTAAGGGTTTCCTAGGTTAAATAGATCAATTTTTCCGCTTCTTCTATTTGCCGGTTACGTATATACTGAAATTGCTACAATGTTGCTAAAATGGACCTTACTTCTGTCTCAAATTTCGTTGCACAAACTGAATTTCTAACGCTAACCCATGCATATACCGGAATTAAAACCAGTACACCCATGGCATGGCACTGTTAAATTTCTTACGAAACAAAGAAAGCAATCAAAAGTGACACATAAACATAAACAAATAGAGTAAAAGAAATTCCATAAGAAATGTCCCTTCTGTGGAAATTCCATTGCACACAACAAGAAATAATCATCACAAAACAGCTCGCAAGTGTCTGGCATTATAAACACGCACATCAATGTCGATCAACAAAATTTGTAGTTTCTTACAGCTAAAAATCAGGAGATTAATCCTGCAATATAGAGTTGCGCTAGATGCAGCTGATGAATAAGTACTTTAGCACAAAGGACCCTAGAAAAATTTCTTTGCAAACCAACGAGTCCAGCTCCAGCACCACCGCAATCAAGCACCGCCGCGTAGTCAAGCGCCACCACGCCGGGGACGAAACCACTTGGCCTGGGACGCCGTGAGCTCACTGCACAGAGGGGAAAGGGCCTCCATCTAGGCATCTGCCTGGAGGTTGAGGAAAACCTGCAAACACTGGCCGGAGGAGCCGTCGCCGGCGTCGAGGATGGGAGTGGCCGCCCGCCGACCCACGGATACAGCGACCTGTGCATGGTTGCCGTTGGAGAACTCCCAGGAGCTGCTTCCGTGCTCCCCTGTCGCCGATGACCACGAATAGCAGCAAAACGACCACCTCCCTCATCTCCCTCGCCGCCACGGCCGGCCAAGAGAAGGAGGGCATCGTCAAGCTCACCAACAGACCGACGAAGACGCAGATTATTGAAGGGATCTGCCCCCAAGCTTCAACTCGACTCTCCCACCAAGGAAGCTGCCAGCCAAGCCAAGAAGGCAACCGCCCGGTACCGCGCCTCAGCACCAGGACAGCAGATCGATCCCCACACCCGCCATATCTGGCCACCATCATGCCGCTCTCCCCATCCCCCTCACCACCTCGGCCGGCCAGGAGGAGAAGAACGAGCACGGGCAAGCAGCGAAGATCCAGAGGGGCACCGCAACGGCGCTTATTGAAGAAGACCGCCGCAGATCCGCCACCGCCGTCCATCCTCCACCATGGAGGCTTGACAGAGGAGCTTTCTCCGGCAAGCTTAGCGCCGCGCCATGACGCCAAGCTTATTGGTCTTCTGGGGGAGAAAGACGCCATGACGGCAACTCCTAGCACACAGGCTAAAGCTAATCTACATCTACTATGTACATGCCAAGCTGCGCTACCACGTCCACGCCGAGCGGCGTCGCCGCCGGAGAGGAACGAGGCGCGAGCCGGCGAGGAGAAGGAAAAGTCGAGAACGACTCTCAAAACAGAGGAGAGCGGTGTTAGGAGAAAGTGTCGGTCCTCGGAGCTTGCAGTTATATCTAGTCCTACATAGCACTTACTTGCTACCTGATTCCACGTGAATCTGGACCGTTGATTCAAATTTAATGGACAGGATGAAAGTCAAGAGCAGGAGTCAGTCCCACCATGGCACATATACAAAGAAGACCCTCTGTACCTTCTTATTGTGACATAAGATCCATTTCTATTGTCTCTCTCCTCTCGTCATTCCCCCAAATCCCTTCTAGGGTTAGAGTCGATCCAGCCAAATCAGCTGCCGCCAAGCTGGACCAGCCATGGTGCCGCCCCAACTCTGGACAAGGAGCTGGACCAGCCATGCTATCATCCGGCTGCAGCGCGTACAAACCCCAACTCTGCCCATCAAGTTCCACACATAATCCATGGTTCTGTACTGCCCGTCCGGTGGTGTACAGAACCCGTGTCTAATTGCTCCCTTTGCGGCCGGATTTGCAATCTGCAGCAGCATCGCCGACCTGTGATTCCTCGTACAGCGCCATGAACTGTGTCCCTTTGCAGCCTTGCTTGGTGAGATTTTTTCCTATTTTGACTTGGATTTTCTTTGTTCTCCACTGATTTGTTCGACTCCAGATCTAATTAAATATTCATTATGATTCAAATGTATTTATTGTGTCGATGTATAAGTTTTTTCTAGAGGTATAGACCAATATCGAAATAATGAACACCAAAATAATATTGATTGCCTCAATATTAGGCCATTCCTGGCAGAGGATTGATGTAGAAGCCAATCACTTACAAGGGCGTTGATCACCTAACCATCCAGAATTATACACTTGGTACAAAAAAATCAAATAAATAGATTACACAGAACCAGACCATGCTTCTACATATTTATATTAACACAAAACTTAGTAGGTAAAAAGTATGGAGCTGGTTCACCTCGAACAACATGACCAATTTGATGTACTATGTGGCCTGCTTGCTAAGAAACCAAATTTTCTTCTTTCAGTTTCCTGTCTGCTTGTACGGTTGTACCTCGTATTTTAGAAACTAGCATATGTGAGTTACAACAGCATGGAATGTTTGAATTTATTAATGGTGAAATCATGCACTTAGCATGTGTCTGCAGCTTAATTCCTCTTTGTTCCAACTCAAGAGTCCAGACTAATTTAGTAGGTACAAACCATGTCTCTATATATTTATATTAATTAAACCATGCTTCTATAAAATTTATAGTGAAATCATTTTTTAAACTAGCATATGTGAGTTACCAGAACGTGGAATATTTTTGGAGTCCTAATAGTGAAATCATGTAATTAGTATATGTCTACAGCTTAGTTTGAAAAGCATGCTCATACTCTATATTTTTGTATCACAGCTTCTTATTTTCTGACTTTGTGTGTTGGCCAATATTTGATTTCAGTATGGTAAGGGTACAGGTGGATTGACCTTGTAATGGGGAAGGAGATGCGACGCAGCCGGAACTGGACCAATTCTTAGGTCCCCTGGCTAGTGTTGGTTGCTGCACCCACGGAGATGTCTAGAGTTGGAGCAACTCTTTGTGTCGCCGCCTCACGGGCAGTCGAGCTCCCGCATGACACTAGCAGGCCAAAGTCGAGCTTGAAGAGAGCGTGCAGCCGCTCGACAAGGGTATTTACATGCTGCAGCCCGGAATCACATTTATCCAGTTGTACTACATAGATTATGTCCACCTCCTAGTAATGTCAATTAGCATTGTTCAGAGCTTTGTACAACAACATGGAAGTTGTGTAACTGGTGTTGTATCAACACCCTAGTACAAAAACCTCTATGAAAGGAGCTTGCTCAATCTATGGGGCTCGTTGCAACAACAAAAGACTGAAAGGAATGTTGATCAGTCAAAGAACTTTAGGAGAACATAAATGGTTCTGTACTAAGTTTAGTATGATGCACATGATGTGACGTTTTATGATATTCGGCACCGAGATTATATACTGGAGATGGTTTGTAGTAATGTACTTGATGGAATTTCTGTTTTCTTTTATGTTCATTCTGTAACTAGGATGGATATGTCTTGAAGTGAATCGCTAGTGCTTTTCAAGCTGTCAACACAAGCTTTATGTTACAATTTTACAAGAAGTAAGATGCAATGATTATCTCATTTTCGTTAACTGCAAGGAGCAAGTGGCATAGCTTTCAAATGTCAGGATAGTCTCAGTTTTATGCCAGAACGTAAGATAACTGCACGACAATTCAGGTTTCTAGGTTACAACCTTATGCACCGTTTGATAACCTGAAGATACCTCGTGTATTTTTGTACCACATAAAATTAGGTCCTGCCCTTATTAATCGTATAGCTAACAGGGGACACAGCCTATTCACAAGTTCATGAATACACACAACCATCCAGAGGTTTGTACACTTCAAACTCTTAAGAAATAACATCAAGGACCACTTTCTTGTTGTGATCCAACAACTGAAAACATAATTCAGCTAACAATGGACGGTAGCAGTGCACAAATAGATTGCCAGACTAGAACATAGAAACATCTGGGAATGTAGCACATTACTGGCTCACAAGCACTAGAACATAAATAAAAGGAAATGTCTCTAGATCAGAACTTCCTCCATGCACTCCATCCATGGCTCTAGACCACACTAACAAATCTGCAGACAAAATACTTGATTGTAAGTACATTTAACCTTTTATTGAGCAACAATTAACGATGGCAAAATATTGCATGCTCACAAAACAAATTACCTTGTGCAACTGTTACCATCTAGTCCTGTTTGGCCTTCTTTCTGCTTTGCATCCTAGAACATGTATAACATCAGTTAATTACACGGAAAAAATATAGTTGATATAAGATTATGTCCTCAAAACCTTTTTTTATTTTTGCTGGTGGCTGCTTTCTCTGAAGCCTTCCTAAATCGATGTCCATTCCCCTTTGTGTGTGCTATGTCAGGTGCATGTATACTAATGTCCGTTGGGAATGTCGATCCCACAAATGACTCAAACTCTGCAAGTTTACTATGCTCGCTAGTTGTTCCCATATTCAGGACATGGTCGACCACCTCATAAATAGCCTTATGAAAATACTTCATCTTTTCCTCACATTGTTTAGCAGCAACCATGCCCATGTTGAACCTCGAGCATGTATCAGAGTACAACAACTTGATGGATGATGGAAGAGATGTACATGACCCTTGTAAGACATTGCCATTACCATCATATACTACCTTCCGTGTAGCCGTTTTTGTCCACCTATCAAGAACATAATGACTTGGAATTTCTAGGCATTTCTCCCACTTAAGGACAAGAATTATGTGAGAACAAGGTATTCCAATCGATTCAAACATCCGGCAAGAGCATTGTGCAATCTTGGTACTAGTGTTGTAGATCACTTCTCTCAGCCTGCCACTTCCACTTAAACATATTTTCTTAAGTTCACCAACTTGCTCCATCTTCTGTAAATCACACTTGTCCCTAGCAGCAAGCACCTCTGTTTGGAATAGTTTAAAAATGGAACGAGTGTAAACTTCCCTACCATGACTCTCCATGCCCCAGTTTGTGCTTAAAACTGGTAGTGTATGAAGGGAATTATTATCATTCTCCAATTCTTTTTGTCGTTGTTCGTCTATAGCAGTTTCATACCTTATCCAAAACTCAAGCAAAGAGAGTCGTCGGTTCAGAAAATGGCCAAAGAACGCGTTCTCACTCTCAGACCTTGATGTAGTTCTCAATATCCCAGCAAGTGACACGTCAAGAAAGTATGCAGGTATCCACTTTTGCCGAATGTCAAACTTGTCAGCCAACCATGTATTGCCTTCAAGTCCAAAATCTGATATTATTGAGTACCACTTTTCCTCAAACTCATTCGGAGTTTCCGAAGCCCACACACAGATCCCAAATCTCTTCAGAAAATCCTCATCTTTCATTAGATCACGCCCAACTTTTTCTGGAAGTTTGTTAAGAATATGCCACATACATAATCTGTGTCTAGAGCTTGGGAATACAGCTGGAACTGCTTCTTTCATGCTACTATCCTCATCAGTAATGATTAGTTTTGGTGCAATCCCTCCCATGGCCTCCAGAAAATTAGAGAATAACCATTTGTACGACTCAATCGTTTCATTTGCAAGGAATGCAACACCAAATGTAACACAAGAATCATGGTGATTAACTCCAGTGAATGGGGCAAAAACCATGTCATACTGATTGGTATGATATGTGGAATCAAAGGATACAACCTGCCCAAACAGGGCATAGTTCTTTCTAGAGGTGCCATCAGCCCAAAAAATATGTGTTAGCTTGCTCTCTTCATCCAGTTTGTACGCAAAGAAGAATGATGGGTTAATTCTTTGCTTAGTTTTCATAGCACCAATAATGGTTTGAGCATCTGAATCTTTAATTGTTTCCTTGAAATCACGATAGCAATTCTGTAAATCACGCTTCATGCAGCCAACATATTCAGGTCCTCCTTTTTTTACACTAAGAAAACGGTATGTTGCAGAAGTGCCTAACAATGCCTTGTGACAAGTAAATAATGTGCTCCTCAGTTCACTACTAACTTCTCTATTGGACCTCAAGAACTGACGCTTACTTGGCGACACGAGCTGGTGTGTGTGCTGTTGGACGAAACGGGCAACCTCGTATTTGCCGTCATCTCTTCTCTTCAACCCGATCATAGCCTCACAACCACACCTACTTATCTTTACGTTTCTTTTTCGTTTCTTCACAGGCTCATTGCTACTTTCTTTTGTTTTCCTCCAACCTTGCTTTGCACAAACAAAGCGCTTCCACAACGCGACTCCATCCTTCCGTAAGTGTTGTGTCCCTGTCCGTACTGAGAAACCCACCTCATGAGCATACCGTGTGTAGAATAACTCACCATCCTCCCAATTATCAAATGTCATGCCAATTTTAGGCTGCAATTCATCAGTGCATTCAGGCTCATACATCGTTCCCTGGACAAAAAAGATAGTTTGTTTTAAAATTCCAATATTTAGCTTTGATGATGAAGGCTTTTTTAGAGCGCTGCTTATAGTACTTACACAAAACGGCAAGCTCGGCAGTCTCGTAGGTGTACAGTAGCTATCTCCCTCGTGTGTGCTGGACGCGGTTGCACCCTAGCAAAATATGCAAGTCAGACTTTCAGAGATGACGTGCCACAGTACAAAAATACCAACGCAATTAAATAACCACCGTGAAAAAGCTATTGGCATCATCTTCAATCGTCATAGCCGTTGTTGACCCTAAGCTCTGAGCAATGGTCTCCATTGGCTCCTTGATAGACTGAATCATGCAAAAACGGAGATACATCAAATTAATTCAGTATAACAAAACACATGGCATGAATTCCTTCAACTCTCAACACAACAACATGCAGGCTACTAGCAATATCAAACTGCACATAGCACTTCAAAAACGCTAAGCGTTCGCAGCTAAAAATGCTTTAGATTCACTAGCTACTAAGTTGTTACATATGTTAACACAAAACTAAGAGCAAGAACAATTGTCTGGCTACATTTAATCGTTTAATGCATAAAAACCTCGTAAATGAAAAGTGAGAATCTCTTATGTAAACTCAGTGTTTCTGAAATCGATTTTTTTCACTTGTCTAAATGTTACTGAATAGTTGGAATCACAATCAATTGCAAGTAAAACCGCTTCAAAATAAGAGGCAAAGCAAAATTATTTTGGTGTTCATTTATTTCAGGAATGGTCCGTTGGCACAACAAATTAACATGAGTTAAGTCGACTATTTACTGAGATCAATCGTATAAAAAGACCATGAACCAACACGATTTAAAATCGAAATGGGAAAATAACTCACCAAGTAAAGCTCAGGTCCAGCAAGGTTCGTGGCACTTCCGGACGAATCGCACGTTGCCGCAATATTGTCGCTGATTCCACCTCCATCCATAAAGGGAGCCACCGGGAATGCAACCTGCGCCGGCGGCTGAACCTCTGCACATTCCAGTGGTTGGTCCAGAACCAGAGTTGGGGTCGTGTGCTCGTCGGGCAAAGGTGGGGGTTGTACTAAGGACTGCGGCTGATGCATCTTCTATGGTGGCAGAAGCAGTTGGCGTCGCGCCGAAGGATCCGCAAAACACGGTCCTCCAGTTCTTGCCGGCGGGAGGTTCCTCTAACCCTAGAGGCGATTTGGGGGAAAGAGAGATGCGAGCGACTGAGAGGTGAGAGAGAGGTAAAAGGATCCTGTGCCAGAATGCGAACTATTACAAGGACATTTTTGCAAATGTGCCATAGTGGGAGCAAGTCTGGACGTTAAGTTTTGATCCTGTCCCTTGAACATAAATAGATGGTCCAGATCTTCCTGGTAACTTGTAGCACCCATATAGCTGTAGCACTAGATACTTCCTCGGGGAGGGTCACTGTGTTACTCTGAAGGTTTAACGGGCTGAGCACAACGCTTGTAGAAGCATTACCGCGTACATGAAATTTGCCAACCAGACGACCGTTCCGAGAGTGGAAGTGTAACCCCCACATATTGGAGTGGTCGTCGAAGACCGAGTCGGCACGAGAAATGATGGCGCTGAGTTCCTCAGTGCGAGGCATTGCCACAAACTTCATTAAAGAAAGTCTCCAGGATTTCAGATAGAAGCCGAGGAGGGGTGGGTGGAGCTTGCGGAAGCGGCGGAGAAAAGCGGGGTCGGAGGCAATGCCGAGCCAGCGCGGATGAGGCTGACAGGGAAGGCAAGACGGAGCAGAATCTCGCGGAGGAGGTCATTATCGTCGAGCACCTCGGTAACCGGTGATGATTGGGATCTAGGGAAAAACATAATTAACATATAAACTATTAGAAATAATGATGGCTATTAATCAGAACAGTGCACAACAGAAATCCGTTCTTCCTAGCAAAAGAGCACGATAAATTCCGACTTTATGTGGACAACTTTTATCCACGGACAAATTCGCTATAAATAAATTTCCAAAATTCTTTTTATTCACATCAACTAAAAATAACCATGGAAATATGCACAATATATATGAGAAGTGCCATAAGGGACTACGAATTTGTCTGCCATGAGGGATTATCATAGATCAAGATGGAACCAGAGAATTTGGACCCGACTACGCACCAGAGTAAGATAGTGATTTGTGCTTTGCCTGGTTACATGTGGTTTCTTGAATTAGCTCTTGATTCTAGCTTGGATGCTAATCACCCCATCCTTCCACTAGAGAAAATTGAATCGACAAGTATAAAATAGAAAAAACAGATGAACGAGGTGATGGTAAGGATGAGGGCGGGCGTGCAGACCTGTTGCTGAGAGTGGCGGAGACTGGCGGCGGCAAGAGTTCGGAGGCAGGCGCTCCGCCGCGAGATCCGGCCATGGGCGAACCGGGTCCTCTCTCTTCTTCGCCGCCCTATTTCGGAGGACAGAGCTGTTCTAGGGGATGAGAAGGCCCAACCCAAGACAACGTTCGTTTCAATTCATCCTATCATCCGTTCAGCCCATGTTTCGTGTACTGGCCCATATCAGGTGGACTGTGTCGAGAGATGCCTCGCACGGTCATAAATAAGGGTAACTACTAAAAAAAGGTAACTACTATCACATCAAACCATAGCTGTCAGAAAAATAATGAAAATTCATAACGTGTAGCAGGTGCAGATTCACCCACTAGTAGGGATGGCAATGGGTACCCATTACCCGCGTACCCTGCGGGTAAAAACCCTATTAGGCCCCGCTTGGGAGACCAGTTTTTGCTCCGTATACGGGCCGGAAAAAATCACGGACCTAGTTGGACCTGTAATTTATAACTGGCTTCCGTCGTTTTCCTACCGGGGTAAAAATAAACCACGTTCCCAAGTGGGGCCTTAGGGTAAGAGTTTAGGATGAAAAAATACCCATGGGTATTTAAATGGGGAAATCTCGTACCCATCGGGTAGAGAGGGTACGGGTATGAGTTTGTATAACCCATACCCGCGTACCCATGTACCCTTCTAAATCTGTGACAAGTGGGTCTCCCAATAATAACCTAATGTACCTACTAATGTTTATGACTATGTGTTGATGGTTATCATTAAAATGTGATGTTGTTTGCACAAGTGCTGATGTTTACCTGCGTTGCTGCACAGGTGTGCTGTTTATAAGTATATGTCCTGATGTTTACAATGTGTTGTTTTGACAATGTGATGCTATTTATAAGTATGTGATGCGGTTTTAAATGTGCTGCTGGTTAAAATTATATCATTATATAATTTTGTTACGACTATTTTCTACTCAATTTATAGTGTTCCAAACGCGGGTATTTTTACCCGCGGGTATCCTTTTATCCTGTCGGGTGAAGGGTATGGGAAAAAGTTATACCCGCACAAGGATATGGGTATGGGTGACGGGTAAGATTGAGGGGTGCGGGTAAGGGTATGGGGTGGCTCCACCCTTACCCATACCCTGCGGGTGCCATCCCTAGCACCCACTGTTCAAACAACAAATTTTAAAATGTCAAAATATTCAAAATAAAATTTTTGTACATACTTCAAGACATTTATGTTAGCACAAAAGTTACGTGAAGAAAAAATATTTTTTGTAACATGTGCAAAAAAGACAAATACGAACGGTCCAAAATGATTTTATACGAGACATTTTTTTTGTCTTTTTTGTACATATCGCAAAAAATGTTTTTTCTCCACGACATTTTTTGTGCTAACACAAAATGTTCTAATATGTATCTGAATTTTTTCTATAATTTTTTGACATTTCAAAAAAACATTAAAAATGTTTTACATAATAGGTGCATCTGCACCTACTACCCAAAACGCCGCCCCCGAAAAATAACCCAAACCCACAAAAAACATGGTAACTACTCCCTCTGTTCCGATATATAAGACGTTAAAGGTTTTGGTGTACAACTTTTGGCACGTTACGTATATCTCGGAGTTTCCGTTTTTACCCCCACGCGCCGACAGCCCCACTCGCGTCTCCATGTGGCAACGGGGATAGTAACCACCGGTTATTGCTATACCATAACCATTCCCACGAAACAAATTTTTTCCCATCCCCAATAACTGTCACGGGACAGTTTCATACCATAACCACTACCGGCGGGTAACAAATAACCATCGGTTAACCACCTCAACTAATTAAGTCAGCAAATTTAGTATAAAAAAAGAGCAACAACTCCCCTATACTAGCAAAGAAATAACACAAATATGAGCACAATCACAATATATGACAGCTACAATCTATACCTTATAATAAAGGAAGGATGGCTTCTTGTGGTACGTCGTTGAAACTACCCCTGAAGTTGACAAAAATTACCCACCACTGCCACCCATAAGTCATAAGTCACGTGGCGTTTCGATTTTTCTTTTCCCGTCTACCGTCCTCGTGCGTGCTTGGTCAATACGACCGTGCCTTGCATGGCCCAGCTAACTCCTTGGGTTGGACCCTCACACCGGCCCAGCCCACCAACCTTGCTCTGTCAAGAAAAACAAAAGCCCATGCTCGCCTCTGAACGTGGAACGTTGACTACTCAAGCACGAGATCTTTTTGGACACCGCAAGTCAAAAGGGTTCGCTGGTTTCGTATGGTTCTGTTCGTCATCGCGGACATTGCCTGTGTTGGACAAGATTCCGATCCAAACTTGAGTATCACAACCAGACCGGAGTCGCCCTCTTCAAGCCTTCTCGGTGCCTTTAAATATGGGGTGATCGACTGCCCGAGGTCAAATCAATCAAAACTTCCAACCGAAATCAAGTCTTCAAAGCTGTGAGGAACGCGAGCAAGTAATTCGACGAGACATCAAACAAGAACGATGGCGGCGATCGCAATGGACGGAAGCAAAGTCGACGAGGTCCTGGACTCGTCGGCACAAAGAGAAGAGCAATATGATCACGCTGGCCAGCTATGACGCCGAGCGCTTCTAGATCATGGACGAGGCGGCAGCGCTGTTGCACCCATCACATGCTCGAGGACGATTGCGGTCCCCGCTCCACCGCCTCAACATGCACACGGGTTTGGAAGTGCTGTAACATACACGATCTGCCGGAGGTACTAGCTCCACGCCTCCACCAACACGTACCACCATGTCTGAGAAGCAAGACCTGAAGACCTCGCGCAGTACATGGAGGCCAAACCACCCCAACGAAGTATGGCAGGGGGCAGTACTAATTGTAATTACGGGTCGTAACTTACAGACATTAGACTGTCAGCTTCGCTGCTGCATGACCCAAAATTTAACATGCACACTAGCTCCGTCGCACGATCCTGAATTCACCTATATATACACTAGCTAATTGCCCGTTTGTTGCAACGGGAGAGAACAAAATATTCTCATGAAGTCGCGTAAAGTAGGTTCTCATTGGTATAGGAGGAGACAAAAATGATCAAACCAAAAATTATGGTTGATAGTTGCTAAAAAATATGATTTCAGTATCACAATTTGTTCCTTTCGTTTCCCTCCAAAACTGAGATCACGGATGACTTTGGATAACTATTACTGAGATTTTGTCAGCCGATCCAGTCCACACGCAATCAAACATGTTCACAATCAAACTGCCCAGGTTATAGAGACCCGGAGAATGCACTCTTACATTACATTCCTTTGATCATCACGAACTGGCATTGCCATGAATCCTAAATTCAAATTTGAGGTTATTGCTTTCCACTCGCTATCTCCTCTGTCGTCTGTACTATAAGTGCATGACACTTCGCGCCTGCATTCCCGCACCCTCCATTACACCCCTTTGTAACGCTCTTTCGAACTATAGTAACAGCCTGCTTTTAGTTCTGCACCAAGCGGTCATAGCATCGTCATCCTCCTGCATGCTTACAAGTTAGGAACTATTAAGCGGAGGAAAATAATTGTCTTCTATGTACAAAATTGCAAATATAGGAGATAAGAAATACAGAGACAAAAAAATAGTAGAAAAAGAAGTCAATTCAAGGAGGCAAGGCAAAATTACAACTAACAAATAGCCTAGCAAAGGGCATATGAAATTTAACCAATTATACAGCTATATATACCTTTTATGCAGATTTTATGTGCTTCCAATCGGAAGTGAAATCATGTTTGTAACTTTGTATCAACACCCAAAGCAAAAGATAAGATCTAGTTAGCTAAATGCCAGTTCAGATGGGAAGTTCCTACCTCGTGAAACTGAATAGTGCATCAAGCATTGTATGCATCAGTCCAGACTCCTGAGGGAAAATAAATAACGTTTTATTAAAGATAAGATTCCCCCATAAAATGTAATATTTCTAGAGTGCATTATATTCATGCAAGACAACTGTTGGTTGAAAGCCTGAAAGTGTAAAATCTCTGAAAATCACACAGATGAACAGATCACCTAACTAACCTCCCTCGTGGCCAGAGCCACCACTAACAAACTACCACGACGACCCTCTACTGCCGGTGGCACCACTTCTTATACCTCTGCCCCAGCGCCGGCTCCCTCTCACCCTGGTCCATATCCATGGCCACAACACCACGTGGTGGTCGAGATGTGGCTGCCAAGAAGCTACCGGTAGAAGAGAAATGAGCATGGTCATGCTTTTCTGAAAAAAGAGCTATTGTGAATAAGATGGGAAATATTGTACAGAGTTTAGAGGACACTCTAAACAACATGTAAGTACGAAAAATTCTATAACTCATTCATACCTTTAGATACATTCTATAAGTTCATATTTCTTCAGGAGTACATGCATAACTGAGTTGTAAAAAAATTGCTCGAGCCTAAATTGCTTGAGAAGTCATAGCTTAATATCGTAGAGCTCATTGTGGCCTCGCTTTTCCCTACTATTTCATACCGTCCATCAACCTGCACCAGAAAAATCAAGGTGAATCAAAATGAAATAACATGTAACTAACAGGGCCTGAATGTCATGCCCTGCTTGGGGGACAAGTTTTCAAGGTTTACAGGTTGTTAGATCATAGAAAAGACACAAAACACACGGTCTAGCCCGTGGAAACAACCCTAGGACAATAAGCTTCTAACTTGTCTATACAATTCGATGTCCGATCGAATGCCATCTAAGGAACCGCTTGCAGTGTAGAACATATGCCATCCAAGGAGATGCGTGACCAACTGTTAAACAAACTGAAACTAATATAATGTCTGAATCCTATGCACTGCAACAAGAAAACCATGCCATCCAAGGGAAACCAATCAAACAAATAACTCACGCAGATCTTGAACACAAACGATATGATGGGTCCTGCTAGCTGCATACGTTGCGTCTCCCTTGGAATCAATGGACGAAAAATTCTATAACTCATTCATACCTTTAGATACATTCTGTCCGAGTAAGACTTGGCGGCGGAGGAATATTCGGGGCTGGGAGAAAAAAATGGGGACATCAATTCCAGCGGCCGGAGGTGGTGACCTCGCCGTAGGCCGTTGCAAAATCGGGGGATTACCTGTAATCGTGAACTTGGTGAGGTCCTTCTTCCTGTTCATGTCACCGCTGCGGGGCAGAGCGACCACTGAGGAGTTGGTGGTGATTGCGCGGGCGGCGTGGCGGCGTTGGGGGCTTCGTCGGCTACAGTGGTGACGTGGTAGCGTTGGGGTCCTAGCTTTTGAGGCATAGGCGGCACTGCGGCAGCAGTAGAACGGTCGGGGCAGGATCTTGGACACGCTGATGGCGGGCGACGACGCTAGAGGGCGTGTGGTTTTCGGGAGATAATTACGATATGTGGTGGTAGGCTGGGAGCGATGAACGAAACGCGACGACAGGACGCGAGGTAGTGAGGCCGAAAACCAGCATAGAAATAATTAGTGGCATATTATTATTGGTTTGTGAGACATTATTGGTAGGTTTCGCTCCATGCAATCTTTCGTTGATTGGAATTCAGCCTGTAATTAGTGACATTTAATAATTATAGACAGTTTTGGTAGGTTTCGCTCCATGTAATCCTTTGATTGACCTGTACGTTTTAATGCTGATTGGCTAGATTAGGGAGATTTGACTGACGCGTGTAATAATTACTGATTGATGCATTACCGTAAAGAGTTTCCTTAGCGAGATTTGATTTGGCGGGAGCGGGAAAAAAACCGTGAGGCTTGACGAAGGAAACATGCGTGGAGAAAAAAAAACAAAGCGAGAGGCTTGACAAAGGGACACTTCGTGCTTTCTAGATAGTAGATGATAGAAGATAGAAGAAAAGAGAAGATAGAGATAGAGATAGAGAATAGTAGAGAAGAGATAGAGAAGATAGAGATAGAGAAGATAGAGATTGTGAGACAGTATTGGTAGGTTCGCTCCATGCAATCTTCCGTTGATTGGAATTCAGTCTGTAATTAGTGACATTTAATAATTACAAACAGTTTTGGTAGGTTTCGCACCATGCAATCCTTTGATTGACCTGTACGTTTTAATGCTGATTGGCTAGATTAGAGAGATTTGACTGACGCGTGTAATAATTACTGATTGATGCATTACCGTAAAGAGTTTCCTTAGCGAGATTTGATTTGGCGGGAGCGGGAAAAAAACCGTGAGGCTTGACAAGGAAACATGCGTGGAGAAAAAAACAAAGCGAAAGGCTTGACGAAGGGACACTTCGTGCTTTTTAGATAGTAGAAGAGATAGAGATAGAGAAGAGATAGAGATAGAGATAGAGATGACGCCTCGAGAGGTCAAGCCCTCAACTCCTCGACGAGTTATTTGATCGATGCCGCCATGATATTACCGTGAGCCACCGCCCACAAGTGTGCCTGCTATTTGCGAGGTTTAAAGATGGAAGAGGCTGTTCGAGGTCAATGTGAGTTTTGAATCAATCTAATTTTCAGCGGCACATGTCCAATGACTTGATGTGTTTGACAAGATGAGGTGATACATAATGGCATACAATAGCTCTTGCAGTAATTTATTACCCTGAAGTCATATATAGTAGGCGTCGATGTGCGCACAAAGAGATTCTAGATATACTTGAGTGACATGCATATTGCAGTGCAGAGTTTAATTAAACTGAAGAACGGTTAAAGCTTTCTAGAGTAGCTCTAACTTGCTTTTCTTGCGAATATGTAGTTCTGTGTGTACCGTTAAGTTCATATATATGTCCAAACTATTATCTTGCTGGAAAATCTACTCGTAAATGCAAACAAGGGCTTTTAGTATTCGTGTGATGCAGAAAGTGGCTAGCAACACGATGCGGCTGTGACAACAAGATCTAACTTTGTGTTTCTTTACGACCTAATTTTTTCTCTCCCGTTGCAACGCACGGACATGTTTACTAGTAATATAAAGAGTTATAAAAATATTCAACGCACATACAAAGTTAACAGCACAAAGACATACATGCAAAAATAAAGTGTTCAACACACATACAAATCCAGACCACAATTAAGTTTGGTCATTACAAAACATATATATGCCTCTCACTCTTTCTAGTATTCTGGCCTCTCACTCTCTCTAGTATTCTGGACCCACATGTCATATGATCTAGCGGGTACCGGGTATATCGGGTATGGATAGTGTTGTTCCAGACCCGCCCCGCTAAAACCGCTGGGTATTGTTTTTTACACTGATAAGATCCCCACGGGGATCAGATCTCCTCCATAACCATCCTTAATAGGTGAATTAACCACCGGGGATCGGGTAATGGTTAACCGTTGCCACGTTGACTCGCGTCGCCTCTCCTTCTCTCCCACTCGCATCCCGCTCCGGTCGCTCACACCTCGTCGTCGCCGCCCTCTCCCTCTCTCTCCCCGTCGACAGAATCCTCTCTGTCAGGACCAGTAGTGGTATGAAATGGTAGTATGTTGGTACCTCTAGGGGTATATTAGGTATTCCACCTTTAGTGGCATCTATTAGTTGGCTTTTTGGTCTTTATATAGCCACCCTTGTATCCTGTGATTGCAACCAAGAAATGAAACCCTAGTTCTTATCTTTATTTTTCTGCAATTTACCTTTTATTAGTTCTTCGATTTATCCAATTTATCTACCGAATTCCTCCAAAATCCTCTTCTTCTTGATCCAATCCCGTCAGGATCCATCGGGTCCTGACAAATTGGCATCAGAGCTGGTCGATCGATCGGCCTGCTCCCCACCCTTCCCTCCCTTGTT
Organism: Poa pratensis; assembly: GCA_947311845.1. Lineage (NCBI taxonomy): Eukaryota > Viridiplantae > Streptophyta > Magnoliopsida > Poales > Poaceae > Poa > Poa pratensis. The sequence goes on along the minus strand of CAMZMU010000093.1, from coordinate 1,805,853 downwards.
CTTCTTCTTCAATTCGATTTCTCATCGCACCGGCGATTTCCTTCTTCTTCTCTGGAGTTTCGAGTCGCAGCGGTCGTCTTCCTTCTCTCCGGTTCGATTCGCAGCAAATCCCACCATACCTTGTCTTCGATTTTCCCTGATCCGACGACTCGTTCCTCTTCTTCGATCTAATCGCGTCCATGGCGACCGCGCCGTACGCTTTTCCCCACACCTCCGCCACCACCTATCCAACCCCTTTTCCCTTCTACTACCATGCCCCACCCGCCTTCCCCTGTCCGCTCGTCCATCCTCCACCACCGCCGCCACCAGCCTACTCCTACCCGCCTCCCACTTCCGTGTATACGGCCGCTACAAGCTTTCCCCCAAAATTCCCTACCCAATTCCCGTCAAAATCACCCCAAATTGGTCACCACCGCTCCTCCACAAGTCGGTGCGCCTCCGTCTCCCCTATACTGTACCTTTCCCACGCCGATGTGCTCGGCAGCAGCAGCGCCGATGGCGTCGATTCCAGACGACGAGGCTGCCAAGAACGGGCTCCGCAACGTCCACGACCTGTCCCCACCACCCGCGACCGCTGAGATCCACGACGAGTTCGCGCATCACAACCCCACCGTCGGCCGCGTCAACAACGGCAGCTTGGCTCCTGCCCGGCTTCCGTGCTCGAAGAATAGGGGCGCTGGCAGCGCCTCTACCTCGGCCAGCCCGACGCCCTCTACTTCCACAGCCTCCAGCCGGGGCTCGTCAACGCTGGGGACGTCTCCAAGATTTCCCTTGTCGACAACGCCATCCCGACCGCTCCAAACCAAGAGTGCCAGCCGCGGAGCTCTAGCACGCCGCCGTGGCTGTTGGACACCGTCCGGACCCCTCCTACTCGAGAGCGCACCCCACTTTAGTCCAGCTTCGACTCACTCCATGGTGAGCTCTCAAAACTCTCAGCTGCAGTCTCTCAATTCGCAGCGGTGATGGGCTTGCAAACGACAGAAACACTGGTTACAAGTTCATCCCCGGCACGCCCACACAGTTTCGATCACCAAGTAATACCGCATCAAGGTCATATATGGGTGCAGCAGCAAGTTCGTCACTGAACTCTTTTCACTCTCGTTCTGATGCATCAGCTAGTGCTTATGTCGCCCCGAGGTGTTTGGTGATATGTCCACACCAATCTCTTGGCAGGGTACAGATGTTACACTCATAATTATTTTTCTGGGCATCATGATCCGATTCAGAATACATTTGTGTGCAATCTCAGCGAGCAGAACCTTGATGGCAGGCCTCAAGCTAATGGCCTTCACAATCTCAATTTCAAGAGTGTTGTTCCTGAGATAGTGTTTGATGCCTCTGATGTCAAAACAGAGTACTGCTCGAATGCGTTTGTTGATGTGTCTGCTAGGACTCCTGAGCAACAACCGTATGAAGAAGATCAACAAGAAGATGTGCGGGATTTCACGCTTGAGCTGCAACAAGATGATGAGAAGGCATGCCACTGTCCAATCCGAAAGGCGTCTGCTTCAGTTGTCACAAGCTCCAACCAGCTTAGCATTGAGCCCAATATTAGAGAATTGAGGCTGTGTGGGATCCAGGAGCTACAAATCTCCATGTCCTGTTTACGACTGTTGATGGTGCTACACAATTGCAGTGCACTTATTCCTACAAGTCGGAGATGAACAGATACTAGTTCTGCCCTTTAGTGCAACAAGGGCACCCATTTTTGAACCTGCTATCATGTGTTCATATGCTTTTGGTTTGGGATGGTTGGAAATGAAGGCAGCAGTTGTTCTTGTCTTAGCGGTTCCACATTCTGAAGTCACCCATCTAGCAAATCATTTGATGTTCCTTCTCTCCCATGAGCAACAACAACTGTCAAAAAGATTGGACAGACTTCCACTCACTATAGCAAGACATCTGAACTCTCATTTCTTAGCCTGACAACTTGCTTACAGTGTGTTGTTCCCAAGGGCATTAATTCTGTACGCCATGCTACTTGCTTCATACTACGAAAGGCTGCTCATTTAACTCAGGGTAATTATCTCTGTTCCTTGTACCGCAACAATATGCTGATGACTGAATATTGCCCGATGTGGTGTTTGTGGGAAATCTCAGAGAGTTGCATGAAACATGTGCACTGGAATCCTGGATTTTTCACTCAGATGACGCAACCCATTTTTCATTCTGCTATCATGTGCTACTTTGCTTTTAATTGGAGATGGACAGAAGTGAATGCATCAGCTGTCCTAGTTCTAGCTGTTCCATGTTCTACAGACAAGCATTCTCTGTTCCTTGCAAATGGTGGCAATAGCAAGACAAATCTTTCCTTTCTCAAGCTGTTCATGCAATTCATACAGGAAGCAGCAACAACATTGCAAGTAAAAACACAAAAGAAATATTTGGATTTCCTTTCAGTAGCTGAGATGTTGCCGGATTGCAGTGAGTTTAGAGATGGACTACTAGCTTACATGCCTCAGGGTACAAGTATTAATTATTCTGATTGGATGAAGCATAAGGTACAGTATTGTTGCTTGCAAATGGTTTTGACCTGTCCATATTCAGTTCCAGCCCTCTACTCTAGCATGTTCAGTTCGAGAGAAGCTATACATTCTGCAAGGTCAATGTCGACTGCTACTGTGCGCATGCTACTGTTTTTGAGTTCTGGAAAATTAGCTGTAGAAGATAAAGATGTGGCAGTTGTGTACCATGCCTTCAAACTTCAGTTACAAATGAGAAAAACCTCTCAGATTTGGGATCCTGGTACTATGTTACTCTTGTACAAGTCCAAGTGGTGGTTACTAGCCACAGAGGAAAAGATCAATCAGCACCACGACATCAAGTACTATGGAGTTGCTCTATGGTTGATTCATTTTCAACCACCTTGACAAAGTTGAATTGATTCCACCGGATAATTGACAAATGATAAAAGTTTCTGTAGAAACTTGTCCATTGGTGACCAATGGTCTCAAGGGGGGAGTAATGTCAGGACTAGTAGTGGTATGAAATGGTAGTATGTTGGTACCTCTAGGGGTATATTAGGTATTCCACCTTTAGTGGCATCTATTAGTTGGCTTGGTCGTTATATAGCCACCCTTGTATCCTGTGATTGCAACCAAGAAATGAAACCCTAGTTCTTATCTTTATTTTCCTGCAATTTACCTTTTATTAGTTCTGTTGAGAAATGGTGTTGTTCAACACTTCCAATCACCACATACACGGCACAATCACAAGAACACAAGAAAGACACCAGAAATATGAGAAGGCTGAGAGCTCTTTATTATTTCGTCTTGCAATGTACTACAAAACGATCAGATTGTTCCTCTCTAGCTCTCTCAAGTCTTCCATTTATAGCCCCACACTATGGCAGTTTAGGTATACAGCCCACAATCAATCAGATAAGCTTTCCCTTGCTTTACAAGGAGTACGACTCCTATCTTCCCTTGTCCAACAAGGAGTCAACTCCTTGGCATCTAAGGAAGCCAGCACGTCCTTAGCTAGTAAGGTTGAGGCTTGGCCAACAAGGGAAAATATCACATGGAGGGAAAATACTGGTGTTTTATAACACTCCCCCTTGGGCATATACCGCGAAATGCACATGCCTCATTAAAACTCCTCCCAAAAACCCAGTGGAAAAAAGGGATCAACGGAGAAAGAGTACATGGCACACGCAAGCTATGTTGCACTTGTTGCCTCATTAAAAACCTTGAGTGAGAAAACCCAGTGGGAAAAAGTCACTAAGGGGAAAAGAGTACAACAACTTATCTTCAGGATTAGTTTTGATCTTTGGGATCAATATGAGTTCAAAGATCTCATATTATGGGCTATGGTTCAGGCTCCCCCTAAACCTTGCATCTCTCTAAGTCGTCTCATACCAATGCCGTGAACACATCGGAGAAAACTAGGTGGAGGTAAAGACTTTGTGAATAAATCAGCAAGATTTTCACATGACTTAGTATGCAAGATCTTTACTTCCCCGCTCTTCTGGAGCTCATGAGGGTAGAAGAATTTAGGAGCAATATGCTTAGTGAGATTGCTCTTAACATAGCCCATCTGCATTTGTGCAACACAGCAGCATTATCTTCATAGATAATGGTTGGGGTATCGATGACATTGAGTCCACATGACTTCAGGATGTGACTTGTCATACGTCTTAGCCAAACACATTCTCGTGCGGCCTCGTACATCGCAATTATCTCTGAGTGGTTTGTAGACGTGGCTACCAGGGTCTGCTTGAAAGACCGCCAAGAAATGGCTATACCACCACAGAGAAATACGAATCCAGTCTGTGATCTGGCATTATGGGGATCGGACATATAGCCAGCATCTGTATATCCCACCATGGACAAGTCTTGGTTTCTTTTATAGAACAATCCAAGATCTTGGGTACCTTGAAGATATCTAAGGATAGTTTTGACGCCAACCCAATGTCTTCTGGTTGGGGCAGCACTATACCTAGCTAGGAGGTTTACTGCGAATGCAATATCAGGTCTAGTGCAATTCGCAAGGTACATTAGTGCTCCAATGGCGCTCAAGTAGGGAACTTCAGGTCCCAAAACTTCCTCATTTTCTTCACAAGGTCTGAATGGGTCTTTATCCGCTTCAAGGGATCTTACGACCATGGGGGTTCTTAGAGGGTGAGATTTATCCATGTTAAATTTTTCAAGGACCCTCTTTGTATAGGTGGACTGGTGTATAAAGACTCCTTCAGGGAGGTGCTCAAACTGCAGGCCTAAGCAAAGTTTGGTTTTACCCAAATCTTTCATCTCAAACTCCGTCTTAAGGTAAGACATAGCTTCCTTTATGTCCTCTGCGTTTCCGATGATATTGAGATCATCGACATAGACTGAGATGATACAGAATCCATTCTGGGATTTCTTGATGAATACACAGGGACAATCATCATGATTGGTGTAACCTTTCTTCAGGAGAAAGTCACTCAGCCGGTTGTACCACATTCTACCGGACTGTTTTAACCCATATAGCGACCTCTGCAATTTGACGCTATACATGTTGCGATTTTTATTTGGATGTGGGATCTTTAATCCTTCAGGGACTTTCATATAGATCTCTGAGTCAAGTGACCCATATAAATATGCGGTCACCACATCCATCAACTGCATTTGCATGTTCAGGCTAGCTGCCATAGATATCAAATATCGGAACGTGATGCCACTCATCACAGGAGAGTATGTTTCATCGTAATCGATGCCTGGTCTCTGCGAAAAACCTTGTGCTACCAGCCTCGCTTTATATCTCACCACCTGGTTATTTTCATTCCTCTTCCGAACGAAAACCCATTTGTACCCAACAGGGGTAACGCCAGGAGGAGTTCGCACTACAGGGCCGAACACATTCCTCCGATAAAGCGAGCGCAATTCGGCCTCAATTGCTTCTTTCCATTTAACCCATTCTGAGTGCTTCTGGCACTCTGCCATGGACTTAGGTTCTGGATCCAGTTCAACGGAAGCAATTTTTGAGGCAAAGTATATGTCGACAATAGTAGTCTTTCTGTTATATAACTCTCCTGAATCAATATAATTTATACTGATTTCATCATTCATTTTCACCAACTCGTCATGTTTTCCCAAAACGACTGAGTCTGGGTGTTCCGATGTCCCAGTACCAAAATCAATTTGCGAGCGTGATTCTGCACTGGGCATTTCATCTTCAGGATGGCTCACTTCAGGGAGCTTCTCAACTTCAGGTTGAGCTTCTTCAACTGACTTAAGGTGTGACGTATCTGGCACAAATTTGTTTCTGCGGACGTCTCCGCGGAAGTTTATCCCGTGCACCAGAGGTCTCCCCCTTTTCCTAGGGTTTGGCCCAAATTTGAGTTAATAGCCTTCGGGGCTATTTCTACTCTCTCTGGCACATTTACAGCAGGTATATGTGATTTTGTCACCCCACTATGATCAGTGAAGGCGTCTGGCAAATTATTTGCTAGCCTTTGGAGGTTTAAGATCCTTGAACTTCAAGTTCAGCTTCGCTAGTGCGTGGATCTAAGGACTGGAGGCCCTCGCACTCCATGAAATTTCTTGGCATTCCTTTTGGTACATTTCTCCCCCTAACGCCGGGAAATGGTCCTCATTAAAAATACTATCAGCGTACCGAGCCGTGAACAGATCCCCAGTCATAGGCTCAAGGTATTTGATTATAGACGGAGACTCATACCCCACATAGACCCCCAACTTCCGGTGAGGACCCATGGTGGTACGCTGAGGTGGTGAGATCGGCACGTACACAGCGCAGCCGAATCTTCGCAGATGGGAAATACTTGGTTCTTTCCCACGCACTAGCTGTAGGGGGATGCAGAGTGATATGCAGTTGGCCTGAGTTGGATTAATGCTGCGCATGCATCACAGCATGTCCCCAACAAGTAGTTGGGAGCTTGCAGTTCTGCAAAAGTGGCCTAGCAATCAATTTAATCCTTTTGATTAATGACTCTGCAAGGCCATTCTGAGTGTGGACATGTGGAACCGAATGTTCCACTTGTATGCCAAGAGCTAGACAATAGTCATCAAATGATTTGGAGGTAAATTCTCCAGCATTATCCATCCTTATGGATTTGATCCGGCTATCCGGAAAATTTGCTCTTAGTTTTATTATCTGGGCAACCAGCTTTGCAAAGGCATGGTTCCTTGTAGATAATAGGCATACGTGGCTCCACCTAGTGGAGGCATCAATCAGGACCATAAAATATTTGAAAGGGCCCGACAAGGGTTGTATTGGTCCACAAATATCGCCTTGAATTCTCTGCAGGAAAATTGGCAATTCATCCTTCACCTTCAAGGTGGAGGGTCTAAGGATTAACTTCCCTTTGGCACATGCAGTGCACATAAAATCTTCAGGATTTGGGAAGTCTTTTGTTGCTATGTTATGGCCAACAGAGCCTTTGATGATTTTCCTCATCATGCCCAACCCAGGATGACCAGTCTATCATGCCATACCCTGTATGACTCTGGGTTCCTGAAAATCGTTTTCAGCGCAACATATTCCTTTATGGGCTTTATATGTGTGTAATACAATCCTGATGCTAAGGAAGGGAGTTTCTCAACCACTTTCTTTTTGGATCCGTCAAATTTAGTCATGATCAGGTATTCAGTACCATTCTCGACCTTTGTTTCCACATGGAAACCATTTGCACGGATAGCTTTAAAGCTTAGTAGGGTCCGTTTTGATTCAGGATACAACAAGGCATCCTTGATCACTAATTGGGTACCCATAGGGAGAACTATTGTGGCACTTCCGGTACCGACAATATGAGTATTGCTTCCGGCAATGGTCATAACATTTCCAAATTTCTTGGTCAGAGTCTGGAAATATTTGGTCTCCCGAAGAACCGTATTTGTGGTGGCACTGTCTATAAGACATATCTCCTCTTCCTCCATGGATTGATACACCTTACTGTGTAAAAAGACATATTTACATCTCCACTAGAAAGAGCATAAACATATAACATACTGGAATTTATATTAAGCAAGAGTTACACTAATGCAAAATACAATACTATGCTCTTCAGGAGCTTATTACATGACCAAGTTCAGCAGGAACTATATAACACTGGAATTACAACTCATGACGGAAATATATTAGGCTAGGAGACTACGCCAGGTCTCCATATATATCAACATTCATATCTTCTGCAGGAAGATCGACACCATCCAGGCTGAAATCATCACTACCAGGATTTTCCTCAAGAAGAAGGTCTTCAAGCATCTTAGAGTCCGGCAGAGCAGCAGGCTCTACAAAGTGGGACTCGTGATTATCCTGCTTGTTGCTACCCTTGATGGACTGCTGATATAACTCAACCAGGTGCTTGGGGGTGGGGCAGTTGCGAGACCAATGATTCTCGCATCCACATCTAAAGCATTTTCCTTGCTTTCCCCTAGTCTGAGCACCTGGATCAGCTCTGAATTTTTCTTTGCCTTTTCCTCTTCCTCTACCCTTGCCCTTGAATGCATTGCTCCTTTTTCCCTTCCATCCTTGGTTCCCTTTGTCCTTTTTGTGGCCATGGGAACTCCCAACACTTTGAGTGATCGCATGTGCTTCAGGCACAGCCATAGTCCCAGTTGAGCGGGCGCTATGGTTCTTCATAAGAAGTTCATTTTGTTTTTCTGCCACTAACAGGACAGAGATCAACTCAGAGTACTTGGCATATTTGGCATGCCTGTATTGCTCTTGCAACACCATGTTGGTGGGATGGAACGTTGACAAAGTTTTGTCAATTATATCAGCATCAGTGACTTTCTGGCCACACATTCTGAGCAGGGAAACAATGCGGTGCAACGCAGAGTTATATGCTGTCACAGACTTGAAGTCTTGAAAACGTAGGTTTAACCAGTCACTCTGTGCTTGAGGAAGCGCAACAGACCTTTGCTGGTCATAGCGATCCTTCAGGGATTGCCAAAGAGTGAGTGGATCCTCTTCAGTCAGATATTCAAGCTTCAACGCTGAATTGAGGTGATGCCTTAGAAAGATCAGCGCTTTCGCCTTTTCAGCGGCAGAAGGACCATTTGTGCCAGCTGCGGCTGGTTAATGGCATGACTGAGAGACATGGATGTAAGGCTTAACTTAGCATCCATAGCCCACGTGAGGTAGTTGCTGCCATCCAGGGCGAGCTCGGCAAATTCCTTGGAGTTGATGCCCGACATTTCCTGTATATTTAGATCATGCAACAATTTACTTCAGGTAAATAAGTGCATGTCATGAGTGCAAACAGTGTAAATACTGGTATGTAAACAATTCCAGATGTTTATGCACTAATCAAATACTTCAGGATTTAATTTGCAAAGCCGTGGCCGTGTAAGCTTGACATAAGCGTCTCGTCTTGGCTTCTGGCCAACTGTTAGGCTGGCGAAGTATTTCCAGCGACGTCACCGACGTCACCGGCAAGCGCACGACGCTGGCCAAGGTGGTACGATGGCGCAGAGCTTCAGGCTCTGGTCATGGCGCCGATAGCGACGAACGTGGCCTTCCGGACACACGCGGGTGACACACGGGGAGCTGCAGGCTCCAGACGTCGATAGCGACGAACGCGGCCGTCTGGGCACACGCAGGATACTCACACAGAGCTGCAGGCTCTAGACGTCGAGCCGCCGACGCGTTGTGACCTCGTCACCAGCCTTTTAGTTAAGGCAATGCCATGATGCGGAGCTTCAGGCTCCGAACATTTTGCTGATCAGCACTGCCGGTGCAGAACCATCCCATGCATGGGAGTTAATGCTCGCGACTTGTTTGAGTCGGTTGCCTTGAGATTATTTTCTCGACCGATCAACATGAGCATGCAATATGCAGTGCTACGATAGTACACTCATGTACACACGAAGCTATTTTAGGAGTGATTAGCAAGTAGTTTTGAACAACATACCTTTGCTCGAGAGCACTCGTGCTGATAACGTGTTGAGAAACGGTGTTGTTCAACACTTCCAATCACCACATACACGGCACAATCACAAGAACACAAGAAAGACACCAGAAATATGAGAAGGCTGAGAGCTCTTTATTATTTCGTCTTGCAATGTACTACAAAACTGATCAGATTGTTCCTCTCTAGCTCTCTCAAGTCTTCTATTTATAGCCCCACACTATGGACAATTTAGGTATACAGCCCACAATTAATCAGATAAGCTTTCCCTTGCTTTACAAGGAGTACGACTCCTATCTTCCCTTGTCCAACAAGGAGTCAACTCCTTGGCATCTAAGGAAGCCAGCACGTCCTTAGCAAGGTTGAGGCTTGGCCAATAAGGGAAAATATCACATGGGGAAAATATCTGGTGTTTTATAACAAGTTCTTCAATTTATCTAATTTATTTACCGAATTCCTCCAAAATCCTCTTCTTGATCCAATCCCGTCAGGATCCATCGGGTCTGGCACTCTCCCCCGCCTTTGGCCAAAGTTCGCATTTTTATGCGCCGGCGACGTGTGTCTGGGTGCGCAAGCGTCGGATCTGCGTCCGACGCCTCTGGATCTGCCTGCGCCGCCTCTGAATCCGCGTACACCGACGAAGCGGCGGATCTGGAGGGGTTCGGATGCTCTTGGAGCGGCGCGGTAGCAGCGGAGCTGATGCGCTTGGAGCGGCACGGGAGCTGCGGATGCGCGTGAAGACTGCGTGCAGTGGAAGGATGTGGAGCAGGGGGAGGATGGCGGTGCTGGAGCAGTGGAGGGATGGCGGCCTGGAGTGCTGCAGATCCTCGTCGAGGAGAACTTCCTGCCCCTCAAGAAGGACCCCGAGGTACGAGTACAGGACCGGACGCAGCAGCAGCAAGGTTTCTTTTCTGCCTGGTGTTGTTCCAGATTTGTGAGCTGCAGCTGAAATTTTGTATTCGTCTGTGTATAGGTTGCGGTCCTCGAGTCCGAGCTCGGGTAAGCGAGGAGGACGGGCGGCTGCACGAGATGCTCAGGGAGGTGGCCTCCAAGTACGAGGCCCTGCAGGGCCAGAACACCGACATGGTCACTGCCCATGCCAACGCCGACCTGACCAACCTCAGCCTGGTGGTCAGGGACGGCCAGAAGGTAACCAAGGATGACCGTCTTTCGGTCTTTGTCTCTGTCGGGTATTTCTCCTCTGTTTCTCCTTGCGCCTGGGCGATGGAATATCTCCTTGCGTCTAGTACTTGGAGTAGTTCTTGTGTTCTTGCTTGTGTACTGAACTTGGAGTACTACAATAACTTGAGTTATTGCTTGTGTACAGTAGTGAACTTGCAGTAATTTCTTGGGTTTTGTTTGGAGTACAATATTTAGTGAGTATATTTAATTACTGCTTGCTTGGAGTACAATATTTAGTGGAGTAAATTTAAATGTGCATTAACCCAGATTTGCCTGAAGCTTGACTGTAAATTGAGTGCAATGTTGACTGTAAATGGAGTGCAAATGGAGTACATTCAACGACCATAGCATTTGCTTTGCTTTTTTTCTTGAGTTGCTCATGTGCACATGAATGCCCAGAGCATTTGCTTTGCTGTTTTCTCTGGCGCTAACTGAATGTTGTCCTGGATGCTCTCTGTCCTGTTCAACGACTGAGAGTAAGATAATGTTCATGTAACCTGTAGTTCTATACATGGATTTGGTGAGTGCTTTTGGGCTTTTGGCTCTGCTAGAAGTGATTTAATTTATTGTTCTTTGGATTTGATGTTCAGTTAGGCCTTGTATCTGTCCTTGTGTGCTGTAGCTTGTGGTTGAGCATGACCAAGTGCTTGTGCATGACCAATTTGCAGACTAATCTAGCAGTAGTACTCGTAGCTACTCCTAGCTACTGCCAAAACATGCTTGCTTGCTACTCTCAGTCTTGAGTAAATTTTGTGCTTGCCGTGCTGTGCCTGCCATGCCTGATGTGTGAATCTTGTGCAGGAGACGAGGCAGCAACAGGACCTGGGCGAGGCAGCACCAGGAACCTGGGCGTCCTTCGGATGGAGAGGCAGCGGCGATCTGGGGCTAGGCGAGGAACCTAGGCGACGAGGAGAAGCAGCTGATGGAGATGGTGTCCTGCTGCTTCTCTTCTCCTGGGCAGACTGATGGAGATCTTGGCGAGTTGCTTGCCCAAGGGAAATCACGGCCAGGTACCTGATGGAGGCGAATCCTGGCTAGCTGATCAGGATGCAGAGGAGCTGGACCTTCCGGAACGACCTGCTGCTCCCGTGATCTTGTGCACCGGCGACCTGAGGCACAGGCGAGGATCTGCACCCAACTTATGCAGCGAGGATCAGCGGGAGAGCCAGCGATATGCACCAGTATACATTGGCCATCGACCGGGCCGGGCTTCGGGCCGGGGCTAAAAAAAACCCGCGGCAAAACCTCAGGCCCAGGCCCGGCCCGACTTGACCATCGGGCCTATATTTTAGGCCCAGGCCCGTCCTGTGACTGCAAATTCCCGTCGGGCCTCGGGCCGGGCTTCTTCCTGAAAACACCAATATGCAAAGCCCAGGCCCGTCCCGTCACGTCCATCGAGACGAAATCTGAGGCCAAGGCCTGACCCATGGGTAAGCCCAGTCGGGCCCAAGCCCGGAAATTTCGGGCCGGGCCGGGCCGGGCTTCCCATGGCCAGGCATATGCACCAGCGAGGAGATCTTGGGCGCAGAGGCAAGGATCTGCGCCGACCTGATGCAGGGAAGATCAGCGGGAGGGCCAACGATGCACCAGCGACAACCTGATGTAGGGAAGATCAGCGGGAGGGCCAGCGATGCACCAGCGAGGTGTTGCTGCCCAGCGACAACCCCAGCGAGATGGCGGGCAGGTCGGGCGGCGGCGGGTCGGGCTAGCGACGCCGTCGATTTCAAATTTTAGCTTTTATTCGCCATAAGCCTGTAATTGATCGGTTCGCTTGCTGTACCACTTCGGGAGGGCATAACACGTTATTTCTGCGAATGAGTATGGGCAGACACGTCTTTTGGTCGTTTTTTTATCTTGTCGGAGAAAGTCTTAAACGTCTTATATTGTGGAATGGAGGGAGTACTTAATAACAAATCATTCAAAAAATGTAGCCACATGTTTTGAGAATAATTTTTTTAAAGGGCGTTTTGAGATGCGTCCATTGCGCGCCACCCGAACCGCCGACATGTTGCTCCTCTTAACTAGAACAGCTTGGGTCATTTAGCCAACAAGGACCTTTCATACATCCTCGTTGAACAAGGCCACATTTTATCGTCGACGTTGCCATACCCAGTTCTTGTCGTCGTGGTGTGAGACAACCCCACCACACATATATCGAGTTGTCCTGCTTTCCGGACAGGCTAGTTGAGATGAAGGACATGAAAGACTCCGGGCACGGTCTGCTAGCGCACGCCTACCTCACGCCGGTGGTGATGGAAGCGTGTGCTCGCACACCGTACCCAGAGTTGTGCATGTCCATCCTCTAGTGCTTGGAGACATTGCCATGTCCAGCCAGTCGGTCATTCGATTAAGTGGCAAGAAAAAAAGGGAACTAAATATATCAAATTTTGTGAGCAACAAAAGTTACAGTGAGCTGTGAACATAAACATTTTTTTTACATAGTGAACATAAACAATTAAACACATGGCGAAGGGCCACAATGAACAGATGGATTTGTAACTCTGCACTAGATTTATAGGCCTGAAATCGATCAACAGCGAAATCTCGGTACAAAATCTGACTCTGCTACTCCGTCCAGCTGTCCAGGGGCCTTTCTTACCCTATGCCCAATCAACGGAACCTAGAAACTGCAGGTTTAAGCTAATCCTTCTGATACTAACTACGTAGAAATGCTGACGATGTACTTCCTACAAAATTTTCCGATCACTCCACGAGCGCGAGCTCGCTGTCTGCTGCCGGTTGTGCGGCCACTTCAGGGATCGTGCGGTATTCCTTCTCCGTGATGAACCTCGCTTCCTCGTGCTCGCCGCTTGGGTCCGCTCTTTCTCTGGGGAGGAACCCACGCTCCCGTGCAATCAGCCACTGGTCGATGACGCCACATTTGATGGCGTGTTCGCCGTCTTGTGCAGGTAGACCTTGTCCGTCACCAGGTGAGGGTTGATCGACAGCATGTTCATGAGGGCTGGGAAACAAAATAAGACACACACAAATGTCAACTGAACTGGATTTATTTCACACGAGGTTCCAAGAGTAAATAAAAGTGTGACATCTCTAATGTTCTGCAGAAGTAGGGAGAAAAACAAGGATATATCAAA